>CM023861.1:27274578-28693965 GCA_013389735.1 Phaseolus lunatus
GTAAAGAGAAAAACACATGAAAATGGGTGACAATGATGCAAAGGTGAAAATTAAAGAACATAAAGGAAACAACAAAATGATTTGACCGAATGGAAGAGATGGAATTAAACAAGAACATATAACAAAGAGAATTGATGGAAAGGAAGATGAAAGACAAAGATGAAGGAAAAGGAAGTTTATGGATGATGGATTCTTGAAGATAAGTGTAGAGGACCACCACTTGAGAGCTCTCAACTCACTCAAGATAAGACCTAAAAGCTAGAGGGCTCAAGCCTCACACACATGTCACACAATTTGTGCAGAGTAACTTTTCTATTCAAATTCAACATGAAAAATACACTAGGTAGGCCTCCTATTTATAGGTGAAGGAGCCTTGGAGAACAAGCTAAAGGGGTAGGATGGAAAAAGGAAGAAAATGGGTAGCCTTAGGGTTTGACTATATCAAATCCGCATCCTAGGCTTGTCCTTCTAGAAACTAGGTCAAAATGCCTTCCAAAAGAGCTAGGAATAAGCTAAAATGATAACTACACCCCCTATTATGCTAAAGGCACCTTATTCTAGCCTATATTTGCTATTTAGACCCCCAAACTGAGCCCAAATTATTTACAACTTGTTTTATTCTTAAGAAGACCAGCAGGAAGAACTTGAGATGCTCTGGTCTTTGTCCATTTTTCCCTCTGGTGAGGTCTTCACGTGAATGTTAAGAATTTTTAAATTTTTTTTTTTAACTCGTCCAGGCGAGGTTCCCTACAGAAAATTTTGATTTTACGTCATCAACCTCACTTAGACGAGATATACTAAGCTTGGGCGAGGTTCCGTGCACAAATTGTTGTATTTATGTCATCATCCTCGCTTAGGCGAGATATACTATGCTTGGGTGAGTTTCCCTGCACAAAATATTGAATTTTTACATCGTCAAAGTCGCCCTAAGTGAGTCATATGATGCTTGAGCGAGTTTCTTAGCATAAAAACAAGGTTTTTAGAAGTAAAAATCAAAACAAAAATAACAATCATCATAAAACTAAAAATATGTACTGGGTTGCCTCCCAGTAAGCGCTTGTTTAACGTCATATAGCTTGACGCCTATTTCTTTCAAGGTGGACGACCCCTTTGCTGCAACAACTTCCTAGTCACAACTTTAGTTCTTCTTGAGTATGTGCTTTCAAGTTCAATAGTTCCATCAGTCTTGAGTTCTTTGATAACCCACATTCTTGACCCCTTTGTCTGCAACCCTATTTGTAATTTAGGATCTCTAAGCATTATGGGTTGTCCTGGTTTGTATTCATCCTTTCCTATAGTCACCTCCTGTTGGACTTTATCTTCCTCTTTTGTCTTTGGAGTGTGATGATGTATAACTTCCTCAAACAAATTTGAGAGGTCCAATTGCTCTTTAGTTCAAGAAAGGCTCCCTTTGTTGTATATCTTTTTGAGCATTCCTTCCTTGCATTAGAATTTTTTAGACCATTAAAAAGATTAAAAGTTACCTCATCATCTCGAGCACTTACTTTAAGCTTTCCCTTATTAACATTAATTATGATTCTAGCAGTCTTCATGAAAGGTCTGTCAAGTATCAAGGGAACCTCCTCATCTTCTTCCATGTCCATCATAACAAAATTCACAGGAAATATGAATTTATCCACCTTAATAAGAACATCGTCAACCACACCATAAGAATATTTTGCTGATATGTCCGCTAACTGTAACGTCATCTTCGTGGGTTTAATTTCCAATTCACCTATTTTTTTCAGCATTGCAAAAAAAGGAATTAAATTTATGCTTGACCTCAAATCCAGTAAGGCCTTGTCCATAGATAAAGCACCTATAGACACTGGAAGATTAAAACTTCCTAGGTCCTTGGATTTTATAGGCAAGCCATTTTGAATAATCGCATTGCATCCCTCTAACTCTATATTTCTCTCTTCAATATAGCTCATCTTTGTCATAACTCCTTCATAAGTTGACTATTGCTTCAGAGTTCCCGCAAAATAACTTTTAGGGAGAAAATTATCAACAAAACTTCTCTCCTCTTTTTTAAAAGGAGTATGAGGATGTGATAAATCTTTTACAAGAACACCTTTCTCCTTATTTTCAGTATTTTTCTCTCTCTTTTCCTCCTCAATCCTTTTCTTTTCTCTCTCTTTCTCATCTCTCTCCCCCTTAGTCTCATTTTTTCTTTCTTTTTAAGTCACTACATTTTTACCATCCCTTTCTCCTGCTATTCTACCACTTTTAGTGACAATCGTATTGCAATGCTCCTTTGGGTTGGTTTGAGTGTTGGGTGAAAATTGGCCACTTTGTGCCTTTGCTAAATGTTTGGCAATCTGTCCCACTTGTGTTTCTATATTTCTGATTGTCGCCATATTATTCTCTTGACTAGTCATAGTAGCTTTCATGAATTTCTCCAAAGTATCTTCAAGTTTATTCAGTCTTTCAAGAACTGAAGTATATAAGGATTATTGTTGTTGTTGGAAAGGACCTTGGTCATTGGATGGACAACTATCTTGATTCCACCTACAATTTTGATTCTGATTGCTTCTCCAACCTTGAGAATAATTACTGTTGTTGGAGAAACCACCTTGCCTTCCCTAATTACCAATGTGATTCACTTATGCTTTAGATGAATTGTTTTGACAAGAACAGTGACCATTGGGATGATCACCTCCAAAAAAATCACACCTTATGGGTTGACTCTGACTTTGAAAAGATTGCACGACTTGTAATTATTGGGGCAATTTAGCCATTTGTACAGTTAATGTCTCAATCTGTTATGTCATAATTTTATTTTGAGCCAAGAGTGCATTTGAAGTATTCAACTATAACAACTTTTTCTTCTAAATACCTTGTTTGTCATGTTGGGCTTGATAATTTGTTGATGTCAATGCATTAATAATTTTTGTCACTTGTTCCACATCAACCGCCATTATTATGCCACCAGCTGCAGCATCAAGGAGGATCTTAGTATCAAATTTGAGACCATTATGAAAAATACTCAATTGGGCATTTTCTCAATATCATTTTAAATCTCTCCCATGTCTCACATAAGGCTTCATCTTCTCCTTGTCTGAACATGGAAATATCATACTTTGCTTTGATGCAGCGAGTTACTAGGAAAAAATTTTGCAGAAATTTTTCCTCTATATCCTTCCAACTAGTGAGACTTTGATTTGGATGTGATTTGAGTCATTCTTTAGCCTTCCCTGCTAATGAAAAAGGAAACAAGCACATATAAACAATTTCAATATCACCTTATTGAAAGTCCTTTGTTCCTACCAATTCACAAAATGTAGACAAATGTTTATATGGATCCTCATGATCCATTGCTATAAATTGATGGGTACTAGTGAGACTAAGGAAAACGGGTTTCATCTCCAAGGCCCTAGTGGTAGCAGGTATTGAAATACTAGAAAAAGGCCTTGGCCCCTACTACATGGCATAATATCCAAGCATTCTCCTAGGAGGTGGTGCTTGCTCTTCTGCCATGTTGCTTTCCCTCCGAAAAATATTAGTGGAAAAGAAGAAGTGGTTGAGTATTCCTCTCTAGTGTCTTATTGTCTCTCTTTTGTCTTTGTCTTTCTATTTCTTTTAGCTGCAATTTCAATCTTTGCTTCAAATAATAATTGGTCTTTGGGAATTTGACCTCTCAATATCATATAATACAACTGAATCATGGGTTAGCACAAGGATTCACTAGCAGTAACAAAATAAATTTTTATATTTAAATTGAAAATACAAAATAATGTAATTGTAATTTAAATATGAAAATAAAATAAAAAGAAATCTGTAATTAAAATAAAATAAATTAAAAATTAAAAATAGTTAAAATATCACAATATTTAGGAATTTATACTAAAACATTCAATAGTTCCCCATCAACTGCGCCAAAAACTTGATGACTATTTTACGGTAAGTGCACCGTATTGTTGTTAGAAGTAATAATTTGAATAATCAATTAAAAGATTCACTAAATAGAAAACAAAATAATAAAGTTTTTTGGGATTTTTATGATTGCAATGATTAAAAAGAAAACAAGTCAAAGAGTTTGTTGGTTCAATTGGGAAAATTGGGATTGGGGTTCATCCTTCTTACTCTTTTGTATTTTGAATAGCATGGTAATATTATATCCTTTGATTGATATTGATGCCCGTATTAAAATAATTTAAATCGATTCATCACATATAAAATTAAGAGTCTCCTAAATATTGATTCCTCGTGTATTTATAAAATATTCTTATCATTACGATTAGATGTTGATAGCAATTAACATTTCAAATCTATTCTTAGCATTCAAATATGTTAAGCATTATCATTTGGGTCAAAAACTTAAAAGTACTTTCCAGTCAAATCTAAGGATCTAAATCATAGAAACAAGCATTACAAATAAAATGATAATACCAATCATCAATCAAGAACAAAATATTATATTTAAATATCACTTCAATACTTAAGAGTTTGAACAGATTACTCTCAATCCCAAAGGTATAATTAGCCACTCATGTTGGCTATTACAAACATGGAGAGCAAGCAAAGAAGATTCAAAATGTTTCTCCTTTACGACTGCCTCCTCTGGGGTTTCTAACACCTTTGATTCTCCCAATCAAGATTCCAATCCTTTTTCCCTTTCATCTCCATTCTTCGCTAGAATCATGAAATTAACACAAATTTGGGAATAAATCATTCTTATTCAAATTGAAATCACAAAATATGTAAAAAGGTATAAATTGATAAATTAGGGGTTATATTATTGTTATTTTATCAATAATATCCATAAGTACCTATATTTTAATATCAAATATTACTGAAATCTGACACTTATCACTTGCTCATCCATCTTGTTCCCGGAGACCCATTTTATGCGTATCAAATTCATCGCATGTGTCCTTGGAATCAAAGACCACACCTCATTCCTGTTAGGAAAGATGGCTTTAAACTAGAGGGGGAGGGGGTGAATTGTTTAAAGAGGTTTTCGCAAACTTTTCCAAGCTAGAATGAATATCTTTCAGAAATCAAATGATTAAGCAATTCAGTTTGCCAAAACAGCAAGCAATACAGCACTGCCAGGAAAACAATCGGTTGTTTCTTCGAAACAATCGGTTGTTTATACCGGCAAACAAATAAACTGAAATTAAAGAGTTAGGGATAGAGAGAATGTACAAAGATGTTTATACTGGTTCACTCCAACCCAGAGCTACATCTAGTCTTCTCAGAAACCCTGAGGAAATCCACTAAGCAATCAAACCCAGATTACTTACACAACAACCAAGAGAATGACCTTGAACCCTTCAAGACACACACTCTCCTTGGTCAACACTGAGATCTCTGATCTTGAATACCTCAAGGTCACACAGACAATCTCAGCAACGTATACAGAAAAGATTCAACAGTTTACAGAATTACACTTGTTACAGATAAGATCTGAAATCAATACAAGTGAAAAACCTATCCCAATACTTCAATCAATCTCTCAAGCACTTCAGCAATCTCTTTTTCAGTTCTTAGTACTTTTGATATCTCTTTTTCAAAAACCAAAAAAGCTTTATATAATACATATCTTCTGATTATAAAAGGAAAGATTTTTTTATCCATAATTGCTCTCAAAAAGATTGGTCAAAGCATTTAATGACTGGAGCGTATATAGTTTCAAATCATTTAAAGCTCAGTCAAAGAAAACAGTTTTTCTGTTATGGTTCCAAAACAAACAATCGATTGTTTCCTCGAATCAATCGGTTGTTTTGTCACTTAACAGTTTTCTCCAAAAAAAACAGTTTTCAAAACTTTCTCAAAACATCTAAGTATAAACAATCGGTTGTCTCGACAGAACAATCGGTTGTTTCAACTTAGTTTGAAAAACACTTTGTTTCATAAAAGATTGAGATGCTTTTTGCTTTGAGATTAAATCTAATATTGGTTTACACTTTGAACTACCCCAGAACAAAACTATAAAGCAGCACAGCAGCATCACACAAGCAGAGGCTTCATCATCCTTCAAAGGATTTGGATTCTTCAAAACCTTGAACACCACTTGGTTCAACAATCTCCCCCTATTTGATGAAGACAAATCCCTGATGCTTGATCCCTGATGCTTTATGTTGATCTGATTAAATCTGAAGCAGTTCCTGCAAAAGAACTTTTAGCAGACATTGAACCTCTGATATTTGGTTAGAAAATATATACACAGTTAAAGCTTAAACAATTAATATCAGAAAAAAAAAACACCTAAAAGCAGTCTTAACCAAGCATCTAAGCAAAACAAGCATAAAATCTCCCCCTATTTGTCTTCACAAATAGACAAATATAAGAGATAAAGCCATACAAAGTTCATATTACATCAGAATTATAAAAGCAACAGCAGAAGAAAAAAAAATCAAACAAACTTCGACAACAGCAAAAACAATCGATTGTTTCGACAATCCAATCGGTTGTTTTTCTTCATTCTTCCTTATCTCCAAACTGAAGATCAAAGATTTGGTTCTGAACAGCTTCAATTTGTTCATCTAGGCTTATGAACCTTGCATCCATGTTGTCAAACCTGGTATCAAACCTCTGGAAATTGCTAACACACAGATCATGGAGGTTTCTTTGGTTTTCAGCAAAGCTATCCATCCTATTCATCATGAACCTTTCAAAAGGTGACATTGATTGAATCCTTTCTTCTGGATGTTCAGCAGCTGCACTGGGTCCAGCATCTTGAAATCCTCCTGTTGGATCTTCATGTTCAACATCCATATCTGTAGGTTCTTCTTGAGCAGCACCACTAGAGGAGGCACCATGATCACCATCCTTGCTTACCCATTTTCCACCTATTTTTGTAAATCCCATCTTGCTGAGTGATCCATTGTTCAACTCTTGAGTTGACTTGACCAGCTCAGAAGTCTCATCTTCCAGATTAACTTCAAAATAGTTTAGGAATTTAGATATCAAAATAGCATAGGGATAGTGATAGTCACCCAACCTCATTGCTTTTTGCATGTGCTCTTTGATGATGTGAATCCAATTTAGCTTGACCTTCTTGGTGATGCAGAAGATGTAAACCAGATCTTCTTCAGTCAAAACAGAATGGTTGCTCCCCCTTGGAGTTAGAATCCATGTCACAATGAGAGCAAGCAGCCTCTCATCCAGTTTCAACCCTCCAACTGAGCATGCACTCACTTGAGCTTGAGTGTTTTTCAAACAGCTTCTGTAAAACTGAATTTTGTTGAAATCTTCCACCACACCAAGATTGCCTTTGCTGATTCGCATACCAGAAAACTTGAGTCCAGCAACAGCAGCCCAAACCTCATGGGTTATCTCCATGTCCACACCTTTTACATGAGAAACTAGGTTGTTTCCCTCAAATTTCAAATTGGTGTAGAAGACCTTCACCAAGTCTGGATAAATGTTGCCCTTCATCTCCAGAAACCTTCTGAGATACTGATCTTTGAGAAGTTTCCTCACATTGTCCAGCTTTTGACTTTTCAGCCAATCAAAACTCACAACCTTGGGGTTGTTGATTTTCTTGAGACTTGTCTCATATCTATATTTTTCTATGAGATCTTTATCTCCAGAAAACCATCCTTCCAGCCTTCCTCCAGACCTTACAGCTCTGGTTTTGATTCTTCCAGAAGTGGGAGGTGTTGATTCCATGGCAGCAGAGATGAGAAAACAAAGGGCAGCTCTTCTTTGTCAAAAGTCTTGTCTAGGCTCATAAGGTGATTGATGATATGAGTAAACCTTTTCTGTACTTCAGCAATTGTTTCACCTTTAAGCATTCTGAACATTTCATACTCTTGGATTAGAGCATGCTTTCTAGCTCTTTTAACTTCATTTGTTCCTTCATGAGTGACCTCCAAAGTATCCCACATTTCCTTTGATGATTTACATTGTGATACCCTGAAAAACTCATCAGAATTTAAAGCAGAGGTTATAATATTTTTGGCAATGCAATCAAATTTGGCCTTTTTGTTTTCTGCATCAGTCCATTGAGACCATGGCTTCTCAATGACAGAACCATCTTTTTCAAACTTTGGTATAAAAGGACCATTTTCAATTGCATCCCAAATTCCTTTGTCAAGAGATTCCATGAATATTTTCATTCTAACTTTCCAAAACTGGTAATTCAAACCACAGAACAAGGGTGGTCTGTTTATTCAAGCACCTTCCCCAAAAGGTAGTCTATCAGCCATTTTAAAAGATTTTAGGATCAACTTGAATGACTTTCAAGAACCAAGCTCTTGATGCCAATTGTTAGGAAAGATGGCTTTAAACTAGAGGGGGGGGGGGTGAATTGTTTAAAGAGGTTTTCGCAAACTTTTCCAAGCTAGAATGAATATCTTTCAGAAATCAAATGATTAAGCAATTCAGTTTGCCAAAACAGCAAGCAATACAGCACTGCCAGGAAAACAATCGGTTGTTTCTTCGAAACAATCGGTTGTTTATACCGGCAAACAAATAAACTGAAATTAAAGAGTTAGGGATAGAGAGAATGTACACAGATGTTTATACTGGTTCACTCCAACCCAGAGCTACATCCAGTCTTCTCAGAAACCCTGAGGAAATCCACTAAGCAATCAAACCCAGATTACTTACACAACAACCAAGAGAATGACCTTGAACCCTTCAAGACACACACTCTCCTTGGTCAACACTGAGATCTCTGATCTTGAATACCTCAAGGTCACACAGACAATCTCAGCAACGTATACAGAAAAGATTCAACAGTTTACAGAATTACACTTGTTACAGATAAGATCTGAAATCAATACAAGTGAAAAACCTATCCCAATACTTCAATCAATCTCTCAAGCACTTCAGCAATCTCTTTTTCAGTTCTTAGTACTTTTGATATCTCTTTTTCAAAAACCAAAAAAGCTTTATATAATACATATCTTCTGATTATAAAAGGAAAGATTTTTTTATCCATAATTGCTCTAAAAAAGATTGGTCAAAGCATTTAATGACTGGAGCGTATATAGTTTCAAATCATTTAAAGCTCAGTCAAAGAAAACAGTTTTTCTGTTATGGTTCCAAACAAACAATCGATTGTTTCCTCGAATCAATCGGTTGTTTTGTCACTTAACAGTTTTCTCCAAAAAAAACAGTTTTCAAAACTTTCTCAAAACATCTAAGTATAAACAATCGGTTGTCTCGACAGAACAATCGGTTGTTTCAACTTAGTTTGAAAAACACTTTGTTTCATAAAAGATTGAGATGCTTTTTGCTTTGAGATTAAATCTAATATTGGTTTACACTTTGAACTACCCCAGAACAAAACTATAAAGCAGCACAGCAGCATCACACAAGCAGAGGCTTCATCATCCTTCAAAGGATTTGGATTCTTCAAAACCTTGAACACCACTTGGTTCAACAATCTCCCCCTATTTGATGAAGACAAATCCCTGATGCTTGATCCCTGATGCTTTATGTTGATCTGATTAAATCTGAAGCAGTTCCTGCAAAAGAACTTTTAGCAGACATTGAACCTCTGATATTTGGTTAGAAAATATATACACAGTTAAAGCTTAAACAATTAATATCAGAAAAAAAAAACACCTAAAAGCAGTCTTAACCAAGCATCTAAGCAAAACAAGCATAAAATCTCCCCCTATTTGTCTTCACAAATAGACAAATATAAGAGATAAAGCCATACAAAGTTCATATTACATCAGAATTATAAAAGCAACAGCAGAAGAAAAAAAAATCAAACAAACTTCGACAACAGCAAAAACAATCGATTGTTTCGACAATCCAATCGGTTGTTTTTCTTCATTCTTCCTTATCTCCAAACTGAAGATCAAAGATTTGGTTCTGAACAGCTTCAATTTGTTCATCTAGGCTTATGAACCTTGCATCCATGTTGTCAAACCTGGTATCAAACCTCTGGAAATTGCTAACACACAGATCATGGAGGTTTCTTTGGTTTTCAGCAAAGCTATCCATCCTATTCATCATGAACCTTTCAAAAGGTGACATTGATTGAATCCTTTCTTCTGGATGTTCAGCAGCTGCACTGGGTCCAGCATCTTGAAATCCTCCTGTTGGATCTTCATGTTCAACATCCATATCTGTAGGTTCTTCTTGAGCAGCACCACTAGAGGAGGCACCATGATCACCATCCTTGCTTACCCATTTTCCACCTATTTTTGTAAATCCCATCTTGCTGAGTGATCCATTGTTCAACTCTTGAGTTGACTTGACCAGCTCAGAAGTCTCATCTTCCAGATTAACTTCAAAATAGTTTAGGAATTTAGATATCAAAATAGCATAGGGATAGTGATAGTCACCCAACCTCATTGCTTTTTGCATGTGCTCTTTGATGATGTGAATCCAATTTAGCTTGACCTTCTTGGTGATGCAGAAGATGTAAACCAGATCTTCTTCAGTCAAAACAGAATGGTTGCTCCCCCTTGGAGTTAGAATCCATGTCACAATGAGAGCAAGCAGCCTCTCATCCAGTTTCAACCCTCCAACTGAGCATGCACTCACTTGAGCTTGAGTGTTTTTCAAACAGCTTCTGTAAAACTGAATTTTGTTGAAATCTTCCACCACACCAAGATTGCCTTTGCTGATTCGCATACCAGAAAACTTGAGTCCAGCAACAGCAGCCCAAACCTCATGGGTTATCTCCATGTCCACACCTTTTACATGAGAAACTAGGTTGTTTCCCTCAAATTTCAAATTGGTGTAGAAGACCTTCACCAAGTCTGGATAAATGTTGCCCTTCATCTCCAGAAACCTTCTGAGATACTGATCTTTGAGAAGTTTCCTCACATTGTCCAGCTTTTGACTTTTCAGCCAATCAAAACTCACAACCTTGGGGTTGTTGATTTTCTTGAGACTTGTCTCATATCTATATTTTTCTATGAGATCTTTATCTCCAGAAAACCATCCTTCCAGCCTTCCTCCAGACCTTACAGCTCTGGTTTTGATTCTTCCAGAAGTGGGAGGTGTTGATTCCATGGCAGCAGAGATGAGAAAACAAAGGGCAGCTCTTCTTTGTCAAAAGTCTTGTCTAGGCTCATAAGGTGATTGATGATATGAGTAAACCTTTTCTGTACTTCAGCAATTGTTTCACCTTTAAGCATTCTGAACATTTCATACTCTTGGATTAGAGCATGCTTTCTAGCTCTTTTAACTTCATTTGTTCCTTCATGAGTGACCTCCAAAGTATCCCACATTTCCTTTGATGATTTACATTGTGATACCCTGAAAAACTCATCAGAATTTAAAGCAGAGGTTATAATATTTTTGGCAATGCAATCAAATTTGGCCTTTTTGTTTTCTGCATCAGTCCATTGAGACCATGGCTTCTCAATGACAGAACCATCTTTTTCAAACTTTGGTATAAAAGGACCATTTTCAATTGCATCCCAAATTCCTTTGTCAAGAGATTCCATGAATATTTTCATTCTAACTTTCCAAAACTGGTAATTCAAACCACAGAACAAGGGTGGTCTGTTTATTCAAGCACCTTCCCCAAAAGGTAGTCTATCAGCCATTTTAAAAGATTTTAGGATCAACTTGAATGACTTTCAAGAACCAAGCTCTTGATGCCAATTGTTAGGAAAGATGACTTTAAACTAGAGGGGGGGGGGGTGAATTGTTTAAAGAGGTTTTCGCAAACTTTTCCAAGCTAGAATGAATATCTTTCAGAAATCAAATGATTAAGCAATTCAGTTTGCCAAAACAGCAAGCAATACAGCACTGCCAGGAAAACAATCGGTTGTTTCTTCGAAACAATCGGTTGTTTATACCGGCAAACAAATAAACTGAAATTAAAGAGTTAGGGATAGAGAGAATGTACACAGATGTTTATACTGGTTCACTCCAACCCAGAGCTACATCCAGTCTTCTCAGAAACCCTGAGGAAATCCACTAAGCAATCAAACCCAGATTACTTACACAACAACCAAGAGAATGACCTTGAACCCTTCAAGACACACACTCTCCTTGGTCAACACTGAGATCTCTGATCTTGAATACCTCAAGGTCACACAGACAATCTCAGCAACGTATACAGAAAAGATTCAACAGTTTACAGAATTACACTTGTTACAGATAAGATCTGAAATCAATACAAGTGAAAAACCTATCCCAATACTTCAATCAATCTCTCAAGCACTTCAGCAATCTCTTTTTCAGTTCTTAGTACTTTTGATATCTCTTTTTCAAAAACCAAAAAAGCTTTATATAATACATATCTTCTGATTATAAAAGGAAAGATTTTTTTATCCATAATTGCTCTCAAAAAGATTGGTCAAAGCATTTAATGACTGGAGCGTATATAGTTTCAAATCATTTAAAGCTCAGTCAAAGAAAACAGTTTTTCTGTTATGGTTCCAAAACAAACAATCGATTGTTTCCTCGAATCAATCGGTTGTTTTGTCACTTAACAGTTTTCTCCAAAAAAAAACAGTTTTCAAAACTTTCTCAAAACATCTAAGTATAAACAATCGGTTGTCTCGACAGAACAATCGGTTGTTTCAACTTAGTTTGAAAAACACTTTGTTTCATAAAAGATTGAGATGCTTTTTGCTTTGAGATTAAATCTAATATTGGTTTACACTTTGAACTACCCCAGAACAAAACTATAAAGCAGCACAGCAGCATCACACAAGCAGAGGCTTCATCATCCTTCAAAGGATTTGGATTCTTCAAAACCTTGAACACCACTTTGTTCAACAATTCCTAGTGAACTAATTCAACTCTTCCTGCATGGCTAGAATCCAGTTTCCATCTTGCAATGCTTCATCAAGATTCATTGGCTCCACTTGAGACACAAATGTCATTGCTTCATAGAAGTTGTTGAGAGAGTTTCTGGTTGATACTCCTTTCTCAATATTCCCAATGACATTGCCTAGAGTCAAGTCTCTAGGAGTCCTCCATTCTCTAGGCAATTATGGATTTATAGAAGGTTCTTTAGCAAGAGTTGAATCAGTTGATTCTGAATCAATCAATTGATTTTTCTGAAGTGCAATTCTTAAATCACCTGTTTCAAGTTCATCTTCAATAAGCTTATGCAGATAATTGTTAGTCTCTTAAAAAAACCACATGGAAAGATTCTCATAAAAAACTAATGTTCTGGAAGGGGGGTAGAAGAAATCAGACTCTAATCGTCAACCATATCTGTGTTAAAAAAATAGGTAACAAACATTAGTTAAATTGCATTGAAAGAAAATTATATAAAACAAATACATCAAATTCTAAATTCGTATTATCAAAAATATTTCTGAATTCGTACATAGTGGGTTGAATGTTCATATGTAAATGCCCTCACTGTGGTCTTTTCGGGTTGCATGTACATCATCAACTATATTGTCATCTTTATTCATTATCAATGGTGTGAATGAATGAGGGTCACCATTTTCAATATCATCAATAGCCTCCCCTTGTTTTTTCCCGTCTAAAATGACATACCAATGTTCTGACGTAGGATATTTGACGTAGAAAACCTGAGATGCTTGTTGAACCATTATAAATGTCTCATCCCAATAACCTATCTTTCAAAAGTCCACTAATGTGAATCCTGATTCATCAATTTTAACCCCACTCTTATTGTTAACCTGTTTACACTTGAAAACTAGAACTGAAAACTGAGTATAGTCAACCTCCTATATCTCTTCTATATTACCATAGTATGTCATTGATCAACTTACACGATTTGTATCTTTTGAAGTGGAAAACTGCATTGACTTAGCTTTAAGAGTAACACCACAATTTTGAATTCTACACTTTTCATTCATAGACTTCGTGTAAAATATACAATTGTTCACTTTGTAACTTGTATAAGAAATAACATCAAACTTCAATCCAACAGCCAACCAGGTCAAGGACTCTGATGTTGTTGAATCCTTTAACACCTTTTTAAACCAAGGCATGAAAGTTCTATTATGTTCCATCAAGACCTATTTCTCTGGTTGTCTTAGGTTATTTGCCTTCACACTGGCTTTATGAGCATTTATGTAATGGATAACCTCATCAGTGTTATTCAATATATACAAATGTGCTTGTAAGACTTCTAATTGAGATTTGTTTACCACATGTACACCACGTAAACATCTACTTATACAACAGCTGTGGTGCCATGAGTTGGCTAGAAGACCTATTGGATTTTCTTTTGACATGTATTTGGAAAAAAATTCAATACTTTCTTCAACTATGTACCTTTCAATCATTGAAACTTCTGGACGATAATGATTTTTGACATACCCTTTCACAATTTTCATATACCATTCAACAAGATACATCCATCTTAAGTACACTGGTCCACACAATCTAACCTCTCTTACTAGATGCACAACTAGATGAACCATGATGTCAAAAAAGGATGGAGGAAAAAACATCTCCAATTCACACAAGATAACAACAATTTCATCTTTAAGTTCATCTAACTTTATTAGATCAATGACTTTACAACAAATGAAATAGAAGAATGAGGACAAATGGATTATGGTATGTTTAACATTTTGTAGGAAGATCCCACGAATAGCTACCGGCAGCAACTATTGCATCAAGAGGTGACAATCATGAGACTTCAACCCAATTAGCTTCATATTCGTCATTGATACTAGGCTCTTCACATTTGAGGAATGTCCTTGTGGCACTTTCACACCCTTTAGACATTGACGAAAACTTATTTTTTTAATCTTTTGGCATGTTGTAACAGACTGAGGGAAAACATGTACACTACCCATTTGTATTGGTGCCAAATTGCCTCGTATGTTCATCTCAATTAAATTTAAACGAGCATTTAGATCATCCTTCATCTTCTCCTTAATGTTAAGAAGTGTACCAATTAAACTATCATGCACATTCTTCTCAACATGCATTACATCTATACAATGTCTAACTTCTAACTTCGACCAATACGAAAGATCAAAGAAGATTATTTTTTCTTCCATATGTTTGTCACAAATGACTTCTTTTTCGACTTACCGAAGGTGTGGGCTATGTTATTTACCTTTTCATAAACCTCAAGTCTCTTGATGTCCATTAAAGGTTTTTTTCAACCTCTGGTAAGGATGATGACTTCTAAGAAACCTCTGATGTCGAAGATATACGGTCTTCCTTCTATGTTACAATTGTTGAGAGGTGGTGTCTTCTTCGCATATTGGACATGCTTTATGACCCTTAAGACTATACCATGATAAGTTACCATATGTCGGAAAGTCATTGATGGTGCAAAATAACATGACATGTATCTTGAAAGTTTTATTAGCATCCCAGAAACTAACACTAACTTTATTATTTTTAATATCACTTTATTATTTTTAATATCTTGTCTACCTTCTGTTGGCTAAACAAACACTATAGTTTAAATAATAAATCATTTATTTTATTTTATTTAGACTTAAGGGACACTAACTTGCAAATAGTTGTGTCCCCTCATACTTCCCCCTAGTATCTTAGAATTAGAGTCAAATTCTAATGGGACACTAAACTCACGCTAATTATCATTTAGTATTTCCTTTTAGTCTTTGTGTAGGATTTTTGGAAATGTTAACATCACTATTTCTTATAGTGGTAAGTAAATTGTTAAATAAATAATTATAATTTTGTGTCATAAATAGAGATGATGTACCCGTTAAAAATCATAACATGAGTTTTAACAACAGTTTAAACTCCAATTTTAATGATTTTTTAATAATAAAAAAATATACAGTAATCAGATATAAAAGTGTCTAAGTTGTGTACAACAATTAAATTTTTTACGAAGAAGTAGATTTGAAATATTTGTGTATTAAATGTAAATACTAGAAAACTACCAAAAACCATCCCCTTTGCTTAACAAAAACTTGAATAATTCCATCATAAATTTTTCTTCAAATTTTATTAATTAATTTATTTTTTATTTCTAAAATTGTACATTATTGTATAGATAAACTACAAAGTATATGTAAATAAAATAATAATTTAAATTGTTAAATAAAAATTCTACCAATCTATTTTTGTGATACATAATCGGCATATTAATTTTTGGATTCAAAAGGAGGAAGACAACATCATTTGGATAGAAAAATAGAACATAAATGTGAAATAAGAACTGAAAAATGGCATTAACTTCCCAAGACTTATATCACATGTAATACAAACAAACAAGTATCTTGATAATGTGCCAAGTACGAGTATTGACATAACGGACATAAGGATACAGAAACACTGAAACAAGGAATGATCCTTATTATGTGGAAAAAACTTACATACAAAATATACTGTTATCTAATACATTTCATACTTCATCTCTAATTCGCCATAGATTCATGATTCATCATCATCATCATACAAACTAATACATGCAATATACTGTTATCCAATACATTTCAAACTTCATCTCTAATTCGCTATAGATTCATGATGATTCATCATCATCGTCACACAATCCAATACATGCAATATACTCTTATCCAATACATTCCAAACTTCATCTCTATTCGCCATGGATTCATGCTGATGATTCATCATCATCACACAATCCTTCACGAAAGAGAGTAGCAAATATATCCATGGCATGTTTATTCATAACCATCCCAACTTCAACCCCACCACTCCCATCCTTGCTCTCTGCCAACCCAAAGGTTCGAGTTGATCTTCTATCCAAGGATGTTGTCTCCACCTTAGAGGGCTTTCCAAAACCAAAATTAGTATCATAAACTCCAAATCGGTTAGACATTGTTACTCCCATTATTTGTACCCCTTGCTTGACCAAATCCCCGAGTTGAGAAAACGGTTCTAAAACTCTTTCCTGGTCTAACATCTTTACTTTTCTATGAATTCGCTTAGCAACAAGCACCACCCCTTCTTCCTTTATAAAGTCCAACTGGTCTTCATCCACCAAAGTGTTCCACACACAGTTCCCGAAATAGTTATCAGGGATTGGAGGTTCTAACCTGAACCTCCAATCCGCCCCCAACACAATGGCAAACTTATCTTTCTCCCTTTCAACTCCGTGAATGGCTTTTGCAATGCAGACTGTCACGTAAGCACAGGTGACAACAAAGGAAGATAAATTTGGTGGCTTTGAGGAAACGGTTGATTTTGATTCTTCCACTACTTCCCACTTGGACAAGACTCTTCTCTTTATCTTCTCCAAATCCCCTCGTGTGAGAACGAACGTGGCCCGAACATCATCTTTGGTTATTGGTGGTAAAGGTACAATCTTCAAGCATCGTCCGTCGCTGTTATCTTGAGGGTACACATTGGATAAAAAGCCCGTCAAATATTTTGTGAAGAAAGTGTTGACTTTTTTGGCTTATTTCCAAATCCCACATTGATGGGTTTATTGTTTGGGAGGAGGATTGAGGGTTATAAATTAACCTCTCATTCTTCGCTGTAGATCATCCTAAGTTGTAATATTTTTTCCCTAATTAATTATAGCGGGTTGTTTCAACTGTGCTTGGAGATTAGGCGAAATTGGCCGAACTCCAATAAGTAATAATTTTCGGGTGTGTTGTTCCTCTTTATCTCTTTTATTTTTCCGTTTTATTTATTGGTATTATGTTGTTTTCTTTTCTGTAGTAGTATAGTATTCAATATTATTTGTCAGGTAGTTTTGTTAGTGTTTTGTCTAGTTCACTTATTTTGTATTGGTTCATTTCACTAGTTGTATATTTTAGTGGGGAAATTACCCGATTTTCCCCAACAAGTGGTATCAAGAGCCAAAGGTTCGTCCTTGGATTGTCTTTTTTGTAATATTGTAACATTGAATACTATATTTTGAGTCTGTAATGGCAAATCAAGAAGAGAAGGATGTATTCGGGGTGTCGGGCTCCTCGTCATCATGGTCGAGGTTCCCGGTGTCCACTTTGAAATTGGCGGTGGAAATATTTGATGGCACTGGCCATTTCGGTATGTGGCAAGGAGAGGTTTTGGACTCTCTTTTTCAGCAGGGTCTTGATATTGCTATTGAGGAAGAGAAACCAGAAGAGATAAATGAGAAAGACTGGAGCATCATGAATCGGTTGGCGTGCGAAACTATTTGATCCTGTTTGTCCAGAGAGCAGAAGTATGATGTAAACAATGAGACTTCTGCACACAAATTGTGGAAGGCATTGGAGGACATGTTTCTGAAGAAGAGTGGTCAGAACAAGCTCCTGATGAAGAAAAGATTGTTCTGATTTGACTACCAACAAGGTACTACTATGAATGCACACATCACTATTTTTAATCAATTAGTAGCAGAACTATTGAATCTTGATGTGAAGTTTGAGGATGAAGATTTGGCTTTGATTTTGTTATCATCTATTCCTGATGAATTTGAACATTTGGAGACTACGCTTCTTCACGGGAAGGAGAATGTGTCGTTAGATGTTGTTTGTTCTGCTTTGTACAGTCATGAATTGAGAAAGCAAGATAAGATGAAATCAAAATCAACGACATCAAAAGAAGCATTGGTGGCAAAAGGTCGTCAACAAAGCCAAACAAAGGGGAGAAGAGGAAGGTCTAAGTCTAAAGGCAGAGTCGTTGCCAAAGATTAATGTGCTTTCTGTCATGAGAAAGGACATTGGAAGAAAGAATGTCTAAAATTGCAAAAGAAAGGGAAGGCTCCACAAGATACAAATGTTGTAGAATGCAAAAGTGATGTGGAGTCAGATATCTCTTTGATTGTCTCACCTTCAGCATCATCTCATCCAGATGAGTGGATATTGGATTCAGGTTGTACTTATCATATGTGTCCCATTCGGGAATGGTTCTTTGAATTTCAGGAACTCGATGGTGGGGTTGTTTACATGGATAATGATAATCCATGTAAGACAGCCGGGATAGGTTCAATCAAGCTGCGGAATCATGATGGATCCACCAGAATTTTGCGGGATGTGCAGTACGTGCCAAAGTTGAAGAAGAATCTCATCTCATTGGGGGCTTTAGAACCTAAAGGCCTACTTGTGATGATACGAGATGGAATTCTTAAAGCAACTTCAGAAGTATTGGTGATGATGAAAGGTGTGAGGAAGAACAATCTGTATTACTATCAAGGTAGTACAGTGGTGGGGACAGTAGCGGCAGTAACTTCTAGCACTAAGAAGGATGTCGAGGCAACAAAGCTGTGGCATATTAAGTTGGGACATGCTGGAGAGAAATCCTTGCAAATTCTTGCCAAGCAGGGATTGTTGAAAGGTACGAGGGCTTGCAAACTTGAATTTTGTGAGCATTGTGTTCTGGGAAAACAACGAAGAGTGAAGTTTGGCACTGCAATTCACAATACCAAGGGTATTCTTGATTATGTGCATTCAAATGTATGGGGACCTGCCAAGACTCCGTCAATCGGAGGTAGGCATTATTTTGTCACTTTTGTTGATGATTTTTCCAGGAGAGTTTGGGTGTTTACCATGAAGAACAAAGATGAGGTGCTTGGAATTTTCCTTAAGCGGAAAGCTCAAGTTGAAAACCAGACAGGAAGGAAGATTAAGGTTCTCCGAACAGACAATGGAGGAGAATACAAGAGTGATCCATTCCTGAAGGTATGCCAAGATTGTGGTATAGTTCGACACTTCACTATTAGAAAAACACCACAACAGAATGGGGTGTCGGAGCGTATGAACAAGACACTTGTGGAGAAAGTTCGTTGTATGTTGTCTAATGCTAAGTTAGGAAGAAAGTTTTGGGTTGAGGCTGTGACATATGCTCAACATCTCGTAAATCGTTTGCCATCATCTACAATAGATGGCAAAACCCCATTAGAGGTATGGTTTGGAAAACCTGCAACTGATTATGATTCTTTGCATGTTTTTGGTTCTATTGCATATTATCATGTGATTGAATCAAAGTTGGATACACGGGCAAAGAAGGCTCTCTTCATGGGCTTTAGTCCTGGAGTGAAGGGATACCGTTTGTGGTGTCTAAAGGCAAAGAAGACGATTATCAGCAGGGATGTTACCTTTGATGAATCTGCCATGTTAAAGAAGATAAGTCAAGAAAGAGTTGATAGTACTCCGCAGCAGGTGGAGTGTGCTCCGAAGCAGGTGGAGTTTAAGCAAATAGTAGTGATCCCAGCACGAAACACCACTAGTGACTCTCCTATGGCAGAAGAAGAGTCAGATGAGGAAGAGGTTCCTACCCAAGAACCTCAACAGCAATCGGCGCCAATTGCAGTTAGAAGACAGAGACGAGATATTCAGAAGCCTGCTCGTTTCATGGACATGGTTGCCTATGCACTTCCAGTTGTTGATGACATTCCATCCACTTACCCAAAAGCCATTATGAGTTCAGAGAGTGGTAATTGGACATGTGCGATGGAAGAGGAGATGCATTCTTTGAAGAAAAACAAGACGTGGAAGTTGGCACAATTACCAAAGGGTAAAAAGGCAATTGGATGCAAGTGGGTATTTGCAAAGAAAGAAGGATTTCCTAACAAAGAAGATGTTCGCTACAAGGCAAGGTTGGTTGCTAAAGGCTTTGCTCAAAGGGAGGGAATTGATTATAATGAGGTACCTCCATTCGAATTTTGTTGGCCTTGGTAGCACAGTTGAATTTGGAGCTAGCTCAACTTGATGTAAAGACCGCATTCCTACACGGTGATTTGAAGGAGGAAATGTATATGACTCAACTAGAAGGATTCAAGGTTGTTGGCAAAGAAGATTGAGTTTGTAAACTTAGCAAATCGTTGTACGGACTGAAACAATCTCCAAGACAGTGGTACATACGATTTGATAAGTTCATGAAGGATCAGAAGTACAAGAAAAGCAAATACGATCACTGTGTGTATTTGCATAGACTTCAAGATGGTTCCTACATTTACTTACTCTTATATCTTGATATGATTGATTGCAGCAAAGAGCCAAGTTGAGATTGAAAAATTAAAGGCTCAGTTAAGTAAAGAGTTTGAGATGAAGGATTTGGGGGAAGCCAAGAAGATTCTCGGCATGGAGATAAACAGGGACAGAGAGAGGGGGAAACTTTGGCTGTCACAGAAGCAGTATTTGCAGAAGGTACTACAACGTTTTGGTATGCACGAAGATACAAAACCTGTAAGTACCCCACTTGCTCCTCATTTGAAATTGAGTAGCCATTTATCTCCGATGACTGATGAAGAACGAGAATACATGGCGAAAGTCCCATTTGCAAATGCAGTTAGAAGCTTGATGTATGCAATGGTGTGTACGAGACTAGATATTTCACAGGCGGTTAGTGTTGTTAGCAGGTACATGCATGATCCAGGAAAGGGTCCTTGGCAAGCTGTGAAATGGATTCTACGGTACCTCCAAAATACCGTAGATGTTGGATTGGCATTTGAGCAAGATGAATCACTTGGCAAATGCATAGTTGGATATTGTGATTCTGATTATGCAGGTGATTTGGATAAGCGACAATCTACAACTGGCTATTTGTTTACTTTAGCAAATGCGCTAGTTAGCTGGAAGTCTACCTTACAGTCTACAGTGGCTTTGTCTACGACAGAGGCAGAATATATGGCGATTACAGAGGCTGTGAAGGAAGCAATTTGGCTTCATGGGTTGCAAAAAGAATTAGGAGTTGGTCAGAAACAACTTGAGGTATATTCTAACAGTTAGAGTGCTATTCATTTAGCAAAGAATCAAGTCTTTCATTCATGGACGAAGCACATTGATGTTCGCTATCACTTTGTGCGTGAGATTCTTGAAGAAGAGGAGATTGTTCTCTAGAAGATTCACACTACGAAGAATCCTGCAGATATGCTCACCAAGGTGGTTACAAGGGCCAAGCTTGAACACTGTTTAGACTTGGTTAATATCTTGCACATTTAAAGTTGGCGCCCGGAGACGCAAATTTGAAGCACTTTAAAAAATTGTTTTTTTTTTAATGTTATGATGGTTTGAGAAGATTTGTATTTGGTGGGACTTGAAATTAAGCCAAGGTGGAGATTTGTTGACTTTTTTGGCTTATTCCCAAGTTCCACATCAGTGGGTTCATTGTTTGGAAGGAGGATTGAGGGTTATAAATTAACCTCTCCTTCTTCACTGTAAATCATCCCAAGTTATAATATCTTCTCCCTCATTAATAATAGCGGGCTGTTTCAGCTATGCTTGGAGATTAGACAAAATTGGCCAAACTCCAATAAGTAATAATTTTCGGGTGTGTTGTTCCTCTTTATTTCTTTTATTTTTCCGCTTTATTTTTTGGTATTATGCTGTTTTCTTTTCTATAGTAGTATAGTATTCAATATTATTTGTCGGGTAGCTTTGTTAGTGTTTTGTCTAGTTCATTTATTTTGTACTGGTTCATATTGTATTATTTTAGTGAAGAAATTACCTGATTTTTTCAAAAGAAAGGTCGCAAATGTGTTGGTTCTTTAACGAGGGTTCTGTCAAAGGAAGGCAACAACTCTGGCACCAAAGATGGTATTTGTGTTTCATCGTTGGATTGGGTTTGGCATAGAGAAGCCCAAGCCTTGATGAACATAGCTGCAGATTTTCCATCAAGGACAACAGCATGGTGGGTGCTCATGCCTATGCTGAATCCTTTGTTAGGAAAGAGAGTGATCTGAATAGACATAACTGAAGCAAGAGATTCCGATGAGTGCAAGTGAGGAATGAATGGATGAGAGCCTGCTGTTTCACGGGGTGAGTAATCTATCTCCTGATCAAATTCAGCATCGGACTCAGTAACCACCACGGAAACAGCATCGCCAGGTGTGAATTGGACAAAGGGTTTTGGGGAATCGGAAGGCCAAACGATGTTTCCAGCGAGAGGGGGGAAGTGTTGGAGGGTGTGAGAGAGAGACGTTTTGAGTTTTGGAAACACATTGGCAAAGAAAAAAGAAGGGTTTGATTGTTGAGAAGCAAGGGAATAGAAGAATAGGAGCTCGAGGGGATGGAACCTGAGCCAAAATAAATCAAAGAAAGTGAGAGTAAGTGATGTTTTGGGTGCTGATGGAGGAGGGGCAACAATGCATTGTTCGTGGATTTTCATGTTGTCGGCAGCGTTTGAATGAATACAGATAAAGAAGAAAGCAATAAACAGAGATAATAATTTAATATGAACCGTGACTAAGTATACAGATGCACTGCTGTGATACATCTTTAAGCAGGGGTCCCTATATTTTGACAATGTGCGCGCCACCATTAAACCTTTCAAAAATATTAATATTTTAATAGATGATGTGTTGGAACTTTTTTCTAATATTTTTTGTAGTTTTCATTCTGGGTTTCTTTTCCTTTTTTTAGGTTTTTTATTTTATTTTATTTGATTCTGGTTTTAATTTTTTATTAATAATAATAATAATAATATTTTTACTGATAAATATTAATAATAACACTAATATTAATAATAATTTAAATAATAATATCAATAATAATAATAATTTTAATATTAATAATAATTACAACAATATTATTATTTATTAATAGTAATAATATTAATATTAATATTAATATTAGTAGTAATTACAATAAAAAATAATAATAATGTTAATATTAATTATAATAATATTTTTTCAACTTAGTTAGTATTATCTATTTATCTTCCTATTCTTACAATCCTAATTTAGTCTAGTCAAATATATTCTTGAATAAAATAAATATTTATTGTAAGCATATTTTTGAATTGAACTTTCTTCACATCATTGCTATAATTTTATTCAAAATTATTTTTTGTATGGTTAAATGCATTTTGATTAAATTTAGTATGAAGGATTTTATTTATTGGAGTACTGGACAATTGGACTCAAGTATGAGTGAGGTTAATGCATTGGTCATTCAGAAAAATGATTTAGAAAGTGCTAACATGATCTAAGTTTTTGCACATTGATTAGGGAGGATAATGAATAAGGTGAACTGAGTTTGTTTATCACACATGAAATTTATTTATCACATGAAAAATGAAATTGATTACTTCAAACATTTTTGCATGATAAATAAGGTTAATTGAGTTTGTTTATCACAGGTGAAATTTATTTATCATATGAAAAATGAAATTGATTACTTTAAACATTTTGAACAATATAACATAGGTAACACATACCCACTAACTATTAAAATTATCCAACATAAATCATAAATTATAAATACTGTACACAACTACAAGTTTGATTGGTCCATTACGATAATTGTGTACACTAATAATAGTGATATTAGAGAAATTCAACTTGGTGTTCTCCATTGTGGTCACTTCACACATACCTCACACTCCACCCCACCTAACAATAACAGTAAGCTCAAAATGTCATAAATTTTGTTCAGTGTGCAGAAAGTTGATAACAGATCACCACTTATTCCTACACAAGTCATCACTTACTGTGACTAACTAAATTGATACGGAGATTAGATAACATTTCCTCTGTTTCCTCCACTGAGGTCACTTTACAAACACCTCATGCGCCACCCTACCCAAGAACAACACAAAGCTCAAAATTTCTAAAATTACTTCATTATGCAAAAACTTGATAGTAGGTCACCATTTACTCTTACCTAGATCACCACTTAGTGTGTCTGTCACTAAATACATTGATACTAATATTACAAAACTTGTCCTTGGGGTACTCCATTGAGATCACTTTACATACACTTCATGCACCACCCACCCAAAAACAAATAGTAAGTTTGGATTTTCAAAAAATTGATTAGTGTGCAAAAAATTGTACCTTGGTGTCTTACATTGAGGTCACTTTACACACACCATCTCACACAAGAACAACACAAAGCTTAAAATTTATAATTAAAATTACTTAATTGTGCAGAAACTTGGTAGTAGTTCACCACTTATTCCTACACAGGTCACCACTTAATATGATTATCTCTAACTACAGTAATAGTCAGATTAGAGAAGTTGACATTTGTGTCCTCCACTAGGGTTACTTTACACATACCTCGTGCACTACACCACCCTACACAAGAATAAAACAAACCTCAAAATTTTTAAAATTATTTAATTGTGCAAAAAGTTGGTAGTAGGGGTCACCACTTATTCCTACATAGGTTATCACTTACTCTGACTAACTAGATTAACATTGAGATTAGATAAATGTACCTTGGTCTGCTCTATTGAGGTCACTTTACACACACCTCAAGCACCACCTCGCAATAGAACAACACAAACCTCTCATATTTACATAAGTGGTAACCCTTTTATAGGGTTTTACCTTCCTGATGAGATCGTTGAAATAAGAAACACCGTAAAATATGATTGGTTAAATTTTCTTGGAGTAGAATTGACTATAAATAACTTATATTTAGCCAAGAGGAGTTTGTGGTGGTGCTGACAGAGAATGTAAACCTTGCAAAAGAGTTGTCAAATACAAATGAATGCACATAAAACCTCTTGAATAAATGATTGTTAAATTCGTAATCCATATCATCATTTTGTTCTTTTTTAGTACTTTTTTTTTTTTATAAATTCTATGATTCTTTTGATGATTGTATTTTGTTATATTGCATATAATCATTATATATTATTATGTGTATGTACTCTATTAATCAGGTTACGAGGTCAAACTTTATGAATTTCTCGTAATAATTTAGAAAAAAACTTCTAAAGAATACCTATTAATATTCTAACGAGAAAGAAATAAGGATGTAAATAATAAGAAATACTATTAAGTTTTACTATATAAATAATATAACTATTTCGCAAATATATAACTTTCATGTTTAATGTCTTAAATTTCTGAATTATTTTAAAGAGACATTAGGTAGTGAAAATTATGAATCTCATAAATCATAAATTTTATAAATAAATAATTGAATTAATAAAATATATTATTAATAATAACATATGACTTTTATTATTTAAATTTTCATTTTATTTTGAGAAAAAATAAATTTTAATATGCTCTATGTACCGTGCAGAAGAGCTCGTCATTTCGGCCCAAGTATTTGGGGGAGATCAGCTCGGTATTTGGGCCCAAGAGGTGGGTCATGAGCTCGGCCTAGATGTTGGTCAGTCCAAAAAAAGTAATTAAGATAAAAGATAAAGAAATATTTTATCTATTGTGATATTATTGATATGTGATTGTCAGTTAAATATATATTTTAACCTATAGATAAGTGTATACGTTAATATATGTATATGGTCGTTGGTTAAATAAATACATGCATAAGATTGTTAACTGAATACGTAAAGTTGTTAAATGATTAGAGAGCACCCGAGAATAAAGGTGCACAAGATTCTTTTCTGTTGTTAGCACCGTGAGTAAAGGTGCCCGTGGACAGAACTTTTTTCTGTTACGTATGCTTTCAGATGAGATTATATTCTCGTGAGCAAAAACTGTTACAAGAGTAGTTATAAAAAGGGCTTGAGACCCTAGGTAAAGGTACGCTGTTTCTGAATACTAGACTGAAATTGAATACTTATCTTATTTCGTATGCTCTCACTGACTTGATCATCAGAGTGTGATTAACAAGTAGAGCCCCTCTGTCTCAACAGAGCCACGTTTCAGTGCAACAAGAAGATGCAAAACAGAATCTACAGGAGACAGGTTAGAAGTAGAGCTTTTCATCCAAGTCAATCGGCGATAACACTTTATATAAATGATTTTTTGGAATCATAACATAAAAATTTCGAAAAGGTTAGTGTTCTTTTGAAAATGTTACTTTATTATATATAGCAACTATGAGATTTTTTTTTTTAATTTGTTTTTTGAAAAATTAAAATTTTCCTTCTACCAAACATTTGTCTCATTTAAATTGAATAAAAAAACTTTAATATCTCAAAAAATCAATTATTTAACGATTAATAATATCAAAATTTTAATTATATTTTTTAGTTTTTTTAATTTAAGTATGATATATTTTATTATATATACTTGTATGTTAGTATTGAAAATGGTAACATTATACATAATGTTATTCCACCAAAAGACTTTTTATTAGTTCAAAATAATCAATATGTAAAATTAGAAAAGAAAATTATCAAAATAAACTTTTTAAAACTTCATAAGAATAATTTTTTAATTTTACATTTTTTTAGAAAAATGTCACATCATGATTGTCATGTAAAACCGTTGTCAAGCAAATAATTCAGTGAAAATAAAATAATAAATTATAACTTTTAAAAAAATATGAAATTTCTTTGTTTGAAAACTTTGATTCACTTCATCATTTAATAATGTTTTGCACCTTATAATAATTAGGTACATCTATTACAACAACAAAAATCATTTCAAATAGGATGAAGTGAGTAGATTTATTGAAGGGTAAAAAAAACTTTTTGGACATGAGAGGTTTTAATACGGCGCAACGAGGAAAAGTGGTTGTGAAATAATCATTTTCCTATAAGTTTGAAGAAGCAGAAGTAATGGAGACTATGTAGGAGTGTGATGAGTTTGAACTCATAGAATAATCCACGTTTGGGCAATTAAAGAAAGCTAGCTTTGTTTATTTCTTATATTAGTAATAAATAAGACACAACAAAATAAATAATAAATTAGAATGGATAAAATTAGATGCTGAAAGAGAAAATTGAATATAGAATGGTAAGAAATTGTGAGTGAGCTACACATAAAGTGATATTTTATTTCTTCAGTTGCAAAACAAGTTTTGTACTTCTAAAATAAAAAGTTTCAAAAGTTATATACGCGTCGAATGCATTAATCTTATAACATTCATTACATAGTAAGAATCCCACACAATCTGCTCACACTAAATTCATTCTATAAGTTGGTTTCCGTTCCCTCTGATTAATTAGTTGTAATAAATTAAATTCAAGATTTTGTTTATACTATAAAATGAAATTATAAATTTTGTTTAACATTCTATATTAAAAAAATAACTACTTTACTACAATCTTTTAAAATAAAATATTATATTATAATGAAATAATTTATTTGAATATTGAGTGAAACTAATGTGAAGTATCATTGTCCTAAAAATTTTATTTTAAAATTTTACAAATAAATAAAAGGAAAATATTACTACAACTATACAGTAAAATACACAAATTTATAAATTATCAAGTAACAATACAATTTCAAGATTTTTCTCTTTAAGTAAAATGTTATTTCTCTATCTAATTGTTATCTAATTGTAATCTGGTAGAAGATTATAAACCAATCCTCACTCACTCTACAAAAAACAAACATGTGACTGCCTGAAGATGTATCAGCAGTGCATCTATATATTTAGTTCCTTCTCTAAATCACGCTTCATATCAAATTATTATGACAAATCATGGTTGAACAATGGGTAGTGTACTTGCTCCATCATACAACTGCTACGTGGTAAAGTTAATATTATTTTATTTGAGTTGTGGGGTTCGCATTAAATATATTAAACATTTTGTTATAGGGTTGGAATGTGGAGAAATTAGGACTGAGAAATTGGGGCCCGTGGTGCTCTTCACTTTTCTTCTTCACAATTTTATTCCTCTTTCTGTGGTGCTCCCTCCCCTTCATTTCCGTTCATTCTATTTCTGTTCTCCTTCATTCTCCTAGGTTGCTACAAGTGTCCTGCGCATTCTCCTTTACGTTGTTGTTGTACTGCAAGTGTCGTCCTCTTCCACCTTCTTCTCAAGGTTTCTCCTCCACCTTCTCTTCCACCGTAGGGTTAGGGATTGGTGACCAAAGGTGATACATTTTCTAATAATTTCTTTATTAAGTGAAACATTCATGTTGTGAGCTTTGTATTGGGTGATCCGTGTTATTTGCCATGTGTTGAACCTTGTATTAGCCAAAGTGTGTGTTTAAATTTCATGTGGTCATAGTTGTCTAAGTTTACTATTTGGTTTTTCTATGGAGCATGACTTGTTTTTTTTGGAATATAATGTTAAAAGTATATATTTGTGTTTACTTAGTTTGTGTAACTATGTATTCCTTTTTAGTATTTTTTTTCTTCAAAAAAGACATTTTCTGAAACTATTCTGGTTGGGTTGGGGCATGATGTAGGGAGAAAGTGAGTTAAATAAGGTTTTTAGCAGCCAAGAGTGTAGGGTAGTGCTAAGTAAGCACAAAATTCACTGAACTTTGAGGGTGACAGTATGTGGTGACCCTAGTAGAAATATGTGGTGACCCACATTAGACTTCCTGCACAGACCTTGGAAAACTTTTTTGGAACTATCAAGTGAGTGTTCGTGTTGGTTCTAGAGGGCATGAGGTGGGGAGAAAGTGGGTTAAATGAGATCTTTAGAGACCATGAGTGTAGAGTAGGGTGAATTGAGCATAAAAATTCACTGAACTTAGAGGGTGACAGTATGTGGTGATCCTAGTAGGAATATGATGTGAGTTGATTTTAGATTGCACATTTTAAATGTTTCACTTTGTTTAAAATTTTGGATTTTAGCAATTTAAAGGTGAGAACCCTAAGAAGATCCCCACTGGACACAAACTTAACCAAGTGTTAAATAAGTGTGAAGGTTCACTTCACAAGGGCAAAGAGAAAACACAGATATGGGTGATAATGATGCAAAGAGTGCGGAATTGAAGAAAACATAAAAGAGGGAATGAAACAAAACCAAAATGATAAAGATGACTGAATTGAAGGAACATTAAATAACATAAAATGGAAATGGATAATGTCACAAATAAAGAAGGAAAAAGATGAAAGGATGAATAAAACTTATGGATTAGAAAAGGAATTCATGCCACTTGGAGCAAATGAACTCCAAGATGAGTGGTGCTAGAGCCGCCACTTGAGATGTCACTCACTCAAGATAAGACCCAAAGTCGCCACTTAGGATATTACCCACCTAAGATAAGACCCAAAAACTCAGAGTACTCAGACTCACAAAATCACTCATGCAAAGTTTATTTTCTATTCAAATTCAACTTGTAAATACATGGAGTAAGGCACCCTATTTATAGGAATGGGTGCCTTGGTGGGCAAGAAGGGCAAGGGTAGGGTGGTAAATGTGTGAGGGAGTTGCCTTTAGGGTTTGACTAAGTAAAACCGCACCCTAGACTTGTTCTTTTAGAAACTAGGTCAAATTTCCTTCCTAATAGTCTGATATTTGGTGGGGCCTTGACTTGATTGCCGAGATGATTGCTCATAGTGTGAATTGTCTCTTGAGTCCTTGATCATCTTGGCTACTTGGTTTATATCATGCCCCTCAAGTTGGAGAGAATTCGACCTTGAATTTAGAACTCCTGCAAATAACATAGTCAATTTGTTCACATATAAAATATTGCGAGGTGTAGTATGTGACGTAAACTGATCTTCCTTAAGCTTGCGGAGTTCAAAAGGGAAAGTTCTAGATTCAAGCCATTGTTGGAAAGAATATTTGGGGATGAAAGATCTTTTTGATGAAAATCCTTGTAGAAGGTGATTACCTTTAGGAGGTGTTTGAATGTCATCCCAAAACTTCTTTGTCCAAGATGTCAAATATTTAGATTTATTGGGTAATGAAAAAGACAAGGAAGAAGAACATCTTGGAGGTACAGTTTGTAGTTCGACATGGGTCAACATGATTGTTTTTGCAATGTAAGGAGATATATTGTGACCTAATTTATCTATTCTTTCTTTATCTTTTTCATTTTCTCTTTTGTTTTTCATTTTTATTTGGTCCTTATGTGATGAAAACCAAGCCCACAAGGTGATGATCAAGGATGCTAAAGAATATAAAGAGAAGTCACCTCAAAGTAGAGACCTCACCAGATGGAGAATGGGACAAAGACCAGAGCACCTAAAGTTCTTCCTGCTAGTCCTCTTGATGATTAGAAAATATTGTAAATAATTTGGGCTCACTTTGGGGGTCCAAATAGCAAATATAGGCTAGAATAAGGTGCCTTTAGTATAATAGGGGGTGTAGTTAGCATTTTAGGATGTTATTGGCCCTTTTGGAAGGCTTTTTGACCTAGTTTCTAGAAGGACAAGCCAAGGATGCGGGTTTGACTAAGTCAAACCCTAAGGCTGCCCATTTTTTCACTCTTCCCATCCTACCCCTTATACTTGCTCTCCAAGGCTCCTTCACCTATAAATAAGGAGGCCTACCTCATGTATTTTCATGTTGAATTTAGAGTAAAGTTACTATACACAATTTGTGTTAGAGTTTGTGAGCTTTGTCTCCTTACACCATTGTCTTATCTTGTGAGAATTAGAGAGCTCTCAAGTGGTGGCTTTCCTTACTCATCTTGGAGCAAACCACTATCCAAGTGGCGTGATCCTTCTCTAGCTTCATCCTCCTAAGCTTCCTTTTCCTTCATCTTTTCCTTCCATTATCATTCCATCTATTCATAAACATGTTCTTATTTTGCTTCATTATGTCTATTCGGTTTTTATATGTTGCTCTTGTTTTTCTTATGTAATTCCACACCATAACTTGTCATCATCATCACCTTATAATTGTGTTTTCCTTTTTCCTTTGTGAAATGAACCTTCACATCTACTTAACCACTTGGTTAAGTTAATGTCCAGTGGGAATTTTCCTTAGGTTCTCACCTTAATCATCCAAAAATCTCAATCCTAATTAAAGTGCCACCATAAAATGTTAAATCATAAAATCAACTCACATCATTATGAACTTCTTTGGGAGAGAGGGGTTTTAAGATAACCTTGTGCCCTTTGAAGGTAAAAGGCATTTTGTTGGTCAAGCCATCATGTAGAACTTGTCTATCATATTGCCAAGACCTTCCCGAAAGAATATGTGTTGCTTCCATTGGCACAACAACATCACATAAAACCTCATCTTGATACTTTAATATAGCAAAAGTTATGAGGACTTTTTTATTAACCATGATTTCTCCTTCGGTACTAAGCCATTGAAGTTTATAGGCTTTGTATGAGAGATAGTGGGTAATCTTCTCCACTATTCTTGTACTTGCCACATTAGCACAACTACCCACATCTATTATCATGGAACATAACTTTTGTTGATAAGGCAAAGGGTGTGGAAAATATTTTCTCTTTGGGTGTCATCCAAATGTTTTTGGAATTGTTCCCAGCATTCGCCTTATCACCAATAAGTCACCTTCACAAGGTATTTCACATTCATTTTCACTAAGGGGATTTTGAAGGGGAAGGGGAGTTAGACATAGAAGATTGATCACTGTGGTCACTTACGACTATCCCCCCCCATTAATCATTATGGTTCTTTTTGTTGGACAGTTGGCAGCTATGTGCCCAAAACCTAAGCATTTAAAACATTTTGTACTTGAGGTTTTGGTTGGCGATTTTGTCCTAGAAGGAGAGGATGTTCTCTTTGTAGGGTGGATTCATTTGAGAAATTGGAAGGAAAATCTTGGTTTTGAATTTTGGTTTTGTCCTTCCAAGATGTTTTGTAAAAACCATCATTATGAGTATTTTAAAAAGATTTTTTCTTCAAAACTTGTGATTCAACCTTGATGGCTAGGTGAACCAATTTGTCTAAGATGAAGCCATTGGAGCTTCAACAAGAGTTCCTTCCTATAAGAAAGAGGAGCAAACCGCGTGCGCATGCATAACTTTAAATAGATCCAAGAGACCACGATTGGCCTCCTGTTTAAACCAATGTCCATTACAATTTGGTGCCACCATTGAATGGCATAGCTTAAAGATTCTAGGGAAGCTAACCTAACTTTTTGGTCCTCTATGACCTCATACAAATAAAAGAGTTGTTCTACTTTAACTTCCCATTCTAAATACAAATTAGGGTCATTGTCCCCTCTAAAACTAGGTAGCTTTACAATTAGTGAAAAATAACAATTTAAACTCTCACTCACGTGTATCACTCAAGAAAGACAGTCCCTCAAAAAGGGTCTACACTTGTAGAAACACCCTAAGTGAAAGATGACAAAGCTCTTACACTTGCTCACCAACATACCTCCAAAACAAAACTTAAGAACCAATGAAAGACAAGCAAGAAAAGCTTTAAACAAAAAAAGCTAAACCAAAAGGAATTAAGGTGAAAACAAAACTTTGAACAAGACAAACAAGAAAAGCATGAAAAAAAGACACAAAGAAACTTACTTATACTTTAATTATGAAGATGAGAAAGGTTTTAGAAATTGAGAAAGCAAGTGGGATTAAACTCCACAATTATGAAAACAATTTGTCATAAAGTTAGAACCCCTTTTGTAAACAAAAATTGGAAAGTGAATGCACTTAAAATTTTGGTATTGTTTTTGCTTCTTTTTTTTTTAATCCTAAATTGAAAGATTGAAACTTTCAATTGATTTTGTACATGTAGAAGGAATTCACTTTTTAATTTTCAAAAAAGATAAGATATTGGGATTCAAAATATATGAGCACTTGTAATCTATGTTTGGAATTAAATCAACCGTTACTCTAACAATTCCTAATTTGATTTTAGTTCTTCACAATTAAAACGAAAATAAGCAGAAAAGATATATGACTCCTAGAACACTAAGAACATCAGACACTAGCAGAAACAGTAAGAAAAAGAAACAACAGGAAACGAAAATTCAAAAAGCGAAATTTAAAGTGCTTAATGAATAAAAAGATGGAAATTGTAAATGACAGAAATTTAAAGGCGGAATTTAAATTACTTGAATGTAAAAGTGAGAAATTAAAATGTGCAAAAATTTAAAAGCAGAATATCAACTCAGCAATATAAGCACAAATAGAACCTTGCTCTGATTACCACATGATGTGAGTTGATTTTAGCTTTTGTCCATTTTTAGAGGTGACACTTTACTTATGATTGAGATTTTAGCAATTTAAAGGTGAGAACCTTAAGAATATCCCCACTAGACACGAATTTAACCAAGTGGTTAACTAAGTGTGAAGGTTCACTTCACAAGGGCAAAGAGAAAACACAAATATGGGTGATAATGATGCAAAGAATGCAGAATTAAAGAGAACATAAAAGAGGGGACAAAACAAGACCAAAATGATAAAGATGAATGAATGGAAGGAACATTAAAGAACATGAAATGGAAATGGATAATGGCGCAAATAAAGAAGGAAAATGATGAAGGGATGAATAAAACTTATGGATTAGAAAAGGAATTCACACCACTTGGAGCAGATGAACTCCAAGATGAGTGGTGCTAGAGCCACCACTTGAGATGTCACTCACTCAAGATAAGACCTGGAGTTTCCACTTAGGATATTACCCACCCAAGATAAGACCCAAAAACTCAGAGTACTCAGACTCACAAAATCACTCCTGCAGAGTTTCTTTTCTATTCAAATTCAACTTGTAAATACATGGAGTAAGGCACCCTATTTATAGGAATGGGTGCCTTGGTGGGCAAGAAGGGCAAGGGTAGGGTGGTAAATGTGTGAGGGGGTTGCCTTTAAGGTTTGACTAAGTCAAAACCGCACCCTAGGTTTATATCATTAACAAAATTTTGTTAAGTTGGTTTAATCTGTTTTAAATGCTTCTAAGTGATTTTAGATCTCACATTTATTACTTTTAACAACTGTTTGGAGTATAAATAAGTGGTTATACGGTCTAGGTTGTTATTCATTCAAGATAACACTTTCAAATCAGTTTTCAAGATTGCTTCAAGCTTTGGATCTTTTCTAAGAGTGGAATAGGATTGTGCTGTATCAAGTGTGTTCTAATCTTTGATCAATTCTAGGTGTATTCTATTCATTTTCATTTTGATTACTGGATTTCTGTAAAGACTGGTGGTGTGCAGATTCAAAGGTTGTTCTGAAATCTGTGGTGTGTTTGCCAAAGGTAGTGTGTGTTCTTGAAGGGTTCAAGATCACCACTTTGGTGGGTTGTATGTAATTAAGGTTTTTGATTTCATAGTGAATACTCAGTTGTGAATTAAGGACTGGATGTAGCTCTTGGTTAAGAGTGAACCAGTATAAATTTCTTGTGTGAATCTTTCTATCCCTTCTCTCTTTTAATATGTTTTTACTTTGTTTTTATAACTGTTGATATAAAAAACCAATTGTTTCACAAAAACAACCAGTTGATTTCTGATGTTAAGTGTAAAACAGTTTTTAATTTGGCTTAACAAATTTCTAATTGATTGATTCTCCTTTATCTTTCAATGTACCTTCAATGTTTGCGAAAATATTTCAAAAAAAATTCACCCCTTCTTGTTTAAGGCCTATAATTCTAATAGATATGAGATCATAATGTTGTTGTGTTTGGTTGATAGTGAATGTAATGTTATGGAGGAATAAGGGAGCGAAATCGAACTTACAACTTGAATTTCTCTCTCGTTGGATCATGAGTTCATTTATATTTTTCTTGGATTGATCATCATTATATTCTTCAAAGGTATTGACTTTTGGTGTGTAGGTAATGGAGTATATGCTCATCCTGATAAGTCTTTTGTCATTCATTTTGTATTAGTATTGAAACATCTTACAACCTAAAAGCCCTATCAGGATACATAGGTTCCATTATATACAAATCAAAAGCTAACATCATGGAAAATTATGGTGGTAATTAACGAGTACAAGGACTTCAATTTGAATCATATGACACAATGGGATTTTTCAACTTGAGGTTGAAGTTAAAGAATAAATGTGCAAGTTTGATTGCGTGTTCCTTTGAATTCCTTTCCTTTAGGTATTCGTATAGGTAAATCCAAATCAACCTTGTGATTAATTAGATTGCCAACTAACAAGCACACAAGCAATGTATATGCCTTTATAATTATCATCGCTTCTAACATTCAATTTTCAGTATCCACTTTTGCACTAAGGAGTTGCTAAACTTGGGTAATGAGAACCTAGTTGCTTGTCTTTATAACCTTCATGATCTATGTTTATTTGTAATATTAGTATGAGCACTGATAGCTTGACATTTTTATGTGACATTTAGGGTGTGTTTGGATTGGGAGGAGATGTGTGTGTAAGAAATAACAGAGAGGAAAAGAGATACAAAAAGCAAAAAAGGAAGTTGTATGAGAGAGAAGGCAAGGAAAACATAATATATTATTGATAGGAACAAAAAGAAAAATACAAGACTTTATAGGGTGCCTAGCACATAATAACAGAGTAGTTGTTATTAACTAATATCTCCCCTTAAACTAATGGTTGGATTGGGAACAACCATTAGTTTATCCCTGAATGAGTGAAAAGAAGGAGTAGACAAAGACTTGGTAAGTATATCAATGATTTGAGTGATTCTAGGAATATGAGTAAGGTTAAGTTGCTTTTGCTAAATGGAATCACGTAAAAAGTGAAGATCTAAATCAAAATGTTTGTTCTTGGAGTGCATGATAAGATTATCAACAAGAAGAGCAACTCTAAGATTATCAGCATATATGGATGGAGGTGTAATTTGAATACATAACTCATGAAGCAAATTGGTTGTCCACATAAATGAGGACAAACAAAGTAACATTATTTTAAGACTTAATGAATAATAAAGAATCAAATTTAGTAGATGAAAATCCAAAAAGAAGAAAGGGCAGTAGTTAACTTTTGAAACCATGATCTTGGGGCTTGTTTGAGGCCATAAATTGATTTGTGTAACTTACAAACAAGATTGAAGTTTGTAGTTTGAAAACCAGGGGGTTGAAGCATGAAGACGTTTTCTTGCAAATCACCATAAAGAAAAGCATTATTAATGTCTATTTGATTAATATATCAATTATATGATAAAGCTAGATTTTGAATAATGCATATTGTAGTTGGTTTGACTATAGGACTAAATGTTTCAGAATGATCCAAACCTTTAGGTTGATGAAAACCTTTGGCAACCAACCTCGCTTTGTGTCTATGTAAGGTTCCATCATGATTGTATCTATTTTAAAAATCCACTTGCAGCTAATAGGTTGAATGTTAGGGGGTAAAGTAGTCAAGGACCATGTTTGATTTGCACATAGAGCGTTGTATTCTTTATGCATTGCAACATACAAGTGAGGTTATTGAAGAACATCTTTAACTATTGTGGGAAAAAAAAAGATATGATAGATGTAGTGTAGGTTATAGGTTTGAATATGCCAGATTTCCCACAAGTAACCATTGGATGGTTGTTTTGAATGAGAGTTGAAGACGACAGATCTGCCCAAGGGCTTAGAGATGGAGATACAGACAGAGGGTGAGTTGTATCATTAGTGATACCAAAAGAAAGAAAAGAAGTAGATGATGGTATTAAAGTAAAAGTTGATGGATGAGTAGAGATCATATCAAGATTAGCAGAAGAAGATATATTAGAAAAATGTGATCTAAAGGGAAAAACATTTTCATCAAATAAAACATGATGACTAATATAAAGTTTACCAGTTGATGATAAACATAGGTAGCCTTTATGTGCAGGACTGTAACCAATAACCATGCAGACAGTTGAACCAAAAGCAAGCTTATTTTTGTTATATGGTCTAAGTAAATGGTAGCATGCACAACCAAAGATTTTTAAAAAATTATAGTTAGAATGTTTGTTAAAAAGCATATGATATGGATTGTCATAGTAAATGTTGGAAAAAGGTAAAACACTGATTATCGATGTTGCTGTGGTGAAAGCTTCACCCTATAATTTATTTGGAAGAGACGTTGCAACGAGCAAAGCAAGATCCATATCAGTTACATGGTGGTGTTAGATTGCCTACTAACAAGCACACAAGCAATGCATATGCCTTTGTAATTGTCACTACTTCTGACATTTAATTATCAGTATCCACTTTTTGCTTGTCTTTATAAATTTCATTATCTATGTTTATTTGTAATATTAGCATGAGCATGGATAGCTACACACTATAAGGAGACATTTAGAGTGTGTTTGGATTGAGGAGGATGTGTGTGTGGATTAAGGGAATGGATGTGTAAGGATTTGAGAGGAAAATGTGAAGAAAGTAGTATGTTTGAATTGAGATATGTTATAGTAGATGTATGAGGAAAGTTTAAGTTTGTGAGTTATGTGATGATTATGAGAAAATTTTAAAATTTTTTTAAATGTCTAACTGTAAGTTTACAAATTTACCTTTTTCTTTAAAAATATTTGAATAATGAAATATGTAGTATTTTTGTTTACATCTTAGTTAATTATAATTTTGTAAATTATTTTCGATGTCGTTGAATAATTACTTTTAAAAAACACAACTTTCTTATCATTCTTGGAACATAAATTTTCTTCATAAAAATCAGTTTGTGAGTGATATGATGAGTGTGATTGAAATTTTAATTTTTTAAATAAATAAAAGATTAAAATTAGAAATTTGTCCTTATATTTTAAAAAATATTTCATTTTTTATATATTAATTTTTATAATTAATAATAATATTATTATATAAATTTATTTAATTATATAAATACCTATATTTATTTTTATTATATTATATTATAATTTTATTTCTATCATTCTTATTATTATTATTATTATTATTATTAAATATGTGATACAAAAAAATAAAATAAACTTAATTATTAATAATAATATTCTTATTTAATTATTATTAATTTTTTAATTTATATTTATTATCATTGTTTTAAATATTTATTTTAACTAATACTATTATTTATAATTCTTTTTATTATTTTATAAATTAATTTTAAATATTATTATTATTTTAATATTTATTATTAATATAACTAATATTTTTTATTCTTATAAATATATAATTATATTTATGTTATTTTTATATTATTATAATTAATTATTTATAAAATTTATATATATAAATATAATATATAATCGGTTATATATAAATTTAATAACATATATGAATATATAAATTTATTATATAATTAATTATATATGTTATATAAATTTTGTAATATGATTAATTATATATGTTATATTATATAACATATATAATTAATTATATTATAAAATTTATATATATAATCAATTATATTATATATATATATATATCAAATTTATAATATAATTAATTATTTGTATTTTATTTTTATTAATATCTATATATATATAATATTTTTATTTTATTATAAATGTTCTCGCCAGTTGACCTTGGTTGGACTAGATGGAAAGCTTCACTTCTGATTTGTCTCCTCTTATAGCTTTGGAACTCGGCTCCGTTGTACAAAAGGGGCTCTACCTATTGATTACACTCCGACGATCAAGTCAGTGACAACATTCGAGATATCAAATCAGTTTTAGTCTTAGGTATTCAGAAACAGTGTACTTTTACCAGGGGTCTCAAGCCCCTTTTATAGATACCTCCTCAACAACTTTCATTAATGAGAATGTAATCTCAATAGAAAGCATTTAATCATAACAGAAAAATCACCTGTTAACAGGCACCACTTATCTTCAGGTGCTAACTGTTGATCATGGGCTTTGATGTCTCCAAATCTAAGTGGATTGCTTGAAGACTCTAGTATTGCTTGTGTGTAGGGTTCAGGGTAGTTTGAATTTGTTAATCCACTCTTAGTGATGATCCAAAGCTGTTTGAATCAAATTCTTTTGATAAAGAGTGTTTTCTAAAGAAAGCTCTGTTAGCTTATTCAACCTGACCATTCATCTGAGGGTGTTCTACCGAGGAGAATATTTGTTTTATCTCAAGCTCCAAGCACAACTTACACAACTGTTGACTAGCAAATTGAGTTCCATTGTTGGACACTAGGTGTCTAGGAATCCCAAAACTGGACACAATATTCTTCCACACAAAATGGTGCATCTTGTGAGCAGTTATTTGTGCGATTGGGTCGGCTTCAATCCACTTGGTGAAGTATTCAATGGCCACAATGAGATACTTCATCTAACGTATTGCCAAAGGGAAAGGGCCTAAAATGTCTACACCCCATGTACGGAAGGGCCACAAGCTATAAATTGATCGCAAATCCTCGGCTGGTGCATGATGCCAATCAGCATGCTTTTGGCATTGCTCACAACGTCGTGCATACTTCATGCAATCCTCCTTCATGGTCAGCCAATAATACCCAACTCAGATGACCTTCGACGAGAGAGCTCATCCCCTTATGTGACTATCGCAATGGCCTTCATGGAGTTCAGCCATTATGCGAGCACACTGATCTCCACTTACGCAAGTGAGGATTAGGTGGGTATAATCATGACGGAAAAGTTTGCCATCTATCAAGGTATACGCCCCCGCATTCCTCTTAACCATCTTAGCCTCCGTAGGCTCGACAAGAAGCAACCCATCAACTAGGTAACGTTGATAGGGGGTTATCCAAGTCTCTATGGTGTCGATGTTAAAAAATTCAAGAAACTCACCTTCCAACAACCCATAGGTAATTATCCTGGGGGCCTTCAGGGTCTCCTGAGTCATTGATCGATGCCTTCTCCTCTTTTTTGAGATGACCCCCAAGACCTCTATGTGGCTGACCTCGGCTGACCCTCCTTTAGCTGTCCTGGGCGACTTCAAGGTTTCCTGAATTACTGACCTCTGCTGACCTCCCTTCCCCGAGCTTGCTAGCTTAGACAACAAGTCTGCTTAGGAGCTCTGCTCTCTAAGAACGTTGACAAGTTCAAACATAGAGAAGGTTGCTTTCAAGAGCATTACATACCTGAGATATGAGGCTAGCTGCAGATTCTTAGCCTAATACTCACCTGTGACTTGCCCAGTGACAAGCAACGAGTCACTCTTCACCAATAAACTCCGAGCTCCCAACTCCTTGGCTAGCAACATCCCTTCTATCAAGGCCTCATACTCAGCTTGATTGTTACTTGCTTTGAATGCGAACCTAAGGGCTTGCTTGATTACCAACCCGCTTGGCCCTTCTAAAATGACTCCAGCTCCACTCCTCTGTTGGTTGGAGGATCCATCTACTGAAAGAACCCACTGGAAGTCACTAGGATTAGGCTAAGGATCTTCTAATGAAAGCTCTACCATGAAATTAGCATACACTTGACCATTAATTGGCCCTTGAGATTCATACTGTATATCAAACTCAGGTAACTCCACCACCCAATAGACTATCTATCCTGCAATGTCGGGCTTTTGAAAGACCTTGCGAATGGGCAGATCAATCATCACAATCACAGTAAAGCTCTAAAAGTAGTGGTGAAGTCGCTGAGCTGTGAAAACCACGGCTAAGGCGGCCTTCTCAATGGCCTGATACCGTGTTTCTGGTCCTTACAATACCTTACTCCCAAAGTAGACTGGCTTCTAGACCTTGTCCTGATCTTGCACAATGATCGAGATAATTGCCCGATCTGTACTCACAAAATAAAGAGGAATGGGGGTACCTGGAATTGGCTTGCCAAGAACAGGGGTACTGGCCAAGTACTTTTTTAACTTGGTGAAAGCTTATTCACATTTGCTAGTCCACACAAATCAGTTGTTCTTCTTGAGGCATTGAAAATATGTATACCCCTTATCTCCACTAGCTGACAAGAAACAAGACAAGGCGACCATGCGTCTAGTTAACTGCTGGACCTCCTTCACGTTGGTTGGGCTCCTCATTCCTATGATCGCATCACATTTGTCAAGGTTCGCCTCTATGCCCCTTCAGTTAGCAAGAAACCGAGGAACTTCCCTGCTTCTACCCCGAACACACGTTTGTCCGGATTAAGCTTCAAGTTGTACATAGCTATTATTGTGAATAACTCTTCCAAGTCAGCAATGTGCTGATCCTTCTCTTCCGACGTCACAACCATATCGTCTACATACGCTTGCACGTTTCGGCCGAGCATTAGGGCGAGGATCCTATCCATCAATCTTTGATAAGTGGCGCCAACATTCTTGAGGCCAAAGGGCATGACATTGTAGTAGTAGCTAGCGAACTTGTCCATAAGGTTGTCTTACTTTCATCCTTCGGGTGCATGCGAATCTGGTTATACCCCAAAAAGGTGTTCAGAAAGCTTAACAACTGACAACCCGAGGAACTTTCAACCAAAGAGTCTTTGCTTGGAAGAGGGTAAGAATCCTTGCGACAAGCCTTGTTCAATTCAGTGAAATCGGCGCACATTCTCAACTTCTCGTTGGCCTTCTTTACCAACACAATGTTCACTAACCACTCAAGGTATTGGATTTCCCTTATGTGGTCAACATTCAAGAGCTTCTGAGTCTCTTCTCGGATGACGAGGTGCTTATCTTTGTTGAACTTTCTCCTTCTTTGGACCACAGGCTTGACTTTCTCATCCATGGTAAGTCGATGGCATAAAAAGTCTGGGTCTATCCGGGCATGTCTGTGAATGACCATGCGAAAGCATTTATGTGCTCCAATATCACCTCGGCTATATTGTTTTCTAGCTCCTTGCATAATGAGGTGCCGAGGTTGTATTTCTTCCCTTTTATCTCCCTTTCCTGAACCTCTCCAGCAAGTCTAGGTCACCTTTCATTGCCTGGACAGTGATTGCATAAGTCCTCTTTCGATTTTTCAAACTATTCTCGTAGCACTTTCTGGCCGTCTTCTGATCGGCTTTTATGGTGATCACTTCTTCCTCAGCAGAAGGCAACCTCATCCTCATATGAGCTATCGAGGCCACTACTTCCAACCTGTTCAGGGAGGGTCGACCTAAAAGCAAATTGTAAGCAAAACACATATTAACAACAATATACCTTATGGTAATGATCCTGACCGCGTTTTCATCAGCGAAGGTCGTCCTCAACTCAACGTACCCTCGTACTTCTTCTTGATATCTAGCGAAGCCGACCAAACACCCATCATATGGCCTCGGTCATGGGATAACTGCAAATTGATGAACGCTCCCCTAATCAATTGAAACTCTATGTACCCTTCGTTCCACAGTGATGACTGATATCACCACTGGATCATTCTCGTGGGAGACCACATCTTCTAGGTCGGAACCCTTGAAACATAGAGTGGGCTCTAGAGTATGATTAGGTCTCCTCGCTTCTAGAGAAATCACTGCTCGAGCATACCGCTTACACTTGGTAGCCGAGCTTTCTCCTCTAGAAAATCCTCTCGAGATGGTGTTTAACTCCCCATGAACCAATGTCTCATGTGTTGGGTCCCTAATGGCAACCTCTCCCTGTTGTCCTTCCTGGGTGCCTTCGAGATACTCCTTCAAGAACCCATCCTTGACTAGGTCAGCCAGTTGGTGACCCAAGGCTATGCATGGCTCAACGTTATGCCTAAATGCTCCGTGGAACTCGCACCAAGCATCTCTTCACGATTATAAGTTTTGATCCGTCTTTTGGGGAAACTTCAATTTGTCTGCTACTCCCGGAATGCTCAAGAGCTCTTTGTAGGACACTTCGAGTTTAGGCCGAGTTGTTGGCTCTCCCCTGGCCTTCACCTTTGACTCATCTTTCTTGGCTACATATGGAACATACCTCAAATTTGTTCTCTTCTAGGCAGAGGTTTCCTTGACCCGCAGGAGCCGGTCTCAGCTGCTCTCCTTAGACATAGATTGCCTTGAACGCGAGCTGTCGTTCTTCTTGAGAACGGCTTCTTATGCTTCAGTATGGGCGACTGCTCGTTCGCGTACCTTGGAAAACGTCTCTGTTGGGTTCCTGATCAACGAATCGCTGAATGGTCCAGCTGCCATCCCCTGTTCAAAAGCAGCAACCATCATCTCTTCATCATGCATCTTAAGTCTTATTATAAGGGCGTTGAACCTGTTCAGATAATCCTTCAACGTCTCTCCCTCCCTTTGCCTCACGTCGAAGAGGTCATACAACCTCAGAGGTTTGACCTTGTTGGTGAAGAACTGCTCTCGAAACAACTTGGAGAACTGAGAGAAAGAGGTAATGTGACTGTCGGGAATCCCACTGAACCATTAGAGGGTTGTACCTGTGAAGGTGCCCATGAACATCTTACACCGAATGGCATCCATTCCTCTAGAGATGAGCATCTGAGCATTGAACCCTGTGAGATGATTTTTAGGGTCCTCTATCCCCGTGAAAAATGTCATCTTGGGTGTGATATAGTGAGGTGACACGGCCTCATTCTTGATTTCCTGTGAGAATGGCTGGGTATTATCTCTTAATGAAAAATTCAGAGACCGTTCCTTGGAAAAAAGTTGGTCACGTTGTTGCAGACTTTTCCACAATTGCTCATTGCTTTTACGCAGCTCCTCATTGGTTTGCGCAAGCTCCTCCATGGCTATTCGGGAGGCCTTGATTTCTGCCATTAAGCGCTCTTGTAGAAGCTCTAGCTCAGCTCGGGCTTCAACTTTTAGCCTCTCCTGCTCAGCCTAGGCTTCTTCCTTGATCCGCTCTTGCTCTCGTCTGTGCTATGCGTTCGCCTCTTGGAGGGCTCTCATGGGATCCATGAGTTGCTATAAGGCTGGGGCGTTGTTTCCTTCAGGTCCCAGCAGTGCTTGCCTTGTGTTCCTCATCACTTCAGAAAACTACACAACTGTGGATGGGATCAGGTTTTATCATGCCCCATGGTGGGTACCACATGTTCTTGTCGGTTGACTTTGGTTGGACTAGATGGAGAGCTATGCTTCTGATCTGTCTTCTCTTGTAGCTCTGGAACTCAACTCCATTGGATAGAAGGGGCTCTACCTGTTGATTACACTCCGAAAATCAAGTCTATGAGAGCATTCAAGATATCAAATCAGTTCCAGTCTTAAGTATTCAGAAACAACGTACCTTTACCAGGGGTCTAAAGCCCCTTTATATATACTTCCTCAACAACTTTCACTAATGATAATGTAATCTAAACAAAAAGCATTAATCATAACAGAAAAACCACTTGTTAACAGGCATCAGTTATCTTTAGGTGCTAACCAAAAGAAAACATTTTGTTCACATGTGTACCATTATTCTCGGGGTGCTCACTCTTTTATTCTCAACAACTCTTAATGAACATTTAACTAACATTCATATTATAAATAGAAATAAATATCTCTTTATCTTTTATCTTATTACCTTTTCTTGGCCGACCTACATCTGGGTCGAGGTCATGACCTATCTGTTGGGCCCAAATACCAAGCTAACTACTCCAGATTCTTGGATCGAGGTCCCGAGCACTCCTGCCAGGTACAATAAATATATTTAATATTTTTATTTTGTAATATAATCTTATCTTTCATTTTTTTTCTTTGTTTTTTGTCTTGTTTATTTTTTTTCTATTTTTCAGCCTGTCATAAAATGAAAAAAAATCATTAGTGGCGTGTCTTTTTGTAGCATTCTCTATATGTGAGGGGCATGGTTTTTACTATTCATGTTGATCCCCTTTTCCATACTTTCGCATGGATCAATGAATCTAAATAGTTGATATCAATGGTTATCTATTCTCATAAACCGTATTTCCATCAAATAGCAAACAGACCCTTATATTCATTTAACATTTAATTAAATTATTATTTTATTATAATATAATATTTATAAAAATGATATTTACGTCGACTTCATATCTAAATAAATTATTATTTTATTATAATATAATATTTTAAAAAGTAATTGTAGGACAATTGTTTTTTTAACAAAGTGATGTTAATTGTTTGAATGAAATAATGTAGTTTTAAAGTTGAAAAAATTTCTTTGAGACTAGTTTTTTTTCACTTTAAAGTTCTTCTCTCATTTCCATTAAGTTCATATAACTTTATCTTTAATTATTAACAATAACAATTTATCCAATAAAAAATTTAAGTGTGGAGTTAAGAGTCTCACATTGAGTGAAAATAACTAAGGTAAGCAATATATAAGGATAAAAACTTATAAATTCATTGTCATAAGATTTTAGATTGGAGGCAGTGTTAGATCTTTTATATATGGGTGGACACATGGCTCAAGACTCATCAGATCTACATCTTCAAGTTTATATACAAACTGTCCTCACTATGTTCACTTGAGAAACCCAATAATTGATGTCGTACGTGAAAAATGTTATATACTCGTGGATAGAACACTTTTGAGTTGGAAGGAAAATTTGGAATGTGTGGAAGAGAGTCACATTTGAGGAAAAGATTGTGAGAAATTTAAATGTGAAGTCAGAAATCTCACATTCTTTAAGCATAAGTGCTATAAGTAAATATAATTTAATTTTTTTATTGGGAAGTTATTCATAAACATATTACTAACTATTGATAATCTAAAAAAGAAATATTATCATAAATCTAATTACCTAGAATTGTTTGTTGTGTATAATTAAGTTTTGAAAATTACTAACAACTTGATATTCTTATCTACATTTTCTATTAAGTTTGCTTCAAGTACTACAATGGTTTGGAGTTTCAAGGAATCACACAATGGTTTGGAACTATCAATTAAACACAATAACACACCTTATGTTATAAATAATTTCATGCTAATCACATATTTTGACCTCCAATCACTGATATTCACATTGATGCTTCCAGATAGAAAACCTATGATCTCAACTAATGTAGAAAAATACACCAACATCCAATGTTTATTAAAATATAAAGGTGATGATAGTAGTGCCATATAAAATAGTAGTCAAACTCAAAAAATAAATTTGGAAGACTATATGTTAAACTTACATGATGGTGACATTGTAGTCAATGTGAATGTAACATCAATGTAAAATGTCACTTTCATCACCATTTCACAAATTTAACTCATAACATTATGTTATGTTTTAAGTCTTATTACTATTTTCTATGGTATCATTATCACCCTTAAATGAAATTGAACTTTCAATGTTGATGAATTGGTTCATTGATTGGGACATTAAGCTTTATATCTAAGCTCAATGAAGATATTGAAGGTTATGACATATAACTAGCACAAGGACATGCAATTTATACAAAATGTTGTTGTGTTTGGTTGACAGTAAATTTGATGATATGGAGGAATGATGGAGCGAGATCCAACTTACAACATGAATATTTCTCTCATTTGATCATGGATTCATATTATATCATTCTTGGATTGATCATCATTATATACTTTAAGCTACTGACTTTTGGTGTGTAGGTAATGGAGTATATGCTCATCCTGAAAAGCCTTTTTATCATGCACTTTGTATCTATATTGAAGTGTCTAAGGTGGTGATAGGTTTAAAGGATAACTTTGAAGTATTACAACCTAAAACCCTTAGCAAGATACATAGGTTGTAATCTTACAGGACCGAATTTCCCTTAGACGTCCTCTTATTGATCTCTGGCTTCACGAATTCTTGGGTCTTCAGGTCTTTCATGTCTCAGCAGAGGTACCTGCAATTATACTCTGATACTAAAGTCAATTAAGCTCCAAGTAAATGATATAAGCTTAGGTTTAGAGTTTCATTAGATTTCACCTTGAGAGGGTGATACCTATTTATAATGGTTGTCTTTGGCCTTCTCAGTATGGATGATTTAGCTTAGCCCAAAGAGGCCCAAATGATGCTAATCGTATTATGAAAAGTGTTTATTGTGCATTATTCGTTAATTAATCATGTTACCCAGTTATGGTCTCATACCATGTGCATGTTGTTATCGCAGTAGGGATATCGAGGTTTCGTGACTAGGGCAGTTATGAAGTAGTTGTCGAGACTGTCTCCCCCAAGCTCGAGCATAAGCGAAAAGTCTAAAAGGACAACAATCTAAAAAGAAAATTTCATTTATTTATCATGCTTATGCATGGTTGGATCCATAGGGTATATTGATCTCCAAGGCCTGAGTAGGCGAAACATGTGAAGGGTTTAGAAGAGTAGGTTCAGGGGTGTCAGAAAAGTTGAAAAGACGTGTGTTCGTGGTTGTTGATAATGGGTTGATCCAATGGCTAGAAAGATCGCAACGATTGGTATTCACTGATCCAGGGGGTTTATAAATAGGGGAGCTCGTGGGTTCCATATTTCATCCTCTTCTCTTATAATTGCTCTGAGAGTGTCCTGTCTTAAGAATTTTTTTGAGAAAAAAAGTCTTCCTTCTCGTCTGATAGTAGTTCATTTTCGGCTGGGTCAAGTGTTGTTTGTAGAGAGGTTCCTGTATATTTTGTAAACAACTCCAGTTCTGACTCTAGTGATTTCAAGAACATGATTAATAGGTTATCCCACAATAGTCATAGATTGGGTATTATAGGCGATGCAGTTGTCGAGGTAGGTTCACCATACTTGTCTTCCCTAAGAGTGGCTGAGGAGTCTGGCAAGAACCTAGTTTGGGTTCTCGACTACGCATGGGTTGATGTTCGTGTTTTGGAGGTCTTCTTGAAGTATCAAAACACATTTATGCTACAATCTTGTTGTTATTGTAGATGTTCTAGAGGACAACGTGTCAGACAATATTGTATCCCTTAAGAAGTGTAAGGTCTCAGATACAATGTGCCTTTGACGAGAAGATTCATTCAATGACTTTTTTATTTTTATTCTTGTTGAATAATGGATGTTCATGTTTGGTGTCCTCTAAACAAGTTCACCATGGGAGTCCTTTGTATGTTGAATGTTGCACTTACCTAACTACATCTGAAGAGTTGGGCATCACGGCATGGTTTTGGGATGTTATGCTTGATCTTGAGCCTAAAGTCGACACTGAGGTCATTTTTACATTCTTATAGCACCTGCCTGCTAGCCCCCTTTCACGTCCTTCTATAAAAATTTGAAAGGGGGATTTTTTAGTGATTATGAGGGAGGGACATCATCAATATTTTTATGATCGTGAGACTCCCTAAATTCCTTTCTACTGAACATAGAACCGGTCACATTATCATATGTGACTGGGGTCGTTGATGACCAAGGAAGATTTGGAGGTTCTATCCGTTTTAGACTAGCTTGCTCGTTAAATCCTCATCCGACAACTCTTGAGGACGTACCTATCCCACCACAACTTATTTATGTTCATGGTATGTTCTTTTCCATCTCAACAATTCTTGTTTTAATTTTGATGTGTGCTGACTTATGTTTTGTGTATCGATAATGGCATTTGCACATCCTGAAGGAAACAAAGGCTACTTTAAGGAGCTTCGACTAAAGTGCCAAGCCATGGCAGTCGAGAAGGAGAAAGGCCTACCTGATGCAAAGGTTATTGTTTTGGTGCAGAGGGTGCCGACTCTCAAGATTCTTCCTCCTCTCAATCCAAAGAAGGGCACCAAGGAGTGTGGGAAGCCAGTCTATCGACATTTTTGAACGTTCTTCTTTGAGGAGTTCACCTAAGCATCTTCACCAAGATACTATCGAGCAGAGATTTTCCTTGAGCGAGGTATACAATTGGGGAACAAGGTGTATATTAGGCTAAATCCTCTTGAGTAGGACACATACCTTTCGACTACCCCCAAAGAGCTCCAAGACATTTTATGGAATTGCGCTATTAAATACTCGTGCTTGGGAAGGGAATGAGGACGAATCTTAAAAGAAACAAAAGTGCAGCCGAGGTGGACAAAATGGAACTGATACAAACCTCATAGATGGAGCTACCCTTGACCAAGCCCAATGATGGGAGTTGATTTTAGGATTGTTCATTTTATGGTGTGACACTTTACTTAGATTGAGATTTTAGCAATTTAGAAGGTAAAACCTAAGGAAGATTTCCACTGAACACGAACTTAACCAAGTGGTTAAGTAAGTGTGAAAGTTAACTTCACAAAGGCAAAAGGAAAACACAGGTATATGGTGAGCATGATGAAGGTGCGGAAATTAAAGAACATGAAAGGAAACAAATTAAAAACAAGATAGCCGAATGGAAGAAAAGAAGAAAACAAAAACATAAACTCAAGGAAAGAAAGGCATAAATGGAAATGGAAACAAGATGAAGGAAAGGAAACTTATGGTGATGGCAATGGAAGAAACACGCCACTTGGAGTATGGAGGTTCTCCAAGATAAGTGAAAATGGCCATCACTTGAAGAGCTCACACTCTCAAGATAAAACCTAAGCTAAGAGCTCACAATTCTCACACAATTTGTGCAGAGTTTCCTTCTATAAAATTCAACATGAAAAATACACTAGGTAGACCTCCTATTTATAGGTGAAGGAGCCTTGAAGAACAAGCTAAAGGGGTAGGATAGGAAAAGGGAAAAAAATGGGCAGCCTTAGGGTTTGACTAAGTCAAACCCGCATCCTAGCTTGTCCTTCTAGAAACTAGGTCAAAATGTCTTCCTAAACAGCTAAGAACAAGCTAAAATGCTAACTACACCCCTTATTATACTAAAGGCACCTTATTCTAACCTATATTGACTATTTGGACCCCTAAAGTGAGCGCAATTATTTACAACATATTTGTATCTTATAAGAAGACCAAAAGGAAGAATAGTTGGTGTGCTAGTTTATGCCCAGCTCCTCTGGTGAGGTCCATGTGATCATTGGTGGAGTCTTGAATTCTTTACTAAGATGATTGTTCACCTTATGCTTTGTCTTTGCTTCCTTGGTCATCTTCATAGCTACTTAGGTTGTATCACCCAATCTTTCCAGAAGAAAGACACAAAGCATGACCCAAGATCAAGGGCTACGTTAGGACCCACCATTAGTCAGTGCTTCAGAGCCCATCATTCCTCAAAGGATTACCAAGAGCAAAGCCCAAGACATGGGAGCTGAGCACCAACTAGTCTCCTTGTTTTTAATTTCAGTAGAATAGGGTTTAAATAGCATAATAGGAGGTGTGTACTTATCAAATTGGGCTATGACAAGTACATTAGGGTTAGGATGTAGCCCTAGCTTCTAAAAGCTAGGACTAGGGGTGGCATTGACCATGGGTCAACCCCTATGCCGCCCCCCATCTAATGACCAAGCTACCCCTCCCCTCCTTGCCCACTAAGGCACCTATCCCTATAAATAGGGTGCCTTGCCTCATGTAATTTCATGTTGAATTTGATTAAAGAAAAGTTACTCTGCACAAATTGTGTGAGGTGTTGTGTCTCTTAGACATTAGGTCTTATCTTGAGTGAGTTGAGAGCTCTCAAGTGGCGGCCCTCTGCACTTATCTGGGAGAATCCATACTCCAAGTGGCATGACTCTAATCAAATCCACACCATAAGCTTTCTTCTTCATCCTTTTCCTTCATTTTCCATTGCGCCACTTTGTCTTTGTTTTTGTGTTCTTATTTTCTTCTCCTTTGTCATTTCGGTTTTCTATCATGATGTTTCCTTTCATGCTCTTTTAATTTTTGCTCATCATCATTATTCTCACCATAGATTGTGTTTTTCTCTTTGCCCTTATGAAGTGAACCTTCACACTTACTTAACCACTTGGTTAAGTTCGTGTCTAGTGGGGATCTTCTTAGGGTTCTCACCATAATTGTGTTAAAATCTCAATCCTAAGTAAAGTGTCACCTAAGAAAATGGACAAAGCTAAAATCAACTCACATCAGGAACCCCAACTTATAGAATCACCTACTTCTCTCGAAGGCACGTTAGAGGCTGATGACTATTTTACGGTAAATGTACCAAGTCAGAAGTAATAAATTGTTCCTAAGAATAGATATCGAACCTCCGAGGAACAATTCTAAAATATCAAGTATAATATTCGCTAAATATAAAAAAAAAAAGATGTGTAAAAGTTTGTTTGAAAGGTTCTTTGTATCATGAATTTGTAAGAAATTAAATAAAAACAAAGTAAATAATTTGGATGATTCAATTGGAAAAATTGGGATTGAAGTTAATCCTTCTTACTCGTTTGTATTTTTAATGAATAAAAATATATAACATTCCATCTTGATTGACATTGACGCACATATAAAAATTATTTATATTAATTCCTCGCATACAAAATTATTAAGAATTTCTCCTAAACATTGATTCCTTGCATATTTATAAAAACTTCTTATCATTGCAAACAAATTTTATAAAGCAATTAACATTTCAAACTATTCCTAGCATTCAAATATGTTAAGCATTACCATTTAACTTGTTTATTCTCCGTTAGCCCTTTTATCTCAATCTTCCCCTAAATTCCTGAAATCAGCACAAACTTGGGAATAAATTGTTCTTATTCATCTCATAATCCAAAAATATGTAAAAAGGTTCAAATTTCTAAGAGGTTGAATTATAACTCTATTATCAATTAAAGTCCATAAATTCCTATCTTTTTGCATTAAATATTACTAAATTATAGCATTTATCAACTCCTCCAACCTATATCTTGCTTGTCCTCAAGCAAACTAAATGAATATAAATAAATCATATCAAGTTCAAATATCAAATCAACTTTATTTACAAAACAAAAGGTTAAATTAGAAACTACAACAAGATATAAATACAATCAACTTCTAGGATAACAACTGAAATAATGAAATGACAACTTATAAAGGAATTTCTTCTCATATTCTCATGGGTAAGTGTTTCTCTCAATTGCCACTTAATCCTAAAAAATCATGGTTGCTTTTCATTTCATCTTCATATCACAATCACATTAGAAACATGAATCTTAAGGTCTTCTGTAAGATTATAATGAGATTGGGCTTTCAAAACATATTGGTTTTTTAGATAACAAAATGAACACTTAAAAGAATAAGAACATACCTACAATCCAAATACAATACACATGTGTTATCTAATCACCAATTTCTTTGATTTTAATACTTTTCCCCATTTTCTTTACTTATTCATGATTTCAACATGAAATTTTTTCTTTTCTTCTCTTTTTTTTTTCTTCAATCAATAACAGAAAAAGATTATTTCTATTTCCAATCAAATGAATTATTTAAACTTTAAAATATTTAAAATAATTAAAACCAACCATCCCTTTTTCTGTATATAAATTGCATCTATGTTTTCCTTCCTTAAACATGCCAACAGGTAGGAAAATATATCAGGTAAGATTTAGGATGCAATAATAGTAATAAAAAATTCTTGGTTCAGAAAAAGTTATCACAAAGATATAATCAACTTAAATAAAGGTTTGTTATTTGAACCTGGGTTTCTAATTAATACAAGTGCCTTAATCATTTTCATGTTCTTTTATGATGCAACATTAAAAAAAAAAATTCAAGCAACCACAACTATCAATTCATCAGTGATGTTCTTAAACTGTTTAAGATTCACACAACTTGACTTAATTAGTCTAATTCCTTATTGCTTGTCATTCTCTGTTCCAACTAATCATCCTGTTTAATTTTCATGTATCACAATCTCAACTAAATTTGAATATGGATTAAACACATTTTCTCTTCCAACCCGTGTCTATATTATTTCATTTTTCTAATATTTAAACACAAAGTCTAATTAATACTTTTCCCACAATTCAAATTAATATTCGAGTTCTTACAATAACATTTAAGAACAAAATAAAACTAGAAAAACAACTCAACAAATAAAATCAAACTAAAATTAACTCAAATTGGATTGTGTGAGCACACAATTTTGAAATGCTCAACTTGCTTAGGCGAGTTTCTCTGGACAAAATTTCAAATTTTGTAGAATAATCATGGATTTTATTAATTAGTACCAAAGCCAAAAAAAAAAACAATATCAACAAAATAAATATATCTTGGGTTGCCTCCTAGAAAGTGCTTGTTTAACGTTATATAGCTTGATGCCTATTTCCCTCAAGGTGGATGACCCCTTGCAACAATTTCTTGATTACAACTTTAGTTCTTCTAGAGTATGGACTTTCAAGTTCAATAGTTCTACCAGTCCTGGTTTCTTTTACAACCCACAAATTTGACCCTTTTGTCTTCAACCTTCTAGGTAAGAATTTTATCTTAAAGCTACTAAACATAATTGGTTGACCAGGTTTAAATTCATCCTACACTATAATTACATCCTGGTGAACCTTGTCTTCCTCCTTTACACATGATGTAGATAGCTCATTAGTATTTAGTTGTTTTTGCACAGATTCGGGTACAAGCTCTTTCTTCTTTTCAACTACTTGGGAAGTTAAATGATGTATAACTTTTTCTAAAATATTTGAAAGGTCCAAAAGCTCTTTAGTTTTAGGAAAGACTTCCTTTGTCGCATCCGTTCTTAAACAATATTTCCTTGTATTAGAATGTTTCAAGCCATCAAAAACATTAAAAGTTACCTCATCATCTTAAGCTCTCACTGTAAGCTTTCCCTCATTAACATCAATAATAACTCTAACAGTTTTCATGAAAGGTTTGTCAAGTATCAAAGGAACCTCCTTGTCTTCTTCTATGTCCATCACCACAAAATCCACAGGAAATATGAATTTGTCCACCTTAACAAGAACATTTTCAACCACACCATGCAGATACTTGATTGATCTATCAAATAACTATAGTGCCATCCTAGTGGGTTTAACCTCTAAATCACATATTCTTTTCCGCATAACCAAAGGCATTAAATTGATACTAGCCCCCAAATCCCGTAAAGCCTTGTCCACAATATTAAAACTTTCTGGATCCTTGGATTTTAAGGGCAAGCTTTTCTAAATAATCGCATTGCAACCAACCCTCAGTTCTATAGTCTTTTAATCTATGAAGCTCCTCTTTTTTTTTTTTTTTTTAGCAACTCCTTCATAAATTAATATGTTGGAATATTAATCTGCAAATTTTGAAAAATCTGTTTAATTTTAGCAAATTTCCTCTCTTTATGTCTTCTTGAAGGAGCACGAGGATATGGTAAATTCCTTAAGGGAACACCTCTCTTTTTGTTTTCACTCTTTTTGTTTTTCTCTATTTCTTTATTGTTTCCTTTTTCTTCCTCACTCTCATTTTACTCTTCCTCATTCTCATATTTTCTCTCTCCCTCAGCACCCTTTCCTACTACTATACCACTTCTAGTAGTAATTGAATTGCAATGTTCCTTGGGATTGGTCTGTGTGTTAGTTGAAAACTAACCACTCTTTCGATCAGCCAACTGTTTAACAATCTGTCCTACCTGTGTTTCTAATTTTTTTATTGCAACTTCATTATTCTTTTGATTGGCCAAAAAAGCTTGCATGAATTTCTCCAAGGTATCCTCCAATTTACTTGTTCTTTCCTGAATTGAAGGATAAAGTGATTGTTGTTAAAAATAGGCTTACCTATTGGACGAACCCACATCTTGTTTCCACCTAAAACCTTGTTATGATTGCTCTTCCAACCTTAAGACATATTATTTTGATAATTATTGTTGTCAGAAAAACCATCTTGTCTTCTGTGATTACTTTAGAATGACTAATTTAGAATCTAAAATAATTATAAGTTAATGTTAGATACCAATTTAGAAAACTAGTTTATAATTTCTTATTAATAATAGAAATTACTTTAGATATCAATATTTTTTTAGTTTATACACTAGTACAAAAAATCAATACGACGACTCCATACAAAGACAGTTCAACCAAAACCGTCGTTTTTAAAAAAGCGGTGGCATAATTGTAAATCTGGGAAGACTTACAACGACGGTTCCTCTAGGGAACCGTCTTTGAATGCAATGTGGGGCACAACAACGACGGTTCGTGTATAGAACCGTCGTTAAATGTAAGTTTGGGCACACTTTCAAAGACAGTTGGATTGAACCGTCTTTGTATTTAGAGGTGTTTTTTCCCTTCATTTTCAAACCTCGCGCTTCTTTCTTTTAGTCTCCATTTCATCTTCCCTCTCACCACTGCTCATTACCGCTCAGCTCCCTCACGCCGCTCGCTGCCCGCCTCCGCACGTCGCCTCTGCGCTTTCCTCCGCGCGTCGCCTCCGCACCGAGGCTGTCCTCCGTGCCGCGCTCTCCTCCACGTCGCGCTCGCCTCCACGCCATGCCCGCCTCCGCGCCGCGCTCGCCTCCGCGCTGCGCCCGCCTCCGCGCCGCGCCCGCCTCCTCGCCGCGCTCACCTCTGCGCGGCGCCTAGCCTCTGCGGCCAAGCCTGACGCGAGGCCTTCCTCCTTCGTGCGCTGCAGGAAGGTACTAGGGGCCAGCAGCCCCTTGCCGCCACCGCCAGCCCCTTGCCGCCACCGCCAACCCCTTGCCGCCACCGCCAACCCCTTGCCGCCACCGCCACCGGATTTCTCTTTTCCTCACCTCCACTATTCTGTGCACGCCAAAAAGGTAAGTTTATTTATTTATTTAATTAATTTTATAATAAATATTTTATATATATATGAATTAGTATTTAATTTATTTAATGAAATTTATAATAAATATTTTGCATGTGTATTTATATTAGTTAATATTTTAATTTATTTAATTAAATTTATAATAAATGTTGGTATTTGTATTAATAGTAATTTGTATTTTAATTTACTTAATTAATTTTATAATAAATATTTATAGATGTGTTGATTAGTAATGATTAGTATGTGTATCTATTCAGCACGTTGGTTCTGAGTCCGGGGGTGTCCGACCCTCGGCACATTTGATTTGTTTAAAACGTTGATTATGAGTCTGAGGTATCCAACTATCAGTAATTTTGATTTAATTATAAATTTTTCATATGTTGAACACGTTGATTTTAAGTCCCGGGGTGTCCGACCCTTGGCAATTTTGATTTATGTTTCCTTAACTTACTAGTTTTATGGATCGGAGTTGGATTAATACACCACGGATAAGTGATGCTTACGAAAAAGGGGTTGAAGAATTCTTACAATTTGCACAACATAATGCTGATAGTAATCATAATGGAGTAAGAATAAGGTGTCCTTGTGTCAATTGTTTGAATGGAAGGATACTGAGTGTTTCCAAAATTAGAGAACATCTTTTGTGTGATGGATTTTTGAAAAATTATACAACATGGACGTGGCATGGTGAATTTTTAGACTTGCCAAGTGTGCGCGAAGCTTCAGAGGAAGTTGATTTCTCAATGGACGATAGATTAAAAGACATGATTCGTGATGTGGGAGCAGAATCTTTTGCTAATGCAGTTTTTGAAAATATGTCTAGTGATGCAGAGACTCCTTTGTATCCTGGTTCAACTAACTTCACACGATTATCAGCAGTGTTAAGATTGATGAATTTGAAGGCAATGAATGGATGGACCGACAAAAGCTTTACTGAATTGCTGCAATTGCTGAAGGACATGCTTCCAGAAGGAAATACATTACCCAATCGAAATTATGAGGCAAAAAAAGTTCTTTGTCCGATGGGTATGGAATATAAAAAAATACACTCATGTCCTAACGATTGTATTTTATACAGAAATGAGTATGAAGATTTAAGAAGATGTCCTAGGTGTGGTTTGTCACGTTATAAAGTTAAAGTTGGTCAGAATGATGAAATTGATAACTTTGGCTCAAAGGAAGGTCCTCCTGCTAAGGATGTTTGGTATCTTCCAATAATTCCAAGGCTTAAGCGTTTGTTTGCAAATACAGATGATGCTAAAAACCTTAGGTGACATGTAGATAATAGAAAATGTGATGGAGTACTTCGTCATCCAGCTGATTCTTTGCAGTGGAAGAAGATTGATAAAGAATTTCCTGAATTTGGAAAAGAATCAAGAAACTTAAGACTTGGATTGGCAACTGATGGAATGAATCCCTTTGGAAATTTAAGTAGTAATCATAGTTCATGGCCTATTTTGTTAGTGATTTACAACTTACCTCCTACTTTGTGTATGAAGCGCAAATACATGATGTTATGTATGATCATCTCTGGTCCAAAACAACCTGGAAATGACATAGATGTTTATCTTAATCCATTGATTGAAGATTTGAAATTATTGTGGAATGAAGGGGTTGATGTGTTTGACGCGTTTAAGAATGAATCTTTTTGATTACGTGCGATGTTATTTTGTACTATCAATGATTTCCCTGCATATGGGAACTTGTCAGGTTATAGTGTGAAAGGTCATAGAGCATGTCCAATATGTGAAGAGAAGACATCATATGAGCAGTTGAAACATGGAAGAAAAATTGTGTATCTTGGGCATCGTAGATTTTTAAAGAAGTACCATCCGTATCGTAGATTGAAAAAAGCTTTTAACGGATACCAAGAACATGACATTTGTCCGACTCCCTTAAGTGGCCTTGAAATTTATGAAAAGCTAAAAAATGTTAATGTGACTTTTGGAAAAATGAAGAAGAAGCAAACTGTGGGTGAAATATGGAAGAAGAAATCAATCTTTTTCGATCTTCCGTATTGGTGTAAGTTAGATGTCAGGCACTGTATAGATGTAATGCACGTAGAAAAGAATGTGTGTGACAGTCTAATAGGAACACTTCTGAACATTAAAGGCAAAACAAAGGATGGTGTGAATGCACGTCTGGATTTGATTGAGATGAATATACGAGAGGAATTGGCACCGCGAGAAGTTGGTAAACGTACATACTTGCCTGCAGCGTGTTACACTTTGTCAAAGAAAGAGAAAAGAAGTTTTTGTGAATGTCTTAAAGGTGTTAAGGTACCACAAGGCTACTCTTCAAATGTTAAGAGTCTAGTATGTATGAATGATTTGAAACTAATTGGCTTAAAGTCTCATGATTGTCACGTTCTAATGCAACAATTACTACCGGTGGCTATTCGTGGAATCTTACCAAAAAATGTTAGGCTTACAATCACTCGATTATGTTCATTTTTCAATTCCATATGTAGTAAAGAGATTGACTCTCAAAAGTTAGATGAACTTGAAGAAGAAATAATTGTTATCTTGTGTCAACTCGAGATGTTTTTTCCTCCATCTTTTTTTGATATCATGGTACACTTGGTTGTTCATCTTGTAAGAGAAATCAAATTATGTGGGCCAGTTTATATGCGATGGATATATCCAGTTGAACGATACATGAAGATTTTGAAAGGATATGTGAAGAATCAATGTCGTCCAGAAGCTTCCATTATTGAAAGATACATTTCAGAAGAATCTATTGAGTTTTGTTCCGAGTATTTGTCAAAAGCCAAATCTATAGGAGTTCCTGAAAAATGTTGGTACTCTTGTAGATTGATAAGTAAATCTTCAAAAGGTCTACATGTCATAAGCAAATCTAGATAAGAGGTTTTGCAAGCACACTTGTATATCCTGAATAACACTGATGAGGTGTTACCATACTTAGATACACACAAAGACATTGTCAAATATAAAAATCCAAGACAATCAGAAAAATGGGTGTTAATTGAGCATAACAAAACTTTCATGTCATGGTTTAAGCAACAAATCATGAATGATCCATCAACATCTGAAACATTAACATGGCTTGCAAACGGTCTCAAGTTTGATGTTTTATGTTGTTCTGGCTACGAAGTAAATGGTTGTTTGTTTTACACAAAGTCTCGAGATGATAGGAGTACAGTGCAAAATAGCGGAGTCACGTTGGAGGCAGAGTCTATGCAGTTTTCAACTGCAAAGGATCAAAATCCTATTGTGGGATCAATGCCTTATTATGGTGTCATAGTAGAGATTTGGGAAGTTAATTATACCAAATTTACTGTATCGGTTTTCAAATGCAAGTGGGTTGACAATAAGACTGGTGTCAAAGTTGATGAATTAGGAATGACTTTGGTTGACTTTCGAAAGATAGGTTATCATGATGAACCATTCATAATGGCACATCAAGCTTCCCATGTTTTCTATATCCAAGATCCCACGTCTGAACACTGGTTTGTTGTACTACATGGAAAAAAACAACATAATGACCCAGAAGATACACAGAATCACATTTGTGAGATTGAATCATTTACAAGAACGACCATGAATAAAGAGTACGAGGATGTTGCTGATGTTGTACATGCAATTCGAAATGATCATGACGAAGGAATATATATTTGTATGTGCATGTTATTCATGTTTAGTTTTACAATATATAATTTATATTATATTTCATATTCTTGGTGCTTATCATATTTGTTTGATAACAGGAACATGACAAATGATAAAGTTCCTCGTTCAAAAACTAGTAGAGGACCTACAAGATTAAAGAATATGTTTAAGAAGATAAATAAAGATGAAAAAATATCATTGTCTATTGATGTCAACACTGGTGTGGCCAGTGGGCCACATGCCAAGAAATTTAGAAGTTATCTCGGAGTACTTGCTCGTGAAAGGATCTCTATCTTAACTGACTCCTGGGATCACGTGACCGAGCAGGATAGAAACATGATTTGGCAAGATATTCTAGTATGTAATTGTTTCAATCTAAATTTCTTTTATAATTTTTTCAATTCGAAGTTTGTTTATGAACTAATTATCCCAAATAATGCAGACAAATTACAACATTCCGAATGTGGAAAGCTTGAAAGCAAAAATTATTTCTGATGTGGGTGTCAAGTTTCGTTAGTTCAAATCAAAATTGACAACAAATTATATATATGGTGAAAGGAAAGGAGAAAATCCTTGTACAGAATATGCATCTCTTGATGAAGAAACTTGGCAGAAGTTTGTGCAGATTCGACAAACTGAGAAATGGCAGGTTAATATCACTTGTTATATTTGAATATACTTTATATTAACGTATTATTAAATTTTGAATGTGGATGATAGGATGTTCGGAAGAAAGCACAAGCCAATCAAGCACATAATGATACCCCACACTTATTGTCCCGTGGTGGTTATAAGTTGTTAGAGCAGAAGATGCTTGAACAAAAGATTAAAGCACATTCTACTTCCATTGAGGAAGGGGATAGTGTAGATTCTTTCAGGCCTCCATCCCCACCACCCCGACATGAGATGTGGAAGGGTGCCCGTATGAAGCCATCAGGGACATGGAGTTCTAAGTCTACAGAACAAACAGTTGAACGAATTGTAAGAAATATGTTTTCTATGTCTTATTTTAAATTCAATGTCTTGAAGTTTGACAATTTCTTTTCATTTGTTTTAGGATTCTCTTGCTGAGCAAACAACACAGGGGACTTTTCATCCATGTGGTCGTGAAGATATTCTTAATGTTGCTCTTGGACGACCTGAGCACCCTGGACGTGTTCGTGTAGCTGGATATGGGGTTGGGATTAGGTCATACTTTGGACCTTCATCACATAGAAAGGAACAATCGTCTAGTCAACATAGCCAGGAATATTTAGTACAGTTACGTGAACAAATCAAGGCTGAAGTAACTCAAGAGCTTAAAGAAAGCTTAATGGAGGAGTTTAATAAGCGGATGGAAAGGGAGTTCAAAAAGAGGTGGGAGGGTTTAGGACTCTCGCAGCAACCCCCTACTATGGTAGAAGATGAACCACCTCCACCTCCTATTGAGAAAGTCAGCACTAAAGGGAGTTGTTCGACGGTTGATCTATCGGGAGATGACTTTGGCTCAACTAGCCAATGCGAGTTATATGTTGAGTATAATTCTTTGACCCGATTCGTTGCCTTGGGTAAGTGTTATGAAGGGGTCACAATGTTACATAATGTACCCCTTTCTTCTAATTTCATAAAGGTCACAGTGGAGAAGGTACTTTATGGTGATGTTGCAGTTCCTGTGCCGACATCAGAGGTGACAATTGTAGCAGAGGCGTTACATACTTTTGTTGCCTGGCCTAGACATCTCGTCAAACCTATAGACTCTACGGTATATCTTTGCACTAATACTAATACGATTATATATCAGATATATTACATTATAAATAATTTAAGTATTTGTTTGTTTGTTTGTTGATGAGTAGGAGGAACCTAAGACAAAAATGCCTCTACGAATGAAGGAAAAATTCTCCATTGATGATCCTGTGGCGACATTGGTGGAAGTTGCTACAACTTTAAACACAACCGTCGTAGAGGTTCCATGGGATGCCAATGTTTTTGGAAGGCATAGTGATGTACCATTGTACTTTCACATGTCTAATTTGTTGGACCTTGCATCCGGAAATCAAGAAATTAACGTAACAGTTCTACAATTATGGATGATGTAAGTTCAAATATTAAAATTTTTATACTTTTCATTTATTAAATATATTAGTACTAAGTTATTGAAATTTAGGTATATTTATGGATTATGCTTCGATGAGGGGAAACACGATGTTTATGGGTTTTTAGACCCTCAAGTCATTCAATTAATTGGAAATAAGAAGTCGGAAACACAAACATACATCACCACTGTCTTAAAGAATGGAGGAAAACAAATTTATTTTGCTCCGTACATCCATGAGTAAGTCTTTATTTATTATATAAGTTATACTAAACATTGAAATAAGAGAAACTAACTGATTTGTTATATAGGTGTCATTGGCAACTATTGGTCATATCTGTTCAAGATCATACCGCTGCATGGTTTTGCTCTTTCCATAAAAAACCCCCTACCTATTTTAAACACATTATAGATAGGTACGAAATTTTCATTTAACATTTATTATTACTTATACATTCTATAATGTTATGTATTTTAACATGAAATCTTATTATTTTAGTGCTTACTCTGGATATAACATGTTGAGTGGGAGGAGAAGTGCAAACGCACAAAAACTCAATTGGATGTACCTTAAGGTATTTAAAGTATATTTTTTCACTCAATTTAACGTGTCTCACTCATTCATTTAATACATTTATTTTCACATGCAAGCAAACCGGAAGTTATGAGTGCGGCTATTATGTTATGCAGTGGATGTCGACTATTGTGCGAGCCGCAATTGATAGAGGTTGGGATCAAGTAATATCTCAATACAAAAAACACTATAAAATTTGGGATTTATTATTGAAACACTAATTCAAAAAATTTCAAATGTCTCACAGTTTTTCAACGACCAACAGCTGCTGGGTTCGGAAGTAATGGATTACGTGAGAACAACATGGTCAAAGTATTTTGTAACCATGTATAACATCTTAGGGTAGATAAACTATTAGAATATGTTAGCAAACTTTATAACTTTTTCATATATTAGCAAAACTTTTTGTAGAATGTTATAATTAATTGTATGTATTTTCATATTTGAATTATGATTGTAAATGTTTTGATTTTCTGAAATTTCTGGAAATTGAAAATTTTTTACAGGTTTAAGGTTAAAGGTTTTTAAAAAATACTTTTTTTATATATATAGATATAATGACGGTTCCCAGTGGGAACCGTCTTTAAAAAATATAGCATTTTTAAAAAAAATTAAAAAAATTTAACATACAACGACGGTTCCTTCGAGGAACCGTCTTTAAATCTTTGTCAAAAAAAAATTATTTTTATTTTGAGTTCACTTTTAAAGACGGTTAAAAATAACCGTCGTTATAAATAGTTTTTAACGACGGTTGAAGAATTGTCGTTAAAAAGTACCACTTTATAACGACACCCACATTAACAACGGTTCTTAAACCGTTGTTATATGTCGTTTTTAACCGCCGTGAATATGGCTTTTTGTACTAGTGATAAAATAGTATCTAACATAGTCAATATAATAACTAATTTTTTTTTCTCTAAACTTATTATTTAATGATTTTTTTATAGTATTATTTTTAAAAAATATCTAAAAAGACTAAAAGACAAAAATATATATAAATTGTCCTTCAACTGAACTTTTTGATGATGTAAGATTATTGACTATATATATAAAGAACTAGAATCCATCTTTGAAATAATTTTTCGTTATAATGAGGAACAAAAATTTATCTTTATAAACTTTTTTTTATTTCTACAATGTAGCATGAATGTTCCTTACTAGTCATATTACAAATATGTATGATAGTATTATTCTAAAAAAAAATTGAATGTAACTCGATTAATAATAAAATTAATAATAATAATACTATTAATAATTACAATAATTTTATGATAATATTAAATTATTTATGAGTAGGGTTCACAATTTTTATGATAAAAATGTAATAATATATATATGTATATATGTAATTATAGTAAGACAGATTACCATAGTAATGATTATAGAGTATAATCATATTTGATTAAAAAGTATATTTTAAATACTTGTTTTCATTTTTTTTAATATATTTATTTACAAAATAATTTTTATAAAATAATTTACACCGTTTATTTAGGTAAAAAAAAAGATAAGAAATTGGATTTAGGGTTTAAGTAAAGAAAGTAAGAATTTGGGTGTCCCTGAAATGGTAAGTAAAATTCTATATCTTGCCAAATGAATTAAAGTTATGAGTTTAAGTTGGAGAAAGTGGTGCAATTATTATGAGCATTTATTGGGAAGAGATAAGATGGGCAGAGAAGGTGACTGATATGAAGTGATGGGCAATTAATGTACACAGACCATTAGGTTGTTGGGATCTTACTGCCCTAAGCCTTGGTCCCTTCCCGTCAGCAATTCAGCATAAACAAAACTAAACTTTTCAGCCATTGAAGTTCGTGGTCTGGCATTGTTGCTCCACCCACATTACTTCCACTGCTGTTCGTCTTATACATCTTCCGAGCCCCTCTTACAACGTTATTGATAAGATTTTATATATGTTTATTAAATATAAAATAAGATATATTTTATGAGTTCAAAAATTAATATAATATATCAAAAAAATTGTACAATTATACATACTTAATCATAATATTACATTATTTTATTATTAAAAAATTATTAAATAACAATTAAATTTATAAATAAAAAATAATTAATCAATATATTAACTAAATTATATACTATTTTAAATATTAAAAACTTATTAATATTTAAAATAAATTTTATTATTAATAAAAATTTATAAAATAATTTTTAAATTAATATTTAATTTTCCTATCAATAACTATTAATATTTTAAATTATAAATTAATCTTTAAAAAATAATAGAGACTAATATAAAATAGTAAGTAGTTAAAATCTTAATAATTAATTATTAGATATTAATAATTTTTTTAGTTTATAAAATAATCTCTAATTTAATTAAATAATAACTAATTATTTTAACTTCTAAAATTAGTTTTTATTTAATAATTTTATTGTAGTGTATTGTTGATAAGCGACATAATGTGTCTAATCTAATAAAGAAAATGTTATTTAAGAGGTACATATTACTTGGGTTGAAGACTATAATTAATAATGTTTTTATATAAGTTTGAAGGGTTTGTCTTCTCAATTGGATGTTTCAGTTTTTAGTTCTAATCTTCAAACTACGGTTGTGATCTTTGATTTCGGTCGAAGATGATGGTAGTTGTAAAAAATATTTTAACGTTTAAGTTGTGATTTAATATATGGTGGTTGGAGTATTGATTACTATTAAATGTATGTCTTTGTCTATTTTTGGACATATATTTATAGGAATATCAGGTGGGTCAGTAACACAACTTACTGAATTAATCTTGTGATTAAGGGAGGGTTTCATATATGTATGCTATGCTTAATTGATTATCTTAGGTATAATTACCTTATCCGTCCCTACATTTAGAGTCAATATTCAATTTAGTACGGTAATTTTTAAAAAATCAATTTGATTTATATATTTTTTAAAATATATACAACTTGGTCTTTTACATTAAATTTCAGCTTACGGTATTAAGTATTACTAATCTCACAAAGAGATGTCCTTATGTCACATAGAGAAATAAAGTGAAATTGAGAGATATGAGACACAAATCGAAACTCAACTCTCACGTCCTTTTCTCTTTTCTCTCCAATCCACGGTGAAGCTTGCACTACACTTTGCGGTGGTCGTGGCGGTGGTTGTGTGGCCGTGGCCTTGCACCGGCGTTTTCCATGATCGAATCATCAAATGTCATACATTATTCGTCCCTCACTTAGGAGCAACAAAGCAGCAGCAAATCCTAGCGTGTTGAGTTCCATTAAGTGACGCAAAAGAAACCTGTGCTGTGTGTTGTTGTGTTGTTAGTCTTTGAATTTGAGTTTGAGTTAAGGAGCGAAGAAGAGGATGTCGGGTATGGGTGACGAGTACGTGGGCACCACCCAAGATGCGGTGAGAATTCGACAGTTGGAGAAGCAGAGCCCAATCGACGGTTGGAGAAGCAATGGTACGCGGGCACCGTCCAATCTGAGTTTCTGATAAAAATACAATTTTACCCTTTCACCAGTTTATCCTTATCAGGATATAATAATGACATTTTTTATTATGAAAAAAGTACTCAACGATTATAAATTATTTTCAAGAGTAGCTGATAAAACTTATTTAATTTATTTTTAATTATTAAATAACTTTTTAATAATGATCTACTTTTTTTCTAATTACATAGCAGATCAAAGGACTCCAATTGCAGAAAGAGCATATAATCCCTCACGTGACATTATGCATGCTGGTGTCACTAAAATTTGATCCTTATATTCTATATTTAACATTCAATTTAATTTGTCAGAGTAAGGAGACTAATTTGACGATAGGCCATGCTTGACATGTGTCATGTCCATAGCCTTATACTGAATTTCAAATGATCCTCTTCTTCTCTTACCCTCCATTTTTACCTTCCATTTTCTACATATCTCCTTCCCACTTTGCAATCTCTGAACCAAACGTTATCTTTCTTCATCTTCGCTTCGTATGCACATACCCTTTACGAAGTTATTCATAAGTGTTCATTTTACTCTTTCGTAAGCAGAAAAGGTGCCTTTTTTTTTTTTAAATTCTTCTTCAAGACTTTCTGTGCTGTGCTACCATGGCTGTGACACAGTTCAACCCCACTTGCTCAAAACCTCGTCTTCACTCATCCCAGCTCTCTTTCCTATCAAGGACTCTCCCCAGACACGACCTCTGTTCTTTTGCGCCACTTAATAGAACTCGACACACTAGGATTTCATGCTCTGTTGCACCAAAGTGAGGGACGAATAAGGCATGACATTTGATGATTCGACCGTGAAAAATGCAGGTTTAAGCCACGACCACACAACCACCGCCACGACCACCGCGAAATGCAATGAAAGTCTTACCGTGGGTTGGAGAGAAAAGAGAAAAAAAATGAGGGAGTCGACTTTCGATTTGTGTGCCACTTCTCCTAATTTTACCTGTCACATAAGCATTTCTCTTTGTCACATAAATAACATTTGACGTCATAAGTTGAAATTTAACGGAAATGACCAAGTTTGATACATTTTAAAAAACATAAGGACCAAATTGATTTTTTTTAAATCACTATACTAAATTGAATATTGACCATAAATATAGGAACGAATAGGGTAATTATACCATTATCTTAATACGAGTTTGTTTTCAGGTGGTTGACCCATGTTCGGCCTTAACACAGTTTGTACCGACATTCCTTCGACCGCTTACGTAACACTAGCCCCACAGGCTCAACAAGTTTTAGCTTTGCAAGAGTCGAAATATGTCTTTGTACTTTGGTGGGCGAGTCCCTAATGTGGCTTTGTTGTGCTTTCCCAGGCTCCCCTCAACCTAAAATGATGGAGTTCATGGAGGGTCAAGAATGTTCTCTATGTGAATGTGATGTGCATGCATCGGGATTCATGACTGGTTTTATGAATGTTGGGTCAGGAAGAGATCTGAAGGTTGATATTTAGTGACTGTTCGGACTCTTTTTCAATCTATAAATATGAATGGGGTAGCGTGTTGGGACCACTTATTCCTTCCTTCTTATTCCAACTTTGAATAGTGGCTAGGTGTTGAGAGTTTGTTCTTCCATAAGGTTAGTTATGTATACCTCTTCCAATACTTCGAGCTCTTTGGGTGGGCAGTCCTTGGTCAATTCTAAGGAGTCTTCGGTAGACAAAGAGAATAATGAGGTTGAGGTTAGCTCAATATTTGATCATGTTGTTAGTAAGGCCACACACTTGGCTATGGAACAGGCCGATAGAGAATTGCCGCCTCGATCAGGGTATGATTGGGTAGATAGAAGGATTACCCGAGATGTTTTCTCGATATAGATGGTCACCCACAGTACATTTGTTTGTTTCTAGTGCGGCCATGTTGAAGAAAGATGTCGAGGATTGGCTATAAGAATTAATGACTAAAATAAGAGGGGGGTGAATTGTTTTCAAAAGATTTTCGCAAAAGATGATTAAGAATGAAATTCTTTAAAGAATTACAAAAAAGAAGATCAGAGAAACCAAGAGAAACAAGCCTTCAAAAACTGTTACCAGAATTTTGACCGATTGTTATTTCGATATAACCAGTTGCTTATATCTCAGTAGCAAAAGCAAGTTGCAAACAGTGTGCAAAGCAAAATTTTAACTAATTAAAAACACGAGATAACCGATTGATTATGACAGCACCAGAAATATCAAACAATTTATGAGAGAGAGATAGAGAGATTCACACATACAAATTATACTGGTTCACTCACCTCTGAGCTACATCCAATTCCCAAAATCACACTGGGCAATCCACTATGTAATACAGAACATATTACAATTCACACACAATTACAAAGAGAGGATCTTTTTCACCCAAGATCACACACACACTCTTTGCTATATAACACACAGATAGAACAACCCTCTGTCTAGCAGATTTACTGTTTTATAGAAGATATCACACTAAGCAATTAAAAGAAAAGATTAGGAACAGATTACACCTTAACCACAAGCTCCTGGAATTACTTCTTGATCATAAGCAAATCCTTTAAGCAATCTTGAAAACTTTTGTAAAACCTCTCTCTAAAATCAGATTTCTAAATCTCTTTTTATGTATCAAGTTTCTATCTTTTGAAAGAGGAGGGAGATCCCTTTTTATAACTCTTAGAAATGCTCGTTAAGGATGAGCCAAAAGTAGCTTTAAAAGCCAACTGAAATCAGATTTAACTGTATTTTGAAAAGCTGTAGCAGATTAAAAAATGAACCGGTTGAAAGTGAGAAATAACCGATTGAATGGGTTAAAACAGTTATGAAAGCAGTTGGAAAACCCTTCAAAGAGGCTATGTGGAAAACAATTGATTAAACCGTGAAAAAAACCGGTTGTTTATCACTTAGTTTTTAAAAACTCATTTTCTTTTTCAAAACAAGATTGCTCTAGCTAGGCTTTTGTTCAAGAGTGAAACTTATGAATTTTAAACACTTAAAAATTAAACCCGAACATCAGCAACCCAGCATACAAGATTCTTCACAGATTTGGGGTCATCAAAGCCTTGTGTTCAACATTGACATCGTCTCGCTCATGTGTTGTTGTGCAAATGACAACGTGTGTCATGGGCGGGAGGGGGCCGAGTTCGATTTCTTTTTCCTATATGCTTGTTTTTTCACTAACCTTCATATATGCTTCCCCTTAGATAAGTTTACAATGGGAGTGTTTCGAGTCCTCAACAGTGCTCCACGTAACTTCATCCAAACTCGTGGGCTTCATTGCAAGCGTTCCAGATGTTATATGACATGTTTAGGTTTCAACCTACACCTCTGTCTTTTCTTCATTTTTATAGTTCTCGTCCCACGGATCCGATGAGTTGGTTATCCATAGTCGACCATTCGAGTTCATGTATTTTTTGTGCCTTTTACTTTTTCCTATAAGAATTTTAAGGGTGGTTTTTTAAGGTCTTTATTGAAATTATGGGTGCTAGTAACTTTCATAATAATGATGGGATGCCTAAGTTCCCTTTTTATTTGTCTCGAAACCTTGTTCGGTACCAAAGTTGTTCGAGATCTATAATGGATCTAGAGGATTTTGTAACCTTTAGCGTTTTAGATCAATTGTCAAGGTAGTTTCCCACTAGAAAGATCCTCACCTTATACTGGTATTTCCATCGTTGGGTGGATTTGAATGGTATGTAGGTTTGCATAAGATTTTAAAGCATATTTTAACTTAAACTAAACTTGTTGATCTTCCTTAGGTATCATGGCTCAACACGCATTAGCCATGAAGTTGGTGTTGAAGCAGCTTCAATAAAAGATGGGGATGAGCTCGGAAGAAGGGGCGTAATACCCTAGTTATCGATGTCTTCCCCCGATTTTGGGGTCACGATTGATGACGACCTTAAGTTGTTGAGAAAAACAAGTAAAAGCGGAGGGAGAAAAGCTCAAAGAACTCCCACTCGTCAAAGCGTCCTCAACCAAATAATTTGGCCTCTCACCTCCTTGGCATCCACTTAAATTTTTTTAAAGGGATTGACATGATTCTTCCCATTGTCGAAATGGAGGTGGTGTCCTCGGCCTCTATTGTGGATATGGTGTCAGCTTGCTTGGAGATGCAGGGCTGGGTCATGGTGCTAACCAAGATTCTTGGGGCTGAAGTTGTAGAAGGGTCTTAAAAAAAGATCTCAAAGTTGAAAAAGAAGTTGATTGAGTTTGCTCACTCTTTGAAAGAGACCTTGGAGGTGAATTCCGACCTTTAAAAGAAGTTGACTGTGGCCGATTCAGGCAGTAACACCCTCGACCAAGATTTGGGTTCGTGGAAGGTAAAGTGCGCTTCATTGGAACGAGACTATGTTTTTTAGAAAGGTCAAGGAGAAGGCGAGTAAGACATGAAGGACCTGGAACGACGTCTTCCATCATGAACGTGTTTTTTTGTTTTTTCTGGTCTCCTTAATGCATCCAAATTTGATTGTATCTAGAATAAAAGTCATGTAGTTTTTCTTGAGTGTTGGATGGAATTGATGGAAGGCAACATAATACTTGTAGATTTGTGGAGGAAGCATCAAATGGCTATGGAAGTATATGGGTTTAGACGTGAGTTTACAAGGTGCAAGAGCCAATGAAGAGGTTATGTCAACTTTCTTGAGTTTTTAAGAATGCAAGAAGCATCATAGAAAGAGGCTTTGATAGAATATGCCTAGAATTTCATAAACACAATTTCATATATCAATCAAGTCTAAATTTACAAGAGAGGAGTCTCTTAATTATACCCTAAGGAGACTCCTAAAATGACTATTAGAGTTCTAAAATACTTTCCATTCATAGCATGTCATGCGACATACAAGAAACTGTCCATTCATAGGTTGTCATGTGCCATTGAATGATTGGAGAGTCATGTAGAAGGTGCCTAGCTTGGTTCTTTAAGGAGCTTGAAGAGTTATTTCCCATGCAAAGGAAAAGGCACCCCAAGATATGTCTTGTCTGGAGAGAATAATATTCTTATTCTAAAATTGGCTTAGAAATACAAAGTTAGAAAATAATATTCTATTATTTACAAAATTTATACTAGACTAAGGTAGTTATTATCTTCTATATTCTTCCAGGTTGGTCCTCTACTCTTAGTTGAAAAGGAATGGTGGCTATAGTATGGATGGTCCTCCATCAGGTTCCCCTCCTTAGAATCAGGTTCCCCTCTTTAAAAAAGGATCTGACCTTAGATCCGACTTTTATGATCTTTTAGTCACAATGATAAAAAAAATTAGCATATTCCTCCTGGTTCAAAGATCCAACTGAAGAAATTTGGAAACATGATATGAATATAGAGAAATAAAATAAAAATGATATAAAACCATGGAAAATAAATGGTTATTTGATTTTGTTTTTAATGTTTAAAAGACTTATGAAATTTCTTTTGCAAAAAGAAGATATAGTAAAAGAAGAATTACCTCTTTTGATGTTAAGCTTAATGAGACAAAGAGGTTTAGATGATGAATATAATATTTATTTATTTTTTCCATTTTCTTTCTCACTATCTATTTTTGCTTTTATTTTTATTTCATCCCATCTTACTTGTTGAGATGTAAGAGGACACAAAACAAATTTAGCACCTTAAAAAGAAAAAAATTATTTTATTTGAATGACCTTCATGATAAGAATTATGATCATATTGCCAAGGTTGCCCAAGAATAATGTGACCTATCTCAATGGGAACAATATCAAATAAATGCTTTCTTTATATTTTCCTATGCCTATTGTTCTTGCCAGTTGACTCTTTCCCTGATTTACCTGGGTTGAACGCCTCCTTTTAAATCTGCCTCTTCTGGATTTTGATTCACGTCTCCTTGTTACACTAGAATGTGGCTCCATTGTGACAGAGGGCGCCATACCTGTTGATTACACTCCGACGATCAAGCCAGTGAGGGCTCACAAAAAGTAAATAGTTTTCAGTCTAGTGTCCAAAAACAGTATACCTTCACTTGGGGCCTCAAGCCCCTTTTATAACTATTCATGTAACAACTTTCACTCACAAGAATAAAATCTCAACTGAAAGCATAGCCGGCAACATTAATCTTTTATCTCTAACAGAAAAACCACCTGTCACGGGCACCAATTATTTTCAGGTGCTAACCACATGCTAACATTCTGTTTTAGGTGTACACCCCTATCTATTAGGGTTATTATCAACAATTATCAACATGTATATTATTAATACGTAACTAACATGTAAAAAATAACAATCATGCACATGTGACGAATAACAAACACTTGCACTTATCTATAAGTATACACAATGGGCCCCCTATCATATGGCAAACTCATTATAATTATACATTAATAAAACTGGGCCAAACTCATAACATGTACCCGAGGCCCAATAGCCGAGTTGACCACTCGCCAGCCCAAATCGAGAACCGAGCTATCACCAGTCCAAAATCGAGAACCGAACTCCTGCCCAGTACAACTATAGATACATGTGCTTGGTGTTTTACTACTACTCCACCCTATTGACTTATCGAATGTAGCTTATAGGGTTGGAATGTGGAATCATTTTCAAATATAATATATTTACTAACTTGGAACTACAACAATTACAACAAGAGCCAGTATCCAAAATTATATAACACATATTTTCAAAAACTTTACATTTAGTATGGAAGAGGTTATCTCTTTGTGATTGTTCTAATTCAACAGGACGACTTTGCAAGAGTCGTTGCACAAAAAATAATTCTCCTTGAGGAGCTTGAATATCTTCTTCAGATTTTAAGACTTCTTCTTCATTTTCAGAAGAAAATTGAAGTCTCAATATTTTCATGCCTTATTCTTTTAAAATCAAATTTCTCTTTTGAGGACAATCAGAAGAATAGTGACCTTTTTCAAGACATTTAAAATATAGTACTTGTTTTGTTTTAATATCTTTGGAAGAAAAAGCAAAATATTTTTCTTTTAAATGTGCCTTTTCCCTTTCCTTTCAAATGATGTTGATTTTTCAAAAAATTGATTTTCTCTTTTAAAATACCGAGGATAAAGAAGATTTTTGAAAAACAAATTTTCTCTTTAATCATTCCTGTACTCTAACATAGAATTGAACTAAATCCTTATAAGGTAAAAGCCTAACTTTATCCCGAATTTCATAGTTAAGACCACTTTGGAATTGAGCTATGGTGAATCTAGATTCTTCTTTAATCCCTACTCTTAACATAATTAACTCCATTCTCTGTTTGTATTGTTCTATGGTCATATCTCTTTGGATCAACCTATGGACTTGGTACATTAATTCCCTATCATAATAGGAATGCACATACCTTTCTCTAAGGGCTGATCTAAGCTCATTCCAGTATTATATTTGAGAGAAATTATGTGACTTAAGATCTTTAATGGAGGTTGTACACCAAGTTAAGGTTAATCATGAAAACTAAGGGTAGCTAAGGTAACCCCCCTCTCATGATCTATTTGGTGAGCCTAAAAATTTTGTTCAACCTTCATCTCCCAAGTTAGGTAATCGTCTATATTTTATGAGCCATGGAAAGAAGGAAGGTCATTCTTAGGTTCTCTATGTTCGTGGTGGGATCTATGTCTATGTTGTCTAGGATTTTATTGGTAGTAATCGGTATTGTGATGACTACTATAGTCATTTCGGCTTTGGGAAGGGCTTCTATGATGTATGTTTCTATGTTTGTGAGACCCCTCTCCATACCTACTGCTAGATCTTTCCATATTTTGCTCTTGAGAAATTATGAAATTTAAAAACTTTCATCTTAGAAAAATTTTGTGCTTGTTTGACTATTATTTCATGGATATATGAAATTTCAATACTACATTGATTACCATTAACACTAAATTGATGTGAAGGTTTTCCCATAGTTGAAATTTTGAAAAAAAAAAAAACTGAAATTGTTTTCACAAGGATTTGGAGAAACTCAACTTTGGTAAGCAAAATGTTTTCAAATATAATTTTTGTATTTGTTTTTTTAAAGTAAATTAAGAGTTCAAGTATGAGTTTTCTCCAAGTATACTGCTAGGAAGTAAGGTGATTCACAATGGAATACTTAAGTACCAAGAATTTCCTAGCCATAACTTTTCTCAAATAATTCTTAACACAAGTTTCCTCAAAGAACTTCAAAACAATTTTATAAACACAAGTGAGTGTGTGAATGCAAAATGAATTAAAGATCAAAGAAAGATCTAATAATAAGAAACAAAACATAAAACCTATCTATCACAGAGACTTACAAAGCAAGAGAATAAAGGAAAGAAAGTAAAGCAAAGAAAGGAAATGCTAGTGAAAGTAAACTAGACGAATTCTAAGGTAAGTACAAGTGACACTAGGAGTCCTCTAACAGACTTACACCACTAATGCACTTGAAAGAAATTAAAAGGTCTCTTGAGATTTCCATTGGAACAAATTCTCAATTAACCCAAAAGTAAAATACACAAAGGTTCTATGATATTAAACAAAATTTCAAGATGATAGAACCAATTTTGATATAGCCTTTGAAGCTTTTGTGATGTTTGAAAAATTCCACTTAATGCACTGAATTCTCTTGTCTCCTCCTTTCTCTCCTTTGATGAACTCTTTGCAACAGTAGAACCTCAAGGAAGAAACCCTAGAATCCTCTTTTCTCAACACCAATAACTTGCAAACTCTAAACCCTTCACCAACCAAGGAAGTCAAGAAATAAAACAAGAAAAACACAATTTAAAAACCTAAACCAAAAAGAAATTAATGTGACAAACTACAATGGAAAACCAAAGAAAGGAAAAACAATAATTAAAGGTAGTACTAAAAGGCTAGCACAACAAAGAAAGGAGCCTAAGAATGACTCTAGAATAGAGTAAAAACCAAAAGTATACTAGATTTGTCACTGACAGAGAGGCTTTTCAAATTTATGTAAAGCTATTCTGGATAGAATTTGGTTATGAAGTTTTAAGCAGTCACAACTAACATCTTAATCTTCATTATCTCAAAATTTCAAGTCAAATAGATTACTAGATAGTTTTTTAAAAATCTAATATTGAGAGCTAAATTGTTTTTCTCAAACTCAGATTTCAGTATTGAACATCCTGGCTTTTCAAATTTATCAAAAATTTTATATTTGGAATTACGATGTGCCTTTTTTACCCATCATCAATGAAATATTGAACAATTCAGATATAAAATGTCAATTGATTTGGACTAGTGTTTTTATCACAATAAAGTTCCCAATCCAAAGCAATTTTACACAAAATCAAGAAAAAGAACACAACTACTAGACACAATTGAAAAATTATGTAATAGAATGCACTAATGAAAAAATAACACTCAATAACTCAAATATTACAAAGAAAAAAGGATCACAAGCTTCTACAAATTTTATGACAAAAACACAAATACTTGGTGTGCAAATCTAAGAGGCATTTTTACAAACACAAATGTAATGAGTGGAAAACTAGAATTATACGACAATTAAAACAAAAACTAGACAAGACTAATGAAAAAACAAGATTAAAAACATAAACCTTCACCTAATTGCACACACAAATGAAACAAAACTTCAAGAAATCACAGGAAAAACACCAAAATGAATTTCAATAAAATTCTTTAGGTGTTTTGTAGAGGAATCAACAAGGAACACAATGAAACAAAAAAAAAAAAATCAAACTTTGATAACTCTACACAATTAAAACTCAACATGACCATACCACTTCATGAAGAACATGAAGAACAACATATGAAAATTCAAGAAACATCAAAGACAATGGATTAACATCAAGAACAAAGAAAATAAATGGTAGAAAATGAAAATAATCGGTTGAAATGCAAAATAAATTGTGGAACAAAAAATAAATGGTGGAAAATTAGAAAATAATGAAGAACATGACAACATATGGTTCGACCATTGAAGAACACTCAAGAACAACCAGAATTCATTTTTTGAGAATTAGGCTTATCTGGATTCTAGACTTGCTCTAATCCACCTGATGTAATTCTTCTCAAGTGTTGGATGGAATTGATGGAAGGCAGCGAAAGACTTTTAGATTTGTGGAGGAAGCTCCGAATGGCTATGGAGGTTTACGAGTTTGGTCGTGAGTTTACATGTTGCAAGGGCCAAGAAAGAGGTTAAACCAACTTCCTTGAGTATTTAAGAATGTAAGAAGCATCACAGAGAGAGACTTGGATAGAATGTGCCAAGAATTTCAGAAACACAATTTTATATATCAATCAAGTCTAAATTTACAAGCTGGTGATGCTCTTATCCATCATTCACCAATCCACCACCTTGGCTCATCGTCATCTTCCATGGAGGATAGGATGCTAGAGCAAATAAAACAGATGCAATTAGATCAAAGAGCTACATAGGAACATATAGAAATGAAACAAAGTGCTAATCATAAAGGAATGATGCATATGCATCAAGCAACATATCATAGTTTTCCTCAAGGGCAACCTAACCTCTATACCTCCAGATCAATTTGGAGCTTATGTAGATTGGCATGGGGACATGTTCTATTATTTAGGGGACAGATCCAGTAGATGAAGCAAGACTATCTATAGCTGTAGAAGATGACTCTAATACAGAGCTGGATGAATTCCTAGGAAAAGAATATTGAGCAAAAACATAGTTTTATCTTTCTAGTTTTCTTTTCTTTCCAGTTATTTAAATTTCTTATCTTTCTAGTTATTTTTTTTAGTTGATTATTTTTGTTAATGCAGAACTGGATGAATTTCTAGGAAGATTGAGCAAAAACATGGTTTTATCTTTCTAGTTTTCTTTTTTTTTTAGTTATTTAAAATTCTTATCTTTCTAGTTATTTTTTTTTCCAGTTGATTATTTTTGTTATTTTTTTGTTTTCAGTTGTTTAATTTGCTTGTCTTATTATTGTTAAATTATTTTCGGTTTTAATTTGACTTTTGAGTTGTTTTCTAGTGGTTCACCTCGTTTTAGTCACTTGGTAAAAAAAATAAACGATTCTAAGCAACTTTTAATTCATTTTCTCCATTTGGTACATCCACTGATCTCCTCAGCAGTTTTTGTTTTTCATTGCTGAGAGGATGACCTTTTTGTGTTATGTTTTGTTGACTCTTTTACTACAATAAGTATAAAATTCTTTTTATACAAATTGAATCATTCCTTAAATAGTCTAATTAATTAATTTATTTATTTGAATAAAAAATAAAAGAGGAAAATAAGAGAACAAACCGTCAAAGATGGAGAGTTTTAGAAATTTATAAAAGAATACACGCCTCTACATTATAATTTTTAGATTGACTTTTTTCCCCAGAATTTTTTTTTATATTACTCTTCCAATAAAAGAAAATATAATTTTTTTAAAATAATGTATAATTGAATTATTGGAAAATTGAGTCAGAAAGTTGTACACTTTATATTATTAACTATTAATAGATCTTCATTGGCTGAAACTGCAAATTTTATTTAAGGAAATATTCATCAACAATTGATCAAACAAATGAAGAAAGGTAAACATAAAGTCTACGTAGAAAGAAGTACGTATATTACTCCTACAGAAGAAATCTGGAGAGCCCCACTTTACCCCCACTTTGCTTGACATCTTTCTCAGTCTGTTGTTTATACTCCGTAAAAGTGAATTTTCTGTAGATAGCTGGCTTTATGGGGCTTTTTATAACTGCTTCCTCCGAGGGGCAGTAAAAAAATGCCATAGAAAACCTCTCAGCTTTCTCTGCTGCAACAACTCTGTGTTTTATGCTTTTATAAACACCATTGCTCCATGCCTGCACATTATAGGATGCACAAAGTAAAGTTTAGAAGCTCTTCCCAGACCTAGACTTAGTCAACCAATATAATAATAGAAAAAAAACTAAAATTGTTGAGGGTATGTTAACCATACCTTTTGTGGACACTGGTGATGTGATTTTTGATAAATGGAGTCACAAAAAGTAGGGCAAATTCATGCATATTGAAAATCATGCTTAACTTTATCTTCAACGTCAATTATGTCATTGTTAATTATTTCTGACGTATTCATTCTAGCTGTCTGCTGTCTAATAATTTCTATTGGACTGATAATCACATTTTCAAGCCTTTGCGGTCCATTTAGATTTGATGAATTAAAGCCTTGTCCTTTTTGAAAATAACCATATTCATGATGCCAAACAAAACCTTTCTCCTAAACTAATCTTGTAATTCTGGGAAAAGATAATTCTAATTCTTATAACATTTTTGTGTTGATTAAACGTGTTTTTCTTATTATAACGTGAAATAGATTTTTATTTCTAATACAAACTTTAGATTTATTAGCTATGTTTTTGTTCATAAAAAATAAATGAAATAATAAATTATTAATAGTATTTATTTAATGTAATAAATGAACTTTCAGCAAATTATATTATAATGTTAACGATTGGTTATTATTAAATATTTTAATATCTTAACTCATATTAAAAATATGTTTATCATATAAAAAAATTTACGAGGATCAAACTATAAATACTCAGAGATCTAAATTTAAACTAAGGAAGGAAAACAATGTTCCGTAAAACTAAAGCGACGAAAAAATATTTAACCTTATGATTTATTTTAACACTATTATTGAATATATTATTTTCTATTTTATTTTTCACAAACAGAATAAAGAAAGAAAAGGGTATTGTACACAATTTATAAGATTATTTTAGAAAAGTTGATGATGAGATTTCACCTGAAACAAGTCACCAATGTTAACGAGCAGAGCAAGTGGATTAGGCTTAACAGCAACCCATTTTCCATCTTTCATCAATTGCAATCCCCCAATCTGGTCCTGATGTACGATGGTAAGAAAACTAGTGTCAGAGTGAGGCATTAAGCCATGCATCTTTGATATAGGGCATGGAGGATATCTATTCAGTCGAATGAAACAACTCTTTGCCGAGCAATGCTCTTGAAAATAGTTGGATTTTGCATTCAACTTGCAGGCTAGTATTTCAGACAAGCTTTGTGCAAGGGAGAACATTCGTGTTGCAAAACCTTCAAGGCTTGATCTAGATATAGAAAACAAAAGTACTCATATTTCAGTTAAGTCAAAACACACAAAGCATACAGTAACACAAGGAAGCCACAGAAAGTATGCATCTTATTCAGTGTCTATCAATAAATGTTTGGATGAACAGCATGCATGCCATGAAAGTATTTTGAAGGAGTAATGATGAATAATGGTTTTGTTTTCTGATAAAAGAAAATGATGAATACTGATGCTTGGCTCTCCAGTTTTCTATCCTTTCCATGCTTCTTGATTTGAAACATACATGAACTGTCTAGAACTGAACTCAAATTCTAGTTGTGATAAGAATAAATTTAAACACTTTTATGATATATTTTCACTGTATGTTCTCATTTATTAATTAAAAAATATATAATGTATTTTTGTTTTATAAGATATTAAATATATTTACCTTTCCTTTTAAATAATTTCTATATATAAAATATATATTAGATAAATTAATAAAGAAGTTTCAACAAAAAAATATAGATAATAATTTTTTCTTGAAAAATTGTCCATTTCTTTTCGACCAAATAGACTAAACGGAGAATCATTATAACTATCCCACATCACTCTTTGTTACAACACTTTAACTGGAAAAAAAAAAAAATCTTATACCAAACACGGCTTTTTATTCTATTTTAGGTATTTTTATGTTTTATAAGTGTCAACATGAAAAAAGTTGACGTGACATGAATTGTCTATAAAGCTGGTGAAGTAAATGAAAGTGTATGGTCATGAGTTAGGTTGAAGAGGAACCCACTATATTGTACTAGTGCTGTCTGATAGTTGTAATAAGTTAAAAACATCTATTCCTCACTACACCAAAACAAGCAAGCTAAGGTGCAAATTCAGTACGTATAAAGGGGTCAAATGGTAAATAAAGTAGTTAATAATTGGATGGTATGTGTACACGAATAAAGAGAAAAAGTAACTACAAAGTGTAACATCCCCTTATTGTCTTTCTATATTTTGTTTGAAATTTTTCCTTAGCCCTGCTATATATATATATATAACTGTTATTTCATTTTTTTTTTCAACAAAAGAATAAATAAATATTTTAAAAAAAACGGTTGTTGCACAGTCATGTTAAATTTTTAAACATATATAGTGGCAAAGAGAAAAAAAATGAAGATATGTGCGTACCTCAGAGGTTCATGTTGGTTCATCCTTGAGATATCAGTGACATAAAAGTGAAAGGCTTCTGACCATGACAGTTGTCTGAGATTGGTGGCAAATGGATTCCCCCACCTGTAAGCTTTGGCAGATAAAGTAGAGAAAATACCTTGTTGTGTTGACTTGTTCACAAAAGGTTGATAAAACACTTCCTTTTGCTCAATCTGCATGCTCTTTAGCTGCTCCTGTGGAACACCATGATTAACAACTTGAAAGAAACCCCATTCTTTTGCAGCTTCTGCAATTTCTCTCATACATTCGTCTCTCTCAAGACTTAACCGGCCAAGGTCGATCAAAGGTATATCACATCTCTCCACTGTACGGCAGAAGCAGTCATTCCTTGAATCCCCTACGTGTTTTTGCACAAGGGTCTTGTAGGTCTCCAGGAATGGTGGTTCATAATCCATTTGAGATGAAAATGTCACAAGCTTCAGAAAACGAATCGATTATTCCGTATATGTCCATAAACTATATATATATATATTGGCTAGAAAATCAGAAAACTTTTGATTAGATCCATCATCTAGCTGTGATTGAATGAACACTTCATCATCTCGTTGAATGCCAATCCAATGTAAGATACGGATTAGGTTCAATGAAAAGTGAGATTTTGCTAAACCGAACACAGTTGGTATGTGTCTTTTTTAACTTATTTTCGAAGAAATAATAGTTGTTTTAGTCAAACCTTATGTGTAAACATACTCTTCAGTGAACTTTAAGCTTAATCTTAACTAAGTCTAACTCAATGAACTATATAATGGATGATTCAATTAGTTTAATAAATTCTCATTAAAATAAATTATATATAACTCCTATATCATCTTAAAACACCCTATATTTTATATGTTAAATGCTTGATCTATATTATAGAGAAAATTAAGTTTTATGCAAAGTTCTGGCTGAAAATGTTGCCAGTATTTATAGTAGCAACCATTGTTGCCCTAATTTCAGCTCTACAGACACACAGGCATGGAGTTTTACCAATATATACTTAAATTTGAAGGGAAATATATATATATTTCATAGAGTGATTATAATAATAAAAAATTATACAAGGATCAAAATTTTACCTGCACTTGTTTGAAGATGATTATGGAATTTCAACCGCTTGGTAGCTTGCAAATGCTACCTCTTAGTAAGCTAGGAGTGAGATAAAAAGAAGAAGACAGAGAGTGAAATCTAGCAAAGAAACTCAGAGGTAACTAGTCCTTAGAAGAAACTTCAAGTTTTATGTGACAAGAAGAAGAGCACGTAATGGTCTAGTTTAGATTACTTGAGATATTGGTGGTTGCACACAGATATTTTTATATGCGTATGAATCCATGCCATGAAGGTTGGAATAACACTACGATTAAGTATATGGCTAAAGCAGAGACCACGCGGCCAATCACTGCATCAGAAAAAGGGGGGACAAAGGCATGCAACCACAACTACAACATACCATAAGATATCAGTGTTCTTAACTTGTAGCCACGAAGTGCATTCTGCGTTCAGAAGGAAGGAGCCAATAATATTAGTGTTACTGTATTATTGTTACTGTTATATGACATGTTTTTGCATATTTAACTAATTATTAAACATTTACTATTTATATTGTTTTAGCATTATTTAAATTATATTGGTTTAGTATAAAGTGGATAATAAATTCGGAGTAACGTGGTTTTTTTACTCCAAATCCTAAATTGTTATTATTTTACTTAGAATTCGAAAATTGTTATTTTTTGTTTAAATATATTTATATTAATGATATTAAAAATTAGAAGTCAGGAATTTGGTGAAAAAAATAGTGATAGAACTTGAAAGGTATTTAAATAACAGTGTATGAAAAAAATTGCTTATAAATGACTAAAATTATGGTAGTTAATTTTGGAGATTGACTTAATGATTAGTTTAAAAACATATTTACCGAAAATAATTGAATATTTTCATTTAAATCTATTTTTATTTATTGAATTTCTTAATTGAGTTAAGATTTAAATGGATTTTTTTTTTTATATTAAGTAACATTTCATAATAATGAAATCAACAGTGAAAAATGAAATCTATATGTGAAGCTGTGATAAATTTGTATGCTGGATAATGTTTTTTAATCCATCATCCATTTTACATAGTTCACATAATCCATCCTTAAGTTAGTAAAATATTTTGTAAATGTTGATAAATATAGTTCAAATCATTTTAATGATTAAGTAAATAAAAGAGCATATATAAGGCTTTACAATTCTACTACTACATAGTGTCGAAACATCCTATGCAATACCGTGACCGTCTCGAAAGAGATTAATCATTTGGTCGAATATACTTCACTATCCAAGATCCAAGGATAAAAATAATACATGAGATTAGCTAAGAAGTTATATTTTGTATCTGACTAATACGGAACTAGATAATCCATGTTAATCTAGACCTATTGAGAACTCAACCCATCCTTATAAATATGGTGATTAATCTTACGATTGAATTTGAAACTGTTAAAGTAGAGCACATCAAGAGGAAGCATAATGTCTCGGTGGACCTTCTATCTAGACTTGCTAGCACTAAAAGAAAGAGTCAGCATAGGTTGGTCATACAAAAACTCTATCGGCACCAAGAGTCGAAGAAGAATTGCAATGTTTTAAAATAATTGAGGTCAAAACTTGGATGGCACCAATCAAGAAATTGCTCAAGACTGGGGAGTTTGGTGAAGTTAATGATAAGACAATTAGAAAGAAATGTTCAGGGTTTATGTTGATCATAGGTGAACTATTTAAGCGAAGTTTTTCTCTACCTCTACTCAAATGTGTTTCAATAGAACAGGCAGAATACATCCTAGAAGAACTTCACTGAGGGGTTTGCGGTTTGCACTTAAGAGGAAGAACAATGGAAGCTTGTGTATTAAGAGTCGACTACTATTGGTCGACTATTCAAAGTGATTGTTCCGACTGTGTGATTTTTTTTTTAAATGCCAAGAGTATGGAAATCAGATAAACGTCAAATTGGACTAGCAATACCATATGTTATTACCGTCGTCGTTCGCCATGTGGGTAATGGATTTGTGAGACCATTCCCACCTGAAAAGGGTCAATGCAAGTTCTTGTTGGTTGAGGAAGATTACTTCACAAAGTGGATAGAGGTCGAACTGTTGGCAACTATCTCGGCCATAAAGTTAAAAGTTTCGTTTTTAAAAACATTATATGCTAATATGGTATCCCTCATATGATTATCACAGATAATGCGAGATAGTTCGTTGACCAATGACTACGAAGGACTTGATATCATGCACACGGCAAGCTGGACAAACACCCTGAAACATATGGGTAAGTCGAGTTTGCAAATAAAATCATCCTAAATGAGTTCAAGAAACGGCTTGGCCTGGCCAAAGGAAAATTGACCAAAGAGTTAGTGGATGTTATATGGGCAACACAACAAATAATATCCTGTTAGAAATCGGAAAACCTCTTTAAGACATCAACTTTTCAAATATAACATCAATAATGAAAGTCTAGCGATCGACTCGAAACTTATCAATGAATTCTAAGACAAAGCATAGATCAAGGATGAGGCGTTTAAGGTTAGAGCCGCTTTTCAAAAAGAGGACTTGGTTTGGAGACTACCCAACGATTAGAGAATAACGAAAGGGAAGTTCTCAACTAACTTGGAAGGACCCTTTCGGGTGCGAAACGAAGGAGAAAACGGGGCTTATAAACTAGAAAACATGTTCAGCAAGCCGATACTAAGAATCTAGAAAGTGACTCACTTGAAATTTTATTTTAGTTGACTCCCTTTCATATGTATTAGTTGCAACCAACTTGATGCACTCTATCCTCACTCGGCATTTTTTTCCTAAGGAGGGTTTTTGGCCGAGAAGGTTTTCACGAGGCACCCAATAAAATTCAAAGTCTCATAAAACAGGATCCCGTTATGACAATATTATATGCATCAACCGAGATGCAAAGGCTAAGCATCAATCGTAATGCTCTCAACCAACATGAACTGACACGCTCAACATATGCATCAATCGAGATACAACAGCCAAGCATCTGTTGAATTAATGGGGAGCTAAGTTCAAGAGGGAGTGAGTTGTACTTAGGTAGATTTTCGCAAAAGCTACTTTAGTCAATCTTGACAAAAAATTAATTGAGGTATTTTTCAAAAATAACATATTGAAATTTTCTAAAAACACACTAATTCAGAAAAATAAAAGTTTATTATTAAAAACAATTTATTAAAAAATTTTAGGCACACAAATCAGAAGACACAAATCTATAAATCAATTTCACTTAGAAAAGATTTGAATATGTTTTTAATAAATAAATTCTAAAATTAATTTCAAAAAATTATCTTTAAAAATAATTGATTGTTTTTCTAGTTATAATATTAGGAAAAATATTAACAGATTAAACCAGAAAACAACTGATTGATTTTCTGGTTAAAGGCATTGGTGTAGAAACGAAGAACAAATGCGGCTATTTTCATTTTATAAATACGGCTATACAGCTGCATTTAATCAACACGCACTTGTAAATCAGAGATTTACAAATGCGGCTATATAGCGGCATCTATAAATACTATTTACAAATGTGGCTTTTTGTTGGAGCCGCATCTGTAAATGCTCCAGAGGTGGTGCCTTCTTTTTCAATTAGAATGATTTACAAATGCGTCTTTTTATTGCAGCCGCATCTGTAAATACTCCAGAGTTATTCATGAATTGGAATGATTTACAAATGCGGATATTACCAAAGCCGCATCTGTAAATGTGATTTACAGATGCGGCTATTTACCATAGCCGCAACTGTAAATCACATTTACAAATGCGTCTTTAGTAATAACCGCATTTGTAAATCATTCGCTTGATTTACAAATCCAGCTAAGGTAAATAGCCGCATTTGTAAATAAGGTTCTTTTTTTTAAAGCAGTTTGTTTAGTTGTTTATCCCATACAAATGAACCTGTGCAGTTTACTTATACCCAGGCAGCCAGACAGATAAACAGGTTCAGATAAGCTAAAAGTGAATTTATAGTTATTGATCAAAATTTATAAAAAAACAGTAATAATATATCTCTCTCTATCTTCCTACACTATTGATCAAATCGTAGAGTTATAAAAATTTAGAAAATATGTGGACCAAGATTGTCTCACATATGTCATGGTTTCCGAAGTCATGGGTTCCTCATCTATGAAGAACTGCATTTCAAAATGGTTGACACATAAATTAGTTTTAAGATACATATATATGTTGAAGTTATAAAAATAATATAAGAAATCTTACCTCTTGCCAAATTACTTGTAAAGCCTAGTCTTACAATGGTACTCATCAATTGCATAACGTAATAGTCACACTCATAGCTTCCTAGTTGTTTATTACACTATAATTCAATAAATTGTAAAAGTTAGTATAATCAAACAATGAAAAGAGAAAGAAAAATCTTACAAACCTTTAATCTTATCCAGTTCAAATTTTGAAAATTCAAATTCGATCTCCCTTTTAGGTTGTTATATCCATGCCATGAACTGGTTGATACAAAAAACCTTGTTAGTGGATTAATTATAGTTTCAACCATAATTAAGTTTATAGTGTACTTACTTATCAATGATATTCTTAAAACTTGTGGATATCTTCTTGTGTAGGGAACAGAACCACAAAGTCGTCCTATCATTCATTGATAAGACAAGTAATTGCCAATGACCCCTATATCATCCATGAAAAGAGTTGAGTAAATTTATAAAACATGAATATAATACACTTTTAACGTATATATATTTAAACTTACTCGTTAATATAAGGGCACAAATAAACCTCTTTTCCCTATTTTTCCAGGGTGTTAGTGATGTATGATTGGGTCTCATTTATCTTTGCTCCAGTGGGATTAGTATATGCGAGATCTAAGAATCCATACACATTTTCCTTCCCCTCAGTGACAGAGACACCATTCAAAAACCTACAAGTAATTAGTTAAATCATAATGAATTCTAATTTAACATAAATGAAAATGAAATGTAGGTAACGATACTTACATCATAAAAAATTGAATGATATTTATATTCAGTACCTGATCCTCAGCTACAAATTCTAACAGATCTGACATGTATATGTACAATGGCAGCTCAGGGTTTGTTTCAAAAAACGTATCATCCCATGGAACTTCCAGAGGGTCTCGTCCAATTTCTCTAGCAACTATAGCTAAGGAAGCTATAGAATCGTCAAGCGGAACCTCCTACTTCTTTTTCGGACTTGGTTTCCGACGAGGTTTCTACAAAAAGAAAAAAGATTTGTTATAAATTACATGTAATATATAAATATAAATTAGCATATGAAATGAAATTATTACCAGTGGTTGTGGCATATATCGAATGAGGTGTCTGGGCTAGGTTACGAATGACTGAAATGCTTCGACCACAGTTGTTACCTCTTCTGAAGGTAGTGGAACACAAGCATCAAGTACTCGTACTCTTTGCTGCATCAGGGGAGAGAGGAACGTTACATAAGGTGGTGGCCTCTTCATAGACTTTTCCAATGGCCATTACCTGAGGAATGATGCCACCCTTTACCAGTAGCTCACATTGCCTCGTCTGGCCAATGATATCATCCCCTGATGCTATAGGAGCTGCACAACTCCCCTTTGTGCTCTTGGGAGCGGGACTAAGAAGCGTCTGAATTGGCTGGTCAGCACAAAGTTGTTGCGATATCTCTTGTCGCAACTCTAGCCTCATCTTTTCCGTCTCCCTTCTCATCTCATCCATTAATTCTTACGTAGCTTATTCTCCATTTTTTGTTTGCTCTCTTTGGGGGAGGAGGATAAGTGTCGTGGTGCAGCTCCAAAATAAAGTTTAATCCCAACTCCTTATCCAACTGCACGAACATGACCACAGTGCTCAGGTCGTCCAATTGCTTCAACAAGGATATCGTGATGACCTTCAACAACAAAATTACCTTGGGAGTCCAAGGCATCCTGCAAGAGACAAAAATCATATCAGGTTTTAATATAAGTAATGCAGCATAATAAATGAAAAAAGGCTTAAATAACTTACAATTTTTTCAATGATAACCCCTGATTGCTCAGAACTTGGTGCAGTCGACTTCTTAATTCGGGCCCTCTTCCATTTCACATGGCGCGTAGATGGTGATGGAGGAGAGGTGACCCCTGTTTCCACATCCTCAAATGCACTCCCTTGTCTAGATTGCTCCTTTTCAACCATCAGTGCTTGCTCAAGCTTTCGATACCCCGAACGAGACATTACATGCGGGGTAAGATTCTTTAAAGCTATCTCTTGAGCTTTCTTCCGCCAATGCTGTCATAATTGAAATAAACAAAGTGAATTAAATAATATTAACTCATTAATGTTATATAAGTAAAAATAGTTAAGTAACTTCACTTACAATTCATTCTTCAATTAGACGACTTTCTTTAAAAGCATGCCATGTCTCTTCATCAATAAAATTGTATCTTTCACAAGGACTTTCATCCTTAAAGTCACCAAAAATATATCTCGTCGTCAATCTTGACTTAAAGGCGTGAAACTTAAGTCCGATATTGGATATAATCCTTGATCGAAGCGGTTTCGCATTAGGAATTTCAAAATTTGCCTGCAAAATAACATCACCAAATTAAAATTAGTCAATGAATATTAAAAAGCTTTATATGATAACAATAATTATGTAAAACTTACCAGAACATCCTCCCACAGCATGTTTCGGTCGACCTCTGACACCTCGTCCCATGAATTAATCAAAATGGAGAGTCTCTCACGAGAAAGAACTCCAAGATAGCTATTAAAGTCATCTGCATTAGGACCAGAAGCCATTCTAGTGTTGACGTCAATGTCAACAGCTGTCTTCTCACCAGTGGCACGTTTCTTTGCCAGACGCTTCATCCTAGTAAGTCCTCTGTTGCCTCGTTTGGATTGGGGTTTCTTTGGACTCTGATTATCACCCATATCTCTGTTAAAAAAATTATTTAACAAACGTTAGTTCATCTGCATCGAAAGAAAATCATATAAAACAAAAACATAATATAGTAAATGCATATTATCAAAAATATTTCTAAATTTATTACCATAATGGGTTGAATGTTCATATGTAAATTGCTTCATTGTGGTCTTTACGGGTTGCATGTACATGATCAAGTATATCGTCATCTTTATTAATTATCATTGGTGTGAATGAACGTGGGTCACCATTTTCAATATCATCTATGGCCTCCCCTTGTTTTTTCCCGTGTAAAACAACATATCAATGTTCTGACGTAGGATCTTTCACGTAGAAAACTTGAGATGCTTGTTGAACCATTATAAATGGCTCATCTCGATACCCTATCTTTTGAAAGTCCACTAGTGTGAATCCTGATTCATCAATTTTAACCCGACTTTTATTGTAAACCCATTTACACTTGAAAACTGGAACTGAAAACTTAGTATAGTAAAGCTCCCATATCTCTTCTATAAATCCATAGTATGCCATTGATCCAAGTACAGGATTTGTATCTTTCGAAGTGGAAAACTGCATTGACTCGACTTCAAGAGTAACACCAGAATTTCGAATTGTACTATTTTCATCCATAGACTTCGTGTAAAATATACAATTATTCACTTCGTACGCTTTACAAGAAATGACATCAAACTTCAATCCAGCAGCCAACCAAGTCAAGGTCTCCGATGCCGTTGAATCCTTTAACACCTCCTCTTTAAACCAAGGCATGAATGTTCTATTATGTTCCATCAAGACCCATTTCTCTGCTTGTCTTGGATTATTTGCCTTCACAATGGCTTTATGAGCTTCTATGTAAGGTATAACTTCATCTGTGTTATTCAATATATAGAAATGTGCTTGCAAGACTTCTGACCGAGATTTGCTTACAATATTCACACCGCATAAACATTTACTTGTAGAATGCCTATGGTGCCATGAATTAGCTAGAAGACCTATTGGATTTTCTTTTGACATGTACTCTGAAAAAAATTCAATACTTTCTTCAACTATGTACCTTTCAATCATTGAAGCTTCTGGACGATAATGATATTTCACATAACCTTTCAAAATTTTCATATATCGCTCAACATGATACATCCATCTTAAGTACACTGGTCCACACAATCTAACCTCTCTAACTAGATGCACAAGTAGATGAACCATTATGTAAAAAAAAAGATGGAGGAAAAAACATCTCCAATTCACATAAGATAACAATAATTTCATCTTGAAGTTCATCTAGTTTTAATGGATCAATGAATTTACAACAAGTGGAAGAGAAGAATGAGCACAAACGGGTTATGGTATGCCTAACATTTTTTGGTAAGATCCCACGAATAGCTACAGGCATAAGTTGTTGCATCAAGATGTGGCAATCATGAAACTTCAATCCAATTAACTTCAAATCTTGCATTGGCACTAGGCTCTTCACATTTGAGGAATGTCCTTGTGACACTTTTATACCCTTTAGACATTGATAGAAACTTACTTTTTCATCTTTTGACATGGTATAACAAGCTGGGGGCAAATATGTACACTTACCCATTTGTATCGGTGCCAACTCGCCTTGTATGTTCATCTCAATCAAATCTAATCGAGCATTTAGACCATCCTTCGTCTTCCCGTTAATGTTAAGAAGTGTACCAATTAAGCTATCACACACATTCTTCTCAACATGCATTACATCTATATAGTGTCTGACTTCTAGCCTCGACCAGTACGGAAGATCAAAGAAGATTGATTTTTTCTTCCAAATGTTTGTCATAGATGACTTTTTTTTTGACTTACCGAAGGTGTGGTCTATGTTATTTACCTTTTCGTAAACCTCAGCAGCAGTTAGTGGAGTTGGTGGACCACTAGTCTCTTGGTGTCCATTAAAGGTTTTTTTCGATGATGACTTCTAAGAAACCTCCGATGCCGAAGATATACTGTCTTCCTTCCATGCTTCAATTGTTGAGAAGCAGTGTCTTCTTCACATATTGGACATGCTTTATGACCCTTAACACTATGACCTGATAAGTTACCATATGGAGGAAAGTCAATGATGGTGCGAAATAACATGGCATGAAGCTTGAAAGTTTCATTAGCAAATCTGTCGAATACTTCAACACCCTCATCCCACATTAACTTCAAATCTTCGATTAGGGGACTTAGATAAACATCTATCTCATTCCTTGGCTATTTTGGACTAGATATCATCATAGACAACATCATGTATTTTCGCTTCATGCACAATCCAAGAGGTAAGTTGTAAATAACTAGTAAAATAGGTCATAAACTGTGATTTGTACTCATATTACCAAACGGATTCATTCCATCTGTAGCTAGACCAAGTCGTATATTTCTTGATTCTTTACCAAACTCTAGAAACTCATCATCGAATTTCTTCCACTGAACAGAATCAGCTGGATGTCGGTACATGCCATCACATTTCCTCTCATCTGCATGCCATCTAAGATTCTTAGCATTGTCTGGGTTTGCAAACAAATGCTTCATCCTTGGAATAATGGGAAGATACCACATAACCTTCATTGGGGGTCCATGCTTTTCCATCTCTTCAATAGTATCATCATCTATTTGTTTCAATTTATAACGTGATAACCTACACCTCGGATAACTTTTCAACAATTCAAAATTTTTCCGGTATAATATACAATCATTAGGACATGCATGTATCTTTTTATACTCCATACCCATTGAACAAAGAATCTTTTTGGCCTCGTAATTACAATTAGATAGAGTATTTCCCTCTTTGAATCATATCCTTCAACAGCTGGAGCAATTCTATGAAGCTTTTATCAGTCCATCCATTTATTGCCTTCAAATTCATCAATCTTAACACCACCGACAACCGTGTGAAGTTAGTTGATCCAGGATATAATGGAGTCTCTGCATCACTTGACATACTTCCATATCCATGTGCTTTTGCAAAAGACTCAGCTCCCACATCACGAATCATGTCCTCCAATCGATCATCATCTACATCATCGTGTACTACTTCATCCATGGTGGATTCCACATATTCTTTAGTTACGGAAACACGTGGTAAATTTAATAATTCACCATGTCATGTCCAAGTTGTATAAGATCGAAGAAACCCATCACATAACAGGTGTTCCCTCATGATATTCACATCCGGTATCCTTCCATTCAAACAGTTAACGCACGGACACCTGATCTTTCCTCCATCATGACCACTATTAATCGCATGCAAATTGTATAAATTCTTCTACTCCTCTTTCGTACTCATCACTTATACGAATAGAATTAATCCAACTTCGATCCATTATATATTTTGGAATATAGTTACCTAGGATTTTCTAATCAGTGTTCTATCTCATGCATTTGCCGAGGGTCGAACACCCCCGGACTCAATACCAGCACGTATTATTGTTGAAGGTCCAAGACCCTCAGACTCAATACAAACACGATAATTCTATTCTAAAGTAACAACTAACATAACATAAATTCTATTATAAACTAACAACTAACATAACAAAACTAACATAACAACTAACCACTAAATAATATAAACTTTAGAAAATAGAAATTATATAATACAAATTATATAAATTAATACAAATTTATATTAAATAATATACAAATTATAATACATAAAAAAAATATTCAAAATACAACAAAAAAATTCAAAAAATCTAAAACAAAACTAACATAACAACTAACTACTAAATAATATAAATTTTAGAAAATAGAAATTATATAATACAAATTTATATTAAATAATATACAAATTATAATACATAAAAAAAAATTTCAAAATAAACCAAGAAAAATTCAAAAAATCTAAAAAAGAACCAACCTTGTGTGCGAAACCAACGTTGATGGTGATCGAAGTGGTAGAGGACCAGCAGTAATGGTGGCGACAACGGAAGCGTGGCGGGACAGTGATGGAGCAGTGATGGAGATGAGTACAGCAATGCAACAGTACCTTCCACCACCAATGCAAGGAGAAAAAGCAAATATAAGAAGAGCGAAATGAATTGAAGATGCAGAGAATGAAATGGATTCAAGAAACTCACAATGGAAGCAAGGAATGAAGATGCACAGAGAATATGAACTCAGAGAACGCGAGTGCAGGAACAGTGAAAACGAGCAAAGCAGAGAAGAAAGTGTGAAAGTGCAGTGGCGCGCTTCAAATTTTAGGGTAAAAACAACTTACAAATGCGGCTATTTGTAAAAACCGCATTTGTAAATGAAAAGCTTTGATTTACAAATGCGGCTATTTGAAAAGCCACATTTGTAAATCAAACTAATTTCTAAAATGCCACCGCATTTTTTACAAATATGTTTCAGCGCGAAGCCGCACTTAGAAAGGAGTATTCCTTTCATCATTTTGCACTAGTGAGGTTATAGAATCAGGAAAAATATTAACAGGTTAAACTTCAAAACAACAAATTGTTTTTCAGATTTAGGTAAAAGACAGAAAATATTTCAGCTTTCAGGAATCAATTAAGAATCCAATACAATCAAGCACAGTTTTTAAGAAGCTTTTTTATTCAAACAATGCAAGTGTATACACACATAATCATTACACAGAGATTCACAAACAATTGCTTAGAACATTAATTTTGTTTAATCCAAAAAGTCAAACAACTCTGCAAATAAAAACAATCGATTGATTTTTGCACCAGTAAGAACAATTATGCAGAAAAATAAATTGCAATGATAAGGAAAGGGTAAAGCACACCAAGATTTATATTGGTTTACTCAAAACAGAGCTTCATCCAGTTCTACCTCACACCAAGATGGAATTCATTAGATCAACAATTTCCTTTTAAAAAAGAAGATCAAAGAACAATTCTTGAACACTACAAGAACCGAACCAAACACTGCAACACACTATTACAACTATGATACTCACCAAGAAACCCCATCTTGGCACTTACAACACAGAATCACAACGCTGTCAAGAAAAGGAATGAATTCACCTTAACTATGAACAAAGAAACTCAAAGGGATCTCCCAATTTACAACAACACTTTGAATAACCTTTAACCTCTAGCAAATGATGAAAATTAGGCACTAAGAACACTCAAAGGTTAACAAAGACTAATTTTCTCCAAAAAATAACTCAGTCCTAATTCTATCAAATTGTAATAGTGTATTGTATGTAAGCAATTCTCTTAACCTTTTTCATAAAAACAAACTCACCCTTTTATAGGAGTTAAAACAGAAACTGCTTTAAAACATATTAGAATACTGTCAAGAAAATCAACCGATGAAATATGAAAACAATCGGTTGATTTTACTTAAAACACTTAGTTTGTTTCAAAACTGATTTTTCTTAAAAGAAAAGTGTTTAAAATGAAAATAGTTGATATCTTACATATTAAAATATGGTTTTTCAAAGGTAAAACACATTACAGAAAAATCTAAAACATTTTAGGATTTTTAATCAATTGATTTAAGAAAATAATGAGCATGACTCTTTCAAAGCTTGATAATGGTTCTCCCCTCTCCATGGGTGGCACATAAGCAATCAATGCATTTATCTCAGTTGCTAGAGACTCAGCTACTACATTACTTGATTCTAGAAGTTCTGAACTTGAAGCTTCTCCAATTTTGATGATATCATTGCTCTTTTGAAACCTTATTTTTAGTAAATTTGAACAATCTATTTCACTTCCTGCTTTGATAGTTTCACTAAGAACATCTTTCACATCAACCTCAGTAATCTAGGAACTTTGAAACCATAATAGCATAGGGAAACCTGTAACTAACAAGACTCTTGGACTTGAGCATGTGTTCCTTCATCACATTAATCCAGTTCACCTTGATCTTGTTCATAATGCAGTACATTAAGATCAAGTCTTCTTCATTCAGCATAACATGGTTGCTCCCCTTGGGTGGTAGCTATCATGCAATGATATAGGTTAAAAATCTGATGTGAATTCAAGAACATAAGATGAAAGGTTCTTGATATTCTTAGGAAACATCTTGAGCTGGTCATTAGAGAGACACTTTTTCTTAGAATTGGATCAATGTTCTAAGTCAAGAACTCACCAAAACTAATGCCAAAACACAAACTCATATGGAAGTTCCAATTATTGTCAAATTGAACCGATTAAAGTGAAATTAAAAGCAAGGAAACTGAATATAAGTGCTGGAAATTAAAAGCACCGAACCAAAACACAAGAACGTAAGCTAAGACATGAAAATTAAAAGAGAAGGAAGGAAGGAGAAGAGAATGCTCATGAAGATGGAGGAATGGTTGGATGATCACGCCACTAAGAGGATGAAAGCTCCTAGATGAGTGTGCAAGCCGCCACTTGAGGTAACCATTGAACCTTCAAGATAAGACTAGTGAAGAAGATGCAAAGCTCTCCAATGCTCACTCAAAAATTGAGTAAAGTTTCTCTCATTCAAAATTCAAAAATCTGAAAAATACAAGGGCAACACCTTAATTTATAGTGTGAAGGTGCTAAAATATAAGCTAAATGAATTCAAAAAATTCCCCCCAAATTTAAATGAAAATGGTGCCTAAACAAGTCATGAGGAAGGTGTGACTTCTTCTCTCAATTTGGCACCTCCTATTTTAACTCCTACACCTATTTACTAACGCACCCCCCTCCTAATGCTCCTAACTAAAAAACCTAAAGATGCTTTAACACAAGAGGTTTCTCATGTTTTCCTCTAAGCATCCTAACACAATGAAATTACAAAAAGGGAAAATAAATGTCCCCTTGCTCCTAAAGCTTTGAACATGCTTCTTGTGAGCCTTTGAGGTTGACTTTGATCTCCATGAACGTCCTCAACCTCTTTTTCTTCGTGATGATTGGCCTCCATGTCCTCTTGAGCTTGATCTCTATCAAAATCTATAAGTTAGATTGAGATTACCTACATGAAATTGATTGAATGAAGTGTTTAGATCCCTCAAGTAAGGGCATTAAAATTGCATCTTATTAAATTCACTGATTTTGGATGTGGGCCCTTAGCCCACTTTCACTCCATTGTATTTTAGCTCAGCAATGTTGCTCCAAACATCAGAAGTTATCAGCATGTTCACTACTTTTATAATGGACACTAGCTTCTTTCCATCAAGGCTGAGGTTAGTGTAGCATACTTTGATTAAATCTAGATATACATTGCCTATCATTTCCAAAAATGGTTTCAACCTCTAAAGTTTTAACAAATCCCTTAGTTCATTCAGTTTCTACTCCTTCGTCTGTGAGAATTGCAACACTTAAGGTATGTTGTTCTTCTTCCTATTCTTTTCGTCCAGAAAGGTAGCCCTTGCTTCTTCATCTCCAGCAAACCAGCTTTCTAGGTATCCATACTTGGTGGAGGAGGATCCTCTAGATCTCTTCTTCTTTTGTGAAGGTGATGCCATTGGAGAAATCTGTGATAAGAAATTTAAGAGAGAAAAGAAATAGAATAGATGTTGTGATTGAGTGATGCTGGATGCAGTGTTGTGATAGATTTTATAGAGGTTCAGAGCAGAATAAAATCAATATGTGCATTTAGAAGAAATCAACACATTGATATTGGAAAGAGAGAAATCAATCAATGCTTTTTCAATTTTATTCACCACAATTAAAAAGTTGTTGTTTTGGTCAGCATCAAATCCCAACAAGAAGTCATGTGATTGCACAGTGATTCAATCAATAACAGAAAAGATTTTCTCTTTCTCTTTCCTAGTCACACGTGTAAGTACAAAATTCAGAAAATTAATTAATTAAAAACATAATCAATCAGTTAAAAATAAGCACTGGAATAAAAAGAATCAACTAAAATGTATTTTAATCAATTGAAATTTTATCAAGAGTTGTTACTTAAACTGATTATACCTAATTGAGTTCTTAGGTAATTAAATTTATCTCTTGCAAATGGTTTAGTGAACAAATCAACCAATTACGTTTCAGTTCCAATGAATTTTATTTCACAATTACCATTTGAAATATGCTCATGAAGAAAATGATGTCTCATTTCCATATGCTTTGTGTGTAAATGCATGATAGGATTCTTTGTCAAATTTATGGCAATTGTATTATCACAAAATAAAGGAATATTATTCAAAATAATCTCAAATTCACTTAGGTGATGCTTTAACCAACAAGTTTGAGCACAACAACTCCATGCAGCTATGTATTCTGCTTCAGCTGTTCACAATGCCACACAAGCTTGCTTCTTGCAATGCCATGAGATTAAGCTTGAACCTAGCAAGTGACAAGTTCCGCTTGTACTTTTCCTATCAATCTTACACCCTGCAAAATTAGAGTCAGAATAGCCAATTAAATTTAAAGAAACATGACAAGGATACCACAAACCAACTTCTTTAGTTCCTTGCAGATCCTTTTGGCAGCATTGTAGTGTGACTCCTTTGATGTAGATTAGAACCTTGCACACATGCAGACAAAAAACATTATATATGGTTTACTTGTTGTTAGATACAAAAGAGAACCAATCAAACCTCTATACTTGATTTGATCAACTGATTTCCCACCAATATCTTGATTTAGACGACAACTTGTAGATATAGGAGTTCTGACAGCTTTGCATTTGTCCATTTCAAATTTTAGTAGATCTTTGCAGTACTTTGCTTGAGAAATGAAAATACTATCCTTCAATTGCTTCACTTGAAGACCTAAGAAGTAGTTCAACTCACCCATCATTGACATTTCAAATTCACTCTTCATGACTTCTACAAAGGCTTCACACAAGTCTTCATTAGTTGAACTAAAGATAATATCATCTACATACACTTGCACCAATATGATGTCATCTTTCTTTTTCTTAATGAAAAGAGTCTTGTTCGTTATGCCTCTTTAATATCCTTGAGATAGTAAAAAATTCCTTAACCATTCATATCATTGACTTGGTGTTTGTTTCAATCTATACAAGGATTTCTTGAGTTTGTACACATGATCTTGAAATTTATGATCTTCAAACCCAGGTGGTTATGACACATATACCTCTTCATTGATATAGCCATTCAGAAATTCACACTTCACATCCATTTGAAATAGGTTGAATCCACTCACACAAGCAAAGGTTAGGAGGAGTCTAACAACTTCTGACCCTGCTTCAGAAGCATAGGTCTCATCATAGTCAATGTCTTCCTCTTCATTACAGCGTTTTGGAGCGAGCCGTGCCTTGTTTCTAGTGATGATGCCTTGCTGATGACTACTTTACGACAAGTGCACTATATTGTTAGAAGTAATAATTTGTCCCTAAGGACGGATATCAAATTCACAAGGCACAGTTGAACAATCAAGTAAAATATTCACCAAATATAAAACAAAATAATAAAGTTTGTTGGGAGTTTGTTACGATTGCAATGATTGAAAAGAAAACAAGTCAAAGAGTTTGTTGGTTCAATTGGGAAAATTGGGATTGGGGTTCAACCTTCTTACTCTTTTGTATTTTGAATAGCATGGTAATATTATATCCTTTTATTGATATTGATGTCCGTATAAAAATCATTTATATCAATTCATCGCAATAAAATTATTAAGAGATTCTCTTAAATATCGATTCCTCGCATATTTATAAAAACTTATTATCATTACAATTAGACATTGATAGCAATTAACATTTCAAATCTATTCCTAGCATTCAAATATGTTAAGCATTATCATTTGGGTCAGAAACTTAGAAGTACTTTCCAGTCAAATCTAAGGATCTAAATCATAGAAACAAGCATTACAAATAAAATGACAATACCAATCATCAATCAAGAACAAAATATTATATTCAAATATCACCTCAATACATAAGAGTTTGAACAGATTACTCTCAATCCCAAAGGGTAGAATTAGCTACTCATGTTGGCTATTACAAGCATGGAAAGCAAGAAAAGAAGATTTAAGATATTTCTCCTTTATGACAGCCTCCTTTAGGGTTTCTAACACCTTTTATTCTCCCAATTAGATTCCAATCCACTCAATGATGTCTAGGGTTGTGCATCAAACCTCATATTTAACTTAGTTGGGCTTGGGCTAAGTGACTTCTCGCCTGGACGTTATTGGGTTTGCCTGGTTGAGTTGTACGATAAAAGGCCCAACGTGATGTGAATTCAAGTACATAAGATGAAAGGTTCTTGACATTCTTAGGAAACATCTTGAGCTGGTCATTAGAGAGGCACTTTTTCTTAGAATTGGATCAATGTTCTAAGTCAAGAACTCACCAAAACTAATGCCAAAACACAAACTCATATGGAAGTTCCAATTATTGTCAAATTGAACCGATTAAAGTGAAATTAAAAGCAAGGAAACTGAATATAAGTGCTGGAAATTAAAAGCATCAAACCAAAACACAAGAACACAAGCTAATATAAGTGCTGGAAATTAAAAGCACCGAACCAAAACACAAGAACACAAGCTAAGACATGAAAATTAAAAGAGAAGGAAGGAAGGAGAAGAGAATGCTCATGAAGATGTAGGAATGGTTGGATGATCATGCCACTAAGAGGATGAAAGCTCCTAGATGAGTGTGCAAGCCGCCACTTGAGGTAACCATTGAACCTTCAAGATAAGACTAGTGAAGAAGATGCAAAGCTCTCCAATGCTCACTCAAAAATTGAGTAAAGTTTCTCTCATTCAAAATTCAAATCTCAAAAATACAAGGGCAGCACCTTAATTTATAGTGTGAAGGTGCTGAAATGCAAGCTAAATGAATTCAAAAATTCCCCCCAAATTCAAATGAAAATGGCGCCTAAACAAGTCATGAGGAAGGTGTGACTTCTTCTTTCACTTTGGCACCTCCTATTTTAACTCCTTCTATTTACTAACGCACCCCCCTCCTAATGCTCCTAACTAAAGACCTAAAGATGCTTTAACACAAGAGGTTTCTCATGTTTTCCTCTAAGCATCCTCACATAATGAAATTACAAAAAGGGAAAATAAACGTCCCCTTGCTCCTAAAGCTTTGAACATTCTTCTTGTGAGCCTTTGAGGTTGACTTTGATCTCCATGAACGTCCTCAACCTTTTTTTCTTCGTGAAAATTGGCCTCCATGTCCTCTTGAGCTTGATCTCCATCACAACGTCGCTGAAGTGATCTTGCCTGGGCGAGATTGGACTCACTTAGGCGAGATTCTTTAGGAGCGTGTAGCTTGGGCGAGTTTGGGCAAGGTTGAATGAGTGTTGATGCATTCCAGCTTTCGCTTTTTAGCTTTGTATATTCTCCTTTTGCCCTTTTATCTTCTTACTTCCCTAGAACCCTGAAATTGAAACAAATTTGGGAACAAATCATTCTTATTCAAATTAAAATCACAAAATATGTAAAAAGCTTTAAATTCATAAATTAGGGATTAAATTATAGTTATTTTATAAATTAATATCCATAAGGGCCTATATTTTAATATGAAATATTACTAAAATATGACACTTATCTGTTAGAAAAGATGGCTTTAAACTAGAGGGGGGGTGAATTGTTTAAAGGGGTTTTCGCAATCTTTTCCCAGCTAGAATGAATTTATTTCAGAAACCAATTGATTCAGCAATTCAGTTAGCCAAAACAGCAAGCAAAACTGTAATACTAGAAAAACAATCGGTTGTTTCTTCGAAACAATCGGTTGTTTATACCAGCAAACAACAAACAAACTGAATTTGAAGAGTTAAGGATAGAAAGATTGTACACAGTTGTTTATACTGGTTCACTCCAATCCAGAGCTACATCCAGTCTTCTCAGAAACCCTGAGGAAATCCACTAAGCAATCACACCTTGATCACTTACACAACAACCAAGAGAATGACCTTGAAAACCTCAAGAAACATACTCTCCTTGGCCAACACTAAGATTGCTGATCTTGAACACCTCAAGAACACACAGCCAATCTCAGCAAAAACATACAAACGAATTGTTTCAGCAGTTTACAAAGATTACACTTGTTACAGATTAATATCTAAAATCAATACAAGTAGAATCCTATTCCAGCACCTTGATCAATCAAAAAACTCTTAAGCAATCTGAACATTTTGAAAAACTCTCTTAGAAAAAAAACTTTGTCAAAAGATTCTTAATTCTTAAATCAGTTTTTCTGAATTTATACAAAGATATAGTTTGTTATCAAATCTTAACAAACTCTTAATTGCTTTAAAAAGATTGATCAAAGTATTTAATGACTGGAGTGTATTCAGTTAAAGCATATAAAGCTCAGTCAAAGAAAAACAGTTTTTCTATTATGGTTCCAAAACAAACAATCGATTGTTTCCTCGAATCAATCGATTGTTTCCTCGAATCAATCGGTTGTTTTGTTACTTAACAGATTTCACCATTCAAAAACAGTTTTCAAACTTTCTCAAAACACCTAAGTGTAAACAATCGGTTGTTTCGACAAAACAATCAGTTGTTTCAACTTAGCTTGAAAAACATTTTGCTTTGTTAAAGATTGAGATGCTAATTGCTTTGAGATTTAATCTAAGGGTGGATTACAACATTAAACTACCCCAGAACAAAGCTTTAAACCAGCACAGCAACATCAAGCAAAGCTGAGGCTTCAACATCCTTCAAAGGATTTGGATTCTTTAAAACATTGAACATCACTTGGTTCAACAATATCAACTCCCCCCAACTTAGAATATTGCTTGACCTCAAGCAAAGTAAATGAATATCATTAAGTCATAATTGAATTTAAATATCAAAACAACTTAACTCACTAAACAACAAACTAAATTAGAAACTTATGTTGCTTCCAAATTCAAATATAGCAAAATATAGATATAATCAACTTCCAAAATCAAATCAAGACAATAAAATGACAAGTCATCAAGGAATTTTTTCTCATATGCTCACAGGTAAGTGTTTCTCTCTATTTTCACTGAATCATAACAAATTACAGTTGCTTTTCATTTCATCTTTATATCACAAACATGTTAGAAACATGAATCTTGAGGTCTTTTACAGGGTTTTAATGAGGTTGGGCTTCCAAAAAGTATGGGTTTTTTAGATAACAAAATGCACATTTTAAAGAAGAACATAACTACAATCCAATTGTAGCACATATATGTTATCTAATCACCATTTTCTTTAGACTTCACAGTTTTCCTCATTCTCTTTTTACTTATTCATGATTTTAATATGAATTTTTCTTTCTCTTTTCTTTTTCATCAATAGGAATAAATTCTTCCTATTTCCAACTATTTTTAACTTTCAGCAATTAGAACCAACCATTCCCTTTTCTATATATATATATTGCATATATGTTCTCCTTCCTTAAACATGCCAAAGGATAGGAAAATATATCATTAAAGGTTTAAGGTAATAATAACAAAATACTAGGCTCAAAAGGGGATAAAAAATATTTGAATTCTAATAAGATAAAGGTTGGCTATTTTGCCTTAGGTTCCTAATTAACACAAATGCATCAATCATCTTCATGCTCTTTTATGATGTAACAAAAAATAAAAATTAAGTAATCACAACTTCAGATGAATTGTTTTGATAAGAACAGTGACCATTGGGATGATCACCTCCACAAAAATCACACCTTATGGGTTGACTCTGAATCTGAAAAGATTGCACGACTTGTAATTGTTGGGGCAATTTAGCCATTTGTGTAGTTAATGTCTCAATCTATTGTGTCAGAATTTTATTCTAAGCCAAAGTGCATATGAAGTATTCAACTCTAACAACCCTTTCTTCTGAATACCTTGTCTATCATGTTGGGCTTGACAATCTATTAATGCCAATGCATCAATAATTTTTTTCACTTGTTCCACATCAACCACCATCATTATGCCGCCACCTGTATCATCTAGGAGTATCTTAGTATCAGATTTGAGATCATTATGAAAAATACTCAGTTGGGCATTTTCTCAGCATCATTTTAAATCTCTCCCATGTCTCAAAGAAGGCTTCATTTGCTCCTTGTCTGAACATGGAAATATCAGACTTTGCTTTAATGTAGTGAGTTATTGGAAAAAATCTTTGTAGAAATGTTTCCTCTATATACTTCCAGCTAGTGAGGCTCTGATTTGGTTGTGATGTGAGTCATTCTTTAGCCTTCCCTGCAAATGAAAAAGGAAACAAGTGCATATAAACATTTTCAATATCACCTTATTTAAAGTCCATTGTTCCCACCAATTCATACAATGTAGACAAATGTGTATATAGATCCTCATGATCCATTGCTCTAAATTAATGGGTATTGATGAGACTAAGGAAAACGGGTTTCATCTCTAAGGCCTTGGTGGTAACAGGTATTGCAATACTAGAAAAATGCCTTGGACCCTATTGCATGGCATAATATCCAAGGGTTCTCCTAGGAGGTGGTGTTTGCTCTTCTGCCATGTTGCTTTCCTCCCGAAAAATATTAGTGGAAAAGAAGAAGTGGTTGAGGATTCCTCTCTAGTGTCTCATTTGTCTTTGTCTTTCTATTTCTTTTAGCTACCCTTTCAATCTCTACTTCAAATAATAATTGGTCTTCGGGAATTTGACCTCTAAATATCATATAAGACAACTAAATCAAAGGTTAGCAAAAGGACTCACTAGCAGTAACAAAATATATTTTTTATATTTAAAATTGAAAATAACAGAATAATGTAATTGTAGTTTAAATACGAAAATAAAATAAAAACAATTCTACAAATAAAATAAAATAAACAAAAATTAAAAAATAGTCACAATATTCACAACATTTAGGAATTTATACTAAAAAATTCAATTTTTCCCCATCAACAACATAAAAAACTTGATGATTATTGGTAAGTGCACCGTGTTGTCAAAAGTAATAATTTGTCCCTAAGGACAGATATCGAACCCACAAGGAACAGTTTAATAATCAAGTAAAAGATTCACTAAATAGAAAACAAAATAATAAATTTTGTTGGGAGTTTGTTATGATTGCAATGATTAAAAAGAAAACAAGTCAAAGAGTTTGTTGGTTGAATTGGGAAAATTGAGATTGGGGTTCATCCTTCTTACTCTTTTGTATTTTGAATAGTGTGGTAATATTCTATCCTTTGATTGATATTGATGCCCGTATAAAAATCATTTATATCAATTCATCACATATAAAACTATTAAGAGAGTCTCTTAAATATCGATTACTCGCATATTTATAAAAAAATTATTATCATTACAATTAGGTTGATAGCAATTAACATTTCAAATCTATTTATAGCATTTAAATATGTTAAGCATTATCATTTGGGTCAGAAACTTAGAAGTACGTTCCGATCAAATCTAAGGATCTAAATCATAGAAACAAGCATTAAAAATAAAATGACAATACCAATCATCAATCAAGAACATAATATTATATTTAAATATCACTTCAATACATAAAAGATTGAACATATTACTCTTAATCCCAAAGGGTAAAATTAGTCATTCATGTTGGCTATTACAAGCATGGAGAGCAAAAAAACAAGATCCAAAATGTTTCTCCTTTAGGACTGCCTCTTGTAGGGTTTCTAATACCTTTTATTCTCCCAATTGGATTCCAATCCACTTAATGATGTTTAGGGTTATGCCTCAAGCGTAATATTTAACTTAGTTGGGCTTGGACTAAGTGACGTCTCGCCTGGGCGTTATGTGGCTCGCTTAGACGAGTTGTACGATAAAAGGCCTAACTTCACTAGAGTGATCTCGCCTAGGCGAGATTAGGCTTTCTTGGGCAAGATACTCTGGGAGCATCTGGCCAAGGCGAGCTTTGGTGAGTGTTGGTGCGTTTGAGCTTTCCCTTTTTAGCTTTGTATATTCTCCTTTTGCCCTTTCATCTCCATTCTTCGCTAGAATCCTGAAATTAACACAAATTTGGGAATAAATCATTCTTATTCAATTTGAAATCACAAAATATGTAAAAAGGTATAAATTCATAAATTAGGGGTTATATTATAGTTATTTTATCAATTAATATCCATAAGTACCTATGTTTTAATATGAAATATTACTGATATCTGACACTTATCACTTGTTCATCCATCTTATTCTTGAAGACCCATTTTTTGCCTATCAAATTCATCGCAGGTGTCCTTGGAATCAGAGACCACACCTCATTCCTATTGAACTTATTCAACTCTTACTGCATGGCTAGAATCCAATTTCCATCTTGCAATGCTTCATCAAGATTCTCTGGCTCCACTTGAGACACGAATGTCATTGCTTCACAGAAGTTGTTGGGAGAGTTTCTGGTTGATAATCCTTTCTCGATATTCCTAATGACATTGTCCAGAGTCAAGTCTCTGGGAGTCCTCCATTCTCTGGGAAATTCTGGATTTATTAGCAAGTTCTTTAGCAGGAATTGAATCGGTTAATTCTGAATCAATCAATTGATTTTTCTGAAGTGCAATTCTTAAATCACCTGTTTCAAGTTCATCATCAGTAGGCTTATGCAGATAATTGTTAGTCTCATCAAAAACCACATGGAAAGATTCTTCAACAATTGAAAGCCAATTATTATAGATTCTATATGCATGTCCATTAAAAGCATAACCAATAAGAATACCTTCATTAGATTTTACATCAAAGTTTCCAACATTATCCTTACCATTATTCTGAACAAAGCATTTACAAGAAAATACTCTAAGCTGACTTATATTACGCTTTCTACCCTTATACAACTCATGTGTTTTCTTTAAGATATGCCTAATTAAATTTCTATTTAAAACATATGCAATAGTTTATACAACACCAACTCAAAAGTATTTAGGAAGATCAAATTCATTTAGCGTAGTCCTAGCAAGCTCTTCTAGTGATCTATTCTTCCTCTCAACTACACCATTCTCTTGTGTGGTTCTAGGAGCTAAAAAAACTATATGTAATGCCATAATTTTTTAAAAACCTATTAAATCTTTCATTTTGGAACTCTCCCCCATGATCACTTCTAATAGATTCAATACTTCAGTTGCTTTCATTTTGTAGAACCTTAGCCTATTTCTTAAACACATCAAATGCATCATTCTTAGCAGCAATGAATAAAGTCCAAGTATATCTAGAAAATCATCAAAATAACCAATGTATAATAATTTCCAGCAAGATTAGTAGTTTTAAATGGTCCGAACAAGTCCATATGCAAAATTTCTAAAGGCTTCTTAGAGGAAATCACATCTTTTAGTTTAAAAAAATATCTAGTCTATTTTCCTTTTGAACATGAATCACAGATTGTATTATTTTCAAAATTTATTTTAGGCGACAACAGGATTCATCATCTTTTGGAATGAGATATTCATTAATAGGGATATTATGATGAATATTAAGGAGATAGATATTATTGAACCTCTTACCAGTGAAGACCACCTTACCAGTGTCTTCATTACAGATTTGACAATTTTCATATTCAAAATTAAGTTTGTAACCCTTGTCACAAATTTGAAAAATGCTGAGAAGATTGTGTTTCAATTCTTCAACATAAAGAACATCCTTTATAATAGTTGATGCTTCAATTCCTATGTCTCCTCTTCGAAGAATCCTCCCACGGTTGTTGTTGCCATAGGTAAAATATCCTTCTAGTTTCAGCTTCAACACAGCAAACTGAGATAGGTCACCTGTCACGTGCTTAGAACACTCACTATCAAGGTATCATTGGTTTATTCATCTTCCTTCTTTCGTTTTCTGCAAAACATGTAAACTAATATAGATTGTACCCTTAGTTTTGGGTCTAGATGAGTTGCTACCTTTTGCTTAGGTAGCCATTTCGTTAAGCCCTTTTTGAACAAGATAATTTTTAGCTTGCAAGTCCTAAAAGTATGACCACTCTTCATGCAATAAAAGTAAGATATTGAATGCACATGTTTAGAACTGTTAAGAGAAGTATACTTTATTTTAGCAGGAACAAAAAAAATAGATAACTTCTTAACATTGTTTTCCTTTCCAGGTTTATATCTGAAACCACTTTTACCAAATAGAGCATTTTGTGAACCTAGCATAGTTTCCAGATTAGCTCTTCCCATGGTAAACTTAGAATATGTTTTTAGAAGATATTTTACCCTGCTTTCCAAACTTTTTCAATTTTTACAGTTTTTAATCTTACTGGATACAACACATTTACCAAAAGCATGGAAACAGATCAATTCAGATTAAAAATTAGTGTTTGAGCATCATGCAATTCTTTTTCTAAAGGTTTCACTTTTGATTCAAGAAAACTATTTGCACTTTTTAACTTGTTACTTATAATAGCAAGGCTATTTGCCTCCTCATGTGTTTCATGAAATTCAATCAATAATTGATCATAATTCTCAGAGTCAATAGAATATATACTCAGTGAGTCATTGATCGATCCTTCCTTGTTGACCATGAAACAAAGATTAGCCTTTTCACTCTCTGCGAAGGTATCACTAGATGAGGACATGTCATTGTTTTTCCATGATATGTAAGCTTTCTTACCTCTACTCTTGTCTTCTTTTCTGCTCAGTGATTTATCCTTACTTTGATTGTTTAGAAAATCTACCTTTATGTTTTTTTGGCTTTCCACAACCGAAACAAGTATAGTTAGAAGAACTAGATTCGTGTCATTTAGAAGAATACCTCTTTTTAGGTTGAAACCTCTCATGGTTTTTCTTCTTTAGAAATTTGTTAAACTTCTTTGTGAGTAGACCTAAGGTTTCATCCTGATATGAATCCTCTTCAGCTTCACTCAACACCTTCTTTTGTGTACTGGCCTTAAGAGCTATACTCTTCACTTTCTTTTCTCAAGATTCCTGCTTTTTTAGTCTGTTCAAATCCAGCACATGTTCTCTCAGTTTTCCAAACATAACAGCTGTCGAAAGTCTAGAAAATCCTTATATTCTGAGATTGTTGTCACTTTAGGTTGTCAACTTCTATCCAAACATTTTAGCACTTTGATGTTAAGCCATTCCTTGTAAAAGACCTTGCACAAACCTATCAAGTGATTCACTATATGTGTGAACCTTTTCTCTACATCAGCTATGGTTTCTTTCTGTTTCATCTTGAACAATTCATACTCCTAGACAAGAGCATGCTTTCTTGCTCTTTTGACATAATCAGTTCCTTCATGAATGACCTCCAAGATGTCCCACATCTCCTTGGCCGAACTGCACAGTGAAACCCTGAAAAAACTCATCCATATTCAAAGCAAATGTAATAATATTTTTTACCATAGAATCATATTGAGCTTTCTTCTTTTCAGTTTCAGACCATTCTTTCTAACATTTTCTTCTTAAACCACATGCATAGGAATAAAAGGACCATTCAAAATAGCATCCCATATATTCATATCTATAGACTGCATAAAGATTTTCATCCTAACTTTCTAAAAAGCATAATTAACACCACCAAACATAAGAGGTCTATTAATAGACACACCTTAAGCAAACAACAACTTAAAATCAGTCATATTTTAGAAAACTTGATTAACTTTCAAACCCTAGCTCTAGATATCAATTTTTGATATAATGGGGAGCTAAGTTCAAAGGGGGGTGGTAAATTGTACTTAGGTAGATTTTCACAAAAGCTAGTTTAGTTAATCCTGACAGAAAATCAATTAATTGCTTCTCGAAATAATAGATTGAAATTTTATAAAATAACAATGATTTAGAAAAAAGACTATGCTTGTTGGGGGTGTCACAAAAGACTCTTCTTCTTTGTTGGTTTCCTCTTCTTCCTTTTCAATCAAACATTCATCTATATGTTCTGTGGAGAAACAATTTATATTTATATCTTCTTGTTCCCTATTACTTCCTTGTACACTTGATGCATGTAAATGATCACTCATTTTGAAATTAAAAAGAAATGTTTTTCACAAAAAAAAAAATATTTCAAATGAGTGATAAAATATTTTCAAAAATAGGTTTTAGACTTGGTGAAGTTTCAATTAAGGTCAACAAGTCAAAACTCTCTCCAAGTTCACTCCCAGGAAAGAAAGGTGAGTCACTAGCACTACTTAAATACCAAGTCTTCCCTTAGCCAGAGCTTACCTCGGATAGTCTTAACAAAGTGTTTCCTCAAAAGAAACTTCAAAACAAATTTTCCCTAAATGTAATGTATGCAAGGCGTCCTAGTGATCAAAGGAAGATCAACTACAAACAGAGAGCAATCATCTAGGTATCACGGAGACTTAGAAAATAAAGGAAAGAAAGAAATTAAATAAGAAGGAATTACAGAAAAGAAGAAGAAATGATGAAGAAAGTAAACTAGACGTGTCCTATGTGAAAGTGCAAGTGACACTTTGAACCCCTTGACACACTTTCACCTACTAATGAACGAATTTGATTATTATAATTTCTTAATGGGATTGCTTTGAGAGCATTTTCCCGAACACAAAGAAAGTAAGAAAATTAAAGACACAAAAAGAACTAAAAAGGTTCCGTGATACCATGCCAAAATTACAAATATCTTTTTTTTTTTTACTTCAAGTTGTCAAATCTTTCTTCTCTTTATATGAACTTGATTCTTGTCTTCAATTACTGCCCTCTCCAAATAATCACTATTTTTAGCCTTTAGCTATGAATCATCAAGTAGAAATTAGCTTCACAACTTCAAAACTAAACTTCCACTCAATATGAATTTCACCTTATGAGGCCAACAAGTAAAAAATCAAGAAAAGCTCAATTAAAAATTGCTAAACTCAAATGAATTAATTTGAAAACTGCAAGGAGTATTTTAAGATAAAAATCAACAATTAAAGATAACAAAAACAGTGAGCACTCAAATAGGAAACCTAAGAATAACATTAGAATAGATTTCAAAAAAAACAAATCTAGAATGAAACAGACATTGAAACTTCCAAAATTTCTGAAACTTAATTCAGAAACATTTTGTCTATAAACTTTTTATGCCTGAATATCAACACAATATTTGATCAAATGAAACAAATTTTAGGTCAAACAGATGTGTATTCTAAGAGAAATAAATCAAACACTGCAACATCAGTATTCAGAAATTGAAACTGCTTTTCAACACTGACAGAGATGATTCAAAAATTTACTGGGAAAATATTATAATGAATTTTAATCCCAAACTTTTATCCCAACTCCACAGCACATCAAGTAAGGTGTGATAAAAATTTTAGGTCAAAAAGTCCAAGGAATAAGGTGCAGTAAATTTTATACTGAGAGCCACACCACACTGAAATTGTTTCTTCTGGGCTGAAGATGTCCTGACTTTTACTGTTTATAACTTCTTTTCTATTTTGTTTTTGGACGTTCTATTTTAATTGGATACCAACAAAATCTCAATAGGTTTCTATGAATTTTTTCATATTTTTTTACCAAAAATACAAACCCACAATAAATTCTTACAACAGAGACAAAATTTCACAAAAACTGAAAAGGAAGAAACCTAAGGGATTTGAAAAAAAGAATTGAAACTCAAGGCATAAAAAGAAGAGCACAGAAAAAGGCATAAAAAGACTCAAACCACATGGATATTCATTGTTAAAACAAGAAACAAAAAATCAAACAAAGGACTACTTGATTTTATGACAAATATGGAAACAAAATGACTTTAGACAACTGGAAATGGATCACAAAATAAAAATAAAACAAACATAAACTGTTTTTACCAAAAGAAAATGAAAGAAGACTCAACAAAAATCAAAAGCACACAAGATAAACTCAAAAAGAACTCCTAAACACCAATATAGACGGTTCAAGAAAGAACAAGCTATTTGAACCAATTAAACTAAACAAAAATACATTTAAGCGGTGGAAACACATTTAAAACATATTCAAGACATTCTAAAAAGTGTGGAACAACTCATAAATGTAAGAACAAAAGTTAAAACAACTTATCTCTTCAAGACCTAAGCTCTTCATACCAAATGATGCAATCCTAGCTTGCATTGCTATGAGTCTTTTGTTTTGTATTTTGGGGTGCAAAATATGGTAAGATTGGATGGTTAAAATGGGTGAAAGAAACTGTGAAGTATTGGTGTATGGAGAATGATAATGAAGCTTAAAAGAGATTAGGCCAACTCCTAAGAAGATTCAAGCAAAACATTGTTAAAAGTGCAAACTTGAGAGTGAGAATTGGAAGACAAATAAGCTAGCAACTTGGGCAACCTTTCTTTATCAATTCCAATCTGATTTACAAGGGAGCTAACACTTGTATTTATAGTGGCATGGGCAGCCAAGGTGCAAACTTTAACTCTGAAAAAACTCTTCAGATGGTCTAGAGTTACATTGGGTCCAAGGAGACCTAATTGTAACTCTAGTTAGACTCTTTCTTTTTCTATTTACACCCTACTCTAATTGGCAAAATTGGCCTAAAATATGGCCCAAGATAATGGCTGAAATACAAGCCCAAAATAAAGCTTATACTACTTTTTACAAATTTATAAGACTAGGAAATTTGGAAGAAAAAGTTAAAAATAGAATTTTCTAAACTCCTTCTTCTTCTTCCATTCTTCTAGCCATGACCCTAGTGAAAGGCCCAATATGTGTCCTTTTGGATGGTCCTCCATCAATTTTCAAATAAAAGTTTTATATATATATATATATAAAAATTATTATGAAATAAAATGAGTAGGAAATAAATAAAAAATTTGTACATTTGATTTATGTAATAGAATAATTTTTTTGTATATTAATATATTTGAAAAATAATTTATAAAATATTCTTTTAAATAATTTAATATTGGAGATATATATATTTTTAAATTAAATTAAAATTAAAAAATTAAATTAAAACAAAAAAGTATTCTAATTTTTTAATATATAAAATAATAATATTTTAAAATAATAATATATTAACATAAATTATTTTACTTATCTTAAAATTAAAATTAATTAATTTTATTTATTTATTATTTTAATATTAATTTTATTAAAGAATTTAATTTAGTAATCAGAATTAGATATTATGTAAATATAATATAATATATCAAAACATAGGTTATGTTTTTATACATCAATTATATATGAATATTATATTATTTTTATACATAATTAATTATATTATTATCATTATATATATATATATATATTTTATTTTTTTTTTGTAGCTATTTTTTCGTAATTCTGAAAGGAAAGGTAATATGTTTTTCTGTGATTATTCTTTTTGTTTTTTGTGCTATCTCTTTCAATCTTTTTATATTGTACATGTTTTTGTCCTTTTAAACAAACATGTCAAAATTCGAAACTATCAACTAAAATTCGATACTAATTACTCGATAGTTTGAATTTGCATATACAAATGATAGACTTTAAAATCATGAATTTTAATTAATTAGCGTAAGTTTTTGAATACTGAACGACTCGAAGTGGTGTTTATTAAGTAGATGTTAAATTATCATTAATTTTTAATTTGACTTTCAATTAAAATAATTTAGTGGTGTTTAATGAATTTTGTTTTTAAAAATTTATTTAATTTAGTGTCATTTTAATCAAGTTATAAAAGATTTATTTTTAATATTAATTTAATTTATATCCATATAGTCGAATGCTAATGAAAATAATTTCAAAAAGAATTTTCTCATACAATGTCTTCAATCTTCAACAAAAACAAAAACTTACAAGGTAAATATACAGAAAAAAGAAATTGATGAATTGACATGAAAGAAGGAGATGAATGTGGGAGATGTGTGTGTATGAAGAAAACAAGTTTGGATGAAAGAGATAAATGTAGATGAATGAGGTATGTATGAGTCTCGATGAATGAGATGAGAGTGAATGAAGAAGATGAGAGTGAATGAAGGAGATAAGTGTGAATTAAAGAGATGTGTTCGATGATAGAGATGGATGTGAGGAGATGAGTGTGGATGAAAGGGATAAATGTGAGGAGATTTAAATAAAAGAGTGAGAGAGAGAAATGACGTATTTTGGTTGGTTAAATCTAAATCTTTCTATTAAGAATAATCTAGGATTCATATTCTATCTCACAAAGACACACAAATTCAAAACATATAAATAAAATTATTGTTGATTTAGTCAACGATAATTCAAATAAATATTAAAGATATGGTATATTAGCATCAATGTAATCAACGCTAAATTAAGTATATAATAAAATAAATAAAATTAGTGTCGATGAAGCTCACACTAACTTAAATAAATATAAATATTAAAAATAAATAAAATTAATGTCAACTAGGAGAAAACAAACATTATTTATTTTTAAAAACTTTTTAATTAGTGTCTAAGTCAATACTTATAAGAAAAAATTATTTTTGACTAAACCAACTCTATTAGTGTTCAATATTAAGCGAATTCTATTAGTATTGACTTAACCAAAGACAATCTGAAACTATTACAGATACTTATTTATTTAAAAAAATTTAAAATAGTTGGTGCTGACTTAGTACAAAAAATTAAAAATCTCATATTCCAAAAATATGAAATTTATCTTTAAAAGTACAAAAAGATAAAGAAGAGCGAGTTGATGGGTCCTGTTCTGTCGAACCTGATCCACTTTGTCATTCCCAATAAGTAAAGATGTTGAATAAAATTTAATAAAATAAACTACAAGAAAATCATTAAATAGAAACCAATTTTAAATATAAAAAATAATTAGTTGCTATATTGACTAAATTAGAGACCATTATATAGAATTAAAAAAAAATTAGTTTATATTAGTTTATATTATTGTTAAATAGTTTCTAAATTGGTATCTAATTAGCTACCAAATTTTTTGCTACCAAATTTAGAATCTAAATAAGTAGTAGTTAAAACTTTAGTGGCTAATTAAATACCAATTTAAAAACTATTTAACAATAATATAAATTAATTTAAAAATAAAAAAAATTATTGTCATGGTCTCTAATTTAATCAATATAACAACTAATTATTTTTTTAATCTAAAATTGATTTATATTTAATAATTTTCTTGTAGTGATATATTAAGTATTCTGAAATGTTTTAATTTAGATATACTAAAAAATTAACTCTCTTTCTTCTTACTCCATTACAGGATAGTTTAGACGGATAAATAAAGATAAAAGTTGTTCGCTAGAGAGGTTATATAAGAAGTTGCTGTTTTTTATTGTAAAACTTGAACCCGTGTCATTTTCGCATAAAAGACACTACTCTTAAGAAAAGCCATATAAATAATATAATTCTTTTACTTCGTGAAAACATTAATTGCTAAAAATAACAAATATGCTTGATAAATGTGAAAATATCTTCTTTCAGAATTTAAGAATACACAGTTTTCTTGTAGTTGAACCTTAAAAGCTTAGTTGTTATAGATGAACTTGCTAATTGCTGTTAGATTGAGGTTAGGGAAAACATTTTTTTCTTTATTAGAAACTCGTTTTACTCAACTTTCCTTCATATAATTGTAAATTTTGGGGAAATGCAGAGAAGAAAGTTAATCTGGAGGGGCACCTAAGTATACAATTTTTTTTTTTCAATTATACATTAGTAAATTGATGAAAACCATAAAAGTCATGTTAGAGTTGGTGTACTTCTAATTTTTATAGTGGATATTAATTGATTTTAGATGTAATTATCTTATTCGTCACTACATTTAGGATCAATATTTAATTTAGTCTAGTGATTTTTTTAAAAAAAAATCAATTTGGTCTTTATGTTTTTTAAAATGTATCCAAAATGGTAATTTCTATTAAATTGTACCAAACAGCATCAGGTGCTACTTATGTGGCAGAAAGAAGTGGGATTGGGTGTTGTGTGAGGTGTGAGGTGCCAAGTGACGTGGATTGAAATATTAGTTTAGTAAAAAATGAATTGAGGGTTAGGATTTTTTATTTAGGGTTCTAAGCATTTGCTCATCACATAACCCATAAGAAGTGAAGGAACCATTACCTTCCCCCAACTGTAACATTATTATTTCCCTTTGCATCTCCAAACCCACCACCATTTTCTTTGATCACAATCATATCACTAATGGTTATTGATTCATCTCCAAAAACCATTATGACTTAGAATGATGGGAAGATACCACACAACCTTTATTGGGGGTCCATGCTTTTCCATCTCTTGAGTAGTATCATCGCCTTTTTGTTTCAACTTATAACGTGATAACCCACACCTCGAACAATTTTTCAACAATTCAAAATCCTTCTTGTATAATGTACATTCATTAGGACATACATGTATCTTTTTATACTCCATACCCATCTGAAAAAGAATCTTTTTGGTCTCAAAATTATGATTAGGTAGAGTATTTCCCTCTAGAACCATATCCTTCAACAATTGAAGCAATTTTGTGAAGCTTTTATCAATCCATCCATTTATTGCCTTCAAATTCATCAATCTTAACACCACCGACAACTGTTTGAAGTTAGTTGATCCAGCATACAATGGAGTCTCCATATTGCTTGACATACTTCCATATCTATGCGCTTTTGCAAAAGACTCAGCTCCAACATCCCGAATCACGTCCTCCAATCAATCATCATGTTGCATCATCCATGGTGGACTGAACATATTCTTCAGATATGGAAACACTTGGTAAATTTTGATAACTCACCATGCCATATCCAGGTTGAATAAGATCGTAGAAACCCATCACATAAAAGGTGCTCCCTGATTTTGTTACCATCCAATCTCTTCCATTCAAACAATTAACACACGAACACCTAAACTTTATTCCATCATGACCACTACTGTTGGCGTTGCATTGTGCAAATTGTATAAATTTTTTTACTCCTCTTTCGTACACATCACTTATGCGAACTGAGTTAATCCAATCTCGATTCATTATGTTCTGTAATGGTCATTGAGGTGTTCACTAATGCATGTGAAATCTCACATTTTTATTATAGGTATGAGCCTATCCCATTCGAGCATATTCACTTTTATTATAATTTAATAGTACATAACTTTAAACAACATTCCTTATATTACACGAAATTTTGGCAGCATTTCGCATTGGTCTTCAGGTGGCATGAAATGAAAGTGATGACACAAAATCTCCACAATCAAATATGCATCCAAAGAGCAACATGAAATGCTTTGAACCAAAATTATTTAAATATATATATGACATGTCAATTACAAGTTACATATTACTGAACTAATAAAAAGTTATTGTTCTTCTCAAACTGTCCACTTGAACAATTCAAGACTGAATATAATTACTATCACTACAACCTCCTCTACTTTTTAAAAAATGTTTTAAAAAAATTACAATTGAAGGAGTAGTAGACAAATACATGTATTAAATCTTAAACGTGAAACTAAGGATCTCTCATATGGGAACAATTGTCGAGGGTCAAACACCCCCGGACTCAATACCAACACGTATCAAAGAATTATAAATATACACACAATATAAAATTAATAAATTTAATCATATATACAATTTTAATAAAGAATATTAATTAAAAATAAATAAATTATTTATAATCTAATTACAAAATCTGATTAAAAATAATTAAATTCATTATAAATACTAAATAATATTATTCTAATTACGATCTAACAAATTAATATTTCTATTCTAACCTAACAAATAACATAATATAAATTCATAATAAATACAAATTATAATAAATACTAAAATATACAAATTAAAAGTACTAAAAAAGATATATATATATATATATATATATATATTAAAAAAAAATTAAAATACCAACCTGCAGTGATAATGGTGAAGGGCAGCGGTGGCGACAGCAAATAATTAAGAGGGCACGATGGTGGCAATGACGATAGTGGTGGGAGTAGAGAGAAGAGGCAAAACGAAGGCAATGAAAACCTTGAGCAATGAACCGAATGAATGGAATGAGCAATGACCAATGAGAGAAAGAGCAATAAGCAATGAGAGAATGTCGTAATGAGTGTGAATTTGAAGGAAGAACTTACAAAGGTCTGTAGAGATGAAGAAGCAGAGAGACATTCACGAAGAAGACAAAACAAAAATGGTAAGAACAAAATCGTAAGTAGCGCACTTCGAAATAGGGTAAATTAAAGGGGTCTAAAACGGGGTTCTTAGGTAAAACCCTCGTTTTAGACCCAAGCACGTTAGTATATATGGTGGTTCCATTCACAACCACCGTCTACTTACCTATTTTAATTTCAAAAATGTATATTAACTGTCATAAATGAGTGTTTTTGCACTAGTGATCCAGTCATTTAATCTTGGGTTTATCCCTCTAGAATTGTATAATTCTTAAAGTAGACATAAAGATTTGGAATAAGGAGGTGTATGGAAACGTGAACCAAGAGGCGGAGTAGCTGAGTAAGAGATTGCAAGAGTTGGATAAATTGGATGACGCGAGTGGTTTGTGTGATGATGGAAGGGCAGAGAGGAACCTGTTGTTAGCATAAATTAGTAGGAATAGACTTAAATTGGAGGCTATTGCTTATTAAAAAGCTAAGTGTAAGTGGTTGAAGCAGGGGGATATGAACACTAAATACTTCCATGCAATTACTAAATGGCGACGATGTAAAAATGGATTGAACGGACTTCTAAAGAATGATGTTTGGGTGGAAGACCTGGCAGTAGTAAAAAGGAAGATAAGGGATTTCTACGAGTCTAGATTTTTGGAGGGGGAGAATATCTAGGTAAAGTTAGACAGAATTCCCTTTAAATGTATATCTGAGGAGGATAATGCTTATTTAACAAGGAGTTTTTCGGAATAGGAGATCAGGGATGCTATTTGGGATTGCGAAGGGTCGAAAAGTCCTAGACCAGATGGGTATAACTTTGAGTTTATAAAGTTTAGCTGGGAATTTGTGAAGAATGATATTGTTAGGGCAATTCGGGACTTTAAGAACTCAGAAGTTTGGCTGAAGGGTCTAAATGCATCTTTCATTGCATTGATTCCAAAATTAGATATCCCGTCATAATTAAATGAGTTCAGGCCTATTTCCCTTGTTGGGTGTATCTATAAAATAATTTCCAAGTTGCTGTCAAGGAGGCTTAAAAAGGTATTACAGGGGGTAATCGATCTTAGACAAGTAACCTTCTTAGAAGGAAGAGGCCTTATGGATAGTGTGTTGATAGCGAATGAGACTTTGGAGGAGGTAAAGAGAACGAAATCTACTTGTCTTCTCTTAAAGGTGGATTATGAAAAGGCATATGACTTAGTGAGATGGGATTTTTTGTACTACATGCTTGGGAAGCTTGGTTTTAGGAGAAAATGGGTTGGTTGGATCAAAGCATGCTTAGAATCTATGACTCTGTCCATCCTTGTGATTGGAAGCCCAACAAATAACTTCGAACCTAGCAAGGGCCTTAAACAAGGTGATCCACTTGCTCCTTTCTTGTTCTTAAGAGTGGCAGAGGGGTTAGCAGGAGTTGTCAGACAACTAGTACTTAAGGATATGCTACAAAGTGTGGAGGTTGGATTTAAAAGAGTTAAGGTCAACATGTTACACTTTGTGGATAATACTCTCTTCTTTTGTAAGGATAGCTCCCAGAAAATTATGGTTATCAAAGCTATAATTAGTTGCTTCAAGTTGGCATCAGGGCTCAAGGTTAATTTTTCTAAGAGCAGACTTGGAGGGGTGGGGGTAAATCAGTTCAATCTATGTTTGTATTCGTCTATCCTTAATTGTAAAACTACGAAAGCTCCCTTTAAGTATTTGGGGTTGGAGGTGGGTGGTAACCATCAGAGAGTGAGTTTTTTGGGATAATGTGCTTGTTAAGATCTGGAAAAAGTTGGATAGGTGGAAGGGGAAATTCTTCTCTATGGCTGGTAGAGTTTGTATGTTGAGATTAGTTCTCTCATCTATCCCCCTTTTCTATATGTCTTTTTTCAAGATGCCTATGTCTATGATCCTTACGATAAACAAATTACAGAGAAACTTTCTTCGGGGGTGGGGGAAGGACGGAAAGAAAATTGCTTGGGTGGCGTGGGAAAAAGTTTGTGACTCTAGAGAGGAAGGTGGGCTAGGAATAAAAGATATAAGGCTATTTAATGTTGTGTTGTTTGGTAAGTGGATTTGGCGTCTTCAATCAGTGAAGGGTGGTTTGTGGAAAGATATCCTTGAATCAAAGTACGGTGGTTGGAGAAACCTAAGAAGTGAGGAGAATAATCCTAGGAAGGATTTAAAGAAAGTTTGGAGGTCATAGGATGGGGGGGCTTAACTTTGAGGATAATGTTACTTGGAGCCTAGGTGACAAGAAGCAAATAAAGTTTTAGGAAGATAAGTGGCTTGGTAGTGAGGCTTTAGGATTAAAGTTTCTGAGGTTTTTTTCTATTGCTAATGATAATAATACCAATGTATCACAAATGGGTTATTGGATTAATGTCACTTGGCAATGGAAAGTGGCTTGGAGGCATGGCCTGTTTGCTTAGGAGGAGGGTGAAGAAAACCATCTTTTGTCATTGTTGGATAACAAAGTCCCTTCAACAAGGTCTGAGGACCAATGGGTATGGAAGGCAGATGAAGGGCTAGTTTACACGGTGAGTTCGGCTTATAGTTGTCTAAGGACAATAGAAGGGGGAGCATTTAGATCATTGTATGAGGCATTTTGGAGCATTAAGGCGCTAGCCTCATCAATGACAACTGTCTGGAGAGTTTTAGGTGATAGGCTACCGACTTGTGTTAACTTGGAAAAAATAGGGTTAATTTTGGAGAACATCTTATGTGTTATGTGTGGGGAGGTTGAGGAATCCGGAAGTCATGTCTTCTTCAATTGTAAAGTAGCTTGGAGGGTTTGGTGCATGTGTAGCAAGTGGATCGGGGAGTTTACGGTGTACCATTGGGATGCCAGATCCCATTTCTTACCGTTCAAACTAGGATGGGCTTCACAAAAGATAAGGGTTGGAGTACTTCTGAAGTGTTTATATAAGAATTGGAATATCCTGAAGTGTCTCATTTTATTTTATTTATTGTTTGCTAAAAAAAAATAAACAGTTAATGCTATCAAGGTTTTGTTTAAGTATGAATATATATCCAAAGATAACATGTATACTAAGAGTAGTATGGTTAATTACCAATAAAAGCATGCTTGTTTTGCAACGTTACTATATTATGGAAGTATGTTTACGTATCATTCAAAATAAATTTAGGTGGATGATTAAAGTTCATATAATTTACATTTATTAAGTTTACATAAAGCATGGATGTGTGAGTGAGTATATATGTATGCAGTAATATGGAAGACGTTTGGTATGAAGTGCAAATGAACATAACTATGTGGACTGTTTTCAAACAATTCATTTCCAACTAAGTATACTGTATATTTAGACTTCTATTAGGATAGGAAATCTATAAAAAATAAAAAATAAAAAATAGACATACAAATATATTGAATTAAAATTGATTTCATTTTAAATTATTTATTTTTTAAAAAATTATTTAAATAAGATAATTTTAATTCTCTAGTTTAAAATAAAATACTTCAATTATTATTAGATATATATAAAAAAAAACTTAAACATTAAACAATTATTCATTATTTAAAAATACCAATATTAGTTATTGTTTTAAACAATTCGGTTAATGAAAAAAATTTTAATGTTTATTAAGAATTTTTCAACTGGTATCGCTTAAAAAAAAAATAAGTATTTCACACATTGATAAAAAAATAATTACAATTGATGTCAATAGAAAAACTCTAGTATACCTTTGCAAAAATATACCTATTTGATATGGGATTTTGTATATGTTTTAAGAAACAATATTTGTATCAAATGTGTGTATTTATGTAATCACAAATTATAAGATAATCCGAGTTTAGCACATTATAATAGTAAGGGAAAGACTCAAATATCTATGGAAGAAGTAGTTATGACATTTCGATAATATAAATACATACAAGCTAGAAGTATTGTGATAGTGTATTACAATAAAATTATTTGATAAAAATTCATTTTAAATATTAAAATAATTAATTACTATATGACTAAATTAGAAACTATTTTATAAATTAAAAAATTATTGATATTTAAAGTTGTTTTTATTATTAATAAAATTTATAAAAGAGTTTTTAAATTAATATTTAACCATTAGCTACCACGGTTTTAGCTACCAACTACTTTACATTCTAAATTAGCCTCTATTAGTCTTTTAGAAACTAATTTATAATCCAAAATATTAGTAGCTAAAACCTTAGTAGCTAATCAATTTAGAAACTATTTTATAATTTTTTTATTAATAATATAAACCTTTTTAGATACCAATAATTTTTTAATCTCTAAAATAGTATCTGATTTACTCAATATAATGACTAATTATTTTTTCTCTCTATAAATTTGATTGTTATTTAATGATACAAAGATTGTTTGAATAGTGATCGAAAGACCACAAGGTTCATCATTAAAGAGAATTATCGTCTTTTGACATATGTAAGATTGGAGCTCTTTCTTCTAGTTGTTAAGTCAATAGACAAACCAATACCCATTAGACGATCTCATAATATGAGCGTCTATATGTTTTGATAATAACAAACATTATAAGGTGTATTGTGATATGACAATGCTCACTCATGTGCTGTACAAGATAAGACAAAAGCAATAAGAGTAAACGAGCAAGAATCACTAGACGATACAACAACATAAAAGGTTGTTGGAGGAAATAATGATACACGCTCATTAGACGATCAAGTCTTCATGTTCGTTCTTTAAATGGATAACATATTCAAGAGAACTTAGAATAGAAAGAACGATGCAAGATAAGACCATCATATGTAAAAGCATCACATCAAATGAAACTCTCATTATTGGGGAAGTGTCCATGCTTGATCTTTACATTCTTAAAATGTTTTATGACATTGCGTTTATGTTTTCCGAATCATATTTGACATTTCTAAATTATAGAAAACGTTATTTTTGAATAAGATTATTAAATTAAATATTTTTAGGAATAATCTGACTAGACAATATTACAATGTAAAAGCTTTCAAAAAACAGAGTTTTAATTGTTTCTTAGTGTTCTAAATTAATATTAACTTGGAAAGAATTTGAACGAGGTTTAAATGTAAAATATTTGAGAATGGAAAGTATTGATAATTCACAAATATTAAGAGATATTGTTTCAATGATATCCATGATTTAATTCATAAAATATATTAATCATTGATACTTAATTTCTTCTGAGATACTATTGAAGGGACTTAAAGACGCACACAGAACTTGAAAGCAAAAGTTACCTTTCATAGTGTCTGATAAAAAAACAATGAAGCTTACAAGTGAGATTTGTACCAATCAAAAGTCAAGCAACATCAAGAGGATTTTAACAAAGGAAAACAATACGCGAACAACTTTGTAAATTTTACAAGAGAAGAAATCAAATTTAAGACGCATACCTAAAGTTTCCTATTTAAGCGTCTGACACAAAAAAGAAGATGAACCGTGCATATATGAAATATCTAAGTCTAGAGATAGTTAAAGCTTAACATATAAAGTTCATATAAATAGAGAAAGTATTTGAAAGGCGAATAGAGTTTAAAGACATGAAGATTACATGGAAGACAATATTTCCATATTTAGCCTCTAGCACGAAGAACATGATGAACAGAACCAGAAAGAGAATATCCAAGGGCAGAAATAGAATATCCAAGGGCAGAAGTAATTCATGCTTCAACGTTTACATCAAATACAATTAAAAGAAACATTTTGAAATGTTTCATAAGATTCAAGAGCACATAGACTGCATTAGAACAAAGTTTCCATATCCAACATCTAGCACATTAAAAGAGGAAAAACGTGGCAGATTGTGTTGATACTCAAAGTTATGAATATTCAAGTGCCAACCTTCATAATTGAGAAAGATAAAGAAAGTTTTTGAAAATCTATACACGCGAAGATTAATCAAAGCAATAATTTTCTTATCAAGCGTCTAACGACTATATGAACATTTGAAGAAACCCCAAAGCTACAACATACACATTCCAGAAATATATTTAAAGACTTCAGGGGTGAAGAACACAACAACAAGTGTGTAGAAATGATAAACAAATGTGTACAAAAGAAGTTGTGTAAAGTTGTGTTTAATATTGAGAATAAAATTTCATATTTGCTAGTAAAAAGCAAATATAAGAGATTTGGATTTTGATTGGATTTTATCCCCCTTAACTTGTATTAATATGGCAACAAAATAATAACATAAAAGCCCTACTTGTTCCACATTTCATTACTCTCTGCTTGGTGTTGTTGGCATTGAAATATTATCTTGTTGTATATGTTCTTGCTATCAAATGTTATGGGTTGGTTTTATATCTTTGAGCTAGCTGAGAGTTGTGGAAGGTTAAGTTTTTTTTAGCGTAGGTTTTACTACAGTGGTGCAATGCATGCATTGGGAATCGGAGGCAAAAGAAGGTGTACCTGGTTGGCTTATTTGAGGAATGATGGAGGAAAAGTATGGTGAAAGGAAGATAAGAACAATATGAGAGGTTACTAAAAGGATTGATGTAAGTATTTTAGTGATTAGAAGTAGTTTAGTTTTGGAAAAAGGCATGTACTTGTAGCAAAAGACAATCTTTAAGAAGGTATAGGCATAACATGTTATGAGGTGCTGCAAATCTTTAAGCATTCTTATATCAACGTGTAATTTATTTATGTGTTTAGAAGTATGTGTTTATAAAGTATTATTTTTATGTGTTTGTAATCTCTCTAACAACAATTGGTATGTAAGATTTTAGACTGTATAAGAGTTAGAGCATCCCTAAAATGTTTTGCTTTAATTTTATTAATTTTATTTTTTGCTGGAAAAAAAACATATTTAGATGTAAAATCCATACAACAAAACAAGTTTATAGATTAAAAAAGAACAAAAATAAGAAAATCAAACAAATTAATACAAATTGATTTGATCTTGCAATATATGCATCAACCGAAAATTACATATATACGTAATAAATGTATTTCCATAAGCTATGCTCGATCATGCAATTTTTTTTTTCTGATAAAAAACGTTCATATTATTGGATTAATACATGTATATAATTATAGAAGTAGTCTAAATTTATGAGAGTTTATTTAGGTTATTGGATGTCTCTTTTTGAACTAAAATATATAATTATTATTTTTATTAGCAGGATGAAACCCAATTTGATAAACTTTGGTACTCATGCACACACTGAATTAAATGGAACAGTGAAACATAAGACGTGGCATAACACCTTCCTCTCTACACGCTAATTTATTGATCATAATAAACCATGTTGAAATGAAATGGACCTTGCCGACAGGAACTGCAGCCGCAGAAAACAGATTTTTTGGTCATATAGATCATAATAAATAATAGGGTATACTATGATAATAAATAATATAACAAAAAATCATTTAAGTATCATAAATATTAATATTTATTATTTTTATTACAGTAATTATAATTTTAGTATAACAATTTTAATTATATTAGGATTTTTGTTTGAATTTATTTTTTTAATGATTCGTATAATTGAACAAGTATTCGATGTTAATTTATATATTAGTATCAATTTTTTTAATAACTATACATCATAATTATTAAAAGTTAAATACATATTCAGTTAAAATTATTAATAAAATTGAAAAAAATTACTCAAATTATAATTTTGTTATACTAAAAATTAAGTATGTTAATATTCATTATACTAAACATATTATTTATCCTAAAAAATATTATAAAATCATAAATAATATCATACAAATTTATTGTATAAATTATATATATATATATAAATATATAAATATAAATATAAATATATATATATATATATATATATATATATATATATGTGTGTGTGTGTGTGTGTGTGTGTGTGGGGGTGGGTGTGTGTAAAGTGTATGAGATGACTGCATTAAATGACAGTTTTTGGTGAACCATTTTTAATGGAGACATGTCCACGCGAGAAGTAGCATATGTTGCTCACTAAATCAGACAACACCCACGTGACACAGTACCACTGCTTATATTAATCACGTGACAAAGACAAAAGTAGCGTTGCTCATTTTAATCTCGCGGAAGCCACGTACTAATGCCATCTATGATAAGAAATCTGTTACTCTCTTTTCCCCTAACCAAAAAAACATCAAGATATACAATGTTGGCTATTCCCTTTTGCTTTTCACCACAGATTGTACATAATACATTCTTAATTCAATTAAACATTATATTAAAGTTAATTTTTATGGTAGTTATAATGAAAACTAATAATCTATTTTATGTATAGCATTTTTATTTATTCATATCGTAAAGAAAATTATATTGTTATATATTAATTATTTAAAAAATATTATACACAAATCTTATTTTACTGCCTTCATTTTTTTTTAAATGCAAAACTTGTCAAGTTACTCACCATAATATTTTGTACTCAATAATAAAACTCTTGAAAGAAGCAAATACAAGACGAAAAGGGGCCAAAAGTGAAGCTCAAAAAAAGAAAGTAATTTTCTTCCAACAAAGCCCTGAACTCAAGCAAGAGAAGTATGTCCACGTGGAGCATGAAAAACATGAGGAAGCCAAGATATTATTTTATTATATTTTTAAATTTGAATTTTCAAGATTTCCCTCTATTTGAATAAGTTTAGAAATCTTATTTAAATGTAATTAGGCATACATTTATGTTTCATTTAAGAAGAGTTCACATAACTCTTTGGCTATATAATTCTCACTCTCATATGTAATGGTTAGTTTTAAATGGTATATGATTTGAAATTTGAGAAGAAACTCTTGTGTCAATGATCACTAACTTGAATGTCTTATTTAGTAATAATGATTTTTCATTAAGTTTATATATATATAAAAAAAAAAACTCATTCATATCTTTGTTTATATTATTCTTTCGTTCTCATACACTACAAGAAAATCATTAAATAGAAACCAATTTTAGAGACAAAAAATAATTAGTTACTATATTGACTAAATCAAAGATATTTTAAAAATTTAAAAAAAAAATTAGTTTTTAAATTAATTTTTATTGTTATTAAATAGTTTTTAAATTTGTATCTAATTAGCTATCAAATTTTTTTTTACCAAATTTAAAATCTAAATAATTAGTAGTTAAAACATTGGTAACTAATTAGATACCAATTTAAAAACTATTTAATAATAATAATAGAAACTAATTTAGAAACCAAAAAAAATTTTAGACTTTAAAATAGTCTCTATTTTAGTCAAATATAACAACTAATTATTATTTTTTCTAAAATTGATTTTTATTTAATTATTTTCTTGTAGTGATAACTCTTTCCATCTTTTATTCTTTATCTTATTCTATTGTTATTGAATTTCTTCTATTCAATTATTTTCCATCGTTTACATGGCTTATTTCAAATATTTTATTGTTTGTGTGAATGTGTTATGTGTCTTGGAAGCACTTATATTTTTTTTTTAGATTAAATTCATGTTTACTCATAATTTTTTTTTGGATTTATGTGTTCTTGCTTTTTATAATTTTTCTAATCTACAATTAAATAATCAAAACATAAAGATGAGTCACTCATATCTCTATCCCTTATTTTCTGAAAAAACAAAAAATCTTATTTTATCGTGGGATTCATTTTCTTTTAACTTGTACAATCTATCAACATGATAATTGAATTATTTGTTCTAGCATATACACATTACAAGTATACAGTTCAAAAAATTATTTCATCATTACTAGTGTTAAAGTATACGCCGATAAAAAAAATTGTTAAAGTATACATTTTGTTATTATATATTTATAATAATTCTTATTATGGATATTGTAAGCAACTGGAAAATTTTATTGGAATGAAAGTGATATATTTTAAGTGAATTATAAGTATGTTTTTATTTAAAATATAAAGGAAGGAAAGTGTAGCTTAGAAGTCTACGAGATCGCCGTTGTTGAAGACGGAGGCGATCTCCGACTTCTCTGGTACATAATCGCCTGTCGCCTAGAGTACACATGATCGCCAATCGCCTATGGTGTACATGATCGCCGAAAGCGCACTAAGTATGTGGTCAAGATGCTGGATCAACCATAGTGGGTTCCAAAAACCACGCGTATCAAAGTGTGGGTTAAGCCTTAGATACGCTGTGTATGCGAAACTCTATGCTGGGACATAAGAGATTGTCCTTAGTGTTGCATGCATTGGCGCACGAGGAGTTGGTACCGACCTGTCCTCGGGAAGGAGAAGCTACCGACGTCACCGAGTCATGTGGGAGTGATACCACAGACTTAGAGGAATGGGAGGACGAGCCCTCAGCTGGGTGTGACGATGTGACATCGGTGACCAGAGTGAGACGATGTGTCCTCGTCACACACAAGGGCGATAAGAGATCGCCAACAGGATGAGAGGAACATCGGTCATCAACCAGGATGGGAGACACATTGGTCGTCTTCCTGAATGAGACATCGGTTGTCTGCCAGATGGAGAGACATCGGACATCGGTCGTCTTCCAGGGTGAGGAATCAATCGTCCGTCAGGAAGGGGCATCAGTCATCGCCGGTATGAGAGGCATCAGTCATCGCCGGTATAAGCGGCATCAGTCATCGCCGGTATGAGAGGCATGGTCATCGCGCGAGTAGTCATCGGTGGATGGTTATCGCGCGATGTCGTGTTTCACACAGATAAGGTGGGACCCAGGCTCCCAGCATGAGAACGTCCTGCATGCGCGACACGTAGACAAAAAGGGTGTTTCAGAATAGTTAGCATCAGAGAGTTGGTATGCGCAGAAACCCACGTGGTCATACTGTTAGAGGAAATGTACACGCAAGCTTCCCTGCAGAGTGGGTGGTGGCAGCGGCATTCCTGGGAAGGGTGGCTTAAGTTCAAACTTTAGTCTGGATAGGCAAGGTTGGAACGCTGCTTGAGTAGAGAGAAATTGAGTGAGTTGGCTTAGCTCCCTGTTTCTTCCCTCTCCTTCTCCATACGTTCAGACGCCCTAGAGCACCAGTTGGCTATCGGCGACTACCATAGAGCACCTGGGAGGTTCTCTGCAAGTTCTCCAAACCGGACGCTAAAACAGAGTAAGTCGTTTCGCTCTGTTCTTCGAGTCGATCCTGCACTTGAGAGGGTTGCCTTTGCATAGGCGTTGCATGCAGCTCTCTTGGCTTCAGGAATCGTCTCTGTTAACGTAGAAATGAGTAATCTCGTTAGTTTTGTGATCGGGACTCTATGGTGCAGGTTAAGGCATCCTTGAGTTCTCGGTGGGTTTGGTGCTCTTAGTGAAGTTTACGCTAGTCCAGGTAAGGGAAGCTAACTTTATTTTCAAGAAAACCTTAACCTAGAAGATTTTGATGTTGGGCGACGTGGTCGCCGGTTTCAAATGTTATTGCATAATCCCCTGTTTTTGGACGTGATCGCCGGTTTTAATGTTGATTTCGAACTCCCCTGTTTTAGTGTCGTTTGAAACTGTTTGAGATTGAAATGTGAAATGCATGTGATATTCGAAAATCTTAACCTTGGAATGATTGTTGCCGTGATTGGAATCGTTCATTTAAGTGTTATATGATGTGTTGAATGTTGTGAATGTGGGATCAAGGCATAGTATTTTCAGGAAAGAAAATACCGTGTAAGATTGTGTAGAATGTGCATTGATCGGTGATTTCTATAATGAGATATCCTGACTCTCCTGATATAATGGAATCATATAGATGAAGTTATTCAGGCGTTGAGAGTCGATGGAGGTTCATATGTATGGGTAAGTGGTTTGAAAGATAACTACTTGACCTGTTGTATGGATTAACCCTGTCATACTAAGAGAGTGATGAGATTGAGATTGAGATTATGTTTATGCGCATAGCTGTGGGAACTTTACAGCAATGTAGTATGACGGGTGCAAATCTCTGAGTCTAGTCAATGCACGAGTCTTCCGGAAGTAGTGTCAAGTGTCTATGTGTGATGAGTCAGTGGAAGTCTGACGTGAGAAAGAGAAATATTGAAATTTGATAGACACTTGATGGATTATGTGAAATGAATGACACTTGAGGGAATTGTGAAATGTATGAATATTGGATGGTTTACGTTAATACCAAGTTTCATGTTTTAAAGTTTTTAAAAATATCTAGCTTACCCCTGCGTTTTGTTTTGTGTTTGTTTTCTTTAAAACTGTGATGATCGTGTATAATTTACACGGGAGCAGATGATGTTGCAGGCAGTGGAGCTCCTCAGTGAGTGGATGGACAAGGAGATCGCCTGTTCTTGTGCTGTAGTTTATTTTATTTCGAAACTGGATGGTTATGTATTAAAACTCCCTAGAGAAGGGATATTATTTTGAAATACAATGTACTGATGGATGTATTTTATTATATATTCATATATTAATTTTAATATTATTGTTTTACCTTTATTTTATTATATAAATAAGAATAAGATATTGAGGGGCGTTACAGATATCAATTTAAAAATACTTCAAAATTTAATTACTTTATGTAATATATTGTTTTAAACATAATTTTCTATGATATGAAGCTTTTTTATTAATTAAATATTTTTGTCATTAATAGCTATATAAATATAAAAAATTGGATAAAAAAATAAATATGGTAATGATAAGTAATATGAGACTAAAAAAATGAAATCTTTAAAATAAGTATTTATTCAGACATTAAATTATTATTAGTAGTAGTATAGATATGAAACAATTTTAACTTTATTATACTTTTGAATGTATTCAGCATAGAATTAAATGAAAAAATATAATTTATAATTTAATGTAAATAATCTCACATTATCTATGTCGTAAAATAAAAAGAAGAAAAATATATAATACATGCACAAAAAAAATATACACGTGAATGAATTAGATTTAATTTAATGCTGATTTTTGTATTATTTAAATTCATTAAATTTAGCACACATTAACATTAACTTTTGGTATTTCAATGATTTACTATTTCAATTAATTATTTTATTTATAAGTAAATTAAAATTTGAATGATGTAATTTACATATTTTATTATGGATATGAGTATAAAAAATTATTATAAATTTGAATAAAGTTATATTAATGGGAGACGATCACATATAAAGAAATTGTACTAGAGCATACGACTTTCGTTCAAAGAGTGATTAAGATTGAAGTCGTGTTTTAATTTCACAAATTTAGTTGAATTTATTTTGTGTTTAAGTCATCTGGTGATTAGACGAAATTAAAATCATGTCATGTTAACACCAATGTGCGTTAACACGATTTATATGTAAAACTAATACGATGGAAGTTGTATCACCAATGTACAACTTTAGTTATATAAAATTTATATTGAAATCATATATGGAGAGGACAACTTTAGTTTTACTAAATTGTTTTCAAAAAATAAAATTGTTTGTTCTTTATTTTTAAAAATCTTTATAATAATATATTAATATTTTAAATTAAAAATAGAATAAATATAACTAAAATAATATTTGATTAAGGGGATTTTTTAGTGTTTAGAGTGTAAAGGTATGACTTATCTTTGAATAAGTTGAAAGTGAAGTTGTGAAGGGTTATGAAGTGGAGGTGTATGAGCATCCTTTATGGAGGACCCCCTGGTGCAGAAGGCAGTTGTTAGCAGCCATGGAAAGAAAGGGTATCCTCCTTTTGTTTTTTGTATTGGCGAAACGTATCCTCCGTACTATTGTGGTGTTCCAAGAAATGCCATGCATCCTGATTTGGCAAAGTTTTAAACGGGCCTTGTTTCGAAACTTGTACCAATTAATACCATACACTACAACAGAGGGAGAGTTTGCCGCGTGCCTCCCTATAAACCACGATAACCACCTTTCAACTCGCCGACACTCTCCTCCCGACAAACTTCCAAACATCAGACCTTTATGCATTGCATGCATGCCCAATAATTCATTATCCGAAGAAAAGAACAAGAGTTGCACAATGTTCAGGACATGATACCTGAACCCCCAAGATATTTATTTTGGTCAAGTAACAGTACTGTTCCAATGAACCTGCCTCCATGCATTAATTATAAGTATCCAAAATGTTACTTTTCCAAAATTATAAGTTGAAAGATCAGTTTATAATTGTGATTTAATTAATATAACTAATTTTTTTATTTAAATAAAAAATTATTTGTTTTATAAGTTATAATTTGATTCAAGTATCTTATAATCTATGAGGCTTAATACTCTTAATAAATGGCGTATTTATATTGTCCACACGTATTAGACACGACAATCGTAAGACATTTATAATAAATGATGTATTTATATTATACACACGTATTAGACACGATAATTGTAAGACATTTATTGTTAAATTATTTAATTCAAAAAATATTTGTTGAATTTTTGATAATTCTAGTATGATTTTAACATAATTTTAAAAATAAAAAATATATTAATTTTCTAAAAACTCAAACTTGTAGTATAAATTTTGAGTATGATTATAAAAATATGAAACAAATCCTTTTGAACCAACTATAAAAAACATCTTTCTACTAAAAAAAATTGAAACATACTTGTACATATAAATTTTTATTATCAATTTATAAAATTCATAATTATATAATATATAAATTCATGTTCCTGTATCCTACATTTTAGAGATTATACGTATCTCTATATCCTTGTCCGTATCTCTATATCCTTGTCCGTGTCGTATTAGTGTCTGTGTCAGTGTATGTGTTTCATAACTTATAATTATAATTTGATTAATATAATTTTAAAATTATTTTATTTCAATAAAAAATTATTTATCTCTTTAATTGTAATCTTATCTGTTATCAATATGTGTATATCATTTTAAAAATTTTTACATGGTTGGATTATTTTTTTATTTGTTATGATTGATAAAAAAAGAAAAGTAAAAGTTTTGAATGCTTCCTTGTAGGAACAGCTACTAAAAGAAAGAAAAATGTACCCGGTTGCTTAATTAATCATATGTTCTTTTAAAACTAAAAAATGTTTATTATACAAAATTAAAAACAATTTTTTAAATATTATACAGTAACTTTTTAACATTATATGGTGAAATTTATTTAATTTTTAATATATTTTCATATAGTAATACCTCTATAAAAAAGACTTTTTTTAGTTTTATTTTTCCCTTACATAGTATTTCTTATAACACCGTTATACTCAATTGCTACTTCACATAAATTATCTTCTATTTCCTAAAGAATATTAACTAATTAGTCGAACTTGTTGTATACTGAAATTAAATACAATATAATTTTTAAGAGATTTTTCATTGCAATAAATGCATTAGTTAAAATTAAGGTGAGCAAAATATATCAATTGAACTAAATTTTAAAATTGAATGAAGAGAATTAAATTGTACAATGATTTAGATTTTAGATTAATTGTTCAGGGAATTCAACTAAATTAAATAGAATATCTTATTTTAAAGTATGTTTTTCAAAATTGATAAGTTACAGTCCAATTTCAATTGTACAATGATTTAGATTTTAAAGGGAATTAAATTAAAGAGAATTAAATTTTAAAGAGAATTGTACAATGAACAATTCAAATTAAAGAGAATTAAATTGTACAATGATTTAGATTTTAGATTAATTGTTCTGGGAATTCAACTAAATTAAATAGAATATCTTATTTTAAAGTATGTTTTTCAAATTGATAAGTTACAGTCCAATTTACTTCAAGCAATCCTATTTAGAATCAATTCAATTTTTAAAAATTAAATTTAATATAATAAAGCAATGTAGTTTTTTATACAATTATACTCAATTTAATTCCAACTTGATTCGATTATGTTTTTAACGATCTTAATTAAAATCCATGTAAAACAAAGATATGACAGTCATCTCATTTTCGAAATTGATATTATTGTACGACTAAACAATTAACAATATATATCACAGTATTGTAAAAACCTTAATAGGAATTTATATGCTTAGGATGTAGATTTATTGCTAAGTCTACTACAATAATGCAGCAGATTAGCTCTCATAAGTAAATGTGGGTCTCGAAACTAACACCATTAGCGTTGATCGATGCTACTTGGACAAGAAAAAGAAAACAAAATATATAGGATTTAGTTTTGGTCCGGAAAAGAATTTAGAAAATAATCTTAGAATAAAAGGGATATATTTTGTTCTCGTTTGGGGGTAATGGGTCCAGAGAACGATTGTTCCTTCCTCTCAGTCGATCGGTGATCCGCTCCTTCCTTTTCTTAATCTGATGTCTTTCTCCTTTGGTCCTCACTTCGAGTCAATTGGTCTCAGATGGTACTTGCAAAAGGCACTCCGATACTTATGTCAGCAAAACGTTCGACGCTCGGTTCTCAGAGCACTATGGATAATGACGTACCTAGTTCTCGGAATCTGCGCTATTTATATTACCTTAAATGGGTTTTCGTTAGTGGGCCGAATTAGGGGGCTGGTCCATGCTTAGGGTTGTGCTAAGTGACCCTTAATTGTGGATTAACTTTGCTGACTTGGTCAACTCATGATTCGTCAACATGAGTCGGTCGGTCACATCGTTTGCGATGCAGGCGGGGTCATACGGTTGTTCGGTCGTATGACCGCTACCGGTACATTTGCCCCCCAGGCTCGAGGGTCGATCAAGCCAAAGAGTCTATGAAATGTAGTGACAGTTAGTCCTAGAGGGTTCGGGGTAACGATTGGGCTTCCCTATGGGTGACATGACGTTTGGCAGCGTCTGATCGAGTGACGTAATGTGCATTTATGAGGGGTTTTTTGGGCGGGAAGTGACGTGGACCAAGATCCAACGGTGGAGGGAGTTGTGACGCTTCGCCTCCCAAGACGCTTTTGGGCTATAAATAGTGCCTTGAACACTGTCGAATCTTCATGCTTTCTTACCGAACCTTGCTCCAACACCCAAGTGCTTCTCATCTTCTTGTGCTGCATCTATTCTCCTTTTAAAGGTTAGTTATGTCTTCTCGTTTCTCATCCCACTTCTTCTTCCTCAGCCATCCCTGGTCGTCCCGCTGCTCCTCCTTCTTCTTCATCCCTTTCGTCTTCTACATCCTCTTCCTCCCCCACCGAGGTTCTGTCGGTCGGGGCGATCCGAGCTGTGCCCCCCTTGGGAGAGGAATTTAGGGCTGATGACCTCAGGAGTGAGTCTGATCGGTCTAGCACTCCTCAGTAGCCACAAACCCATCAGGGTCCTGATTGGGTGGATCCCAAAGTGTTTGGGGTCATTTCTGTATTCCAGACCGAGATCTCTGTCTCCGAGGTTTTGCAGAAGGTCCCCGTTTTGAAGGCAAACGCGAGTGAGTCATTTTTTTAGCTTTGGCGCTTGCTCGCTGACCGATCACATCTATCGGGAGCGGTCATCGACCGAGTACCCTTTTTTCTTCATCCATATTTGTATTTTTTTCTGATTTGTACGTTTCCCTCCCCTTTGACTCATTCATGATGAACATCCTTCAAGCACTCAACGTTGCTCCGAGTCTTTTACACCCAAACACCTGGGCGTCCCTCCAGGCATTCCGCCTGATATGTAAGCTTTTCCATCTTCGTCCTTCCCCTTCTTGTTTTCTTCATTTCTACACCTCTCACCTGGCCGACCTTGCTAATTGGCATTCTTTGGTCAGTTGGTCGGGTAATGTTTTGTTTAAGGCCTTCACGGCCTCTTATAAAAACTTTAAGGAAAGATACTTCAAAGTATATGTGGAACCTATGGGTAGTTCTCAATTTTTTGACAAAGCCGGTTGGTCGAGGTTCCCCATGTACTGGACCAGAAAACCTACCAAAATAAAGGACAGGTCTCGTCCAACCAACCCGAGCGACGGTGAGAGGGAGATTTTCTCCCTTTCTGATAGCCTCCCGAGGAAACTCCCCGCGCGACAGTTGATATTTGTGTACGCCACGGTGAATCGTTGGGTGGCATTCGAGGGTATGTTAGCTTGCTAGATACACGGTCGAGCGTTTAGGTGTTATACTAACATTTGCTGGACTTGATGTAGAAGTGATAAACAGAGAAGCTCCTCAGGAGGCCAACATGTTGAAAGCGTTCAAAGATCGCGCTGTCGAGAGAAGGGGTCGACTGAGCATCCACCTGCTACCACCAGAGGCCCCTACTAGGCCATCCCGCCAAAATCCAAAAAAGAAGAGGCTGCAGGAAAGGGGAAACACCACGCGGACGCTCCGTTCGACTGGGGAGATGCCTGTGCCCCCTCCACACCGAAAGTCCATTGATATCGACTTGCCACCGACCGATGACTTCAATCGCCCAATCCCTACTGTGGTGGCGATGCTGGTTGATGATGTTGCGAAGTCACCCCTATCGCTGCTGGGGGGTGAATTTAAATTTGCTCATGGGGTAAGGGTGGAACTGCTGCCCAGTACTAAGGAGATGATCTGGTTGGTCCCGGAGGAAGACCTGATCTACAGCGGGATCAAGATGGCCTACCGTAAGTTGGTGCTGACCCGCATGGGGGCCGACGCCCAAAGCTGTTGTATCAAGGAGATCTCGCACCTTGAGCATGAGCTGTCCGAGACCTCGGGCAACCTGAGGCAAGCTGTTGAGGCCAACACAGCCTACGAAAGGAGGTTAACTGAGCAGGCTGTAGAGAGGAATCTTGATATGGCTCTGATTGCTGAGCTCGCAAAGGTGGTGGTGTGAGTTGATTTTAGATTGATTCATTAGGTGACACTTTTTAGAATTAGGATCGGTAATTCTTAAGCAATTAAGGTGAGAAGTATAAGGAAAATTCCCACTGGACATTAACTTAACAAGTGTTAAGTAGATGTGAAGGTTCATTTCCATAAAACCAAAGGCAAAACACAATTATAGGTGATGAATGAATGAAAAATAAGGTGCAAAAGTGCATAATTGAAAACAAATGAAGAACACTAAACAAAGAACAAGAACCGAATAGAAAAAAGAACACAAACACAAGACATATTTAGGAATTGAAATGGAATGGAATTGGAATTGAATAGATGAAGGAAAGGAAAACTTATGTGGATGAAACATGGAAGAGGTTCACACCACTTGGAATGGTGATTTGCTGCAAGATAAGTGATGATGCCGCCACTTGAGAGCCTCTAAACACTCACAAGATAAGACTAAAGCTAGGAGAAACAAGTTTCACTAATCTCACACAATTTGTGTATAGTAACTTTACTCAAAATTCAACTTGTCATTACATGAGCCAAGCACCTCTATTTATAGTCTTTGAGGGTCGATTTTCACAAAGAAAAAGGGAAGGAAATTCAAAAGGTACCTATTTGAAAAGTGGCGCCTAGGTAGTCACATGGAAGGTGTGACTTGCTATTTCTACTCATAGGCCCTAAACTCCTATCCACACCCTCTTTTATGCTTCTATTTAAACCTACTCTAAAGAAATTACAAAAAGAGACATCAATTGATGCTCATCTCCTAAAGTCTTTGCCCTGCTCCTAGTAATCCTTTGAGGCATGGTGGGTGCTGAGATCATGGGCTGGGCTTGGGCTTGTTGAGCTTGGGCCTCAAGCACCCTCTCTCCTTGGTCCTCATCAGGTGGTGGCCGCGAGGGTGGCCAAAAATACTAAGCTGAAGAGAGCCCTAAAGGAGGCTAGCCAGAGGATGTCGTCCATGGAGGGCGACATCACTACTCTGCAAAAAGAGAAGAATGCGGTCAACGTCGAGCTGGACAAGAATATCGACGACACAATGACTTTGATTAATCAAAGTTTTAACTTGGCCATCCGGCAGGCACATGTTCTGTACAATGACCCTCCTCCTTGTAGCGAGTTCGACCTTGACAAAGACGTCTACGACGACTAGATTTTGCAAGCGGATGAGGTCCAAAGGCTCCAAAACGTCGCTGAACCTGCGTCGAGCAATGAGGTTGAAGATCGTGGTTTAGGTTTTTAGCTTTTATGCTTATTCGATCGGGCTGTAACTGCTTCTCCTTTCTTTTCTCCTGGGGCCGGGGTGTGGCCTCCTCCTTTTGTTCTTTATCAATGATATTGATCGTCTTTTCTTTTCAAAAATTTTTACTAGTTATATCGCTCGGTCACATCTCAATGGAATAATAAAATTAAACAAGTATAGTTGTCGATCGGTTAAGTTTGGTTGAAATTGAACCAAGTTAAAATTTTTGAGCGGTTTGATTTAGCGGTATCAGAGGCTTTATCTTGTCTAAACCATGTGAATGAGGCATCGGGAAGGTATGCCAGTGAAGGCTACATCCTGGTCGAGCCTAATGGTTAGCGATGTCGGTAGGGTAATGTCGGTTAGGGCTCTATCCTGGCCGACTCATGCTTTTGAGGTTTCGGGAGGGTATGTTAGTCAAGGCTTCATCCTGGCTAAACCTGACGGGTAGTGATGTTGGGAGGGTATGCCGGCTAAGGCTTCATCCTAACCGACTCATGAGTTTGAGGTTTTGGGAGGGTGGGCCGGCTAGGGCTTCATCCTGACCGTACCTGGAGTTGGTGATGCCGGTGAAGGCTACATCTTAGCTGACTCACATCTCCTCTTTTTACGCGTTGAGGGGTATGCTGGTTGGCGGGCATCTTGATTTTATCTTCTAAAGAATTAAAATTGTACAAGTTTTGAAAATGCCTCGTTAAAACCTCTCTGACCGACAACAATGGTCGTTCGAGGAAAGAGTGCATGCCTTTTATTGCTTTTAACTATAGTAAAACTTGAGGTGCGTGGCATTCCACGTCCTCGGTACAATTTTGCCTGATAGCCACTCTAGGTGGTATGTCCCCCTTCTTCTACTTCTCAGATCTGGAAGGGTCTCTCCCAATTTGATGAGAACTTGATGTCCGTCTTCCTTGCCTCACTGTGCATCCTCTAGACGAGGTCTTATTTGTGGAAGCTCCTTGGTTGAACTTTCGTGTTGTACCTTTTTGCCACCCGTTGCTTGCTCGCAGCTTCGCGTATCTTACTTTTGTCACGAAGTTCGCTAATGAGGTCAAGTCCGACGACTAGGCTTTCTTGATTAAGGGAAAATAAAAAAGTTGTCGCCTGATGGACGGTTCGCCCATTTCTTCGATGTCGTACGTTAGGCCATATGGTGTTTCTTGCGTTGACCTCTGAGGTGTACACCTATATGCCCACAAGACTTCTATCAGTTCTTCAGTCCATCTCCCCTTTGTAGCGCCAAGTCTCTTCTTTAACTCATTTAAGAGGACCTTGTTGGCGGCTTTAACTTGGCCTTTCGTCTGGGGGTGCTTGACCGAGCTGGTTACATACTTAATACCTAGGTCATCGTAGAAGGCTTGGAGCCCTTGATCAATGAACTGTCGTCCATTATTAGATATGATGGTGTGCGGCACTCCAAACCGACACACAATGTTCTTCCATATGAAGTTTTGTATGCCTTTTGCAGATATCGATGCTAGAGGCTCGACCTCTATCCACTTGGTAAAGTAGCCGACCACGACTAACAGGTGTTTGGTCTAACCTTTGCCAGGAGAGAATTGACAGATGATGTCTATACCCCAGACGGCAAAAGGCCATGGCAAGGTAATGTTGTGGATCTCCTCGAGTATTGAATGGTGTAGGGGGCCGAACTCCTGACATTTCACACATTTCTTCACATACTCGGCGCAGTCACCCTAGATGGTTGGCCAGTAGTAGCCTGCACAGACAACCTTGGTTGCCATTGTTTGTGCCCCTGAATGATTGTTGCACACCCCATCGTGGATCTCTTTGAGCACATACCGCGCTTGCTCCTTCGTGATGCACTTCAGGAGCGGCGTTGAATAGCCTCTCCGGTAAAGATCTTGGCTTATCATCGTGAACCTCGCGCATTGCAGCCAGATTTCTTTTTCTTACCCCGGTTTACATGTCCCATGCTCTAAGTACTGGATGATTGGGCTCATCAAGGTGTTGGTCACCGTAATGGTCAAGCTTTCGACCTCGCCAACACTCGATTGCTTCAGGCAGATTTGGACAACTGATCTATAATGACTCTTCTTTTTTGTAGGCGCGAGGCGAGACAGGGCGTCGGCCCGCTCATTATCCTGTCGACAGATGTGCTCGACAGTCACCTTGTCGAACTTCGCAATGCAGCAATCGAACATATGGCAATAGCACTGGAGGAGCGGTTCCTTCACTTCAAACTCGCCTTTGATTTGCCCTATGACCATTTGGGAGTCACTTTTGTTTGTTACCTTGCGGGCTCCCAAGTCATATGCTAGATCTAACCCAGCAAGGATGACTTCGTATTTAGCCTAGTTGTTGGTCGTCTTGAACATGAATTGCAGCACTTGTTCAACGAAGAGATCACCCAGCCCCTCGAAGACGACCCCCGCTTTGCATGCGGTTTTGTTGGACGATCCGTCCATGTATAGTGTCCACCTGATCGAGGTGTCTTGTTGAGGTGTTAGTTCAGCCGAGAAGTCGGCCAGGCATTGGGACTTGATAGCTCCTCTTGGTTCATACTTGATGTCAAACTCTGATAGTTCGACCGACCACCCTATCATTCGCCCTGTAAGATCGGGTTTAGACAATATTTTATATGTGGTAGTTGATTTTTACCGTTATCGCGTGGTTTTGGAAGTACGGTCGCATGCAACGAGCTGTCGGGACTAGTGCTAGGGCTACCTTCTCAATCATCTGGTATCTTGTCTCGGGCACATAAAGGGTTTATTTTAACAAAATACACCAGCGGTTCCTCTTTGTCCACCTCTTGAACTAGGGCTGCACTAACAGCCTCGTCTGACTCCGCCAGGTAAACCACGATTGGCTCATCTACTCGCGGTTTTTGGATTATAGTTGGTGACAACAAAAATTCCTTAAGCTGCCTAAAGATGTCTTCGCACGTCTCATCCCAGCTGAACTTTGCTAATTTTTGGAGCAGTCGCACCATGGACCTGGTTCGCTCGGCCAGCCGGGGGACGAACCTTGATAAGGCCATTAAACGGACGATCAGCTGTTGCACTTCCTTGAGGTTCTTTGGACTCCTTATTTCCATTATTGCCCTGCATTTTTCGGGGTTGGCCTCGATTCCCCGATGGGTCAGCATAAAGCCCAGGAATTTACCACCTTCAACCCCGAACGCACATTTCTCGGGGTTGAGGCACATGTTGGTCCTTCTCAGGGCATCAAAGACTTCTTGCAAGTCCTTTATATGTTGGCTGCACGAGTTAGACTTGACGAATATGTCATCCATGTAGACCTCCACATTTCTGCCGATCATCCCTTTGAAGACCATGTCCATCAACCGTTGGTAAGTTGCCCCTACATTCTTCAAACCGAACGTCATTACTTTATAGAAGTAACTTGCACCGTCGGTCTTGAAGGCTGTTTTCTCCTTGTCTTTGGGGTGCATACTTATCTGGTTTTAGCTAGAATAAGCATCTAAGAAGCTTAGGATCTTGTGTCCGACTGCTCCGTCCACCAGCTAGTTATTGTTGGGCAGAGGGTATGAATCCTTAGGTCATGCCTTGTTTAAGTCCTTATAATCGACGTACATCCGTCATTTGCCGTTCGGCTTGGTTACCATAACGATGTTAGCTAACCAGGTGGTGTAGTGTGCTTCTCAGAAGAATCCGACTACCAAAAGCTTATCAGCTTCCTCTCTGGTTGCCAGTCTTTTATCCTCTCCATGGTATCTTTTCTTCTGAGCGATAGGGCACACCTCCTTATAGATTGATAGCCTGTGTGTGATGATACCAGGATTGACTCTTGGTAGGTCGGCGACTGTCCACACGAAGAGATTGACATTCCTCTTCAAGGCCTAGTGAATAGCCTCGACATCAGCAACTGCCATTGTCATGTCGATGCTCGTGTAATGCTCCTCGTCCACTATGGCGTAGCTCATCCTTGGCTTTCAACCATGGCTCGACCTCTCGGTGATACAAACCCAAAGATGACTAAAGACACTACAAGAAAAATCCAAAAAGGATAGTCATCTCAAAATACAAAGCTAAGGCTCACCAAACATCAAGACAATATCAGCAAAAGAAGAAGCCATGAGTCAGAGCATCTCAAATTCTTTCTTGTATTCTTTTTAAATATTTAGAAAATTTTGTAAATAATTTGGACTCATTTGTAGGGGTCCAAATAGTAGAAATAAGCTAGAATAAAGTACCTTTAGCATAGTAGGGGGTGTGGGTAGCATTCTAGCTTGTTCTTAGCCCATTTGAAAGCGTTTTGACCTAGTTTCTAGAAGGATAAGCCTAGAATACGGGATTGACTTAGTCAAACCCTATAGTTGCCCATTTTTTTCCCCTTTTCCCATTCTACCCTTTAAGCTTGCTTTCCAAGGCTCCTAAATCTATAAATAGGGAGACCTACCTCATGTATTTACAAGTTGAAAATTAGAGTAAAGTTACTATACACAATTTGTGTTAGAGTTTTGTGAGCATTGTCTCCTTACACCATTGTCTTATCTTGTGAGATTTAGAGAGCTCTCAAGTGGCGGCATTCCTCACTCATCTTGGAGCAAACCTCCATCCAAGTGGCGTGATCACTTCTCTAGCTTCATTCTCCTAAGTTTCCTTTCACTCATCTATTTTCCATTCCATTTCCATTCCAAATTTCAATTCCAAAATATGTCTTGTCCTTGTTTTTGATTTCCTTTGCTATCTTTTGTTTCCGCACCTTATTACTTGTCATCATCTTCACCATATTTGTGTTTTCCTTTTGATCTTTGGAAATGAACCTTCGCATCTACTTAACACTTGTTAAGTTAATGTCCAGTGGGAATTTTCCTTAGGTTTCTCACCTTAATTACTAATTAATCTCAATCTTAACCAAAAGTGCCACCTAAATGAATCAATCTAAAATCAACTCACATCACTTGGGGATCGAGGTCAATTAAAGCGATCGCATGCTCTGCCGACCGCATTCGAGGGTATCTTTGTCCTCAAGGAGTTTTCCGTCGAGGAGAGAGACTGCTCCGTACTTCCTGTTAGATGGGTTCTACCCTCAAGCTCTCCATGTAGCACTCTCTTGCTAGCTTCTGATCCACATGGATCGTCAAGATGTCTCTCGAGGGCAATGGGTACTTCATTGCTAAGTGCGGACTGGACACAATTGCTCCCAGCCTGTGCAAGGATGACCATCCGAGCAGGATGCTATAAGAGGTATTGGCATCGATGACCAAATACTTGATTTTTATTGTCTTATTCGCCTTCTCGTTTCGAAGGTGGTATATAGCTCAATATACCCTTTCACACCTACATACTCTCCTAAGAAGCCGACAACATGATCGTCATACGACATCATCTCCTCTATCAAGATCCTCATGGCTTTAAAGGTTTTCCAGTAGAGGATGTCGACCGAGCTTCCTTGCGACAAGGGTTTTCAGGATAGTGAATTTGTCTATGTCGACATATATCACCATTGGGTCCTCTAGGGAGGGGTCTATGCCCTTGAAATCTTTGTCTGTGAACATGATTGGGGGCTTCCTCAATCGGATGGGAACAAAATTCACCTGGTGAACCGCGCGAAGGTGTTTCCTTCTTGCGCTGTTTGAACTATTGCCTCTGGCGAATCCACCAACGATCGTGTTTATCACTTCACGACCGCCCCTTCTGTCGTCCTTTGGAGGTTCATCCCTTCTTGTGCCGCCGTTCTTGATATTGGTCATCCTCCCTCCACCTGGGAAGAGTCCGATCCCTCTTCCTTGAGGATTTTTCCCTATGCAGTAAGCGCCTCGTGCTCCATTCGGCGTATACGAACTTGCGTAGATGCCCTGTCTAAATCAGTTCTTCAATTTTGTCTTTCAAGTCCTAGTAGTTCTTGGTCATGTGACCGGTGTTCTGGTGGTACCGACACTTCTTACTGCGGTCAGCATTGTCAGGGGTAAGAGCCCTTCTGGGTGGTGGCATCAACTCAACACTCAGAGCTTCTTGCAAGATTTTGCTTCGGTCAACGTTGAGTGGCGTATATAAGGAGAATCAGGGTCCCTGGTTGTGTTTCCTCGGGTCTCCTTGTCCAGACCTTGACTTCCCCTAACGATCCTTGTCTTCCTTCTTCTCTCCGCTTGCCTCTGCCTGGACTTGGTTTCTGAACTCCCTCAATCCTCCAACTGCATGAACTTGGCGGGCTAACACCTGAGTTCGTCCAGACTTGCAGCAGGTTGCATGCATAGACTGTCTGCTAAGGGACCTGGCTTTAGAGTCGTGAGCATGTGATGCATGGCAACGTCCGGACTTAGGTTTCGGATGCTCATTGCCGATTTGTTGAATCGATCGATAAATTTTCTGAGGGACTGATGAAGACCAAGTAAAGGAGGCGCCTGAGGCCCAAGCCCATGAAGCCCAAGCCCAAGTTGGGGCCCAAGCCCAACCAAATAGCTAAACATCCTTCATGCCTCAAAGGATGACTAGAAGCAAGGCTAAAGCTTTGGGAGAAGAGCATCAATGGATGTCTCTTTTTGTAATTACTTGTGTATAGTTTTTAGTAGAACTTTAAAGGAAGGTGTAGATATTAAAATAAGGGGTGCCAATGTATAAAGATAGGTCACAACTTCCATGTGACATAAAGAGTAGGTGTAGGTGTAGTTTTTAGGAGGTGCCAAAGTAGAAAAAAGGTCACACCTCCCATGTGACTCAAGATTGGCTCCAAATTTGAATTAGAATTAGGAGGGAATTTTGAATTTGTTTCACTTTCATTTCAGCCCTCTAAACCTATAAATAGAGGTGCTTGGTCATTGTAAATTCAACATTGAAATTAGAAGAAAAGTTACTATACTCAAATTGTGAGTGAATTTTGTGAGACTTGTTCTCCTCTTCCTTGTCTCATCTTGTGAAGCTTTGGGAGCTCTCAAGTGGCGACAAATCTGCACTTATCTTGGATCATCACCTCCAAGTGGCATGTCCATTCCCAATCCATGGCTACAATCACATAAGTTTCATCTTCTTTCATCTTCCATAGTCATTTCAATCGGTAGTTTTGATTCTATGTCTTGTTCTTGAATTTCAATTGATTCTTTTGTTTCAATTTGTGTTTCCATTCTGTTTTTTGTGTTTAAATTCTGCACCTATTCTTTTTTTGAGTTCAGCACCTTGTTCTTCATTCATTCATCACCATTAATTGTGTTTTAACCTTGGACCTTTGGAAATGAACCTTCACATCTACTTAACACTTGTTAAGTTAATATCCAGTGAGGATTTTCCTTAGGTGACTCACTCTAAATTGCTAAGAATCTTGATCCTAATTCTAAGAAAGTGTCACAAATATAATGAACCTAAAATCAACTCACATCATGTGGTATCATGAGCTATGGTGATGTTTTGTTGTTGATGAGTTGAATTGACACTTTCTATTCAAGCAATTTCCATTTTCCAGCACTTTATTTTTGTGCAGAATTTTTTTTTAGGTTCCTATTTGTGTTAGCTATTCTGTTTTTTGTTTTAATTTGAGTCTTTCTTGCTGTTTTAATTGGTGCAAATTAATTGTGTTTGAGTCATTTTGCTTTTTGAATCCATACAAGTTTTGTCAAGTCAAGTTTCTCCTAAATTGTCATCACTTCTATGTAGTACTTTTCTTGATAATTTTTGGTTGATTGCTTTTAATTTTGAGTGCAGTTTCTAATCTGTTTTGTTGAGCCTTTGGTGCATTTTAATTTTAGATTTGAGTTCATGCTTGTGTGATAGATCCATACAAGTTCATATACATCAATTCTATTGTGTCTTTGAAGTTTCTTAATATTGTTTTAATGCCAAATTAGGCTTCCTCTGTTTTTGTTGAAACTGTGCTGGCTGTTTTTGTTTATAGAATTTAATTCCGTTTATGAAAAATTGTGAAATTTTGGATCTGGACAGATTCATGTGTTAGAAAAAAGTGAAAAAAAAAGTGAAGAAAAATTCAAAATAGAAAAAAAATGATAAATCAAATACAATCAGTGTGCAATTCTGGCGCGAAAAAAAATGGTGAAGTGGCATCAGATTTGAAAAATTTATCACAATTAATTGGTGCATCATTTTGGTGTGATTCTAACGCCAAATTTGACCTAAGATCTTGAAATTTCTGTGGTTTAAATTTCAAATTCAAATTTGAGTTATCCAGCTCAGCATAATTTGTTTAAGTCACGCATTTTGACACCTTAATATTCTGTATTACTGTTTTGGTTTTGTTAATCCAATTCTAGTACCATTCTCTAGGTTCTCTTTGTGTACTACCTTTTATTGAGTGCCTTATTTTCTTTGCTTGTCATTTTCATTCAATATTCTTTTCCAAAGTTTTGTTATATCTTTACTTCCACTTTGGTTTAGCTTTTCTTGCTTATACCTTTTCTTGCTTGTCTTTCTTGTTTTCTCTAGTTTTGTGGTGAATTGTTCTTTGAGTAAGTGTGGTTTGCTTTGGCATCTTTCACTTGAGGCTCATCCAATCCACAAGAGAGGTTGGTAAAGGAGAGAAATATTTTCTTGGAGTGGTTTGATTGATTTTACATCTTTGCCGCAAGCTATACTTGCCTTTTGAACTTGTTTTTCTAACCTTGTTTTCTATAATTGTTTCTTCTTTGTGTTTTCGTGTTTCATTTTATCATGGCTAACATTTCTAGTGGAGAATCATCTAAGCCTCACTCATATCAAAAAGCATACCTAATTGATGAATTAAAGGATGCTAAACTAACACTTGCACAAAAAGATGAGGCATTAAGACAAATGGAGGCAAGGCTCCAAAGATTGGAGTTGGACCGTGAAGATCATCATCACAACCGTGAGAGAAGACACCATCATCATCATAGGCATACCTCAAGGTCTTCTCAAAGTTCTTATGGATATCATGAAGAAACCAATTGGAGGATGCATCACAATCATGAAGATAGTCGCCAAAATGTGGGTAAGCCTTTTATGCCTTATGTAAAATTACCTAGTTTTAGTGGTGAAGGAGATCCTAATGTGTATTTAGGATGGGAGGCTAAGGTAGAACAAATATTTTTTGTACATGAGGTCCAAGAAGACCAAAAGGTTAAGCTAGCCTCCCTAGAATTTATGGACTATGTCATGCAATGGTGGCACAAAACTCTCATGGACATTGGGCTAAACAAAAGATTGCCCATGGTCTCTTGGGATGATTTAAAATTTTGCATGCACGCTAGATTTGTGCCTCCACACTTTAGGAAAGACCTATTGTTGAAGCTCCAATGGCTTCACCAAGGCACACTAAGTGTGGATGCTTATTATAAAGAACTTGAAATGCTTTTAACTAGAGCCAATATGCATGAGAATGATGAAGCTAAAATGGCTAGATTTGTTAGTGGTCTTAGAAGGGATATCCAAGATGTTGTAGAACTTAATGAGTATTCTTCTTTAGAAAATTTGGTTCACCTTGCCATCAAGGTAGAATCTCAACTTGCAAGAAAAAATTCTTTTAAACATACTCATAATGATGGCTTTTACAATTCATCTTGGAAAAACAAAGGAAAATCTTTTTCAAAATTTCCTTCAAAAGATTCTACTTTCAAAACTAGAGATACTAAGCCTTCAACTTCTACTCCTAAATCACCAACTAAATCTTCAAGTAAAAAGTGCTTTAAATGTTTAGGCTATGGTCATATAGTGGCTAATTGTCCTTCCAAAAGGAATATGATGATGCGTGATGGGATGGTTGTGAGTGAGCATAGTTCGGATTCCTCTAGACCTTCAACACCTCCTAGGTCCCCAAGTGAGCATGAGAGTGAAAGTCCACTTGAAGGCGACTTATTAGTAGTGAGACGAATGCTTGGCCAAGTTTTAAAACCCTTTGATGAAAACCAAAGAGAAAATATTTTCCATACAAGATGTCTCATTAATAATAAGTTGTGTTCTTTGATAGTGGATGGGGGAAGTTATGCTAATGTGGCTAGTACAAGAGTAGTAGATAAGCTTGGATTGTCTACTATCTCTCATACAAAGCCCTACAAACTACAATGGTTAAGTGAGGTTGGAGAAATCATAGTTAACAAACAAGTCCTCATTGCTTTTTCCATTGGTAAATACAAAGATGAGGTCTTGTGTGATGTTGTACCAATGGAAGCAACACATGTTCTTTTAGGTGGGCCATGGCAATATGATAGAAAAGTTTTTCATGATGGCTTTAACAACAAAATTTCTTTTAACTTCCATGGGCACAAGGTCATACTTAAGTCTCTCTTTCTAAAGGAAGTCCATGACGACCAAATTAAAATGAAGGAAAAGAGAGATATTGAAAATGATAAAAAAGGTTCAAAGAGAAGCCTTCTCATGACAACTCAAGAGGTAAAAAAGGTAATAGTTGCTCAAAAGCCTACTTTTTTAGCTATTCCTAGTGTCCTTGATTGTGAGTTGGCTAAGGATAGTCCCAAATGTTTGGACAATTTGGTAAAGGAATTTGAAGATGTGTTTCAAGATCCTCCTAATGGCTTACCACCTTTAAGAGGGATTGAACACCAAATAGACTTTATTCCCGGGGCTTCTTTACCAAATCGCCCAGCATATAGGACCAATCCCACAGAGACCAAAGAAATTCAACAACAAGTTGAGGGATTAATTGCTAAGGGATGGGTACAAGATAGCATGAGCCCATGTGCTATGCCTGTCATCCTTGTTCCTAAAAAGGATGGGTCATGGAGAATGTGTACGGATTGTTGCGCTATAAATAACATTAGAATCAAATATAGGCATCCCATTCCTAGGTTAGATGACTTGTTGGATGAATTACATGGGTCTAAAATATTTTCCAAGATTGATCTTAAGAGTGGTTATAAACAAATCCGGATTAAACCGGGGGATGAATGGAAAACCGCTTTTAAGACCAAATTTGGTTTATATGAGTGGTTGGCCATGCCTTTTGGCTTGACTAATGCTCCTAGTACCTTCATGCGACTCATGCATCATGTCTTAAGACCATTCATTGGCAAGTTTGTTGTGGTTTATTTTGATGATATTCTTATATATAGTTTGTCTTTGAAAGATCATGAGAAGCATGTTAGGGAAGTTTTAGAAACCCTTAGGAAGGAACATTTGTATGCTAATCTTACTAAATGTATGTTTGCGCTTGATCATATAGAATTCCTAGGGTTTGTTGTAAGTTATAAAGGGGTGCATGTTGATCAAACAAAGGTTGCAGCAATTCAACATTGGCCAACACCCTCCAATGTTAGTGAAGTACGAAGTTTTCATGGACTTGCTAGCTTTTATAGGCGGTTTGTGAAAGACTCTAGTACTATTGCCGCACCTCTCAATGCTATAGTAAAGAAGGATGTGGTTTTTAAATGGGGACAATAGCAGGAAAATGCTTTTCAAACTTTGAAAGAAAAATTGACTAAGGCCCCCATCTTAGCCCTTCCTAAATTTGCTAAAACATTTGAGATAGAATGTTATGCCTCTAATATAGGCATTGGGGCTGTTCTCCTCCAAGAGGACCACCCCATAGCTTATTTTAGTGAGAAAGAACTTTATGATAAATAACTTTATGCTCTTGTTCGAGCTTTGCAAAATTGGCAACATTATCTTTTTCCTAAGGAATTTGTGATCCATAGTGATCATGAGTCCCTAAAATATTTGAAAGGCCAAAGCAAGCTTAATAAGAGACATGCAAAGTGGGTGGATTTTATTGAACAGTTTCCTTATGTGATCAAACATAAACAAGGTAAAATTAATGTGGTTGCTGATGCTCTTTCAAGAAGACATACCTTGTTAAATGTTTTAGATGTTCAATATTTAGGTTTTGATCACATAAAGGAACTATATTCTGATGACTTAGATTTCTCACTTATCTATCAAGAGTGTTTAAAAGGAGGACACAAAGACTTTTTTCTTACATATAATGGTTTTCTTTTCAAAGGAAAAAGACTTTGTATTCCTCATGGTTCTATAAGACAATCTCTTGTTATAGAGGCTCATGAGGGTGGGCTTATGGGACATTTTGGGGTTGCTAAGACTTTAGAAACATTGCATGAACATTTCTTTTGGCCTCACATGCGAAAATCCGTACATAGTTTCTGTGATAAATGTATAACATGTAGGAAGGCTAAATCTAAAGTCCATCCCCATGGTTTATATACCCCTCTTCCTATCCCATCAATGCCTTGGGTAGATATTTCAATGGATTTTATCTTAGGTCTTCCCAAGACATTGACGAGAAAGGATTCTATCTTTGTGGTAGTGGATCGCTTCTCTAAGATGGCTCATTTTATTCCTTGCCACAAAGTATATGACGCTTGTTATATTGCAAATCTCTTCTTTAAGGAAGTTGTTCGTTTGCATGGGCTTCCTAGAAGTATTGTATCCGACAGGGATTCAAAGTTTTTAAGCCACTTTTGGAGGACCTTGTGGGGCAAACTTGGCACAAAACTTTTGTTTTCTATTACTTGCCACCCCCAAATTGATGGTCGAACTAAGGTGGTCAATAGAACTTTGGGTCAAATGTTAAGATGCTTTATTTCTGGGAACCCTAGGGTTTGGGAGAATTTACTACCTCATATTGAGTTTGCTTATAATAGAGTAGTAAATTGTACAATTGCCCATTCTCCTTTTGAGGTTGTTTATGGGTTCAACCCTTTCACACCTCTAGATCTTCTTCCAATTTCTGTACTTGATGAGATTTTATGCAAAGATGGTTTTGAAAAATCTTCTTTTATTAAAGACTTGCATAATCACATCAAGTTACAAATTGAGAAGAAAGTTGGCAAATATGCTGAGAATGCCAACAAAAGGCGTAAGACATTAATCTTTGAACCTGGCGATTGGGTTTGGCTACACTTGAGGAAGGATAGATTCCCTACTCAAAGAAAGTCAAAACTTATGCCTCGTGGTGATGGTCCTTTTCAGGTCATCAAGAGGATTAATGATAATGCCTATGAGTTAGATATGCCTGATACATTTCTTGGAAGTAATTCTTTTAATATCAGTGATCTAACTCCTTTTTCTGCAGGTCTTCCAAATTCGTGGACGAATTCTCTCCAACCCGGGGAGCATGATGAAGACCAAGTAAAGGAGGCGCCTGAGGCCCAAGCCCATGAAGCCCAAGCCCAAGTTGAGGCCCAAGCCCAACCAAATAGCTCAACATCCTTCATGCCTCAAAGGATGACTAGGAGCAAGGCTAAAGCTTTGGGAGAAGAGCATCAATGGATGTCTCTTTTTGTAATTACTTGTGTATAGTTTTTAGTAGAACTTTAAAGGAAGGTGTAGATATTAAAATAAGGGGTGCCAATGTATAAAGATAGGTCACAACTTCCATGTGACATAAAGAGTAGGTGTAGGTGTAGTTTTTAGGAGGTGCCAAAGTAGAAAAAAGGTCACACCTCCCATGTGACTCAAGATTGGCTCCAAATTGGAATTAGAATTATGAGGGAATTTTGAATTTGTTTCACTTTCATTTCAGCCCTCTAAACCTATAAATAGAGGTGCTTGGTCATTGTAAATTCAACATTGAAATTAGAAGAAAAGTTACTATACTCAAATTGTGAGTGAATTTTGTGAGACTTGTTCTCCTCTTCCTTGTCTCATCTTGTGAAGCTTTGGGAGCTCTCAAGTGGCAGCAAATCTGCACTTATCTTGGATCATCACCTCCAAGTGGCATGTCCATTCCCAATCCATGGCTACAATCACATAAGTTTCATCTTCTTTCATCTTCCATAGTCATTTCAATCGGTAATTTTGATTCTATGTCTTGTTCTTGAATTTCAATCGGTTCTTTTGTTTTAATTTGTGTTTCCATTCTGTTTTTTGTGTTTAAATTCTGCACCTATTCTTTTTTTGAGTTCAGCACCTTGTTCTTCATTCATTCATCACCATTAATTGTGTTTTAACCTTGAACCTTTGGAAATGAACCTTCACATCTACTTAACACTTGTTAAGTTAATATCCAGTGGGGATTTTCCTTAGGTGACTCACTCTAAATTGCTAAGAATCTTGATCCTAATTCTAAGAAAGTTTCACAAATATAATGAACCTAAAATCAACTCACATCAGGGATTCTCCCTTCTCTTGGCGAATGCCAACTAGCGCAATGGACGTGAGGTGATGTGGTCGGCTAGTCGCAAACTGGGTGTCAAACTTAGCCATTAGCATCTCAAAGCAGTTGATGGAGTTGGGAGGGAGCTTCGTGAACCAGCTTAATGCTCCCCCCTTCAAAGAGGTAGGGAACACTCGGCAGAGAACTACGTCATCTACCGTGTACAGGCTCATATGCGTGGTATACGCATCCATGTGTTCATCAGGGCCGGTCATGCCGTCGTAGTCGTCCCTATTAAACCCTTTCCACTTGTCTGGCAGTGGAGTCTCCATTATAAGATCAGTGAATGGGTGGTGGCGGCCGATACCCACGATCCCGGTCATGTTCAACGATCTATTTGGGTGAGACTTATCCTTCGACTCCTCAATGGGTTTCAGGCCGGTAGTGGTGGCGAATGACCTTCCGACGACGTTGGTTAGTCTGCTAGATGGCGTGCCTTCGATGTGCCTCTTCATCTCCTCCTTCTCCTTGCGGAGACTTGAGATCTCCTCTTCATTCCTCTCATGCCTATTCTTCATTTCATCCATCTCCTTTCGCAGAGCTATCAGCATCGCTACCTGCTCAGCCTCAAACATCCTCTCGCTTGCCATACTTCTTTCAAGACCATTCACTAGCTTTTTTCACAACTATTCTCTCGGCCCCACGGTGGGTGCCAATTGTTCTCGTTCGGGGGTAACGGGGTCCAGAGAACGATTGCTCCTTCCTCCCGGTCGGTCGGTGATCGCTCCTTCCTTTCCTTAATCTGATGTCTTCCTTCTTTGGTTCTCACTTCTAGCCGATTGGTCTCGAATGGTACCTGAAAAAAGGCACTCCGATGCTGATGTGAGTTGATTTTATGATTGTTCATTTTTATGGTGACACATTACTTAGAATTGGATTTTATGAGACAAGTACGTTGAGAACCTAAGGAAAATCCCCACTGAACATTAACTTAACCAAGTGGTTAAGTAGATGTAAAGGTTCATTTCACAAAGGCAAGAGAAAAAGACATGGATTAAGGTGATTATGATGCAAAACCGAAGCTTAGAATTTAGAAAGGAGAAAAGGAATGCATCAATGGTGTATAAGCCATTCCAAATGACGCTTCCAACTCACAACGGAGTCTCCAAAACTGAGAACAAGATTAAAGAACAAAATAAACTAAAGACATAAAATTGGAATGGAATAATGGAAGAGATCATGAAAGAAAGAACTTATGGAGGTGGAGCAATGGTGTATCACACCACTTGATAGGATGGAACCACCAAGATAAGTGAAGGGAAGCCGCCACTTGAGAGCATCATCACCCATAAGATAAGACCAATTTTGGAGGAGCTCACTCACTCACAGTTCACACAAGAATTTGTGTATAGTAACTTTACTCTAATTTTCAACCTGTAAATACATGAGGTAGGTCTCCCTATTTATAAATTTAGGAGCCTTGGAAAGCAAGCTTAAAGGGTAGAATGGGAAAAGGGAAAAAAACGGGCAGCCATAGGGTTTGACTAAGGCAATTCTGTATTCTAGGCTTATCCTTCTAGAAACTAGGTCAAAATGCTTTCAAATGGGCTAGGAACAAGCTAGAATGCTACCCACACCCCCTAATATGCTAAAGGTACTTCATTCTAGCTTATTTCTACTATTTGGACCCCTACAAATGAGCCCAAATTATTTACAACATTTTCTAAATATTTAAAAAGAATAGCAGGAAGAATTTGAGATGCTCTAGCTCATGGCTTCTTTTTCTGCTGATATTGCCTTGATGTTTGGTGAGCCTTAGCTTTGTATTTTGAGATGAATGCCCTTTTTAGATTTTGCTTGTAATGTCTTTAGTCATCTTAGGGTTTGTATCAGATGCTTATGTCAGCAAAGCGTTCAACGCTCGACTCTCAGAGCATTGTGGATAATGACATACTTGGTTCTTGGAATCTGCACTATTTATATTACCTTAAATGAGCTTTCGTTAGTGGGCCGGATTAGGGGGCTGGTCAATGCTTAGGGTTGTGCTAAGTGACCCTTAATTGTGGATTAACTTTGCTAACTTGGTCAACTCATGATTCGTCAACATGAGTCGGTTGGTCACATGATACCTTTCGATGAGGGTCGCCATACCAGGGCAATCACATAGTCTGCGATGCAGGCTGGGCCATACGGTCGTTCGGTCGTATGACCGCTACAGGTACATATTTTAAATGACACAAAAATATTTTATTATTAAAATAAAAAATATATATAAATAGAAAACTTAATTATTTAGGTTTCATTTTAAAAGAACTACTATTTCTTCAGAAGTTTCATTTTTCCTTTCTTTGTCTTCTCTCTAAAAAATTTTAATCTCCTGATTCATTAGTTTGACGATCAAAGTCCGTCATTGGACTTATGACAGTGATTTCTACAAATCTGTCCGATCAGAGTCTTAGACAGAGTAATTTTATTTTTGCCTTTTTTCTTTGAGTTAGTTTTGAAATCAGTAATCTTAATCTTAAATTCGTATAGACGTTGCATGTGAGGTCTAGCTTTAGGATTGGTGTCTCTTAGCTTAGAGTTCTAGTTATGTAATGTAGTTGTTAGATTTTTTTTATCAAGATTTTGTGGTGCAGGTTGGGACCCCACTACAAAAAAAAAAAAAATCAGATTTACCAACAAATTATTACCCACGGATATGAATTTTTAGGTAAATTTAACATTTCCTATCGATATTACCTAGAGATCTCAATCTATAAAAAAAAAATCCACATTTTCTTCGAAGTATTAGCCACGAATATGAATTCTTAAATAAATTTAGCATTACATACAAATTATTATCTACGAATCTCTATCAATAAGTAAATTTTACATTACACAAAAATTTTATCCATGATTCTGCTGACATTCCTATGAGTTCTTCTTTGCCTTTTGGAATCCTTGGTGATGATCTTTGCGGAAGCTTGTGGAGGAGATGAGCAAGGCCTTCCTAGGAAGCATGGGTGCCTTGAAGGTGCACGAAGAGTGGGGAAAAAGGGAGGTTCAGCCTACCCCTTGGGTAGTGATGGAGTGAAGATTAAAACCTAAGAGTTAGGCAAAGAGTAGTATATGGCACAATTTGGGCAGCATAACAATACTCTATTCAATCTTAAAAATACAATAGGTTGGCTCCCCCTTTTATAAGCTAAGGAGGACCATAAAGGTTAACCTAATGCTAAGCAAATGTACTCAAAATGAAATGCAAATATCATCACATAGGACACACCACACATGGCCGGTCCTAGTGCTAGGAAAGCTTCTAGAAATGTAACAAAAGCTAGGTTAAAACCCTCATGGAATCAAGTTTTTGCTATTTACACCATAACTAAAACTAAGCTACTCTTGATGAGCCTTCATGTAACATGTACAAATATCTCTCTCCCATCCGTGGCTAGGTCAATGTCTTCATGTAGTCTCTTGGCCATGGACCTAGTAAATGGTCCTAGACGCTCCTCTTCTTGCCCTAGACGCTCTTGGTGAGGCTTTGGATGCCCTTGTCTTGGCTCTTGTGAGGTTGTGCTTGGCCCTCTTCCATCATCCCCTCCCCCTTGGAAAGGATTTGTCCTCAAATCCAAGTCGTCCTTGTCTTCATTGGTACCTACAAATGGAGATAAGTCAATTACATTGAAAGTATCATACACTCCATATTCAAGAGGTAGGTCCAATTTGTAAGCATTGTTGTTGACTCTCTTGAGGACTTGAAAGGGTCCATCACCTCGGGGACTTAGTTTGGACTTCCTTTTAGTTGGAAATCTATCTTTTTGAAGGTGAAGCCAAACTAAGTCTCCTTCCTCAAAAATTATTTCTTTCTTCCCCTTATTGTTGTATCTTGCATACTTTTCATTTTGTTGTTGTACTTGGGTTTTAATCTTCTCATGAATTTTCTTAACAAAGTTGACTTTGATTAATCCTTCCTTATGCACAAATTCTTGTAGGTTAGGAAGAGGCAACAAATCCATAGGTGTGAGAGGATTAAACCCATACACAACTTCAAAAGGAGAAGCATTACTAGTCTTGTGGACTACTCTATTGTAAGCAAACTCAATGTGGGGAAGATACTCATCCCAAGACTTGTGGTTCCCCTTCATGATAGCCCTAAGCATAGTTCCAAGAGATCTATTGACTACTTCGGTTTGGCCATCCGTTTGAGGATGACAAGAAGTTGAAAATTGTAGTCTTGTTCCAAGTTTGCCCCAAAGAGTTTTCCAAAAGTGGCTTATAAAATTGGGATCTCTATTGGATACTATACTTCTAGGTATACCATGGAGTCTCACCACTTCTTTAAAGAAGAGCCTAGAAATATTTTGAGCATCATCTACCTTGTGGCATGGAATAAAATGGGACATTTTGCTAAAACGGTCCACTACCACAAAGATAGAGTCATGGCCTCTTGCAGTCCTAGGGAGTCCTAAAATGAAGTCCATGCTAATGTCTTCCCAAGGAGCATTTGCAATCGGCAAGGGGGTGTAGAGTCCATGAGGCATTGCTCTAGACTTTGGTTTTAAACATGATATGCATCTAGAGCAATGTCTTTGGACATCCTTTCTCATGTGTGGCCAATAAAATTTTTCTTTTAAAAGATCTAGAGTCTTATCAACTCCAAAGTGGCCCATGAGACCCCCCTCATGTGATTCCTTTACAAGGAGCTTCCTATGTGTGCCTTGGGGAATACAAAGTTTTCCTTCCTTAAAAAGATATCCCTCGGTCACATAGTAACCTCCTTGTGCTCTACGTCTACACTTAGCATAGATGGATGAAAATTCTTGACCTTCTTGATAAAGCTCTTTTATGTGATCAAATCCAAGAATTTGGGCACCTAATTTTGAAAAGAGCAAATGCCTCCTTCAGAGAGCATCGGCCACTATGTTTGTGCTTCCTTTCTTGTATTTGATTACATAAGGGAATTGCTCAAGAAACTCCATCCACTTAATATGTCTTTTGTTCAGCTTGTGTTGGCCTTTTAAGTACTTTAGGGACTCATGATCACTATGGATAACAAATTCTTTGGAAATAAGATAATGTTCCCAAGTCTTTAAGGCCCTCACAAGTGCATAGAGCTCTTTGTCATAAGTGGGGTAGTTAAGGGTGGCACCATGAAGCTTTTCACTAAAATATGCAATGGGGTGACCACCTTGTAACAATACCGCACCTATGCCCACACCCGATGCATCACATTCTATCTCAAAATTTTTAGAAAAATTTGGAAGAGCTAGAATGGGTGCATGGGTGAGTTGAGCTTTTAGCCTTTGAAAGGCTTGCTCATGCTTTTCACTCCAACAAAATGCAACATCTTTTTTAACAAGTTCATTGAGAGGGGAAGCTAAGCTTGAAAAATTGGGTACAAACCTTCTATAGAAGCTAGTTAGCCCATGAAAACTTCTTACTTGACTTACATTTTGAGGAGTGGGCCACTCTTTGATGGCTTGGATTTTCTCGAGGTCAACATGCAACCCCCTTTGGTTAACTATAAACCCTAAGAAAACTATGCTATCTACACAAAAGGTACACTTATCCCTATTGGCAAACAAACTATTTTTCCTAAGCACTAGAAGAACTTCCCTAAGGTGACTTAGATGGTCTTCTAGGGTTTTGCTATACATTAGGATATTTACCTATACAATCCCTCAAGGTATGATTCATGAGCCTCATGAATGTACTAGGGGCATTAGTGAGGCCAAATGGCATCACCAACCACTCATATAATCCAAACTTGGTCTTAAAAGTGGTTTTCCACTTATCACCCTCTTTGATTCGAATTTGGTGATACCCACTTTTAAGGTCAATTTTGGAAAATATGGTTGACCCATGTAATTCATCAAGCATGTCATCAAGCCTTGGGATTGGATGACTATACTTGATGGTGATGTTGTTGATTGCTCAACAATCACAACACATACGTCATTTTCCATCTTTTTTTGGCACCAACAAGACAGGTACAGCACAAGGGCTTAGGCTCTTTTGAACCCAACCCTTCTCTAACAAGTCTTGAACTTGTGACTCTATCTCCTTAGTTTCCTCGGGGTTGGTTCTATAAGCAGGCCTATTTGGTAGGCTTGCCCCCAGAATTAGGTCAATTTGATGTTCTATACCTCTAATGGAAGGGAGTCCATTGGGTCCCTCATTAGAGAATACATCATCAAATTCACTCAAAAGATTTTCCACTTGAGGAGGTAGACTCATGGGTTCACTACTTGTGGCAGTGCATGCAAGTGTTCCCTCACAAAAGATAAGGCTTGGTTGTTCAACAAGAAGCAAATTTTCCAAAATGTTTTTCGAAGGCTTTTCTTGTTGAGCAACCTTGTGGGAAGGAACACTCTTCTCCCACGCCTTTCTATCCCTAAGGACTCTCTCTTTTTCTATCTCTCTTTTTTTTTTCCCTCATCCCTCTTTTCTTTCATTTGTATTTGGTCTTTCACCACTTGGGAATGTGGTAAAGGACTAAGTACAAACTTTTTATGCCTATGGGTGAAGGAAATCTCATTAGTTAGACCATCATGCAAGGTTTTCTTATCAAATTGCCATGGTCTTCCTAACAAGATATGGCGAGCATCCATAGGTACTACATCACATAAAACTTTATCTTTGTAGTTACCTATGGAGAACTTGATTTCCACTTTCTTATCTACACTTAGTTCCCCATTCTCATTGATCCATTGCAACTTGTATGGCTTAGGATAAGGAACTACTTGTAGATTGAGCTTTTCAACCATCCTAGAGCTACAACAATTGCAGCTTGATCCACTATCCACAATGAGAGAGCATATATTTTCTAAAACATTACATCTTTTCTGAAAGATGTTCTTTCTTTGTGTTTCCATGGATGCACTAGGATGATTGTTGAGGGTTCTCCTAATCATTAGCAATTCTCCCTCTAATGGGCTTACCCTCTCATCCTCTCCCCCTTCCTCTCCTTCTACACTAGGCTCATCCTCACCACTAGTGTACTCATCCTTACCTCTTAAAAACAAGGTCCTTTGGTTTGGACATTGTGCTTGCACATGCCCTCTTCCAAAACACTTAAAACACTTGATGTCCCTAGTTTGGATGGGTGGGGTGGAGGTATCTTTTGCTAAGGGCTTGGTAGTTTCCTTTGGTTTTTCTCTAGATGTACTACCCTCCCTTCTATATTCTCTCTTGGGATAGGAGTTAGAGTAGGATCCCACCTTTTGACTTGATTTTTGTGCAAATTTTGTTGTTCAACTTTAATGCAAAGTTGAACCAAGTCATTCAAGTCTTGGTAGGGAAGAAGTTCTACTCTATCCCTGATCTCAAGGTTGAGCCCACTTAGAAATCTAGATATGGTGGTGACCTCTTCCTCCCTAATAGAGGCTCTTATCATGTATAGCTCCATTTTTTGCCTATACTCTTCCACACTCATGTTCTTTTGTTGGAGCCTTTGGAGCTTGTCCATTAGCTCCCTATGGTAGTAGGAAGGTATGTGGCGACGTCTTAGGGCTCCCTTAAGGTCATTCCAATACTCTATGGGAGGCTCCCTATGAAGGCGTCTATCTCTCTCTAGAGAGGTCCACCAATACATTGCATTGCCTTGGAAACTAAGGGTTGCTAAGGGTACCTTCCTCTCTTCACTCACCCTATGGCAAGCAAAGAGTTGCTCTACTTTCATCTCCCAATCTAGGTAAACCTCTACGTTTTCCTTACCATAGAAATGGGGTAGGTCTACCCTTACTTCCCTTGGGGCTTCTTCCTCTCTTCTCCTATTTCTCCTAGGGGGTGGTTGGTAGTAATCATGGATTCTAAGGCTTCCCTCCCCTAGAGACTCTTGGATTTGTGATTGAGATGCACGGGTATGTGTTTTTTTTGAATTTTGAGATTTTTCTTCCTTTGCTCTAGTCAATTAATTAATTTTAGACTCATTTTCCAATTGTCTATATGAAATGAGTTGTATGTCCTTGGAGAGTTGTTTCAAAAGAGATTTTATGGACTTTACATCACTTTCAATAGACTTGGAAGAGTGAGTAGGCATGACTAGAACTTTGTGTATAGAAATGTTTTACTTTTGAGAAAGAAGAGGAAAGTTAATGAAGGTAGCTTTCCAGATAAGAGAGGTGAGTCACAATGGACTACTTAAATACCAAGTCTTGCCTTAGCCAAAAACTATCCCTCCAAAACCTTTACACAAGTCCTTCTTTAGGTAAAACACTTAGAACACAATAGGATGAAGAAATCAAATTTTTAATGCAAGAAAACAATGCAAGCTATCTAGCAAACAAAACAAATTATCAAAGCCTTAAACAAGATTAAACAAGAAATTAACGAAGTGAAACAAAGCAAATTGGTTCAATTAAAGCAATTAACAAAAACAATTTAAGCTAGACGGCCCTAGGTCAGGCTTCTTGGACACTTGGAGCCCTTGAAGACACACTCACTGACTAATTGCGTGATTAACAAGTAATTAACACAAGCAAGATTGCAAAGAAATTAAATGGCACTCCCTTTGTTGCTTTTCTAATTGCACTTCCTTTGTTGTTCTTCTAGTTGCACCCCTTTTGTTGCTTTTCTACATGTTGGGCCTTCCAAAGTGTGTGGTGTATTTGTAGTATGGTGTTTGTTGTTGCCCCTTGCCTTTGTTCCTCTTGGAATTAGGTCAATAAAATCTTCAATCTAGCACCTATTAAGCAAGCTAGACTCCCCTCAAGTCAATTTCCCACTCAACAAGTACCAATTGATATTTAATCCACCAACAAGCTTAGAGGCCAAAGAAAGAAAGCAAGAAACAATTTAGTTTGAAAAAATAGTACCACACAAATGGAATTAAATGTGACACAACTAGAAAGAGTTCAAAAGAAATTAGACAAGCAAATAAAAGGCACTCAAATAATGGATGGCACACAAAAGGAACCTAGGAATAACACTAGATTTGATTTAAAAACCAAAAACAGCACCACTGAAAAAAAATTGTTGTGGTCCAGAATGCGTAACTTTTAAAGATTTATGCTGAGCTGACCCTTTTGTATTTGCTTCTGAAAATTGAGACACAATCAGAACAAGATCTTAACAAACTTTTGGCGTTGGTTTCACTCCAAACGCATGTACCAATTAATTTTGGTAAAGTTTTTAAAATCAGTGCTCAGAACGGCCAGCTGGAACGTCAGGATTGCACACTTTTTTTGTAATATTTATCTCTTTTTTTTTTTCTATTTCTTTATTTTTTCAGATGGTTTTTTTTTTTTTTGTCCCTTTTCCTAACACCTCAAATTAGTGAAATCCAGAGGCTCATAATTTTTTGATGATGTATGTAATTTTCATAAAACAAAACAGTCAGCACAGAAATGTGAAAACAGGGGGTTCTGAAAACTGGAATAAAAAACAGAATGATATACCAACAAAAACACAAAGGAGTTAATATGATGGAATTTGTGTGGATATAACACACAAATAAGAACTCAAACTAAAATTAAAAATGCACCAAAGGATCAATACAAAACAGATTTCAGATCAAACATTCAAACCAAAAACAAGAAACAAATAAATCAAGAAGAGTACTACTAGGATTTGATGACAAATATGGAAACACATGACTTAGACAATACTTATGGATTCATAAAATGAAAAGACTCAAGAACATCATATGACCCAAATGAAATTTCAAGCAAGACTCAAATACCTAAAAATAAAAATAGCAACACAATGATATCAAGAATCCTACACAAAATTGAAAATAGATGTTCAAGTACAATTTTGAACAAAACCCACCGATTGAAATGAATAAACAAGCATTCAAATCATATTAAAACACAAAAAATAGCAAGACAACTTGGAATAAAGATGAACAACTTGGAGCAAACAAATATTACCCAAATATCTCAATCTATAGAAAAATTCAACATTTTCTACAAAGTATTAGCCACTAATATGAATTTGTAAATAAATTCAACATTAGCTACAAATTATTACTTACGAATCTTTATCTATCAATAAGTAAATTTTACATTACCCACAAATTTTACCCACAAATCTATATACGTATATAAATTAAATATTATTATTGATATAAATATTTTTATTTTAATATTAATTTTTTATTTAAGCCACCAATCTATATACGTATATAAATTAAATATTATTATTAATATAAATATTTTTATTAATAATATTAATTTTTTATTATAATATTAATAATATTACAAATATTGATAAAATTAACAATATTAAAAATATAAATAATTTTAATAATATGAATAATATGAATAATATTAATTATATGCGTAATATTAATAATATTATTATAATATGAATAATTGTAAATAATAATCATAACTAATTCATAAGTAACAATATTAAATAGTAATTATAAATAATAATCGTAAATAAAAATAAAAGATAAAAAGAACAATTAACAAATTAAATAAAAGTATGCAAGATAATCTCCAAATTTATCCACAGATTAAAGTTGGTAGGTATTACTTATGAACTCAAGTTTATATGTATTATCTACATACCCCAGTTGGTGTATAATACCTAGAGACTAAAATTGGTAAATATTACTATGGACTGAAATTTTTGGATATCATTTATAGAATGAAATAGATAGATATTTATACTACTAACATTATTAAATTACTACTACTAATAATAATATTAAAAATATTGATAGTAATAACACTAATAATATTAATAATACCAATAAAATAAATTATATTAATCAATAAAAATATTAATATTAATAATATTAATAATAATACAAACATTAATAATGTTAAAAACATTAATAATATTTAAAACATTAATAATATTCATAATATTAATCAGTTATTAGTATTAATAATATTAACAGTGTTATTGATATTAATAATATTGATAATATTATTATTATTAATAATATTTATAATATTAGTAATATTGATAATATTATTAATATTGATAATATTAATAATATTAGTAATATTAATAATATTGATAATATTAATAATAATAATATTAATAATATTAATAGCATTAATAATATTAATATTAATAAGATTAATATTAATAATATTAAGAGGAAGAAGATTAATAGAGGAAGAGTAGGAGGAGAGGAAGAGGAAGAAGATTATGTAATAGAATAAGAGGATAAGATTAATATAAGAGGAAGAAGATGAGAAGATAATAGAAGAATATTATAAGATAATATAATAATATTAGAAGAGAATAGGAATAATTATAATATTAATAGAATAATATTAAAATATTAATATTAATAATATTATAATATTAATAATATTATAATATTAATATTAATAATATTATAATATTAATAATATTATAATATTAATATTAATAATATTATAATATTAATAATATTATAATATTAATATTTTTAATATTATTTAAATTACTAATATTAATAATATTATTATTACTACTAATGATATAATCCAAGTAGCTAAGCAGATGACCAAAGATTCAAGAGACAATTCACATTATGAGCAGTCATTTCAGCAATTAAGACAAGGTCCCACCAAATATCAGACCCTCAGTAGAAGAAGAACTGGACAAAGACCAGAACATTAAATGTTCTTTCTTCTGATCTTTTTAAAAGAAAAAAAAACATGTTTATAAATAAATTGGGCTCACTTTGGGGTCCAAATAGAAAAATAGACTAGAGTTGGTTCACATAGCATAAAAAGGAGTGTACTTAGCAAAATGAGCTTGTACCAAACCCACATTTTCAAGACAAGGCATCTAGGTTTAGGAAGGTTGACCTACCTTCTAGAAGACGTAGCTAAGGAGCGGCTTTGACCTTAATCAACCCTCCTTGGCCGCCCCTCTCCTTTACCCTTTTTACCCCTCACCATCTTGCCTCACCAAGGTACCCCTTCCTATAAATAGGGTGTCTTGTCTCATGTATTCACATATTGAAATTTTAAGTAAAGAAACTCTTCGTGAGTGAATTTGTGAATCTGAGTACTCTGGGTTATCTGGGTATTATCTTGGGTTGGTAATATCTCAAGTGACGGCTCTAGCTTCACTCATCTTGGAGTCTCTCTGCTCCAAGTGGCGTGACTTCATTTCTAAATCCATAAGTTCTCTTCATCTCATCCACTTTTTAATTTCCTTTTTGCGCTTCCATTCCCTTCCTCTAAATTTCATTCATATTTATCTTTAATTTGTTGGTTTTGTCTTGTTATCTTAATTTCCACTCCTTTTTGCATCATCCACACTATATATTTGTGTTTTTCTCTTTGCCCTTCTAAAGTGAACCTTCACATTTACTTAACCACTTGGTTAAGTTTGTGTCTAATGGGAATCTTCTTAGGATTCTCATCTTAAATTGCTAAATTCAAAAATCCTAAACAAAAGTGAAACCTTTAAAATATGCAATCTAAAATCAACTCACATCATGTGGTAATCAGAGCATGGTTTTTAATTGTGCTTATCTTTCTGAGTTGATATCTTGCCTTTAATATTTCAGCACATTTTAAATTTTCTTTTATCGTCAAGCAATTTAATTTCCGTTTTACAATTCAGCACCTTTCTTTTCCACCTTTAAATTCCTATCATTTACAATTTTCTTCCTTTTTATTCATTAAGCACTTTAAATTCCACTTTTTTAATTCTTTTTTGTGTAAAAAAAGATTCTTACCGCTTTTGCTTGCATCTAATGTTCTTACTATTCTAGGAGTCCTACATCTTTTCTGCTTATTTTAATTTTAATTGTGAAGGACTAAAACCAAATTAGAAGTTGTTTGAGTAACGGTTGATTTAATTCCAAACATAGAATACAAGCGTTTATGTGAATTGAATCCCAATATCATATTTTTTTTCGAAAATTGAAAAGTGAATTCAAACTACATGAACAAAAGCATATGAAAATTTGAATCCATCAAATTAGGACAAAAAAAAATTGAGTGCATTCACTTCTCAAGTTTCAATTACTAAAAGGGGTTCTAAGTATATGACAAATTGTTTTCATAATTGTGGAGTTTAATCCCTTTTGCTTTCTCAATTTCTAAGAACTTTCAAATCTTCATAATTAAAGTTTAAGTCTTTTTGAGTCTTTTTCGTGCTTTTCTTGTTTGTCTTGTTTAAAGTTTTGTCTTCATCTCAATTCCATTTTGATTTAGCTTTATTTCTTTATGCTTTTCTTGCTTGTCTTTTCCTTTTTTTTCCTTAAGTTTTGTTGAGGAATCTTTGGTGAGCAAGTGTAAGAGCTTTGTCATCTTTCACTTGAGGTGTTGCTACCAAGTGTAGACCTTTTGAGTGCAAATCTTTCTCGAGTGACATAATTTTTTTTCCTCCTTTACAAAAGCCAAATGATACACATGAGTGAGGATTGTTATTTTCACTAATTGTTTGTTTCCTTTATGCAAAATTATGACTCATTTGTCTTCAGGAGAATCTTCCAAGCCACAATCACCTCAAAAGGAACATCTTTTGGGAGAGCTTGTGGATGCCAAGAGATGAATGACCCACAAAGACAAGGAAATAAGACAACTAGTGGAAAGGTTGCAAAGATTAGAAGAGGTTCAAGAGAGACAAACTAGAAAAAGGAGATGGGAGCCGAGAAGGGCTACTAGAAACTACATGCATTATGGGAGTCAAGAAGAAGACCAAGATTGGAGAGTGCATAACTTTGAAGAGAGATGCCATCAACACCAACCACCAAGCCTTATTTTCCTTTTGTAAAATTACCTAGCTTTAGCAGGGAAAGTGACCCCAATTTGTATTTAGGATGGGAAGCTAAAGTAGAAAAAAAATTTAATGTGTATGAGGTCTATGAGGACCAAAAAGTTAAGTTAGCTTCCCTAGAATTCGTAGATTATGCCATGCAGTGGTGGCATCATTGGTTTGAACAATAGGCCAGTTGTGGTCTCTTGGTATGATTTAAAGGAATGCATGTGTGCACGGTTTGTTCCTCCTCATTATAGGAAGGAACTCTTATTGAAGCTCCAACGGCTTCAACAAGGACCTAGGAGTGTAGATGGATATACTTCAAAGATTTAGAAGTAACTTTGACAAAAATTAATATGCATGAAAATGAATAGTCAAAGATTGTTCCTTTTGTGAGTGGATTAAGAAGAGAAATTCAAAATGTTGTAGAACTTTATGAGTATACATCTTTGGAAAAATTGGTTCAGCTAGCCATCAAGGTTGAATCCCAACTTTTAAAGAAAATATCTTTCAAACATACTCATAATGATGGCTTCTAGAACTCATCTTGGAAGGATAAAAATAAATTTTCAAAACAAGATAATACTTCCAACTCCTTTAAAGAATCCGCCCACAAACTTATAAAGAAAATCATTCTCCTTCTAGGACTAAATCGCCAACCAAAACCTCACGTACAAAATGTTTTAAATATTTAGGTTTTGGGCACATAGCTGCCAATTGTCTACAAAAAGAACCATGATGGTTAAAGGAGGGATAGTCATAAGTGACCACAATGATCAATCTTCTAGGTCTAACTCCCCTTCCCCTTCAAATACCCCTCGTGAAAATGATTGTGAGATACCTTGTGAAAGTGACTTATTGGTGGTAAGGCGAATGTTGGGAACAATTGTAAAACCTTTGGATGAAACCCAAAGAGAAAATATTTTCCATACCCGCTGCCTTATCAACAACAAGTTATGTTCCATGATAATAGATGGGGTAGTTGTGCTAATGTGGCAAGTACAAGAGTAGAGAAGAAGCTTGGATTACCCATTATCTCTCATAAAAAGCCCTCTAAACTACAATGGCTTAGTGCCGAAGGTGAACTCATGGTTAATAAACAAGTCCTCATAACTTTTGCCATAGGAAAGTATAAAGATGAGGTTTTATGTGCTGTTGTGCTAATGGAAGAAACATATATTCTATTGGGAAGGCCTTGGCAATATGATAGATAAGTTCTACATGATGGCCAGACCAACAAAATGTCTTTCAACTTCCTAGGGCACAAGGTTATCTTAAAACCCCTCACTCCCAAAGAAGTACATAAGGATCAAATAAAAATGAAAACAAAAAGAGAAAATGAAAAGGATAAAGAAAGAAAAGACAAACATGGTAACAATACCTCACCTTACATTGCACAAACAATCATGTTGACCCATACTGGACTACAAAATGCACCTCCAAGGTGTTATTCTTCCCTATCTTTTTCATTACTTGATAAATCTAAATACTTGACATCTTGGATAAAGAAGTTTAGGGATGAAATTCAAACACCTCCTAAAGGTTTTCACCTTCTAAGAGGATTTTCAGCAAAACATCATTTCATATCCAAATATTCTTTCCAAATATGACTTGTATCTAGAACTTACCCATATGAACTTCCAAAGCTTAATGAACATAAGTTTACTTCACATACCACACCTAGCAATATCTTATATGTGAATAAATTGACTATGTTATTTGCAGGAGTTCTAAATTCAAGGTCGAATTCTCTACAACTTGGGGACATGATACAATCCAAGTAGCCAAGCAGATGACCAAAGACTCAAGAGACAATTTACACTTTGAGCAGTCATCTCAGCAATCAAGACAAGGCCCCACCAAATATCAAACAGACCTCAACAAAAGAACTACGCATAGACCAGAATCAAATGTTCTTTCTTCTGGTCTTCTTAAAAGAAAAAAACATGTTTGTAAATAAATTAGGATCACTTTGGGGGTCCAAATAGAAAAATAGGCTAGAGTAGGTTCACATAGCATAAAAGGGAGTGCACTTAGCGAAATGGGCTTGTACCAAGCCCACTTTTTCAAGACAAGGCATCTAGGTTCAGGAAGGTTGACCTACCTTCTAGAAGATCTAGCTAAGGGGTGACTTTGACCTTAGTCAATCCCCCTTGGCCGCTCCCTCCCCTTTACCTTTTTTATCCCTCACCATCTTGCCCACCAAGGTACCCCTTCCTATAAATAGGGTGTCTTGCCTCATGTATTCACATATTGAAATTTTAAGTAAAGAAACTCTGCGTAAGTAAATTTGTGAGTCCAAGTACTCTAGATTATCTAGGTCTTATCTTGGGTGGGTAATATCTCAAGTGGCAGCTCTGGCATCACTCATCTTGGAGTCCCTCTACTCCAAGTGGCGTGACTTCCTTTCTAAATCCATAAGCTCTCTTCATCTCTTCTAATTTTTAATTTCCTTTTTGTGTTTCCATTCCATTCCTCTAAATTTTGTTCATGTTTATCTTTAATTTGTTGGTTCTATTTGTCTTGTCATCTTAATTTCTGCCCCTTTTTGCATCATCCACACTATATTTTTGTTTTTCTCTTTGCTCTTTTGAAGTGAACCTTCACACTTACTTAACCACTTGGTTAAGTTCGTGTCCAGTGAGAATCTTCTTAGGGTTCTCACCTTAAATTGCTAAATCCAAAAATCCTAAACAAAAGTGAAACCTTTTTAAATTTGCAATCTAAAATCAACTCACATCAATTAATATTACTAAATAGAATTAAGAAAGTGTTATCTTTTATCATAGATTTTTCTCAATCAGTTTTCATAAAGGATAAAGGCTTATTGGATAATGTCTTAGTAGTCAATGAAGTTGTGGAGGAAATAAGAAGGAGAGGTAAAAGTTGGGTAGTAATTAAGGTGGATTATGAGAAAGTATATATTTCGGTCAAAGGGAATTTTCTGTACTATATGATGAATAGACTAGGCTTCGATGATAAGTGGATTTTGTGGGTTAAAGGTTATATATGGAATCATCCACAATCTCACTACTAGTGAATGAGATTCAAACCATCTAGGGCTAGTTAGACAAGCAACAAAGGTAGAATTGCTTGAATGTCTAAAAATAGGTAGGCTTAAAGTAGATGTAAAAGTACTTCAATTTGCAGATGACACACTTTTTACATGTGAAACCAAAATGTTTTAATCATAAAAATCATTCTTAGGTGCTTTGAGCTAGTTTTAGGCTTAAGGGTAAACTTTTATAAATGAAAGATAACTTCTATAGGAGTAAAAAATGATGGATAATTATGCTAAGACTCTAAACTATAGGAAAATGACCATTCCCTTCAAATACCCGTGCTAACAAGTGGGAGGTTGGTTACTCGAGGAAAAAAATAGTTTTGGAAACTCATCTTCAAAGAATCAAAGGAAAATCAATGCATGGAAAGGTAGGCATTTGACCTTGGTTGGGAAAATTTATCTCATAAAGTCTATATTCACATCTCTACCACTGTTTTACTTTTCTTTCTTTAAAGCCCTAACCTTGATTTATCAAGAAATCATTGGGCGCAAAGAAATTTTGTGTGGGGTTGAGGGAGTGACACTAGTAAAATAGCTTGGATAAGTTGGGCAAACATATGTAAGTCTCAGGAGAAGGGAGGTCTAGGTTTAGAGGAAATATGAGCTTTCAATAAAGCTTTATTAGCCAAAATGAAGTGGCACTTAGGCACTAAAACTAAGGAAAAGTGCAGAGAAATTTTATTGTCAAAGTATAATCTAGAAAATGGACAACATATAACCATAGCTAATAGATTTCACTTATGGTGATGGAGGGATATAGCTAAAGTGTGTGAAATGGGAGGATCTGAATGCTGGTTTAAAAAAACAATAGGATGGAAATTAGGTGTAGGAAATAAGATTAGATTTTGGGAGGATAAATGGCTAGGAGATGTTTACTTTAGAAATAGTTTCACTGGGTTGTACTTTATTTCAAATGGTCAAAGGAACAATGGGGGAATTAGCAAGTTGGAGAACAACAGGGTGGATATGGGATATGCAGTGGAGAAGAAATAAGTTTGAGTGGTAAAGGGAACAAGAAACTGTTGAGATTATTTCAGTCTAAGTTCAAGAGGGGAGTGAATTAGACTTAGAAATTTTTCGCTAAGAGTACTATTTAAGAAATCCTAACATAAAAAGAACAAATTAATTTAAGAAAAAATAGATTTATTTCCTGATTTCAAGAAGCAGTTGAAGTGATACAAAACTTTTAATACGATTCTCAAACCAGTACCTTTAACACAATTAGTTTAAAAATTTTCCACTTGAAACAATTTTGTTAAAGAGCTTTTAAGAGCATAAATTAAATTCAGCAAGCAACTTTCAAAAGATTTTTTAAAACAGTTTCAAAATAATAGAACCTTGAACTAGATTTCTTATTGAATTTTAAAGCATGTATTTCTTAGCCAAAGATTAGATTTACTTTGAATTTTAAGAAAGATTAAAGCCTTATCAGAATCTTAAAAAATAGAATATGATTTAACCCAACAGTAGTTAAAACAATAGATTCAATTCTGAAACAATAGGTTTATTTTATCAGTTTTTCAGATTTCAGATTTAAAGCAGTGATCAAGAAAGGAGAAAGGCACACACAGATTTATACTGGTTCACTCTATAAGAGCTACATCTAGTCCCACCTTATACCAAGATGGATTCCACTTAAATCAAAGCAATATTTACAAAACTTCTTAGTTCTTAAACCCTTCAAGAACCAAGATCACAAGCTGAAACACACTATTTCAGCAACACACTAACTTCTAGATGCTGAAAATGGGCTTTGATGTCTATAAATCTAAGTGGATTGCTTGAAGACTCTGCTGCTGCTTGTGTGTGTGGGTTCTAGGTAATTTGAATTTATTAATCCACTCATATTTATGATCCAAAGTGGTTTGAATCAAGTTCTTTTGAAAGAGGGTGTTTTCTAAAGAAAGTGGAAAATCAACCAGTTATTTTGTCGATTCAACCGGTTGATTTACACTTAGTGTTTTTGAAAAGAATTTGAAAAAGCTTGAAATTGATTGACCTTTCTGTCAAACCAATTCAACCGTTTGTTTCGTGTTTTTAATTGGTTGATTTTTGAAAATCCTTAACAGAATTCGGTTAAGTTAGTTGATTCTGTTTAACCTAATTTAAAACTAATTTAGCTTTTGAATTAAATGTTTTTAACAATTATTTAGAGTTTAAATAATCTACTTTATGCTCCTGGTTGTTATGAAATTAGATTAACTCTTTCAAATAAGTTTTCTCCAAGATTGCTTCAAGTTTTGGATTCTTTCTAAGAGTGGAATAGGATTGCTTTGTATTCTTTCTATTCAATCTGTGATTGTAACAGGTGTGATCATTCCTTTTCTCTCTAGACAATTGTATTTTTGTAAGAATTGGTGTTATGCAGATCCAGAGAGTGTTCTGTGATTTGTGGTGTGTTGTTTGCCAAAGAAGATGTGTGTTCTTGAAGGGTTCAAGATCACCTCTTTCGTGTGTGGTGTGTAATCAAGGTTTTTGATTGTTTAGTGGAATATTAGAGGTTTCTGGGGACTAGATGTAGCTTTTGGATAAGAGTGAACCAGTATAAATTTCCTGTGTGAATCTTTCTATCCCTTATCTCTTTAAATCTATTTTTGATTCATTTCTATCTCTACTGATATAAACAACCGATTGTTTTGCAAAAACAACTGGTTGAATTTCTCCTATTAAGTGAAAATTGTTTTTAATTCACCTAAATAGATTTCCAGTTGATTGATTCTCTCTTATCTTTCACTCTACCTTCAATATGTGCGAAAATATTTCATAAACAATTCACTCCCTCTTGTTTAAGGCCTTTAATTCTAACAATTGGCATCAAGAGCTAAGTTCTTAAAAGTCATTCAAGTTTTCGATCCTACAATTTTTTTCATGGCTGAAAAAGTACCCTTTGGGGAGGGTGATTCAATTAACAGGCCACCTTTGTTCTGTGGTTTTGAATTATCAATTTTGGAAGGTAAGGATGAAGATCTTTGTAGAATCAATTGATAAAGGAATTTTATATGCAATTGAAAATGGTCTTTTTTTTCCTATGCTTGAAAAAGATGAAGTGTTTTCTGAAAAGCCTTGGTCCCAACAGACTGAGCATGAAAGCAAAAAGGATAAATATGATTGTATATCAAAGAATATCATTACATCTTCATTAAATTCTGATGACTTTTTCAGGGTATCACAGTGTGCCTCCGCAAAGGAAATGTGGGATACTTTTGAAGTGACTCATGAAGGAACAAATGACGTGAAGAGAGCAAGCAAACATGCTCTTATCCAAGAATATGAGATGTTTAGAATGCAAAAAGGGGAGATAATTGCAGAAGTACAGAAGAGGTTTACTCACATTGTCAACCACCTCATGAGTCTTGGAAAAATGTTTGAAAAAGAGGAAATCAACATTAAGATCCTCAAGTGCCTAGACAGATCTTGGCATCCCAAGGTCACAACCATCTTTGAGTCTAAAGATCAAACATCTTTGACAACAACTTCATTGTTTGGAAAGCTTAGAGAACATGAATTGAAGATGAATAGGCTGAATGTTCAAGAAAATGAAGACAAGCATGTGAGAAACATTACCTTGAAAGCTGTTGGACATAAAAATTGCCAACATTCAAGTGATGACAGTGATAGAGAAACCCTTAGCTTGTTGACCAGGAAGTTTAATAAATTCTTGAAGAAAAACAATAACAAGAATCAATCATCCAATAGGTATAACAACAAGAAGCTCAATGACTTTAATACTAACAAATACACCTGTTTTGGATGTGGTGAACAGGGCCATATTAAAGTTGATTTCCCCAACAATGAGAGTAAAGAAAGAGTATCAAGCAAGAAAGGTGAAAAGAAAGGAAAAGCCAAGAGAGCCTACATTGCTTGGCAAGATAATGAAGTTTCTTCCTCAAGCTCATCTTTAGGAGATGAAGAAGCAAATCTTTGCTTAATGGCCAAGGGAGAATCTGACATAAGTAGTGTAAGTTTCAGCACTTCAATAAATTTTGAAAACTATAGCCAACTTCTTGATGCTTTCAAAGAAACTCATGAAGAAGCTAATAGATTGGCTCTTTTAAATAACTGGTTGAAAGGCATGAATAATTCGTTGGAAAACAGGGTCAAGACTCTGGAAGAAGAGCTAAAAAATTCGAAAAATGATTTTGACAATATGGAAATGATTTACAAAAACTCTTCTTGCAAGTGTGACTCTAGTTCTTGTGAAAATTGTGAATCTCTCCAAGAGAAGGTTCACTACCTTGTGAAAACTGTGGATAAGCTTTCTAAAGGCAAATCAAATTTTTAAACTGTTCTTTCTTCTAAAAAATGTGTCTTTGGTAAAGCTAGTTTGGGTTTTAATCCACAAAGCAATAAAAGTGGTGTTTCAAAGCCTTTCTCAACCATCAGTGAAAAACTATCGATTGATAAGTCAAAACATCCAGTTGTTTCATGCTTTTATTGTATGAAAAAGGACCACTCTGTCAGATTCTGTAAAGTAAGGAAATTTTCTGTCCATAAAGGTATTTCGAAATGGTTTCCTCAGGTTTCCAAGAATCCTAAGGCTTCTAATGATCCAATTAATGTCAATGGACCTACATTTGTCAGGAGACTAAACCTTGCTACTTGATCTTGTCTCTTGCAGGGCTCCTTGATGGAAAATCAACATATGTGGTACCTAGACAGTGGTTGTTCCAAGCACATGACAAGGGAAAAATCCAAGTTTTTCAATCTTATCCTTAAGCAAGAAGGTCATGTAAATTATGGAGACAACAAAAAAAGGGAAGATTCTTGGGAGAGGCACCATTGGTGACAAGAACAGATTCTTGATTCATGATGTACTATTTATGGAAGGGCTCAAGCATAGTCTCCCTAGCATTAGCCAACTGTGTGATAAAGGTTATCAAGTAACCTTCAAGCCCAACACTTGTGAGATACGACTACGTAATTCATAGGAAATATTGTTGATTGGTAAAAAGGTCAATGATGTTTATCTTCTTGATATCTCACATTTTGCATCTATTGGTTGTCTTCTAACCAAACATGAGGAATCATGGTTATGGCATAGAAGGATAACACATATCCACATGCATCATCTAAATAAGTTGATATCTAAAGATCTTGTGACAGGTTTACCCAAACTCAAGTTTGAGAAATATCATATATGTGAGGCATGTCAAAAGGGAAGCAAATCAAACATTTTTTCAAACTAAAAAATGTGGTTTCTACTTCAAAATCCCTTGAACTGCTGCACATGGATTTATTTGATCCTTTAAGAACCATGAGTCTTGTTAGAAACTACTATGCTTTTGTTATTGTTGATGATTTCTCTAGGTTCACTTGGACGCTATTCTTGGAGTCAAAGAGTGATGCATTTTTTGCATTCAAAAAGCTTGCCAAGAGACTGCAAAACATGAGTTGCAGCAACATTTGTGCCATTCGTAGTGATCATGGAGGGGAATTCCAAAATGAAAAATTCAATACTTTTTGTGAAAAGCTTGGAATCTTTCATAATTTCCCTGCTCCTGGAACTCTTCAATAGAATGGGGTTGTGGAAAGGAAGATCGAATCTCTTAAGGAACTTGCTAGAACCATATTAAGTGAGTCCTCTTTGCCAAAATATTTTTGGGCAGATGCTGTTAGCACAACTTGCTATGTGATGAACAGGGTTCTCATTATATCAATCTTGAAGAAGACTCCATATGAACTGCTTAATGGAAGAAAGGCCAACATCGGTCATCTAAAAGTGTTTGGATGCAAGTGCTACATTTTGAATAATGGAAAAGAAAACCTTGGCAAGTTTGATGAGAAAGCGGATATTGGTATATTCCTTGGTTTTATTCTTCATCTAGTCATGCTTATAGAGTGTACAATAAAAAGCTCATGACTGTGGAAGAATCTATCCATGTATTTGATGAGACTAACCACGCAAAAAAGGAATCTATGAAGAATTATGCAGAAGATGATCATAACATTATTTTGCAGAAGCTGGAAACTTGCCTAGAAAAACAACCGATTGATTATGCAAAACAATCGGTTGAAATTCTATAACAGAATGAGTTACCCAAAGAATGGAGGATTTGTAGAGATCTTTTTGTGGACAATATCATTGGAAAAATTCATAAGAGAGTGTCTACAAGAAGAACTATCTCAAATTACTGTAAACACATGGGTTTTGTCTCTCAAATTGAACCTAAGTCAATTGGTGAAGCTCTTAAAGATGAAAACTGGATTGCTACCATGCATGAGGAGCTTAATCAATTCACCATAAATGATGTATGGACTCTTTTTCCCAAAACTAATAAGATGAATATCATTGGAACCAAGTGGGTGATAGAAATAAGCTAGATGAATCTGGTGTGATAACAAGGAACAAGGTTGGGCTGGTTGCTAAAGGATACAATCAAGAGGAAGACATAGACTATTATGAAACTTTTGCACCTGTGGCCAGATTGGAAGTCGTGCGATTACTACTTGCATTTTCTTGCATGAGTGGCTTCAAATTGTTTTAGATGTATGTGAATAGTGCATTTCTAAATGGATTTATCAATGAGGAGGTCTATGTCTCACAACCACCCGGTTTTGAAGATCATCAACATTCCAAGCATATATACAAGATGAAAAAGGCCTTGTATGGACTTAAGCAAGCCCCAAGGTAGTGGTATGAGAGGCTTAGCAATTTCCTCTTGTCTCATGGCTATAAGAGAGATAAAGTTGATAAGACTCTTTTCATTAAGAAGTCAAAATTTGTGGTCATTTTAGTTCAAATCGATGTTCATGACATTACATTTGGTGCTACTAATGATTATCTATGTGAAGAATTTGTGGCAGCTATGTAGGGGAAGTTTGAAATGTTCATGATGGGAGCTTTCTTTCTTCTTAGGATTGCAGGTCAAGCAATCAAAGGGAGGTATATTTCTAAGTCAAATCAAGTATTGCAAGGAGATTCTTAAGAGGTTTGAAGTGGAAAACTACAAAGAGGCCACCACACCAATGTCCACAAGCTATTATATGGATGCAGACTTGACTAGATCAACAGTAGATCAAACAAAATACAAAGGATTAATTGGTTCTTTGCTATGTCTCACAGCTAGCAGGCCAAACATCATGTTTGTTGTTTGTCTATATGCTAGCTTTCAATCAAATCCAAAGGAATCTCACTTCAAAGATGCAAAATGGATTTTGAAATACCTCAAGGGCACAACCACTATTGGTTTATGGTATCCCTCTCAGTCTCATATTCATTTGGTTGGTTATTAAGATTCTGATTTTACAGGGTGTAAGTTGGATAGAAAAAGCATAAGTGGGACTTGTCATCTTCTTGGTTCGAGTCTCATATCTTGGCATAGCAAGAAGCAAGCTTCTGTGGCCCTTTCCATTGCAGAAGCTGAATATATAGCTACTGGTAGCTGCTATGCTTAAATTCTCTGGATCAAACAACAGTTAGAGGACTTTGGTTTGAAGGTCAATAAAGTGCCTTTGATTTGTGACAACACAAGTGCTATAAATCTCACTAAAAATCAGATTCACCACTCAAGGACAAAGCACATTGAAATCTGCCACCACTTTATAAGAGATCATGAGAGCAATGGGGATTGTGAAGTTCAGTTTATTGAAACTGAAAGACAACTTGCAAATATATTCACAAAGCGACTGCCTAAAGACAAGTTTTTAAGAAATGAATTGGGTATTCTTGATTCTAAAATTCTTTCTTAATTTTGTTTTTATCCTTTCTTCTACTCTATTTGTGAAGACAAATAGGGGGAGAATTATCTGGTTTGTAATATGTGGAACTGCTGTTGCATATCTGGTTTAATTATTGTTATGCCTTGCTCTGATTTTTGCACCTCTTTTCACACTGGTTTTTATGGTTTTCTTGCTGGAAATCATATGCTAAAAAATGGTTCAATGGTGCTAGTTAAATCTGGATATTTTTTCTATTTGGTACATGCACAATTTCTATTTTGGAGGTACTTTCAAATTCAAATAAGACAACACAAGAAAATCAGGGATTTTTTTTCATCAAAGAGGAGGAAATTGTTGAACATGGGCTTTGAAGTCTCCAAATCTAAGTGGATTGCTTGAAGACTCTGCTGCTGCTGCTTGTGTGTGGGTTCTGGGTACACTAATGCAAAATGAATAAAAGAATGATCTTTATTTAGTGCGGCTTTGCGCTCACACGCATTCGTAAAAAACGCGGTGGTATTTTTTAAATTAATTTGATTTACAAATGCGGCTATACAAATAGCCGCATTTGTAAATCATTTTTTACCCTAAATTTTGAAGCGCGCCACACTTTCATATTTCTCCTATTTGCTTTCGTTTGCACGGTTCCTGCACTCATGTATGCTTGGAGTTCATCTCTTCTTCTGCATCTTCATTAATTTGTGCCATTGTGAGTTTCTTGAATCGCTTTCTTCCTTTGCATCTTCACTACGTATAAAATTTTTTCGTTTTGCTTATATTTTTTTTTTCCTTGCATTGGTGGTCGAAGGTGTTGTTCCATTGGCTTTGCTGCTCCGTCGCTGCTCCGCCACCGCTTCTACTGCCACCGCCATTGTTGGTGCTCCCTTGCCACTCTTCACCACCAACGTTCATTCACACACAAGGTTGGTGTGGTTTTTTAAATTTTTTGAATTTTTCATTAATATTTTGAATTAATTTTTTTTATGTATTATAATTTGCATATTTTAAATTTTATATTATTTAGTATTTATTATATTTTGAATTTGAATTTATATTCTGAAGCTTTTACAAGTGCGGCTCTAACATATAACCGCACTTGTAAATAGTATTTATAAATGCGGCTAAATAGCCGCATTTGTATATCTTCGATTTACAAGTGTGTGCTGATCAAATGCGGCTATATAGCAGCATTTATAAATTTAAAATAGCTGCACTTGTTCTATGTTTCTACACCAGTGGTAGTTTGAATTTGTTAATCCACTCATAGTTATGATCCAAAGTGGTTTGAATCAAGTTCTTTTGAAAAAGGGTGTTTTCTAAAGAAAGTAGAAAATCAACTAGTTGTTTTGTCGATTCAACTGGTTGTTTTACACTTAGTGTTTTGAAAAGAATTTGAAAATGCTTGAAATTGATTGACCTTACTGTCAAGCCAAATCAACCAATTGTTTTGTGTTTTTAATCAGTTGATTTTTGAAAATCCTTAACAGAATTTTGTTAAGTTAGTTGATTTTGTTTTACCTGATTTAAAACTGATTTAGCTTTTTCATTAAATGTTTTTAACAGCTATTTGGAGTTTAAATAATTTGTTTTATGCTCCTGGTTGTTATGAAATTAGATTAACTCTTTCAAATAATTTTTCTCCAAGATTGCTTCAAGCTTTGGATTCTTTCTAAGAGTGGAATAGGATTGCTTTGTACTCTTTCTATTCAATCTGTGATTGTAACAGGTGTGATCATTCCTTTTCTCTCTAGACAATTTTATTTCTGTAAGAACTGGTGTTGTGCAGATCCAAAGGGTGTTCTGTGATCTGTGGTGTGTTGTTTACCAAAGGAGGTGTGTGTTCTTCAAGGTTTTAAGATCACCTCTTTGGTGTGTGGTGTGTAATCAAGGTTTTTGATTGTTTAGTGGAATACTCAGAGATTTCTGGGGACTAGATGTAGCTCTTGGATAAGAGTGAACTAGTATAAATTTCCTGTGTGAATCTTTCTATCCCTTATCTCTTTAAATATGTTTTTGGTTGATTTCTATCTCTAGTGATATAAACAACCGATTGAATTTCTGCTATTAAGTGAAAACTGCTTTTAATTCGGCTAAACAGATTTCCAATTTATTGATTCTCTCTTATCTTTCACTCTACCTTCAATATTTGCAAAAATATTTCATAAAGAATTCACCCCTCCTGTTTAAGGCCTCTAATTCTAACACTAGAAACTTTATCATGAAGTACAAACACAAACACTTTTACAAGAGGAAAGTTTAGGAAGAAAACACCTTGATTGAAAACACAAGAGTTTGAACCAGGACCCTCACAGCTACAACACTTGAAAGAACCTTGAATTTCAAGATAAAGGCACCAACACAAAAGCACTTAAAGTTTTTTAAGACAAAACTTTCAAAAACTAAAACTCACTTCAAAATCTCAATGAAAGCACTTGAAAATAGTATGCAAATCGTGATTGCAAGGGTGTCTTTTTACCTGAGATCAACCTTCCTTTTTATAGGTTTCAGATCAAAACAAATTTTCAAAAAACAGTTAAGAACTGTTATAAAACAATAGATTGAAGTTCAAAAGAACAAATTCTTTTTGAACATACTCTTTGTGGTAACATAACCACTTTCAGATTAGTTGAAAACTAAAAATGTGAACAAAACAGAATTTAGAGTCAAAACTGATTTTCAAAAATGCTAATAGTTTTTGAAGCAGTACCAAATTATCAATTGTTTTGTCAAACAACAAATTAAATTTTTATGGAGTAAAACAATTTTGAAAAACCTGAAGCAGTTTCTTAAAACTCTTTTCAAGAGGCCTTTGTGCTTAAGCTCATCACTATGGTTGTGAGATATAAGGTAGATTTAGAATGCAAAAGGCTATTTAAACAACTCTAACCTAACTAAGACTACAAATTACATTTTTCATAAACCTTCAAACAAGATGTCTTCATCAAACACTTTTTCATGTAAGTTGAGTAGAGTCTTCATCTATCTTCAACAGAAACAACACTACTTAGTCAAATTAACAACATTATTTTAAATAGGGATATAGTTAATACAAGGTCATGGCAAGGTGAAGAAGATGAAATTTACTTAATTAGGTATGCCTACAAAGTTCTAAAGAATAACACTAGAGTTGAAAACAACTCATTCTTTTACTCTTTTTTTTTTGGTTTGTAAAAGTTAACCCTAATGCTCAAATCCTTGTCTGGAGAGTATTATCAGGCAAAGTACCAATGAGGGTGAACCTGATTAATATAGGGGTAACTATACAAAGTATTTTGTGTCCTCTATGCCACTTACATGATGAATCAGTGATTATTGTTGTAATATGCAATTGTTGCATGGAATTCCTATTTTAGCTGGGTTGGCATTCAGTTTGTCCAACATACTAACATTAAAAACCATATTAAACAGTTCTATATTCCTTTTTTTAATCATAAACAAAATCTGATATGGAAAAGGATGTGGATAGCAACTATGTGTAGTTTATGGGATCATAAAAATACAATTATCTTAAAACAAGGTATAGTAAATGCTAAGAAATTTTCCATTTGGCTTAGCTGGAGTCTTGGTTATGGATGAAAAGTAAAAAATTTGCTATCAAAATTTCCTTTTTTGATTGGTCTATGAACCCAATCCAATGCTTAAAATCAATCACGTAGCTTCTGGTTTTACTTGTTTTGCTTCCTTTCCTTATAAACTTATCTTGGTTTTTGGGTTCATGCACTTATTTGACTATATTAATTAGCCAATATTAATTAGCCAAGTTAGCTAGGAAAGGTAGTTTGATGTTGCAGGTTAAATGGGAACAACAAAGGAAATTTCTTTAGTGCATATAATATCCTACAACGACGATCATACAGGATGAAAGCAAGGAATACCAAAGAAAGCATTGAAAAAGGTTGAAGTTGGAGTTCAAGCCAAAGAAAGCATAGTTGTTATGTCCTTCAGCTGGACCACTTTAACATAAAAACATGGCGAGGAAATACACAACAAAAGTTATGCCAACATGGAGCACAACAACATTGTTGAAACTGTGAACTTTTTAAATAAGAATAGAATCTTTCTAAATAGTCTCACAATAGACTTCACAAATTCTACATGTTCTCTCTGATAACAACTATACTATAAATTACATTTAAAAGCATAATATAAATGACATTTAAAACTAGAATTAAAGGTAATAATTATTAACCATTCAAATTTCCAAATAAAACTGATGACAACTTTGAGTTTAATGCTTAACAAATTCTTCCCTTAAAATCAAAACTTTCATATTCTTCATTCCAATTGCGTTTCTGATTATCATCACCCACACTTCCAATTTTATGTTTTTCCTTACCCCAACTGTCTCCAATATTTTCCCAGCAGCCACCACATTGTTCTGGACTAAAAGTTGTTGGGTCTATTTGTGTCTAAGTTCAAGAAGGGGGTGAATTGAGCTTAGAAGATTTTCGCAAATCAAAACTGTTTTCAGTTATTCACAGAAAAAGAACAGATTGATTTATAAAAGAACAAATTTATTTTCTGATTACCTTTAACAAAATCAGAAGCAAGATCAAATTAGATTTGAGATTAAACAGAGAATTTTCTAGAACAAATTAGGTACTTTGATAGCAGCAAGATCAAGAAGGATATTCAACCAAGAAAACTAACTCTTGAAACTTTAAGAACAACTTGAAACAAAGAATTGAATCTTGAACAGGGTTATTAAAAAGGATTTTATGATATTCGTTATTCAGCAATCACACATACTCATATGTTCATAAGCACCAAAGAACATTCACTAAAACTTGAAGAACAATATGAACAAGCCCATAAATAATTGATTCAATTTTAGTTCAACAAATTTATTTTCTGGCAGATTATCCAATTATGCAGAATATTAGTACAGAGATTAAGAACAGAGATACACACACAATTTATACTGGTTCACTCATCAAGAGCTACATCCAGTTTTACCTTACACCAAGGCAAAATCCACTAAAATAGATCAAAATAATTACCAACACCTTACAGTTCTTGAACCCTACAAGAACAAGGCACTCAAAGCTAAAAAACCCTATTTCAGCACTACTTGCACTTCAAGAAACCCTATCTTGAAATGTCTTACACAAACACCTTTACACAGAAAAGAATTAAGGAACGAAAACACCTTTAATGAGGATGTAAGAACCCAAAAGGGTGGCCCAGATTGTAGTCCAGCAGTGACAACACCTTCACCAAGCTTAAGGCTGACAAGAACAAAGCACACTTTGATTGCTTTTGGAAAACACTTTCAAGAACACTTGCAAATCCTTTTCAACTCACTGAAAACTTTTAATCTTTGTTTTAAAACTTGATTGCTCAGCACTGCTTTTCAAGGAGATGTGCCTCTCTTTATATAAGAAATGATTTATAATAGATTTTCAAAAAACAATTACAAATCTGTTATAAAAAGAACATATAGAAAATTAAATGAACAGATTTATTTTCGAAAAGGAAAAGAGAGATTTTAAACTTTTGCAGCTCAATATTTTGATAGCATAAGAGATTGAGCCAAGCTTCTTGGTGCAAAAACAAAGCTATGAAAAACTTTAAAAGCAAGACACCAGTTAAAAAAGAATTTATTCTTTCAAGGAACAACAAATTCATTTTTTGTGCAGTAAAGCATATTTTGAGAAAAGCTTAAGGTAGTTTTTCAGAAAACTATGAATATCTTCGTGTGCCTTGATCTTACCACCTTGACGAGGCAAATGAGGTAGGTCATGCAGCAAAAGGCTACCTTTAAACTCATCCTAAGCTATATACAAGATTACTCCATAACCATTACACCCTTCAAAGCAAACTAACAATTTTCTTCATCAAAAACAATCTACAAGGCAGAGAAGAAGCTTTATCCATCTTCAACAAAATCAACTTCAGTCTTCTTCACTGCGAGAACCCATGCAGTGTTACAATTTGATTTACTTTTAATTTCCCAAATAGAATCTTCTACACTTTTACCTTTGAAACTGAAATGATTTTTAAGGAAGACCCTAACTTCAATGAGCTTGGAGCATAATGATTAAACCATATTTCCCTCTTAAATGATGTCTTGATAACATTCCATTTACTATCTTTTCCTAAATTAGAACCATTATTTTCAAGTAGAACACTTGAACCAAGTTTCTTATTGCTACAAAAAACTTTACTCTGTTGTAAGACTTTCCAAAGTATTTTCTACACTTTCAACAATAACAATTGGTTATGCCACTTCTTGATAGCTTCAACGAAATTTGTAAACTTATAAAAGACTTCTAATTTGGATTCGTTAACCTTTTCTTTCTATGCCAAAAGCAGCAAATTGGAGTTCTTCTACTTGACTGACTTTACTTTATTTGTCTTTCTCCATATCAACATATTTTTCTTCCAATTATTTTGTAAACCTTCTTTCCAGGTTACCTTGTTTTGCTTCAACACTCTCTAATTGAAATACCAGGACACTCCTCTTATTTAGAAGATTGTGTTTTTTATTATTCAGTAAATTGCAAAATTCTTCCAAGCTAGTTGATTTTGCCCTTAAACCTTCTAGCTCAATTTTTTTCATCACAAAGGGACTTCTTCGGTAATTCACTCTTTCAATTGAGTTTAAACATCCAATTCTTTGTCATCTCCATGTGTGCGAGTACTCGTCCATTTTTGTCCTTCAAGTGCAAAATCCTGTGTTTCATGAAAATCGAACAATTTTTCTCCAATAATTGTCTCATATACTAAGAATATTACTTTCCAAGTCAGGTACATAATAGACCTCCTCCATAGTACCTTCTTTTCTGTCCTTTTGGGAAAAAACATAATTTTCCCAGACCTTTGATGGGAACCTTTGTTGAGTCTCCAAAAGACTCATGTCCATCTTCTATCTCTTGTATATCATCAACAAAGAGGTGTTTGTTCCCACACATATGATTACTAGCACCAGTGTCTATATACCATACCATGTCACTATTTAGAGTGACGCCTTCATTGGCCATCATGAGGATTCCTTCAACATTCAACATTTTGACGATTTGAGCTACTAACTCTTCCATAATCACGACCTTGCCCATGCCAGTTTTGCTGGTTCATTTATCCCTTCTCTTTTTTTCCCATGACCATGACCTTCGTTGTGATCAAAACTGCAACCTCCTCATCCATGTCCTCTTTATCGGTTATGTGGCATGTACATCACCTTATCTTCTTTGATGGTCATCTTTGTTTGTAAGGCTTCCTCCAAGACTTTCATTTCTTTTTCTTCTTTCGTTGTTCATGTGCTTCAAGAGAACCCACAAGATAATCAATGGTCATTTCTTCCAAATTTCTTGATTCCTTGATTGCACATACACTATTTTCAAAGTTATCGGTCAATGACTGAAGAATTTTCTCCAAACCCTTGCATCAGTTAGAGTTTCTCCATTGTGTTTGAGTTGATTGGCTATCGTTTGCACACGAGTAATGTAACTAGATACATCTTTTGAATCCTTCATCTTCATGGCCTCTAACTCACCTCGTAGAGTTTAAAGACGCATTTGTTTAACTCGGACAACACCCTTAAACACCTTTTCCAAAATATCTCAGGCTTCCTTTGAAGTTGATGCACCGATAATCTTTTCAAATATTAACTCATCAACTACTCGATAAAACATGTACAAAGTTGTCTTATCTTTCGGTCATGTATCTTTCAATTTTTGTTTAGGAGTAACCCGTGGTTTTTTTTGGTTCTTCAAAACCTTCTTGAACCACCTCCCAAGAATCTTGAGATCCAAGAAGAATTATCATTTGGATACTCCAATTGTCATAATTGGCCATCTTTGTTAGTTGAGGTAGTGATAAATTATTTGTTATAATGACAATAATTTTGTTACCAATTTGTGAACATAAAATATATCTTTATTTCACTGCTATTTTTCAAATAAGAATACAATCTCTCCAAACAGTCTCACAATATACTTCTCAAATTCTACATATCCTATGTGATAACAACTATACTATAAATTACATTTAAAAGCATAGTATAAATGACATTTAAAACTAGAATGTAATAATTATTGACCATTCAAATTTCCAAATAAAACTGATAATAGTTTTGAGTTTAATGCTTAACACAAACTATTATGGAATCTTTTGTTGTCATCTTGGAATAGAAACAATTCTGCAGAATGGTGGGAGGTGTTGCTGGAAAGTGGCAAGAGCAACACCAACTATAACAAAGGATGATCTTCTGGTGACTGGAATATATGGTTATGAGTTGCTCTTGTGGTGACAAAATCAACAAGAGAATTAGTTTGGAAGACACTGATTAAATCCTTGTGGAGCAGTGAGTCCTTACCAACACTAAAAAGTAAAATTAAGTATATATGTGGAGTTAAAAGCTCTTTGTGTATCTCATTATGATGATGTTATAAGCTCTTAGCATATAATTGACCATGGTATTTTGTTGAAACATATCTTAATATTTGAAATATTTATGTCCTTTGGAATGGGTTGTATACCTATGCACAATTTTATTTAATTGTTTCTTGCAATAAATGTTGAAGATTTTCTACGTTTACTAAAAGTTAAAATATTTTATAATATATAAATAGATGTAAATTTTATTTTATAAAATTAAGTTAAATTTAACTTTTAATTTTTAGTAATAAGAAATAGACATATAATAATAGATGTAAATAAGAAACCAATGTAAACAATTGCACACACAAAAATTATAGTTTAACATCCATATAAAACAAAATACTTCCATTTTACCATCTATTTTAATAATATAATAATATCTATTAATAATTTATTTTAAGATATAAAAATTTATAATTAAAATAATAATATATTAAGTTGTGAAATAGAAATAATTATTTGAATGGTGTCAAAATATAATAATCATCCGTATTTTCCAGAATATTGTATTGAGTGACGAATGCATGAAGAGAAAGTGGAAGGGGAAGTGGGTTGCAATGTAAGATGGTTACGTGGAAGTTGAAGTGAGTGGCTCCTGCTTAGGTTTTGGAGGGTGCCTGCAATGTTTCATTCTCTGCTTCCACGTAACACTCGCATGCATTTGGTTTAGTCATAAATTAATACCATGGACAATAATATCATATTCTGGCCTCTGTATCCATTCTACACTATTTTTAATCTTCGATTTTATATATAAAAATGTTTTATATATAAAAATGTTATATGCATATAAAGATTAAATATATATATATATATATATATATAGTGATAATAATTAGTTGATGATGTTTTTATACTAACTATATAGGTAATAATATATATTTAATTAGTTGATAATTTTATTATGTTATTTTATTTTATTGAGTTGATTATTGTAATGTGTATATTTTTATTTTTATTTTATATTTTTTAAATATATATTTATATAACTTATTTATTTTTATTTTTTTGTATTTAAGTTTGAGATATTATTTAAAAATTTAAATATAAGATGAAATAAAATTGAAGTCTATGATGAGCTAGAGACTAAATAAATGGATGTGAAAAAAATGAATAAGATACAAGAAAGTAAATAAAATAATTTTGCATATTAGGAAATAAATATTTAAAACAAAATTTTCTGTAAATATTGTTATATATAAAATCAAAATTAGAAATTAAAAAAAAAGTCATTAACTGAATAGGATAATAAATAAAATAAAATAATTATTGTAAAAATAAAAACAAGTTAAAGTATGCAGGATAAATATAAAAGAAAGCACTAAATTGGTATTTTGTGTGTATATATATATATATATATATATATATATATATATATATATATATATATATATAATTCTTATAAACAAGTTAGGATTTTTATTCATCGTATTTAATGAAAATAATGCAATATTTTTACAGGCTTACATGACTTTTATAATTTTAGAGCACATTAATTTTAATTTGTATTTTTGTAGATATTAAGGTCATTTTTATGAGACTAAATCGAAATATTTATTTATTTTGATGCAAAAATCATTCTTTATATAGCTATTATTAATTCTACTTAACTTTTTATAAAAATGATATTCTCACTTATCATTCTATACATAACCATTAGACACTCATTTGTTACATTTGTTTGCTTTTTAATCTTCCTTTATTATAATGCATACTCTAAATTGATATTAATGTATAACCACGTAGTTCTAACAAACTTTGAGATAAAATAGCAAATTGTTATGATCCTGGACATTTTTTCCTTCAAATATTTTTGGATGACTTTTTTTTCTTAAGTTAACTAACATAAGCTGATTTGTGAAAGTCTTAAATTGCATTTTTCACTTAATTTATGTGACAAAGAATGATGGCTAGTACACAAAATTGTCTATTTTTACTGTATTATTTTCTTGGTTTCTTATCTTTCATATTAGTTTTTAAAATAAAATAAATATCAATTCTGTTCTTTAGTAACTATTTCCTTTAAAAAAAATATTATTTGGGTCGGACCTATTTTCAAATTAGATCAAACCAAACACACATTTCTTTTCTGGGTGCACTCCAACAATTTTTTCCCTGCACCTCGTCATTTTGAGAAAGACTATTTTATCATTTTTAAAAATGATTTTTGAATGATTTTATTTGAAATGTTTCCGGAAATTTATTATTCTACAAGTAAAAAAAATGTGATATGAAATTATTTTTTTATCTTTTAGATTTTTTATTCCAAAAACATTTTTGCTTACAAAACATTTTTATTATGGAATTATCAAAACTGTGAAGGATAAATTTGAGTATTTGAAAGAATATAAGATACAGAAAGAAAAATGTAGGGTGCAGGAAGAAATATCATTCTTTTCTTTTCTTTGGACCAAATTCAGTCCACACTTTCGATTTACTTCAAACTGATTCTTCCTGTACTTTCATATCTTCTTCTGCCACCTTCATTCACAGCATGAAAATACATTTTTATTCTTCTTATGTCACCCCCATAGAGTAGTTTCTGGATCATATAATTTGGAAATACATTTGAAAAAAGACTTCCAGATTACATAATCTGGAAGCTAAAAAAGACTTCCGAATTATGTAATCCAGAAAGTATGCATTTGAAAAAATGTTTCCAGATTATGTAATCCAGAAGTGAATTACAAATTTTAAAAATGACTTCCAGATTATGTAATCCGGAATATCACAAAGAGGTATTTTTGGAAATCTGAGAATTGATGGAGGTGAGAGAAGGTATGGAGGTGCAGGAAGAAACAGCCTTTACTTCATACTACTACTACTCTTATTAAAATCAAATCTGGGTCTCCTAAACTAAACACATATTTAACTACGGCAGTTTCTTCCTACATCCCTACGTTTTTCTTCCTGCACCCCCATAATGTAATGTAAAGACAAAAATATCCCTATTATTTTTCAAAAACCCCAAAATGCACATAAGACTCACACTACTCTTTCTTCTTCCGGACAATACTATTCGGTAGTTTTATGGAATGGGAAATCCATAAATCTTTCGGATTGAGGAATTCATAAATCTTCTGGATTGATGAATCTGGTAATCTTCTGGATTGATGAATCCGGTAATCTTCCGGACCCATCAATCCGTAACAAAAATTAGACTTCTAGATTCAGCAATCCAGAAATCAACAATTTGCCTTCGAAACACCTCTTTGTTTGGAAAAGAACATGATTCACTTCTGGATTAATGAATCCATAGCACACTCCCAAATCCCGATATCTGGTAACCTAAAAAACTCTAATTTTTTTCAAATAAAAGATGAAAGTCAGTTTTGGGATTTACAAAATTGTGAGGGTACAGAAAGAAAAACGTAGGGGTGCAGGAAGAAGCCTTTAACTGCCTATTTGGCAAATTCTTCTTGCACCTTATAAATTGTTACATGTATCCGATACATTTTGAAATTTCAAAAGTTATCTTTTTTATTTTAGAATTAAAAATTTGAAATTAAAAAAAAACATTCAGAAAAATAGATCTGGAATAGATTTTTGTGTTCTAAAAATGGAACTTCATAATAGAATTGGAAAATCAAAATTTTATTATTGAAAAAAAATTCCAAAATATAAAAAATACATTTTGGAAAAGAAATTTCAAAATCATAAATATATTTTTGGAAAAGAGATACCAAAAACTAAAAAGTTGTTATGAAAATCTAAATCCAAAAACGTGTTTAAAAACTGAAATCTGAAATATATTTTTATTTATACATCCTATTTATTTAAAGATATTTTTGTGATTTCATATAAGCATTTAATCTGAATTCAAGGTTTATCGAGTATTGGAAGTAATTTTCTATATATTTTTCCTTTATTTTACCCTACATCTTGGATCATTTGATTTTTCCTTCATTTTACCCTATAATTTACCTTCATCTTGGTTATTGCTACCTTTTCTATGTTCTTTTTTCTCTAAATATATATATATATATATATATATATATTTATTTTTATTTTTTTTTGAATTTTTTTTGAATTTTAGAATATATAATTCAAAAACTTTTCAAATTATAAAATATAGAAGTTAATATTTGTAATTTTTTATATTTTTTATTGTATAATTTAAAATACAAAATTGTATTATTTTGTATTGTGTATTTTGCAATTTAAAATAAAATTTTTATATTTATAACTGTATAATCCCATAATGGTATATTTAAGATTATAGAATTTGTAATACAAATTTTTCAGTTGTGCGTATAATCCAAAATAATACAAAATATATTTTGAATTATAAAATTTAAAATATAAATTTCGTATTTTAAATTATATCATCTAAAATATAAATATTCTAATAAATAACTTAAAAGAATAATTTTAATATTTTTCTCGGGTACACAAAGACATGGAGGAAGTCACAGATAAATAAAGATAACAACTGTTGAATGTTGTATTTAGCCTTGGCCCGTTAAAATATTACACATGATGTTTATCATGTAATATTTGTTGGTGTGACATTTTTTTAATAATAATAAAATTAAGGTCTTGAAAGTATTACTTGATAAAGTACTTTAAAAAATAAATTGATACATATATTAATAAGTTTTGTTAAAGATATTCTAAAATTTTAAAAATAAAGTAAAACGATATTCTATATTCTCTGCATAAATAGTTAATATTTATTACATATTATATATTCTGCTTTTAGTAACTTTAATATGAACTTGTCATAATAAAACAGCAGTCTAAAAATTAAAAATTGCAAAGACAGAAACGACATCGTTAAGCGGGGAAGAGAAAGAAAGGAACAACGTCGTTTCCAAGAGCCTCAAACACAGTTGAGAAATCAATTTCGCGAGAAACCGGAGAGAAGAAGGAAATCATATAGAGCTCGATTCGCAGCTATGGAGGAGCTACTCGTAGCAGCACTATCGATGCTTCTCGTCGTAGCGTTGATCCCACTCTACCTATGGAAACGACGTCAGGATTCTCAGCCTCCACCTCACCGCGACGAACCTCCCCAGGTTTGCACCTTCTTCCAACTCCATCACTCTTCCCTCATTTCGTCACTAAAACCTAATCGCTTCGTTTTTAAAGTCATAATCGAATTTCTTTATAATTGATAACCAATCGACAGGCTCCGCGGAGAGAAACCGTGGTGCGCGCCACCGCCACTCGTCGCATGCGTCGCCGACCTGCCGCGTCTGGAGCTAGCACGTCGGCAGATCCACCTGCGGCGTTAGAAGGTTTCTCGTTTTACTCTTTTGTTTATTTATGTATTTTTAATTTAATTTGTTTTGTGTCCATGTGAAATGCAATAATGCTTTGGTGAATGAAAATGTGAATCAGAGATGTTACTTCTTCATAAATCCGAGATGAGTTGTTTTATACTAAGAATGCTTGGATAAACTTTGAAAAAAAAGAACAAAAATAAAATTATATTTTAGGAAATTAATATAAAAGAATTTCCATTAGCTTATGTTAAATCAATTTTATGTTAGGGAGGAGTTCGTTCCATATTTTTCTTCTTATTTTCTCATCTTACAATAAGTGCTCGTAAAGAATCTCGTTCAAAATGAACTCAAGGACGGTTGATGGATGTAAAATCGTGGAAATTTGGTGATATTTGTGGTTTTATGTTTTGCTATCTTGTTGGATACGTTAATCTAATGTATTGTTAGTGTTTAGGTAAGAATGAGATATAGAGATATTTGTGCTTGTGGAGTCAACCGTTTGACTTATGATTTGCTTAGATAAATTTCTCAATAATCATTTATAGGGAAGAAAAGGTAAATTAAATTAAACTTTTCTCATAAATTAGAATTAGATTATTGACAGTTTTCTCTTTAGGTTCTCCAAAAGCTGATCTCTACTTACGTATAAGCTAAAATAATTTTAACTTACGAGAGAAACTCATTCGTTTTACCTCTTTATTTTCTTCTCTTATAAGTGCATATTGAGAAGTTCATATGGAAGTACAGTTGGACTGGCTGGTGAATGAAAGTATGCGTAGAAATTGCTTCTTGAAACTGGGTTGCCATTTTGAAGTGATGAACTGTTTACATGTAAACAGAATCTGCTGGTGAGAGTGAGGATGAAACTGCTGGTGGAGGGTATTATGAGGCTAAAGCATCAAAGAAAAAGGAAATCAAAAGGCAAGAGAGGGAAGCACGGCGTCAGGTATTTTTTGTTTTGTTTTGTTTTAGAAACTGGTACAATTAACTTTAGGGTAATAATATGTGGACACCTAATATCACAAACACTCCATTAACACCTATTATCTCTCTCCCAATCACATCGTCTATCATACCTGCACTTCTCTCTCTATCTCTCTAGGTGTCAACTAGCGTGGTGATGTCCACCTATCATTTTCCTTCTTTTTACTAGAGTATATTTTTGGCTGGATTCTTGCTTTTTGCACCATAGCTTGTGGACTTCAATACTAATTTACTAATGGACTATAATGTTTGAATTTGATTTACCAAAAGGGATGGTTGGTTTCTTGAAATGAAAGATGTTATCTGTATTTTAAGGTTTTAGTAAAGGACACCTGACTCAATCTATATTATTATTATTAAAACTGTTCATTTTCTCTACACGTTTCACTCTCTTCTCGGAATGCATCCTGCCTAAATGGGATTACTGTAATTTTGTTAAAAAGCATGGTTATTTTGTTTTGACCTCTGTTATTGTTTTCCCCATGCAGTGTGCATGGCTACTGTCCCTAATTTGTATTTAATTCTCAAACTTATACTTAAAATGTTGAGTGTTGGATTCAAGGCTTTGTAGAACACTTGACAGAATTTGTACTCAGATAGGGGTGTTGAGTGTTTAATTCAAGACAACTGCCCTTGCCCCCCTGTCCAGGGCATTGTTATATATTTTTTGAATTTCTATGCTTAATGTTTCTCTTATTTGAAGGATTTCTCTATGTTGGTTCAAATTTAAATAGTTGTATTTTGGTCTTTCTTCTTGGAAGGCTGATGAAGCTGCACGAGAGTCAAAGCAGACAAAACAAGATCGTTATTCAGAAATTCGGAGGTTGAAGGATGAGGAGCGTGAGGCACAGGAGCGTTTGTTGGTGAGTTCATTACCTTGTTCTGATTTGGTTTTAGTATCAATTTTGTTATGGTTTATTAACTTGAAAAGCACATGCTTTCTTATGGTTCATATAGGAAGAGGAAGCCAAAGCTCAGAAGGCTAAGGAGGAGGAGGCTGCTGCATTGGAGTTTGAGAAGTGGAAAGGTGAATTTTCAGTTGATGATGAAGGTACCCTTGAAGAAGTGCAGGATAGTGCTGAAGATTTGCTAGCCAATTTTGTTGAATATATAAAGGTTATTCTCCATTAATTTCCTTCATTTCCCCTAAATAAATTTTTTCAAAATTTATTCATGCAAAAAATAAAAATTATAGCAATTAACTAGGACTATCATTGTCATCTTTGAAGAGGTTTTGTAGCCATACTAATTTAGATAATTGTGTAATCATTCAGAAGCACAAATGTGTTCCCTTAGAAGATCTTGCTGCAGAATTTAAATTGCGAACACAGGTATTCTTTCATATGTTATTCCTTTATTTGGATCAGCTTCTCTACACAGGTTGATCCCATATCCCTATTTCTACTATTACATGTGAGTATGACACTAAGATAAATAAGATAGATGATGCTACTCGAATCTGATATCATATGATAGAAAAATTAGAGTTCTGGAGTGGAGAGATGGAGGAAGGGAAAATGGAGATGTAAGGTAGAGTGAAGTGAACAGTGTATTTCTACTAATTACAAAATGGTGTTTGTTTTACGTTATTGTTTTTTTCATTCCGGTGAATGTGAAGATGCGAATTAATGTTTTTACCTTCGTTAGGCAGCTATGAAAACAATATTCCCTGGTATCTCTATTTCCAGGAAATTCCTGGAAACAAGTTATTGTTTGTAATAACTACCTATTTCCATTACATTCTTCTCTCTCTTTATTTTTAATTTAATTTTTTTTAATTATTAAATACCAACTAAACATGTTGAAATATCATTGCTGGGCACAATATTCCAAAGAATATGATTCCTAGGAATACAAAATTATAAAACTTGAAACAAATGCCCCCTTATAATGGCTCAATACATGAGTGATCATTTAATTCTATTCATCAAGGATGTTGTTGTGCAATCCTATTTGTTTTCTTGTGCCTTAGTTCTCAGTTACAATTTACAACTAGCATCACTGGGCAGTGAGGAAAGACTGTTGGATTGTAGTTTTCATCCTTCTCTGCTCATTACAGGCAGGGTTGTATATGAACCCATTTTCATGAGCTTTTGGGCCCTAAATATATCCTTCTTCATGTGACAGCACTGAATCGTTCTATCTAGACTGATAATACTACCACAGCTGCTGATTTGAGAAATTGAAACTCCTAAATCTCCTTTGTCTCAATCAATAAGAATTACCTGACCTCCCTCTTCTCTCTCTGACCTGACCCCTATCACTCCGACTTCCTTAATGATGGCTCAAAATCTTTGTTTCTTTGCCCTTGATCATTGGAACTCCACTCAACATTTGAAGCCCTCTCCTGTTTCTAAAGCCACAGATTGAGTTTCTTTAGGGCCTTCTGTTTCAGATTAAGCCTCTACTAGATGTTTGGACTGGCTTTTGTCCAGTTCCCTTTTTCATCTGTTATTTCATTTTTAATAATCATTGTCAAATATAAAAGAGATTATAGTTTTAATGATACAATAACTATGAAAATAAATATTAAAGTTCTTCCTTGAATGTCATTGGTATTATTAGGTATGTATTGCTTTATGTTATTATCACTGATTACAAACAATTTATTTTATTATCATATTTTTGTATTAAATTATACTTTATATTTTATGGCAGGATCTTTTGATCCGTGCTACAGTCCCATGATTTATGATCTTTCACCCTTTCTCTTGATCTTAGCGTGTCTTGGTATTTTGAAAATTTTAGACTTACGAATTGCACATAATAACTAGGTAGTTTTAGTTATATGTTTTCTAGAATTGATAAAAAAAAGATACTACAAAGAGCAGAGGAAGATCAAAGAACAAAGTCCCTCATCAAGAGCAACCTCTCTCAATATGCAATACAGAGACCTAAACTAAACCCCTACATAGTTTGTTCTCTCTCAAACACATTCAATACCTCATGAAATGCAGAAACTTCCATGCAATATTTTAGAAAGTGAGTTTTAAGTATAAATTCAACCTCACAAAAACAACTTGTAAGGTGAGGTTTGCATTTACTTATATATTATAATATAGTATTTTATAATATGAGATCTCCTCATGTCACATGTGATTAGATATTTGTGAGAGATCTGATTCTGTGACGCAACAAATACTAGAATAGACCCTTATACTATCTTAGAAAGTGGTCTTTTAAGTCTCACTCAACCTCACAATATTGAATTGTAAGATGTGGTTCGGACTTACTTGTATACTATAATTTAGTCATATTTATTGTTAATGTGAAATATCCAACACAACATATAGAACACCACCTGATGACTGGCGTTGTCTAAATGACTATCTTGAGACACAAAAAACTGATAATTCTGATACATTACTTCCTAAATTACTGTCTAAAGGTAACATCGTATAAATTGTCCTATCAAGAACCTTGTTATTTATACCAATTCTGGAACACAATAATTAATTTGGGTGCACTACGAGTGACAAACAATCAAAATGCACTACTCTCCTTTAAGTACTAATTTGTTTCATCATCAAGTATTTTGCAATACAAACCATCCCTTTTGGATGAAGATCCGTAAAATAATTCCTGTTCCCATTTCCGGGAGAAGAGATACTGGTCTTTTAAGTTGAATTATAGTTCCATTTGGGTAATTTGCTCTCTGTAATTGTATTGGTATTAGACCAAGTGGTGATAGTTTCTAAGTAGCGAAGCCCTATATTGTACTTTCTTTTGTGACACTATCAATATGAAAGATGAATATTGTTATAGTTTGTATTGTCTGAGAAATACCTTTTACATTCACCGGCTTCCTTTATTTTGTACTCATGCAGGAATGTATCAATCGAATCACATCGCTGGAAAGTATGGGTATGCCCTTTTCTTAGCATTGTTACTCAATCTAATTATTCTGTTGTGGTTGTTGAACGAACAGTAAGTTTTTTTCTTTGTGCAATCAAGGTACGTGCATTTTGTTGTGTCAAAGTTAGTGTTTGAGTTATCTGATAATTTTTCATCATTAATATATCCAGTTTTTTATATTGTTGGTTTGGATTCTTACATCTAATAAATAAACATTCTGCATCCAGAAAGAATTTATATTACCTTTGTACATTAGAGGACCGTATTCTTATTGAATAAAATTTATTGAAAATTACAAAATCAAGAGGAAGGTTTGTTAAATAAGAAGAGAGATTCACATTAATTTGTGTTTCCAACTAATTTCAACCAATAATTTAGAGTAGTGGAAAACCGTGTTAGAGGATGTGTTGTTAGTATATCTTTTGAACTTTGTCTTTACATGATTCCCTTTATAGGAATATCTACAGTAAGATTAAGTTTGTTTCATGTTTCCTAATAAAAGATAATTTTAAGTACCTACAACTAATAAGTATGCTGCTCTTGTCTCCTTTTTTTTAGTAGTTGCTACTTGATAAAATTAAAATTTTTATACGTTCAAATGTTACTGTCTTTTTTTAGGTTATACTATCATTGTCTTTCAGCTGCCAAGGTGGATGGATATAATGAGTTATTTTTGTGCATCAGGTCGGCTTTCGGGTGTTATGGATGACAGAGGGAAATTTATATACATCTCCCAAGAAGAGATGAATGCTGTTGCTGATTATATTAAGCGGCAAGGGAGAGTTAGCATTTCTCACTTAGCAAGTAAATCAAACCAGTTCATTGATTTAGAGCCTAAAGCTCAGTACACTGACGACATTAATATTGGGGAGGAGATAACTGTCAACTGAGTTTTTTTTCTTTCTTTTACTTATGGGGTGGGGGGAAACTAACATGACTTTGAACAGCTTTGGTATAACAGCAATTTCAGATTTTTTTTTTGTGCCGAAAGTAAGCCATATAGAAAGATCGTATTTCAAGAGGCAGATCTACTTGTCTGAAGATGAAAGTCTCCCCAACACACTATTTTTGGAAATTGTATTACATTTTGTTTGCCTTTTGTAACAATTTTAGCATTCCTTGCAAATCCATGCCAGTTGTCCTGATGGCGAAATTTGAACTTTTGATATATTGAAGAAAGAAATTCAAACCAGAGAGAAATTCAAACCGTTGTTCTTTTAACGTGAATGATTTTTGAGCCTCACCTATTTTAGATGACAGTAGATAAATATGGTGAGGGCAAGATGCTTTAACTTTTTCGACTTTTTTACCTCTAGAATATTGGTTTCAGACTTCAGATTTTCCATGAGAAAGTTCTGAGGGGAGTCGCTCCCATTTAAAATATAAAGGATGGTATATCAACCTAGAAGATTTATATGATACGGAGATATTTATGTGTACTATGTTTCAGTTTTTTATAATAGAAAAATATTTAAAAAATTTTATTTTTTATTTTTATAATTATAATCAAAATTTATATAATAAATTTAAATTTTTAAAAAATTAATATATATTTTTAAAAAAATTTATTAAATCTATGTTAGAATTATTAAAAATTTAATAAATATTTTTAATATTTTACTAATATCGTGCAAGTATCAAACATCGATTTGATGTTTGGAAAATGTGATTTAATGTCATTTAAAATGAGTGTCAGTTATATAAATATATACTTGGAAAATAGTCACAAGTAGTCCAACAATGTCTGATTTCTCAAGAATCGTGCCTATTATTCGGAAAGGATCTCGGTTCCTCTACCGAAATGGTGCCACTTGACGAAGAACTTACAAATTTGAGTAATTTTAAAAAATGTATTGACTTTCATTTTTTTTTTATTTTGTTAAAAAGCTGTGACACGACTTTGATTTTTTTAATGTTTTTAAAATAGAAAATACAATTTTATTTATTTTTTGTAAACAAATGTCTTGCGCCTGATAATTTGAGCTAATTCTTTTAAGTAATTTTTTATACATGTAATGATTTCAACCTTTTCTCAGTAAAATCTTCATGCAAAATGATTTTTTTATAATAATTATTAATTTATACTTAAGAACAAAGTTTTAAAATTATAATATCACATTTTTTATATTTAAAAATAATAATATTTTGATGTTTGGTATTTTTTAGGGAAATTTGTTGGAAAGATTTAATACCAATAACTATGTTTTTATGTTATTTTTTATGCTACTAAACTGGTCCTACGATCATCAACTCCTCTAACACCTTAATTGTTTGTTCTATAACATTATTGTGTCTTGAGCATGTGCTTGTTGTGTGCCCTTAATGACCACATTCTTTTTGCGAATGAAGTGCAACCTATCATATTAAACATTGACCAATGTAACCAAACCCTGGCTGCTTCTTCCTGTACCACACAGGTACTTACAGCACTCACATAAATTTTGTAATTCTAAAAATACCCCTCTCTATGTAAAAAAAAGGTAAAAAAGTTTTAAGTGACTTGTACCTCATTACATAATAATTTGAAATTTTTTTTCTAGAATTAACTTTGGGATTAACTAGAATTAACTTTCAGATTATGTAATTTAAAATGTATTTATTCAACAAATGTATTTTAAATTATATAATTTAGAAGGTAATTCTAAATCTGAAAAAAAACTTTCAGATTATCTAATATAGAATTAATTTTTTGAAAAAATATATTTTGAATTATATAAATCATAATCTAATCTTGGATTCCAGTAAAATTTATGTATTATGTAATTTAGAAAGTTTTTTCAAAAATGAATTATAAATTAAATAATTTAAAATATTATAACTTGAAAAAGAAAAAAAAAAAAGCAAAGTAACAAAACCAATGCAGGGGAAGAAGGGAAGAGTGAAATACATTTTAAAAACTAACATTTTTTATCATACAACCACCAAAAAAATCTTCATTTGGTGAAAATCACATTCTCGAAGTACCTTGGGGTTGGGGTGCTGGAGTGGATGAGGAGCTTGGGGGTACGTGAGAAAAATTAAAAAAGAAGTTTATTTATTTTTTAACTGATAAAATGTAATTGCATACTTACTTTGGGGTGCGCAAAAATCTATGGGGGGTGCAGGCAGGAAGAAGAAGCCCCAAACCCTACCAACAACTTGTTGCTTAAGGCCTATTCCACAACAAACCTCTCCTTACCGCATCTATTCGGTTTTCATGTCAACCTTAATTGGATGTTGGATCGCGATCATCATAATATTTCTTACCTAAGCATAGAAAACTTATCCAAACCAATTATGGTTACCTCAGATGGCCACCAAGTCAGGTATTTCTGATAGGAGTTAAAGTATGAGTTTGAAACCAAATGAAAAAATTCAACACATATAAAAATAAAACCCAAAAATTTATTATCTTGAACTTTTAAATTGTAAATGGTGTTATGATCTCTTATAGTTAGAGGTCAAAAATCATCCATGTCATCAGGCTTTGCTCTAATGGTTTCGGTGAGAGGCCATATCTTCAAGGAGGTTCTGTATCGTGGTCTATCATTTTACACTTTATCTGTACCCAATATTTGGATGTATCTAAATAGACATGAATAAATGCTGAAAATATCAAATATTTATTATTTCTTTTAAGATACTAAATTGAATAAAAGGAGTCATTTAAGAAAACTATATTAAAGAAAACTATATTAAAGAAAACATTTAAATCTTTTAGTTAACTTTAATGTTTAATTACAAAATTATATATTATGTTCATTTACTTTCATTTTCCTTTTTTATTTTACTGTTGAAAGATTTTTTTTCCTATTATTTTTATCCAAGAAAACAACATATTTGTAATTCTATTTTATATTTAATTTTAATTTTTTCTCTTTATACTTAAGGGCGTATTTGTTACCCTTGTTTTATGATTTGAAATATAAGGTTGGTTTTGGTCGTAAAAGTAGAAGGAAGAGCACTAATAAAAACTAACATTTATCCAGAATAAAACCATATTTCATGGTGCACTAATTTTTCCAAACGATTAGTGTATTCTATATTTTACCTCTCAAGTTCCATCTATTGTTGCAAATTTTCAAAGGTCAAAATAAATAAACATTATTGAGTATGTTAAAATTCTTAAAGCTAACTAAACTCATTGACTCAACATAATCCATTTCTAAAACCAAATTGAACAAACATATTTGATTTTTAATGAATTTGAAAATATAAATCTCGTCCATTATTTTTTTAGAGAAGTAAAACATTTGAGTATTAGAGTGTTCTCTATAAATAAAATTAATTTTATACTTGTATTGACAAAGTGAGCTTAAATAGTATTTGAGATTGACTATAACTCTTGTTGTTGGTGTCGGTCGCTCGGTTGTGCTTCCTTGTACTCCATTTCTTTTGTTCCTCACTCCTTCAAACTTCAACATTGTCACTCCTTAGCACTTGGTCGGGAGTAAACCTGCAAAAGGTTATTTGACGATCAAGTAAGTACTTTGTATTGAGAGTGTATGATATCAAAACTGATAAAAGCGTACCTTACTCCTTTGTAGAAGGCTTATTTATAGTATTTGGTAATGGACTATTTGATTGATGGGCCATATCTAGTGCATATCTTCAATAAATTAGTGTTAGCTAATTTCTCGGGATGTCAGGCGGATTTCTAGGAAAGTGTATCTGGAGCATATCTTCAATAAAATAATGTTGGCTGATTTTTCGGGGTGTCACCCAGATTTGGCAAGGTATGAGTCGGATTTATAGGATGTTTCCTTAATTATTATTTATTATCAATTTGTTCTTTAATGTGGTTGATCTCGGTCGGTCAAATGTGGCTCACTCGACCTCGACCGGTACAAATTTCATGCTTAAAATGTATTGATATGACTAAAATAAGTTTTTAAATTTTTTTAATACATGATTATAAACCACAAAGAATACAGAAATAATGATAAGTATTGTAAAATTTTGATATAAAAGTGACAACATATAGTAAAAGGGTAGGTTTTTCTTTTGGAGAGATTCAAAGAAACAGAAAAAGAGAGAACAACTCAAATCAAAGAACATTGAATCAGAAGGCGTCCATCGTGGAGTTAGGAAAAAAGTGTTCCTACCTTCACATGTAAACATTAACATAACATTTCTTTGCCATAAACAACAATGTCATGAGGAACCAGTGACAAGGCGCTCAACCAGAAGAAGAGAGTTACGCTCCAACCGACAACAAATCATGGATATTGTATGAGAGTTGTGATGCAAGAAAGAGGAAGTAAGAAGCCGTGCGAAAGAAGCCTAAGCGGAATAAGAACATCTACGAGAAGAGACTCAGGCAAAGTAATAATATTTGCATGAGGAAACAGAGATGTCATGCCATTTGATGGACAAAGTGATAATAACACATGAAGAGTTATAAATCAACAAAGAATTGTAGCGGGTCATGCGCAACATACATCGTTGGGAGGATGGTAAGATTGGTGGAGCTTTTAGAATTTGATATATGATACAAGTCATGGGGCCCGATCAAGGGTCAAGTGCTAGTAGACTTTGTGACAGAGCTCACATCACCCCGTCTGCAACCGAGAAGGGGGCCAAAGATGGATTTATCAGTAGAGGAGGCGTCCAATGTCAAAGGCAGTGATGCTGGTATAATTTTAGAAGGGCCAGATGGTGTCCTTATTGAGCAATCGCTTCGGTTCTCCTTCAAAGTAAGCAACAATCAAGCGAAGAAGTATGACATGTTAATTGTTGGAACGCTCCTGGCCAGGGAGATGGGCATTAAGAGTTTAATCGCCAAGAGTGACTCACAATTATTTACAAGGCAGTTCTTTAGAGAGTTTCAAGCAAAGGATCCTCACTAATCTCAGTACTTGAAATTCGTCAAGTCCTTATAAAAAATATTTAATTCTTTTAAACTTGTGCATATGCCTAGAGAACAAAACTTGATGGTTGATTTGTTGTCTAAGCTTGCTAGTTCGTTGAGAGCGGGATATTATCTACCAATCATATAGGAGACGCCAAAGGCACCTAGGGTAACCATTGGTGAAGCCGAAGGCAGTCAGGTTACGATTTTGCAGACCTCTGAGGGTAACACCTGGATGACACTATATGTACAATACTTGGCCAATAGGGTGATTTCGGATGATCCCCAAAAGGATAAAGAGCTAAGGAAGAATGTTTTTCGTTTCACTATGGTTAATGGCTATCTTTTTGGATTAGGTTACTCCTAGCCTTTACTCAAATTCATCACCTTGTCATAGGTTGATCACGCCATGTTCAAGCTATTGGGTTTATTAGTGTCAAAGTTCAAGAGGGGGGGTGAATTGACCTTTTAAAATTTTCGCAAGTAATACTATTTTTCAGAAATCCTGAGAAAAAATAATAGATTGATTCAAAGGATAACCAGATTAGTTTTAGAATCAATGAATTTAAATTCCAACTTTACAGAACTGAACAAGCAGCTTAATCAGAAGCAGCAACAGAAAAAAGTTAAGAAAGATTCTAAACCAAGAAATCCAACTTTAAATCTTTGAAACCAGTTTTGGAAAGAAGAAGAAACTTGAACAAAATTATTTTGAAGGTCTTGTTACTTTCTTTAACCAGCCAATATCACAGATTCAATTATTCTCAAGCAAACAAGAAATTTTTCAGAATCATGAAGAACAACATATGAAACAGTTCAGAAAGAACAGATTCAATTTCAAATCAAAAGATTTATTTTATTGCAGATTATCAATTTTGAAGAATTGAGTGCAGAGATTAAGAAGAGATAATGGCACACACGGTTTATATTGGTTCACTCAACAAGAGCTACATCTAGTCCACCTTACACCAAGGTGGATGCCACTAAATCAAATCAAACTTTTACAAAACCTTATGGTTCTTGAACCCTTCAAGAACAAGGAAAACAATGCTGAAAAAAAACCTATTTCAGTAGCACTTACACTTCTAGAAACCCTATCAAGAAGTGCCAAAACAAACACCTTCACACAAGAAAAGATAAGGAAAGAAAACACCTGAAAAGAAGATGCAAGAAACTAAAAACAGAACCCTTTTCTGCAACACACAGTGACAGAACCTGAGAATCCTTAACCAAGGCACACTTGCACAAGCACACATGAGATTCTTGAGAGAACCTTTCAAAAAACCATTCAAAACTTTTATCTCTCACTGAAAACTCTTTGATCTGTATTAAAAAAATGTGATAGCTCTCTATTTTCATGTGAAATGTGCCTCTCCTTATATAGATTTCAGATTATAACAGTTTTTCAAAAAATAGTTAAAAGCTGTTATAAAAGAATAGATTGAAGTAAAAAATAAACAGATTGATTTTTGAAAAAGAAAATGGTGATTTCATAGCCACCTCCAGCTCAGCTTAACGGTAACCAAAAAAAAAAACTAAAATAAATTTCTAGTGCCAAAATAAATAAAAAAAAGCAAGATCCCAGTAGTCTTTCTATTCCCATACCACAACACTATACTCAAACTTATGATGACATAAATGTGCATAATGACCATGATTCTCATAATAATAATAATAATAATAATAATAATAATAATAATAATAATAATAATAATAATAATAATAATAATAATGTTTGTATTGATAACAATGATGTTCCTAATACTACCCTTAGAAGATCTAGTCATAATAGAAGGATGCCAACCTATTTGCAAGATTTCCAAACAAGTAGCAACCAAGTTAGTACCAAGTATCCCATATAAACTTTCATTTTTAATTCCTTATCTTCTAATTTTAGACATACTATAATGTCTATTTCTTCTCATGATGAGCCTCAAAATTATAAGGCTGCCACTCAGAATCCTCTTTGGGTTTAGGCAATAAAGGATGAATTAGCTGCTCTTGTAGTCAATCAAACCTGGAGTATTACAGATCTTCCTCCTGGAAAATTTGCCATTGGTTGCAGATGGGTTTACAAAATTAAATATCACTCAAATGGTACCATACAACAATATAAAGCCACGCTAGTAGCAAAAGGCTACAACCAAATGGAGGGCCTAGACTTCTTGGATACTTTTGCTCTAGTACCAAAATTAACTACTTTATGGCTTCTCCTAGCTCTTGCTGCAACAAATAACTAGGATCTTAAGCAATTGGATGTGAACAATGACTTCCTTCACGGTGACTTAAATGAAGAATTTTACATGAAGCTTCCTCCTGGTTTGCCAACAGCAAATAAAAATAAAGTGTGCAAACTTCAAAGGTCTCTTTATGGTCTCAAGCAAGCCAGACGCCAATGGTATGCCAAACTTTCTTATTTCCTAAAATCACACAACTATAATATCTCCGTTGTTGACCACTCTCTTTTCTTCAAACATGATGGAGAAAAAATAATTGCACTCCTTGTCTATGTGGATAATATAATCTTAACCGGGAACAACCTTGGTAAAATTGATCACATCACAACCTTACTTCATCAGCATTTTTGCATCAAGAATTTAGAAGATCATACATACTTTCTTGGCCTTAAAATTGCAATAAATAGCATTGGTATTCACCTTAGCCAGCGAAAATACACTTTAATCTTCTTACAAAAACTAGTATGCTTGCTTGTGCGCCCTCTCTCACACCCATGGCACATACTCCTTGTCTTACTGATGATAAAGGAGAAAAGCTCAATGAAGAAGAAGCTACCTCCTATAGAAGATTGGTAGGACGCCTAATTACCTTACTAATACACGTCCAGATATTGCCTATGCTGTCAACCACCTCAGTCACTTTGTATCTACACCTACCAACATTCATTCTCAGGAAGCTCTGCATGTTCTCAAATATCTAAAAGCCTTTCCTAGAGCTGGTATTTTCTTCCATAACAATACCCCCATTCAGATCAAAGCATACAACGATTCTAATTGGGCTACTTGCTCCGAAACCGGAAAAACTATCACGGGCTTCTGTATATATTTGGGTGAAACTTTGATCTCCTGGAAATCAAAGAAATAACAAACTATTTCAAGAAGTTCTTCTGAACCTGATTACAGAGCATTAGCTGTCACCACCTGCGAAATTCAGTGGCTTGTTTACCTCTTACAAGATCTTTGAATTCCTTTTATCCAGCCTACTCTCTTATATTGCGACAGTTATTCAACAATCAAAATTTCTCACAATCAAGTTTTTCACGAACGAACAAAGCATATAGAAAGTGATTGTCATGTAGTTCGTGAAAAAACTCAATCAAGGATCAAGTTGCTCCCTATCTCCTATTCTATGCAAACTGTTGACTTTTTTACAAAGCCTCTTCCGCATAAAATGTTCAAGACCTTATATTCCAAGTTGGGAATGAAGAATATTTATTCCCAGCTTGAAGGGATGTTAAAAAATATAATTTTGTTACTATATTTCTAATTCTTTTAGTGTTTTTCTGTTTTGGGCGTTTTCTTGGTCTTTGGGCTTTTACTGTTGTCTATATATTTTTGCTCTTTATAAATGTTTAACCACTGTACTTTCATTTTCTGATTAATGAAATTCTTTTTATTCATCTCTTCTCTTTCTCGAAGTTTCTTCTTCCCATCTCCCTGAACATCTATGTATTCACAGTGCCTTGTTTTTGAACACTCAAGGTTCTTGGTTTGGCAAACTCTTCCTTATTGCAAGTGATTACTTTTATGAACAACCATATTCACTAAGCATTCAAATACTCGTTTGCTGGTGTAATCAAATCTGAGTGTAGTAAAATGTGCATACTTAGAAAATCTATCAGTGACTACCATGATTACTATATAACTAAGAGAAGAAGGAAATCATGTGATGAAGTCCATGACTAAATCTTCCTAGATTTGATTCTTTATAAGTAGGGGTTGAAGCAATCTAGAGGGTAGAGTATGTGAAGTCTTATTTTGTTGACATATCAAACAATTTTGAACATACTATTTGATAGTAGCAGCATGTTATGCCAATAAAATTGGGAGGTGATCCTATCCAAGGTCCTAGCATAGCCCAAATGACGTCCCAAAGGGGAATTGTGAAATCATACCACATCTATTGCACCAAAGAATGATTAGCAGGAGCACTAATATGCCTTTCCAAAAACAGAAGGCTATATAGGGACAAAGGAGGTTGCTTCTGCATTCAAACTTCCAAAATCCTTTTTAATTCCAAATTTCCCAACAATGCTTATTTGAGTAAGGGTACCATTTGTATTTGAGGTTTAGGTAACACCATATAAAACGATCTTGAAAGAGAATCAGTAGGATTATATTCAATGGTGAAATCATAACCCAAGAGCTTACTGACGATGTTTTATGGCAAGTGCACTGCATTGTTAGAAGTAATAATTTGTCCTTAAGGATGAATATCGATCCCATAAGGAACAGTTGAATTAAAGTACATTATTCGCTAAATATAAAACATAACAATAAAAAGAATAAAAAGTTGGTTTTAAAGATTGTTATAACGGCAAGAATTAACAAGAAAACAAATCAAAGAGTAATTGCTTCAATTGGAAAAATAAGAATTGGGTTTCTTCTGTCTCACTCTTATGTATTTTGATTAGCATGTTAACATTATGTCCTTTGATTGAAATTGATGCCCGTATAAAAGTCATTTATATCAATTCCTTGCATATAAAATTCTTAAGAATGTTTCCTAAATATCGATCCCTCGCATAATTATAAGAACAACTTATAATCAAGCTCAAACGTTAATAGCAATTAACATTTCAAGTCTATTCCTAGCACTCAAATATGTTAAGTATTTTTATTTAGGTCAGAATCCTAAAAGTACTTCCCAGTCAGATTTAAGATCCTCAAACATGTCACAAATATTTAAAAGCAAAACAACAATACCAATAATCAATCAAGAATAGAATATTATATCATAGTTAAATATCACCTCAATACATAAGAGTTCGAACAGATTACTCCCAAATCTACAAGGTAGAATTAGCCACACATCTTCTAACACCTTTTATTCTCCCAATTGGGTTACAAGTCATTCAATGGTGTTTCCCCCTCAATCTTGCACGCTAGGCTTGTGCCTCCAGCCCCTATTTAACCTAATTTGCTAAGGTTAGGTGAGTCCCTGCATCGCGCTTATGAACTTAATGACAAAAACATAAAAATAGCCTAATTAATCTAATGCATTCTCGCTGCTGAGTTGGACTTTTTTTTCTCTCTTTTGTGCGTTCTGGGCCTTCCAACTTTCTCCTTTTAGCACATATTGTTAGAAAAGATGGCTTTAAACTAGAGGGGGGTGAATTGTTTAAAGGGGTTTTCGCAAACTTTTCAGAGCTAGAATGAATTTATTTAAAAAACCAAATGATTTAGCAATTCAGTTAGCCAAAACAGCAAGCAAAACTGTAACATTAGAAAAAACAATCGGTTGTTTCTTCGAAACAATCGGTTGTTTATACCAGTAAACAACAAACAAACTGAATTTAAAGAGATAAGGATAGAGAGATTGTACACAGTTGATTATACTGGTTCACTCCAACCCAGAGCTACATCCAGTCTTCTCAGAAACCCTGAGGAAATCCACTAAGCAATCACACCTTGATCACTTACACAACAACCAAGAGAATGACCTTGAAAACCTCAAGAAACACACTCTCCTTGGCCAACACTAAGATTGCTGATCTTGAACACCTCAAGAACACACAGCCAATCTCAGCAAAAACACACAGACGAAATGTTTCAGCAGTTTACAAAGATTACACTTGTTACTTTGAAAAGGTGGGAATCGAAGCCAGGTTTCTTCAATAACAAAAGAAACCTTAACCACTACACCAGACAAATTCTTTTACAATATTATGATTTTTATTATAATTATAATTATTTTTAAGATTGTTATTAATATTATTATTGTTAATAATATTAATAATATTATGAATATTAATAATATTATGAATATTAATAATATTATGAATATTAATAATATTATGAATATTATTAATATTAAGAATATTATTAATATTATAAATATTATTAATGTTATGAATATTATTAATATTATTAATATTTAATATTATTTATTATTCAGATTATTAATATTTAAGAGGATTTATTATTAAGATTATTAAGATTTAATATTATTTATTCTTAATATTATTATTAATATTTTCTTATTAATCTTCTTCCTCTTCTTTTCTTCCTCTTCTTCTTAATCTTCTTTCTTATTCCTCTTCTCCCTCTTATTTATTATTCCTATTGTTCCTATTAATTCTTATTATCTCCTTCCTCCTATTCTCTTAATATTATTATTATATTAATATTGTTAATATTACTAATATTATCTTAATCTTAATATTATTAATATTGTTAATAAATATTAATAATATTAATATAATGTTAATAATAGTAATATAGTGTTAAAAATATAAATAGTAATATTAATATTATATTAATAATCCTCTAATATTAATATTAATTATATTAATATTCCTAATATAATTTATATTATGAATATTAATATTAATATAATTTATATTATTAACATTAATATTAATATAATTTATATTATTAGCATTAATATAAGTATAATAAAAATCGTAATATGACAGAGGAACTTGTCTGGTTTAGTGGTTAAAGCTTCTTTGGAAGGACTTGTGTTCAAATCCTGCCTACTGCAGTTTCCTTCCAATATTAATTTGGGAAACTTTTATGATATGTTTTAATTATGAAATGATGTCCCCGTAAATAATGCCTACAACCCTTTTGTAATGGCACAAGACTCCCTTACGAATTGACTTTGCATCCTAATACCCAAATTTTTAGAGAAAAAAGTTATAGGACGACCATTTTGAATTAGTACAACACCCACACCTAATCCAGAGTCATTTGTTTCCAAGATAAATGTCTTCAAAAAAATCTAGTAAAGCCAACACATGAACCTTCATAATAGCTATTTTCGGAGTTTCAAAAGTTGCAACTGCTTGTATATCCCATAAGAAGCTGTCTTTCTTTAATAAATTTGGAAAAGGGGGCAACTACAGACGCATAACCTTTAATAAATCTCTGTAATATCTTGAATTTCAAAAATCCTCTTAATTATTACAGATTCATTTGAGTAGGTCAAGCTAAAATGACTTGTATTTTGATTTTGTCCATTGCCACACTTTCTCTTTCACTTTCACCAGAAAGTGTAACCCAAATACTAGACCTGTTGTAGGCCAAAAGAACATTTGGATAGTCTAGCAAATAATTTATGTTGCTATAAAAGTTAAGACTGTCTTCAAATGTTGTAAATCCACAGACCACGAGGAATTATATACTAAAATGTCACTAAAGAAATAAATAAATAAAAAAAACTTCCTTAATAGGTCCGAGAATACTTCATTCATGAGACTTAGCTCCAAACAACTAACGAAATGAGATCATCTACCACAAGAATAGGGAAACTATCCTTAATTATTATTATATTCAAAGCACGATGCAAAACCTCCATGTTTCATCCTTCTTTACAAGGATTAAGGTGAAGAGAATGGGCTGGTGCTACGGCATAATACCCTCATTCAATATATTTTGTACAATCATTTCAATCTGTAACTTTTGACAATGAATTGTGCAGTGTCCAACAACACGTGAAATTTCATGTCATTGATAGTGCCCTGGAATCTCATAGAACCCAATCCAAACGAACCTTTAAATGCATTATAGGAGAAATGATGTTGCTCTAATGCTGAGGTTTCCATATTTTCAATAATATCAGGAGGGTCACCTGTACAATTATCCTTGTCATCCTCTTCCATTTGTAGAAAAAAATATTACTTATCGGGATATCTATGCATAATCCTTTTTCTCTACTTCGCTACATTTCGACAGGGGATGTTCTTTTAACATTGAGTTCTCTAGTTTAAGGTCGTGTTATTCGAAAGTATTGGTGGTAAATTGGAAGATTTTAATATCTGGGTGAAGGGTAGGGTAGACTTTGTGATTTGTAACAGCAAGAAGTGGATTATAAGCTTAATTTAACTTTATAAAATCGGCTTATAAAGTGAGGTTTGCACATACTTATATATTATAAAATGTCTTATCTCTAGTCAATGTGAAATCTATAACACATCCCTTACAAGACTGACAACTTTTGTGTGAAACTATACATTTATGGGTGGTTCGATAGCAGGAAAAAACTTTCACTAGGATAGGTTCGAGATGACTCTGATACTATATTAAGATGTGGATTTAAGTCTAACTAAATCTTATACCGATAAATGTTTTACTCACTTATATACTATGAAATATTTTTATCTCTAGTCAATATGGAATCTCGAAAATGTGAGCCGACATGTTTACCCTTTGTATCCTTTTGCACTCAGTTAGTAATAGCAGTAAATTGAACATATGTAATATCCAAAAAATATTGTTCAGCCTTTGAAGTTCATTGCAGCACATCTGTATCACTGAATCTGGGAAAATCGTTTGACCTTCCTCACCTGGAAAGGCGAATGGAAATTCACGTTAGACAAGCATGATTCCAAATGCAGAGGACATTACGACAGTTGATCAATTGTTGATTCCAGTATCTTGAAGCGAGTAGAATACTCCTTTTCTTTCGTCTCCATCATTCTCACCTGTGAGGCATGTGTTTTCTGCCATACTCAATGAAGGCACCAATGTAATGTTGTAAAAAACATATGGAAAAGAAGGAGTTACCTTGAAAACTCTAAGCTTATTATTGATTATCTTCCAATTCTACTGTCATGCATAGGAAAAGTTACAGAAATTTGTATATCAGAAAAGTGAGAAGAAGAACCTCAAGAAGAGGAGCTCAACGTATACATTCCTTTCTACTCTCTCTCTTTATTTGTATGAGTGCAGTGCATGGAATCGTAGGAAACGTAAAGAGAGAAAGAGAAAGAGTAATGTATTATATAAAAAATGAAAGGTTGTTTTACAGAGAGTATTATAAGAGTATATATAGGAAAGCAATAACTGTGAAAACAGTTACACAGTTATAGTATGGTTACAGCCTCCCGTGAACTTAGGTTTGGATTATCCAAAACCATAAGTTTATCTCTAAAGGTAGTGAAACTTGCACCCGAAATAGGTTTGATGAGAATATCAACAATTTGGAATCTAGCTGGAATATGGGTGAGGCATGCACGTTGGTGTTGAATGTGATCACGAACAAAATGGAGATCTAACTCAATGTTTGGTTTTTTAGTGTAGAATGGGATTTGCTGAGAGTAAAACAGCTCCAAGATTATCAGAGTAAACTTTGGAAATAGAAGTAGAGACGCGAAGCTCGGAGAGTAGGGATTGAAGCCAGATGATATCAGTAAGGACAGTTGCTATTCCACGATATTCAGCTTCTGTACTGCTTTGAGAAACAACCTTTTGTTTGTGAGATGACCATGAGACAATATTGGAACCAAAATAGACACAGTAACCTGTAGTGGATTTTTTATCATCAATATCATTCCCCCAGTTTGAATCTCAAAACCCCATGAGATTGGTGTTGGTGCTGCATTTGATGAGAAGACCATGATGCAGTGTACCTTTGAGATATCTAAGGATCTGTTTGATAGCTTTCCAATGGTGTTCTTGAGGACTATGCATGAACTGCGAAACCTTGTTGACGGAGTAAGTGAGTTCAGGCCGAGTGAGGAGAGCATACTGAAGCGCACCAACAACAGAACAAAACAGACTAGGATCAGGAACAACTGCAGTGGCATCCTTTGGAAGTTTTAAGGATGAGATCATAGGTGTTGGTTGTGGGTTAGGTTCCAACATATTTGTGCGATGGAGTAAGTTTTGTATGTAGTGCCACTGAGACAAATGTAAGTCACCAGAGGGAAGAGTAGAGACTTCTATACCCAGGAAATGATGGAGGGGACCAAGGTCTTTGAGAGCAAAGTGAGAACTGAGAGTGGTGATGAGGGAGGTGATGGCAGTAGAGGAGGATCCAGTGATAATGATGTCATCTACATATATCAAAAAAAACAATGTAGATGAGTTAGTGAAGCGAACGAATAAGAAGGGATCACTGATTGTGGAATGAAAACCAATATTTTGGAGAGTTTGACTTAGCTTCTGAAACCAAGCACGAGGTGCCTGTTTAAGCCCATATATGGCCTTGTGAAGCTTGCATACAAGCTTTGGATTTGTAGCGAGAAAACCCGGAGGTTGCTGCATGTACATATATTCATGTAAATCACCATTGAGAAAGGCATTATTAATGTCGATTTGATGAATGGGCCAGTGAGACAAAATAGCATGAGCAAACACAACCCTTATGGTAGTAGGTTTGACTACTCGACTGAAGGTTGCAGAGTAATCTAGACCCTCATATTGGTTGTACCCCTTCGCCACCAACTGTGCTTTGTGTCTCTGAAAAGAACCATTAGCATTGAACTTGTGTTTAAGGATCCATTTACAGCCAACGATGTTTGCACCCAGAGGTAAAGAAGTCAGAGTCCATGTGCCATTTGCGATAAGAGCACGATATTCATCATTCAAGGCCTGAGTCCACTGGGGAGAAGCTAAAGCAGCGGCTACAGTAGTAGGTTCAGGAGAAACGAAGTCTATGTGGGCAGAATACATTTTAGGTTTAATGATACCTGCTTTTGCTCTAGTTGTCATTGGGTGAATATTGTGGGTGGGTGAGATGTTACGTGTGATGTGAGCAGTGGAGCATGGTGAAGAAAGTTGAAGATGTAGAGGGGAGGATGGCAAAGATGCAGAAGTGGCGATGGTTGAACGAGTGGGTGAAGTTAAAACTGTCAAAGCAGGATGTATAGGAGGAGGTGGCAGAGCAGGTAAAAAACCATATTGTGGGTTAGAAATTGGAAAAACATCTTCATTAAAAACCACATGCCTAGAAATAAAAGTTTTGCTAGAAGAAGATAGACAAATGTAACCTTTCTTATGTAAGCTATAGCCAAGAAATAAACAACATGCAGAACGAAATTCCAATTTATGTTTGTTGTATGGACGCAGAAGAGGGTAGCAGGCACATCCAAAAGATCTAAATTTGGTATAGTCAGGTTTAGTTTTAAGCAAGAGTTCATACAGAGTGTGACCCTTTAGAACAGTGGAAGGGAGAACATTGATTATATGAGTGGCAGTAATAAAAGCTTCAGCCCAGAATTTCACAGGAAGAGAAGCAGCCGCAAGCATAGATAAACCCATGTCTGTAATGTGCCTATGTTTTCTTTCTATAGCACCGTTTTGTTCATAAGTGTGAGGGCATGTGAAACGGTGTTGTATACCATGTTTGAGTAAAAAGGTGTTAAAAACAACAAATTCTTTTGCATTATCTGTTTGAATAGTTTTTATTTTAAAACCAGTTTGATTTTCAGAGAAGAGTTTGAAGCGTTCAAAAGCAGCAAGAGCTTGAGATTTAGCATGCAAGAGATAAATCCATGTATATTTTGAGTATGCATCAAGAAATGAAATATAGTATGAGGCACCATTGTTAGCACAAACAACAAAAGGTCCCCAAATATCAATATAGATTAATTCTAAAGGATGATGATACACAGTTGTAGATAGAGAGAAAGGTAGTTGATGGGCTTTGCCTGAAACACATGCATCACAGAAAAACGGTTTTGAATTACAAGAAAGGTCACATTGTTTGAGAACAGCTTTGATCACGGGAAAACTACAATGTCCAAGCCGATTATGCCATAGATGAAGAGGAGGTTTTGCAGATTTAAAAGATGGGTAGTTAGCAGAAAAAATAGAGGAGCTGAGGTCAGGAAAGACATAGAGATCATCTTTAAGAGTGCCTTGCAGAAGAATCTGTTTGGTTACCTGGTGTTTAACATAACAAGAATGAGGATGAAATTATAAAAAAAAAAACATTGTTATCCCAAGCAAACTTAGAAACACTGAGCAGATTTTTAGTAATATTAGGAACGTGTAAAAGATCTTGTAAAGAGAAAGAAGTACAGGAGGTAGATGACACACAGCAAGCAGAAACAATATGTGCAATTTTCATACCTGCACCATTACCTAGTTTGATGTTTGAATGGCCGTGATAGGTTTGTTGATCAGTAAACAGAGTATGATCGTTTGTGATATGGTGAGAAGCACCGGATACCATAACGGATCTTCTAAAGAAGATGGTGGACCAAGAAGAGAGGAAGATGAGTCATCATGTTGAGGCAGAGAGAAAAGAGAGGTGTTGGCAGAGAAGGATGGTGGCGTAGAACGATCAGACCAGTGCCAACAATGTATAGCAGTATGACCAAGTTTGGAGCATATTTGACAGTGCACAGGGTTGCGTTTCCATGATGACGACGTATTGGAGTTCCAAGAAGAATATTGTGAAGGTCGGGGTTTTCCGCGGTGGAATCGATTTGAGTTGGATGTAGAAGTTGGACCACGACCACCACGGAAAGAATTGGTAAATGTAGGACGAAACTGGGAATTATATGAAGAAGCAACAGACGCAGTGTTAGCTTGAAGAAAAGACGAGTGAGAAGTTTTATACCAGGTGAATCATTCTTCTTGAGCAAACAGCAGAGCTTCAATCTCAGTGATAGTATACGGGTCAGTGCAAGAGGTTACGACCAATAGCGACAAGCATGTTTAAAGCGTTCTTGATATCTAGAAGATAGGAGGAAATAGATCTATCATTCTTGGGAGTCTTTAATTGGAGTTTGAGTTTCTGAACTTTGGCCCGAGTATGGGAAGAAAATTGAGTTTCAAGATAGCGCCAAATATCTGCAGTTGTATCAAGACCCACAACGTTGGTAAGAATGGGTGTAGACACGGATGCAAGAAGCCAAACGATGAAAAGCTGATCTTGTTGTTGATAGCATAAAAAATCACCAGAAAGTGAAGGATTGTCAACAGCGGAAGGACCGGTTCTGGATGGGACACTGGTGCCGTCAAGAAAATGACTCAGTTTGAGTCCACAAACGGATGCAAGAACCTAGTGTTTCCAGAGAAGATAGTTATCTTCATCTAGTTTAAGAGTGATGAGTGTTGTGAATTGATGAACGGAGGTCAAGGCCAGAGGAGGGGAGCAAGGAGAAGACGTAGAAGAAGATTTAGGAGAGGAGGAAACCATGACGAAAAAAAAAAAACTTAGGATGGGGTGAGTGAGAAAAAGGGTAATGAAATGTGAAAGAATATTGTATTTAATTTGTTGATTACAATATACATATATAGTCAAAACCTGACAGTATATAATCCTACAATTAATACCCAGTATCATGACACTACAACAAATAAGGTAACAATCAATGTCAGTATCATGACACTACAACAAATAAGGTAACAATCAATGCTGATAATCATTGATTAATAATTACAATAATTACAAAGATTGACACAATCAAAGACAATCATTGGAACCCACATATTAAGGGATCTTGTCTCTATTTCCCCTTTCAAACTGATGGGTGAGGGAGTCACCCCAAGTTTGTCTCTGAGTTAGCTGAATCATGTATGCGTTAATACTTTAGTGAGACAGTCAGTTATTTGATCAGTTGATGGAACATAGGCTACAACAATCTCATTTTGCAGTACTTGGTCTCTGATGTAGTGCACATCTGATGTAGTGCACATCTGATGTAGTGCACATCAATTTCAATGTGTTTGGATCGAGTATGCATAATTGGATTTGAAGTTAGCGCCTTACCACTTAAGTTATCACACCACAATGTTGATTTTCTTGGCAGAGGGAGTTTCAATTCATCAAGAAGTGAACGGGTCCATGCTATTTCAGCAGCTAAGTCAGTCAATGCTCTATATTCTGACTCTGTACTGGATCTTGAGACTACCTTTTGCTTCCTCGAAGACCAAGAAAGGAAGACACATTGACCAGCCATGGATTTTCTATCATCCACACTTGTTGCCCAGTCTGCATCTGAGAATCTTACTAAGTCCAAGTCAATTGATGGTTTGATGTGTAGACAATGTTAAATGGTACCTTGAAGATATCTCAATATTCTTTTTATGCCTCGCCAGTGATCTATAGCGGGAGAGCTCATGAACTGGCTGAGCTTGTTAATTGAGAATGTTATATCGGGCCTTATGTTTGTTAAGAATTGCAAAGCTCCTATAGCTTGTCTGAATATGGTTGGGTTTTGTAATTTCTCCCCTTCAGCTGTAAACTGCTTGCTGGTTATCATAGGTGTTGGACAAGATGAAGTACTTTCCATTTTGAATTTTCTTAGGATATCTCCTATGTATTTTGATTGCTTCAAGTACATGCCAGATGCATCTCTTTGGACTTCTATGCCTAAGAAGTAGTGTAGTGGACCAAGATCCTTAAGTGAAAACACATCATTGAGTTGTTTGATGAAGGATTCCAAGAACTTGGTGTTGTTCCCTGTGATAATTATATCATCCACATATATAAGTAGGAAGGTAATATGATTTGTACCTCTTAGAGTGAACAGTGAGGAATCACTTTTTGTGTTCTTGAAACCCTAGCTGACTAAGACATTTTTTAGGCTGTCAAACCAGGCTCTTAGGGTCTGTTTCAATTCATAAATTGCCTTGGATAACTTGCAAACATGTTTAGATTTAGTTGAGTCTACAAATCCTTCTGGTTGATGCATAAACACAGTTTCTTTGAGATAGCCATTAAGAAATGCATTGTTTATGTCCAGCTGTTTGACCTCCCAATTGAGGTGTACTACAATTGAGAGTATGATCCGAACTGTGCTGGCCTTGACAACTGGATTGAAGGTCTCTTCATAGCCCAATCCAGCTGTTTGTTGAAATCCTTTTGCTACTAGTCTTGCCTTTCTCCTTTCAATTGTCCCATCTGCTTTGTACTTGGTCTTAAAGACCCATTTAGAATCAACCATGTTTTCTTGGCCTTGATATGGTACCAAGAGCCAAGTTTGATTTGACATGAGTGCCTCATATTCTTTTTCCGTAGCTTCTTTCCACTGTGGTCTTGTGAGCGCTTCTGTGACATTTTCTGGTTCCTTCTCATCTGTGGTAGTTTCAACAAACCCAACATATGACTTCTTTGGCTTATGAATTCCAGCTTTGCTCCTGGTCCAATGAGTGTTGATGTTTGGTTCAACAAGATCTTGGTGATCTCTACCAACTATTTCTGTGAGATCAGGAATTTGAATGTTGCTTGGTGAATTATTTTCAAAAATTGGACTGCTCCTTATTGAATTATTTGCATCCTGATCTCTGCTAAAATTAACTACAACACTCTCAGTTGGATTGGTTGGTTCTTGTTCATCACCAAGATTGTTATCATCTGGAAGTGTGGTGGCTCCAATATGTGGGTTACCTGCAGTAGGCAAAGAAAAAGGGAGAGATGAACTCTCAGTTAGTGTTTTCAAGGGACTTCTTGTATTGAGAAACCCATCATGGAATGAAAAATGTTCTTCATTAAAAATAACATGTCTTGAAGTGAAGATTCTTCCATGAGAATTTATGCATTTGTATCCTTTGTGAGAGTTACTATATCCCAAGAACACACATCTGGTTGTGTGGAATTGTAGTTTGTGTTGATTATAGGGTTTAAGACAGGGATGGCAAGCACACCCAAAGGGTTTTAAGGAATTGTAGTCAGGTTCCTTTTGAAAAAACAATGAGTAAGGGCTTTCATTTTGAAAGACTGGAGAGGGCAATATGTTTATGAGATAAACTGCTGTGGAGAAAGCTTCCCACAAAAAATGTAAGGGTATTTTGGCTTGTGCTAGCAATGTCAAGCCAAATTCAACAATGTGCCTGTGTTTTCTCTCAACCCTACCATTTTGTTGTGATGTGTAAGGGGACATTCTAAATTGTATCCTTGCTTCTATTACACGGTTTTGCACAGCTTTGTATTCACCACCACCTTCACATTGGATTGTCTTAATTCTCTTGTTAAACAAATTTGCTATCATATTTTTAAACTGAATAAAGGCTTGTACAGTATCTGATTTATGTTTTAGAGGATAAATCCAAGTAAATATACTAAAATCATCAATAAAGTGAACATAATATTTGAAACCAGAAGAAGATATTATTGGTGCAGGACCCCAAACATCAGTATGAACTAATTCAAGGATTTCCTTAGCATGAGAGGAATATGTTTTGAAGGGTAAAAAATGCATTTTGCCATATTGACAAGCCTCACAAAAGTTAAAATGATCTCTAGGTGATAGTTTCACATTACAACTTTTCAAGACTTTATCTAGGATTGTATTATTTGGATGACCAAGCCTTCTATGCCAACTCTCCTTGACAGATACATAAGCACACGAGTCCCTTTCAGTCCTTGAGAGCTAATATAAGCCATCTTTAAGTGTCCCTTTTAGAATTGCCTTCCCTGTTAACTTGTCCTTCACAAAGCAAAAATTTGCATCAAACTCAACAAGAATGTTATTTTTAGTCTGTTAATTTTGACGCACTTAATAAATTTTTGATAATGTTGGGCACATATAAGACATCGTGTAAGTTGAGTGAGTTTAGTTTTGAGGAACCTGTGGCAACAATCTGCAATTTCTCACCACTTCCAACTATTAATGAGTTCTTACCATGATGTTCGGCTAGATCCTCAAATTTTTCAGTTTGGTGTGTCACATGATTGCTTGCACCACTGTCAAAGTACCAATCATAATCTTGAGCAGCGCTTTGTGAGGCTAGGAAGGCATTGTGTGCTCCTTGTTTGTCACTGTCTGCTGAATAATTTGAGTTTGAATAAGACTTATCAAACATGTACCAACAGTTTACAGCTGTGTGCCCAACCTTGTTGCAAACTTGGCATGTTGGTTTAGACATTCTTCCTTTTCCTCTGCCTCCTCTCCAACTTCTGAACTTAGAGCCTCTCCAGTTGTTATTTGTGTTGAATTTGTTACCTTTGTAATCAGTTTTATTTGCAACATTTGCTGATGCATCAAGAGAGAGTTTGGCAAGACCATTCAGTTGATCAAGTCTACTCTCAAAGGTCAGTAATTGGGCCTGCAGATCAACCCAAGTGAGACTAGTTTGATCAGATAGTTTGACCACCACAGGGTTGTATTCAGAATCTAAACCATTTAGGGTTTGAATTATTAGATCTGAGTTGGAAACGGGACTCCCTGCAAGTTTAAGTCTGTCAACAAGATTCTTCATCTTGACCAAATATTTCTCCATCTTCATTTCTCCTTTCCTGATGCTGTGAAACTCAGATTTAAGGTAGGTAATTCGAGATCTTGTGTGTGCACCGGCTAGGCTTTGGGCTTCATCCCAAAGTTGTTTTGAGGTTTCACAGTGCAACAATTGTGTTTCTATTTCAACAGTTATTGAATTCATCAACTATCCAAGGAGTTGTGAATCATGAGTCTGCCAATCTCCAAATGTGGGATTTGGTTTCTTGCTTGAATCTGGAGAAACTATGAATTCTTCAAGACACTCCTTTGTCCCTAGCATGTGGCCATCGAGCTTGCAACCTTGGACTATAGAAATCACCAAGGATTTCCATAATGGATAGTTATCTCTGTCCAACTTGACAGATACAGTCAATGGAAGACAATTTTGAAATTTTGAATCTGCAGCGAATGTCATGATTTGAATTGGATCAAAAAAGTCTTCAGAGCTTTACAGGTCTGATACCAAGTGAGAAAAAGGTAATGAAAGGTGAAAGAATATTGTATTTAATCTATTGATTACAATATACATATATAGTCAAAACTTGACAGTATATAATCCTACAATTAATACTCAGTATCATGACACTACAGCAAATAAGGTAACAATCAATGTTGATAATCATTGATTGATAATTATAATAATTACAAAGATTGACGCAATCAAAGACAATCATTGAAATTCATATATTAAGGGATCTTGTCTCTAATTTGATACCATGTTTGTATGAGTGCAGTGCATGGAATCGTAGGAAACTTAAAGAGAGAAAGCGAAAGAGTAATGTATTATATAAAAAATGAAAGGTCGTTTTACAGAGAGTATTATAAGAGTATATATAGGAAAGCAATAACTTGGTTAACACTCTCTTTATAAGAGAAAGCTATATACTGATATTTCCCTTCCACACTTGGTCCCGCTAGCTGTATTTTAAATTTCTTCATTTAGCCTTGTTCATTTATGTTCATTACAGCAACATTGAAAATAAAAGTTTTAGAAGCATTTAGTCCCCACCATCCCCGAAAATTCTAAAGTAATCTGAAACTAAAGGGAGTTAGAAAATTGAAGAACCTATGAACAAGAAGGTAAACACTCTGTTTGAGAAACGTATCTATATGAAACTAACAATCCATACACTAGCAAAGTAGGTAAAACAAAAAGGCCATCTAATTTTAATATGAGCTAGATACGTAGTGAACTTATATAATAAGTCCAAAACACAATCTTGTACCAGATACATTGTTATGTACTTTTACACAGAAAGCTGCATCCCTCATCACATGTTTCGTTATCTCTCTTCTCAGTTTGTATGAGCCCCCCCGTCGTTGATGAGAGTGACTTTGACACACATATATGTATATATATAAAAGCAGCCCCGAAGAGAAGAACAACAAAGCCTTAATTTCGACGCAGATCATCTTTAATTACCAATGTCAACCCATTGATTCTCTCTTGTTTAATTTAGATCAGAAAGAGGGTCACAAACGCTGTGAGTATGAGTGCAATGATTCTGATGGAAGGTTTGTGCCCCGAGTTTTTGCCTGGTCTAATAGGAGGAAGTGAACACTCCAATCCATTGAAGTAAACCTTAGCTGGGAACGCATCTTTTGTGACATCAAAGTTTTTTACGTGCTTTTTGCTGAAAGAAAGCACAGATTGTTGTTTCCCTGGCACTCTTGGGTCTTTAGCGTGTGTTCCATTGGTCTCTCCGGCCAAGTAATTCAAACCCTTCAGGCCTTCTAAGAAAATGGTTTTGATACCAGGAATTCTTGTCCCGTTGAAGGAATAAACGTCTTTAAAATCGTCAAAAGTCTTGGTCAACTGAATTGCAGTGAACCAATCATCAAAGGAGTAATCCTCCCAGTTGAAAAGTGTGACCCTAGCAGTCCATCCATCCTTGTGATCCGAACTCACGTGCCAGTTGATGCTGACGGGGCAGTTATCTGCACAAGGGAGCCTGCTAGGCATGTGCAAGTGCTTCATTTTGGCCCATGCTTTAGCCTTCAGGGTCCTATTTGCAAACGGCACAAGAAGAGCATCTGGTGGAAGAAGCAATGGAGAGGCCCGGGAGTTGCACTTCCTCGTGTCATCACAGCCACAGGCACACGTGTTGCAAGGGATTGCTGATTCGTTGTAGAATGCTGAGAAGGAGACACAGCAACGGTTTTGCTGAGGCTTGGGTTTGGTGATGTTGCAAACTATTTGCCAACTTGCAACAGCTGTGCTGATTGCACTTAGTCCACTGGAATCAGGGAAAATCTCAGGGTCAACCCTAACCGGTGCACCACATTTGTAATATGGATTGATGACACCATCGATGTTCCACCTCATAGGGGGTGTGATGGACGTTCTGTTATCAGTGTCTGGTGGCATTTTGAACACTTGCATCTGGAACATTGATTTAGCTTTGTTCTTGTCCATCAGTGGAGGCAAAACAGTACCATTCCTGCAGCACCAAGGGAGTTTCCCAACTTTTTCATCTTCTGCTCTTTCTGCTGGAAGGTCAGAGATTATTGGCTTCTTCTGACATGTTGCAACTTGTGAGAAATCCATGTCACCGTAGAATTTTCCAGCTGTACCATACAAGCACTCAGAAGGGTCTTTTCTGCGAGCATAAGCTCCTTTAATGGAATATATGAACTCTCCCTTTGGCCATTCCCATGTCAAGTTCCAATGATCAAGACGGCCCAAAGGGTGTTTGTTCTCCATTGTCACTTGGACATAGTAGTTGTTCTGGAAAGCTTGAAGCACGTCGTATGCTATGGTTAGATCTCCATAGCGACGAGGAGGGTACTTGGTTTTCTTAGCTAGCTTTGCCTTCACTGTCGGGTCCTTTCTGCAACATGCGAACATTCTCGAGGCTGCACCATTCATTCACACGCATGTCAAAACAATTCATACATATCGTGTTTGATTATAAAAACAATCTTATTATTCTCCATACCGTGTAATTAAAGTTACAATATATCGTTTTCATGTTCTATATGCAGAAATTGTTTGTTCCTAATCCTATCCTCTCAGGATTATCAAAGACTCGCAAATACAATACCATCATCATGCAGATATATGTAATGGCGCATAATATTATGCTGTTTTGGCTCATATTACATGTAACTAATGCTAGTATAACTCTCAATTTCCCATCTCTACCTCGTTAAAACAATGCTAGTTGGTTAAAATGAAGAAACACCATTCCATATTATTTACCCCCGTCTTTTTTAACTCTTACACATTATAAATATAAATATAGGATAATAATAAATTGACAATTCATATTTTTTATCAACTATATTACAACCCTTAATATTATTATTTTAATATTTTTTTCATATCATTTAATTACAAATTTATCATTTATTATATATATATATATATATATATATATATATATATATATATATATTTCTAAATTCATCATATCATATCATGTATACAACTCCACAAATTATCAAAAGCATCATTTTCCTTATAAACAACCATGATACATTCTATATTCATCTCAAATCTCAATACTATTATTTTAATATTTTTTAATTTTTTACATTATTTAGTTATAAATTTACATTTTATTATATATTTTTTAAAAAATTATCTCATCACGAATTGTAAAAAACTGAAGTTTTTCTATTAGAAATATTTCTTTTAACACTCTTTCAACAAGTTACAAATCCATTTTAATAATATAATAATCTATATTAGAATTTTAAATTAAAAGTAAAGTAAATATTATTATAATATTATTATTCAAGGTTGTTATGTAGATGTTTTTTATTTAGAGGGTGTTAAGGAGCCATTTAATTCTTAAACTACAACATCTACAATATACAATATCAATCGTTCAAAATTTATCATTATAATTTTATAATAAACTACAAATTAATGATAAATTGATAACTATGTATCATATTACAATTTTAACAAAAAATAATATTTTTTAAATAGAACAATTTTAAAATTATGTTAATCAACTATTTTTAATTTATGTGGTGAAAGTAACATTCTTCTGATGTAAACAAACTATATTTAATAACTTTGAAAAGTAAAAAATAAATTTGTAATTTGATAAATAAATGGACATTTAGGATACTTTTTTCTTTCATATATGGAAGACAATTACGTTGGATTGGAGCAAAATATATCATAAATTGGAAGCATATGATCACTGATTTTGCATGAAATCCACGACGTGGGAGAGTTAAAAGCATGCATATGTGTATTACCTCGACGAGTAGGTGTAGGGCATTTGAATCCATCATTCTCGAGATGAATGGTTTTGGGCATGGGCGTGGCTCCAGCACCCAAACCAAACTGTGTCCCGACAATATCGATCTTCGCACTCATCTGGTTCAGATCCCCGGCGGTTTCAATGGCGGTCTTCAAGTCCGACACGGCGGATCCCACAAGCGTCGTCCCATTGTCCACATCCGCAGGAAAGTCCCCGGCGTCTATGAGAATGGCGCCGTCTGCAGAGACCAGAATCTCGTGGTGCTGGAACCCCACAAACATCTTCCACCCCTGCAGCTCCTCATCTCCCACGTTCGTCAGCGTGGCTTCCGCCTTGAACGCCCAGGCCTGCTTCGACACGTTCTTCACGTGGGGGTACTCCTTCTGCCTCCCCAAGAGGGCATACGAGAGAAAAACTCCATCGCAGCCCTCGAGTTCGAGAGCAGATGGTGGTGATGACGATAGTGTTTTCTGTGCTTGGACATGGGAGACATGGAGGCTCAAGAAAAGGAAGAGATGGATTGTTAGTAATTTTATTTTTGTATTTTTTGTTGGGTAGGAGGAGGAGGCTATTGAATTAGTAGTTTCTTCCATTGTTGAAAGTTTTGTTCTTTTTCTTCTATGTATCTGGCTAACTCCTCCTACGTTTTTGTCTGTTTTTTTTTGTGTGGTGTGTTTATGCTTCTTTTTCTGTGTGTGTATGTGCTGTATGGGGAAGAATGATGGTGGTGGCCGCGCGGGAACGCGGCGGGGGAGAAGAGGGAAAATAAGAAAGGGTGGAGAAGTGAAGGTATATATAATGTAATAAAAATGGGAGAAGGGAGTTATGTTCCGTTAGTTTTCGCGAGGGTTTCGGAGGACAGAGAATGTTTGGAAGCCATAATTGGAATGGGACGAGCAGCATTAGTTAATTCAGGAACAATATCCTTAGAAATTTACTAGATACTAAGAACTTTGTTGACCAAAACATATTCCAAATAACACGTGGTGGTGTGTTGGTTTACGTACAAATAATTTTCTTCTTAATTTCAAGTTCATTTTCATGCATAACTCTTCAACAAATTTCCGTGCTAACCATTTCACCTTATTGGGAGGGAGAATGGAAGAATTCGTGTGCATAGGGTTGTATCTAATTTGGTAGTAAACTCTTTTTTTTCTTTTCAAACCATCCGTCATCTCGTTTGTTGCATTTGTTTTTAACATGAGTTAATACATTGATAACTCTTTTTTTAAAAACTAGTTAACAAATATAAATAATTTAAAAATTTTATTTTTTTACTATCCATAACTAATGTATAACGAATTCTCTTCATAACCATTTTGTAACTGTTATTTTAGTATACATATTTTACTAATTTTTATCTTCATATATATTTTTTTTTTGGTGAACATATTATGTGTACATATTGTTTTTCACTTTTACCCTTTATATATGATATTAAAATATAACAAACATAAGGGTTACTTATTTGAGAAATTGAAAATTTGAATTGAAAAGAAAACAAATATTTTTTGGATATAAATTTTTGAAAAAACTGGGTTATTTGTTTGTGTTCTGGTTGTAATTATTGTGTTGATTCATATTGGTGTTTTGATGTTTCATTATCATTTGTTTGAAAATTATTTCACATAATTTATTTATTTATTTAATAAAATAAATAATTATAATAATTTTTTTAAAAAGAAGAAAGGTTATATATATAGTTATTTATTTAGTCTTTATAATATGTGTGAACAAAAATATATAATAAAATTTAAAATAATATTTATAAGTTTACCTCATATATTAATTAAAAAAATATAATTATTATAAAATTATATTAATATATATATATATATATATAATACAAAGGAAACGCAATAAATTTTTAAAGATGTTTAAAAAATGTGGACAAACAAACACGATAGTTTGGATGTCCGTTAATATTAAATAAATTATTACATAATTTTAGAATTTAGGATTTAAGATAGCAATTGTTAAAATATATTTTTTTATTAACATTGGTTTCGTTAATTAATGGACAAAACCGACAACATAAGATTGAATTTTCACTATCTATCATTGACTTCTAAAAATTTAAATCTTAAGCTTTTAAAATTAAATAACCAATATACTCTACTATTAAGTATGTACTCTTAATTGTAAAGTAAAAATATTGAAGAAAAAAAATGGAGAAGGGTGAAATGAAAATCCGAAGATGCAACATAAGACTTTTTTTTATCATAGTTTGTATGCGTTAATTGTAATATTATTTTCTATATATGGCAACCTAAATCACACAAATAGATATATCGCATGTTTTTTCTCAATTATGTACTTTTGCGTTGATCTAAAATGATTTTACACATTCTTAAATTTATACCTTAAGCTTTAAAACCATGTATCATAAGCTAATCTTGGGTTTTATTTACTATTCTTAAAGAGATTTTAAGATAGGGGTTGTGCTCTCTCCAAGCTATTTTTCGGGTTTGAAAAAATTCATACAAAAAATGTTATTATTAGGAACCGTTGGAAGAGTTAGAGAACAATTTTACTTTCCTAGAAAGAGAAATGTGTTGGTTATAATTTGAGAAAGTAACGACTCATTTTAATTTCAGTAATAATAAGGTTTATAAAAGTGTATTTGAAAATCGTCAATTTAGAGTCGAAATTGTCTTATTTTGCTTCTTTGAATGTTATGAATTTAGATAGATTTTTTCTTCTAGATAATTGGGATATTATCATAAAAAATAGACTTAAATAGTTTTAACATTATATAAAAGTAATTTTCCTCTTTGATTTGAATGCTTATGATACAATATGCTTACAACAAGATCACCAAAGTTATCATCCTATTATCCTATTATATTAGAAAAATGTTACTTTAGTAATTGGATAGTCAAATACATTAAATTACAACTTTTTAAGATTTGGCTATTTTTTTACATGAATTCATGAATTCATATTTTAGTAAAAGATCATTTCTCTTTCTACTTTTAACAATTGTGATTTAGAACAATTCACTATTGAGTTGTTTCAAGATAGACTTTGTTTAAAGGGGTATACCAAAGTTATAGATGATCTTCTAATAACTAAACAATAATAAGTCCATGCTAATTGTGAGGTCATGGGCAACCTAATCATGTGGTGAAACGGTCTTAATATCAATCTTTGAAGTTAATGAAAAAGATCTCATTTACTTCTCATAAAGAGAGGATGACATTAATTATGGAGATTGACTGAATATGCAGAATTATAATTAATTTGGAAATATAACTCAAAACAAGACTAGATACAAGGAGAAGGGAAAGAACATTACTCTATATAAGAGAAAGAAGATGGCCTAATCAAGGGGGAAAAAAAGAGGACAACAACTCAAGGGAAGTAATTTCAACTCATATTTTTACTTACTATATACATTAAATTTTATGTTCTTAATGACTTGCGTTGAAGTATCTTCTGCACGTGAAGCCCCCTCATTTCCATGGAGCCAACTCATGAAGCTTGTAAGGATACGATCCGATGACCATCTTGGAGTTTAACTGACAACAACTCGACTAGGAAATCAATGTTTCTGGCTAAACTAAATTTTCTCTTTCTGAAAATTGTTGTGATTGATCTTCTCATGTGACTTTCAGACTGAGTTGAGAGTATATATTCGAAACTCTTCTATAGTGTCGTAAGTATAATAGTAATAGTATTTAATGCTTTCACCAATCTATTACATATATGTATAAAAAAAAATACCGTAAGTAATTTATATTTTTCTTGGTACATTTAGTAGGCATTTATAACTAATTAAAACATTGGTTCAAAGTTTAATGTTGAACAGAAGTCAAACCCATATCAATAAAATTATTTTAATAAACCAAAATACATATATTACTATTTTAAAATATATAATATCATATTTTATTATGTTAAAAAATGAAATAAAATATAATTTTTTATCAAATTTGACCGGTTTGATACTAATTTTATTGATTTAATACAAATTTTGTACATCACCATTTTAGATCACAACCAACACGAGACCAGAAGTATAACCGGGGAGGTCAATTTGACAACCATGGTTTGAAGTATACTTTCATGTTGTCCTTTATTACCTCTCTTTTTGGGCTGTTTCTTTCAGCACTTCATAATTTCTTTGGGCACCTCCATAAATCAGAAAAAAACTAATTATGTCCTTAAAAATACATTCTGGATTTTACAATTTGAAAATATACTTTTTTTTCTATTTACACCTCCTAGATTATATAACTTGAAAGGTATTTTTACCAATTTTTTTTTTTAAATGTATATTTCAGGTTACAAAATCCAGAAGATATTCTTAAATCCAAAAATACTTTTTAGATTTTATAATCCAAAAATACTTTATAGATTTTGTAATCCAAAAATATCTTTTAGATTGTATAATCCATAATATATATTTTTTTAAAAAGACTTATTTTGAACTATAAAATTCGAAAGATATTTCTAATCTATAAATACTTTTCGGATTCTATATTCAAGAGTTTTTCAGGATCATTCATTCCAAAATGAAAAACATCAATAGAAAATGTATTTTTGATATTTTAAAAAGTATGAGGTACAAGCTATGGAGAAACAACCATCTTTTTGTTCTTTTCATGTCTTTTAAGACAGAAGGATTGACAGTTTTCTGTGGGCCTTTTTTGTTCGGACAAAGATTGAAAGCTTCTCGTAAATGCTACTTATATTAGGTGATGGTCACCTTCGTAAGCATTTGGGACACTAACACATTATATAAGAAAATCTGTGTATTTAACAAACCAAATGAGCTCAATCAGGGAATAATGTACATTATTCTGTAATATTATTATGGTTTATGGATAGCAAAAATTGTTATAGTAGAACAATAGAGTCTGCAAAACAGAATTGGAAATGCAGCATTACTCGATCCTATAGGCAACAGATCTGAGTCAGGGAAGGAGTTAGAATGATAAATAGCCAAAGAAATATTCTCGTTACACAGTCTTTCTATAAGACATTATTTATTTGCTCAATGAGTTTATATCTCAAATGCTTTTAGTTTTTCCTCTGTTGAACAATGGAGTTTTAAGCAGACAATAGTTCCCTTTGATTCAACCGAACTTGTTAAAGAGAAGGCTTTATGCCCATGTTATCATTTTTTGCTAGATTATAAATACATTTTCTTTCAATTATCTAGAATACAATCACATAAAAGTAGAAAGGATGGTTGTTTCATGTACCTTGTTTCCCATATGCAATAACAAAGTACAACAAATACAAGGTTGTACAAAACAACTCTATTTTCATATACAATCTCACTTCTTTTGGATACACAAGAAAAAGAAAAATCAAATTGATTTCACATACAACAGATGCTCAGGGGTTTTGATGGTTGGATCTTTGAATCCGGTTTTCAATTCTGTAAATTCCTAATGTTCTCCATTATTACTCCCCAGGGAACAAAGATGGTAGGGTGGCGAATGCAACAAGTGTATCATACAATACATTACAAAAATCAGTGAATATTTTGATGTATTTGGTGCTAGTGTTTCTTGGCCTGCAGCAATTACAAAATTACTTGATTAGTTAGGAGATAAATAAAGAAGATTATGTTGGAAAACACATACCAAAAACTAAAGAAAATATGGTTAAAGATCAGTGTCTATAATTAGGATTAAAGATTTACACATCCAGTCCAATGTGTAGGAGATTATGATGGGGTGTAATAACTGATTTAATGCATTTTAAGCAAAAATAAAAAACTGTAGAGTTGATGGCAATTGATATTCACATTTAGCAGTATTGTATTTCGTCCTATAATAATAAGGAAATTCTAAGGTATGAAAAGTAAGGAAGAGTTGCAAAGAAAAACATTACCTTTTTCAAATATTTCTTGTGAAGTTTCATAGCCCCACTACAAGCTTTTTTGGCATCTAGATTCCCAGCTATGTCATTCAAAATCTGAGAATAATTACATCAAAGGAGTAAAGTTAAGTTAGTATATACAAGAAAAATAATACTCCCTCCCTTCTTGCATATAATACTCAATTACTTATTCATCAAGATTAAAAAAGTGGTTTAATTTCATTGATAATAATAAACATCTTCAATGTATTTTTCTTTTCAAAAGTACCCTAGTCATTAACATTCTTTCCTCTCTTCTAATTGTTTGCCCATATAACTTATCTCTTTTAATTAGAGGTACTTTTGTCTAAAATAAATTATTGAAATGGATATTATGAATTGAGTCTTATAAAAAGGAGTGTGTTGACTTTAATGATAATCACCTTAAAAGTTATTCCAAGAATTATTTCTTACTTAACGTATTAAACTTTTGTATTGACAATCATACTGAATTCTAGAGCAATCAAGTAAAGCAAATTAAGAGAATAGTTTAATTTATATACATTGTCAATATAAAACTTTTTTACATAGATTTTCAATAGGAATCCACCTAATCAATACTTAGTTAATGGGTTATGTCTAACTCAACCTCATAAAATTGAGGTGTAAGATGAGGTTTACCCTCTAGTTATATACCATGATTTAGTTTTTTTCTCTAGTTGACATGGACTCTTCAACACATCCCCTCACATTTAGAATTGAACATCTCGAACGTGGAACTAAGGAGGAATCTAATGGCAGATAACACATTAGGCCCAACAAACTTTGTTACCATCTTACTAAGTGAGTTATGTCTAACTCAATCTCACAAGATCAACTTGTACGATAAGGTTTTGCATCCCACTTATATAATTGTATTAATGAATAATTATATCCAAGGTTAGTGTAAATTATGTTCACATAGATGTGGGATCAAATTTAATCATTTCATTACATTATCATATTTATTAATATTGTGACAATGAGGCAAATTCTAATTGCATATCTATGTGAAATGTTTTACAATGAATATAAATTAATTTCACAAATGAATCGGGTGAATTAGATGCTATGTATCAATGTTTTATTTTGATAACTAATGTAAATTCTATTTTAAAGAACATAAGTGTTTAATTTTCATTTATTGTGAGTTTAAAAGTTTTTACACACACGAAGTCACACTAAATAAGACTTCAACAATTTTCCTATATATATATATATGGTTGTTTATGATTGGATATAGTATAAAAAAGCTACATTAATGTTAGTATTTAATTAAATTCATACAAATTTATTGTTCTTATATAATACATAAAAAAACTTAAGGCCCAAGATCATTAAGAAATAATTTAACAAATTCATTTTTGTCCTCATAGTTTAGTTAATGTGCAATTTTGGTCCCTTAAAATTTTAATAGCACATGTGATTTTCTAACTTTACAAAATCAAGCAATTTTGATAAAAAATATATCATCTAATTGCTAAAAAATGTTAACATGAATTTTATAATAATTACAATATTAAAATTTATGATTAAAAACTACTATTAATATTTTATGTAAGTAAATAATTAATATTACCAACACCTCAACATTTTCTGTTAGAAATGAAAACAATATTAAAAAAAGTGGACTAAAATTATTTAATTTCATAAAACTAAATGATTAAATTTGCAATTAAAACATAGGGAAAAATGTATTTCAATGATTTTAATATATATAGTTTCTATCCATGCGATTGCTCCATCTAATTCAATGCAAAGTTAGATGTGGCAAGACTAACCTTGACAACATCATCCAAACCCCGCGCTTCTTGGAGTAGTTTTGCACTTTTATCTTTCAATACACTAGCAACAAGGAAAACAGATATAGGAAGAGGAGCTTCAGAAGCATTCTTTGATCCACTCTTCAAAAATTCTCTCTCATACTTTCCACATTGACGTATTGATTTTGATTTCCCCTTTGAGCCCACAGCTTTTTCAGAAGCTGATTCAGGCATTTCATACATCAAGAACAAATCAGGATCATATTCCAAGGCCCACATCATCTGTTCAAAATTTCAAATTTTAAGTCATTACTTACTCATCATCCCAATTCATACACACAAAGGGAACATTAATGTAACATCAGATCATGCTTAGGTACTTCTGTTATATTCACAAACCTAACTTAAGCTTCCTTGTTTCGAAAAAAGTAACATAATATATCACAAAGCACAAAAGAAGCCAAGCATACCTCCCAAAGAAACAATGAATCACAGAAAGAGAATTCTCGACGAAACAAAACCATTAGCATTCGAAAAGCAAACAGATAGTCACCTCCACCAAGATGCTCTGTCCTCCAAAATTAAAAGACAGCACATTATTAGTACATTCTGTTTGTCTAACATTAGTTGAGAGCAGTGCAGTTAAATTTAATTGAAGAAAGGAGATTTATTCAACAACTTTGAATGACAATACAAGAACTGATCATAACAAATCATTTTCTTGCAATCGTAATTTCTTAAAACAAAGATCACATAAAAACAATATAATTAAAGTTAAAAATCCTTCTTTGACCATATAACTAAAATACAAAAGCATATATGCAAGAAAATACCTAAATGGTCATGAAGTTTTGGATCAATTACTTGAGTAACTGAAGCCAAATCACTTAGTTGTGATGTCACCCCAACAGAGCTCTCGGTGCATCTAAAATTGCTGCGCTTTACAAATTCAAGAACACAAATAATAAGAAACTGAGATTCAACCAATAAAAACTAGTTTTTGTGTAGCCACAAAGCGTTAACCAATCACATGGAATCTTTGTGCATCTACTTCTTTAATAAAATTTTAAGCCGCTACTCTCAAAGACCAACTCACCCAAAAGTTTAAGCTGTTGGGTGAATGCTCAAGAATGGTTTATTACATGATTCATCCCTAACCCACCCCCATTACACAAGATCCCACAGGACTTCAGGAACGTCTAATACATGGGGGCCTACCATGTGTTGAAGCTTAAATACCATCCATGCAACCAATTATCCTAAAAGCTTATGCTGTTAGGTGAAGACTCGAGAATGGTTTCATTACATTTACATCTCTATCTTGTACAAAATTACAAATACATTGCAATTCTTCTCTTTCAAGTAGTAGTATATCTGCAAACATGGAAGCTCAATTGTAATTTTATTAACGGAAGTACATCTTACAAATTTATGATACTTCCAACTGTGCAAGGAAAAGTAAAACTGACATTGGCAAAATTTTGTAACAGAAATATCTGACTAAGTATCCACAAGAAAATAGTAAACCAGTGAGTTTTCAACATTACAACAATGGATTTCTGAAACAGCATAATTTAAACATTAGTGTCAAACCTAGAAGAACTTAAGCCCAATTTTAACTGGCCTCTATGCATTGTGCAACTTAAGAAAGAGACAATATTTAAAAGTGAACAATAAAGGTGAAGCAAACTAAAAATATAAGATTTCCAAGAAATACCAAGAAAATCCAATAACCAAATACTAGACCCCTCCCCCCCAATCTTTTCAATAAGTAATAGAATAAAAGAGTGTTGAAAAAAGTTAATAATAAAATAGAGTCTACAGGTAAGATGCTTACAAGCCTGCGCATCAAACGCTCAAAGCACCAAAATGCGTCTGCTTCATCATCAAGAAGAATTATCATAGGGGAGCATAGGTCACACATTCCTGCCCAGAATTGTAAAATGTTAAAACTGGAAGCGTAGGATAGTTGCAAATGGTTGTAGCTAATATTTCTTGCTAGATCGCAAGAAAAGTAGAAGATAAACTAATATATAAAGCAGAAGGTCTCATATTTATTCATTAAATTCTTTCCATAAACCAAGTTGGTGTTTTACAGATTTCTCTGCTTTTTTTTTCAACAGTGAAAATGAAGTGGTTTTAATTTGACCGACCACTTAAAAACAGTTGGCTAAATACTCAGGAAGTGCTAAGCTATTACAAAAACTTAAAGTACACGAAAACAGAAATTACCATGCATTAAATACTAATTAAATATTCCATGAATGTTGGCCTCCATTCAGGACCAGCTTTGTTGAGGTTAAAATAAGTGTCAACAACTAGTGAATATATCATAGAACAGTGCAAGATTGTTACATATTATTATCATGAGCATTAAGGTAAGAACTCAGATAGGAATATCTCAATATTAGAGGAGAAATATATGAAGAAAAAAATGAAATTGACTTCTCCATAATTTAAAATCAGCTCACCACAAAGTAAAAATAAAGAGTTAAAAGGCTATATGATAAAACTTTTACAAATTAATTTATGCACAAGTTAATTTTAACTTATAGAAAAATCAATTTCATTTTTTCCATCTTCTGGAAGCTCTTATGTAGAAAATGATCAAAACAGAATGCCAAATATGTATGACCCACCTTGACCATAGCCTACGTCTTTATCTATCCAGGCATAAACAGATAGAACATCCCATAATTTTGACAGGTTTTCTTGCCTCTCATAAAAAACTAATGTCCTATCAGTGCGAACCACATCAAGACCTGAAATGTACGTACAAGAAATGTCATTTGCCGTGTCAATTATAATTTTAGCAATTGGATCTTATATTATTGCATGAGAAAACTTTCACAACATAATAGAGTCTACATTCTAACCATATGCCATGCAAATCAAATTGAATCTGTACAACAAATCATTTCAGGCATAATGGACATATGAAGAAAATAATTGTGGGGCAGGGTTCAGCCTAAAACTTAAAGATTACATGAAGAAAAATTAGATAAAATATAATAGATGAAATGCAACAGACAGTGCATTAAGAAAAAATTATTTACAAACCTATTTGATGGAGAGTTAACAGCCACTGGACTACTATCTTGTCTGTCACCTTCTTTAAACTATTTGTAGCAACCATTCTTGAATGATTATTATTATCTTGATTATGTACAGCCAATCCCTTGGCTGAATTTGTTTCTTTCAGAACCAATGGATCTTGAATTGGCAGACCATCTTCAGTAACAACAGGTGCTGTGACAAATCTACCACTTCCAACAAGAGGAAACAATTGGCGGCATTCTTCTTTAATTGTAGCATATTGCATTCTGATAACAAAAAATAAAAGTGATATTGAATCTATTAGATTTAACTGAAGTTTTATACCATAAAAGTACTGATATTATTATTGTCCCAGTATAAAGGACGAGGAAGAAATTAATGCCACAATTTTTTAAGGCTCATCTCAAGCCTGTGGTGACAGAGAAGTGAACCACCATAAAAAATTTAAATGTTTTAGGATGCTGTGACAGTAATAAGGTTCAAAAGGGGGATTCTTATAAAAAAAATAATCATTCAACAGGAAAACTTGTAACCTTCGGCGATGTCTTATCTGATCTCTTTCCTCAAATGTACTCTTGGGATCATAGCAACCAAGTAGAAATTCCCAAACTTCTCTCCTAATAGATGGATGGACTCCCTGATTCAAAAAAATTAATAAAGCAACCATCAACCCACAGCATACGAAAAAGAGGAGGACGATGTTTCACAAGAAGAATGCATTGAAAATATGTGGAGAAAGGAATTCAAATTTTATCCCAGTCAACATCTTGAAATCTGCAGTTGGCAGTACTTGACCAGCTTAATTGATTACTGATAATTAGTGGTCTTTACATACTTTAATCTCAACCATGATAATGGAATCTCATGCTCTAAAGAGAACCAAATTATACCCATATCAAAAGGTTCTGTTAGATTCCAAGAGAGTTCAACCATACAAAACAGATAACCTTATGTTTTCCAGCAAGCTAGAGTTCCCCGTTGCACTGACTACACCATTACGGAAAGTAGGAGACAGACTAAATTCCATATCCTCAAACATATTGAACCAGCATTTTAACTATAAAAAACAATTACCCCACGGCAGATTCGGCTTAGAGTCTTGCCTATATCTAGATACCCTTCTCGAGTAAATGCAGCTTGCCATTTTCTTGCACTTAGTGTTTTACCAGCCTGGACCACATAACAAGAAGGGGTTAAAAATAATTGCACATTGCTTGAGAATCACTAGATTAGAAATTCAAGTAATTGTAAGAGTTCTCAGCTGAAGGTGTATGATTACCCTTTTTTCTACTTTTTTGATCAAGAAATCGTAACCAAATATAAAAGGAAAAAAGACAAAAACTCAGAACAAGTAATATACAACACAAATATGTCAATCTCTCCATAGATCTAAAAGAGACCCTTGCCCCACCCCCATATAAAAAATTAAAAAATAAATAAAAATGGCCATGAGCAGAACACAATGGAGAAGTGAGAAAAACAAGTTGATTCAAACTGAAGTAGAGAAAAACAATGTCCAGTAAAGATTCTAGCGTTTCTTTTCAACCAAATACACCATAGAAGTTAGAACCACAAGAAGGCACAGGACTTTTACATTGAGATATAGAACTATCTAATTGATTTATTTTATTCAATGTCTCATACGATAAAAAAGACAACATGGACAATTACTCATGTGGCGTTACTCATGATCCGTTATAAAATAAAAAGTGTATTTTATCCATACTCAAATTTAATTCTCATATAAGTTATTTGTGTACTTAGCAATCAAGCAGTTAATAACCAGTCCATACGCTGCATTGTTTATTGCAGCAAAAGCAATACGGATATATTATTACAATGAGTGTTTCACTTAATCAAATTCTACTTCATGATCTGATCATTAAGTGCTTCTTTTTCATGCAACTAGTTTAAGAATCAAGATTGTATCCATTGGGACAATAATATAACCAATAACATTTATTACTATGTAATTATGTGCAATAAATTCTTCTAACTGAACCAAGTTTCATTGATTAAAACGGATACTCAACATCACTGCTTTGAAATACAATAAAAACAAAAGATACAGTATCCTGAAAGCTGTAAAAAGAAAACTTTTTTCCATTGATAAAATACCAACATCAAAACCACTGTTGACAACTTCGTAAAGGTCAACAATTCCCCATCCCTCAGATGAACAAATTTGGTTTCCAGTTATTCACTTAACAAGCTCAAATAGCTTACAGAGGCAGCCAAGCCATGTGTGTGTATGCCTGACATTCTTAAATAACCAAAAGCATTCACAAAACCTCAAATTCATATGCATTGCTCACATAAGACCAACATCAATTCCCGTCAACAAAATACTTCTAATTCACCAACAAACAAAGATACCCTTAATAAAATACACAAGACCAAACCAAATAATGGGAAAAAGAAAAGGGTAAAAAAAACACACAAACCTTGATTTTAAATCGAGAAATGGGAACATCGGTACATTCGGGGCGGATTTCATAGAAAGAATCAGCTGAAACTCCCGGATCTCTCCACATCCCAATTAACCGAGCAAAAGGGAAACACGAGCAGCTAAAAGGCAACAGTTTTTTGTATGAACAATTCTTGGCAGCAGGCAGGAACTGGAACCCTTTGAAAAGATCAAGCAAACCCAGAAACAAAAACTAGTCAAACGAAGAATTCAAGGAGAATCCAGCTCCAAAAGCTACACCGAACAAAAAAATTGACTTTTTTTTATTGTTTTGCGTTTATTTAATTGTTAGAATGCTACGGCATTCTGGGTTGGTTGGTGGTGGGCATGGCGTTTGAGGAAGGTAGCAATACCCTGTCAAAAGGGTGGAATAGGAAGAACAGAAGATTCCCAAAGTTTCATCAACCCTTTTCCGCATTCTCCCCGTTTAATGCGTAAATTTACACCATCTAATCAATCTTTCCTTTTCTTCTTTTCTTCTTCTCTTTTTTTCGCATTATTTTTTACAATCTTTTACCGTTTATTCTTGTTTTTACTCTCTTGTTTCTATGTTTTCTGAGAAACGTTCAGTAACCTGCGTTACCATATACTTAATTTTCTCAATATGTTATCATAAGAAAATATATAATCTAAAATTTTGAAAAGAAAACAATTTACAATGTATAATCACTCGTTTTAAAACATAATATTTTAATTTTAATAAAGTATAATTAAAAAATGAGTGAGTGTATGCTAATACCTTTCACTCATTTATTTAAAAAAATATTTAACTAGTTATAATTTCACTTTCAAAAATAACCCATCTATATGGAATCTTTTTCTTTCATAAAATGAGTAGGCGTGCATTAGCAAATCGCCATAAAAATGATTTATTTATTTCTTTATTTATTTATCCAATAAATAAATAAAAAACTAGTAAAAGAATATTATATCAAAATTTATATTTTGTTTAGTTGGTAGATACAGTTTTTGGCTACTTATTTATGATGTGACTTTGCAATTGCAAAATGTAATTATAAGGGCTTTAATTGGAAATTTGTTAGGGTTCAAAATAAAGTGAGGTGCATTATGAAAGTTGGTGGCAATGAGTTGAATTGGTCTTGAATTGAACAGAGTCTGGTCATTAAGATTTAATACGTCAACAGAAAAGTAGCAGTCAAAAATTGGATTTTGTGTAGATCAACTTTTTGTGTCAAACAAAATGTTAGAAAAAAAAAAAAAGGAAAATTATGCTTTCACAATTTTGGTATATACTTTTTGACTAATAATTTTAGAAAAAAATATATATAATAAAAAATAAATTTATAACTAAATGATATAAGAAAATATTAATTCCATTTTTCTAAAATGTTTTAAGATAATCTAAATGAAATCAACTTTTTATCACCTAGTGCAATGCATATAGAGAAGTGGGCTACCAAAAATAAAACCAACCATAAAGATAAACTATATGGTTCAAACAAACAAAAAATGAAAATATAAGAAAGTAATACAACCAACCGTTTCAACATATTATAAAATAGAATAGTAAAATAGAATAGAGATGAACAAAAGAGAAAAAGAAATACAAAGGATATAAAAATCAATATTTCTTCTATTTTATTTTTTTTACTTTAATTAAAGCAAAAAGTCTAAATATATACAAGCAATATACACATTATAAGTTTAGATAAAGAGAGATAATATAAAATAAAGAGTCAATAAAAGTTAAACTAAGAAAAAATAAAATAAAGACTAGACATATGTACGAAGAGAAACAACTATTAATTAGAAAAGATAAAATTAATATTAGCTTCCTTTTAAGAAGCCTTGTATCCATATTCTTTGTTAGCCCCCACAAGTTGGGGAGCAAATATTAATGAGGCCCAACTTGGAACAAATACTCTTCAAAAATTGAGAACTTAAAGTTTTGGTATAAATGCCAGTCAGTTACTCTGTGATAGAAATGGAAAGCAAATGTATGACACCTTTCTTCAATTTTTTCCTAGCAATGTGACAATCTATATTTCTATTTGTTTCGTATGCCCATGAAACACTGGATTTGTTGCAATGTATCTTGTTGAGTCATTGTCACAATATAAAAGAGATGTTTGGATCCAAGGGCATACTCATATTACTTCTCATATCCTTTGCCTTCCATTTTCTCTTTTATTCATCTATGTTCTATTTTATAATATGGTATCAAAGCTCTGAAGAACTTTGCTTGATACATTTACCAATGGGTGAAGTTGTTGATCCCTCACAAATTTTTTGTTCTCCTTACCATGTTAGTTCATATGGTAATCCTTCATTTCTCATTGTCTCAATTATTTTTGAGGGACCAAATGATAAATTTTAGATTCAATAATATTCCATATTAAAATACAAACATTTATGGATATTAATTGATAAAATAACTATAATATAACCCCTAACTTATGAATTTAAACCTTTTTACATATTTTGTGATTATAATTTGAATAAGAATCATTTATTCCCATATTTGTATTAATTTCAAGTTTCTAGGGAAGAATGGAGATGAAAGGGCAAAGAGAGAATAGACAAAGCTAAAAAGGGAAAGTTGGAATCCTCTAGCACTCGTCCAAGCTCACCCAAGTCAGAAGCTCCTAAAGGATCTCGTCCAAGTGAGTCCAATCTCACCCAGACGAGATCACTCTAGTTACGTTGGGCCTGTTTTCGTCCAACTCGCCCAAGCAAGCCCAATCACACCTAGGTGAGAAGTCACTTAGCCCAAGCCCAACTAAGTTAAATATGAGGCGTGAGGCACAACCCTAGACATCAATTGGGAGAATATAAGGTATTAGAAACCCTAAAGGAGGCAACTGTCTAGGAGAAACATCCTGGATATTCTTTTCTTGCTTTTCATGCTTGTAATGGCCAACATGAGTTGTTAATTCTACCCTTTGGGTTTGAGAGTAATTTGTTCAAACTCTTATGTATAAAGGTGATATTTAAATATAATATCATGTTCTTAATTGATGATTGGTATTATCATTTTATTTGTAATTCTTGTTTACCATGATAAAGATCCTTAGATTCGACTAGAGAGTACTTCTAAGTTTCTAATCCAAATGATAATGTTTAACATATTTGAATGCTAGGAATATATTTAAATGTTAATGCTATCAACATCTAATCGTAATTAATGATAAGAAGATTTTATAAATATGCGAGGAATCGATATTTAGGAGACTCTCTTAATAATTTTATATGCGAGGAGTTGATATAAATGACTTTTATATGGATCAAATGATAGAATATTACTATGTTATTCAAAATATAAAAGAGTAAGAAGGATGAACCTTAATCCCAATTGAACCAACAAACTCTTTAACTTGCTTTTATTTACAATTTTTGCAATCATAACAAACTCCCAACAAAATTTATTATTTTGTTTTCTATTTAGTGAATCTTATACTTTATTATTCAACTGTTCCTTGTGGGTTTGATATCCATTCTTAGGGGCAAATTATTACTTTTGACAACACAGTGCACATGTTGTAAAAGAGTCATCACCAAAATATCATCATTGGTCTCATTTATTTCAAATGAGTCTCATTTCAAAGAACAAGATAGGCTTCATTTATGAAACCATAGTAGCTCTCACTCATACCAGCTTATTGTTTCTAACATGGCAGAGAGCCAATATGCTGGTTGTTTCTTGGATGCTCGAGGTTGTTTCTCCACCCATTGTACAGAACATCATTTGTATGGAGAATGCCTTTGGCAAATGGAATTAGTTAAAGGAGAGGTTCTCAGGAGACATAATTCATATTTCTGACCATCAGGAGATGATTTCTTCTTTCAAAAAAGATTCTAATAATGATGTGCAAAATCATGAAGGTTCAAAGACAAAAGTGCAATCTCAAAAAATTTGTTCAACTAAGATGCAAGATATAGACTTTATATACTCAGGATCTCATCCTATCAAAAACTTCAAATTACACCCATTAAATATGCACATACCATCAATACTGTTAATCTTACTACTAATGATCTAGAAGCCCTTTGACATTTTCGATTAGGGTATGTTTCAAAAAAATGTATTGATGTTATCATGACTAAGTTTTCTTTTGTTAAATATAACAAATCTATTATTTGAGATGTTTTTCATTTTGCAAAACAAAAAAGACTTTCATTTCCTATTAGTACATATAAATCTAAAAAATGTTTTTAATTGATTCAAGTAGATGTATGACGACCATACTCAATTCATGGTTATAAATATTTCTTGACCATAATTGATGACTATATGAGGTACACCTGAATTTTTCTTTTAAAACAAAAATCTGAAGTTGTCAAGAATTTGGAAAGTTTTGTTGTTTTTGTTCAAACACAATTTGAGACAGCAATAAAAATAATAAGAAGTGGTAATGAGACTGAATTTTTCAAGACTAATTTATTTGTTAACAAAGGAATAATGCATCAAACATCATGTGTCAATACTCCACACAACAAAAGAGCATAGTTGAAAGAAAACATGGTCATATATTAAATTTAGAAGAGCTCTCATGATACAATCTCATTTACCCAAAACTTATTAGTCATATTCTGCAATAGATATTGTGCATATTATAAACATGTTTCCAACACCTGTTTTAAATTATTCTTCTTCTCATGAAATGCTTTACAAAATTAATATTAGTTTTCTTCTAGAAGCTTCTATCCATATCCTTTATTAAAACATAAAAAATACATAATTATGATGCCTTTAAAGTGAAATGTTATTGCATATATATATATATATATATATATATATATATATATATATATATATATATATATATATATATATATATATATATATATATAAAGACATTAAAAAGAAGTTTGGATTGGATTTTATTTAAATGTTTAAATGAAACTCAATAATTTTTTTAAAGTTTTATTTATTTACTTTTTTTTTTCATTCCCGACCAAGAGCTGAAGACCGAACACGAGAAGAAAATGAAGGAAAACACGATCAAGGGAGAGGATTCAATTGTCAAGCCGGCAGCATATACTGTCTAGGCCTTATACAAGTATAATTGGTGCCCACCGTGGGGTTGAGAGAGTACTAGAGAGCGCAAGCAAATGGTATCAACAAGGAAGATGGCGAACAAGGTGATGACAGAGGCCGAGCAGATGATCATGTTCCAATCCCTGTAAAGGAAGATGGCAGAGATACGCCAAAAGAATGAGGAAAACATATGAATCCTCCAAAAGCAAAATGAAGAGATGAGGCGACAACTAGCTGGATTTATACCTAGCCTAAAAAAAAACCTTGGAGGAGTTCGAGGGCACACAACAACAGGAGAAACCATCGAATTTGTAGATAGATTTGTCCTTATCAACCCGCCAATAGAAAACTCATGAATCATCAAGACTCAACCACTCAGCACGTACTATCAACATAGAGACAGAATGATACAATCCAAGTAGTAAAGCAGATGACCAAGGACTCAAAAGATAATTCACACTGTGATCAGTCATCTCAGCATTCAAGACAAGGTCCTACCAAATATCAGAAGGACCTCAGTAGAAGAAGAATTAGGCATAAACTAGAACATCAAATGTTCTTTCTTCTTACAAGACAAAGATGTTGTAAATAATTTGGGCTTACTTTGGGCGTTCAAATAGGAGAATAGGGTAGAGTAGGTTCATATAGCATAAATGAGAGTGTACTTAGCGAAATAGGCTTGTGCCAAGCCCACTTTTTCAAGACAAGGCACCTAGAATTAGGATTTTTAACATACCTTCTAGAAGATGTGCCTAAGGGGCGGTTTTGACCAAGGTCAACAACCCTAGGCCGCCCCTCTCCCTTTCCATTTCTACCCTTCACCCATCTTACCCACCAAGGCACCCCTTCCTATAAATAGGGTGTCTTGCCTCATGTATTTAGACTTGATTTTGAATATAGTAAAGAAACTCTACAGGAGTGATTTTATGAGACTTGTGAGCTCTCATTTTTGGGTCTTATCTTGGGTGGGTAACATCTCAAGTGGCGGCTCTTTGCACCACTCATCTTGGAGTCCTCTCTTCTCCATGTGGCCTGACAACCTTTCTCATTCCATAAGCTCTCTTCATTCCTTCCTCTTTTATTTTCCTTTTGGTGCATTTCATTCCATTCCTCTTTGTCATTCTTCATCTTTTGTTCTTTGTTTAATTTTTCTTCTTTACTTGTTCCTTGTCTTAATTTTCTCACCTTGCATCATCCACACCATATTATTGTCTTTAATCTTTGCCTTTATGAAGTTCACCTTCACACTTACTTAACCACTTGGTTAAGTTTACATCCAATGGAAATCTTCTTAGGGTTCTCACCATAATTGCTAATCCAAAAATCCTAAACAAAAGTGCAACCCATAAAAATGTGTCAATCTAAAATCAACTCACATCAGAGAACAAAAGGGACATCCCTTTACTGATCATATTATGGAGGCACAACTTTCTCCCACTTGGAAGGGATTAAACACTGACCGATACGACGGGACGACGAATCCAAAAAAGCATTTTGACGTCTATACTACACAAATGAGCCTTTACAATCTGACAATTTGGTGTTGTGCCGAGTCTTTCCCACTTCATTAAAAGACGGGCCTTTAGTTGGTTTACGAGGCTCCCTCAATGGATTTGCTTTAAGATATTGTTGTCCAAGTCCGACACACATTTTGCAACTAGTCGACTGCATCATTTAACATCCATAGCACTCGTCAACATACGACAAGAGAAAGGTGAGTCACTTCGAGCCTTTATGAAGAGATTCAACAAAGTATCTTTGAATATCCGGAATCTAAGTCCATAGGTAACCATGAATCATATGGTAGCAACATTAAAATCAGGATCCTTCGCGGATAGTTTGTGCAAAAAATCGGTAGAAAACTTGGAAAAACTATGACAACAGGTGACGAAGTTCATGCAGTTGGAAGAACTTCGCGATTACCGGAATCATGTTCAGGCTGAGAATGGCGAGGACAAAGGAAAAGAAAAAGAAAAGAGTGGCCAACATATCTCCGGTAAAAATGATTAAGTACAGGGAAAATCAGGGATCTTGCTTCCATGGCTACACCCCATTGAATGTTGACAAAGGAAAAATGATGGACAAAACTTTGAATCTTGACCTGATACCCATTCCCCAAAAATTGCAAAGTCCCAAGGATGCAAACACATATAGAAAGTATCGATACCACCGCAACTTCAAACATACAACTAAAGAGTGTCAAATATTGAAGGATAGGATTGAAGAACTTATGCAAGTTAGACACTTGCAAAAATTTGTGCAAACTAACAACCGAGCTCGAATCGGTCCCTCCAGCATCGGGAGGAGTATTCCAAAATAGATGAAATGAGGAATATTATCATGGACGAAATCATGATGACGATCGATAACCAGATAAGCAACCCTAAAAGAGTGAACCCCTAAGGAGGGACAATTCATCACGTCATGGTGGTAGAAAGGTGATTAACACAATCGCCGATGACTTTACATGTAGAGGATGCTTTAGTTCCACCCAGAAAAAACATCTTCGGGTTGTTCAATGTGTAAACTCAACCTCAAATACTGCTCAACCAAGGATGGCCCCAATACTTTTCACAGATGATGACTTTAAGGCTATCGACCTGGCATAGACGATCTTATGGTCATCACTGTGGAAGTAGATAATTTTGAAATCATGAAAACCTTTGTTGACCAAGAAAGTTAAGTTGATATCGAGGTATATGTTGATGACATCGTGGTTAAATCTGATTCATGTATACAACATGTTAAAGACCTGCAAGAAGATTTCAAGGCATTGAGGAATCATGGGATGCGTTTAAACCCTCAAAAGTGTGCATTCAAGGTCGAAGATGGTAAGTTCTAGGGCTTTATGCTAACACACCGTGGCATTGAAGCCAACCCAGAAAAATGCAAAGCAATCACAGAAATGAGAAGCCCCTAAATACAAAAGAGATACAAAATTTGATTAGTCAGTTAACAACATTATCAAGATTTGTTCCTAAATTAGTAGAAAAAATCAAACCGGTCTTCCAGTTGTTGAGGAAGGTTGCTAAATTTAATTGGAACCTAGAATGTGAAGAAATATTTCTTCAGTTGAAAACCCTCCTCGCAGCTCCACTGGTAATACAAAAGTCAGATCCCCAACAAATGATCATAGTGTATTTATTAGTATTAGATGAAGTCTTCAACACTGTACCAGTTCAAGATATAGACAAAGAGGAACAATTGATGTATTTCATCAGCTGGTTGCTACACGATGCCAAGATCAAGTATCAAATGATAGAAAAAGTTGTTTCGACACTTGTAATCAAAGCTCGACGAATTAGAATGTATTTTCATAATCACAAGATAATTGTGAGGTCGGATTATGCTATCGTGAAAGTCTTGGCTAAGCTTGACTTGGCCGAAGGAATGATGGGATGGTCAATCAAATTATTAGAATTTGAGATCCTGTGTGAGCCAAAATGGGCAATCAAGTCACAATATCTTGTTGATTTCTCAACAGAATTAAGCCCCAAACCAAGTGACGAAGACATACAATGGACTTTACACGTGGGCGGATCATCCAGTGTAAAATCATGTGGAGCAAAAGTTGTCTTGGAGGGTCTGGGAACCTCCGTTTGGAACAATCATTGAAGCTCAATTTCAAAACTTCCAATAATCAGGCCGAATACAAAGCCATACTAAGGGGCTAGGATATCAGTCGAGGCTAGACGAATCAACAACACCCGGTTCCGGAGGTCGCTCAACTGGCTAAAGTAAATACACCAAGGTAAAATAAGAAGATATGCGACAAATCAGGTAATTCCATTTAAGTTATGATACACATGAAATACAACCCATCAATGATAAAGCCCATTACAAACTCTATAAATAAGCATGTTATACAAGAATAAGGTACGCTTTTTTATTACTATATTAATCACATTCAAATACTAAATACTCACTTGAGCGTCGGAGAACTTTTTGCATGTGTACTCCTAATCGAGAGCTGAAGTCCAAACACAAGAAGGAAATGAAGAAAAGCACGATTGAGGGAGGGGATTCAATTGTCAAGTCGATAGCAGGTATTGTATAGGCCTTATACAAGTACATAAACTATCAACAGTAAATATTTAATTTGTTGTGTTACAAGTATAATTATGTAAAAATTATATGAATATCTATGTATATATGATTGATGTTAATTTTTAGTTAAATAATATAAGTGTAATTTTTATGCATTAATACCGTTAATAACATTTATATTATCATTTAATTATAAAAAAAAATTGAAACGTCACTCGAAGAAAGATGAAACTTTTTAAAGGGGTCAAAAAAACCATCATTAATGCACATTGGGAAATACATTGTTATGAGACATGTCACACAAGCTAGAGAAGTAAGATAAATCAACAAAACATCAACCTCTAAAACTAGTTGTAGAAATACAATCTCATAACTAGTTACTTAAAGTTGAACACTATATTGTGATTGGATTGGGGAGTGGAAGTGTGAGAATTTGAGGGAGTGGAAGTGTGAGCATTTACGGGAGTTAATGTGTGAGGATATGAGAGGAAAGTGTGAAGAAAATGAATGTGTTTGGATTATGTTATATTAGAATGAATTTGAGGTAAGTTTATTAAAATTTGTGAGTGATGTGATGGTTGTGAGGGTATTTTGATTTTTTTTTCAGAGGTGTAAAATGTAAGATTACAAATTTTTCCTTGTCTTTGAAAAAAATAGAATAATAAAATATTATGTATTTTTGTGTAGATTTGAGTTAATTAAAATTATGTAAATTATTTCTGATACAGTTGAATAATTAATCTTGGAAAAAATTACAAGTTACTTGAAAAAAAAATTTACATGTAAACTTATGAATATATGTAAAAATTTTAAATTGTTGTATAGAAATAAATAATTTAAATATTCATAAATTTAAAAATTATAATTAGAAAATAATTTTGTATTAAATGTAAATAATAATATTATATTTATAATAATAATTATATAATTTTTTTATTATAAATAATTATATATGTTTGTGTTATATTAAAATTTTATTTTATTATTAATTTTATTTTATTTTTTTCATTTTATTAATAATATCACTAAATATTTGTGTTAGTTAATTTATGTAATAATTAATATTTGTATTTAGATAATTTCAATATTTGTATTAATAATATCACTAATTATTATTTTTTTGTCATTTTATTAATAATATCACTAAATATTTATGTTAGTTAATTTATGTAATAATTAATATTTGTATTTAGATAATTTCAATATTATTTAAGATTATTTAATTTGTATTATACTACGTTATATATTTTAATTATATATATCATATATATTTATAAGAATATTAATAATAATGATAATTATGACTATTATTATGAAAAAGTTAATATATTTTAAAATTAAGTAAATATTTAAACATTTTTGAAATACCACCATGGGTAGAAGTACAATGCTTTTTTATGCCACACCCGGTACAACTACACATGATGAAGAGTGATACGCAAACATTCAAGCGGACTGAAGCAATGTCCTCAATCCTCCAAATAAATGTAACAAAGTCTAATTTTTGAAATGCATTAAAAGGAACATGAAATGATAATGGCTAGCAATAAAACATGAATATTAAATAACAACTTTAACAATGTTCAACATGAAAAATAACAATAACATAATTATAGTACAATCATTGTCATTGATGACATTCAATCTAATTCATTCGATCTTCCATTGAGTCCATCATTTCATCAATTCTGTCAAAACGTGTATCGAACATGTCCAAACGTGTGTTGATATCCATCTCATGCTTGTCATACTTTTTTCTGGATGTTTTGAATCTCGTCCCAAATTTGGGTTAAATTTATGCATCATGGGGGATTGAGGGGTGAGGTTAACCGCCCTGAACATGTTCTTCTAGCAATGATAGATCTTCATCCTCTTCTTCGTCTTGCTTGTCAAGCCTACCAAGTTACTAAACACCATTTACCTGGAAGATATTAAACTTTCTCATAGTTTTCTTCCCGAAGTAGTGATTCCATCCTAGCATGATTGATGCATCTCTTGACAAGTCCGACCCATATACCTGCATGATCCGTGTTATCAAAATGGCGTACGTAAGATGCATGTTGTTATCCAGATATTTCATCATGTGTTGCATGATTTAATGGGGTCAATTAATCAATATATTATTTTTTATGCACCATAACATAAAAATATTAAAAAAATAATTAAGAAAAAGATTATGACAAATGTACATGAAATTTGTCATAAATGAACCTTAAAAGTACGGATAAAATCAATTGTTGTGTAAGATCTAAGGTTGCACAACACTGCCATCCAATTGATTTAAGAATTATTTCTCTAACACCAAAATTGCATTCAATATTTTACGAAAGTGATGGGAAAGAGTTTATCCGAACCGATGGAAGAAGAATGAAACACTTCGATTATTTATATTATGTCCAATAATTTCGAGAAATTTAGCAAGTTGTTCTTCCATGGTTGATCGATATGCATCCTTAACAAGTTTGATTTGCCTAATTTGTTGACATAATTGAATGTATGCTTCTGGTCCCATGTGAATAGTGTCACGAGAATGTTTGGTGTGCATCAAGTACCCCATCAGCTCTTGTATGCCTCCTGTTGTGGTTCAAACTCGGTAATAGAGTTTGTTGTATCACTTAACATACGCAAAATTTCAATCCAAAAGCAATAATGCAAAGGATCATCATTGATGAAACTTCTGTGTTCTTTTTTATTTGTTCTTGTATTTGTAAAATTAAATTCATGTTCGCATGAGCAATATTGTCATAAATTGCAATGGTTTCATCAAAATTTTCATTCTCATCATCCTCAAAATGTGGTGATGAATTGTTATCATTATTCATTCCAATAATGTTGACCTCCATAATACATAACCATGTAAGAAAATTTATCCAAATGGTTGTATCTAGCATTCCAAATCTTACACATTAATCATTCTTAAGTTACCATACTAGTCACAATTTTAGGGTTACGATTAGGGTTCTACTATTAGGTTTAGGGATAATGTTAATATTAGAATTATGGTTAGATTCATTATTTATGTAAGCGATTACATAATAAATATAAAAAATATAAAAAAAATATTACAATAAATAAAAAATTATTTCTTTTACTAGTTAAAAAAAAATTATTTTCTACAAGAAAAAAAAATATATAATATAATTAGTTATTTTTCTCATGATCAATACATTAAAGTTACTTAATTTTTTTTTTATCAAAATAACCACAAACAAAACAATAGACTAAACACTTACATTATTTAAATTACAAAATTTAAATATGAATTGAGATAAACAGTACATTTATTAAAAATAAATTCTATACTACAAATGAATTAATTACACAATGACATTAATAAACACATATATTACCAAATGCATATATTAACTAACACAAAATTGAATATTACAATTGAATTAAATATGGCAAATTTTTTACATGCATATAAGTCAAACAAACAAATTTATTTTTTTATACATTTTTTTTTTACATGCTTAATATCAAATCTAACAAAGTTAAGCACTGATCGGAAGAAGATGAAACCTCAAATTTAGATTATGGGAATGCCACACGTTAAAGGTTAAGAGAATGTCACAAATTGCTTGATTCCTTGAACATAGTGACCAACTACTAAACACAACCCCAACAACTACTAAAAACACCACCTGCAAGTACTATCCACCCCCTAATTACTAATCACACACCAACAGCTACTAAAAACACGACCTATAGGTACTAACCACACCCCCACAACTACTTGCACACAACATGATGAAGCTCTGTGAGATAGAGAACCCACTGAGATAGCCCAACCTTCCAGAAGGATGACTAGGAGCATGACACATTGAATTTTGAAAGTAAAAAAACTCTGTTAGAGTGTTTAGTGAGATGAGTCTCCTATTATCCTTGGGTTTTATCTTGAGTGCACTACACTTTAAGTGGCGACTCTACACCCCTTATCTTGGAGTACCCCATCCTCCAAGTGGCGTGACAACATCTCATTTCCATAAGCTTCCTTCATCTCTTCACCTTTTTCCTTCATTTTCTTTATGCCACTTTTCTTCCATTCTTTATGTTATTGTGTTTTTCTTTTCCTTTTCGGTTTTCATTGTATTCTCTTTACCTTATATGCTTTTCATTTCCACCCATCATCATCACCATCATCTAAATCACCATATAATTGTGTTTTTCTCTTTGCCCTTTAGAAGTGAACCTTCACACTTACTTAACCACTTGGTTAAGTTCATGTCCAATGGAAATTTTCTTTGGGTTTCTCACCATATTATGCTTGAAACAAAAATTTGTAAACAAAGTGCAACCCATAAAATGTGCAACCATAAAATCAACTCACATCACAACACCAACTAACCACACCACCACTTACTAAGCACACCACGAGGAAACCCTAAACATATAAACTAATGCACAACCACAACTAACCAGAAAGAAATAAAAAATCAAAAGTGAAGTTATGAACATGCAAGGATGTTTTTTTATCAATTGAACAGAAGAAAAAAACCACAAACAATAAAATAAAAGCAACTTTAGTTGGTGAAATAGCAACACAGATGCACATAACAAAAAAAAAAAAGAAACACATAATCAATTAAGAGAGTGGGATAATCAATTATCCCTTGTTTTTTAGAGACATAATCGATTATTGTAGTACTTTTTCCAGATAATCGATTATGTGTGTAGTTTGTATGTGCTCTATATTTTACGATGTGTGTTATGGAGGTTTGAAAATGACACTTGCTTATCGACATGGAAATGACACTTTCTTATTGACAAGGAAGACACACATACGCATACCAACTTTGTAGGCACACATACATCATGAAACCATAGATACACTGAGAATGTAGTGTTGAACCTGAACAACGAAGAACCTCACCAACAACAACAAAGAAGAATGCAAGACTCAAAAACACACTCTTTCACAAATTATCCAATCGTCTTCTTTGGTTTTCACGGTTTATATAAAGAATGCATAACAAAGAGACACATATTACCATTGCTTCACTTTCACGGACTCAGGGTCTTGGTCAAGGAAAAGAAAAGTTGTGCACTTCAGGAATCTCTCTGCATGGCTCTCAAGAATCTCTCTCTACATGGCTATTTGGAAATCATTATGCCCATGTGCATGCAAAACAAAAAAAGGGGTAAAATGGGAAAAACAACATTGCTGAGTTGGCTTTCTGTGACCTTCTCTTCATCTAAGGGAGAGATGTTATTCATTGTTCGTAGGTATCCCATCCCCTTCTCTTTTGTGCAAATCCCTTAATCCAAATGAGTGATATACTCGTTGATCCCTACCCATAAATAGTGTATCCCTAGAAGCTAACATGCCTTAAAACTCATTTATCCCTCAAATTGATCCACTTGCACCTCATTCATGGATTCTAAGTTTGGGAACTTATGTACATACCTGTATCGATATATGGAGATGTATCAGTATAATAATATAAAGTCAAATCAGATTAGATGCACCCATATGTAACTTAGATATGTATATTATAATTTATTTAATGTCAACTATTTAGTGATTAATCATATCCTTTATTTATTTTAGATATCTTTTTGAACATTTTGGCCGAAACCAAGAGCCTATAAATACAAATTAATTCCACAAGATGTACTCACTCAATTCTCTTATTTACTTTTATACTCATATGTTGTATAATTTTTCTAGCTCTTACTAACTTGAGCATTAGATAATTTTCTACAGGAAATCTCTCGTCATACTGCATCAACAATTCGACAATCAACTCTCATATGTATAAATTGAACTTCATAAGAATATCACTTTTTTCCATCTTAAGAGAGTCGTGCTTTATTTTTTATTTTTTTGGTAAAAAGAGATATCATCTAAATTTGATGCTTAATGCTTAATGTGGAGGCAAATATTTTTTCAGAACATGGATTAATGATAAATTAATTTTTTGAGAAAATAATTTGGTAAAGAAATCTGAAAACAATTAAAGTGGTGAACAGAAGAATCTTTCTACAAAATATTCCAGTATCAATATTTTTTAAAAAAATTATAAAATTTAATGATGATATGTTATTATAAAATGAAAAGCAATTATCATATATAATACTTTGAAATTGATGATAAAATAAATATATCATTTTCTAATATTTATAGGGTAATATTATAATTTTAAGGAATTAAATTGGCAGTTTTCTCAAACAAAAATGGCTGTGCTTGGTTTGGGTATTTATATTAACTAGATCTAATCAAAATCAAATAAAAAATTTTGAACCAATCTAAATGAATGAAAATTGTTAGGTTGGAATTTTATTTTCTGTTAAGTTTAATCTAACATCAATTGCTTATGATGGCATGTATGGTGATGGGTGAAGGGTGTTGTGTCATGGTCATGACTATTAATGATGGAAAGCTCAAAGAAGAGTTGGTTTGAGATTCTGGTGTAGTGTTTAGGTGATAGTGATTTAGGTAGATACAAGATTTTGATGGTGGTGTACAAGTATAACAATGCATTCTCTCAGTTATTTTTTTTTTAATCATAGTTTCCTTTTAATAAAAAAAAAACTATGTATAGACAATATAAAATAATTTTACATGATTATTCAATCACAAATCACAATTGTTATAATTTTCAAGATGATTCTCCAAATATTTGTGGGAGAATAACAGTATACCATCATTTTAAATTGTTCTCGTAAAAAAGCAACACCAAAATCTTCTAATAAAGTGCATCATTATAAAAAAAAAAGTGTTTCGGTTGAGAATGATGAAAAAAAAGTGTTTCTCTTGAGAGTGATGAAGGTAAATATTAAGAATACATTTTAAGCTTAATTTAACTTAAAAAAGTAAAATTTTATATCTATTTATATATTATGAAATTATGATTTAATATGAACTTGATAGTGGGTATCTTTCTAAGTACAATAAATTTTTGTTAAGATATACTTTACATAATTTTAATACAATGTTAAAAAGTGAACTTCAAACTTAATTTAATTTTACAAAATTAGCTTGTATGGTAAAATTTTCATCTATTTATATATTATGAAATCTTCTTATTTTTAATTGATGTGACATGCTAAAAAAATGTGAAGCCAAATCAACCCAAGTTATTTTTTGAGTTATTAGTTAAATTTATTGAGTCATTAGTTGAATTTATTTTAAGTTATTAGTTGAATTGGAAGTTTAAAAATTGCTAAGACCAGATAAAGAATGATAATTTTAGATCTCCATAGTATAATTTTCCCAGAGTGGTGACATATTTTCACATTGAAATAAGATAAATAATGTGAGCTTTTCTAGAATTTTTATACATAAAAAAGTAAGATGCCTATAAGCAAAGTATAAACCGATGCACGTTCTTACATTGAAGATGAAAGATTCAAAGAAATAACTCCTAACAAGGAAAGAGAACTTATGCTTTGCTCCAGAATCAAAGTAACCCAAAGAGGCAGAGAATAAGAAAAAGTTTCAAAAGCTTCACTGCCACATTTTGTAAAGTTTACATGCATCTGATGCCTACAAAAACCATGATGTTGGTCCAGTTTATTGCATCCCTCTATCTCCAACATTTTCCATTTGCTTTGCAATACCCACTTGCCTCTTCTCAATGGCTACCATCATTTTAAGGTCAAATGAAGTGGCTCATGCCTTGTTCTTGTTCTGTGTCTTGTTCTCGGTCTTGCTGATGCTGCCCAACTGTGGTGCCTATGAATTTTTAGTTGGAGGCCAAAAGGGTTGGAGTGTCCCAAGTGACTCCACTTCCAAGCCTTATAATCAATGGGCACAAAAGAGCAGATTTCAAATAGGAGACTCCCTTGGTAAGTTTTTATTCAAACTTAAGCCACCAACCTTATGCATGTCTTCTTCATTGGTTTTAACTTTAATCCAAGGCAGGGGAAACAAGTGGGACTTTTTAACTAAGCCTAAATCAAATGACATTTTTTTAAGTTGGATTCGTGGAATTAGATTTGTTATAAATATACATATAGAGTTTTTACTAATTTGATGATTTTTTTTTCTTAATTATTAAAATAAGTAAAATTTTAAAAAATTATTAAAATAGAAATCACCAAGACACAATTTTAGTTAAAATTTGATTATACTAAAATAGTGTCATCTTGAAATGACTTCAGTTTAAGTAAAATAGAGTCATGACACCTTAACATGACTTCATTAATTTCTTCATAATAAAATTGTGTCATACTAATACAATTTACTCATTTCGATAATTTTTTAAAATTTTACTTATTTTATTAAGAGGTAAAATTTCACTTGATAAAAAAATTCATATATAATTAATTTAATAATATATAATTTATTTTAATTATATATAACTTTAATAAGTCGTGTCATATATAATTTATTCTAATAGTATATAATTGATTTAATAATAATGAGAGAAAATAGTGTATTATATCTTAGTATAAAGGTGTTTAGTTACACATTAACTAATAAAAGTCCATAACATTGATAACACACTATTTTTTTTTTTACATAAATTAGTAACACTGTCTTATTAACACATACTTTAGTATTGCTTAAAGATGATTGAAAACTACATTTGAAGAGAGACTTGTTAAATATGAGATGAGACAAACTAAAATTTATGATTTTCAATAAATTTCTTTCTCTCTATTTTTGCTATGATAAAAAAAGTTGTACTTGTACCTTGTGTGGAAATTTAGAACACTTTCAAACCACAGTGCTACACTAATCAGAAGGATCGAAACATTGTGTTGTACATATCCCTTTCCAACAACCCTAAGATGTTAAAACTTTGTAACAAGTAAGATGACACAATCAATCATTTCAATTAAAGAATCTGAAGTGAAGTAGTTCCTTGTTGAAAAGAGTGGAGTTATATATTTCAACTTACACACATGCCAATTGCAGTGTTCAATTACCCTTCTGGAAAAGACTCAGTGATTGAAGTAAGTAGCCAAGACTATGGGAGTTGCAATACTGATGCATACAGTGAAAAATTCTCAGACGGTCACACAGTGATCAAGCTCAACCAATCAGGGCATCACTACTTCATCAGTGGAAACAAAAACAACTGTCTCAAAAATGAGAAACTGGAGGTGATTGTGCTGGCTGACAGGAACAACAAAAACACATACACCAACCAATCAACTCCTTCACCTTCTCCTTCTCCTTCTCAATTTACAACAGAATCATTAGCTCCATCCCCAGCACCTTCTCAGCAACAGGTTCCATCTGCAGTGGCAGCACCTCCTCAACAAGAGGCTGCTTCTCCACCATCTCCACCCTCAAACCAAACTCCAGCTCCAGCTCCTGTCAGTGGTCAACCTTCTCCTCCTTCTCCTCCTCACAGTACTGCTTCCTCTGTCCTGGTCAGTTTTCCTGGTTCTGTTGGAGCATTATTCATGGCCTCAGTTCTATTTTTTTCTTTCTAAGTGGAGTGTATGATGTTGTATGAGTGGTTGATTATCATTTTTTTAGTTTTACTTTTTTTCTTCCACAATTTTTTTTTTATGGATTCCTATACTTTGAGTTCAGTATTATTAAACTGGACTTTGGTTCAAAGTTGGAATGCTATTTGATATTTGTTTGTGAAAACTGAGAATAAGCTGACAGAAAATGTACCCTTTTGTGTGCTTCTTATTTGATGATTGTAAAAGTATTCTATATATATACGTGTTGATCTTGAAATAAAGTAAAACAATTTTTTAATTGTAATAGAGTCACAAAACATAAAACATGCTAGATTAACGTAACTAATATCATAGATTAACTTGATTAGTCTATATCTAATGAAATATTTATTTTGGATGTAACTAATATCATAGATTAACTTGATTAGTCTATATCTAATGGAAATATTTATTTTGGATTTTTAAGGGAACTCGTACATTTCACTTTTTTTTTATAAAGCTTTCATGTTCGATATTATTATATAACTTAACATCTTAGTTATGCTAATATTTCAAGTAACAACAATCATATGTTATTACACGAAAAAATATTATTAAAAATAAAAGAAAAAGAAAGAAAATGTAAAAACAAAATATGGGAGGACTAGACAAAAACTCATATGTTAATAAAAACAGTACATAGGTAGACTATACCTATTAATAAAGAATTCTAAAATCAAACTAGAAAGAAGTCTATTATACCAATGAAATGATTCTCTATGAATAGATCCTAAATTAGTCAACTTATCAGTACACGCATTCCCTTCACGAAAAATATTAGTAAACCTAAACTTGATTTTGCCACAATAATCAAGACAATTATGTCATCAATTATGAAGCATCCATGGTACATTATTCCTAGCAGTAAATGAAACACAAACCAAGGAAGAATCACATTCAAGCCATACAATAATAAGTCTCATCCTTTGAGCTTCATCCATAGCATATATAACTCCATAAAACTCAACAACCAAAGCAGTCTGAATGTCAAGAAACGCAGAGAACCCACCAATAAACTCCTCCATACTCCCATGGAAAATACCTTCACAAGTAGCAAGACCAGGATATCCCGAGCAGCCCCATCAGTGTTAATTTTAACCGAGCCTGGTGAAGGAAACTCCCATGTAACAGGAAAAGGATGAAGAACTTTACCAATACGAGTATTAATACCAAAAAACTTAATAACATTGAAATCCAACATATCATTCTTCATTGAAGCTTTAGACGAATTTCCCACAAGACAAGTTAAATCTTTAATTACCGAAATAGCCCTAGAAACATCAATCTTATCCTGAAATCTAGCATAATTCCTCATACGTCATATTATTCAAATAGAAAAAGTTATCATAGCAAGCTTAAGCAATTTAACCAAAGGACTACCGTCACTCTTAATAAAATAAAGAAGATCATCCTTATTAGAGAATTGAGAAGTAAGAAAAATCTGTCGAACCCAACTCCAAATACGTAAAGCAGTAGAACATTCAAAAAATAAATGTTGAATAGATTCCTCAAGCTTTCCACAAAGTGTACACAGAGAACATGTATGCAAACCTTTTTATACTGAATATGTTGATATGTAGGAAGTCCCCTATGAAAAAATTTCCAGAATACTAGAGTTTTGGAACGCAGAATAGATGAAGACCAAATGAATTTACCCTAACCACAGGGAATGAATTCACCCCAACCACAGCGAATGAATTTACCCCAACCATAGGGAATGAATTTACCCCAACCACAGGGAACTCGTGGTTCCAAGAAAAAAATCCTAGCCGATTTCAGAGTGAAACGACCAGACTCTTCTAGAATCCAATTAGGAATATCCTATTCCTCCCTAATTATGATATGATTAAACAAATGAGGCATTTGTTGTAAAGACAAAGGAATATTCCAATCATAACTAGTCCAAAACTAGGAAACCAAGGCCTGTTGCTATAAGCAAAGTTCAAAGCAAGATTAAGAAGATATGCATTATTTTCATGATGAAGGTTAATAATCTTCAAACATCCATTCTCAAGAGGAGCACAAATTGTAGCCCAATTAACGGTAGCTATGCCTTTTTTCATAATATCACCAGTCCAAATAAAATTTCGACACCACTACTCAACTTGCTTAAGAAGTACAATAGGCCATTTATATATATTAAAGCTATAAGCTAGAAATTCAGTAATCACTGAATCCGACCCATCATTTACCTTTCCACAATACTAGTTTCAATTTGACTTTATCAGGCAAAGGTTGAAAAAATCGACACTTTGGAGCACCAACAAAGATAGACACTCCTAAATAAGTGAAAGGCAAACAACCATGACTATAAGAAAGAATATGTTGAATTTTGATGACAAATCTTACAGATTTATCCATGGTGAAAAAAACTACTTTTAAAATTATTAACGTATTGATTGACCCGAAAAATCACCATATATTTTAAGAAAAATACTCAAATTTCTAAGAGACTTATTATCCGCCCTACAGAAAACAAATATGTCATCAGCATATAAAATATGAGAGGGAGTAAGATAACCTTGCGGACTAACCATATGTAGAATCTTCTTATCATTCACAAGCTTAGAGATACCTCTACTGAGAACTTCCGCTGTAAAACAGAAAAGTAAAGGAGAGAAAGGATCACCTTGTCTGATACCTTTACTACAAGAAAAAAAATCCACCAAACTGCCATTTATTCTGATAGAAAGCATAGCTGAACGGAGAATTGTACTAATCCAAGTGAGGGGTGAAAACCATAGGACCCCTTCGGCAGAGAGCAACTCAGAGACAAGAAAATTTAGTTAAAGCACAAAGTGAGCATTGAAAACACGAGGCAAGAACATATGGTAAATTAATATATTACAACAGTTTTGAGTAATAATCGATGTAATATAACTATATTATTTTCTTAAATCCTTTTTTAACTTTGAAATGACATATTACACCGGTTGGTCATCCAACTGGTGTAATATGTCATGCTCTAGATTTTAAATTGTTTAAAACTTTTTTTTAGCTCTGAAATGACATACTACACTAGTTAGTCCATCCAACCGGTGTAATATGTCATGCTCCAGTTTTTAAATTTTTTAAAACTTTTTTTTAGTTCTCTTATTTCACAGTTGGTCCATCCAACCAATGTAATATGTCATGCTGAGTTCTTTAATTTTTTAAAACTTCTCTTTTTTACTATGAGCATGACACACTACAAGAAAATGGACAATTACAGACGGAAAAAATCCGTATATAACACAAAAAATCCGTATGTAAAGGATGATTACATACGGACCAAAATCCGTATGTAAAAGTGCCGTAGGTAACTGTTACATACGGATTTAGGATCCTATGTAATTACATACGGATAAATTCGTATGTAAAATTCGTATGTAATTACATACGGATAAAACCGTATGTAAAATCCGTATGTAATTACATACGGATAAATCCGTATGTAAAATACGTATGTAATTACATACGGATTTATCCGTATGTAAATCCTTATGTGACAGGTGCAGAATTACATACGAATTTATCCATATGTAATATTGGACAGAACGATGTGCTGTATTTTTAATATTTAAAAGCAGTGGAATTCGTTCAGAACCTGTATTCAAATGTTCAAAATATTTAAAAGACAATATCCATAAACATTCAAACCTATCCATAAATACCATACTATTTTCAAATGTTCAAAATATTCAAATGTATTTTTCATTAAAACATAAAAAACATGTAACTAAAAGAAAATTTAAGTCATTACAAAGTTTTAAAGAAGCTAATAATTATTATAATCTTGACCAGGTGAATTTTGTTGTTCATCATGATTACTATCATGTTGTACTTTATTATTGTCTTGCATGTTATCAAGTTGAGTTGGTTGCGAGATATTTGGCTGCTGAAAAATATCTTTTGCAGCTGCTACTGCTTCAGGTGGTAGATATTGCATCATCAAATGTTGAAAGGATTGAAAATGAGCATTCATATGTTGAATATGCTGCTTAAGTTGAACAATTTCTTCTGAATTAGCTTTATTATTACTAGAGGATGCTTGTGTTTCTTGTAGGTAGCGATCAATACAGTCATCCTGCTGATTGACATGTCCAACCCCATATACTCGTCCCTTGTACCTTCCACCTACAGATTGTAACCAACAATGGTTTCTTAATCTTTCCTCCTCAGCAGCATCTAATGGAGTAGATATTGAGACAGACGTAGATTGTGACTCAGATACTGCTCGAGAGAATCTACTTTCAAAATCTTCCTATTAAAATGAAAAACATCTGTTATCACAGTAGTTAATGTACATGAAAAAAATATTTAAGAAAAATTTGAAAAAAACTAACATGTGTCCGCCTTGATCTATCATCTACAAAATCTCCAGTGCTCTTCCGTATATGTGTTTGTTGAAAGACTTCATCAACATGGACCGAGCGGCCAAGCTCCGCTGTCTGTAAAGAAAACATTTTATAAATTAAGGAGGTAATAATTAATCATAGATTAATACAAAATTTTATATGGGAGTCATACCAAACGAATAGCATGTTCATGCACACTAATGGATCCTCCAGTGTGCAGACATCCACCTTTTTCAGATAAACGATTTTTTTTAGCTGTATCGCATTTGGATCGATACAGAGGCATGTTCCACTGCTCCAAGAGGTTGTTCCAAACATTATTGCCAATCCATTGTGGTCGTTTACCTTTTTGGCGAGCCACTTTAAACATCTGTGAAAGGGTGTGAGAAGCTTTCGTATGGAAATTTTTCTTAACTTTTTCCTCATCCTCAACCCTCCATGTGACCTTCCTCAGGAAAACACCAACAATCATCAATCCAAATTGTAAAATATAAGCATTTTAAAAGGAAATAAAGAAGAAGTACCTTAAAACGTTGAAAAAATAGATCCCAGTTAGCCTTTGGGATTGCCCCCCATGTTAGCCATGGCTCACCAAATTGTTGCTTAATGGTGGCAGTGATGGCCTTTGATGCAATTTTTGATGGATAAAACCTAAATAACAAAACAAAGTTAGTCAAAATTATAAGAATAATACTAAATTAAATAAATTGAATTTTATTATATTCTTACCCTCCCCCAATAGGTTGAATCAGAGGGCGATGACCAGCTGAGAGGACCTCGTCTTCAAAGTTATTGACTGCAGAATTTGAATGCGTCCCTCCCGGATTTGTATGTGGAGATGGTGTAATATCTGGGTTTAGGGTTGATCCATTAGAACCAACATGTGGAGATGGTGTTGATGCAATAGCATTTGCTATTGGTGGGGTGGATTGGGTAGCATCTGGTACTGGTGGGGTAGATGCACGAGCTGAAGAAGGAATAGGTGTATTGGGTTGACTAGATGATGGATTTTGATTGTTAAATCTTGATATCAATTTTATCACATAAGGTTTTTTTCCCTTTTTGTTGTTGTTACTCGGTGATGGTTGATCAGAACCTCCTGATGACATCTATATATATGGCATGAAATGATAATGAAGGTAATATGAATTTATCAATGGAGAAAAATATATTAAATATAGTTTAATAAAAATATTGAAATAAACATGCAAAAATTTCATTAGCAAACATAATCCAAGAATATGACATCAAATTAACTGGAGTAATAAACAATATGTTAACAACAACAGTACAACAGTAGTTCCTACAATAGATATTATTGTTAACACTGGTTGCCTAAGTCTATTCAGAGCTAGAGATGTCAAAGTCATCTCCATATTCATCTTCACTTTCTCCCTCGTCATTGTCTTCTTCCCATTCATCTATTTCATCATCTATCTCATGTTCATATGATGATATATTGTTTATGTCCACTTCTTCAAGCTCAGCCTCTAAATCTCTTAATCCTAAAACTTGTTCAACTTCAATGACTTCATTAACATGTGACATTTCATCAACTTGATATGGCACTTCAACTTCTACATCATTAGAATCTATACGACCTCTGGGTTTTGTTTTGATTGCAACACACCAGCCACGTTTGTCTCTGCGTGATGTTGGATATGGTACATAATAAACTTGTCGAACATTATGTGCAATGATAAAAGGATCAAATGGCACATATCTTCTATCCATTCGAATATCCACAATACCATATTTGGAATCCACTCGTGTACCTCTTGTTGATGGATCAAACCAATTACAGTAAAATAATACAACTTTCTTATCTGAGGTGGAAGAATTGTACTCCACCTCATACATGTGTTGAATCACACCGTAGAAATCATCCTCAACTCCTTCTGTAAGACCCTTTACATGAACCCCACTATTTATTGTTTTCTTTCCCTCGCTCCATGCATGAGTGTGAAATTTGTACCCATTCACAAAGAATGTATGCCATTCTTTTACACACCTTAAAGGACCAAGTGATAAATCTCTTAGGTGTTGGTTCTTCACAGTTAAAGGGTCTTTATGAACCTATAAATATATGAATTTCATTATTTTTTTATGAAATGGTTAAAGAAGTCAAGAAAAAGTAAATTATAGAATTTTTAGATACATACTTGTATCCTAAACCACAAAGTGAAATCTGCATGTATACGAGCCGAAGCATGTGATTCGGAAATTTCATTAGAATGTAAGAAAGAGCTGTCAAAATATACGTGTCAATGCATTAGGTTAGCGATAACTTAATGAATGAATAACAATGTTTTAAAATAATATCTGCCATGAGGTTTACTCAAGGTATGGTTTAACTTCATTACAATTGATCAAAACATGAACATGAGCTGAGTTCAATTCTTCATCAGTTAACCAACGAGTAATCTCCCTCCCAGAATGACGTCCAGGTTGGTCAAAGACAGATAAGATTGATGGAAGCCTTTCACTTTCAATGTCCACTTCATTTCTATTATGTTGTGGTTTTAACATGAAGTTGTTGAAATAGTGTGAACAAAAATGAGTTGTCTCACGATGCAAATAAGATGCGCAAATAGATCCTTCTACCCTAGCCTTATTCTTCACAGATCGTTTAGCATATCCCATGAATCTATAATCAAAGAAATATGTTATGATTGATAATTATACTTGACATTAAATAAAGAGTAATAACTCTTATTATTACCTTTCAAATGGGTACATCCACCTATAATGGACAGGCCCACCAAGTTTGGCTTCGTATGCTAGATGGACAGGGAGATGTTCCATAGAATCAAAAAATGTCGGGGGAAATATTCTTCCAACTTACAAAGAATTATTGGAATGTTTTGTTCCATCCTAGTAAGGTCATCCTCTTTTAGTGTTGTAGAACACAAATCTTTGAAAAAATGACTTACTTCAATAATGGGATTTAGAACATGAGTTGGTAACGAACTAAATGCTATGGGAAGTAAGCATTCCATGAATACATGACAATCATGGCTTTTCATCCCAAGCACCCTTCCCTTGTTCACATCAGCACATCTAGCCAAGTTCGAAGAATATCCATCAGGCATCCTAAAATCTTTTAACCATTGACAGACATGTTTAATTTCATCGGTTGCAAGTGTGTAATTTGCTTTTGGCTTGAACATCTTTCCATTAGGATGTGACTTCAGTTCCAAGTCTTTTCGCCTACAATATAAACTTAAGTCCATTCGTGCTTTCTCATTGTCTTTTGTCTTCCCAGTCACATTCATGACAGTGTTAAAGATGTTATCAAAGAAATTTTTTTCAATATGCATAACATCAAGATTATGTCTTAATATATTGTCCTTCCAATATGGAAGATCCCAAAAGATGCTTCTTTTTGTCCACTTATGCCACTCCCCGTAACCATGTATTCTTTGCACACCACCTTCAGTTACTTTAGGATAAGTCTTCACTCTATTCCAAACTTGTGTAGGTGTTAACTTAGGTGGTGGAGGATCCATGTCAACTTCCCCCTTCTTAAACGCATTTTTGTTCCTCCTAAATGCGTGATCATTCGGTAAAAATCTAGGATGCGAGTCAAACCAACAATTTTTCCCCCCATGATGTAATCTAAATGCCTTTGAATGCTCCATGCAATGTGGGCATGCCAATTTGCCATGAGTTCCCCAGCCAGACAACATACCATAAGCAGGAAAGTCATTAATCGTCCACATTAACATTACCCTCATCATGAAGTTTTCTTTCCTCGAAATATCATATGTGGGGACGCCACTCCACAATTTCTTCAAGTCGTCTATCAAGGGCTGTAAAAATACATCAATACCAACCTTTGGATTGAATGGGCCTGGTATGAGACAACTCAAAAACATATAAGGTTTAGACATGCACATTTCAGGAGGAAGATTATACGAAGTCACAATTATTGGCCAACATGAATAGGGTGCATTTGATGCTTGCACATATGGATTAAAACCATCAGAGCATAAACCCAATCGCACATTGCGTGTCTCCACAGAAAAATCGGGATATACTCTATCAAAGTGTTTCCAAGCCTCGCCATCACATGGATGACGCAAAACTCCATTAGTGCTTCTATTATGATAGTGCCATGTCATTTCTCCCGCAGTCTGTGTTGAAGCATACATTCTTTGCAACCTTGGAATTATTGGCAAATATAACATTGCCTTTATAGGAACTGGTTTTTTGTTACTTGATCTGGTGTTCTGATGACGGTACCTTGGCTTATGACAAAATTTGCATTCAAGCAACGCTCCATCATTTTTATCGTATTCGTTATCATAGAAGAGCATGCAACCATCCACACAACAATCAATCCTTTTAGCTTGTAATCCCAACTTCGACACTAGCCTTTTTGCACTATAATAACTTTTAGGCAAACTTGTTTTGGTGGTTGTTGCATCCAAAATCATTTTTGAAATAAACTCTAAGCATTGGTCAGGAATATTCCAATTGGATTTGCAAGCTAATAGTCTGACACACATTGATAATTTGGACTCTGATGCCCCTTCATACAATGACGTATTTGCATCCAACAAAAGCTTATAAAATCTTTGAGTTTCTTCGTTCGGAGGCTCTTCCATGTTATCTACATTTGGTGCTTGGACTGACTCTTGTTGCCTAAGAGCATCATACACCATGTCTTCCATCCACATAAATTGGTCATTTTGGAGCTGATTGTGTGCACCATCCATTCCCGAAGTTATACAATTATCGTTATTATACAAGTCACCTTCTACCATGTCTTCACCATGATCAGTCCAAATCCAATAATTAGATTTGAAACCATGTTTGTAGAGGTGAACCTTCACAACTCTTTCCTCCAAAATTCTTGTACAATCACACTGACTACACGGACATCGTATTCCCCCATCATTCTGATAACATTGTTGTTGACAGGCTTTGGTTATAAACTCTTCAACTCCCAATATAAAAGACTCTTTCAAAGAACCTCTTCCTCTATGACACCTATCATACATCCATCCACGATTTGATGGAAATTGATCCATGTTCTGTTCATAAAGCAATTCACCAAAAGTCAACGAATTTTTAAGACAAGCCTTGGAATACTGAAAATATTTTTTTAAATTGTATTTGCAGATTAGTTATTGGACTAAATGTCATCTTTGTTACAAACGAACATCTAAGAGTTCGTGTTACAAACTTTGCCTAATTCAACCATATATGGATTTCCATAAGTCATCCAGATTTGGCTAATATTTTTGTCTACTATGTGCTTTCATTTCTGCTTATTTATTTTGGGTCAGTGCATTTAGTCCTTATATCTCCACAAGAGACTATGCATTTATTACATTGTAGCCTAGACTTGACAAAAACATTATTTTGATACCAGTTTCAGGCGATATATAGAAGCCCCATCTCTGGTTTTCAAAATGACCAGTTTCGTACTCTTCTAAGTTGAGTACTATTTTGCGTAACACACACCTAACTAACTTAACTCCTACTTTGGCAAAACTGCTCTGCCATATGGAAAGGATACAGACTAATGTGTCAATAGGTAGTAGAAATTTGTTTGATTTATTTTTCCTTAACTGAAATATAGTAAAGTTCTAGTATTACAAATCAATGCAGCAGACAAAATTTGAAGTGACCGAAATCTAACCATTTAATCACTACAAAAACAGCCTTTTACTTCCACGTAAGAGTTCTCCTACAACCTCCACTGCTTTTGTTGCATTCACTGGCCCTTATGCTGTTGCTCCCACAATTGAGTCACCACTCTGAAGAATTAAAAAAATAAACAACAATATCATCAAATTTAACAACTATACACAGTGATAAAAAACAGTTTTAAGAGTTTCATGTATAAACTACAACAGTTTTAGACTATGAATTACCAATCTCAATCTAAACCAAAAAAGACCCAACCATGCATGAATTACCATTAGCCTGAGACCAAAGCTTCAATGAACCTCACCTAACTTCTCTTTTCATTAACTTAACTACTACATTTCATAAGAAAATGAAATATCATTCAGGTATATTAAGTTGGACTACCAATATCAGGCTACATGACTTGTGCACGAGTTTCCTTTAGGCTTACTTTATTTGAAGATATGAATTGCCATTTCTCTCTCCTCACAAAATAAAATACTTTAACTCTGTTGACTTTGCTCACTTGACTCATTGACTATATTTGCTGGTGTTGCACAGATATACAAATCTCAGAGGAATGTAATACTGTGCATTACATCAATTCTCCTTTACTGGTAAAATAACAATTTTGCATTTGAATCTATTGCTCTTTGGGTTGGAATTATGGACTTAGTTAGTTGTCTGTGATACCTTGCATTGCAACTCAACCTCATTCAATGCATATATTTGTGTTGACAGGTCTATCAGCCGTATTTGCAAGTATCAGAACGACGTGGAGAGTATGGAGGAATTGGAGAAGAGATACAAGTCCCAGTAGATATTTGTAGTCATGGTTAGTGGAGGAGGAGGAGGTCCTTGAGGCTACTTTAGTTAAGTCTAGTACTAGTGTCTATGAACATACCAAGATGATGTACCAAATTATACAGTGTGATATATTCATTTTACTCAGCTCTACATTTTCCAATTCCAATCTTTCTTTATTATGCAGTTTGGAAGTGTTTTTGACTTCTACGTTGTTTAATGATTTTTAGCCTATATCAATAAAATATGTTTCTTTCAATGTTAGAGTGTGTTTGGTTTCAATGGGAAAATAATGAGAATTGATTCTCCCACTTTTCAAACTTTATTTTGGTAAAAATGAAGATGTTTTGTTTTTGTTAGGTAAGATTGATTATGGCTTTAAGTGATAGAAGTAACACTTGGATTGGGTTAACAAAATTGCAAAAAAAAAATCTTAAAACTTGCTCCTCTCATTCCATTCTAGAATATGCTTGAAGTTCAATTCTAGAATGATTGAAATTGATATTCTCTCCTGATTTTCAGAATGAAACTGCAGTTCTAGAAAACACTACCTAAAAGTGTCAGTCAATTAAGGTAAAAGTCAAAAGCTAGGAAGCACGTTTGGTTGAAAGTTGAGACCTGAAAATCTGGTAAATGAAATTTGAGACCATTATCTATTAAGCAGTGATTGAACAAACTAAAAGCCAAACTGGTCCACTAAATCAAGTCCCTTTGTCAAACATGTCGGTGCAATATTTTCATTTGTGGACTTTATCTTAAGCCTGCAAACTCATTCTGCTATAACATCACTTATTTTATTCACAACCAACTTCTATCTTCTAAGTCATGCACGCATTCTCCAACAAGGACACAGCTTCAATGAACCTCACCTAACTTCTCTTTTCATTAACTTAACTACTACATTTCAAAAGAAAATGAAATATCATTCAGGTATATGCATGATACATAGACAAAAATGTTATTATATATTCAAAGAATATTGAAGGACCTTTACTACAACAATGGAATTAGATACCAAAGTTCAGATTCAGAGGATCTCTACTAGACTAAGGCAGCAATAAGATTGAAGGCAAGAATGTCAATTGAAGATTAATTAGTCATCATAGTTGTTTACTGAAACATGAACCAGTGCAGTGATAGGTTGTCAAGACTGGCACATCCATTCCTTAGGAACCCTACCTTTCAACTACGAGCCAAAGACAAAAACACTTCTAGCCTTACACATACTTGCTGCAAGTTCGTAAAGAGATATAACCATGGGCTTATAACCCCTGATTCTGCTTAGATTGCTTTATAACCAGGGAATCATTCCAGTACAGAACATGAATTTTAAACCATCCTCCCTTCAGCACCAACTCCTGCATAGCATGGCTTCGTTGTGGTTCTGCTATACCACTTAGATGGTTCACCTGGCAGCACATCAATCCTTTGACCACATCTTTTCCGCACATGACAGCATTCAAAAAACCAGAACAAACCTTTGCAGATAGGGGCATCATCCAATGTACAATCCTAAATTACTCCCCGTGACAATTGGAACCAATCTGTGAATAGAGATTATTTACCTTCTATTGCTGGTACACATAATGGAATTGATATTTTCTATCTAGTTCTTTGACCATATCCTATGTTATGTCATTGGTGTCCATATTTTCTTTCCTAGAACCACCCTGACATTTTCATTTCATTGCATGAAAACTAAAAATCCTAAATTACTTATATTTTGTCTTACATGAGGAATGGGGCATCTTTAATATTCTAATTCATATCCTGTTTCGACATATTCTTTTGTGTAGAAAATGGTGATCTCAACATCCTAGACTACACATTCCTGGACCTGCTTACATGCAATCTAATAACAAGGTAGTTCAATTCCCTAATTATGATATTTCTGATATTGCCATAGCATATTAGATAATACATATATTTTCTAACTGGTACGGTGGTGGGGCTGTCTTAAGTTCAAAAACATCAAAAAATGCCAATCCCAATATTCAATTCTCAGGAACAAGTTCAAAAAATTCCAGTGCTTCTTCACCTAAAATTTAATCTTCTTTTCGTAAAAAGAAATTGTATGCGGAACCCAGACAGGAATGTCCACTTTTCAGAAGCTTTTAAACTGGACTTTTTTTTCCATATTATGAACCATTCACTTTCTTTTAACATGTGTATAATAGGAAGATTAGAATACTTAGTTAAATGTCTATATTATTTACTGTTAATTGGATAAAATGCAATTAACAGACTTATTACTTCTTTGATAGAAAATTATTTTCTTATCCCTTTTTCAAAGTACTAACCAAGTCCAAAACTTAATTGTAGGCAGTACTAACCAAGTCCCAAGCAAAATCAAACATCCACATCTATTAAAAGAAAGAATACAGGTGCAGAACAAAACGTAAAATATAAACTAGGTGCTTGTGCAGATTATAACCTGAAAAAAGAAAAACTAGGTTCAAGATTTCAAACCCTTGCAAGATTCGAAGCTTGTCTCCCCTTCACTACCCCATGCCACGACCATGCCTTTGCAAGATTCCAAGCTCTGTGCACAACAAGAAATCGATGAAAGGAGAAATTCAACCGTAAATGCTAGAAGGAAACAATAAATACGGCAACAAACCAACCACGAAAGAAGAACTTCAACCCACGAGCAAAAAGAAGGAACAATAACCTACGAATTTCAAAGCATATGAAGGCACCAGTATAAAGAAGACCTGCCGAATTTTAAGAAAGGGAAATACAAACAAAGCAAAATCTTACCAAATTCAAACCATTCAAACCGCAACTCACCTCGTCTTAAACAACCTAGGGTTTTTGAAACTGGTCGTTTGCGAAAATTGGAGGTGTTACTAAATAAGCTCAACTCACATTACCTTACCTTGGGTTAGGGAAACGAAAATTGAAACTTAGGTTGGGGAAGCTGGAGTTAGGGAGGCTCAACTTTGGGAAAGCATGCATTCGGGTTTGCAGGAGTGATAGTAGTGACAACTCTCGCGCATATACAATACCACCCTAAACCATTTCAAATTTTTTATTTTTTATTGTTTACATACGGATTCTCTTCTTTACATACGGATTTATGTAAAAAATTTCCCTTTTTTTGGCGCCACTTTGTTACATACGGATAAATCCGTATGTAACAGAACTTTACATACGGAATTTATTCCGTATGTAAAATCCGTATGTATTGCATGTATTACATACGGATTTATATCCGTATGTAATTATCCGTGGGTAATCAGCAAATTTCTTGTAATGACATATTACACCAGTTGGATGGACTAATTGGTGTAATATGTCATGCTTCAACTTTTAAATTTTTTAAAACTTTATTTTTACTTTGAAATGACATATTACACCGATTAGTCCATCCAACCCGTGTAATATGTGCCAAATATTTACAAAAATGCCATCACATTTTTTCTTACATCGATTCTCAGTTAACCGACCTAATATGTTGTTGTAGAATACGTTATTTGCACTAGTATGTTTTTTAAAATAAAGAAAACATTTATTGAAATTTAAAATTTTTGAAATTTCTATAATATGATGAAATATTAAAAATGTTTGTCTACTCAAGATTTTGTCATTCAAAAACAGTAAACAACAACATTTTGACCAAATTGTTAACATTAGAGCTTCTATTTTCATCATTTTAATTTAATTTTATATTATCATGTTGTTGGTCATGGTTATCACTCTCATATTGTTATGCACTATTTATATTTATTGTACTTTATTTTTTGAGGAATCTCTCATTTAGAAGGGGTTTGATCACTTCGCTAAATATATATCAAATCTCATGTGAGAAAATAAGTTATTAGAAGGCAATAAGGTAGGGACATGTCACTAGTCTTGTATGTTCATATTCGTTGAATGATATGATGTAACTAATTAATGACAATATTATATTTCATATCTCATATCATGAAGATGTCATCCTACATGATCTATGGGTACTTACTTCTTTATGAATTCAATATGAACATAAATATAATGCAATAATTTATTGTCAACGTCAAACTTCCAACATTTTTGCAACAACATCATGAAACTTTGGTCAAATTGTTTTTATTAAAGTGGTATCTTTATCATAATTTAGTTATTTAAAGATATATGTAAGATTAAACTTCTACCTCTCACATTTCATGTTGGCTACATTAACACAATCATCAAGTTTGATTCTAATTTTCTTCTTTTAACACCTCACTTACTAGATTTTCTATGTCTTGGAGCTTCAAATTTGTGTATAATACTATTATAAGATCCTGAAAATATGCATCTCCCCATGAAAAAAATCTATCCAAGGCCTAAAAAGCTAGGTGCTAAGGAAATTCAAACCCAAAAAACATGACAAAATGATGGCGGTGTTTAGATTTTGAAATCATAAGAGGGATGCAATAAATCATTATCTAAGAGACCAACAATCATGAAAATTTATTAATGAATTAGTCTTTGAAGTTCAAGATATGAGTTGTATTGTCACCTCACAAATCTATCGAACATAAACACAAAAAAAGTTCTTGAAGACTAAAAAGTCATAGTGACACTAACTTTTACAAATAAATATTTTTGTTGTTATTATTCAATTTTTTTTATTACAAAATATATTTTACCACTATTATTTTAAACTTTTCCAAATTGTATTAAAATGATATAGTTAATTTCATTAATTAACTAAATCACATAAAATTATAAAATTTAAAATTACAACAATATATATTCAAGAAACTTTTTTAAAGGAATTCAAATAAATAAAACCCAAAACAACACCGTGAGTCATAGCAAAACTAGGCTACAAAAACGTCCACCAAAGCACAAATTCACAATATTTTCAAAAAATTCAAAACATGCTTCTAAGTATGAGTCTTAAATTTTTTTTAAAAAAAAATTTAAAGGCAAAAAAAATCTAAAAAGTGCTCCTAAATACATTTAAAAAATAAAAAATTAATGAAAACATGTTACAAAATTTAGCAAATTCCGGAAACAAATTATTTACAAACCAAAATTATGTTTTGAAATATGACTTTTTTTTTTCATTTTGAAATCTGATACACTTGTTGCCGAACTCGCTTTGGGAAAAAACTTATTAGTAACTTGTATGTTATGGGAAGCTATGCTGTAATCATGATGGTTTATAAAGATATTTTTACTTCTTTTACTTATTCTTCGGTCTTCTAGTGAAAGGATTGTGAAAGATTTCCCTATAAATATTCTTGATACTGCGTCTATTCTCCAGAAAATAGATTCAGCTCTAATAGTTCTAAATAAATTCAATAGATGCAGCAACGAGTACCAGTTTGTAACATATAGGAACATCCATCATATTCTTGCATTTACAGTGTTTCCCAATATGACTAACCTAGGTAATTTTTTTAAAACTCCCTCATTTACACAAATTCAAACCTAGCACTTTCGATTATTTACCCTCTAGTGCGTGTGCGTTTAATCTTGAACGAAACTTTAAAATAAAAATATTACATTTTTTATAACTTCAGGTTAGGTATTCTAACATTGTAGAACCAAACACGCCCTTAGGTGGCACAAGGGAGCAAATCAAATTGTTCATTTTAACCATTTAGGTAAACATCTAATCAATTTAGTCCCAATATCTCATTCAAAATCATTAATATCATAGCAACATTATGTTATCAACATAACAGTACAAAAAATTAGTGGAGGCAAATACATGATGAATTTATGGAGTTCCCAATCCATGTAATGATCATTTAACTGAATAAAAAACTAAAAAAATATTATATTTTTATGCTTTATGGTGGATCTATAGATAACAATCTGCCAAAAGACCTCCTCGCTAAAGTGGATCTGGCGAAATCACCATATTCCTATGCTATAATATATTGTCAACAACTACCTATCAAAAATTTTTGCCAAGCTCAACTTTTTTCATTAGTCTAATAGTGTTATGCAAAATCGAGTCCAAAATTCCAGCAACCTGAAAACCACCAAGAAGACTCATCAACCATACAAATAGAGGACAATACAGGTACTGAACCACAATATGAGATACAAACCGTGAAAACACCCCCAATAATAGCACAGACATTTGTAATGAAGTGAGAAAAGGACTTCGGATTTTCCGTTATTAAGACCTGCTCACAAAAAATAAACATGTAAACCAACTGAAAATTATGAAGGAAAGTGGAACCTTATTCAAATTCCATAATCTCCATTAGCAGACCTGCATGGGGGAGAGCTCAAGATGGAACTTGGCAACAGGAATGTGTAAACTCTGTGCCACACTGCTGTGCGCTGTGTACTCGTACTCCTCAACTAATTTATGATCTTTTCTTGTTATCACCTCTGTTTTAACTATCTGAAGGTAATGCTCCATCTGTAGCCACAGATATCAGATAAACGTGTAAATAAATCTCCAAGCATCGGAGATGCGCTCATATTTTCTGTAGTTATCAAACATCCATGAAAGAAATAACCATTTTTAAAGTCACCAAAAGATTAGATCGTATTAGAAGTTATGTTATTTCTGAGGAGGATATTAACACCTAATGAAGGAACTTCTAAATGGATTTATTGCCTCCACCTACATGTTGCTTTCTTTTCATTTGTTATCCTTTTCGATGCTTCAAACAAAGACTACAGATGCATGCAAAAACCCAAACATCTTTAGGTTCAACAAGTTCACACATTTTAGATACCAAAACAAAGAGTTAAGAAGGTTGAAGATTAGAGAGCTTTAGAAATCAGTGATATAACTTCACCATAGCTTTTATTTATTTCTGGATTTTTTATCCTTGAAGTCTAGCAGCATTCAGTAGTGTATAAAAAATTTCCAGATTATGAGTGAAGGAGAAGTGCTGGAATGCAATTTATAGAGAACAATAGGTAGTATAGTCTAAAATATGAATAGAACTTCATCGGTCCCCGGGCATCCTATAGCTAATGCCTCTTGCTCTGGCAGATGCAGGTCTATATAACTTCTCCATTCATAATCAAATATGCTGATACAAACCATAAAAAGTCACATTCACGAATAAAAAAGTTAACGAGTTAGAGCTTTTTATGTTAAATATTAACTTACAGTAACATTTGCTCCAAAATCACGTGTGTTGATAAATGACAGGCCATTCAGCCTGTCATGGCTGCTACCAACATAAGGTATCAAGCGCTTCACATCACTCATAACCCTAGGTGACACTTTCCTTCCAAAAGATAAGTGGTTTACGACATGTGACATGTTCATTTGAGAAGCATCAAAGGAATGAGCATCAGATCTAGCTGAGATGATCAAGTTTCCAGGAACCTACAGAGAGCAAAATAGCTTCTGTTTCAGCATAATATACGTTTATTTTTTAAAAGAATAGGGGGCCATATCCCCTGTACAATTTGTTTTTGTTATTTTAATATTAAAAACAAGAGCTTCTATTAAAAGCAAAGGACAAATTAAAAAGAAGGTAGGAACTAAATGTATCAGTTATTTCCTGAGCAATGTGAATGTTTGTTCATCCTCGCACTGAAAACAAGGAAGTACTGGAGTTTTTTTACATTACTGTAGAAGGTTAATTTATCCATAGAAAAGTATACCTTCTTGACACGCACATATCCTTCAATTCTACATCCACCAGATGATGGTGCTGGTCTTTTTATGTGCGACGCCAGATTGGATTTATCCCCCAAATGTAACTTTTGAGATTCTGTAGGGAGAGACGCCACTAAATTATCCATTGTCTGCAGGTGAGATACTTCATATCAGGTATTTTTCACTCTAATGGTAAAGAGGTGTTGTTCGATTACATTAAAAAGCATTGGGTAGACTCTTTCATGTTAAACTTGATTCAAATAGTGCTAATTTTTAAACTACATATATGTTTACCTTGACTAGGCTATCTGTGTCGCGATCACCATAATAGGACTCGTGATCATGATGTCCATGGTCAGTCCTGAAATAGGAAAGAAGATGACTAGATATGATCAGAAATCTATAACTTCAAAACCCCGATTACTGACAAAAGAGGTTCAATATTCCGAATGTACATAAACAATAGCTATCTAGATATTGATCGTGTTGATTTCGTTGAATTGAGATTGCCTACAGATAGAACTATTCACGGCTACGATGTTCAAGAAGGAAAAGTATCAGCAGTAGCACCAATTTACCTTTCATTACTACTATATAGGACATGACTAACATCACAAATTACCATATGATCTTCCTTCTAAAATTAAGCTGGTCCACCTATTCCAAACAGACATCCTTGCATTCTCCCAAATTTTCTTTCTTTACTATTGGCCTTTAATCATTATTCCCGTTCTAGACAAGATTTGAGAACCGTTCCCATAATTTTTGGAAGGAAAAAAACTATATGTCACACTCATGGAAAAAAGGTAATATAACTGAGCAAATAAACAAGCATATAATACCTCACAAATCGCATCCATACAAGTATGTTTCCCCAAAAAGAAGTGTAAAAGATCTTGTATTGTTACCTTACATCACTTCCTTTTCGAAAGATACGAATTGAAGGATACCCTTGTACATGATGGCTGGATATTGAAATGAATAGCAAAAAAGACAGGGAAAAATAGCGAAGTTAGAAAAAATGACAAACGTTTACTTTCAATCAAACTCAATTTATAAGTACGGTCAAAGCTCATCTCCATCTTTATAGTAAGCTAAACATATATCATAAATTTGTTTGGTCATAATCCATGAACTTGACATGATTCTAATCTTCTGGAGGCAATGACAGAATACATTTTATAATATGACAAGAGAACGAATATCTTTGTTAGAATATATGGAAATCTCCAAGGCTATCCTGATCATATCTTTGATACTCTTTTAGAACTGGTTCCCATGTAGTAGGAATATGATTAGTATAAACAAGGGTTAGAGCTCTAAGTTTTATGATCATATCAACACACGTAACACATCTAATAGTTAAGACTTAAAAGAGACTATTGTCCCGTTTCTTTTCTCTCTATGCCCTTCCTATATTGGGGTTGGTAGACACATAATATTTGTACCATGATGGATAGGTCAAACATCCAAAAGTCAAACAAAATTCTTTTTGAAAAGCTTTTTCACCAAGTCCGATTCAAGACTAGGGGCTATGTATCATTAATTAGTCTAAACTCCTATTAAAAGATAATGTAACTTATCTAACGGTTTGGTTAGAGGGTCTCCTAATCACAAATGGAGGATTCAATAAAACTATCCATAACCTAAGATGAAAATCATGGAAATATTTACTTGTGGTACTTGAGATGTTGACAAAAATACAAACTTTAAGGATTACATAACAAAACAACTAACTAGGACTTATAAAATAAACCTCTAACTATGAGTAAACTTGCTCAATTCTAAATGCTCTAATTTGAGGTCACTTAATCTTTGAACTAGAACATTATGATTTGATTTGAGGTCATTTAAACTTTGAACCAGAACACTAGTGCTCACTGTAAGGTCGGTGAAATATTTCTCAACACTCTTCTTTCGAAAAACCTAATGTAATAATGCGAGTCATTTGTTATAATTGTCACTTTTTGAGCCTCATAATCAACAATGACTCATCATTGTCCTTACCTCTTTGCAATAGCTTTTAAGAGAGAGAATGAAGCTCTTTTTTCCTCTAAGAAGTTGTGTATGATCAAAGTTTCTAGTGTTTCTCTATTTCTAATCTCAAAAAAAAGATAACGGTGGAATTGTGTAGAACTTGGAACATAGAAGGACAATGAAAGTAATTTTATAATTTCGCAATCATGAAGAGTTTTCGTACATAAATTTGTTCTCTCTTCTTGCATTCTCTAAAATTGTTTACTAATACTAGAATTATTACTTTACCCTTAAAATAATTAATAAATAATTTATTTTTATAGATATGATATAAAAGAAATATTATATTTTAAGATGATAGTCGAATGATTGATTTCATAAAAAATTTAATAAACATTTTATGGAATATATATTGTATTATTTAAATTTAAATATATCTTTAATATAAATATTTTATTTATTTTAACAAAATATTTTGTTTGAAAATACTTTAAAATTTAGTTGTAATAATTATAGAATTTTAAATATCTAGAAGACAGTTACTCTTTTTTAAAACATGATTAACTCATTGACAAGTTTATGATAAATCAACTTTAGATTAGTTGCAGTCTAGCCTTATAAGGACTAGGGTAGACTATAAAATATTGTTATGAAATGGTTTCAGCTTGACTAGAGTCCAACCTTGGAAGAACTGAGGTCTACCATAAAATATGGTAACAAAATGGTCCCAGCTGAACTGGAGTTTGGCCTTAGAAGGACCGAAGTTGACTATAAAGTATCTCCATGAAACAACTTCAGCTTGGTTCAAGTCCAACCTTAGAAGGATCGTCACAAAATAGCTCTAGAATCTAGCTTTAAAAAGACTAAGGTTGACTGTAAAATATCGCCACAAAACAACTCTAGCTCATACTGGTGCAGAAATGTTAAAAGACGGCGGCTATTTTCAATTTAAAACAGCAGCTTTATAGCCGCATTTGTTGTACACGTAGTCGTAAATACAAGAAATAAGAAGGCGGCTATTTAGCCGCATTCTTAAATGCCATTTATAAATGCAGCTATGGTAAATAGCTGTATTATTATTTAAATTTTTTTTAAAAAAAATTGAAACTTTAAACCCTAAACCCTAAGGCAGCAACGACGGCGACAGCAGCGACGGAACATTGGTGACCTTCGCCAATACAAGAAAACAAACAAATAAGAGAAACGAAAAAAATATATATACCAATGCTAAAAAAGAAAGAGAGCTCGAAACGAACTTACAATGACACGAAGAATATAATGATGGCTCGCAAAAGACGAGAGGAAGCACGAGATCAGAAACATAAGAGAAAACGAAGCGCCAGAGAACCCTTCGTCAATACAAGAAAATAAACAAATAAATGAAATGAAAAAAAAAATTATAAACCATTCGTGAAGAAGAAAGAGAGTTGATCGAAACAAACTTACAATGGCACAATAACACAATGAAGCTCGCACAAGAAGAGAGGAACACTAGAGCAGAAATAGAGAGAAAACACGAAGCACCAAGTAGAAAGAAACTATGAAAGCGTAAGTGGCGTGTTCAGAATTAGGGTAAAAAATGATTTAAGAATGTTGCTATTACAAATAGCCACCTTCTTAAATCAAGTTAATTTAAAAAATGCCACTATGTTTTGAAAGACAGCGTCTGACCCTAAAAATGCATTAAATAATGGATCATTGATTTAAACTTTTGTACTAGTGTCAACTAGAGTTCGGGTTTAGAAGGACTGAGGTCAACCATAAAATATCGTCATGAAACAACTCTAGCTCAAATGGAGTATGGCCTTAGAAAAATTGAGGTTGACCATAAAATGTCTCCACAAAACAACTCTAACTCAGTTGGAATTCAGCCTTACAAGGACTCAAGTCAATCATAATTAATGCTAAAGGATCAATGGTAGGATAGTGCATGATCTTATTTGATTAATTGGCGAAAAGATATACACATCTCTTGGTTAAAGGTCAATCTAATTTTAATTTAAAACAAAATTGACCAAGGCATTTTACTTACGATGGTTTATTAAAGTCTTGTAACACTACACATGCCTTTGTTCCAAGTAACCGCTCAGACAAGGCGTCAATCCCGCCTCACCACGTGGAAAGACACTTGAGAAGACATGACAGTTTAGGAGTTTCCCACTCTGAAACGATGCAACGTTCGAGAGTCCCAATGGAAGCTTCAAGAACTAACACTAATTAAGCCTTTTCGTATAGTCAGGGTCAAGGCTGGGGGACTGAGTATCATTATGGATGGGTCAAACATCCAAAAGTCGAACAACACCCTTTTTTGAAAATCTCTTCACCTAGTCCGATTCAAAGTTGGGATGCTATGTATCATTAGTTAGTCTAATCTCCTACTAAAAGGAAATATAACTTATCTAACGAGTCGGTAATAGAATGTATTACTAACAAAGGTATTCGATAAAATTACCCAGAATCTTTAGTAAAAATCATGAGAATATCTACTTATGATACTTGAAATTGGTTGAGAAAAATACAAAATGGTAAGGATTAGATAATATTAATTAAGATCCAGAAGATAAGAGAATAACTAACTAGAACTCAATTGGAGTAAACTCACTCAATCACTCAAATAGGAGTAAACTCACTCAATCACTCAATTCTGAATCAATTCTGAATGCTCTAATTTGGAATCACTTAAATGTTTAATATTACATTTCAAATCCTTCCATTTTTTCTCTTTCATCCATTTTGAAAAATCTATCCCGCTGCCTTGATTGCCCCTACGTAATAACTAATACGAGTGAAGATGGGTGAGACTAATCCATGAAAAGCACATTTTTAATAATGGTAAAATGGAAAAATAAAGTCCATTTTCTAATGCCTACACATAATTTTTTTGCACATCGTCCACAATACTAAAACACAATGTTGGATGTCAATTGTTCAATTTTGAGATTCAAACTTAACTATAAAAGATCAGCTTCTAAGGTGTGAATATAACTACTATTAATATACTATATTTTGGATATATTTTTAGTTAATATTAAATCTTTAATAAATTTCTCAACAAAAACTGGACAGAAAAAAATTAATATCATCTCAGAATATAAAGTTTAAGTTTAATTCAATCCTACCTTTATCCACATTTATATATATTGTACATTTACTATATCTCTAGTTGACTAGAGATTTCAAAGAATAAGGAGTTATTCTCTGATTTCTTCTTATTTTCTACTGCCAGAAAGTTTAAATCTATGGTCATTGTTTTCACCAATCCATCTGCATACCTGCCTTTATTATAACTATATTATCTCTGTACTTTTCAGCCACCGAAAAACTTTCAAAATGATATATATACGTTTCAGTAAAATTATAAACGATAGAAAACCTAAATTATCAATAAATACAACAGAAAGATCAAGCAGATTATCAGCTGCAAGTAAGAAACAGAATTCTTAAAAAAGGGGTACCTCCTGCACAATTCTCCATTTTGAGTACAATCTACCCTCCCCATAACAATACGACCATCCGCTTCTGGATCATATCTTCATAAAAAGGCAATCGTACAAACAAGACATCAAATTATTAAAGTGTAATTTCTAGGAATGATAAAAGGGTAGTGATATATTGACATCTAATGCCCCAAATGACATCCATCTTATGCCTTATTATTTTACAAAAATACCCCTATCACATAAGTAATCCAACATTTAAAGAAGTTGTAATCTGGAGCAAAGGAAAAATTGGTTGTCAAAAAATCATTTTCCATGATAAAAACACTGTAAAATTTAAAGTACCTCTCTTTAATTATTTTAGATGCTTTTTCCCATGAAGGTCTCTGAAAGGAAAGAGATGACGAAAGTGTCATAAAAACCTTTAAACGTTTAACAGAACAACTTCTACATGATTTCTTTCATCACAACTTAGTAATTCATCAATCATCTTATATAGGCATATTACATGCATTGTGCAGCACTTACAACCTTCGAATGCCATATCATGTAGGCTTCTGCATCATGAAGTTGCATTAGTCACCATTAAAGTGTATTTGTTGATGAGGTTGCATTGCAGTAAGCATTCAAATTAGCCTTTATCTCTACTGTATTGTATCTACCTAACCGAACGATTATTTCTTAAGGAATAAAAAGTTATTAATAGTAGAAACATAAAAGTTAATGTATTTAGACAACAATAAAGACACGAGGAACCCCTTATTTGTTGACCTAATGAGGAAACAAGAAATGAAGATAAAATAATTACCAATCGTTGACTCCAATAACACCAAGGAGCATAAAAATTAATAACTGTAATTGGAAACCTGCCAAAAGGTTACCCAAAATGGGGTTAATGGTACAAAAATATTGTTCAGTCCTAGACATAAGAGAGAAAGAACTATTCATCTCTCATATAGCTGAAACTCAAAATATAAACAACATCAAAGGAATGAATTTCTTGATTAACCCACTTACTGGTGAGCATATTTATCAAAATTATCTGTTGTGAGTTCAAGAGCACCTCCAATGGATTCTTCATGTTGTTCATTATCGTGCTTTATGTTGGTAGTAGTTGGTTCTGAATGGAACTCGTTACCAGTGGATCTTAAATTTGAATCAATAGAAAACTTGCGAATTGTTTTGGTTAGATTCAGCCTGTTCTGAAAACAAGAGGTCGCAAATTAAGGACAAGGATGAATTATCAACAAACAGAGACTAGAAGGAATTATAGCACAGGAAATCATAAAATTCATAAAAAGATGAGGATTTTGTCATTTGGAACATAAGGAATAGTGCGTAAAGAAGTACCAAATCTATTTGAAGTACTTATTTCAGTGCCCTGGCTTCACATTTAAAGGGAAAATAGCATATAGAATTTTGAAAATCTATTAATGAACAAATGTTCTGAAGGCTAAAGGTATGTTTATTTAATAACACTGAAATTTCTACAAGATTCAATGAACAACGTTCCTAGTGGATAACTACAGGTTCCTTAGGTCTGAATTCACAAAGTTATAAAAAGTACCTTCCGTGAATAGTATCCTCATGTTTAGCTAATTCTTCGCCACTCAATGTTAATGAATATACATGAACTTATTACGTTAAACAAATGGAACTAGTAAATAAATGGAGATTTTTATTTTTTTGCTGGTAAACTCAGGGAGTATACGACACATTTAGTTAACTAATCAAAAACCAAAGTTAAATTTCTAAAACCAAAAGCATAAATATTTTCTTTAAGAGGTGATCAAAAGGAAATAACTAAAACTTACTGTGCCCAGCACGTCACTCACATCAACAGCTGCAAACTCACAAGAGAGGGCAGGAAAACTACAGTATAAATTGAAGCCGTCAGCAAGAAACAATGTATAGAGGACAGGAAAGTTCATAAACAGTAATACACACTAAGAATAATACGATAAATAGCTATAGTTGTTGTATAAATAGAACACAATGATCACTGTCAGAAAAATCAACATGAAACATATAAAACACAATGATCACCGCGGCAACCCTTGATTTTATGTCACTTTCATGAACCATCACGCCATATCAAATGTATAAAAATAACTAAAACAGGGTTCCAGTTTTTTATCTTCTCATCCCAATTCCAGTTTGAAAAGAAGCTTGAAAGGAAGAAAGAGGTATATATATGAAAATTAATAGGTAAGTAAACCTCTCGAAGGAAATAATTTCTGTCTAATCAAAAGTCAAATTACAATTCATTTTCTTTAACAAATTAGCCAAAAGTTTAATGAGTAAGTTATCAAACCCCTAAGAGGTACCCTTTGTAGATTCTCAAGTGGGGAGTTGCACGCCTTCTTTATAACAAGAGTGATGGTATACAGATATTAAGCAGCACAAGTTCTACGCTGTATATCAAACCCATGTGGAGAAAACAATGAAGCTATATACAAAGATAGAAAAAAGCCTATTTAGCCTTTTACCTCATATTGAAATCTATACGTAAATAGTCCCCATCACTACTCTTGTCAACAATAACAGATGTAGCGGTGCTGACAGACAAATAACTATTAAGTTCCTGCAACACAGTTGCAAGTAATAAATCAATATGAATTTTGACAACCAAATTGAGGCATGAGACCTAATATCAATCCAATAACACATGCATGAAGGCTTCACATGTGATAAACATAAAAATTAGTGGTAAAAGCTACAAACCATTCCAAACAAAAACACCATGCAGAGAGCTGCTACTATGGATAACCCTGCTCCGGATAATGATGCCTCAGTTAAATCTCTTGGGATTTTTCTGCGTACAGACAACCAGTAGACACATTTATTAGCAAAAATATAATGTTACGTGCATTCAGAAATCCACCCGTACATAATGTGAGTACTTTTACTTAAGTAATTTAATTTCTTATTCCACTCTCCGTCAATGAATAAAATGTCATTCTTTCTTGTTTGGTTTTAAAAAAAAAATTGCTACCATTTATGGTTTTCAGTTTTCACAAATAATTACTACATTAACACTTTATTTTTATTTCAAAATAGGAATCAACTTAAAAACAAAATGACTACTTTCTAAATATTTGTAAAAACAAGAAATAAAAACACAAAATATTTTTTTCCGAACCAAGCACGCCCTTAATTTTTCCTTTTCAAATATCAAAATTTATTTAAATATTATTCAACATATCCTACTTTTCAGTTTTAAACATCTTCTCTCTTTAAATCCATGATTCCACACATACCAGATGAATTCCAAGAAAGAAACGTGCAAGGCACGGGATATTTACAATTAAAAGTTAAATTGATTGTAACAAATACACTAAGTGGACTACATATACCACCATTTCTTGTACAATTGTAAATTAGCCCAATTGTCACTGACAGTATAAAACATTTAGCACTTTCAGTAAACAACGAAGTATCACATCACAGCATTTGAAAAGGCTTCTCCCTACCGGTAAAAACATTCAATATTTTCTCGGAGATGATAGCACATGGTCCATAGTATAATATCTCAAAATTAAATTCACCAATAAAATCCAGAGGCTTTGCTAATAAATATTATAAATCAAATTCCTTATACATGCATATGAAGTGGAACATGTTGACAAGGTTCCGTGCATATGAAAAAGTCTTTATTAAGAAAGACGAATATCCATTTGGATTATCTATATCCTCAACGTCAAGAAAGTGGTCAGTGCACACTCCAAACAAAATTCAAAACTAAATCCTCCATTATTTTTGCCTCCATTTTTGCATACAGACACACTGATTAAATACCGCATCGTCGTTCTCTTATGCTTCACATTTCTACGAATCACACAGGACTCACAAATTAATCCGCGACCATGTTAGCCGCAACGTCAAGGTTTCTGGAGTGTCCGCAGCAGCAATTGAGGCCGTATCTGTCACATTTATCTATAATATTCCAAATATCACGGAAAACGACGAAACTGCGATTGCAACCGCTTTTAAAACATATACGGAATTCATAACAGAAGCAAAACGAATTGAATTGAGTTACAGCTACACCAAAAACAGACAGTCACAGGCCACGAAGAAACCACATATAGAGATGACTAAGCGAATAACAGAGAGAGTAATAATCATTATATGAAGCAATCCGTAACTACACTTTTACGATCAAATTAACGGAGCCACCGTCATTGCAACTGAAGATTTGCACATGCATTCAATATATAGATAGATTGAACGAGCAAGATGATCCAAAAACACGAAATACACAATTGTGGAAGAAAAGAAAATAGAGATAGATGTGAAGAGAGGGAGATTGTAACCTGTAAAAATCCACGGATTTGAGTTTGCTGGAGGAAATCATGGTTGCGAGAAAGCGGAATTTCACGGAAAATGGAAAGGAAAAGGAAAGAGAAGGACAGATGAAGAGGACAATAGGAGAAAGCTCAAATCCCGAAGGATTGAGATTTGAGAGTGTAATTGAAAATGTAATGGTATAGATCGAAGGAGAAGGAGCTTTTCTTCAACTGTTAGCTTTTCCGTTGAGTTTTCGTTCAATACTAACTAAAACTCCGCGCTCTCTGTCTCTCTCACTCGGTTTGCGCAAAAATTATTATTTTTTATTTATTTTTTTATTTTAAATTAGTGATGATACTACAGTACTTTTCTCAAATAAAATACTACGAGAAAATACCTTCACAAAAAAGTATAAAAAACTCTCACAATAAAATATGACTAAATTTTGGAAGCCCTTGTAACTAACTTATTTGAACTTACCTTTTAACACAAGTGTTTGTAAACGTATTAAAGAAATTTTATAGAAATATCTTATCATTGTTTGTAAATTATTTTAAAAAAATAATCATATATAAACTGCGGGTATTTTTTTTCATTTATTCACTCAAATTAATATTAATATCAGCTTCTAAAAAAAATAAGTTATAATTTTGTATGTCTAGTAACTGTTTTATTGGGTTTATTTTTTTTACTAAAAAATATAGTTTAATTAAATAAATTTATATTTGTTTATGTTGCTAATGATTTCTTATACGTTTCCTTCTTATTTTATAAAGGTGTGTACTAGTTGAAAATTTAGAATGAGATACTATTTTTATATGCATGTATTTATTTATACTCGCGTGTGCAGAATTTTTTAAGTTTATATATATATATATATATATATATATATATATATATATATATATATATATATATATATATATATGTATGTATATTTAAATTCTTTAAGTAAATATACAGTTATAATTTTAATATCTTAATTTATACTTTAACTATATATCTTATTATATATTTTAATTTCTAAAACTATTGATAGTGGAATTATTACACAGGAGTATTGTAGTTATCATTTGGCAACGAATGTTGTGGCCAATTGGGAAAAGATGGTGTAATTTCTTCCTACACCCTATGATTTTCTCATTCACCTACGTACTTTTCAAAATATAGAAATTATTCATTTTAAGTTTTACAAAGGAATGTATTTTGAACTATACAATTTCAAATATAAAAATTATATTCTGAATTGTGTAATCTAGAATAAAAAGTTTATAATCCAAAATGTATAATCCAAAATATAAATTATGAATACAAATTTTATATTTTAAATTGCACAAACTTTATATTTTAAATTATATATTCTTTGCATTCCAGAGTTTATATTATTGAATAAAAAAAATCACAAATTTTAACTTTCAATCCTATAATAAGTTTGTAGATTTCACATTCCAAATAAAAAATAAATAAATAAACAATGAAAATCTAACTAAGAAAGCAAACCAGTGTCAAAGGGTAACTTTGGTACTCTTGGGAGTATGGGGTGCAGGAAGCAATTACTATAAGTTAGTCATATTAGCGTAATTGTTCTTTAATAGCCTCCTCTTTAATCGGCCAATCATGCTTAGAGTGGAGGTTTGCAGTATGTCATTTCTTTCTATATCTCCATAAATTTTAAATTTTCAAATTGACCCTTTGGGTATTAAATTGCAAGAAGAGAGTATTGTTTGTTTTGATGGAATGGAGGATACCATAATTTTTAAGCAATTTTGGAAGTGTAAAGTGCAGTCTTCTGCACTTGTTACTGCTTGGAGGGTGTTGGAGAATAAGATAGCCACCGGGATCAATTTGGAAAAGTGTGGGATTATGGTAGATAGTCCTTTGTGTAGTTTATGCGGGATGGAGGAGAAGTCATGTCGACATTTGTTTTTTTTTTTTATATAAACTTTCATGGTAGGCATCACTATGCAACCTGACATCTCAGCTAAGCTGACATCTCAATTAACAACAATCATCTGTCATTACATGAAAAAAGTATTATTAAAAAAAATGAAAAAAAAAAGAAAATACAAAAATATGGGGGGACTAGACCAAAACCCATATGTTAACAAAAACGATACATAGGCAGACCATACCTATTCATAAAGAATTCTAATAACAGACTAGATGGAAGTCTATTATACCAATGAAATGATTCTCTATGAATAAATCCTAAATTAGCCAACTTATCAGCACACGCATTCCCTTCACGAAAGATATGAGTAATCCTAAACCTGATTTTCCCACAGTAATTAAGACAAGTATTCCATCGATTACGAATCAACCACGGAACATTAGTCCTATCAGAAAATGCAGCACAAACCAAAGAAAAATCACATTCCAGCTAGACATTAGTAAGCCTCATCTTTTGAGCTTCCTCCATAGCATGTATAACACCATAAAACTCAGCAACAATAGCAGTTTGAACATCAAGAAACGCAGAAAAAACACCAATAAATTCCCCCATACTTCCTTGGAAAATACCTCCACAAGTAGCAAGACCAGGATACCCCCTAGCAGCCCCATCAGTATTAATTTTAACCCAGCCTAGTGAAGGAAACTCCCATCTAACAGGAAGAGGACGAAGAACTTTACCACTACGAGTATTAATACCAAAAATTTTAATCACGTTGAAATCCAACATATCATTCTTCATTGAAGCTTTAGAAGAATTTCCCACTAGACAAGTTAAATCTTTAATTACCGAAATAGCCGTAGAAACCTCAATCTTTTCCTGAAATCTAGCAAAATTCCTCATATGCCATATCATCCAAATAGAAAAAGTTATCACAACAAGCTTAATCAATTTCACCAAAGGACTACCATCACTCTTAATAAAAGAAAGAAGATCATCCTTATTAGAGAAATGAGAAGTAACAAAAATCTGCCGAACCCAACTCCAAATATGCACCGCATTAGAACATTCAAAAAATAAATGCTGAATAGATTCTTTGTGCTTTTCACAAAGCGTACACATAGAACATATATGCAGACATTTATTCTGAATATGTAGATCTGTAGGAAGCCGCCCATGAAAAACCTTCCAGAGTACTAGAGTTTTGGAAGGCGGAATAGATGAAGACCAAATGAATTTACACCAACCACTGGGAACTCCTTGTTCCAAGAAAAAAGTCCTAGCCGATTTAAGAGTGAAATGACCAGATTCATCTAGAGTCCAATTAGGAATATCTTGCTCCTCCCTAACCATGATATGGTTAAAAAAATGAGGCATCTGCTATAAAGATAAAGGAATATTCCAATCACAACCTGTCCAAAACTGAGAGACTATATCTGGAATGCTAGCACCATCAGATAACCCTGCAATATTTGCTAAAGAAGTAGTAGAACACCATTTATCATTCCAGAAATTAATAAAAGAACCTGTACCAACAGTCCAAGAAGTATAATCAAGTATAGTAGAATAAAACTGCTTAATTCTAGGCCAAAGAGATGAGGATCTATAAACCATTTTAAACTCGTATTTTGATTTAAGAACCCTGGCTTTCAAGAGCAAAGACCAAGGTTTGTTGCTATAAGCAAAGTTCCAAGCAAGCTTAAGGAGATACGCATAATTTTCATGTTGAAGGTTAATAATCTTCAAACCTCCATTCTCAAGAGGGGAACAAATTGTCGCCCAATTAACGGTAGCAATGCCTTTTTTCAGAATATCACCAGTCCAAATAAAATTTCGACACCACTACTCAACTTGCTTAAGAAGTGAAACAGGCCATTTATACATATTAAAGCTATAAGCTAGAAATCCAGTAATCACCGTATTGATCAATTGAATCCGACCCATCATGCTAAGAGATTTACCTTTCCAAGATGCTAGCTTCAATTTGACTTTATCAACCAAAGGTTGAAGAAATCGACACTTTGGAGCACCAACAAAGATAGGCACTCCTAAATAATTGAACGGCAAACAACCATGACTACAGGAAAGAATACGTTGAATTTTGGTGACAAATCTTGCAGAATTATCCATGATGAAAAAACTACTTTTAGAGTTATTAACATATTGACCAGAAAAATCACCGTATGTTTTAAGAAAAATACTCAAATTTCTAAGATACTTAATATCCCCTCTACAAAAAAAAAATATGTCATCGGCATATAAAATATGAGAGGGAGTGAGATAACCTTGTGGACTAGCCATATGTAAAATTTTCTTATCATTCACAAGCTTAGAGATACCTCTACTAAGAACTTCCTCTGCAAGACAGAAAAGTAAAGGAGACAAAGGATCACCTTGTCTAACACCTCTACTGCAAGGAAAAAAACCCACCAAACTGTCATTTATTCTGATAGATAGCATAGCTGAATGGAGAATGGTACTAATCCAACCGACAAACGAGGGGTGAAAACCAAAGCGTGTCAAAACTAGTAATAAGAACTTCCAACTCAGAGTATCAAAGGCTTTATGAATATCAACTTTGTAAGCCACATTACCTCCTCTAACCTTTTTAGAAAGCATGTTAATAGCTTCAGAAGCAATACCAATGCAATCTTGAATCTGTCTACCCTGCACAAAACCATATTGATTAGGGGAAATGATTCTAGCAGCCACAAGTGCAAGCCTATCCGCCAATATCTTGGAAATAATCTTAAATTTGAAATTAGCAACAGCAATTGGCCTGTAATCTTTAATGGAATCAGCACCCAGAATCTTAGGAATAAAAGATACCACATTACTGTTCATTCCAGGGAGAACCCAATTTTGTTTAAAAAACTGTTGAACAGCATTGCAAACATCTGTCCCAATAATGTCCCAGCAAGAATGATAAAAAACTCCACCAAAACCATCAGGACCAGGAGCACTATTACCATTAAGACTAAAAACAACAGTCTTGATTTCCAAAGAGTCCGTACATTTAATCAACATCATATTCTCCTCAGAGGAAACTATCTTAGGAATATAACAACCAATAAAATCCTCCATACTACTTGTATCTGGAACATTAGAAATAGACTCAGCATAAAGATTTTTATGAAAGTCCAAAATATGATCCTCAATGAGTTTAGGATCCTCAGTAACCTCATTATCAATCCTTAGACAATGAATCCCACTAGAATTATTTCTCCTTTTGACCACAGTATGAAAAAAAGTAGTATTTCGATCTCCATCTTTGAACCATAACATCTTAGCCCTTTCTTTCCAAAACAAATATTGACAGTGAAGAGCATGATCAAGTTCCTCCTTAGCAATCTTTTCTTGACAGAGAAGTCCATCAATGTCAGACAAACTAGCAGTCTCTAAGTTTTGTTGAATACCAAGGAGGAGACCCTGTTTAAGAAGAACTGCATTGTGAACATTACCAAAAGAATTTTTATTCCAGTCTCGGAGCTCAATTTTTAGCCTTTTTAACTTATGTTGCAAAATAAACATAGGACAACCAACAACCTTATTAGCCCAAGAATCATGAATAAGCTTCAAACATGAAATGTCCTGAAGCCACATAGAAAAGAAACGAAAATTGCTAACCTTCCTCAAAGAATTACTAGTAAGACTAGCAAGAATAGGAGAATGATCAGAACAATTTTTAACAAGAACCTGATAAGTACAAGAATCTCATTCATCTAGACACTCTCCATTACATAAAGCCCTATCCAATCTTCTATGAATTCTATGCAACCCTCTCCTTCCATTACACCAAGTATAAGAAGATCCAGCAAAAGGCATACAAGAAAGATCATTAGTATTAATCCAATCAAGGAATTCATTACAAGAAACCTGATTAGGAGCCACCTCCCCTTTACAATCATCTGCTGAGAGCACAACATTAAAATCTCCCATAATACACCAAGGCCCTGTGAAGGAACTAAGGTCCCTCCACAAAAATCGTCTAGCCAAGTATGTGTTAGCACCATAAACACCTACAAAACTAAAACATTTATTATGCAGAAGACAAGTTACCGAAATAAACTGATCATTGATCGAGAAATTTTGGACAAGATTAGGAACTGACAAACACCAAAGCTTAGCAGCTTTATTAACAATAGGTGGCGTAGCCACCAAATCCATATTAATAGATTTGAAAAGAACGTCGAAAGCATTAGTGTACGGCACCATGGGTTCAGCAAGAAAAACCAGGAGGGGTTTATGTATTTTAAGTAAACTAATCAACATCTCCACAATTTTGTGGTTTCCCAATCCTCTAACATTCCAGAAAAATGAAGAGACCTTCATTGTGACGTTGCAGTGAGAACTGCCTTAGCAGTTTTTTTGGATTTACCAGTCCCCTTAGGTGGTCTCCCTGGTTTTCTTTTAGTGTGAACTATTTCCTCTCCAGTATCACTGGCATCCTCCTCCATCTCATTAGGATTAACCCAAAATTTTGAAACCACCTGATTTTCAACAGTGATATGATCCGAATTAATTTCAACAATGGCAGTCGGAATAATTGACGCACCAATATAAGAATCACCTCCCACATCAGTAGTTTCCAAACCATCAAGAGAGGAAAAATGATTTTGCAGGACCAATGATAGTGCTTTAACATCATCTCCAAGCGATTTAGCCTTCCAAGAGGAGGTAGGAGGCGACGGAGAAGGTACAGTAACAATAGCAGAGACCTCCACATTACGACTATCAATAGGAGTCTTAATTGGTGCATCTGCATGTGATTTAGCCCTCTGAGGAGAGGTAGGACGCAAGGATACAGCTATAAGAGCAGAGACCTCCACATGATGATCATCAATAAGAGTCGTAACTGAATGTGACTTTGATCCCTTAGCTTGCATAACAGCAGATGAATTCCTTAGCATCCCTGGTTCTGGGAAATCCAAAGTGGAAATGGACAACCCCTGCCTAGGTGAGAACCTATCATTATCCGAGGCATCCTCGAGAGGAGGCATATCTGCGAAATCATCCTCCACACCACCTATTTTATCAGAAGCAAGGTGACTCAAGGGTGACCCTGCCTTAGTCCCACTAGGAGCATTAACTGTCAATTTCTCCACGGGATTTTCCACGAGTTTCTGCTGCGGATCTTTCTTCCGATACTCTTTACGTTGTTTAGGAACCACAGTCCTCCCTGTTCCCGTTCATCAGAAGGTTTATTTTGAGGCCTAGGACGACCCTGATCATGGATCGTCCGGCACTGAGCAAGCTCATGCCCAACCATTTTACAGTGAGAGCAAAATGGAGGGAGCCATTCATATTCCACACCAGCTACAAAAGCAAAGTCTGGACGTTCAACCAAGAGGTGATCGGGAAGAGGACACAACAGATCAATATCAACAAGCACTCTAGCAAACATACCCCTATTCTTTCTCATAGTATGCTCATCCAAAGATAAGGGAGTACCAAGGCCTCTGACGATGGAAAATATCGTCCTTGGTTTCCAATACTCCAAAGGCAAATGGTAGATTCTAATCCAGGCTTGAGTTTTGGTACTCTTCATGGTAACTGGCACAAAGTCTTTTGTCCAGGCAAACAGTCTCAAGAAACCAGGAGATAACTTCAAGGAACCCATCCCGAGAGCCCATCGCATGTCTTCTAATGAAGCGAACTCAAACTCATAAAAACCCTTTCCGAGAGGAATTGCTTTCCACGGTCCTAGAGTCTTCCACACCGACTGCAACTTTTTAGTTAAATCCAGGTGAGTGAGAGGTTTACCCCCCTTAGATAGAATAATCCGACCATGAAGATGAGTCTTGCAATCCTCAAGGCCAGCCAAGTAATCTGCCTCATCAATCCGAACCACAATCATGTCTCCCTTAATACAAGGGGTAGGTAGCTCGAACAAAGGTATGTCGCATGTAGTTCCCAAAGCCTGAACAAAAGTTTTCCTTTGACTAGGTATGACATTTACGTTCTTATCAGGAGCTGCGACTTCACAATTTTTCAAACAAATCCATGGAATAAGGAAACCCTTAGAATCCTCCGCCATTTCATAACAAGTTGCTGCAAGAACAGTCCTGCCAGCAAACCACAACTGCTCACCGCACCACCGTCGCACACAATGGCACAAAATATTTTGTTGCGCACGTACACGCACACCACCGCACAAGACTCGTGCGTCTCCAGCAACAACCCTCAGTACCGCGCACTGCCTGTCGACATTTGTTTTTCAAGTGTAGATTTGTTTGGTTAGTTTGGAGTCATTGCTTTGAATGGATTGGGGTGCAATTCGTGTCTCACAACGTTTCTTTACTGAATTTTTCCCAGTTTAGGCTCAGTAATGCTCCAATTGATGTGTAGGGAGCAGTTTGGATTGTAGTAGTATGCGAGTTGTGCAAGCATAAGAACAATGTAATTTTTAATAGGGGTGTGGCTAATGTTTTAGAAGTTTTTGCCTTGGTTCAATTAAAGGCTTGGTCGTGGATCACTGCCAAGTCTCATTTTGTGTTTTTCTTCTTTTCTGACTGGTGTCATGACCCTCTGGTCTGTATAAGGATGGTTTGTTGATATTTTTTTATTTTTTAAGGAGTTTGTTCTTTTGGGTGGGTTCTCTGGGTCCAGTCAAGTGAGTTGTTTTTAGGAGTCTAGTGGAACGGTTTGGTTTTGGATGGAGGAGGTTTAGTGTTTCTTTTTTTTTTCTTTTTTATATACGGGTTAAACCACTCTTAAAGTTGTTCACATTTATTAATTTTTTATCGTCGATAAAAAAAAAAATTGTTTGTTTTGATACTGTGTGATTGCGGATTTTTTGAGACTTTTTACTTAGTTCACACTTGTGGTGTCTTTGATAATGATATTGGTGGTATTGTTGGAAGTGTAAAGTGTATTATATTATATTTATGGTGAAGCGAAGATATTATATGGACGAAAGATTAATGACGTTGGATCTTCTAGGGAAAAAATAAATCGTATTTTTTATCAACAAAGAATTAATTAAAATTAAAAGGGACCTCACAAGAGGTGTCCCTACCCGTATATAGAAACCAAAGACAAAAAATATGACAAAGATTAAAAAAGCACTCCTGCATAAAAAACCAGAGGCATTCAGCTCACAACAACCAAAATAAAACTAACATCTTAAAGACTAGTCCTATTTCGCCGCCAAAGAACAGTGTACTCAAGAGCTGCTGCCTAACAAAGAACCACCTAAACTCCGACCAAAACCACCGCTCAGCACCGACAATCTTAGAAATTCATAGGCCATACAAAAACCAATCTATTACCCCCTGCCCACAAGAAAAAGAAAAAAGTCACTGCATTTTGCACCTACCGATCTTAAACCAGCAAAGTTACTCCTCCATGCCACAGAGTAATCTAGCTGATCAAGCCTTGATCTCAACTAAAGACACTAGCCGTCCAACCTCCAGCAGATCAACTACTCAACACAATCTGCCATGGAGATGGAATAAGAAACACTTCTCTCAATAAGAGAAGTGACGGTTGTTCCAAGAGGAAAGTTGTACATACAGATTGCAGAGCACTCTCCAATGTTGAGGCACCAAAAGAAGGTATTTGTGAACGTTAATATATACATACACATTTATGCCATTAAAACTCCCACCGTGGCATACTCTCCATTTTGTGCAGTATGATCCCCTTGACAACGTATTTAACTAGGGTTAAAATCATCAGAAACGTTAAATATAATTTTCATTAAAAATTTCTATTAAAAATAATTTTTTATAATGATTATAAATTGATTATCTTTTTAAAGTGTAGGTAAACCGTATCACAATGGAGGAGAGTGAATTTTGAAGGTAATATATGGGAGTCAAAATCATGAATTGACTAATACATTAATTAGTATTTTGAAAGTTATAATTCATATTATACAATCTAAAATATCATTTTAAATATAAAAATGTCTTTTAAATTATATAATTTAAAATATAATTTATAAAAAATAAATACTAAAATATGCAATCTGAAAACTTGCCAGAAACTCAATCCAGAATGAAATAACAACAACGAATAACACAAACCTAATAACACCAACATGATGAAGATAATTAGTGATGAAAGTGGTCCTAGCAACGATAATATGTTCTAACAGTGGTCTAAAATAGTGCAAGCGGAGCAACTATGGCGATGAACATCTACCATAATGGGGGAGAAAAAAAATCGTAAATGACAAGATTTGCGCAAAATAAAATGGATGAAGGGTCAATTACTGTTTTTAGTCAACATTATTAGGATTCAGATTTAAATGAGAGACACCCTTTTTATTTTGCAATATTTTTCATGCCTGATATTCATTAATGTTTTCTTTTTCTTCTATCAAGTGTGTTCACAAAATTAAGAAAAATGCTACTGTAAAAAGGAAAATAGATAAAAAAAAAATTGACAAAATACACTCAACTGATCAAATAGATTGTGTTTAGGTAAACATATTAGAGAAACAAATTTTTCGTATAATACGGCTTAAAATCATAATTCGGAAAAATTTTAATTACATCCACTGAAATTATACTAAATATACGTTAATAAAGTCAGATTCGTATTCTCTATAAGTTTTAAACAATTCACTTACTACGTGTTTCAATAAATATCACTTATGTTTCTTATCATATTTAAATAAACATTCATCCCATCATCTTTTAATAAACAATAAACACCTTCCTTCTCTTATGTTTTCTTAAATAAAGTGACATTCAATTTTATTATTTTCTTTACAAAAAATAAATTTTAGTTCTTGTTTACATAAAATTGAAGATATAAGTGTACTTAAGTATAATCTCATGGAATAACAACTTTAATTAAATATTTTATATGTTCGGAATGTAAAGCGCATCTGGTGTAGTGGTATCATAGTACCCTCCCACGGTACTGACCGGGGTTCGATTCCCCGGATGCGCAACTTTTAAGTTTCTTAGGATTTTTTTTCTCCAAAACAGTAGTTATTTTAATTTTTAAGCTATTCTGTTCAACAATACACCTTTATATGGTTAAAAGTAATTAATGCAGAACCACTTGTATTAAGAAAAAGTAGTTCAAAAGTTAAGGATTTTTTTTATGAAATTTGTATTGATTGAATATTTCTAGTGTACGAAATTTAAAAATACTATTATTTATGAGGAAAAAGTGGCCAACAACAGATAATTGATATAATTAATAATCTCAAAGCACTTCAGTAAACGAAAAAACCCTCAATAAATAATTAAGGTTAGAAAAAAAAATAAAGATGGGGAGAATTTGGATAAAATTTGTTTAATACTCTGATGTAAAAAATAATTATTTTATCACTTTTTTAAAATAAAATATTATATTACAATAAAATAATAATTTATTTAGATGTGAATCTGACCTCGTTATTATTAGGGGGAAAAAAATATATGATTAATGGGTTCATCTTCCTGTGTAATGCATGGGTCAATTTTATTCGATGACACGATTAGCCAAACCACAATAATTGCCAATCATGGAAGCACCGTACCTAACAAATAAAACTTGAAATATGACCATCGTCTTAATAATAAAACTTTACAAAAACATAGGTTTAATAAATTTAATTATTAAATCTTGAAATATTATCCTAAAAGTTTCTTTTTTTATATAGTATTTAAATATGCTTATATGTTATTATTTGATGTGAAAAGTGGATTTAAAAAGGTTAGTAATTTAAATTTAATTTATAATTTTATGTTTTTATTGTTTTTAACAATACGTTATAAATTTATGGATTTAAGCAAGTAATTATCAAGGTGAATGATTTGATCTCCAATTAATAATGTAAGAAACATATTTAATCATATTAAACTTTATTATATACGTTTTTAACATACACTTAAATAATTATCGAGGAAGATGCATGAAATAATTGCAAGAAATTAAAGAGAAAGGGAAAATCTTAAGCGAAAGAAGAAAATGATAGAAGAAGATTCGAGAAATACATTAGAATATCAGTTCTATTAATTGTCATTGTATTCTTGATTTATAAAGTGTCTATCATGTCCTATTTATAATGCTTAGATGACACTTTTGAATTTCAAAAAAATATGAACTTCTAATTGCATTCAAAGTTATTTAACAGTTTTCGACCTGTCACAATTTTTCTTTAAAAATAATGTTCTCACAATTGTCTCACTACTCACTCTTTCAATAACTAGTTCATCGATATCTTTATTTGTATTTTTTTTAGATATTTTTCTTTTAATTTTTTGAGTTCTTAACAAGTTTAGTTTGAGATTTTTTTTATCAACAAAAAATAAATATATAATAAAGATATTTCAAAGATATCTCAATCCTTATAATAATTTCAACTTAGGACACATTCTCCTCAAAACTCCTTACACAAACAAAAACTCATGAATCATAGATTCTAATACAATCAACTATAAAAATATACCACTAAAATTCCGCTACTCATCAAATAAACCATCTAGTAATTTTTGATAGATCTCTACATACCAATGACTCAAGACACCAATTAGAATACAAAAAAGTTGAAAAATGGGCTTTGGAATTTACTCATGACCAAACATTCAATTGCACCATCATTGTGAAAATTTCAATATATGGTCTATCTTGCCACTTTTAAAAATATTCTTATTCCTATGTTTCCACAATTCACCTACAACTGCTATCCACACACAACCCTAAATTTGATTAACACTTTCATTCATACCACTCATTTTAAAATTTAAAAAATGCTTTTTTGGCTCACAATGATCCGTTGATACCAACCTCATCCACTCGTAGCACTTAGACCACACAAGCCAAGCAACTCTACAAGTACAAAAAAGATGGGACGTAGTTTTCTCTTCCTCCCCGCACATATAACAAATATTGCTAACCATACTTATCCCCATTCTCACCAAATTCGCTTTAGACGCTATCTTATCTTCCAAAACCCTCTATGCTTTGAAATGAGATTATGGTTGGGTCTTTATCCTCCAAAAACCTACGTACAATTCCCCCTCATCCCCCTAATGATGTGAGTTGATTTTAGATTGACACATTTTAGAGGTTACTTTTTTGTTTATAATTTTTTAGATTAACAATTTAAGGTGAGAACCCAAAGAAGATCCCCACTGGACACAAACTTAACCAAGTGGTTAAGTAAGTGTGAAGGTTCACTTCTAGAGGACAAAGAGAAAAACACAATATGGTGAGTATGATGAGATGATTTGTGGAAATTAAAGGACACAAGATGAAGAATGACAAGTGAAAAACCAAAATTAAAGGACAAACATGATATTATAAAGAGGAAGGGAATGGGTGGCGCAAAATAGGAGAACAAAATAGAAAAGATGAAAGGATGAGAAAACTTATGGAGTAATGGACAAGAATCACGCCAGTTGTAAGATGAGATACTCCAAGATGAGTGGTGAAAGAGCCGCCACTTGAAGTGCTCACACACTCAAGATAAGACTCACTAGGAGAACTCTCAAGTCTCACTAAACACTCTTGCAAAGTTTCTTTACTATATTCAAATTCAATATGTAATTACATGGGGAAAGACACCCTTTATATAGGGAGTGACTTGGAGAGCAAGATAAGGGGAGGGTAGAAAATGCAATGAAGAGGGGCGGCCTTAGGGTTTGACCATGGTCAATGTCGCCCCCTAGACCTAGTTTTTAGAAGCTAGGGTTACCCTTCCCAACCTACGGGCTTGGCACAAGCCCAAGTTGCTAAGTACATTCCTATTTATACTATATGAAACCTAATCTATTGAAATTAAAAACAAAGAGACTAGCTAGTGCTCAGCTCCCATCACATGGGCTCTACTCCTGGTGATCTCTGAGGCACTGGCTAGTGGGTGGTCCTGACCTAGCCCTGGATCCTGTGTCATACTCTGGGTCATCCTTCTAGAAGTTTGGGCTTGGTCAAGGAATGCTCTATCTCTTAGGTCTTCATAACCTGGGCACCCTTTTTAATAACTTTGTATGTAGATTTGACCATAAACATTGTTGTCTCACCATCTTTCCAGACCCACGTATCCTCCTTATCCACATTTACACGCTTCTCTCCCAATAACAACTGTTGTTCCTGGTTCCTTTCCCATGCAAACAAGTTCCTTCTCCATTCAATCTTCCAAGACCACTCTAGATTTTCTTTCCTCTCCCCCTCCTTGCTAAAGAAGAGATTCCTTATCAGAACAAATAGAGAAAAGTCTCGAAAATTTAACCTTGAGTCTCGTATTATTGCCCATTCATTTGTCCTCTCATAACCTTATCTTCCTCCCATTCCCAACCTCCCATATGCAATTATCCTCAAACTTGCCTTTCCATCCCTTAAAAGACCATACTTCCTTCAAATCCCTCCACCAAAGAGAATCTATTCTACTATTCCTTTAATTCCTAAGATCCCTCCAACCTCCATACTTTGATTCCAACACTTCTTTCCACAAGCCCTTATTATAAGAACCCAAACGCTAAATCCATTTTTCTAACAAAGCACTATTGAATTGTCTTATCTCTAGCATTCCTAACCCTCCTTCTTCCTTTGGCTCACAAATCTTTTTCCACGAAGTCCACGCTATTTTCCTGCCATCCGAGCCCCAGCCTACAAAAAGTTCCATTGTAACTTCACTATTTCCTTTGCCACTAAAGTCGACATTCTATACAAAGACAAATAGAATAGGGGGAGAGAAGATAACACAGATTTTATCAAGCATAATCTTCTTGCCATAGAAATAAACTTGTCTTTCCATCTTCTAATTTGTTCCTCACTCTTTCCACCACCCCTTCCTAAAACTTGCTTCTTAGAGATAGGCTTTTTCATATAGCTTCTTTCCACCACCCCTTAAAAAAAAAAAAAAAAACTTAACTTGAGATAGGTCTTTTCAATTTACATATATCTTAGAGTTTATTTTTTTTAAGATATATGATATTATTTGATTTTTCATATATCTCCACATCTTATATTTTACTCAAATATTGAGTTTATTTATCTCAAAATTAATTTCTTACTTTAATTGTTTTTATCAGCATTTCTTATATTAATTAATTGATTTAAATTAAGTTACTTTCATATGAGATAAAAATCTACTTATTTTACATTGATTCAATAATGAACATAGTATGGAATGAACTTAGGAAAGATTCTTATTAAAATAGAAATAAGAAAGTTAGATAATATATAAGATATGCAACTCAAACTTTTTATTTCATTCTAAGATTTTGTATTAGAGGTGGTGTCTAATATATAAAAATGAGAATTTTACATTATCTTAAAAAAGGAAACTATGTAAACGATGTCTTTAGCATGTCAATTCTTGAAAGTAGTTAAATCAACTCTATCATAATTACTTAATTTGAAACTTTAATGAATATCTACTTAAGAATAATAATCATTGATAATAATTAAGCTCTCTCAAGTAAAAATTCTAGTAAAACAAAAAATAGTTATTTTAATTCGTTTTAGAATTCAAATAGTTTCTTATGATAGTCTTTAGTTCATAATGGATTATGTTCCAAATATAAATATACAAGTTCTATTAAATGTAAAATATATATATATATATATATATATATATATATATATATATATATATATATATATATATAAATTGCTCAGAAGAGAGAAATCTGAAAACAATGATTGATTCATTATATACATAAAACATGTTCTAGCTGTCTGCCATGATTCTCTATTGCCTTAAAAAAAGATTATCCATTATGTGCACTAGTTAAGAGAGAGAAATTCATAAGTATTTTCCACACTAAAGCTTCATAATTTTCTCATTTTCCTCTTTCTTTTTGCATTGTATTTCATATTCCATTTTTTTTCTGTGGGTGTCAATCGATATTTTCCCAAATGCATATATATTGGGTGGTTTATCATGGAACTAATCAACCTATATATTTCGCTATCATCGACAAAGGAACTAAGCAAAGACCTTTCTTCTTCAGTTCTGTGTGGTCATTGTCCCTTCTATTAAAAACCAGTTCTTGACTTTCATCTCTTTCTCTTCGGGTATTTCTTTTTTCCTACAAAAACAAAAGAACAACTTTTGTTAGCTTAAAAAAAAAAATACTTAACTCGTTCATTAATATAGTTCCTCAATCAACATGCATGTATGGATTACAAGCTTCTGGGTGTAAAGAAGAACATAATTTCAGTGTAGGGAAATGTAAAAGGAAAAAGATAGAAATAGTTACTTCTGAAGTAAAGGGTCCAACTTTCAATTAACTCAGGCACAAAATTCGATTTTTTTCATATATATTATCTTTCCTTCCAAACTTATCATATATTATCAGTAATATGTACACTGAGTTTATCAAATTAACCTGGAAATTGTCCATTTTTTCTTTCCCTTTTGCTTTGTAAAACTGGTTCTTTCAATAAATTAAATAATTATAAAATTTACTAGCGTAGTTATATATAATATACCTTAACTTACAGTAAATGCATATATAGGAAGAAGAAACGAAGAAGAAAAATAATGAACCTTGGAGCCTTTGACAGGAGAACTTGCTGTATCTTCTAAAGCATCATCAACCAGTAAAGCAGTTTTGATCTTCTTTCTCTTCTTGAAGCTTGATTCCTCAGGTTGTGTGCTGTCATCATCAGTTAACATTTTCTTAGCAGCAGAGACAAAGGAGGTGGAGTATCTATCAACACCAGAGAAAGACACAGAAGAACAACATTTCTGATCATCAAAATGGTTGTTAAGGAAATCCTCAAAGTACTGAGTCCAACCACTCTCCTCAGAGGAATCACACTCACTTTTTGTTTCATTCTTGGGAGAAGGAGATTTGGTCATGGCAGTACTCATAGAAGCCACCTTGGTTTTTTATATGAAACCCAACAAAATAAGATGAAGAAACGATGAAATATTAGTGGGGTTGGGTGGTGAGCAGTTTTAAAGAAGCAATGAAGAGTATAGTTTTAAAGAAGCAATAAACAATGAAGAAATGTGCATAAAGATGATTAAATATAGAGGACTTTGGAATCTTGAGGTGGGACACAGAGTTGGGGAAGTTAATGTTAGATATGTGTCTGTATGTGTGAGTGTTTGACCTTTGTGGTATGTTGGAGGAGATTTGGCAAAATTTTCTTTATGGCGGAGTTAACTTTCCACTATTGCTTTGAATTAGTCATTGGTTCGCCCTAGCTAGAGAAGGTTGGAAATGTTCTTTCGGCTTAATATTTCCCTAATCTCTTCAAAGTCTCACCACAAAAATTAATCTTATCTTTCTAATAACTTCTCTTTTTGCTGGTTTTATATGCATCGTTCACTTAACAACTTCTTTGCAATGCAAATGTGAATTCGTTGAATTATGAAATATTATTATTTTAATGATTTTGTATATGTAATATTTTAAATGAATTGTATATAAATCTAATAATATAAATGAAAACAACTTTTATATGAAAGAATGTTGATTATATATAAAGATGGTTAGATAGAATGTCTTTCTCATAAATCATGATGCTGTATCAATAGAATAGTGTTTTAGTTGTAAATATAATAAATATTTAGAAAAAAAATTAATGGATATAATCAATTCAACGTTCACATCCAATTATAAATATATCTATGTAGTTGGCTGTGAAAGCTTGAGTTAATCGATATATCTATTGATCATCACTCTCTCACTTACGGAATAAGAATGTTAAAAAGAACAAAAAAAAATGAAAAAAAACTTGAACAAATAAAAAACAAAATGTAGACTGAGAAAGAATGCAAGATGGCACCTATGGTGAGGAAGTGTGTAATTATTTATTGTGGAAAAATGTGATGATGGTTATTTATTAATTAAATATTAATTGAATATATATGAAGACTCGGTACTAAAGACTTTAAATAGTTATCATTTTTATTTCAATTTCATCCAACTACAAGGAATAGAAAAAAAAAAGATTTTAGAAGAATAAATATAGTCATATATATATCACTAAAAAAAAACACACACACACAATAAAAATAACATAACCAGTCTCACAAAAAAAATCTGAAAAAATATTTTGACATTATTATTATTTAAAAAAAACATACAAGTTCTAAAAAAAAGTCATCCCACTGTATACCATCAACTTCGGAATGATGAAAATATGAAAATAGTATATCTCATAAATGTAGATAAAATCTACAATAGATGAAAAATAATTAGGTAAATAGGTGTTCACAAATATTTAAAATAAATATATTGTTAAGAAATGGAGGTAGAAGTCTTGGTTTTGGGTTAGTTTTATAGTTCGCTTGCTTCTTGTTATCTTATTGGTGTATTGTCCCCTTGTTTTGTGTAAATTCGCTTTATCCTTCTATTTTAGGTTGATAGGTCATTGTCTTTTTATTGGACGTTTTGGTTGGATTGTGTGTTGGCTGTCTTTGAAGTTGGGATGAGTTTTACGTTTTGATGATCTTTATTTTGATTGTTTCGATTCTTGATTTTGTTGGTTTAAATTGTAACAACTTGTATTAGAGTTTTTGTTTCTTTTGTTGGATGGTGACTTTTCTTCTTTGATGAAGTGGGTCGCTAGGTGATGTGTATTTTATTTTCATGATTAGTATATCAAAGTATGTCCCCAGTGATTAATAAATATAATATTATAATAAAAACTACAATTTCACCTTATTGTAAAAAAAATGTGTGGACATATTATCCTTCTCTTCTTGCCATAGAACCTTGAAAATGTCACGAGAATTGGGGAGGTAAAGAGAATTAAGAGGGTTGGCAATTTCTTTAATGGTGACTTTAATTAAATTTCTCGGTTTCATATTTTAAAGGAAGTGATCCGTTGAAAAAGATAAACAAGTAAGGCATCGTGATTGGGTGGAATGATGTATTGAGAGTTTAATTTTGTTGACTTAAACCATAAACAAACACACGATTGTTTTGAAAAGAATAAAGATAGCTGATGACTTTGGGTTTGTTGTTGCGCATTTGTTTAAGCACTTTTTTTTTTCTAAAAAATTTGATGATGTTGCTTCATAATTGTTTTATCTTCTTCACCTCTGAAACTACGTCATCAAAGATCCTGTCAAAGGATATTGATTTTAACTTTTAAAGAGTTTACTATTGCCCTGTCCCACAAAACCTACTTCAAAATTATAAATTAAAATGATAAAAATTAAATATAATTTAACGAGAAATTGATTTTTTTTCTATTCATATTAATATATTATAATATTATAATACATTTCATATTAAAAATTCGTTACGTAAAAAAGACAAAATACTACTAAAGATTATTTTAATAATTTTTTAATTATAAAATATCTAAATTTTGAATTAAAGACAAAAACAAAATTCACTTTATAACTAAAAACGAAAAGCACACTCTTTATCTGATTATATCCAAATTAACCATCTTGATCAAATTAGTTGAACTGGATTTAAAAAAAATTGAAAAAAATAAATAATGTAACTAAGTTTGGTAATAAGAGTGACAAATGTCATTTGATTGCTTCCTTCTAGTTATCATGTTAACTAAGTTAACGCGGTACGCGGATAGAATAACAACTATATTATTAAGATAAATGTATTAAATTTTTTTCTATTATTATTATTTTAAAAATATTTTTATGTTTAACTATATTTAATCAATCGGATAATTAAAAATTACAAAAATAGAACATCTATCTACTTAATTATATATTAGTTTCACTTAATTTTAAACTTGATTAAAATATTTTAAGATATAATGAGATTAATAGTGGAATGTATACCATGAAAAAAATAATAACTGAAATTAAATAATGTAATTAAACTAATCCATCTACAAATAAAACCATTCAAGAATTTAAAAAATTTAAAAAAAAAACTATTATAAACATTTTTAACCATAAATAAAATGAAAATTATGTAAAAATATTGTATAACTATGTATATATTTTTTATTTTATATCTTCAACTACTCCAGTAAATAATTTTATCAAATATTAATTATTTAGTAAACTAGTTTAACAATTTTTTTAATTATTAGTTAGTTTTTCAGCTTTTAACTAACTTTCTAGTTTCCAGTAAGTTTTGGAAAACATATTGGTCGGATAAATAAAATTGTTAATGAATAATAAAAAATAAAATTTTAAATATAAAAGTTAAAAAAAACTGTATTAATTTTATAATTAATGATCTTGTGTAATATGTGTAAAATCTTTGATACTATCTATAAATCATAATTAATTATTGATTTTTAGTTATTTATTGTAAGGATATACATAGAGATAGAGAGAGGGTAGTGTATAACAATAATACATAAAGTTATTTTATATTATATGTGAATCTATAAACAATTTTTTCTTAATTTTATTCCAAGCACATATTTAAGTTATTTTTATTAAGAAATAAACTTTTAAGTTTAATTTAATCTTATAAAGGCGAGGTTTGCACCCATATATATATAAATAAATATAAATGTTCTTATTTTTAATTGATATGTGATCTCTCACACATTTTCTTCACATTAAGATGTGACACCTCGTGCGTAAGATTATAACAAACTCTTATTAAGATACTCTCGCTAGGAATGACTATGATATTATATTAATAAATGAATTTTAAACCTAACTCAAGTTTATAAAACTGATTCATAAGATAATGTTTGTACCTAATTATATATTTTAATATAAATGAGCATAATAGAGTTGTCTCAAAGTAACACACATAAAGTATACCTAATATATTATGTGGCTTCTGTAACATCCCTCCAAAACCTTTTCTTATTTATATAATAGAATAAAGCGTAGATATTAAATTTATAAAATCAACATATGTATTAGATATTGAAAATACATCATCCCGTACATCGTATTCAAAAAGAGACGTCCCTCTTATAGGGTTTTAATACATTCCATCAATTGTTTCGAAATAAAAACCAAATACAGCATGAAAGGACAAAACAGGCGATCTCCTATCAGAAGACCCAAAACAGCCGATCTGCTATCAGAACAGAAAACAGGCGATCACCACGTAGAGACAGAGACAGGCGATCTCCTCCCAGCGACCACTCACTGAGGAGATCTACTCCCTGGAAGATCATCTGTTCCCGTGTAAAATACATGATCATCACAGTTTTAAGAGAAAACAGCCACATAACAATACAAAGGGTAAGCTAGATATTTTTAAACTTTAAATTATGAACTGGACAACCAGCATAGATCAGCCTTTTTAAACATTCACAAAAGTCCATCACTTTCTCATTCATATCACACAGCCATCAAGAAATCACATATTTCACAATTCCTCAAAAGTCTTTCAATTCACATAATGCATCAAGTGTCTATCAATTTCAATGTTCCTCATTTCTCACGTCAGACTTCCACTGACTCATCACACAAGACACTTGACACTACTTTCGGAAGACTCATGCGTTGAACTTAGCATCCAGAGACATGCACCTGTCATACTGACCCACTGTGAAATCACACACATTCACAGGGTCGCCGTGAAATCACACACATTCACAAGCGTATAAATGAATCTCAATATCATCACTATCCTAGCATGACAGGGTTAATTCATATAACAGGCCGAGCTCGTTCTTTTTCACACGACTCACCCATTTATATGAACCTCCTTCGACTCTCACCAACTGAATAACTTCCTCTATGTGATTCCATTATCTCAGCAGAGTCAGGATCGCCTCATTCACAGGATACTCACAGATCAATACACTTCATAACCAAATCTCAACACGGTATTTCCTTTCCTGAAAATACTATGTCTTGATCCCACATTCACGACATTCCACACATCATATAACACTTAAATGAATGATTCCAATCACAACAACAATCATTCCATGGTTCATATTTTCGAATATCACATTTAAATCTCAAACAGTTTCAAACAACACAAAAACAGGGGAGTTCGAAAAACAACGCCAAAACCGGCGATCTCGTTCAAAAACAGGGGATTTCGAAATCTGTATTTAAAACCGGCGATCACGTTGCCCAAACACATAAGAACAGAACATCATGAAAAAGGGTTTAAAAACCGGCGACCACGTCGCCCAAACACATAGAACAGAGAATCACGAAAAAGAATATGAAACCGGCGACCACGTCGCGTTCACTTCAGAAACAGCAAATCTACGGCTTTTATTGAAAATAAAGCTAGCTTCCCTTACCTGGACTTGCGCAAAACACCAAGAGCTCCAAAACCCACCGAGCTTAAAGGATGCCTTGGCTCTGTTTTAGCGTCTGGTTTGTGGAACTTGCAGAGAACCTCCCAGGTGCTCCAAGGGCAATCGTCGCTCGTCGCACTGGTGCTTGAGGATGCCTGAATCGCAGCGCGAAGGAGAGAAAAGAGAAGGATGAAGATGCACTCCCTCTTTCACTCTTGAGTCACTGCAACGTTCTTTGCCTCCTCGCAGTGGGTTTTTGAATCCAAGCCTACTTGTCTACGCATGCTGCTGACACCACCCCCTCTGCAAGAAAGCCAGAGTGTACGTTTCACTGAACAGTACGGCCACGGTTGTCTTCTTGTGCATGCCAACCACTTCCCTGAACAGTACGACCGCGAGTGTCTCTTGCGCATGCCAACTTTCTGATGTCACTATTCTGAACCACCCTTTTTGTCTACGTGTCGCGCGTGCAGTACGTCTGATGCTGCGAGTCTGGGTCCCACCTTATCTGCGTGAACTCGACATCGCGCGATAACCTTCCACCGATGACCGCTCGCGCGATGACTGTCCACCGAGGCCTCATCCTGGAGGACGACCGATGTCTCTCCCTGGGAGACGACCGATGTGTCTCTCATACCGGCGATGACTGATTCCTCACACTGGCAGACAACCGATGTCTCACCCTGGCAGACCACCGATGTCTCACCCTGGAAGACAACCGATGTCTCAACCTGGAAGACCACCGATGTCTCACCCTGGCAGACCACCGATGTGTCTCCCATCCTGGTTGATGACCGATGTTCCTCTCATCCTGTTGGCGATCTCTTATCGCCCTTGTGTGTGACGAGAACACATGGCCTTACTCTGCTCACCGATGTCATATCTTCACACCTTGCTGAAGGTTCTCCATCCCACTATGTTACGTCCAAGGTATTACCTCCACATGGCTTGGTGACATCGGTAACTTCACATTTCCAAGAGTAGATCAGCACTACTCCTCGTGCTCCCATGCATGCAACACTAAGGATGGCTTCTTATGCTCAAGCATAGAGCTTTGCATGCACAGCGTATCTAAGGCTTAACCCACACCTTGATACGTGTGGTTTTGTGGAACCCACTCTGGTTGATCCAGTATCTAGACCACATACTACGTGCACTCCCGTCGATCACGTACGCCATAGGCGATTGGCGGTCATGTCTCCTCTAGGCGACATGCGATTATGTGCCAGAGAAGTCGGAGATCGCCTCCGTCTTCAATAACGGCGATCTCGTAGGAGACTTCTTAGCTACACTTTTCTTTCTTTACTCTTCTTGATCCACATGTCTTCCTCGAGCACATCCACGTGATTACCCCACGATAAAGTCATCGCACCTGACTACTTGGTTAATACAATGGTCAGCCGACCGACTTCGACCAGCTGACCCCAGACCTTGGGCGACGTCCGAGGTCCGACTACTACGAAACTTCTTTTACCAGCTCTTTGTATTTTAAATAATAACATCTTCTGAAATTATTTAAATATAATACTTTTATTCCAATTAAAGTTTCTAGGTCCTTACAGCTTCTAAGAGGTGTAGTATATATAATTTTCATTAAAAAAAAAAATATACATGGTACATCACATTCCATCATAAAAACTCATACACAAAGTCTATATATTATCAAAGGCAACAACAATTTGATATTATCATATAACATTGATACTTACTATTTAACACCTTAATAGAGACAATAAATAACTACATATAGTAATATAAAATGATAAAGAAATTAGTAGAAGTTAAATCAATTGCAAGTTTATTATAAACAGAACTCACCTTAGGACAACCACAATAAACAGGTTAATCTCCATCTGATAATCTTTGGCCCAACCACCACACTATCGGTTCTCCACCTCCTCAGGACGACAAACTTGAGTTCGATTTGTAAGACCTTCAATGCATTAAAGTTTCGCAAAGTATTAGGATTTGGAACTTATACACACAAACAAAGACGATTCATTACAATAAAAATTATTTTAGACAATAATGAAAACTTTGGCCTAAATAGTAAAAACGGTTGCCTAAGCTTTAGGCAATAAATTTCTAATAGTTGTTTAGGCACAAATTTTTAGAAACTGTTGCTTAAAATATAACAATAGACCATACTTATAGGACACAATTTTTTAAGTGTTGGCATTGCATTTACAATTATTTAACAGGTAGTAAACATAAAACTTATAATTATTATACTAGATAAATTTTGTTATCGTATATTATTATTAATTATTTTTATTTTTATTATTATTATTATTATTATTATTTTTATTAATAATAATATAATAATAATATTATTTTTATTAATATTTTTAATAATAATGATATTAGTATTCATAATAAGAATAATATTAATAATTATAATAATAAAAATATAATAATAATATTAATAATAATAATGTTATTATTATTAATAACTATAATAATATTATTATTATTATTTGAATTTTGATTTTAGAACAAAGTTGATTTAGATCTAGGAACAAGTTGGATAATGGAAAATAATGCAAAATATATTGTATATTATCCGAAAGTATATATATATATATTTTTAATTTTATTTTTATTTTAATTTTATTCATGGATTAATTAAATGTGATTTAAAATACCACAATTTCATAAACATGAACTAAAATAACCATATATTTAATAATCGTTGCTTATATTAAAGACGACTTTAATTAAATATAATTTAAAATATCTACAATTAAAGTTCACTTTTTTATTATCTTGAGCCACACTTTTTAAATATGGTTTATTCTTGTTTTTAAAAATCATTGTCACAAAAATGTGGTTTAAGCATCTATGATCCAAAAAACATGGTCTATAATGATTAATAAGTCACATTTATAAAAGTATTGTTTTTTATACTTTTAGGCCACATTTATATGTCTATGAATACTTTTAGGTCATGATTTTAATGTTTTAGTCCATACTTTCTAAAAATAACACTAAAAAAATATAGTATAAATACTCAACAATTTTATAAATATGGTCTTTGGTAGTCCTTAAATCACACTTATAAATTCATTGTCTTTTCTATGTTTAGGTAACAATTATATACATGTAACCTAGTTTAGTGTTGTCTACAGTAAAAAATTGTATAATAATTTTCAAAGATCACGTACCAAATTTCTACAAATCAAACCTTAGAGTTAAGCAACAATACCGAGAATCAAGATTAGAGACCTCAAAATAAGGATTGCTCTGTTAGAAAACAATGAGAGTTGGTGTGTTAACTTTTACATATAATCTAAAATCCTTTAAGTTTATTTTTTATTAAATGTTTTAAGTTTATTTTTTATTAAATGTTCTCATTAAGCATCAGCCAAACCAACGAAACATCTTCAATAATTAAAAAAATTAATTTTCTTACATCGGCTTAGTGCATGCAAAAATTCATCAATAATTATTTTAATTTTTTTTTTCTAGAAATTTATAGTGCCGACCTAGTAATTTTACATTTATTGTTGTGTTGCTTCTGTGTTGTTTGGCCAACGCATTCAATGATTGGATATTATATTATAACATAAAATTGTCCGTATTATTGTAGTGACTATTTAGTATAACTCAATAAAAAATTGAAAACATTATTATATTTTTAAACTAAATATATACATAAATACATTATTTTTACATTAAAAGAAAAGTCATAGGAATTTAAAGAAAGAATTTATAATTTCTAAATAATTTTTTCCTTCAACTGCAGAAGTACTAGTTCTCTTGACAAAATGAGAGTAGTGAGTGGTACATGGTTATGAAAGGATCCAACGACATGGAATATTTGATAAAATGGAAAAAATCTTGAACTAATTAAACTTAACTGATGATACACCAGTTCAAGAAAAAGGAGAAAACGATTTGACCGAAAAAGATGTATATGGACCACACAACACATGCAAAATTTGAAAAAGTTCAACTGGGTGACTATTTTTTCAGGACAAAACACACATGAGCCTATACCACGATGTCTCTGTGTCGTTGAACTTTTCGTCTCAGTGGAAATGTAGATTTGTCTTCCACCACCCTCATACGTGAGTTATGGTAAACCTCACGAATATTTTGACTTATTAAAAGCCACTTCACCTTCAAAAAAGTCTCCAGCAAACAAATGCATTCAGCACGTAGCAATCTAGCTTTCAAATATATATATATATATATATATATATATATATATATATATATATATATATATATATATAATATGTGTGTGTGTCCAATCATGTATATATATACAAGAATACTTATTTAATATGAATCATCACTATCATAATATTAATGATAACATGAAATAAGTATTTTGATATCTTTAAAATTGGTTCATATTGAAATTGATATATTTAAATTTTAATTATTTTATACTCGATATTTAATAAAATTATAAATTTAAGAGGTTGAGGATCTTACATCAACTAGAGATAAAAAAATTATATAGTACAAAATATATAAGTGGTTGTAAACCTCACTTCATTAACTTTTAAAAGTTGAGTTAGAATTAAATTCATTTTTTCATATGATATGAGAGTCATGTTAGAGTCTATTCTAGTAAGAATTTGTTGGGTTTATCAAGCCACCCACTATTAGACCGCTATTAGATGATCCATAAATATATAGTTTCATACACAAACTGATAAGTTTCGACCATCCTACATCAATTAGAGATTTGTCAATATATTAATTTAGAAGTAATAAAATAAGTATTAAAACTAAATTCACATATTTATTAAATGTTGGTTATGTGAGTCAATGAAAATTTGTTAGATATATACATTTTGAAAGTACCTAATTAATGGTTAGAGTTTTTGAACTTTTAGACGATGATAAATTATCATATGGAAAAGTGATCAATTGTTCTAATTAAACACATATAACATGCTTATAAAGATTTTCCGTAAAAGAATGCTTATAAAATTTCAACAAAAAATAGCATGCCTATATATATGTGTGAATATAATTTTAATATAACATTACATAATTTATTTAATGGTTAAAGTAGAGTAATATTGTTTAGAACACATTATTGAATAAAATAAATATGATGGATACCTTTCATACATAACACAAAAGGCCCTATGATCGATGCTTGTGAGAGCAACCCTGTGGGAGATGTTAATAAATCATCACTTACGTGACACTAATTATATCCTTTATAAGGTTTAGTTGTAATTTCATAAAGAAAAAAAAATAAAAATTAGACTAATCTCAATGTCAAAAACATGAACATTAATTGAGTTGAGGCCACTACTAACTAGTGGGGACCAAACTAACATGATTTGTGTAGAAAAATATTAAATTAAGGTCAAATTCTCTGTATTTCCTTTTCACAGTAATCTAATCTACTATGTCATTCCAGACCTAAGAAATCTCACCCGTGTGCCCAAGTTGTTGCTTTTGGCCTATATTTTAAGAGAATATTTTATAATAAAAAAGTTGTATGGATTTAAAAAAAATATATAAACACTATAACTTATCATATTTTTATAATCAAAAGTTTTTGTAAGTTTAGATTGATTTCTTATATAATAAGAGTTTGAAATTTTAATAAGATCATTTATATATGTGTTTATAAGATTTGAAATAACTACATAAACTTAAAAAAAATCAATAAAAAATAACAAGAGTAATTTAAAAAATAATTAAAAGACAATATTTTAATAAAACATATGTAATTTTTTAGTTTTTTTTAACTATGATATTAATTGAAGTTGGACATCATTAAAATTTAAATGATAATATTTTTATCATTATTATTATTAGTTATTTTTATTAATAAAATCAATTTTTTTTAACTTTTAACTTATTTAGTATTTTTTTGTTTTCTTAAAATAATTTAGATATTGGTTACTCTCATCTAACTATCACACCAATTCTCATTATTTTTTTCTAACAATTAAATAGAAACACTCAGCTCAAATATTGGAGGACATTTAGAGGATATTTGAGTGTCCCAATCCATATACGAAAAATATAATATTCAAATGAATAGTCATATAAGATTGATTTAGCCCCACATCTTTAAATTATATTCTTATTGGAAGCGCAATCAGTACAAAAAATAATCATTAAACAAAGACTAATTTTAGAAACAAAAAATAATTAGTCACTATATTAACTAAATTAGATACTATTTTAGGAAATAAAAAAATTATTGGTATCTAAATTAGTTTTTATTTTTAATAAATACTTTCAAAATTAGTACATAGTAGCTATAAACATTTTAGCTACCAACTAAGTAGCTAAAATTTATTTGTGATGCATTGCATAAGTCTCACAGGATACAATAGAAACTTCTCGGATAAAATCGACTAGTAAGTAAACTCTCAAAAGTAAGAGAACCCACGATATCAGAAATATTAGAAAAGAAAAGAACAAAATAAATTGTATTTTGAGAGGAGTAGAAAAGAGAGAAAACGTGAAAGTCATTGTGTTTTTGGAGTAAGCTTGAAACCAAGAACCCAACCCAGCAGCCAAACGAAACCATTCCATGGGACTATCTGCCAGAATCGGAGGAGACTACGGGAAAAGGAGGAATGTGGAACATGGAGTTGTAACATTCCAGAGATTTGTTTCGATCTCAGTGACATCAGATCTGGAACAGAATATGAAGGAAAATAGAAAATCAATGTTAATGGAAAAATTGTAGATTCTTCCATGACCTTCTACTATAAGTTCTGAGATTTCTGCAACTTTTTCTTTAGCTTGTGCAATATATTCATCTACGTTTGATTTACAACAATCCTCCTCATATTGCAAAAGATAGAAGATATAAAGAAAGAAAATCGCATAAGATGTAAGGCATAAGAGCTAGTATAACAAGCTATACGAACCAATCTTAGATTGATGAACTTAACACGCAGTGTAGTTGGTATAGCAAGCTATATGAACTAAGACATTTAATATATGTTAGCGGTTTATCAATCACAATACACACCCACAATTCTTGATGTTATCGTTGTCTTACGCTTACTAGACCATGTGCATGCCCGATATTCATGAGTGCTCTAAAACACTTGTCAAGATCTCATGCAAGCAACCCTACTTGAAACTCATATAGGTGATTTCATCAAATGTATGTTGCAAATCATACACCGCCTGTAAGGGATATAAAAATTATTATAAACTTTGTTAGTCGTTAAAACTCTTAATTGTACCTCATAGAATTTTAACCACAAAGTTTACCCTCTCGATAATGCAATATCCAACACTTTCACACACCATATGAATGGACAAGTTTGATATTAAATCAATTAGTACTAGAAGAACTAACAAGTGACTTATTTTTACCCATATGAACCTTATTCATGGGATCTCCAATCACAAAGGTTGGGTTTCCATCACTTGTTTGTTTGCAAGTGGCTTAAGTCTCATTCCTCTTGATGTTGTTAGAATTTATGGCCTTAAACAAGAGGGGGGTGAATTGTTTATAAACGATTTTCACAAACTTGAAAGGTATAACAAAATCTAATGCAAAATCATATAGAAAGAATTCTAGGACACAAGAAAACAAAACGGTTTAGGTTGTTTTTATCAGCAGTGATTAAAACAACTTAAGAACTGAATTTAAAGAGTTCATGGAAAGAGAAAAACACACAAGCAATTTATACTAGTTCACTCTTATCACAAGAGCTACATTCATTCCCCAGGAACCACTGGGTATCTACTATGCAATCAAAATCCAGATTACAACACCACACACCAAAGAAGTGACCTTGAGCCCTTCAAGAAACACACTTCCTTTGGCAAACTACACCATAGAATTCAGAACACCCTTTGATTCTTCTTACACCACAAATATTCAAAAATACAAGAGATAAAGAAAGGATTACACCTTATCAATATCAAAATGAAAGAGTACAAAGCAATCCTATTCCACTCCCTTTTTGAAAATCCAAAAGCTTGATGTAAATCTTGAAAGCACTTTGCCAAAACTGAATTCTCAAAACTGTTTCTTACTTTTTAGGAGCGTAAAACAACCTATTTATACTCCAAAGGTTGGTTAAAAACATTTAAAGCAAGAGCCAATTCAGTTAGAAAACATTTAAAGTTGATTTACAAAGCTTAATAGAAATTTGTTATGGATTTCAAAAAAACAATCGGTTGAATTCTCGAAACTGTTAGAAAAGATGGCTTTAAACTAGGGGGGGTGAATTGTTTAAAGGGGTTTTCGCAAACTTTTCACAGCTAGAATGAATTTATTTCAGAAACCAAATGATTCAGCAATTTAGTTAGCCAAAATAGCAAGCAAAACTATAACACTAGAAAAAACAATCGGTTGTTTCTTCGAAACAATCGGTTGTTTATACCAGCAAACAACAAACAAACTGAATTTAAAGAGTTAAGGATAGAAAGATTGTACACAGTTGTTTATACTGGTTCACTCCAATCCAGAGCTACATCCAGTCTTCTTAGAAACCCTGAGGAAATCCACTAAGCAATCACACCTTGATCACTTACACAACAACCAAGAGAATGACCTTGAAAACCTCAAGAAACACACTCTCCTTGGCCAACACTAAGATTGCTGATCTTGAACACCTCAAGAACACACAACCAATCTCAGCAAAAACACACAGACGAATTGTTTCAGCAGTTTACAAAGATTACACTTGTTACAGATGAATATCTGAAATCAATACAAGTAGAATCCTATTCCAGCACCTTGATCAATCACAAAACTCTTAAGCAATCTCAACACTTCGAAAAACTCTCTTAGAAAAACTTTGTCAAAAGATTCTTTTTACTTAAAACAGTTTTTCTGAATTTATACAAAGATATAGTTTGTTATCAAATCTTAACAAACTCTTAATTGCTTTAAAAAGATTGGTCAAAACATTTAATGACTGGAGCGTATTCAGTTTTAAAGCATTTAAAGCTCAGTCAAAGAAAACAATTTTTCTGTTATGGTTCCAAAACAAACAATCGATTGTTTCCTTGAATCAATCGGTTGTTTTGTTACTTAACAGATTTCACCATTCAAAAACAGTTTTCAAACTTTCTCAAAACACCTAAGTGTAAACAATAGGTTGTTTCGACAGAACAATCGATTGTTTCAACTTAGCTTGAAAAACATTTTGCTTTGTTAAAGATTGAGATGCTAATTGCTTTGAGATTTAATCTGAGGGTGGATTACAACATTAAACTACCCCAGAACAAAGCTTTAAACTAGCACAGCAGCATCAAGCAAAGCAGAGGCTTCAACATCCTTCAAAGGATTTGGATTCTTCAAAACATTGAACATCACTTGGTTCAACAGAAACAACCGATTGAATTGGTTTGATAGCAAAGTCAACCAAGTCAAACAACTTCAAACCCTTTTCAAAAATCACTAAGTGTTAAACAACCGATTTGTTTTTCCACTTCTTTAGAAAACAATCTTTTTCAAAAAGGTTTTGATTCAAATCAATTCAAACAAGGAGTGGATTACAAGTTCAAACTACCCTATAACATACCCACACAAGCAGCAACTCAGCCTTCCACCAAACTTCATGGATTTGGAGACATCAAAGCACTTGAACATCCTTGATCAACAATCTCCCCCTATTTGATGAAGACAAATCCCTGGTTGCTTGTGTTGTTCTGTTTGAATCTGATCCAGCACCTGCAAAACAAATTCTATGCAAATACAGAGCATATATAACAGTAGGTTATGAAGGCACACAAACCAATTTTCTGCATAACCATTTGTGCAAGAAAACCTATCCAAAAACCAGTGTGTGTAGCAACAGATTTAACATGTTAAATAGCAAAATATAAACCATTCAAGATCAGAGTTTTGCAGCAGGTTACACAACACATAAGCCAACACCTTCTCTCCCTATTTGTTTTCACAAATAGAATGAAGAAAGGGTAAAAACAGAATCAAGAAAGATAGTCCAGAAAATAAAGCAGGAAAAGCATAAACATCATCAATCTTCCTTTCCATACTGCAACTCAAAGAGTTGATTATGAACAACTTCAATCTATTCATCCAGATTTTGAAAACGTGCATCCATGGAGTTGAACCTTGTTGCATGCAGATCATGCAGACTTCTCTGTTCATCGTCAAAGCTATCCATCTTATTCACTATAACCTATCAAATGGTGACATTGATGTAATGTGTTCTCTCATGTTTCCAGCACTCGGTCTAGCATCAAATGCACCAACAGGTTCATCATCATGAGCATCAACACCAGTATCTTCCCTAGCAGCAGCAACTTGCTCTTTATCTTCATTTTTAGCTTGTACACCATTTGAGGAGCCAACTTGGTCTCCATCCTTGCCTATCCATCTTCCACCAATTTTGGTGAAACCCATCTTACTAAGTGAACCATTGTTCACTTCATGTGATGAATTCACCACTTCAGTTTGTTCATCCTCAAGATCCACTTCAAAATAATTCAAATATTTAGAAATCAGGATAGCATAGGGATAGTGATAATCACTTAACCTCATGGATTTTTGCATGTGCTCCTTGATGATGTGAATCCAATTGATTTTGACCTTGTTCATGATACAATAGATGTAGACAAGATCATCCTCAGTAAGCACAAAATGATTATTCCCCCTTGGTGTTCATCCAAGTCACTATGAAGGCAATGAGCCTTTCATTCAACTTTAATCCACCTACTGAAAAATTTCTATCTTTTGCTTTAGGGTTCTTCAAGCAATTTCTATAGAACTGAATTTTGTTGAACTCTTCCACCACTCCAATATTTCCTTTGTTAATCCTTAAACTTGCATACTTCAGCGCAGTAATAGTAGACAAAACTTCATGAGTAATTTTCATCTCAACTCCTTTTACATGTGAGACAAGATTGTTACCAACAAATTGAAGGTTGGTGTAGAACACTCTCACAAGATCAGGATATATGTTTCCTAACATTTCCAAGAACCTCTTCAGTAGCTGTTCTTTGAGAAGGCTTCTCACTTCAGCCAGCTTTTGCTTCTTCAACCAATTGAATGCGATGAGCTTTGGATTATTTATAACTTTCCTACTTGTCTCATGAAGATATTTCTCAATTCTTTCATCTTCTCCCGAGAACCATCCTTCTAGGTGCCCTCCTCTCTTTATCCCATGAGTTTTCATCCTCTTGGAAGAAGGTGGTGTGTAATCCATGGAGATAGAAGAAAATAACAAAGACAAAATGAAGTGTGTGGAAGATTTGAGAGAAAGCAAGAGATATGGCAATGAGTTGTTTTTGTGAAGAGAAACAACTGCATAAAGTGTTTATATATACATAGAAAACAGTTCCATTCCTTGGCTTTTAGTGGGTTTTAGTCTTTAAGAAATAGAATCTGTTCAAAGACTCACAGTGGCACGTCACTCAGTAGCAGATTTCACATGGACAACACATGTAGACTTTGACTAGTCATAAAGACTCTTAACTTTCCAAGAAGACATGGAATATATTCCTTTTATGACCAATGCAACTCCCTTGCTGAATGAAAACAGACTCATAGTAAATACAATTTGACTCATAACTGCTTAAAGAAAGAATCTGCAACAGACACAATGCATAGAGAAATTAAATCAATTTAATGCACTATCAGAGGGAAAACAATCGGTTGTTTTTCTGTGACAACAATTAAGACATTTAAGAAATTAAGAATTATAGGCAAAGAAGAATTTTCATGGAAAGCTTCACATACACCTTTACATAGATGAAAGATAAAGATATCACCTAAGATCTTTCATAATTTAGATGTAAAGAAAATTCAAGAAAAGAGAATTGAAAAAAATAAAGTCTTATCCTTTTGTCAATGTTGTTCTCTAAATGAGTCATGGTACATGATTAAGAAAATCCACTTAACTTCCAAGAAAACTGAGTGTAGTATAGATCTGTAATAGAAAGTCCAGATAGAATATTTTCCCTTCATAAGCTTGATCTTTTGACTCAGGAGTCCTTGATCTCTTAGTATTCCTGCAAAAATATGAATTCAAGGAATAAGATTTGGTCCCCTTACAAATTTGGGTCCTTTGGCATTAACCTGATCATTAGGAACCTCAGAATTCTTAGGAACCCATTTCATAACACCTTTAGGAATAAAAAATTTCCTAATTTTGCAGAACCTAACAGAATGACCCCTCTTCATACAATAAAAGCATGTAACAATCGGTTGTTTTTCTGGCACAGTTGAAAAATGATTTGAAATCTCATTCTTCTTACTCTGTGGATTAAATCCTAAACCAGATTTTCCAAAAGCACAATTTTGAGATGCCAAGACAGTCTTAAAGTTGGATTTTCCTTTTGAAATCTTATCCACAGTTTTCACAAGATAGTAAACCTTCTTTTTAAGAGATTCATAATTTTCACAAACAATAGAGTCGCACTTGCAAGAAGAGTTCTTGTAAAGCAAATCTAGATTTTCAAAATCAATTTTTGAGTTTTCTAACTCTTCTTCCAATGCTTTGACTATATTTTCAGGTCAATTATTCAAACCTTTCAACCAATTGTTCAAGAGAGCCAATCTATTAGCTTCTTCATGTGTTTCTTTAAAAGCCTCAAGGAGTTGGCTATAATTTTCAGCATTTAAGGAATGCAGGAACTTACACTACTTGCATTATCTTCTCCTTTGGCCATTAGACACAGATTGGTTTCTTCATCTTCACTTGATGAGGAGCTTGATGAAGACACATCATTTTCATCCCAAGCAATGTAGGCCCTTTTTGATTTTCCTTTCTTTTCAACCTTCTTCCTTGACTTCTTTTCTTTGCTTTCTTTATTTGGGCATTCAGCCTTTATGTGCCCCTGTTCACCACAACCATAGCATGTATATTTGTTAGAATTAAAATCACTAGGTTTCTTGTTATCATACCTTTCATGGTTGGAATCTTTGTTGCGGTTCTTCTTCAAGAACTTGTTGAACTTCTTGGACAACAAGCTAAGAGTTTCTTCCTCACTTTCATCACTTGAAGCTTGGCAAATCTTGTGCTTGGCAACTTTCAAAGTAATGTTCCTCATGTGTTTATCTTCACTTTCTTGAACATTGAGCCTGTTCAACTCCAACTCATGTTCTCTAAGCTTCCCAAACAATGAAGTTGTAGTTAAAGATGTTAAATTTTTGGATTCTGAGATGGTTGTGACTTTCGGCTGTCAAGATCTATCAAGACACTTGAGGATTTTGATGTTTAGTTCCTCTTTGTCAAAGATCTTTCCAAGACTTATAAGGTGATTAACAATATGAGTGAATCTCTTTTGCACATCTGCAATTGATTCTCCATTTTACATCCTGAACATCTCATACTCTTGGATGAGATTATGTTTCCTTGCTCTCTTTACATCATTGGTGCCTTCATAAGTCACTTCAAGTGTATCCCACATTTCCTTCACGGAGGCACATTGTGACACCCTGAAAAACTCATCAGAATTTAAGGCAGAGGTGATGATATTCTTAACAATGCAATCAAACTTGGCCTTTTTATTTTCAGCATTAGTCCATTGGGACCAAGGTTTTTCAATAAAAATACCATCTTTTTCAAACTTAGGAATAAAAGGGTCAGTTTCAATTGCATCCCAAATTCCTCTATCTAGTGATTCAACAAAGATTTTCATTCGTACCTTCCAAAACTGGTAATTCAAACCACAAAATAAAGGTGACTTGTTTATTGAGGCACCCTCCCTAAAAGGTAACTTTTCAACCATAAGAAAAAGGTTTTAGGATTAAAACTTGAATATCTTTCAAGAACCGAACTCTTGATGCCAATTGTTAGAATTTATGGCCTTAAACAAGGGGGGGGGGGTGAATTGTTTATAAACGATTTTCATGAACTTGAAAGGTATAACAAAATCTAATGAGAGAAAGAATTCTAGGACACAAGAAAACAAAACTGCTTAAGTTGATTTCTAGAAAATCAACCAGTTGTTTCTACGATTCAATCAGTTGTTTTTATCAGCAGTGATTAAAACAACTTAAGAACCGAATTTAAAGAGTTCAGGGAAAGAGAAAAACACACAAACAATTTATACTGGTTCACTCTTATCCCAAGAGCTACATTCAGTCCCCAAAAACCACTAGGTATCTACTTTGAAATCAAAATCTAGATTACAACACCAGATACCAATGAAGTGACCTTGAACCCTTCAAGAAAAACACTTCCTTTGGCAAACTACACCACAAAATTCAGAACACCCTTTGATTCTTCTTACATCACAAATATTCAAAAATACAAGAGACATATAAAGGATTACACCTTATGAATATCAAAATGAAAGAGTACAAAGCAATCCTATTCCACTCCTTTTTGAAAATCCAAATGCTTGAGGTAAATCTTGAAAGCACTTTGCCAAAACTGAATTCTCAAAACTTTTTCGTACTCTTTATGAGCGTAAAACAACCTATTTATACTCCAAAGGTTGGTTAAAAACATTTAAAGCAGAAGCCAATTTAGTTAGAGAACATTTAAAGTTGATTTACAAAGCTTAACCAAAATCTGTTATGGATTTCAGAAAAACAATCGGTTGAATTCTTAAAACAACCGATTGAATAGGTTTGACAGCAAAGTCAACCAAGTTAAATAGCTTAAAACCCTTTTCAAAAACTACTAACTGTCAAACAATCGATTGAAACGACAAAAGAAGAGGTTATTTTTCCACTTCTTTAGAAAACAATCTTTTTCAAAAAGGTTCTGATTCAAATTAGTTTTAGATTCAAACAAGGAGTGGATTACAAATTCAAACTACTTTAGAACACACCCACACAAGCAGCAACTCAGCCTTCCACCAAACTTCATGGATTTGGAGACATCAAAGCATTTGAACATTCTTGATCAACAGGGGTTTCTAAAATCAGTTTTCTTTCTAAGATCTGCCAAATTCCGTTTTTACTTGACATAGTCAATGGAAGTCGTTCCACTCTTTAGTAGCTGCTTAACCAAATTATGTTTGTTCTTTCCATTGTAAGTTTTATTTTTAGCTATAGCTATTGCTGATTCACAATCACAATGCATTGATACATATGTGGTTAGTTTCATTCCTAACAGAATGTTTCCTAAGAAGTTTTTCAACCACTCACCTTCACTACCAGCCATTTCAAAAGCAACAAACTTAGATTCCATTGTTGATCTTGCAATAATTGTTTGCCTAGCTGATCTCCATGTAACTACACCACCCCTAAGTGTAAACACATAACCACTAATGGATTTTATCTCGTTTGAATTAGATATCCAATTAGCCTCAGTGCACACTTCTAGCTCAACAGGAAATCTACCATATTCATGTCCCTCTTAAGTACTTCATGAAGTCTTACAAGCTCATCCTAATGATCCGGACTAGGACATTGAGTGTACCTACTCAGTCTATTTACTGCATAAGCAATGTATGGTATAGAAAAGCTTATTAAATGCAATAAGCTCCCAATTATCTGGGCATATTGAGTATGAGAAATAGATTCTTCTATGTTCTTCTTTAATTTAGAGTTAGCATCATAAGGGGTGCTCACTGACTTAAAGTCATAATAACCAAACTTCCTAAGAATTTTCTTAGTATATTGTTCTTGGGTAGTAATATACTATCTCCCTTCCTTATGATTCTAACTTCTAGAATAACATTTGCTTCACCCATCTCCTCTCAAACTTAGATCCAAGAAAAAGTTTTTTTTTAAAATAATATCATCATATGTACTAAAAATCAACATGTCATCCACATATAAACATATAAAGACACATTCACCATTTCCAAATTTAGTGTACACATATTTATCGACATCATTAATAGAAACCATCACAGAGTAAAACATTGTCAATTTTTTCATGCCATTGTTTTGGTGTTTGTTTCAATTCATACAGAGATTTTAAAAGTTTGCACACTTTTTCCTCTTTACTGGGAACTACACATCCTTCAAGTTGAGTCATATAAATTTCCTCTTTTAGTTGACCATTTACAAAAGTTGTTCAACATCCATTTGATGAATGACTAACTTATGGATAGATACTAGAGCTAGCAACACTCGGATAGAGGAAATTCTAGTAACAAGAGCAAAGGTATCAAAGTAATCTATGCTAGGTTTTTGAGTAAAACCTTTTGCTACTAATCTTGCCTTATATTTCTCTATGGATCCATTAGGATGATACTTTTTCTTAAAGATCCCCAGTGGGTTTTGCTCCTTTAGGTAGATCTACTAAGGTCCAAGTATTACTTTTCTTAAATTAATCAATTTCAGCCCTAATGGCCTTACCTCAATGTTTAGCATCAAGAGCACTAGTAGCTTCTAAAAAACTTGTTGGGTCATTTTCAACTAGGTAAGTGTAAAAATCATCTCCAAAATAAGTTTCCTTTCTCTGTCTTTTACTTCTCCTCACATTCTCACACATGGCTTCACTAGTATTGTCTACAGGTTATTTAGACTATGGTGATAATTTTTCTCCAATGGAAAAGATGGCTTTTGTTCGCTTATTCATAGCCATGACTTCTCTTCAACAATGGTCTTTTTATCAACTGGATGTCAAAAATGCCTTTCTTAATGGGGATTTGTAGGAAGAAATTTATATGGAGCAACCTCTCAGTTTTGTTACTCAGGGGGAGTCTTTTGGATTGGTATGTCGTCTTCACAAATACTTATATGGCCTCAAGTAGTCTCCTAGGGCTTGGTTTGGAAAATTTAGCAATGTTGTTCAACAGTTTGGTATGACTCGCAGTGAAGCAGATCATTCAGTTTTTTATCATTACTCGAGTGCTGGGTGTATCTAACTTTTAGTATATGTTGATGACATTGTTCTTAGCAGTGATCATAATGGCATCTCACAAGTAAAACAACACCTTTGTTAACACTTTCAGACCAAAAATCTTGGAAAACTCATATATTTCTTGGGGATTGAGGTAGCACAATCCAATACTGATATTTTTATCTCTTAAAGAAAATATGCATTGGATATTTTGGAGCAAATTGGGTTGATGAATTCGAAATATATTGATACTCCCATGGATCCCAATGTCAAACTTCTACCCAATCAGAGGGAGCCTCTTTCTAATCCTGAGAAGTACAGAAGATTAGTTGAAAAATTGAACTATCTCACTGTTACTTGTCCTGATATTTCCTTTGCAGTCAATGTGGTAATTCTCCATGTGAAGATCATTGGAATGCAGTCATTCGTATATTGAAGTACATTAAAGGATCTCGTGGAAAAGGTTTGTTATATGGTCATAATTACCATACTAAAGTCATTTGTTATTCAGATGCTGATTGGACAGGATCTCCATTTGATAGAAGATCAACTTTCGATTATGGTGATAACTTTATCTCTTGGAAGAGCAAGAAACAAAGTGTTGTAGCGAGATCTAGTGCAGAAGCAGAATATAGAGTTATGTCCTCGGCTACTTAAGAGCTTATTTGGCTTCAACAGTTACTTAAAAAATTGCAATTTGGAGAGGTCACTCAAATGACACTTATATGTTATAATCAGGCTGCTCTACATGTTAGCTCAAATCTAATTTTTCATGAAAGGACCAAACATATTGAGATTGATTGTCATTTCATTCAAGAAAAAGATTATATTGGGAGATATCAAGATTGAGTTAGTTAATTCAAATAATCAATTAGCTGATATTTTGACTAAAACCTTACGAAGGAGGGCCTAGGATTGATTATATTTGTAACAAGTTGGGTACATATGATCTATATGAACCAGCTTGAGGGGGAGTGCTAGATATTATTAGATATTATAAGATATTATAAATATTGTTAGATATTTCATATTTATGTAATGGGCTTAGCCCATATGTTTCTTTTCCTATATAAACATAACCCTATGTGTTCAATATACACAAGGGGATTTACCCTATTCTTTCTTTTACTTTAATAGAATGTCATCCCTATACTTCTTTATCAAAGATGTCAAGTATTTAAATGATTTGGTAATGAAAAAGATAAGGAAGAAGTATACCTAGGAGGCGCAATTAGTTTTGTATGAGTCAACATTATTGTTTTGACTGCATGAGATAAGATGATGAGACCCGTTTTGATTTTACTTTCCTGACCTTTTTATTTTCGCTTTTGGTTTTCAATTTTACTTGGTCCTCATTAACTTCCTTGGGAGATAGGGGTTTTAATATAACCTTGTGCCCATGGAAGTTGAAAGAAATCTTATTGGTATGACCATCATGTAAAACTTTTCTATCATATTGCCAAGGCCTTCCCAATAGAATATGTGTTGCTTTCATTGGCACAACATCACATAAAACCTCATATTTATACTTTCCTATAGCAAAAGTTATGAGGACTTGTTTATTAACCATAATTTTACCCTCTTTACTAAGCCATTGTAATTTATAAGGCTTTGTATGAGAGATAGTGGGTAATCCAATTTTCTCCATTACTCTTGTACTTGCCACATTAGCACAATTACCCCCATCTATGATCATGGAACATAACTTGTTGATAAGGCAGTGGGTGTGGAAAATATTTTCTCTTTGGAAAATATTTCTCTTTAAAATCACTCTAAGAGACCACGACTGGCCTCTTGTTTAGCCCAATATCTATTATAGTTTGCTGCCACCATTGCATGACATAGTCCTCAAATTCTAGGAAAGCTAACTTAACCTTTTGGTCCTTTTCGACCTCATACACATTAAAAATTTGTTCTACCTTAGCTTCCCATCCTAGATATACGTTTGAGTCACTATCCCCATTAAAACTAGGTAATTTTACAAAAGGTAGGGTCTTTTTTGGTTGTTGATGACAATGCCTAGCTTCATAATTTTGCACTCTCCAATCTTCTTCTTCTTGACTTCTATAGTGCATGTAATGTCTTGTATCTCTTTTAGGCTCCCATCTTCTCTCACAATTTTGTCTCGCTTGTGTATCCTCTAGCCTTTGCATCCTTTCCATAAGTTGTTGCATTTCCTCTTCCTTATGGGCCAAGTTCCTCTTGGTATCCTCAAGCTCTCCCAAAAGACGTGCCTTTTGAGGAGATTGTGGTTTGGAAGATTTCCCTAAAGATAAATTATGCATATTTGCGCACAAGAAAAATAAACAATCAGTTTTTAACAACAAATAATGCACTCACTCACATATATCACTCGACTATTTAGTAAAGGATGGAAAAAGGATAGAATCACTCAAGAAAGGTTTTCAAAAAGGCCAAAGGGTCTACACTTGGTAGCAACACTTCAAGTGAAAGAGGTCAAAACTCTAATCGCTTGCTCATACAAAGAATCCCCAACAAAACTTTAAGAAAATTTTAAAGACAAGCAAGAAAAGTTTAAAGAAAGAAAGTTAAACCATAAAAGGAAGTAAGATGATGACAAAACTTAAACAAGACAAACAAGAAAAGCACTTTTGAAGACTCAAATAAACTTACTTAAACTTTTAACTATGAAGTTTTTGATTTTCTTAGAAATTGTAAAAACAATAAGGATAAAATTCTACAAATATGAAAACATTTTGCCATATAAAAAGAATCCGTTTTTTTAGTAATTTTGAACTAGAAAAGTGAATTGCATTAACTTTGTTTTTGTCTTTGCTTTTGTTTTATGGATTCAAAATGTCCATAATCTTGGCATGTATATTTTAATTCACTTTCAATTTTCACAAATAGATTGGGATTTAATTCATATGATCACTTGAAATCTTTGTTTGGAACTAAATCAACTACCACTTAAACAAATTCTAATTACTTTTAGTTCTTCACAACTAAAAGCAAAATAAGTAGAATGGATGTAAAAAATCCTAGAACACTAAGAACATAAGACTGAAGCAAAAGAAGTTGTTGATCAAGAGTGATCATGTGCTTTGAAGAATCCAAATCCAATAAGTTTGATGGAAAGTTGGGGTAGAATGTGTTGTAATCCACTCCTTGTTTGAATCCAAATTTGATTGGATTTGAAAACCTTTTTAAAATGAAATGTTTTTCAACTAAGTGAAAAACAACAGGTTGTTTTATCCAATCAACCGGTTATTTTTGTTCTTAGAAGGTTTTGAAAAAGGTTTGACTTGGTTGACTTGCTATCAAGCCAAATCAATCGATTGTTTCAATAAATCAATCGACTGTTTCTTTGAAAATCCTAACAGAATTCAATTTTGAATTGTGAATCTTTCTTAAATGATTTCTAATTAATTGCGCTCCTGTTTTAAATGCTTTTAATAATTCCTTGGAGTATTTAAAATTGGTTACACGCTCCTGGAATGTAAGAAACAGTTTTGAGAAATCACAGTGCAAATTTGGCAAAGAGTTTTCAAGATTCACTCAAGCTTTGGATTTTCAAGTGTGTGGAATAGGACTGGGGTGTTCATCTGATCTTTAAGCTTTGTAATTCCCAAGTGTATTTGTTCTCGTCGGTTGACTCACTTGTCGGCTGACTCTAATGATGTTCACACACCCTCTTATCTCCGCTTGGGTTTGTGCCTTTCTTGGATTGAAACACCTGCACCTGCAAAGACAAAGAGGGTGCCCTAGAGGTCGTTTGCACTCCAACGCTCAAGTCAATCTCAGGGCAAGAAACAATGTGAGTGTAATAGTTCTAGTTTCAGAAACTGCGTACCTCTTTAGGGTTTCTTACTACCCTTTATATAGTCTAAGGTTTCCTCTGTTTTTGTTACCCGCATTTAGAGTTTCTGGAGGAGTGCCCTTGTGCCGCTATTACCTAGTCTTAATGTAATCTAGTGCGCAGGCTCCCCTTGCTGGAGTGCAACCTCTAACGGTATGAGGGGTACCAACTTGTGCACCTAGCCTCTGGGGCCATCCGTTTTGGGGGTGCCTTAACTGTTCACGTGACATGCATGCGGTCAGCCCCGGGAAACCCTAACCCTAACGGGCCGTAGCGCCCCCGGGGCTCTTTGCTTGTGCCGCGCAATTGCGCTATTCACACCACACGCATGAGCACCTTGTGACTCAGGCTTCCCCGTATGATGGGAGTTGATTTTATGATTTAGCATTTTATGGTGGCACTTTAATTAGGATTGAGATTTTAGGATGATTAAGGTGAGAACCTAAGGAAAATTCCCACTGGACATTAACTTAACCAAGTGGTTAAGTAGATGTGAAGGTTCATTTCACAAAGGCAAAAGGAAAACACAATTATAAGGTGATGATGATGACAAGTTATAGTGTGGAATTACATAAGGAAAACAAGAGCAACATATAAAGACCGAATAGACATAATGAAGCAAAATAAGAACATGTTTATGAATAGATGGAATGATAATGGAAGGAAAAGATGAAGGAAAAGGAAGCTTATGAGAAATGGAATTGAGAATGGTTGCACGCCACTTGGATGGTGAAATGACTCCAAGATAAGTGAAGGATGCCGCCACTTGAGAGCTCTCAAAACTCACAAGATAAGACCAATTTTGGAGGAGCTCACTCACTCACAATTCACACAAGAATTTGTGTATAGTAACTTTACTCTAATTTTTCAACTTTTGAATACATGAGGTAAGCCTCCCTATTTATAGATTTAGGAGCCTTGGAAAGCAAACTTAAAGGGTAGAATGGGAAAAGGAAAAAGTGGGCAGCCATAGGGTTTGACTAAGTCAATCCCGTGTTCTTGGCTTATCCTTCTAGAAATTAGGTCAAAATGCCTTCAAAAAGGGCCAAGAACATCCTAAAATGCTAACTACACCCTCTATTATACTAAAGACACCTTATTCTAGCCTATATTTGCTATTTGGACCTCCAAAGTGAACCCAAATTATTTACAACATTTTCTAATCATTAAGAAGACCAGCAGGAAGAACTTTAGGTGCTCTAGTCTTTGTCCCATTCTCCATCTGGTGAGGTCTCTACTTTAAGGTGACTTCTCTTTATATTCTTTAGCATCCTTGATCATCACCTTGTAGGCTTGGTTTGCATCACCCTACCTCTAGGCATTTCACTGATAACTGGTGTGTTTCCTGGGGTCCACATTTCGTGGCCCAATTTAGTTGTTTGAACCGCTGATGCCCAACGTCAAATCAACCTCACTTTGGCATATCCTGGTGATTGACAACCGACCACTAATTGACACATTGACTTATGTCGCTTGGAGACACTGTTTCACGCCACTTACGGGACCCAGCTTACGTGGCCCATCATTGCTAGCGGTCGTCGATGTCCAAGGACTAGTCGGTACAATATTCTATTCTCTTCTTCCTAGATTACTGTATTTCTATAATTGGTTGTAAGTGCAGAATCAGAGGGTTCTGATTTCTGTGGATTGGTTTGCCAAAAGGAGTGTGTTTCTTGAAGGGTTGAAGGTCACTCTTTTGGTGGTTGTATTCTAATATGGTTTTGATTGCATAGTAGAAACTCAGAAGTTTCTAAGAACTGGATGTAGCTTTTGGTATAAGATTGAACCAGTATAAACCTGCTTGTGTGAATTTCTCTTACCCTGATCTCTTTTAAATTCGGTTTTTAGGTTGTTTTATATTGTGCTAGTATAAACAACCGATTGATTCGAATAAACAACCAGTTATTTTTCTGTGTTTCACTTAAAACAAATTATATTCTTGGCTAACTTGATTTCTCTGTCTGTAATTTTGCATTAAGTTTCATTAAACCTTAACAAAAGTAAGGTAAAAAAAAAATTGACACAAATAATTCAAAAGTAGGATTTAAAGTGCTTAATGAATAAATAGGCGGAATTGTAAATGACAAGAATTTAAAGGCAGAAATGAAATTGCTTGAAGATAAAAGCAATAATTGAAATGTGTTGAAAATTAAAGGCAGAAATCAACTCAAAAGCAACTAAGCACAAGACAACCATGCTCTGAAATTGTCTCCTAGAAATTGGGTCTTATTTTGTGCACTTTAAGTGGAGGCTCTTCACCACTTATCTTGGAGTCTCCTCCCCCTCCAAGTTGCATGATTCATTATTCCATAAGCAGCTCTTAATCTCTTCACCTTTGTGTTTTTCTTTCCTTTTCCTTACGCCATTCTTCCATACTTTTATTCATTTATGTTTGGCTTTCTTCATCATCTTATGCTTCTTTCATGTCTTTTATTTTTGCACCTTCATCATCATAATCACCATACTTGTGTTTTCTCTTTGTCCTCTAGAAGTGCACATTTATGCTTACTTAACCACTTGGTTAAGTTCGTGTCCAGTGGAAATAGTTTTTGGGTTTCTCACCATAATTTCTAATCTCAAAACTCATAAACAAAAGAGTAACCCATAAAGTGTGCAATCCTAAAATCAACTCATATCACTAACAGCCAAAACGAAACCGTTCCATGGGACTGATTGCCAGAATTGAAGGAGACCACCCAAAAAGAGGGGAGACCCCAGAGTTAAAGGAGGAATGTGGAACATGGACTTGCAACGTTCCAAAGATTTGTTCTGATCTCAATGACACTAGATTTGGAAGTGAATCTAAAGGCAAACAGAAAACCAATGTCACCGTACAAAACCCAAATTCTTCCACGACATTCTTCTACAACGTTATGAGATTTCTTGAACTTCTTCTTCAACTTCTTACCTCACTATAATTAATTCACAGATCCATGTCAAAATATTTTATTTGAAAGGGAACACCAAAATATAACTTAGTAAATGTACAAATTTAATTTATAATTAACATTTTCTGAAAAAAAAAATTTATATTCAGTAGAAGAATATAAAGTATAAGAAAAGAATAATTAAATAAATAAAACTATTTATTTATTGAGATAGGAAAGAGTAACAAAAAATATTTTTATATAATAATTTTATCAAACAAGAACATTTGAAGACTTGCTCCCACTCTTATTGCTGCAAATGCATTGTTTTTTTTTTTTTTTTTATCTTGTGTACTAAAATACGACATTTAACTCAAAAAGAGTGAGAATAACTGTTTTTAAATAATATTATGTATTGATTGTGGTAATTTAAAACATGTTTTACAAAGAAAAAAAAAACAAAAACTGATTTTTTATATATCAAAACGTGGATATATTTTTTCAAGAGAAAAAACAAACAAAAGGAGATATAGTATCTATCAGGAATATGCCAATGAATTTATTTTGTTACCCATAGTTGAGTAATTATTTCATTATGGTTAATTAATTAGTTAATCAATACTATAGTCATAGCTACCAATGACCATTACTCTTGCATCAAAAGTATAATAATCAATATACTGATTAATTTGTACTACACTGGCCCTATAGTGGTACAACTGGAAGGCGGTGGGCCCCTCTACGGAGACTTCATGATTGCCACATGGATGGGAACACAACACATAAGCACTTCTGTCTGCCATATAAGCATCTCTCTACCACATAAGCATCACTTGACGTCGTAAGCTGGAACTTAATGGAAATGACCAATTTGGATACATTTAAAAAAATATAAGGACCAAATTGATTTTTTTTAAAACTACTGTACTAAATTGATTATTGACCCTAAATGTAGGGATGAATAAGATAATTATACTCTTTTTTTTCAAGTAGGGAATGCATTTTGAAGACGATTGGAGACTACTAGAGTTTCCTTGAAGACTATCAGAGAACAAGAAGCAGGGTTATCTTCATATACTTGTGACATTTACAAAACAAAGAAGCAAAATCCTCGAAGCTTTGATGGCGAGGGAAAAGAGAAAACCAATAAACATAGATGAACCATGCGAGGGAGAGTGAAAACACTCGAAAGAGAAAAATAGAAAAATAAAAAATTTATTAATCTGAATAATGGTTTATGAAAAACTAAGAACAAAATATATACAGGAGGTGCAAAAAGAAAAACGAGTAAAAACTAATAAGGGCCATATGGCCAGTTTTATAGGACCTAACTAATAACAAAACATTAATAATTTTGTTAGCCCCTATCAAGCTGGGAGTAAATGTTTTTAATTCCTAAATTGGAAAAAAGATATTAAACGTAGCAATCGGGATAGACTCGATGAAGAAATCTGTTGCTTGAAGGGATGATGAAATTGGAAGAAGTTTGAGAAGACCACTGTTGATTTTGTCCCAGACAATATGGAAGTCGATCTCAATGTGTTGTGTCCGATCGTGAAAGACTTGATTGCTTTTAATCTGGATTGTAGCTTGATTGTCACAGTAGAGCAAAGCTGGTTGCAGATGTTGGACATGCAGATCTGCTAATAGATAAGGGATCCATTGGATTTCGCAAGTTGTTGTAGCAAGAGCATGATACTCTATCTTAGATGAGCTTCTATAAATAGTTTGTTGTTTCTTGAATTTCCAAGAAATAAGTGATTCTCCAAAATACTTAGAAAAACTAGTTATAGATTTTCGAGTTTCAGGGCATGTTGCCCAATCATAATCACTATATGCTTTTAATTGAATAACAAATTTACTATGAAGAAATATACCTATGCCGAAGCATTTTTGAGATATCGAAGAATGTGCATGATGCTCATTTATAGGTTTTGAGACAAACTGGCTAAGATGATTGACTGAGAAGGAGATGTCAGGTCGTCGAGTGTTGGTCAAATAGATGAGGCGTCCAATGAGACGTCAGTATGAAGTGATTTCCTTATCACCAAGGGAAAAACCTTTGGTGGCAGAGAGTTTTTTTTTTTTTTTTTTTGTGAAGCATGGGTGTAGGAACAGGGGTGCATCCTAGCATGCCTGTGTCTTTAAGTAGATCCAAAACATATTTCCTCTAACTCAAATGAATACTAGTTTCATTACGAGTTACTTCAACACCCATAAAGTAAGTTAAATCACCAAGATTTTTAATACGAAAGAAATTATGCAATAAAGTAGTGATGTTTAATATCTCCATTGGATTTTTCCCATTGAGAACAATGCCATCCACATAGACCAGAAATACAGTGGTGTGATTGCCATCATGTTTCAAAAACAAAAAGTGGTTAGCATTGGAAAGCTTATAATTATGAGAAAGTAAAAATTCTGAGAGTTTGGCATACCATTGACGTCCTGCTTGTTTGAGGCCATTTCTAAAGGCGACAAACTAGGTTACTAAATGAAGATTGAAGTCTTGGAGGCAATTGCATGTAAATTTCTTCATCTAATTCCCCATGTAGGAATGCGTTATTGACATCTAGTTGTTTGAAGGTCCAATTATGAGTTGCTGCCAAGGCAAGGAGTAACTGTAGGGTAGTCAATTTTGCTACAGGAGCAAAAGTATCTAAAAAAATCTAGTCCTTCAATTTGATTATATCCTTTTGCTACTAAATCGACTTTGTATTGTTCAATGGAACCATCTGCATTGTGTTTGATTTTATATACCCACCGACATCCAATGGTTATTTTTTCAGGGGGAAGCTTTGTCAAAATCCAAGTTTGATTATCTTTGAGAGTTGTTAATTCTTCCTTCATGGCTTGGATCCAAAATAGATGTGCAACAACTTCCTCATAGTTTCGAGGTTCCTCAGCAAAAGAAATTAATATGATTAGGTGTTTGAAATTTTCAGATAGAGAATTATAATTTAAAAAAGAATGAATGGGATGCTTGGTACTTATAGTGTTATTGTTGAGGTTTGACACGTCAAAATCTTAAAGATAAGTGGGTGGTCTTCTGCTGCGAGTAGATCTTCTAGGAGAAGCAATTATATTCTCCTTTTGTTTAGCATTAGTATGAATCTCAACATTATTATCATAAAAATCAGCATCATCATTCTCAATGTGCATATTATAATCATCATAAGTTTGGGCATAATATTGAGGAATAGGAAAAGAAAGACTGTTTGAATGATTATTTTGAATGTTTTTGGAGTGATAAGGAAAACTATCTTCATTAAAAGCAACATTTATGGATAAATCTATCTTCTGATTTTTGAGATTTAAAAAGAGAAAACCTTTTGTTTTAATTTTGAAACCAAGAAAAACATCACTCCTCCACAATTATTCACTTAATTTTTTTTATTATTACATACATATCATCAATGAATAACTTAATTTTTATTTATAATTTTTTAAACCATTCAATTAATATTTTTTTTATAAAATATCCAAATAATTTTATTAAATTTTTAATATTACTTATTTTGATATCTTTTTAACAAAAAAAAATACCAACATTTAATTTGGTACCAACATTATAATTTATTATAATTTTTTCATCCAAATTTTATTATAAAAATATATTTACAAATGTATTATGATTTATTCTCTACCATTCAAATTTAATATAAAAATACAAAAAAAAAGAAAAATAATATTACAATTTTACATTTATTTTATCCATAATATCTACTTACATAAAATAGCTATAAAATATTTTATTTCATCCTCTTTGTATTGATATTTCTTCATAAATTTTTATATATTTAATTTTTAATTTTTAATTTTCAAATTTCAAATTTCAAATTTTCTTCTATTTCAATTTTATAAATATTAAATTCACTACAATTTTATAAATATTTAAAATTTATTCTCCCCATTTTTAATTAAAATTTTCAAAACATTTTTTACTTAAAAAGTTTTTAAAAATTGTTTATTTTATTTTATTTTATTGGTTCTTAAATTTATTTTTATTCTATTTTATATTTCTTTTTTTCTTTTCCATTCACTCTAGATAAAGAAATAAAAAATTGTAAAAGCACCATCCCCAGAAATCAAATTCTTAGAGGATTTTTTTTTTCCGAAAATACAAAACGAAACCATGAGAAAAAACGGTGCTAGATAGAAAAATAAAAACAAACAAAATGATACTAAATAGGAAAATAAAAACAAAAGAGTGCTAGTTGGAAAAATTAAAATTAAAATAGTCTTATCTCATATTTTATTCTTTTATTTTATTTTATTATTCTTATTTTGGTTATACTATCATTTTGTATGAATAATTATCAAAGCATATTTTTTTATATTATTTTAAAAATAATAATTACAAAGAAGTTGATAGAGCAGGTTTTGAATTTAAATAAAATATATTGTATTTTTTTTTTCAGGAAACAAATTGATAGAACAGTTTTTGAATTCAAATAAAATATATTGTTATTTTTTCACATGGCCTACGGGGGCCTTTCAACGTCCACTTCTTCATTTTCATTATTGTCATCTCCTATGTTGTTTTGGACCTCCTCATGGCCATCAAGGTATGATGTTTGACAAATATAGGGAGGATAAGATCACTTTTTGTGTTATTTTTATTCTTATTTTTGCCCTTTTATTTATTTATTTATTTTTTTGGATTCTAGGTTTTCGTGGCTTTTTTTTGTTCTGTTTTGTCCTTGCTAAGCATGTGGAAAATTTTGGCGATTTTGGTGTCTCACTCTCTTAAACCGAGGAATGGTTACACTTTGCTGCACAAGCTGCGTTTGTGTTTTCAGAATTGAAGTGCTCACAAGTTGGAAAAATTTGAATCAAATCTAAAGTGCAACATTTTGTATATAGGATTTTTGTTTTTAAAATTTACTTTGTTTTTCTATCATTCTATTAATATCTCTTTGGGTGTTGCTTCTATCATTAGAGGGGCTCTTTGTGGAATAGTGTGTTCCTACATTTTGAGATTATTATTTTGTATTGAACATGAGCATGTGGCGATAAATGTGCATCTTTCCATTGGAAAGAATGAAAAGGTGAGAAGACAAAACTCTCCATTCCAAGACTTTTGGTTTATGTTACCAATGAGAATGCAGGTAATAACATTAACAATGTAATGTTGAAGGAGAGGGTGAAAAGGTCAATCATGTTTGTACATAAGAACAAATATTATATTTTGCATCTATTTCATTTTTTTACTTTTATTTTACAACTCTCATTAATAATATTTATATTTTAGACGTTTTTAAATAATTTTTCCAATGTTTATTATTATTTTTTTAGATTTTAATAGATTATATAACAAAATGGAAAATATAAGTGATATAAGATTAACATAGAATGAAAAAGATATCTTGAATACCGATCTTTATTTGGTGTCTCAGAATTTATTACGACAAAATCATTATATTATATATATATATATATATATATAATTTATATTTTATTACTAAATATTTTAAGACACCAAATTCATAGTTAACTATGTTGGCTATGTAAATTGCATGACTTTGTAAATTTACCATATTACATGACATTTGTAAATCACATAACATTTGTAAATTGTATGACAAACATATGTAAATTGCATGATATTTGTAAATTTACCATATAAAACTATTATGTTGGCTATGTTTTTCACAATATTAGATAATTTATGTGCCTTCCCATAAAAAATATGAAAGTTATATAAAAAATAATGCTTCATGATTTTTATTATTATTAAATTGTTAAATATTTTATAATGGAAAATTAATTGATAAAAAATATTATGAATTTTTTATAATTATCAATTGTTGTAATTTTAAGTTTATTTCATATTCATAAACAATAAACAAATTGCGTATTGTTATACTTAAAAATTGAAATATAAAATATGATATTTTATAAATATTTTGTGTATATAATAAACAGGATTATTAATTTTTATAGAAAATTTTGAAGACAATGATTACTTTTAGGATAATCTCAAACATTGCAAATTGGACATAAATTATATAAATTTCAAAATTAATTTATCTCATAATTCATTTCTATATCTTAACTACTATCTGAGAATCAGGCATTGAAATCAGAGAACCAAAAGAATGTGCTCACCAATACTAGGATTGAGAGACTCAAAAGTATGGATTTTTAACAAGATTTGAAATATCTCTTCTGATATGTGTTCAAATGATAACAGAATTGTGATCCGTGTTCAGTTGAGATATACATTAACGAGTAGGATAATTTATATGCAAATAAATTAGGTTTTTTTTTAAAAAAATACAGTAGTTAACTATTAGCGCGGCATGGAGAATATGTATATTATCCTTTCATAAATATATAGATATCGAATCAATAATTATAATAGTAATAAAAAAAACATTTTTTATAATAATTAAAACATGTCATTTTATGTCAATTTTGGACGTGTTATAAATATAAAAAATTTTGTATTTTTTATAATAGTTATATTAAATAATGTTTTACTTTTTTATTTATTTATTTATTTGTATTATAGTAACACTTTTTTGTTTTATTTATTTTTCTTTTTTTATAGGTAGCACATTCATTAAAAAAAAATTAAGATGATATGTCAATATGCCAATTGTTATTGCAGATTATTGATTAAGGTAAAACTGAAATTTCATGAATTAAATATAATTGAGCATTGTAAATAAAGATTCTGAACGTTTATTTGATTATTACTTATTTGAATGGAGCATGACATGCACATTGTTCACCTGTGAAGTTTTACCCAGCTACTATACCTAATCTCTTTTATATTCCCTAATCATTCCAAATAAAAATATATACTAACAAACTCTAACAAAAAATATATACTAACAAAAACTCTAACCAAAAGTATATCTCAGCATCGGGTTGAGGAAAAGGGTAGGGAGTATTCTTGGTTGGATAAACATAGATAGCACGACATTGGCTCTTATCCATTCACTATGACCATGCCACCGTATGGTCCCTTCCTCGAAAGAAAAAACCAACTTTTGTCTGAATTCTCTTTCAGGTTGGATGGGGCACTGAAACTCCTGAAATTAATATATTATGTCAATTATCTATTGAATTAAGATCTATTTAATTAAGGCATTTTTGTAAAGAAAAAAAATCAAAAAAAATTATATTTAAACTAACAATATAATAAAAATATATACTAACAAACCATTTAATTCTCTGGTTATTTTTTAATCTATATTTAAATTCACGACATTATTAATTAAAATGGAATATTAAAAACAGTTATAATGAGAAATTCCATTATATATAAAAATAAAATAAAAGAATAAAATAGGAATAAATTTGTAGAAATAAATTTGTACATATTAAAACCAGTTATAATGGAGAATCCCATTATATATCCATTTTTTTATTTTCATCATTTATATATAGTTATATTTAATATTAAAAAAGATGTTAATTAAATCAAAATAGTGTAAGCATATTTACATTTTTTATTTTTATCATTTATATATAATTATGTTTAATATTAAACCAAATAATAAGAAGAGATAAAAACTATAATTTTTAAGAGAGATGAAGATATGAAAAAAAAAATTACTTCACGTCCTAAGAACCTAAGAATGTTTCCAAGTTAAATAATCTGTTTTTTCACCTTTGACACACTACTCCACAATTAAAATTTGAAATTGATTATTGTTTTTTTTACGAAGTGATAGTATATTAGTTATTTAGTAAATATTTAAAAATAAAAAATGACTGAAATATCCACACACAAAAAAAAAACCAGAAAGATTGATAGCAGTTAGAGAGGGGGATCCCCTTTATATATAGAAAAAAAGAAGAAGACTAGCGGAAACACAAGGCCTTGTGCTTGTGTATCCGCATTTTTTATTTTTATATAGGTATCTGTATTTATTTAAATTAATTATAAATTTATAATGAGAAAATAACTCAATAAATTAAATGTTATAATGTGGTTGATTGAAGATGTAATATTGAGAATAAAAGTATTTCAAAAAAGAAACTGAGGAAATGGAGAGATATTTTAAATTTAAAAATGCTTTATGTTATACTGTTTTTGATAACTGTTTTAATATTTACAAAATAATTAAAATATTTTTGATAACTATTTTAATATAAAGATAAAATTAAAAATTATATATAAAAAACGGTTATTTAAGAGAATTTCTTTTTATATCGATATAAATATAGATAAAATAAAGACGAGAATATCTTTATAAATAGAAAATATATAGATAGATAAAAGAAGATAGAATAAAGAGAGAAATCTCCTTTGTATAAATTAAATAAAATAATAAACATTTAACTTTTTTCTTTGTATATAAATAAATATTAATTATAAAGTTATAATTATTAATATCATTAAAATTTGGTATTTATAATTATTAACACGATATCTATATATTTATGAAGGGATAATATATACATGTCACACTAATAATTAACTACTGTATTCTTCTTCTTTTTTTTTCTATATAGAAAAACCTAGTTTATTGCATATAAATTATCCTTCCTATTAATATCTTCCTATTAATGTATGAAATAATAAATAATATATTGAAAATAATATATTAATAAAATTTGGTTGGTGCATTTGGATTACACACCTTATGGTATCAATGAACACACAGATCACAAAGTTGTTTTCTGTTGCTACTGGAGTTTGGAAGATCGATCATATTCAGTATAAGGAGATATTTCAAATGTTGTTGACAAATCCATACTTTTGAGTCTTAATCCCAGTATTGATGATCACATTCCTTTAGTTCTCTCTTATCACATCTCAATTGTAAGTACGTGATTTTTTTTTATGAATAGGGTTTTGTTATGGAGATAGTTTTTTTTTTTTTTTTTATAATATTAGATCATTTATAATATAATTTATATACTATAGCAGCAATTATAGGTTATCACTATGGAAGAGGAAGGAATGCCTGATTCTCAGATAGTAGTTAAGGATTTCGAAGTGAATTATGAGGTAAATTAATTTTGAAATTTATATAATCTGCGTCCAATTTGCAATGTTTGAGATTATCCTAAAAAGTAATCATTGTCTTCAAATTTCTGAAATCAGAAGGAGTACGAATTTGAATTTAACAAAATTTCTATAATAAACTGATTTAGTTGTTTAAGAGAAACAAGGAGTTGCCTGTATTTGCTAAAAAAACACTTGTTATGCTTATCATGATATACAGTCCATAGTTTTTATTCTCTTATCAGGCAATCAATTACCTTTTGTTTTCTGGTGTTTTTTTTCATTTTTTTTTCTCTGGTAGATGCTGACTAACCTTTGATGAAAGGCTGTTTGACGTGGGTTATTTTGATTTGTTTTGATCAGATCAAAGTTTCTCGTTTTATCTTCAATTAACAACTTCTGCATAATTGGTGGAAATTGATTTCTAACAGAGTTTATGACTATAGATTGTATATCAGAACTTCATGAATTGAAGATTTGAAAATTGTTTGAACACCTCACGCTAATGCTTTCTTTGTTTTCTCAGAATAATATCTTACAAAATAACAATGGGTGTGGATCATGGGCATTGACTTCTGAACAGTTTGCAGATGCTAATGATACTATATTGGATACAAGTTCCAAAGAGGTGTTTATGAGTATAGATCGAGCCAGTGACCTTCTTTTAGGATTTTCAATATACACTGAGCCAATAAAAAGTGGAATCATTGAGCATGCATTTTTTGCCATGGATGAGTTGTCAAAGATAGGCATTGCAGGGCAACCTTTATGGCAGCGGGAGACAAACAATGGGTGTGAGATTCTAAATAATATTGAATATTTGAGGCAATTTGGTGAGGTTGATACCACCCTAAGGGAGATTGTTAAGTTGATGGAGGTTGGAGAGTCTCAAAATTTACCAAGCTTTGACACACATCAAACTCAGCTTCCAACATCAACTGTAACTCCCACTGTAACTCCACAAACACAAACTGAAGGTTCAAGAGATATAGCATATATCAACATGGCCCCAATCTGCATTGTTGAATTGCTCATGGATGTGGTGAGTTATTTTTTTCATCCTTTTCCTTCTTCATGCATACACTTCATAATTTGATTTGGCTTGAATGGTGGGCACATGCACTCATAATTATAATGATATATAAGAAATCCCCTTTTCAAAATACTGAAAAAGTAATATTTTCATTAAGTTAAAATTATTTATATTAATTAAAACTCAATTTTTAAAAAAAAATAATATAAAAAATAACTATTAACTTATATACAAACTAACACTTATTTGTTTTTTTTATATATATAAAATTATACTGTTTTTATTTTTATTTTTTTATACATAAACTAATTTTTAAATTGATTTTTAGCGACTTTAAATTTGTTGAAATCTCATAAAAGATATTTTGTTTATTTCTTATTTCTAGCTTTTCTAATTATGGTTTTCCACCCTCCCAAATGTTAGAATCATTTGAATTTCAAGTTGTTACAGAAAAAAAAAAAAAAAACCTCTTAAATAACTAATTTGCTTGTTGCATTGGATGTTTTATGCTCTTTTTGCTTCATATTACTTGATTTTGGATACTGTTGATCTACTTCTCATTTGTTTATCTTTTTCGTATGGCTGAGTTTTTACTACAAGTTATACCTGCACAAGCTTAGGAGTGTGAATTCTAGAGGTTATATATTACCGCATATATACAAATTCTCATCCACTGAATTAGGGAACAGGAATATGCAGATATTATGTAAAACACTAGTAACATTTCATAATAATTTGTGTCATTCAGCCAATTTTTGTTTTATTATCTATCCTGCAAATTCCTGATACCACATGAGCTTTGATTTACCCATTACATTGTTTTGCTGCTATAGGACATTCACACTGTATCAGTACCTATAATATTTAAAATTAATTTCATGCTTTCCCACACATTCAAGAAATAAAATTTAAGATATTAAAACTTGGGAAGGATGCTAGTCATCCACCACCTATTCTTGAGTAGTGAGAGTAACCACTCTAATAATATGCTAATTCAAAATTTACTTAATCTACACTGTTTATCTTTGTCACTCTACTTTTGGATTCACTGTACATCCATTACATTATGTAATGTATAAAGACAGATATCCCTTATATTTTATTGAATTTTTAGGATCAAGTTTTTGGGTAAATGTATCTTGAGATTTTATTAGATATCCATGTTAATGCCATTATTTGAGATAGTCCAAAGATTTCCATATCTTTGGTTCATAAACTCCAAATTACTGCAATCAACATTACCTGCCATATATGGTTTCCTGAATCTCTTAAGCTAGACATAATTTGATTATAAGAGGCTGATGACACTATCCATTATTATTCAATATATAGCCACCCTATAGTAAAAGAGATAGTCAACAGATTGATCCTCCATTCCACACATACTACTTCCTACCTGGATATGCTGCCTATGGATCACATTATCTTTGGTTGTCACTTTGTTCAATACTACTCATGCAAAGTGCAAGGCTGATAAAAATGCTGTCCAAAGTTTCCTAAATAATAAGTCACTATCTTCATCACTGATTTTTTTTTATCAGCAAAGATCTTCATCACTGATATTATCCTACAACACCATGTATGTTGATTTAAATGTAAACCCCTCTACCTCATTTCCTTCTCCCTTCCATTCATCCTCACCTTCCTTTCTTGATGACACCTATGGTATCTCTTACCTCATCTGATTTATATGGTTTATATCTCACTAAAATTCCTTCTCCATCCCAATCTCCATTTCCAAGTATTTTTGTTTCATTTACCTAACTCCAATAGAGTATATATATCCTTTTTGTGAATAAAGTTATTATATAGCACAGAGTATTTATGAATAAGTGATTTTGGCTTTGACCATCTACTAATTTGATTAATTTATCCATTCCCACTTTTCAAGATATACTCTGGTCCCTGACTGAATAATGTCCAATCCCCATGTATTGATTTAAGAATCATGTTCCACTTTCCTTGCTTTTTTGTAATCAATATACACTTCCATCAGCACAGCAAAGTTTTATTAAACAATTTTAAATCTTTTATGCTTAAGGCTCCCAGTTTTCTAAACAAACATGTATTTTTCAGTTTACCCAAGCAACTTTCTTCCCTTTTGTTCCCCAGTTCCACCCCTACAAACTCTCTTTATATCTTTATAATATCCTTCTATACTCAACTTGGTATTTAAAGAAAAATGACAAAGCATTGAGGACAACTGTCATGATTTTTTTTATTAGCAAAAAAATAAATGAATTAAAGGGAATATTTCAGGAGTGTTCCAAGCCTTATACAAGTATCAAAGTTTTCTACCTAGTAACAAATCCAAAAGCGGCAAACAGAATTGAAAAGATGAGTCAATACTTGTACACTGGCACTGGTTTTTGTAGCTGCATTATGCAGCAACGCTGCATAATTTCTAATACAGCAGAACTGCACAAGTAAAAAACCACAATGCCATTACCAAATCCATGCTGGTTCATATACTTATGTGGATATGAGACCAATTGCAGACAAGCACTTACAAGCTGTATTCATAGTCCATGACAGATGATTCAATTTTATTCTTTCAATTCTGTTCACCAACAGGGTGGCCTTCTTCTTTTGCATTGACCATAAATATCAGCTGCCATTAGGTGCTGCATATAGTCACAACTTTTATGAGCATTGAGGACAACTTTTATGAGTACTAGACTTCTTCAAATGATAGATGTTTTCCTTTTCAGTTAATAAATCTCTTACTAATCTTTTGTATAACATAATCCTAAAGACGACTTTTTCTTAGATTAACTAACCCCTGTGATAGACCCAAATATATTAACAATATGTTCATTTGTTTACCATAAGGATTATTGCATATTTATCCTAAGAAGTCTTATAAACTCTTATCCCTCCTAAATTGACTTTAATAAATTAATTGGTTACTAATTTAAAGCATCTTAAAAGTGACTTTTAAGAGATTTTTAAGTTAAAAATATTTTGAGGGATATTTCTTCCTCCACCTCTATAACTTCTTTTGGCATCTCCATATGTTAGGCGAAAAAGACCATTTTGTTCTTAAAAAAAATACATTTTAGATTGTAGAACCCGAAAGGTATTTTTAGATCCAAAAATATTTTATGGATTCTACAATTCAAAATATTTTTTTTCTAATTAAAAATCTTAGTTTGTAGAATCCAGAAGATATTTTTAGAAATATCTTTCAAATTTTACAATTTAGGATGGGTAAATTAACTGGAAATATTTTATGAATTCTACTATTCATAATATTTTTTCTTATAAAAAATACATTTTGGATTATAGAATCCGAAAGCTATTCCCAGATCTAGAAATACATTTTGGATTCTATAATCTATAATGTATTTTTGTAAAAAAACACATTTTTGTTTATAGAGTCTAGAAGGTATTTTTTGTATTTGTAAATACCTTCCAGATTTTATATTTCAAAGTTTTTCCAGATCATCCATTCTGAAATAAAAAACATCAATAAAATAAAAGATATTTTTGATAGTTTAAGAAGTATATGCAGGAAGAACCAACCTATTTTGAGTATGAGCTTATTTTAAAAAATTATCAAAAGCCCAATCCTAAGTAGTGATTATTAGTTTTTTTAATAGGAAGGTCTGGATACTTTACTCAATTTAGGATATTCTCTGAAAATTCATCTATTAATCAATATTATTGACATCTTAATCCAACCTATAGTTCATATTTATATCTTAAGTTTAAAAAAAAAAAAATCAATGTTAAAACATAATTATAATGGGAGAGTCAAATCCAAACTATAAATATGTTAAGATAAAAATTGTAAAATGTCACTAATTTAGAATATTATTTTTTTTCAACATGGACAATTTGTTGTGAAAAATAACATTAGAAATCACATACTTTTGTTAGTAGATACAAATTTTGTGTAAAAGTCTCATTATAAATGATAAGTTGTATCAAATAGTAGTGAAACTAAAGGGTCCATATAGATCTAAATGACTGGTTATACGCATATGAGTTGAAGTACCACATGCATAATATTTTTTTTCTCAAAATACAGTTTTTGTATAAAGCCATTTGATGATTTCTCTCTCATTTGCTTTGCTGATATATTTGGGCTCTTTTTGTTGGATGTTAACCAGAATCAATGGTCTGAAGTCTTTTACAATATTGTCTCGAAAGCAGCGATCGTAGGAACTTTGTTAGGAGTGGAGGGAAGCTATGATAACAAATTGCACGTGGTAAGTTCACAATGCTACCCTTTGTTGTAAAGTTAGAAATTAAAAGTCTAGCATGGAAGGAGTATACTGTTCTTATCGAAAAAGAATAATATTATTTTCTGTATTTCAATTGTGAAGTCATTGAATCTATAAATACATGAGTATGATGATTATTTCATGAAATATAGGGAGTTAATTTTAAAGAAATATAGAATTGTTTCTAAATACACAATATAAGTATTAATAGCATGACACAATTATAATAAAGAATAAAATTTTGTAGGATAAATATAAAACTTTCTAAAATGTATTATAAAGAACATGATTTTGACACTCTTATTCTCAAGATGCAATTCAATTATTTGGTGAGTAAGTCTGCAAGTTGATTCTGAGTGGACACACGGATGCAAGTCAAGTTACTGTATAGCTTTCTCCTCATAAAATGTCTATATCCATCTCTATGTTTTGTTCTATTATCTTGCATCGGGTTATGGTTATACTAATCGTAAATTTATTATCACACTATAATCTCATAAGTTTATCCCACTTTTATTTTTTGGTTTTCCAATATAATTTTCAACCACATAAGTTTGTATATTCCTTGAGTCATTACTTGAAATGCTTCAACACGCAATTTAGCTATTACATTATATCTTTTGCTCCTCAATTTAGCTATTACAAGTTTCACAGAAGACACAAAAATAACCTTTTCTCCTAAGATTTTCATCTATAGGAAGTCTGTCATGATAGATCTTCCAAATGAGAAATGCTTTGGAAAGAGGGAGAGAGGGATTCCAAATCAAACGATGCTAAATAAGAAAGGAAAAATAAGGATTGATGTAAAGGTAAACTTCCTTTAAAGATGGATCTTCATAGCTGGTAGAGTTCTATCTCATTAGTTAAAACAAGGATAAAGATGCAAATCTTGAAGGCTATGGTAGGACATTAATTATTGCTAAGAGATAATTATGGATGTTCCAAGTATCATTCTCTCTAAAGTCCTTAACAAAGTTTAAGCAAGGGATGAAAGTGAGTGAGGGGGGATATTCAACATATTTACAAAAAGTTTCTCAAGCCAGTTATTCTTCTAAAAATTAACAATCTCCCCTGCCAAGCAATGTTAAGTTACATTATTGGCACGTGCACTAATATTTGTACTTCTTAGATCTAAGAAAGGCTCCTCCTAATTGGGTTGACATTTGTCATTGGGATTCATGAGTCTGTTAACAAATTTCGAATTCATCAACCTAGTTTCCTCCAAAATATCAAATGCATATTTCCATTAGGAGATAACAATATCAATATTGGATTTTACTACCTCAATCCCCAAGAAATATTTGACTTTATCAAGGTCTTTGATCTGAAAGTGGTGACAAGAACATTGTTTTACCTATGAGGTGTCATGATGATCACTTCATGTAAGAACAATGTCATCAACATAGACTATTATATAGATACACCCATCTCGAGTGGTAGTAAAAAATTGAGTGATCTGTCTCACTACGAGTCATACCAAATTGTTGAACAACATTATTAAATTTTCCAAACCAGGATCTAGGATATATTTTGAGATCATATAAAGATTTGCGGAGACAACATACCAATTTAGAAAACCCCCTTGAGCAACAAAACCTAGAGGTTACTCTATATAAAATTCTTTTTGGAAATCTCCATTAAGAAAGACATTTTTGACATCCAGTTGATAAAGAAGTCACCCTTAAAGAGCAACCATAGCTATGAATAAGAGAACAAAATTCATGTTTTCTACTAGAGAAAAAGTATCACCATGGTCTAAACAAAAATTTGTGTATACCCTTTTGCCATAGGGTGAGCTTTAAGACGATTAATAGTACCATCAGGACCAACTTTATTAGTAAAATTGCACCTACAACCAACAACAGATTTCCTAGACGATAACGAAACAAGCTTCCAAGTTCCACTATTCCGAAGAATACTTATTTGGTCAAGTATGACCTGACACCAACCAAGATAAACTAAGGTGTCACCCACAAAGGTATAACAAGGTTGAGATAATTTATGGTAACTCAAAGTAGTGTAACAGAGAGAGGGATTACTGGTAGATTGTATACCTTTGCAGAGAGTAATAGGAAGGTTAGACTCAACTGTTAGAACTGGAGGGGATATAGGAGTTGGCACTAGAAGTGAGTTAATCAATGGATGATGGGAAGTCTAGTGTCGACTGTACACTTGAGTATTGGTGGAGGTTGGGGTCTTTAGGTGCATTAACAGGAGGATCATCAATAATAAGGATATTAACTTGATCAGATGAAGATGTCGAAGGAGAAGAAGGAGACTTAAAGTAAAGGGAAGATTAAATGAAAGTGACATTTGTTGGAAGGAAATAACAATTAAGAAAATGAGATAAGCATTTGTATCCTTTTTGTAATCTAGTGAATCCTAAAAAAACACATTTGTGTAGTCTACGAGATAATTTAGACTAGAACTAAAATTATGAGCAAAGCATGTAGACCTAAACAATTTGGAAGGTAAGAGATAGATAGATTCATAAACAATTTTGTTAAACTCAAGAATCATATGAAAATTAAAAAAAAAAATGGTAACTCGACTCCTAAAAGTTATCACTAAATGAAAAATAATATTGAATACATAACAAAACTAAAAGAGGCTCATAATTCATAAAACATTCCTGCATAAAAAACCTAATAAATTTAGAAATGTTTAATACAATTAAATTAACACGTGATTCCATGGAGGTCTACTTCCTTTTGTTGCACCGACATCGCTTGCTGCCATTATAAAACACGGCACCCACCCAATAGTAGAAGAGAAGAGCAGGACAGAGAAAAGATAAACAGAGAGAATAGCAACGATGAGGGTGAGTGGTATGGTCGGTGAGCGGCGGCGGCGACCAACGACGAGCGCAAGCGATGGAGATCGGCGACGAGAGCTAGCAGCAGCGAACACGATTGCTTCATGCGGTTTTGAACATGATTGTGAACACGAGTGTGGCTGCGAACGCAAATAAGAAGTGCGACGAAAACAACAGGAAGGGCGTCGATGACGATGGTGGAGAGCGCAAGTGGCGACAACGAGTGAAGGTACGTGGGTTGTGGGTTTGGTTTGGGGATTTCTTACTCATGTAACAGAGAACATCTCGTTTTGGGCTTTAACTTCTGCCACTAGGCTTAACAGCAACGAGAAGACCCATATTTTTTACTAAAAGGGTCGTTCATGAGTCGAGTTGAAGATCGACAAGCTTCGGTGATCCTCCAATCAACCAAGCCGCGCGATGACTCGCTCTGATCCGGTCTGATTCCATTACGTCGGCTGAGTCACCTTGGCTTCTCCTCAAAACCCGCTGACTCGTGCGAGTTTTCAAGTGTAAACTCGCAAGTTTAACAATGAGAAAATAAAATAGAATAAAGAATTTTGTTATCTAATAACATATGACTAATGAGATTATACATACAGAGCACACCTCCTCAAAACAACATCATCACTAATTGTTGTGGAATTCCATCATGAATTAATTGTGAGTTGTTTTAACAATATGTCTATTTGTTGAGGTATATAAGCACATGAGATTTGATGAACAATACCATAAAAATCTTATGCAAAATTTAAACATAAATTTTAAATTGATGTTTAATTTTATTATAAACTGTTTAAAAGATAGAAAACAACCTAAAATAATTTTTCATTAAAAAAGTTTAAGTATATCTTGAATAATCATAAATAAAAGTAATAAAATACTAAAATTATAAATTGAACTTAACACGGCTTGGTCCTCAAATTTTAAAGTGAATTAAGACAAAAGGAGATGAAGAACACGCACTACTAGGAAAATAACTACAAATTTGTTTTCCTAACTAACACGACTTAAAAGACAAAATTGAAATAAACAACTGCATTTTGGCAAGACTATGATGACCCAATTGATGACAAAGACTATGAGACTCACATCCGGTGTCAGTTATCTTTCGTAAACAAACAAAATCTTTTGTAAAAAAAAAATAAAACAGGGAATGAGTGAGACGACTAATGAATACTAAGTTAAATGGAGACCCAGGAACTTATTTTTATTAGTAGAGATCTAGGGATATAAAGAATATTATCAATAGATAAAGACAAAAAAAGATTAATAGAACCAACACCATGTGATGAGACCTTACATCCATTGGCCATGGTAATAGAAGGTAAATAATCCATTAAGAAAAAATATTTGCTATCAGAAATGTGATTTATGGCACTTGAGTCTAGAGTCCAAGGGCCAAAGGAAGTATGATTGAGGTCAGCAAAAGATATACCTATGTATGCAACAAAAGTAGTGAAATTAAAGATCTGACGATCCTCATACCATTTAAGAAATGCATTGAAAATAACACGGAGGTATCAAATGAAACAATACTAGATGAAGTAGAACCCACAATAAACATTTGTGACGGAGTAATTTGGACAACTGCAATAGACTACAGATGAAGATGAGAGAGAAAAAACCATAAAATTTAAATGGACTCAGATCAATAAAATAAGACCAAATCCAAAACGAGATTGATGGGACAATCCCTTAATGAAATAAAGAACCTATCGATCTACCCTTAATGAAAATAGTTAGCTTGACAAAACTTAAAGTAAAGTGCACCTATTATTGACAAAAGATGTCACTAAACTTAAACTGTTTTAAAAATTTCATAAGAAAATGTCAATCTAGGATGTGAAATGCCTTATTAACGTCAATTTTAAGAGCCAAGTGCAAAAAAAACTCTTGTTACGCATGTTCACAAAAATGGTCTAAATAGCAATCAACGCTGGTCTCAACCGGAAACTTAGACTCTATTTGTTTCTATGGATATACTGTTCACAAGAAAAGAAATGAGAGGATATCAGTGGTTTGGATCCATGGCTTTGCAGGGAAGAGGAGGAGAGGATATACCTGTTTAAATATCCTCTATCCTCTCCCCTCAAAATGAAGATGAGGGAAAGCTACATCAACATGTGTTATTTCCGAATTTACCCTCATTCATCTACCAAAGTTTTTAATACTAAAAAATAATATTTACGATGTGGTTTATTTTCTAATTTTATAGTATATATTTAATGTTTTAAGAAATTATTTGAAGTTCTCTTTTTATTTAATTTGTTGTTGCGTTTATATTAATACATTTTTTTATAATTATTATGTTTATGAGTTAGTATTTTTTTTTATAATAGTTTTTTATGAAATTATTTTCTGTTGTTAATTACGTTATAATTTTTTTTAGTATTTTTTTTTAATTTTTCATTACTATAGAGTTTTTAATAATAAAAATTATTATCTTTTTATTTATATAAGATCTGATTTATTTTCTAATTTTATAATGCATGTTTAATATTTATAAATTACTTGAAGTTTTGTTTTTATTTAATTTGTTGAATACATTTTTTAATTATAATTTTAAATTATATCTATTTATATTTAATATATATTTATTTTTTAATTTTAATTTTTAAATCTACGATGAAAGTTGTTTAATTTTAAACAAAAATAACTCATTTCATTTTTACAAATTTTTAATAGACAAGGATAAATTTGTAAAGTAATATTTAACAATTTAAAAAAAAATTAAAATTCTCTCACAATCATCACATCACTCAGAGACTCCCATAAACTTTCCTCATACATCCACTCTAACATACCTCAATCCAAACACTTTCACTTCCTTAACACTTTCTTCTCACATCCTCACTCATCCACTCCCTCAAATTCTCATACATCTCCTCCTCATTCCAAACACACACTTAGTGATAATTTTGAATAGGAAATTAGCTAAAGCTATATATCTATATTTATTAATGTTTCCAAGTCTTTATGGGAATTAAACTACATATTATAGTTTGGTTAGGAAGAAGTCAATTTGTGACGAAGAAAGAAAAAATTGATTTGAAAATATCCACATGAATAATATCTCAATATGTTTTATAAAAGAAACCCTTAAACCAATTGGTATCCGACATTTTGCATTACACATCGTCCTACCATTTGCAGAGACCTGAAACACTAAACATAACCAAACAAATTTCATCAAGTTGGATACAAAGACTAAGAGGTCCTACTTATTGTTGTATACAATCAACATAGAGTTTAAAGCAGCATAGACATTGCACAAGGTCATAACACCTTACAAATTGATATATCTTCAAGTTCCTACTGTTATGGACTGAATTTGTTGCGTGTCCCATACTTAAATAACACCTGCTGCCCTTTCCTGGCTGTAGTTAGCCTTGCATTCTGCCCTGTCTCACAACTGAAGAAGAAGTGGTTGATAGTTTTTTCCCTTAACCCACGAACGGGACAAAGTATATAATCTATCAATATTCTCTTATTTCTCAGATTATCTTTTGTTGCAAATTTAAAATTACCCTTTTGCTTCCTAAAACAGATTATAATTTCAAAAGATTTCCCCTGTGCAAATGTTTTTGGTAGGCTGATTTTACAGTATATTGTATTGTCTACTCATCCTTCCACAATTATTCACCTCCACATACCCCGATTAACGTATTTCGCCTTAAATCCTGCATTAATTCTGCAAGTTAAGTCTTTTTCCCATTTGAAAACCCTTCTCGCCATTGTAATACTTAGACACCCTAATTATAAACTCATCAACTTAAACTAAAATCATAAACATGTGTCAGCATCCTACACTACATCAATAGTTACTAAAATGATGATTTTTTAGTTGATCTTTATTACTGTAATACAGTCCACTATTTCTTCCTGTTTTGCAACTTCTCTCTCGATTTCTAGATTTATTGAAAATACCTTAAGTTATCTCCATCTTCAAGCTTCTAAAAAAATAATCTTCTTAACTAATCAATTTTATTAAACATCTGCATAAGATATCCCTCATCGACTTTTCTTCAAAAATCAATATCCCCACTTCTTATCACTCTGCTCAATTTTTTCATCCAAATAATCTTCCGTCATCATTTATCCTTATATTTTATTGATTTTTTTTCCTTTTATTGGTAATATAGTATGCTTTCCTAACAGAACTCGGTGCATCCGTGATTTCACTTCTTAACTAATATGATGAATTTTTAGGTGTTAGTGCTATAAATTTGAATTCATTTTCTATGGCAGTGATATAATTTATTATATATATTTTGTGTTCTAGTCAAAGTCTCTAGGACTTAAGCAGAGTCTTCAAAGTTGGTTTCTTTTTCACTGAAAATTCAGGCCTTTTAATTATCTAGTGGAACGTGCATTCTGGGTATGCTTGATCCCAAACTGTGATGTACATGTTTCCCAAGCTACCTAATGCCATAGTGAAAGAGTATAGTGATTCCATAAGATTCAAGTACACACATGGAAATCAGCAGATTCCCTAGATATGTGCTTGTTGACCACGATTTCTTAAGAGTACACAGTCCTTAGTCTAAAGCATATGAGACGAAGAGACTGCGCAAAGTATTGTAAGTGTAGCCGAATCAAGCGCTCAGAATTGGAGTGTTCTGTGTTCAATGATTTTGCTGAAGAAAACATTCTCTGGGCTATGTGAGGCCCAATGTAAATCATGCTTACCGCATGAATACTGTACAGGGTCTCAAATACATTTTCCAATTGGAAATGAAGAGTCAACGTGCTCCCAGTTTGTTGTTCGTGTCCCAACGCCAGCAATGTTCACACCATACATTAGAGATATAGTGTGGAGAAGTCTTTCGGGAGCGCAATAGATGAGCTAAACCCGAAAGTCAGAATTGAAGAATCGGAGGTTAACATGATACATAAAGCTTATACTCTACATGATGGCGAGGCAGAGGAGTTAGTGGAGGATGGAAGAGGAGATTCACACGCAAAATTGAAAGCTAAAACAATAAGTATACAAGTTGTATCAGAAAATGGAATGTCCACTCATGAAAATCATTGGCATGAAGAAATTGGATCCAGAGTCTCTTAACCGAGGTGGAATGCTTAGCAGAGGGGAACCAAGCGAAGTACACACAAAAAAACTACAACATTCAACCAAAGGAAATTGTGTCCAAGGGTCAGTAACATTTTTAGTTAAGTTCATTCATTCACATGCTAAGTAAATATTTGTCTAATAATGATGTTAGAAATTGTAACACTCTTACGGATTAGAAATAGACCTGTCGAGGCAATTAGAATATGAAAAATACGGGTAGTATTTTAAATATGGAAGAGAGATAGAACAATGAAACAGAGAACAGAAGAGGGGAACCGTAAAGGTAGTAAATGAAGATTGTAAGCAAAAATATAAAGGTCTAGGAGTCCGATAAAATGGAGTTACATAATGAGATTTTTTTATAAAGGAGGGGTTGGAATGGTGTGTATTCAAGTAAAAAAACAGAGGAAATTAGTTAAGAGAAATGCTATGCCATTTGGGGTGAAAATAACATACACTGGATCCACAAAGCAGTTGATAATCGTGCAAAAGGTATCTTGAGTATTTGATGCAAAAGTACTTTTAGATGTGAGAGAGTTAATACCACTGAAAGCAAGGTTATCAGACTCGAGAGTCTACTCAGACTCATGAAAGGTTTGTAAACTCGACTCGTAGACTTATAAGAGTCTACTTCATAAAAAAAAATTTAATCCCATTAAATAAAAAATCCCCAACCAATTTACCAAAAATCTAAAAAAAAAATCCAATTTGCCCAAAACTCTATAATTTGTCAAAAAATCCCCAAATCCAACCTAAAAAAACCCTAAACTCAATAAGCTAAAAACCTACAACCCAATTTAAAAATCCCGACCCAATTTAAAAATCCTTAACCATAAACTCAATCAGCTAAAACCCTCCAATCCAATTTAAAAACCCTTAACCCTTAACACAATATGTCATAATTTCCCAACCCTAAGAAAAGAGCCCCACGAAACTTGTGAGGTGTGCGGTGCGGCGAGGTGAGGTGAGGTGTGCGGTGCGGCACTGTGAGGCATGTGGCGGGGCGAGGTGGAGTACGGTGCAACGAGGTGAGGACGACGATGACTCGTGGTGATAAAGATGAGAACCATTTTGAGCCTTTTTTTCATAACTCGGTGACTCGGCCTCGAACTCACGAGTTTGCACCGAGTTCACCGAGTTTGACCGAGTCTAGTGCGAGTTTACTAAAAAATGAGTCTACTCATGAGTCAACTCGGGACCCTTTAGTGGACTCTTAAACTCGTAAGGGTTTACTAGTAAATTGTAGGGTTTGATAACCTTGACTGAAAGGTTTATAATCCTAGAAGGAAAATGGGGAGCATATAATAAGCAGGTTATAATCATAAATGTATACTTAACATGTGCATTGATCCAAAAGAGAAATAAGTGGGATGAAATACTTAATTTTAGGAGGTCTAACATTAATAAGGTATGGTGCATATTTGGTGACTTTAATGAGGTTTGAAAATCAATTGAAAGAAAGGGTTTGAATCAACAAAGTAGTAATAGAAGGGAGATGCAAGGTTTTAATGACTTTATTGAAAATATAGAAATGATTGATATATCAATGGGTGGGAGGAAATATACCTGGTATATCCAAAATGACATATCCAAAAGTAGATTAGTAGAGTTCTAGTGTCACATGAGTGGTTAAATTTGTGGTCATGAAGCAAATAGTATGCACTAGATAGAACAATTTCTAATCATTGTACAATTGTTTTAAAATTGAATTTAGCTTAGTGAAGACCTACACCTTTTAAAAATTTTGATATATGGAAGTCAAATAATGAATATAAGGAATTTTTCAAGCTAAAATGAAATAGTCATAAGATAAATGGTAAAGGGGTGTTTATTTTAAAGAGAAATTGAAGAGGCTGTAAGAAGATCTAAAAGATTAGAATAGGGAGGTGTTTGGAGACATAGATGAAGATAAACACAAAATCATGAAAGAGATTAGTGAAATGGACAAAAAATTGGAAAAGGAGGAAAGGTTTAAGAGAAAACAACTCTTTGCAGATTTGTTCAAAATGAGTTTTAAACAGGAAGCTCTACAAGACAATAATCAAGGATGAGATGGCTAAAATCAGGGGATATATATACATGTTACTTTCATAGGTTGTTAAAGAGTGGAGAGTTAAAAATGCAATAAATGGTGTTAAAATGGGTGACAATTGGTGTGAGGAATCTACAAGGGTAAAAAATGAGGAAAATGAGATAAAGTCTTTCTTCACTAATAGGTTTAGGGTAGATCCAACTTTAGGCAATAAACTGGATGATGTTGAGTTCCCTTCACTAACATAAGAGGACAATCTGATGTTAACTGAAAGGTTTACTGAATTAGAAATTAGATAAGTAGTGTGGGGTTGTGATAGTAATAAGAGTCTCGATTTAGATGTATAGAATTTTGGATTCCTAAAATTATTCTGGAAAACTATAAAAGGTGATGTAATGAAAGCGATAGATGATTTTTATAGGGATGAGAGGTGGCCAACAGGAAGCAACATATCCTTCATAATCTTGGTACCCAAAAATTGAGAACCCTCAAACCTAGATGAATTCAAACCCATATCTTTAGTAGGATATTTATATAAAATTATATCTAAAGCTCTCTCTAACCGACTTAAGAAAACCTTTGATAAGATCATTGATTTGAAACAATTTGCATTCATCGATGGAAGAGAATTATTAGATAGTGTGCTAATAGTTAATGAGGTGGTGGATGAAATTAAGAGGAAGAAGAAAAGTTGTATCATTCTTAGAGTAGATTATGGAAAGGCATATGACTTAGTTAATTGAGAATTTTTCTATTATGCTAGGAAGATTGGAGTTATGCTCTAAATGGATAGATTCAGTGTAATCACTTTTTGGATTTTCTGACTACCGTCACAACAAGGCGGTGGCGATGCGGTTTTCCCATGGCGGTCACTTTTGGCATCTTGGGATGCTAACGAAAAACGAAAATATCGAAAAAAGAGAAAAAAAAACACGATGGCAACGGTGCAAGGTGAGCTAGTGCGGTGGTTACGGCGACGACGCAAGTTGTGACGACGATGGAAAATGAAGAAGAAGGGACCGTGCGGTGCATAAAGAAGATAGAAGATCATAAACCTAATTTTGAAAAAACCCTAATAAGTTTAGTCCTTTGGTCAATTCCAACTTTTAACTAATAAAACCCTAAAACTCTACTTATTCAAATAAAATTTGAATGTGTTGCGATTGCATGAGCTCTTAAACCTAATTAAGAGTTCAAAACCTACTTAAAAATAGGTTTTTTTGTCCTATTTTTGGCCTATTTAAAACATTGTACTTATTGCAATCCACAACACATTATTTTTCTCTGCCACAACACCTTTCGCCATAACCTGTTATGGTTTCTGTTATAACTTTATAAAGAATTTATGGAGTCTTCGATATGATCCGTTATCTGATATCAATAACATCGATAGATTAAATAAGGTGATGTATGGAATTATCAACCATATCGATCATAGTTAATGGTAGCCCAACTAATGAATTAATATCATCAAAAGGAATTAAACAAGGGGAAGCCATTACTTTTTTTTAATAGTGGTTGAAGGTTTAGTAGGCCCTATGAGATAGGTAGTAAAAAAATATACTAACAAGTGTAAGGATAATTAAGGAATAAAGAGGTGGAGATCAATATGCTACAATTTGCAGATGACACCTTCCTTTTTGGTAAAGCCAATGCAAATAATATTCATAGAATATTCTGGCTATGAAGGGTATTTTAAGGTTTTTTGAACTCACATATAGACTTAAGAGTACAAGAAAATCATTAAATAGAAATCAATTTTATAGACAAAAAGTAGTTAGTTGCTGTATTGACTATATTAGATACTATTTTAGAGACTAAAAAAAATTTTGCTATCTAAATTAGTTTTTATTATTGATAAATATTTTCTAAATTAGTATCTAATCAGCTACCAAAGTTTTAGCTACCAACTTTAGGATCTAAATAATTGGTAGATAATTAGATACTAATTTAGAAACAATTTATCAATAATAGAAACTAATTTAGATATCAATAATTTTTTTAGTCTCTAAAATAATATTTAATTTAGTTAATATAACAACTAATTTTATTTAAAATTAATTTTTATTTAATGATTTTCTACTAATGTAAGATAAATTTCTATAAAAATAGAATAACGGTTATAGGACTAGAGAATAGTACCATAAAATGATTTGTGACAATCCTAAATTGTAGCATCATGGATATTTCATTTACATATATAGGGGTACAAGTTGGGGGTAACCATAGAAAACTTCTTTTGGCACTTAGGAAAAATTAAGAAAAGGTTGGCGAAATGGAAGAAAAAATACATTTCATTTGTCGCTAGAGTTACCCTAATTAAATCTTTGTTAATTATGATACCTTTGTTCTATCTATTATTATTTAAAATTTTAGTCGTGTGGAGAAAAATGTCAAGAAATTTCAGAGAGAGACTTTCTATGGGATTGGAAACATGAGAGTAGAAAAATCGCTTGGTCAAGTGGGATAATATATATAAACTTAAGGAAGAAGGAGGGTTAGGTATAAGTATCTAAAAATATTTAATAGTGATTTACTAGGAAAGTGAAAGTGGAGATTAGGAAAGGAAGAAAGGATTATGAAAAGATGTCATAGCAGAGGGTTCATCTAGGTAACAGGACATGATTTGACTGATAAAACAATTAGTCATCTTTTCTTAACATGCTGAGTCCCAAGGAGTGTGTGGGATAACTAAGATGCAACACTACTTATCAAAGCATACTTTTAATCATTTTAGCTTGCTTGAAATAAACTGAAAGGAAAATAAAGTATGGTACTGTGTATGGGCAGCTATTATTTAAAGTATTTGGGTGCAGAAAAATAACATAATCTTTAGGATTGATAAGGTTGATGTCGAGGAGATTATTAATTTAACTCAAATAAGTGTATGCAACTTGGATTACAAACAAGTATCCAAAGGAAAAATTTTCCTACTCGGATTAGTGTTTAAACCTAATTATATCAATTAAGTTGATGAGGTAATATTCTAGAAAGATGGCAAAGAAAACTGCAGCTGTGATATTATAAAGGAATGAATTCTGGATTCCAAAGTTTGGTGAGGCCATTGATGCTAAAAGATGTTGTCAATGAGGGTTAACCGCTTAAGACTATGAAAGTAAATCAACTTTATTGATGCAAAATAGGACATAGGTAGTTAGTACAGATAAGGACGCTTATTTCAGACCTCAACAGAGATGAGATGGAAGGTCAATCTTTTGAATATTGTTTGCAGCAGTCTTGCTAACATATGCAAGATCAAAAAGAAACAAGTAACTAGCAGCTGAGGAGTACAATTCACAGTGCATGCATGAAGTCTTGTATGTGTTTATGTTATGGGCTCTATGCTTTTTGTCTACATTCCTCTGTAACAAATCCTATTACAGCTGCAATATGATGCACACAAGTGGGAATCTTTTCTTGTTAATGTGTATGTAAGGGGATGTTTCTATTCTCCCAAAGGTATCATCATACAGGACAATTGATACACTCTATCACATAAATCACAAAAAATGGAGAGAATGTTTACTTTTTCTTAAAATTACACATCAAACAGTTGACTCCGATCACTTTATCATAACTGCAGTGTAAGGTCTTCCTATAACGGTAGCTATGCAGAACATATTAGAAAGTCTTGGTCTTTTACATTTTATATGCATCTGAAATTACCAATCTTACCCAAGTCACACATTTTTGTAGCAGAATAAAGAGTGCATAGATCAAATTAAACATGTTATATGATTTACATCTAAACTAAATTTATTTTTAATAGTATCAGTTTTTCTCATTCAAAATATAAATTTATTGAAGGTTTTAAATGTTAAGTTCATTAGAATTTCCAAAAAAAAATGCGAATGTTGTTCTCATTTCGATGTATACTCTCTCTCCTTTTCACAGATGAGCACAGAACTTCATTTGCCTGCGCCTGTTTTATTGACTAGGGAGTGTTATTTTGGAAGGTACAGCAAACAGTTATCTTATAGCACATGGGGAGTCGTAGATGTATCATTGGAGAAATTTCTTCCTTCCCCAACGAGCAATTTTCTGAAAAGACCATCGGGATGCTTAATTACTGGAATGCCTAATGGATACTCTAAGGTTGATTTTTTATAGGATTCAACATCATCAAGTTAACCATTTTTTGTTTGTGTTCATTTTGGAAAGCCATAGGCACTGGTTTTACTTTGTTTTTCATTTTTAGGTTATATGGGTGGAGCATGTAGAAGCAGAAGATAGTCATGTGGACCAGTATTTCCGGTCCCTATTCACCTCCACTGTAGCTTTTGGCGCAACCCGTTGGATTAATTCCTTAGTTCGATATGGTGAATGGTTACAAAGTCTATTCGCAACACCATTGGTTGCTGATGAAGGAGGTATAAGCAAGCTTCTTGTTTTTTGTTCTAATATTTAGTATGTTTAAAATTGCTTCCATTAAACTTGCTTGTTTCATTTGATATATATGAACAGTTGTTATAGCCCAAATTGGGAGGACTAGTTTGCTGAAACTGGCAGATAGAATGATGAAAACATTTTGTGGAAATATGAGTTCTACCGCAGACAATCCATGGACTCAAATGGCTTATTCCCCATACGTGAGAATCATGGTGAAGAATAACATGGAAGAAGCTGGAACGCCTCCAGGTACATCAGTGGTTTTCACTACTTCTGTTTGGCTGGATGTCTCCCCAAATCGACTGTTCAACTTCCTTCGGCATGAGAATTCCAGAACTAAGGTTTTGCTCCATAATCTCTTTCAAGCATTTTAAATATTATAAATTATGGTGGCGGCCGGCAGCGGCTTCAGCAACGGGAAAGTGGTGGCTTGGTGACTGGAAAACACCGGTAACCATTGACTTCACAAAAAAATGACGTCCAACCAGATGCTCTAGATATATAAAAAAAGAAAAAAGATAAATCTCTTTTGTGACATAAGGCCATGTTTATATGTTTATATGAGAGAAAAACATTTTTAAAATATAAGTTAACCCCATTATATAAAAATATTGTACAATATCTATAATATTTAACAATATCTAATAATATCTATATTATAAATGGAAAAAAATAATTTTTTTAAAAATAAAACAATTTTAAAATGTATTTTACCATATCACAATTGGTAAAGTAACATTTTCTTTATATATATACAAGTCCTACCCAATAGTAAATTTTTCTATTTTACAACTCTTGAATATAGATGAAAAAACAAAATGAAGCCTATGTGAAGAAATAGAAATTTTTTTAAAGGTTGTAATATGTTATTGTAAAAATAACTTTTTTATATATAATTACAATGTTATAAAAAAACCTTATTTTTATTATATATATATATATATAATAATTATCATAAGAATATCTTTATTATCATAAGAGAAAGTTAACATCTTAATAATTATTTCATTTTGTTGAATAAATGCAGTGGGATTCGCTTTCACGTAGACATACTATTCGAGAATTCGCGTCGATGCTGAAGGGCCAAAATCCAGGAAATCGTGTTTCCCTGATGAGAGCAAACGTAAGCAAGCATCATTGATTTTCACTTTTCATTTTATTAATTTCTTCAAACTTACCGAAAACCTAAAATACCCTTTATTTGCAATGTTCTTAGAATTCAGAGGGGAAGCTTGTAATCTGTTTTCTGCAAGAGAGTTACACAGACTCGACTGGTTCATACGTGGTGTATGCTCCACTAGACAAGCCAGCTGTGGCAGCTCTTATACACGGATCCAACCCTGACAAAGTGATGATCCTGCCATCAGGGTTTAGCATTCTTCCTGAAAGGTTGCAGGGAGATGAAGATAGAAGCACTCGAAGTCTTTTAACTATTGCCTTCCACATAGTTGAAAGTTGCACTACTAGGCCATATATCGCTCCTGAATCAGTCGAAACCATATACAAAGTCATTTCAGATACTGTTACCTCTATAACCGACTCAGTGCTGTATCATAATCATCGCAACAATTGGATGGATGATGCAAATTTCTAGTTACTTCCTAATGGCTTTGCTTTGGAGCTTTGCATTGGATGTGAGGAAATATGACGTAGTGTTTGTGACTATTCTTGTGTTTTTGCTCTTTCATTGCAGAAGAACACGTACAGGTATATACCCTTACAAGATTGTTTTAGCATTAGAAGCTTCTAATTTTACGTTTCCTAATTTCTTGGATTAAGGTAACCAATTGGTTGAATCATATAACGTCCGTTTCAGAATTTTTTTTTTTTTTTTTTTGCTAGTTTAACTTAGAGGTCTACGATTAAGGTAACCAATTGGATGACTTAGAGGGATGAAACATTTGTTTCAGTTGCCTTTGGATATTTCCATAAATTTCATATAAAGGGACTCAATAATGTCTTTGAAATGATAAGCGGGGATTATAGCTTAAACCATTGTTCCATATTTTGTTGATGGCATGGGATAAGACATTGTTTTAAGCTCCCTCTACACCATCAAAGGTTGGATTTTCCTCAACCTTTCGTTTTGCAAACTGCCATCCTTTATCAAATGTCACTCTTTTATTTTTTATCAATCCGGATGGATAGAGCCTAGGCCTCTAGATTATAAGACATCTTTTTTCAAAAGGGAAAAAAATTCATTGATATAATAATCTTTCTAACCGCAAGACACTTTTCCTTTTTCCCATAGTAGGTCAACAAACCATAATTCTTTCCTCAAATAAACATACACAGCAACAACAAAATATTTTTTACAAAGAGTGTAACTAACATATAACTAACATTTATCACCTATAAAATACAGAGATACGATATGGATAAAAAAATATAATTAAATTAAAAAATATAGAAGACGGGATAGTGTATATATATATAAATATTTTTAAAATATATTAATATATTTTTTAATTTAAAAAATTGAAAAAGTATTTATAAAAAATCTAACAAAGGATAGACCTAAATTTATCATAATTATATTTACTTAATAATAAAAATATTTATCTTACATAATCACAAATATTTATTATATTTAAATAACTATAAATATTTATTATTAAGTGGTTATATTTAAATACAATAAAAATTTATAATTAAGTTATTCTTTCATCAAATAAACATACACAGCACCAACAAAAATCCCTTTTACAAAAGAGTGTAACTAACATACGGATGGGGGAGCACTCAAATTTTTGTTACTACATAAAAAGTCGGTTTTTTTAACAGTACGGGACAAATTTTCTTTATTATCACTAAAATAAAGTCGTTTTTTAAAATATTATTATGAAAAAGTTACGTTAATGTGTGTCAAGATTTGATTGTAAGAAAAGAAAGGTGACAGAGAAATTATATCATATTGATATGATTTTATTTTTCTTTACAGTAAAATTTTGCTACGTTGATATAAAACATACTAAAGCAACTCTATTTTGTTAAAAAGAAAAAAAAAATGACCCCATTAAAAAACCCACAAAAGTTTCCACATATAGACCAATGACTTATCTCTGCTAAGAATAATAGTTTTAATTTTATACTCCTAAACGGCACGCAAATTACTTATCTCATTTTTCTCTATTTATAAAAGAATTAAGACGTGAATTAAAAGTAGTTTTTAGTTCTATATATTCTTTCTAATAAAAATTTATTGTTAGTTACTTTTGTAAATATGTATGAAGTACTTTACAATGAAATGGGTGATTTAAATAGGTTTTGAGCCGAGTGAGCATTGAAAGTAATCACATTTTAGATTGGATTGGATTGTCAACCATTGAAAGTAGTTCGCCACAGAAATTATAAACATAGGCGGAGTCCAACTTGTTAACAAACTCCTCACTTTTCTGTGATTTTCTCTCACTTCTTTTCGAAACTCATTCTCATTATCCATTACCATTTTTACAGCTCTGCATATAAACTTTCTTTCTGAAAAAACCATCTTCTTCACCTTTCTCCACTTTCATCCCTTCAACTTTCTACTCATCACTTGTGCATTCGTGACATGATTTATTAAAACATACTTTAAATAATTGAAATTTATCAATCTATTAAAATTTCACGTAACTTTTCAAAATTCTCTCAATCAACATTTTCTTAATCTTTGCATGAAATAATGATTATTACTAACCAGTAAATAAAAAAGAACAAAAATTAAAAAAAAATATTTCATATATATAAAAACTTTCATGTTAGGTATCACTATGCAATTTGACATCTCAATTAGACTGACATCTCAAGTAACAACAATAATCTGTCATCACATGAAAAAATTATTATTAAAAAAATACAAAAAAAATATGGGCCAACTAGACTAAAACCCATATGTTAACAAAACCGATACATAAGTAGACTATACATATTCATAAATAATTCTAAGAACAAACTAGATAGAAGTCTATTATACCAATGAAATGATTCTCTATGAATAAATCATAAATTAACCACCTTATCAGCACACGCATTCCCTTCACAAAAAATATGAGTAACCCTAAACCTGATTTTCCTATAATAATTAAGACAAGTATTCCACCGATTAAGAAACATCCACGGAACCTTAGTCCTAGCAATAAATGCAGCACAAACCAAGACAAAATCACATTCAAGCCATACATTAGTAAGCCCATCTCTTGAGCTTCCTCCACAGCATGTATAACACCATAAAACTCAATAATCATAAGAGTCTGAACTTCAAGAAACGCAGAGAAAGCACCAATAAACTCCCTCATACTCCCATGAAAAATACCTCCACAAGTAGCAAGACCAAGATATCCCCTAGCAGCCTCATTAGTGTTAATTTTAATCCAGCCTAGTGAAGGGAACTCCCATCTAAGAGGAAGAGGACGAAGAACTTTACCGGAACGAGTATTAATACCAAAAAACTTAATCACGTTGAAATCCAACATATCATTCTTCATTGAAGCTTTAGACGAATTTTCCACTAGACAAGTTAAATCTTTAATTACTGAAATAGTCATAGAAACATCAATTTTATCTTGAAATCTAGCATAGTTCCTTATGCGTCATATCATCCAAATAGAATAAGTTATCACAACAAGCTTAATCAATTTAACCAAAGAACTACCATTACTCTTAATAAAATAAAGAAGATCATCCTTATTAGAGAAATGAGAAGTAAGAAAAATCTGTCGAACCTAACTCCAAATATGCAAAACATTAGGACATTCAAAAAATAAATGTTGAATAGATTCTTCGTGTTTTTCATAAAACGTACACAAACCTCACTACAAGAAAAATTGGAATTACATACGAAAAAATCCGTATGTAATTAATAGACAAAACAAAATCTGCAGCAGGTGGGAATCGAAGCCAGGTTTCTTCAGTAACAAAAGAAACCTTAACCACTACACCAGAAAAATTCTTAAACAATATTATGATTTTTATTATAATTATTATTATTTTTAAGATTCTTATTAATATTATTATTGTTAATAATATTAATAATATTATGAATATTAATAATATTATGAATATTATTAATATAATAAATATTATTAATATTATGAATATTATTAATGTTATGAATATTATTAATATTATTAATATTTAATATTATTTAATATTAATATTATTAATATTTAATATTATTTATTATTAATATTATTAATATTTAATATTATTTATTATTAATATTATTAATATTATTTATTATTAATATTGTTAATATTATTAATATTGTTTATTATTAATATTATTTATTATTAATATTGTTAATATTTGTTCTTGCCGGTTGACTCACCTGTCAGTTGACTCCACGACACTCACACGCCTCCTTCCTCACGTTGATATGTGCTTGATTCTTGCGAAACAATCTGCACCTGCAAAAGAGAAAGGGGCGCCCTAGAGGCCATTTGCACTCCGACGCTCAAGTCAAGATGGGGCAAGAAACACCAAGTGTATTGAGTCTCTCTGTGTTTAGGTCTAGAAACTGCGTACCTTTGTGAAGTATTTCACTTTCCCTTATATAGTCTAAGGTTTACTGCGCCGCTAGCCCTAATTAGGGTTCACTGCGCTGCTAGCTATATTCAGGGTTTACTGGAATACCCTCGCGCCGCTATCACCCAGTCTTAGGGTAATCTAGCACATAAGGTTTCCTTTTCTGGAGTGCAAACTCTAACAGGGTGACCACCTGGGTGCCTCCTCGTGCACCTAGTCTCTGGGGCCACCTGTTCTGGGAGTGCCTTCACTGTTCACGTGCCATGCATGTAGCCTTTACCGGGAAAACCCTAGTTCTGATGAGTACTCGACCCCTCAGGACTCTGCACCTAACTGTGCTCTCCCTGCTACCCGCATAGGCTCTTCGTGATTCAGGCCTCTCCCTACCTCTGGGTATTTAACTGGTTATTGGCCCACTCTGGGAACCAATCTAAGTTGTTCTGGTTACGTTGTTCAAATCACCCAAGACCGATGTCACCTCGTCACACTCTGTTGCCGATGACTGATCACCCTGCGGAGTGACGAGGACACATCAGTCCCTTCTGGTGATCATCACAGCGATGACTAATCACCCTTCTCTTTGGGAACATGCTGATGACTAATCACCCTTCTCTGTGGAGACACGCTGATGACTAATCACTCTTCTCTCTGGGGACATGCTGATGACTAATCACCCTTCTCTCTAGGGACATGCTGATGACTAATCACCCGCTAATCAATACCACCTGCGGGGTCCACGTGGCCTTGGCCCATGCTGTGGGACCCAGCTGACGTGGCTCACCCTTTACTAACTGTTCTCGGTGTCCGAGGACTGGTCGGTACACAAGCCCCCCAGTCTCAAGTTGTTAACTTGTTTCAGCGAAGAGACTAAGTCATTGGCTCGGGCGACCTACGTGGCTCTGCGCGTAAGGACAAGAATAGTGCGCGGAAGGAACATTTCACCAACCCCCTTTTATCTATTAACACGTGGCCGCATCAACGGTCTAGGATTCCTAACGTTTACGCTCCCTAGGGCTACGCTAAACCTCTTCAACACCCCGCGCCACTTCACTGTTCCATCACTTTGCATTCTCAGCTTCTGCAAACTCTATCTTCCAGTGCACGCTTTCTTCCTCACACCAACCCTTTCAACCTCTTTCGTCTTCGCTCAAGTAAAGGTATGATTTTTATGTCTTCTCCCCTCTTTATAACATAATCTTGATCATCCATGTTGCATGCTGTAACTGTTCTGGGCCTATTTCTGATTTCTGCATTCTAGGGTTTCTGTTCTTCTTTTTTGGGTTCGTTCTTCCTTTGAGTCTTCGTCCACCATTGTTTTCTTCTAAGCCTTTTTCTCTTCCTGCCTCTCCCTTGTTTAGATTCGAGATGGCCAGAACCAAAACTACCTTCAACCCTCCTCCAACCGTAGCAGTTGATTACAAGGCCCTCTACCCGTGGGCTTCTGAGGATCTTCTTGCTGAGACCTCAAAACTCACATCCTGTGAAGATCTACGAAAACATAGGGATGATGAGAGCGAAATCAAGGGGCGCGTCTTTGGCAGGGAAACTGACGCGTACATCTCTGTGCGACCCTGTACAGAAGACGAACCCATTTGCACCGATGATCGCTGCAACAACGGGGAACCCTTCTTCTTCTTCTATGCCACTATCTTCAAACGAGTCAAAGTCCGCCTCCCTTTCACTGGGTTCGAGAGGGCTTTACTTACAGAGTTGAACGTGGCACCTGCCCAGCTGCACCCCAACAACTGGGCCTTCATCCGGGCTTTCTCCATACTTTGCAACAACCTAGGGTTCACTCCCTCGGTAGATGTATTTCTATACTTCTTCGAGGCGAAGAGCCCTGGGAAGAGGCTTTGGGTGAGCCTGAATGGAGTGGCAGGGAGAGTCCTACTCACCCTCTTCTCGCAATCGTACAAAGGCTTCAAGAGGAAGTTCTTTCGAGTCTGCTGCAGCTCCTACGACTCCACCATGCTCGACGGGTTCCCATTATATTGGGTGGAGAAGTTGAAGTTCAAGAAACCCCGCAGACTCGAAGAGCTGACGGCCTCTGACCAAGAACTGTGCCAAACTATCTCCAGCTGGGGCGTGGTGTTTGACACCACCCAGCTAATTAGGCATGAATACGACGCTGAAACCCTCAACGTATACATCGGTACATTAACTTTGTCTTGCATCTAACTGTTTACATACTCCATGCTTTGTCTTTCTCACCCTTTCTTATTGTCTACTGCAGGCTTGGTGCTTAGTGCTGATAAGAAGAAAAGGCTGGCAGATGTGCTGAATCGCCGCAATGCTGGTGGCTCGGCCCCTACTGGCCCTTCATCGCCCGCTGTTGCTACCCTAGAACCAGTTGCTGAAAAATCAAAAAGGGCAGCCCCAGTGGAAATTTCTGAGGACGAGGACACTTGCTCTGGCCTTGTCTTCAAGAGAAAAAGGGTGGAGGTTGTTGCAGAAGTCTCCTCAGCAACAGAAGGGCAACCTCCATCCTTTAGGGAGCACCCCCCCAGCGCTTCGTCTCCCCCTGAGCCAATCTTGGCGCTTGAGGGAGGTGGGGAGAGTGCTCCTTCCTCCAGCCAAATGCCTTCCGCTCCGGAGCTGCCCTCTCTACTCCAGCGGTCTCTTGCACAAATGTCTGGCCAAGCTGCTTTGGAGGTCATGGACAGGAACTCCCTTGAGAATCTCCTCAGCCATGGTCTTGGGGAGTTCTTCGCTGCTTCTAACTTCCTGCTGGTCAGAGACAGCGCTGAGGCTGAGCTGCTTGAGAAGGCTGCTAGATTGGAGAAAGAGCTGGAGCAGAAGGATCTCCAACTCCACCAAGCAGCTAAGCGCGAGACTGCCCTTAATCAAGAATTGGGTAGTCTCCGCCAATCTGAGAAGGAGACCAAGAAGCTCCTCTTCTCCAAGGGGCAGGAGGCCCTCCAGCTTGAAACCAAGATTCTCCCCCTCCGCAACAAGATCATCGAACTGGAAGAGCAAGCGGAGGGGGCTCAAGCCAAAATAACCAAGCTGAAGGAAAGAGCTACAAACCGAGAGGTTCAGCTGGGCAGGGTTGAGGAGGAACTTGCCCAACAAATCGAATTTCTGAAGAAGACCGAGGCCAAGCTCACTGAGGACGCCGCCGACGCCTATGGGGAAGGTTTTGGTGATGCCCTTGCTCAGGTTGCCTGCGTGCATCCTGAGATATACCTCTCACCATATTCTGCAACCATGGAGGTAGTCGACGGGCAAATAGTGCCTAGATAGGTCTTCTGAGCAATTATAACTAATGGCTGAACATCTTGTAATTACCCTCTTTTATAATGTAATTACCTTATTCACTTGTTTTCAATCTTGTTCGCTTTACATTGCACTTCGCTTGCCTTTGCATCTCTACTGCTGTTTAATTGTTTGACATGCTTTGTGGAACTCACTACTTAGCGTAAGTTCACACCACAAATAACGCACCTGTCAAAATGAACTTTAGGTAGCGCGCTTAATCCTGTTGAGTAGCAGTTGGCAAGACTTGATAAAGATCCTTTCACTAAAAATGTCTCACCACCTCGTCATCGCCCACATCACCTAGCCTTCTGAGGGTTCTAGGGAAGCATTTGATAAGCTACTAAACCTTGCATGATCACTCTTTGCCCTTAGGTGATGAGTCTCGGCGAGAGAGGATTTCCCTGCTAACTTCACTAGTGAACCCTTCCTTCGAGTTGGGAGTTCTCACTTGAAGCGGAGGTGTTCCTTACGAACCTTCCTTCCCACTTACAAGACCTCTAACCCCAACTGGCAGGCTCTAACTGACCTCACATCGCTCCTAGGCGAGGGAGGATTTAACTGGGCGAACCCTTCTTTCACGTTGGAAGTTCTCACTCGAAGGGGAGGTCTTCTCTACGAACCTACCTCTCCGCTTACGAGACTTCTAACCCCAAGTGACAGGTTCTAACTAACCTCACATCGCTCATAGGCGAGGGAGGATTTAACTGGGTGAACCCTTCTTTCACGTTGGAAGTTCACACTCAAAGGGGAGGTGTTCTCTACGAACCTACCTCTCCACTTACGAGACCTCTAACCCCTAGTGACAGGTTCTAACTGACCTCACATCGCTCATAGGCGAGGGAGGATTTGACTGGGTGAACCCTTCTTTCACGTTGGAAGTTCTCACTCGAAGGGGAGGTATTCTCTATGAACCTACCTCTTCACTTACGAGACCTCTAACCCCAAGTGACGTGTTCTAACTGACCTCACATCGCTCATAGGCGAGGGAGGATTTAACTGGGTGAACCCTTCTTTCACGTTGGAAGTTCTCACTCGAAGGGGAGGTGTTCTCTACGAACCTACCTCTCCACTTACGAGACCTCTAACCCCAAGTGACAGGTTCTAACTGACCTCACATCGCTCATAGGCGAGGGAGGATTTAACTGGGTGAACCCTTCTTTCACGTTGGAAGTTCTCACTCGAAGGGGAGGTCTTCTCTACGAACCTACCTCTCCACTTACGAGACCTCTAACCCCAAGTGACAGGTTCTAACTGACCTCACATCGCTCATAGGCGAGGGAGGATTTAACTGGGTGAACCCTTCTTTCACGTTGGAAGTTCTCACTCGAAGGGGAGGTGTTCTCTACGAACCTACCTTTCCACTTACGAGACCTCTAACCCCAAGTGACAGGTTCTAACTGCATTGTACAAACACATTAAGATATACATCTTTAACTGAAAATTTTATTGGGTGACCTCATTAAAAACCCTTAAAAAAGGGAAAAAAGAGTGTCCCCTGCATTGTGTACAACATTACATGGCTTTTAACTGAAATAAAACTTCAGGTGAGTCACATTCCATGTTCGAGGAATCGGACCACCTTCTAAAGTCTCAAGCCTATACGCTCCATTCCTTAGGGCCTCTGTCACTCTAAAAGGACCAGTCCACTTAGGGGATAGCTTGTTCTCTATCTGGTAGGGAGACGCCTTTCGCATAACGAGGTCGGCCACCTGGAACTGCCGAGCTCTCAACTTAGAACTGTGTTTGAGCTCGACTCTCCTCTTCAGTGCCTCGGCCTTGATTCCTGCCTCTTCCCTAACTTCATCCAAGAGATCGAGATTCACCTTCCTTTCTTCATTGGACTCCTCAGTCACGAAGTTTTGGAAACGTGGTGAGTTCTCCTGGATCTCCACAGGGATCATGGCATCTGAATCATACACCAAACTAAAGAGGGTCTCTTTGGTAGTGGACTGGGGAGTAGTATGGTAAGCCCATACTATTCTGGGAACCTCCTCAGCCCACCTTCCCTTTGCTTTCTCCAACCTTCTCTTCAGTCCTCTGAGCAAGACTCGGTTGGCCGACTCTACCTGCCCATTGGTTTGTGGGTGCTCGACCGATGCAAACACCTGCTTGACCCCCAACTCTGTACATAGCTTTCCCAACTGTTGGCTTGCGAACTGGGTGCCATTGTCAGACACCAAACGTTTGGGCACCCCGAAGCGGCATACTATATTTTTCCACACAAAGTGTTGGATCTTCTGGGCTGTGATCTGTTCTACTGGCTCAGCCTCGATCCACTTCGTAAAATATTCTATAGCGACCATGAGGTACTTCATCTGCCGTACTGCCAAAGGGAAAGGCCCCAGGATGTCGATTCCCCAGGTGTGAAATGGCCAAGGGCTGTATATTGACCTGAGCTCTTCTGGTGGCGCCTTATGCCAATCAGCATGCAATTGGCACTGCTTGCACTGCTGCGCATACCTAGTGCAATCTTCCCTCATTGTCGGCTAGTAGTACCCTGCTCGAATGGCCTTAGATGCCAAAGCTCGACCTCCGATGTGACTACCACATATGCCTTCATGGAGCTCTGCCATTATTCTCACACACTGCTCGCCATGCAGGCACACTAGGATGGGGTGGGTAAACCCATGTCTGTATAACTCGCCATCAATGAGTGTGTACTTGGCCGAGTTCTTCTTTATCCTCCTTGCTTCCGTCGGCTCTACTGGGAGCATCCCATCAGCTATGTAACGCTTATAGGGCGTCATCCATGTCTCTCCACTCTGCAACAGGCAGACTTGCGATGACCCCTCTTCTAATGGCGTGCACGCGTTGACCCGTGGCTTCTTTAGAGTTTCTTGGGTCAACGACCGATGACTCCTCTTCTCACCGTCTGATTGGCTGATCTGATGGACTCCCACCAAGTTGTCAGCTGTATAAGTACGAGGCGCCCTCAGGGTCTCCTGGATGACTGTCCTCTGCCTGCCCCCTTGCCTGAGCTGGCGAGTTTGGCCAACAAGTCAGCTCTGGCATTCTGCTCCCTGGGCACATGCACTAGTTCGAATGTTTCAAACGAACTCTTCAACCGCTGGGCATACTCCAAGTAGGAGGCCATCTGAGGGTCTTTGGCCTGGTACTCTCCTGCCACTTGACCAGTGACCAACAGTGAGTCACTCTTCGCCATAAGGCTCTGCGCTCCCATCTCCTTAGCCAACAGCATCCCAGCAATAAAAGCTTCATACTCTGCCTGGTTATTGCTGACTTTGAAGGCGAACCGCAGAGCCTGCTCTATTAATAACCCCTTAGGTCCTTCAAGGATCACCCCCGCTCCACTACCTTGCTGATTTGAGGACCCATCTACCGACAATACCCACTTGAAGTTGGGTTCTTCCTGCTGGGTCTCAGTCGAGGACATCTCGGCCATAAAATCAGCGTAGACCTGTCCTTTGATCGGGCCCCTGAGTTCATACTGGATGTCGAATTCTGATAACTCGACTGCCCAACGCACCATTCTTCCCGCCACGTCTGGCTTCTGCAGGACCTTGCGTATTGGTAGATCTGTCATCACCACCACTATGAAGCTCTGAAAGTAGTGACGAAGTCTCCTGGCTGAGAACACCACTGCTAAGGTTGCCTTTTCTATGGCTTGGTATCTCGCCTCCAGCCCCTGCAAAACTTTGCTGACAAAGTAAATGGGCTTTTGGCTTTGTTCCTGTCCTGAACTAAGACAAAACTCACCGCCCTCTCTGTGACTGCGAAGTACATCCGTAGCGAGGTGCCGAGCTGAGGCTTACACAATACCGGCGGGCTAGCCAAGTACTCCTTGAGCTTAAGGAATACCTGCTCGCACTCCAAAGTTCAGGCGAATCTGCTATTTCTCCTCAAGCATTGGAAGTAAGGGTGGCCTTTGTCTCCCCCAGCTGACACGAATCTGGAGAGGGTAGCCATCCGACCTGTCAACTGTTACACTTCTTTGACCGATGTCGGGTTCCTCATGGCTATGATCGCTGCACACTTGTCTGGGTTGGCCTCGATCCCCTGTTCCATAAGTAGGAAACCAAGGAACTTGCCTGCTTCGACCCCGAAGACACATTTCTCAGGATTTAGCTTCAACCTGTACTTGGCTATTGTGTTAAATAGCTCCTCCAAGTCGTCGACATGCTGATCTCATGCCTGGGACGTCACCACCATGTCATCTACATACGCTTGCACATTGCGTCCCAGCATGGGCGCAAGGACTTTGTCCATCAACCTTTGATAGGTGGCACCCGCATTCTTCAGCCCAAATGGCATGACTGTGTAGCAGTAGCAAGACAGCTCTGTCATGAACGCAGTCTTGCTCTCGGGTGCATCTTGATCTGATTATACCCAGAGAAGGTGTCCAAAAAGCTGAGTAACTTGCACCCCGAGGCACTGTCTACCAACGCATCTATGTTGGGCAGAGGGTAGGAGTCCTTCGGACAGGCCTTGTTGAGATCTGTGAAGTCTACGCACATCCTCCACTTCCCATTGGCCTTCTTTACCAACACGACATTCGCGAGCCACTCAGGATACTGGATTTCCCGTATGTGGCCTGCTTTGAGCAATTTTTGTGTCTCCTCCTTGATGACCTGTCGTCGTTTGTCATTGAACTTCCTTCTCCTCTGGCGGACTGGTTTGACTTGGGGATTCAGTGCCAGGCGATGACATAGGAAGTTAGGGTCAATACCTGGCATGTTTGAAGGGGACCAAGCGAAAGCGTCCAAGTGCTTTTCTATGACCCCTGCTACTTGGTCTTGGGTCTCCTGAGGCAGGGACTTACCCAGCTTGAATATCCTGCCTCCGATCTCCCTCTCTATCACCTCCTCTACCGGTTCAGGTCGTCTCGCCCGGGCGGCCTCTGCTCGTGTAACCCCGACGTCACCTCGGGGCATATCAGCTTCATCACCCACCCCACTTGGAGGTAGGGTGATCACCATGCAAACTCCCCTTTTCGTCTTGAGGCTATTCTCATAGCACCTTTTAGCCTCTTTTTGGTCTGATTTGATGGTTATCATCATCCCCTCCATCGAAAGCAACTTCATTTTTATATGCCTTGTGGACACCACTGCCCCTAACCTGTTTAAGGCTGGTCTACCCAGCAGCATGTTGTAAGCAGACGGGGCGTTCACCACGAGGTACCTGATGTTCTCTGTGCGGGAGGCCACTCCATCAGTGAAAGTGGTCCTCAGCTCGATGTATCCCCACACTTCCACCTGGTCTCCTGCGAACCCATACAAGCAGCCAACGTAGAGCCGCAGCTGATCAGGAGACAACTGCAACTTGTTGAATGTCGACCAGAACATCACATCGGTCGAACTTCCTTGATCCACTAGCACTCGATGCACCCTGCGTCCCGCAGTGACAACCGATATTACCACCGGATCGTTATCGTGGGGGATAACATCTCGACGATCAACCTTCGTGAAGACGAGGTCGATGTCTGGGAAGTGATCTTCCTCGCATGTCTCCACTGCCATCACCGAACGTGCATACTTTTTGCGTTGCGATGAGGTGCACCCTCCTCCTGAGAACCCACATGCTATAGTGTGGATCTCACCATGTATGGGCACTTCGTGCCCCTGATTAGTCCTCGGTACCACCACCGCCTCGCCCCCTTGTGCCTCCTTCAGGTAGTCACTCAAGAACCCACTCTTTACCAACTCGTCCAATTGACGGCCCAAGGCCAGACAGTTGCGAATGGGGTGACCGAAGGCCTGATGGAACTCGCACCAGACGTTCTTGTTTGGCCCCAACCTCTTATCAGTCTTTGGGGGCATCTTCAACCTTTCCGCCACATTAGGAATGGCGATCAGCTCCTTCAGCTCCACCAGGAATTCATGCCTAGGGGGCACATCATCCTTGGCGCGTGCCCTAGTTTAGGGCTTTCGGGGCTCATAGGGCTTATGTTTTCCTTGAACCTTCTTTTTTGTGGTCGCCTCGTGCACCCGCAGGGGTTGAGGTCGACTAGGCACTCGGGGCCTTAATGAGACTACACTTTCTCGTTTCTCATTGAGCTCTCCCTCAACGACAATGTGAGCCACAGCACGTCATTTTATGTCGCCGAAGATTTTGGGGCGATTGCGGATCAAGGACTCGCTGAAAGGCCCTGGCAATACGCCTTTCCTGAAGGCGTGCACCACCATATCTTCATCCTTGGTGTGCAACCTCACCACCATTGCCCCAAACCTGTTGAGGTAATCTCTAAGGAACTCCCTCTGATGCTGCCTTACGTCGAAAAGGTTGTAAGACACTAGTAAAGGAGCCCTGTTGACGAGATACTGCTCCCTGAACAGCGTGGAGAATTGCGCGAAGGACGTGATATGTCCCTCGGGCAAACTCACGAACCATTCCAACGCCGTTCCTGTCAATGTGGCCATAAAGAGCTTGCAGTGCACTGCGTCAGACCCTCCCGACAGCATCATCTGCGTATGGAAAGCAGTGAGATGTGTTTCAGGGTCTTCTTTCCCAGTGAACACGGTCTTAGGCCCTACGAAGGTGGCTGGGACCACCGTGTCCATGATCTCCTGGGAGAAAGGCATGGGAAAGGCCCTTGGGGGCGTTGGTGGAGTCCGATCATCTCCCCCACGGTCTCCAGCATGTTGCATGTGTTGCAGATTCAAGCGTAGCTCTTCGTTCGCTCTGTGCAACTCCTCATTCCTGGCCTGTGAGGCGGCCAGGTCCTCCTGCATACGTGCCTGATGCGCTCTGGACTCCGCCACCTTCTCCTGGAGGGCGCGCATCGTTTCCATGAGTTGTTGCATGGTAACGCTGTCGCCTCCATTTGGTGGAACGGACCCGTGTCTTGTATTCCTCATCTTCTGTGGTTTCTACTCTCACTCTCGTGTATGGGACCCTGTTTTACTCCGGCCCCACGGTGGGCGCCAAATGTTCTTGCCGGTTGACTCGCCTGTCAGTTGACTCCACGACACTCACACGCCTCCTTCCTCACGTTGATATGTGCTTGATTCTTGTGAAACAATCTGCACCTGCAAAAGAGAAAGGGGCACCCTAGAGGCCATTTGCACTCCGACGCTCAAGTCAAGATGGGGCAAGAAACACCAAGTGTATTGAGTCTCTCTGTGTTTAGGTCTAGAAACTGCGTACCTTTGTGAAGTATTTCACTTTCCCTTATATAGTCTAGGGTTTACTGCGCCGCTAGCCCTAATTAGGGTTCACTGCGCTGCTAGCTATATTCAGGGTTTACTGGAATACCCTCGCACCGCTATCACCCAGTCTTAGGGTAATCTAGCACATAAGGTTTCTTTTCCTGGAGTGCAAACTCTAACAGGGTGACCACCTGGGGGGCTTGTGTACCGACCAGTCCTCGGACACCGAGAACAGTTAGTAAAGGGTGAGCCACGTCAGCTGGGTCCCACAGCATGGGCCAAGGCCACGTGGACCCCGCAGGTGGTATTGATTAGCGGGTGATTAGTCATCAGCATGTCCCTAGAGAGAAGGGTGATTAGTCATCAGCATGTCCCTAGAGAGAAGAGTGATTAGTCATCAGCGTGTCTCCACAGAGAAGGGTGATTAGTCATCAGCATGTTCCCAGAGAGAAGGGTGATTAGTCATCGCTGTGATGATCACCAGAAGGGACTGATGTGTCCTCGTCACTCCGCAGGGTGATCAGTCATCGGCAACAGAGTGTGACGAGGTGACATCGGTCTTGGGTGATTTGAACAACGTAACCAGAACAGCTTAGATTGGTTCCCAGAGTGGGCCAATAACCAGTTAAATACCCAGAGGTAGGGAGAGGCCTGAATCACGAAGAGCCTATGCGGGTAGCAGGGAGAGCACAGTTAGGTGCAGAGTCCTGAGGGGTCGAGTACTCATCAGAACTAGGGTTTTCCCGGTAAAGGCTACATGCATGGCACGTGAACAGTGAAGGCACTCCCAGAACAGGTGGCCCCAGAGACTAGGTGCACGAGGAGGCACCCAGGTGGTCACCCTGTTAGAGTTTGCACTCCAGAAAAGGAAACCTTATGTGCTAGATTACCCTAAGACTGGGTGATAGCGGCGCGAGGGTATTCCAGTAAACCCTGAATATAGCTAGCAGCGCAGTGAACCCTAATTAGGGCTAGCGGCGCAGTAAACCTTAGACTATATAAGGGAAAGTGAAATACTTCACAAAGGTACGCAGTTTCTAGACCTAAACACAGAGAGACTCAATACACTTGGTGTTTCTTGCCCCATCTTGACTTGAGCGTCGGAGTGCAAATGGCCTCTAGGGCGCCCCTTTCTCTTTTGCAGGTGCAGATTGTTTCGCAAGAATCAAGCACATATCAACGTGAGGAAGGAGGCGTGTGAGTGTCGTGGAGTCAACTGACAGGCGAGTCAACTGGCAAGAACAATATTAATAATTATTATTAATATTATTAATATTATATTAATATTATTAATTATATTAATAATATTAATATAATATTAACAATATTATTAATATTATATTAATATTGTTAATATTAATATTATTAATTATATTTAGGAGAGGAAGAAGATAAGAGAAGAGGAACAATATTAATAATAGGAAGATTTTTAATAGGACTAAGAGGAGAGGAAGAGAGGAAGAGGGGGAAGAAAGATTAAGAAGAGGAAGAAAAGAGTAGTAAGAGGAAGAAAGAGAGGAGGAAGAGGATAGGAAGAGGAGGAAGAGAGAGAAGAGGAGGAATCTTAGAGGAAGAGAGGAAGAGGAGAGGAAGGAGGAAGAGGAGAGGAAAGGAGGAAAAGAGGAAGATCTTCCTCTTCTCTTCCTCTTCTTCTCTTCTTCCTCTTCTGAATCTTTTCTTCCTCTAGGAAGAGGAGAGGAAGAGGAGGAAGATTTAGAATTCTTCCTCTTCTCTTCTTCCTTTTCTATTCCTCCTCTTCCTAAATTTTCTTCCTCTTCTTTCGTTTTTTCCTCTTCCTTCCTTTTTCCTTTTTCCTCCTAATCTTAATATTTTCCTCTCTTAATCTTCCTCTTCCTCTTCCTCTTCTTAATCCTCTCCTCTCCTATTCCTCCCCTCCCTCCTCCTATTAATAATAATATAATATTAATATCAATATAATTTATATTATTAACATTAATATTAACATTAATATAACTATTACAACTAATAATAAGTATAATAAAAATCGTAATATGATAGAAGAACTTGTCTGGTTTAGTTGTTAAAGCTTCTCTGGTGACTGAAAGGACTTGTGTTCGAGTCCTGCCTGTTGCAGTTTGCTTCCAATATTAATTTGGGACTTGGGTTCGAGTCCTATCCACTGCAAATTGCTATCCGTATGTAAATTATATACGGATTTTGAAATCCGTATGTAATGCTTACCTACGATCCTGGTTCCAAGAAAAATTTCCTAGCCAATTTAAAGACAAGAGAATATTCCAATCACAACTAGTCCAAAACTAAGAGACTTTATATGGAATGCTAGCACCATCAGATAACCCTGCAATATTTGCTAAAGAAGAAGTAGAACACCATTTATCATTCCAGAAATTAATAAAATTAAAAAAATATTTTTTGAGAACTATAATTTACAAGAAAAGTTCAAAGGCATTGGATGGATATTTAAGTATATTAAAAAAAAAATTAAGTGTGACTACTTTTTTTTATCAGCAAAAAATAAATAAAATAAAAGGAGACATTTCAGGGGTGTTCTACCCTTATACAAAAAATGGTCAAGGCCAAACTACTCAACATCTAACCAACATAGATTCTGTCAGACTCTATAAATCAACAAGCTAAGCCTCAGAAAAACATACAAGAGAGATAAAGGAAATGCCACATCAAAACACAAAAACATCTTCCCTCAGAAGGCCCTAACTTCCTTCTAGCTGTATGCGAAACAAATACAAGACAAAAGAAACGCCCTCAAAACTACAGAAAACTCACTATTAACCCTCACCTCAATTTGACAATAGATAACCCTCACCCAAGATAGTAAGGCCGAAAACCTACACTACAAAAGAACAAAATTCTCCTTCTTCAAGATAAGAATCTTTACCAGCACATTGAACCAAGCTTAGCCAACTGGGAGTCAGAAAGCTCTTTCCAAAGTGTCAAAAGACTACATACACATAAACCTGCACAGGAAAACAAAACAAACCTTCCAAACCTGGACAAGAAGTTAGATAATCGATCTACAAACCTCATTTTTTTCAAATACTTCATGCAACGCGTAGGGTTCAAACAGCAATCCAAGTAAGAGAAGTCAGTCAATCTTTCCTTAATCGTAAACCAAGACCAGGATTTCCTTTGAACCACAGTAAAAACCTCTAAAAGGTTCAGCGTTCCATTCTTAAAGATACACCTATTCCTATGAATCCAAATTTCTCCTATAATTGCTACCTAGATTCTCCCCAACATTTATTAACAGCTTCCTTCATACCTATTGGCTTAAACAACACAAAGTGCAATTGCACATCATAGTGGTATACCAAAGAAAACCCTAGCCACTCAAAACAAAGGCCCCAAATTCTCCAAGAAACCTTACACTCTAAAAAGAGATGAATAACCATTTCCTCTTCCTCACCACACAAGGGACAACGATTGCATACCAGAGCAATGCCACGTTGCAAAAGGTTATCCTTAGTAGCAATTATATTAGTCAACAACCTCCAAGCAGTAACTTGCGTCGAAGGTAAAGTCTTTAACTTTTAAAAATCCACCAAGAAATCCCCAGAATCCACTTGCTTTTCCTCCTTTAGAGAATTAAAAGTTTCCTTCACAAAGAACTTCGTGGATGCTGCATCCCTCCAAATCCACTTGTCAACCATGCCTTCACCCTCTTCCACTGGCCTTTTGTTATCCAACAGCTGTAGTAGTTGATCGGATTGACTAGATTCACACACAAAGAGAGCTCTTCTCCACCCCAGCTTCCAAGACCAACTATTATTATTCCATTCACCAACTTGTTATAGGGTTTGACCAACATCTAGCGATACCAAGAACAACCTAGGGAATTTTTTCAATAAAGATTTATTATCCACCCACTTATCCTCCCAAAACCTAATTTCTTTTCCATCTCCTACTACACATCTTCCTTTGTCTTCAAAATCATTTTCCCATTCCACTAAATTCCAAACTACTTTAGAATTATTCTTGAAATCTTGGATCATTGCTATGGTGTAAAGTGGGTTTTGGGTTAACATTTCTACCATTCTTCATTTGTGTAAGACCCAAGTGTATTCGAAATTCAATTTACTTTATTGTATTGTGTTGTAAACAGATTCAGATAGGGTTTCTGAAATTTGTGTGTTATTAAGAGTGTTGTGTGTTCTTGAAGAGTTCAAGATCAATACTCTTGGTTGTTTATGTCATCTGGTTTGATTGATTTAGTGATTTCTCAGTAGTGTGCTAACAACTAGATGTAGCTCTTGGTTGAAAGTAAAATAATATAATCCTTTTTGTGTAATCTCTCTCTTCCTACTATGATATTTGTGATATATTATGTTTTTAGTGTTTTGTGCATAAAACAATCAATTGATTTCTAAATCAACAGGTTTAATTTTTGGCTATATCACTATTAATCTTTTTATAACCAGTTGAGCATATTGATCAATTGGTTGATTTAATTGAAGTTTTCAATTTAACACCAGTATTTGCGAAAATCTTACGAAAACAATTCACCCCCATCTTGTTTCAAGCCACATATTTTAAAATTATTGGTTGCAACATACACTGCATAATCCTCAAGTTGAGAAGGAGACTTAGATATGTAGAGACATTTAATTATTCAATCATATCATAAGTCATAGAAAAAGATCAAATTTAATTTATCATTACCAAAGTTGCAACAAGAAGTATATTCCTTTTTTAAATTTACATTTCCATAATGTGTGAATCTTCAAAAATAAGTTAAAGAAATCCTTTTTAAATTTTTTTTTTTTTGAAAACTAAATTGCTTCATGTTCACAACAAGAACTAGTAAAATAAGGTGGAAGACCTTGATAACCTCTTCAGCAACAACTGGAAACACTTTATTTCATTGTAAAAAAGGTCTTAGAAAACAATGTTATTACTTGTTAGTATTTGGAACCACTTAGAATCGCATCTATAGAAGGTTACAAATATTTTTTCTACCTTGGTAGATGAATTTACTAGGTTCATTTGAATGTGTTTGTTAAAAGGAAAAAAAGAAGAAAGAACAAGTTTACAAAAATTTATAATTAAATATTTCTTGGTGGATGACTTTTCTAGGGTGTTCCTTTATGTACTTTTAATCGTACAAGAAAAAGACTTGAATACTTGATTTTGGTTCTATTCAAAAATTATTTATCACCTATTAATTCTTTTCAATCATACAATGACTTTGGTGCTAACATTTTCTCTCAAAATAAGCTCACCTATTTTAATGAAACATCTAAATATGGGTGTTGGAAAGAATCCATGAGTAAGGATTTACTTGCTCTTAAGTAAAACCAAATTCGGTCCCTAGTGAATCTTCCCCCAAGAAAAAACCCAATTAGATGTAAATGGGTTTAAAATATATTATGTATAAATCTAATGGTACAATTGAAAGATTTGTGGCATAATTAGTCATAAAAGAGTATACACAGATAGAGGGTTTATATAATTTTGAAACTTTCTCTCTGATGACAAAACTTAATATTGTCTGGTTTATTATCTAAGTTACTTGCAACAACAAATGATTGGTTTCAAGATCAAATTGATGTTAATAATATTTTTCTTCATGGTGACTTTCAAGAAGAGACATATATGATTCCACCATTAGGTTTACATCTTAATCTTCCATATCAAGTTTTTAAACTATGCAAGTCTTTTTGGGCTTCAAGCATGCTAGTATAGAATGAAATTCCAAACATATTTCCACTCTCATCTCTTTGGTGTTTCTTCAAATTAATTCTAGTTAGTCTTTTTTTATAAAGATTACAATTTTATGGTTTAGGGTTACTCTTTGCTTACTATTCTTGTGTACGCTAATGATATGATACTCATAAAAATAATGTTGTAGAATTGAATGTTGTCAAGAGTCATCTTAATAGCACTTTTGGGATCAAGGACCTTGGTCCTCTTCGCTTCTTTTCTTAGGATTGGAGTTATGTCCTTCTACAAAGGGTATGATACTTAACCAAAGAAAGTATTGTCTTGACCTACTATCTAGTGGAGATATGTTAGCTTTCAAGCCCATAGCATATCCTATGGATTCATCTTTCACATTGCGTATTGATGAAGAAGAATTATTGGAGAACATTATGAGTTGCTTTATTTAACTAATACTCGTCCAAATATTTATTGTTTTGTTGTCCAAAAGTTGAGTCAATATGTTTATCAATGAAGACAACCTCTCATGCAAGTTATTCATCATGTTCTCATACATCTAAAGGGATCTCCAAATATAGACCTATTTTTTTCTTCAACAATGTTATCTTTAGATTCTGATTAGGCGTATTATCCTGATAGTTGAAATTTTAAAAGTATATCTAAATCCTCTTTTGAAGTTAATTATAAAGCATTAACCTCACTCACTAGTAAACTCCAATACTTGTATAACTAAAAGTCTTACATTTCATGAACATACAAAAATATTAACGTTAATTGTCTTTTAATAAAAAACGAACTTCAAGATAATCTCATTCACTTATTACCTAATTTTTTCTTTCTGTCAAGCTACAAACTTGTTAAGGAAATCTCTTCATCCTAAAGCATTCTAAGCAAATATTTCTAAACTTAATATTTGCAATCCCTTGAATTCTTATAGGAAGATCTTAGCAAAGATAACTTAAATTAATATTAGTTAGATAAAGAAAAAAGAATAATTAATCTTTCTTTTATCTTTACGAGTGATGAATTATTATATTCAATAATTTAAAATGAGTGGTGACATTGAAACAATTTTCATAAAGTATTTATTTTAAAAATAATTTAATAACTAATTATATTAATATTTTAATAATATTTTTATTTTTTTAATTAAATTAATGTATATTATTGTATCATTAAATAAATTTTTCAAATGGATACTTATATGAAAATATGTATTCTAATTATTTTATCGAATAAATCATCATTTGAAAAAAATTATTTTAATACAAAAATTAATTTTTTAATTTAAAAATAAACAATATTATTGAAATATAAATAGAGGTAATTATTGTTTATTAATTGTAGATTGTTAAAGTATGAATAGTGACTAGGACGCTATTACTATTTGTTGTCTTTCTATCTTTATCATGCTGTATGCGTTATATATTTTAAAATTAAAAATAAAGCAAATTCTAGTTGTTCTTCTATATTTTTTATATGTACCGTCATACTTTTTTAATTTAAACAATATCTTTTTTTTTCTTCTGTGAGATATTTCGTAATGTTAATAATCTTTTTCACGATAATTAACATAAATCATAGTTTTAATGTATATTGAATTTTAACTTTTAGTTAGTTGATAATGTAACTACAATTAATTTTGATTTGACCACTCCAACACTCTCCATGTTCCCTACTCAGTTTTACTTCATGTGCATCAATTTTTGTTGTATACTATTGGGAATTATATCACTACAAGGAAAAAAATATATAGCTATACTAGCATAACAAAATTACATGTTTAAATTCATATTAAACAACCAAGAAAAATAAGCTAAGGTGCAAAAATACAAAACCTAGGAAAAAAACCAACGAGGTGAAGAAACAAAGTACAAAAACTCAAAAAAATATTATCTTCGCACTAGAGAATGTCGAATATAACGAATTTTCTCATCAATCCTCTCACACACATACTCAAGTGATGGAACTACTATCTTAAACGTTGTGGCTGGAGAAGAATTAAAGTGTTGCAACTAGAAAGAATGTATTTGACTCAAAGAAAGGAGATATATGGTTGTGGTGGTGAAAGTGAGATTATTTAAAAATGTAATAATATATTATTCATTTAGATTATTTAAAATTTTTAAAAAGGTTAAAATCAACTAATCAATATGAAAGTGCAGGAGCAAGGTAGCAAGGTATTAAGGTGGAGGAAGAATTTGCGAAAAATAAATATCTACTATGTTTGATTTTTTTTCAAGATAAATTCGCAAGCAGATGTAAAAAATTATTTTGTTATTAGGTTACATCATGTAAACATGAAATTGGTTGAAATAAAGAGAAATGAAAAAAAAATATTCGTTTCATTCTTTTTCTATTTTTTAAATTAAATATATTGACTTCTTATTTTCTTAGTTATATCTTTATCTTCATATTTTCATTGTATATAATATTTTATCCTATGAAAAAAATAGGACAGTAAAGAAGTTTTGGTTCATGGAATAGTTCCTAAGTCCACCAAAATGTTGGTGATTTCTTCCTCCACTTTCATGTGTTTCTTCCTACAGTACTTTAAAAAATATTTAAATTATTTTTTATATTTTTTATTTTTTTTAATTTCAGAATATGAAATTAGAATACTTTTCAAGTTATAAAATCTGGAAATTAAAATTTTTATTTTTTTTATTTTAAACTACATAATCTCTAATACAAAATTTATATTTTAGAATTTTAATTCAAAATACAAATTTTATATTTTACATTACATAATTTAAAAAACAAATTTATATTCTAAAATTTATGTTTTACATAATAAAAATTTATATTTTAGATTATAAAACTTATAATTAATATTTTTAACTTTAATAGTATGGAGTGCAGAAAAAAATGTTGCAAAATTTAATAGGATGAGTTGATCTCTTTAATCCACAAACCCGGTATGATCTATCTCGCCTACTTTATCAAACTGATAGGCCAGAGACGAAACAAAATCAAGTTGACCAATCAACTTGCTTTTTACTTAAAATATAAAATAAAAATAATTTAAAAAATAATTTTTATATTATATTATTTATAAATATAGCATTATAAGTTAAATTAACTCAAATTAAATTTTTATTATTAACCATAAAAAAATAATTTAATATTGTTTATTTTAATTTATTAAATTAAAAATATTAATTAATTAAAAACTTAAAAGATTTGTAGAATTAAATATGTCTTTTAAAATATATAAATAAAAAATTTTAAAAGATATAAAATTATAAAAAAAATTAGCAGGCCTTGGGTCCGGCTATCCACCCTTTAATTAAGGTAGGTAAATATTTTGAACATCCCACCCCCATTATAAAATACCAAATCGCACCAAAAAAATGCCGAACTCACCACTTTTAGGACCAAAAACTTCCGAACTGAATTCAAGTGTCTTTAATATAAAATCCAAGTGTCAACCATGGCAAAAAGGAATGGTGACAAATCTAGAACTCTCCTAAGGAAAACTTTAAACAGATATTATTAGAATTTAAATAAATTATTATTATTATTATTATTATTATTATTATTATTTTGAATTGTTTATAAAAAGTTACTTAAACTTTTATTTTAAGGTTAAATGTGTTTTTCATTTTTTAACTATAATACAAAATTGGTTTTGATTTTTAGTTCAAACTTTAAACCATCAAAGTACTTGTAGTATGAAAATGATTGGAATGATTCCTTCTGTATCTGAAATAATTGTTAGTTTTTTTTTTCAAAATTTGTTATTGTTTCGATTGCAAACTGGTGCTCACTGCTTCTAATGGATTAACGAAGTGGAACCTCAAATTGAATGAATTCTACATATAAAAGAACATAATCCAATCATTTTCATACTATAAGTAATTGGATGATCTAAAGTTTGGACTAGGGACGAAAAACATATTTAACCCTTTATTTTATCTCAAATATCATGTTATTGTTTTATCAGCAAAGAATAAAACTAATAAAAGGGATACTTCAGGAATATTTCAACCTTCATACAAAATCAACATTACCGAACTCCAAACATCTGCAAAGGTTAAAGTAATACTCACATAAACCATAAATAGCAATACTAAACATAGCAGAAGAATGCAAAACATTTTACCAATACCTTAACAAAAGGTATTATTCCTTTAAATTGCTATTCTTACCAAACTCCGAACATCGGCAAAGGTTAAAGTAATACTCACATAAACCATAAATAGCAATACTAAACATAGCAGAAGAATGCAAAACCTTTTTACCAATACCCTTAACAAAAGGTATTATTCCTTTAAATTGTTATTCTTTCCATATGGACTCTCAACACTTCTGACACTACATCAATAGAGGCAACCTCTACTTGTTTGCAAACATATAATTACAGATTCGAAATTGTAACTAAGCATCACCTATTGGTTCTATTCCTGATTTATCTATATCTATATATAAAGGGAATTCCCCACTTTAACTACTCTAAATTGTTTTCCTATTTTATCCTTGCTTAATATTTTGTCTTATTAATTTATTTTGGTTATTTAGACATTTTATAATTTTAGAAGTTAATAAAGCAGTTTTTTATTTTAAAATTTTATTTTATTTGTTCTCACTTAACTGGTAGATTGTTACATTAATTTTTATTTATTTTATTTGTTGTCACTTAACTGATAGGAGAGTGGAGAGATTTGTATGTTATTTTTGTTTTAAAATGATCTTCTCTTTATTCTCTTTTAACTTCTCATTTTAACGTTCTTGAGATAAATTATTTTTTAAGAATAAAAAGAAGATCAAAGAAACAGAAATAAAAAATGTAGGAGAAATTATTTTTAAAAAATAAAAAGATAACTCAAAAAAGATAACTAGTAACTAAAATGTATTTCAGGTCCCTTGTTAATGGGGTTAAAATTCCAGAAATTAAAAATATTAAAATATAAATTACACTTGATATTATATACAAATGTACAGTTTTTTTTAATTAAAATAATCATTATAAATGTTAAAAGGGATTCAAAGTGAAATTCCTTCAATAATATGATAAACATTAACCACTACACTAGACAAGTTTCTTTATCATATTATGATTTTTATTATACTTATTATTAATATAAAAACTATAAATAATACAAATAATACAAATAATATAAATAATACAAATAATACAAATGATATAAATAATATAAATAAGATAAATAATATAAATAATATAAATAATAGAGAATATAGATAATATAGATAATATAGATAATATAGATAATATAAATAATATAAATAATAAATAATAAAGAATAAAAAATATAAATAAGAGAAAGAATATAAATAAGATAAAGAATAAAAATAGATAAATAAGAGAAAGAAGAGAAATAAAGAAAGAAGAGAAAGAGATAAATAAGAGAAAGAATAGAAAGAATATAAATAAGAGAAATAAGAGGAAGAATATAAATAGGTAAAGATTAGAATAGTAGAAATAATATAAATAATATAAATAAGATAAATAATAAAATCTTATTAATAATATAAATAATGTAAATATTATTAATATAGAAATAATATAAATATTATTAATAATATAAATGATATAAATATTATTAATAATATAAATATTATTAATATTATTAATAATGTAAATATTATTAATATCATTAATAATGTAAATATTATTAATATCACTAATAATGTAAATATTATTAATATCACTAATAATGTAAATATTATTAATATCATTAATAATGTAAATATTATATTATTAATAATATAAATATTATTAATAAAAATATAAATAAAAATAATAAAAAAATCTTAATAATATTAACTATAAATATTGTATTAAATATAAATAAATTTATTAACTATACTAAATAATATTAATAATATTAACAATATTTGATAATCATATTAATAATATTAACAATTTAAATAATATAAATATTAATATTATTAATTGTAAGGACCTATAAATTATGTGGAATAGAAGTGATAGATTTTAAATAATTTCTGAGTATATTATTATTTAAAATAAAAAGAACATAAAAATAGAAAATTATAATAGTGGTCAGACCTCGGACGTCGCCTAAGGTCTGGGGTCAGCTGGTAGAGGGCGGTCGGTTGACCATTGTACCAACCAAGTAGTCAGGTGCAATAACTTTATCGTGAGATAATCACGTGGGCGTGCTTGTGGTGGGGAGGCACGTGAATCAAGAAGGGTAAGAGAAAGGAAGGTGTAGCTTAGAAGTCGATGAGATTGCCGTTTGTTGAAGAAGGCGGCGGCCTCCGACTTCCCCCGTATGAAATCAGCAATCGCCTATGGTGTACATGATCGCCGAAAAGAGCACGTCGCCGAGTATTTGAGAAGACTTGGTAAGCACTTAGTATGTGGTCTAAATACAGAAGATGAGTGATATAGAAGACAGGTGGCATATCTGCCACCATGAGTAGTGTGAGCCGTGATACCACAGACTTAGAGGAATGGGAGGACGAGCCCTCAGCTGGGTGTGACGATGTGACATCGGTGACCAGAGTGAGGCGAAGTGTCCTCGTCACACACAAGGGCGATAAGAGATCGCCAACAGGATGAGAGGAACATCGGTCATCAACCAGGATGGGAGACACATCGGTTGTCTGCCAGGGTGACACATCGATTGTCTGCCAGGGTGAGACATCGGTTGTCTGCCAGGGTGAGACATCGGTTGTCTGCCAGGGTGAGGAATCAGTCGTCCGTCAGGAAGAGGAATCAGTCATCGCCAGTATGAGAGGCATCGGTCATCGCCGGTATGAGAGGCATCGGTCATCGCCGGTATGAGAGACACATCAGACATCAGTAGATGGTGGATGGACATCGCGCGGTCAGTCATCGGTGGAAGGGCATCGCGCGGTTCCCTGCTACGCGTGTTAAAGTGGGACCCAGGCTCCCCGCGAGAACGTCCTGCATGCGCGACACGTAGACAGAAAGGGTGTTTCAGAATAGTTAGCATCAGAGAGTTGGTATGGAAAGTGACCCAGAGTTGGTATGCGCAGAGACCCACGTGGTCATACTGTTCAAGGAAGTGTGCACGCAAGCTTCCTGCAGAGTGGGTGGTGGCAGCGACATTTCTGGACAAGTTGGTTTAGATTCAAAACTCACTCCTGAGAGGCAGTGGACGTTGCTGTGGTTCGAGAGTGATTGAGTGAGTTAGCTTTGGTTCCCTGTTTCCTTCCTCTCCTTCTCCCTGCGTTCAGACGTCTTAGCGTACCAGTTGAAGATCGGCGACTGCCCCTGGGTTCCTGACGTTGTGCCCTGCAAGTTTTTGGATCAAAGCCTTAAAACAGAGCTCGGGTATCCTTAAGTCTCGGTGGGTTTGGAGCTCTTAGTGAGATTTTACGCACGTCCAGGTAAGGGAAGCTAGATTTATTTTCAATAGAACCTTAAGCTAGAAGATTCTGATGTTGGGGCGATGTGGTCGCCGGTTTTAAACGTTCTTACACGCTGCTCTGTTTTTGGTGTGTGGATTGGAAATTTATTTGAGCTTGAAAATGTGATACTTTAAATATGGTAGATGCTGTGAAATACATATGATTTTCGGAATCTTGAACTTTAGTATGATTTGGATTGTTTAGAAACGGTGTAAAAATATGTATGATTGACTGGTTCAAATTGTGTGTTGTATGATATATGGAGTGATGTGAAAAGTGGGATCAAGGCATAATATTTTCAGGAAAGAAAATATCGTGTAAGATCGTGTAGAGTGTGCATTGACCGGTGATTTGTCTAGAAGGAGATATCCTGACTCTCCTGGTATAATGGAATCATATAGATGAAGTTATTCAGGCGTTGAGAGTCGAAGGAGGTTCATATGTATGGGTAAGTTGTTTGAAAGATAAATAACTTGACCTGTTGTATGGATTAACCCTGTCATACTAGGAGAGTGATGATATTGAGATTGAGATTATTTTATGCGCATAGCTGTGTGGATTTCACAGCGACCCTGTGTGGATTTCACAGTGGTGTAGTATGACAGGTGCAGATCTCTGAGTCTAGTCAATGCACGAGTCTTCCGGAAGTAGTGTCAAGTGTCTATGTGTGATGAGTCAGTGGAAGTCTGACGTGAGAAAGAGAAATATTGAAATTGTTAATAGACACTTGATGAATTATGTGAAATGAATGACACTTGAGGGAATTGTGAAATGTGTAAATATTTGATGGTTTATGTTGATGTAAAGTTTCATATTTAAAGTTTAAAAAAAATATCTGGCTTACCCCTGTGTTTTGTTTTCTTAAAACTGTGATGATCGTGTAATTACACGGGAGCAGATGATGTTGCAGGCAGTAGAGCTCCTCAGTGAGCAGATGAAGAAAAAGAATAGTTTGAATTTGACTCAAATGTTGTATTTCCGTTTTGAAACTGTTTGATGGATATGTATTAAAACCCCTAGACAAGGGATGTTCTTTTCAGATACAATGTATGAGATGGATGTATTTTATTATATATACATATGTTAATTTTGATATTATTGTTTTATCTTTATTTTATTATATAAAAATGAATAAGATATTTTAGGAGCGTTACATTAATAATATTTCTATTATTAAATTTTTAATTTTATAAATATTATTAATATTATTAATATCATTTATATTATTTAAATTGTTAATGTCATTAATATTATTAAATATGTAATAATTATAATTAATAATAATAAACATAAACATAAATAATAATCAAAAAAATAAAAAAATAATAATAAAGAAACTAAAAATAAAATACACTTTATGGTGTGTTACATATGTAATTTACATATGGATCTATAGTCCGTATGTAACACTTATCTACGATAATTTTACATATAAATTTTTGTCTGTATATAATCTGTATATAACTATAATCTGTATATAACTATGTTTTATATATGGATTTTGACAATATGTAATTCTAAATTTTTTTATAATGATCATATTTGTAAAGAAAAAACATAAAAGTACTCTTTTAAATGCAGAAAATATACCGAATTTATTTTAGTGATATATATTTGATTCTCAATATTCAATCTGTTGCATTGCATCTTCCCTCATAAACATTTACTCAGCTTTATAACAAAACCGAAGCTGCTTCTCAAAATTCCAGACTTCCGCTGCATAACTTGAGCTTGTCTAGCATAACTACCATCCAGCCTCCCATCCTTCATTAATTATCCGCATAATTTCATCTTGATATCATGTTTTAACAAGTTTACTTTCTTAGTCAAATATCTATAGGGGATGTAAAGATACATTCAAGTCACTTGAATTACGAGATAAAATATAAGAACAAAATTGAAACAATGTTAATATACATAATTGATATGAAAAACACTTATGGAATATATACAAGTAGCAAATTGTGTCTCAATCTTTATAAATTAAGTATATATTTCAATTGTCTCAGTAATACAAGAAATAATTTGACTTAAGAAGATACTTGAACATGTTCGTAAAAAATACAATGTTGTAATTATTCCTTGTAATAATAAATAAGTCATTACTATGAATAAGAATCCGCTCTACCATTAAAAACACAAAAATATATAATTATCAAACATATCATTATTCTATTGGACAAACAATTGAATAAAATATGAAACTAAAGTTTTGTGTATAATTATCAAACATCAATTGAATAAGATGTAAAAGTTTTGTAAGTTATCATCAACTTATTGATATTCTCATGAATTTTTTTAGAATGTTTTTTAAAAAGAGAAGTTTTATGAATTAAAGAAGAACATATTAAAAATGAAAATTTTGAATCATGTATTGTTATAATTGAGTTACTTGTTTTTTACAATGCGCAACATACCAGTACTAGCGTTATGTGCAAATTTTCTTTGAGAGTATAAAAGCAAAAAATAACCTCTCCAAATTGTTGCTTTCTTTTAATATTTATCAATTTATCATATAAAGAATAAAAGTAATGGAACCAATAGTGAGATCTTAAATCAGATATAGAGTTCTTTAGCAACAAGTGTGACACTTGCATTAATCTTAGATTGAGATATTAAGTCTGGTTTTTTAATTATGAATATTTATATAATAATAATAAATAATTAAAAATAATATTAATAATAATAGATGAAATTATTAATAACTATAATCTTCTTTTACTTTACCAGAAGTTACTTTTTAATTAAATAATTTCTCTTAATTTCTATCCTTTTTTTTCTTTCACTTGTGCGTACAAGTCAAAAGAATAAAAAAATATGAATTTTGCGTGAAGTGAACGTGGGGCATCCATCTGATTTTCCAAAGAGCCACTTCTAAGAAGGGTAACACAACATGGCTAGTTCTATCAAATATATTGACTATCGGTGTACGTGCTGGGTATCCTTTTCTTCGTCTCTTTCACATGAAGACACGGCACTACCAAACTAAGTACGATGATGACTTTGAGAATGTTGGTGACCTTATATTACGAGGCGTCTTTTGATATAGATTATACATGGCCTAGCTTTTTCCACTGCATTCAAAGGCGAACAGCAAATAACTCCAACAGCCATGGATGCTGCAAGTGCTGCTCCTTTGCACATAGCAATATTTCCATGGTTTGCTATGGGACACCTCACCCCTAATCTTCACCTCTCCAACAAGTTAGCAGAGAGAGGCCACAGAATCTCCTTTATAGTCCCACAAAGAACACAAACCAAACTACACCACCTCAATCTCCACCCTCATCTCATCACCTTTATCCCCATCAAACTTCCTCATGTTCATGGCCTTCCTCACCATGCTGAGACCACTTCAGACGTCCCCTTCTCTTTATTCCCACTTCTTGCCACCGCCATGGATCGCACACAGAAGGACATTGAACTTCTCCTCAGGGATCTCAACCCCCAAATTGTTTTCTTCGATTTCCAACATTGGCTACCCAACTTGTCTCGGAGCCTAGGCATCAAGAGTGTCATGTATCTCATGCTTTACCCATTATCATCGGCATACCTTGTAGAAGAACCAAGAAGAAGCCAAGGAAGAGAGTTAACTGAACTTGATCTAATGGAACCTCCTCCGGGGTTCCCTGATTCATGCATCAAGTTTCAGCCACATGAACTTCAGTTCCTCGTTGCAATAAGGAAATTGGAGTTTGGAAGTGGTGTTCTCCTGTACGATCGGGCATACAAAGGTTTCCACTCCGCGGATGCCATTGGATACAAAGGTTGCAGAGAAATTGACGGGCCATATGCTGAGTATCTTGAAACTGTGTATGGGAAGCCTGTTTTACTTTCCGGGCCACTTTTACCTGAGCCACCAAACACCACTTTAGAGGGAAAATGGGTGTCATGGCTTGGGGGATTCAACCCGGGTTCCGTTATTTTCTGTGCTTATGGAAGCGAAAGCCCGTTACCACAAACTCAGCTTCAAGAGTTGTTGCTTGGTCTTGAATTAACAGGTTTTCCATTTCTTGCGGCTCTTAAGCCCCCTGATGGATTTGAGTCTATTGAAGAAGCTCTGCCAGAAGGGTTTGGAGAAAGGGTTAAAGGAAGAGGGATTGCATATGGAGGTTGGGTACAGCAACAATTGATTTTGGAACACCCTTCTGTTGGGTGCTTCATAACACACTGTGGAGCTGCTTCTGTGACAGAAGCGCTTGTTAACAAGTGTGGGTTGGTGCTGCTACCACGACTTGGTACTGATCATATCATGAATGCAAAGATGTTGAGTATGATCTTAAAGGTTGGAGTGCAAGTGGAGAAAGGTGAAGAAGATGGGTTGTTCACAAAAGAAAGTGTATGCAAAGCTGTGCAAACTGTTATGGAAGATGGGAATGTGGTTGGCAGAGAAGTGAGAGAAAATCATGCCAAACTCAGGAATTATTTACTAAGTGACAATCTAGAATCGTCATGTGTTGATAGGTTCTGTCAACAACTACAAGATATTTGTTATAGGAGTCCTCATATATTAACAACCGAATAATGAATTGCTAGAAGAGGACTTTCATCAAGATAATTGCAACCAATTCTTCAAGTCTTCAGTCAATTCTTGCTTCATGTTTCTTCACTTTAATTTTTTTTTCCTTCCTTCCTCTACAAGTTCACAGTCCTCATATAATAAAGTTATAATTTATTTTAGTCATGTAATCTTTTTTTACTTAGATCCAATGAGTGTCACCTTTATTTATAACGAGTGAAGTCATGATCTACTTGGTTTGTGGATCCACCTGGAAAAGACAACAAAGAATGCAAAAAAATAAAAGTTGATGTGTATGTAAATAAAAAACAAACAAAGTAGTTTATGTGGTACCTTTATTGTGGTTCTTATTACCTAAAGTAGGTAAATGAAACACCACAAGAAATGGAGAAAACAATGGAGACGATTTTTACAAGATTTTTCAGAGGAATTTATATTTTTGACTGAGACAAAGATTTTGTAAAAATTGAAATGTCTTTTTTGTTGGTTTTCCACTAATTGTGAAGGTATGGAAAAACTAGTCACAAAGCTATTTCCTCTGTTAATGAAAGTAATTTTATTAAAACAATCCTGGTAAACAATTGTACTGTAAAAATATTTAGATTGTTCTAATAAAATTTCACAAGTTTTTTAGGAACCACTACAATAAAATCATTAAATAGAAACCAATTTTAGAGACAAAAAATAATTAGTAGCTATATTAACTAAATTAGAGACCATTTTAGAAACTAAAAAATTGTTTTGGTTTCTAAATTAGTTTCTATCATTGTTAAATAGTTTCTAAATTGGTATCTAATTAGCTACCAAGGTTTTTGCTATCAGTAATAGCCGCATTCTTAAATCAAAGCGCTTGATTTAAGAATGCCGCTATTACAAATAGCGACCTTCTTAAATCAAATTAATTTAAAAAATGCCACTGCGTTTTGAAAGACAGCGTCTGACCGTAAAAACACATTAAATAATGGGTCGTTGTTTTAAACTTTTGTAGTAGTGAGTCATTACAAATAGTATGAAAAATACTAGTACTAGACTCCTCTCCTTTCGACTCAATATTAATCAACTCTTTAGAAGATATCTCTATTTCTTTCTTATCATTTCCTAGATTGTAGGAGATTCTATTGTTAATGTATCTATAATTTGAGGTACCTCCTTTTGAGTTTCTAGGGATGGAGATTCTAGTTTTCTTGGAAGAGTTTCTATTTTTTCTCTAAATTCTCTCTCTCTCTCTCTCTCTCTCTGTGGATATAATCTTTTTCTCCATCTATAAATTTTTGACCTATTGTAATAAATTTCTTTAGATATGGGAAAGTAGGTTACAAACAATAGGTTCATTAAAAGATACCTTTTGAGAAGTCTTCTCCCTATAATGTAGTTTGGATGAATAACCCTCCCTTTTGTAATCTTTTTTAGGGTAGGTCGAGTTAGAATATTGATCCATAATATAGGAGTTATAGAAGACCATATAGATATGCTAAACAATAGAAAGATATTATTGACAAATTGGTTTAAGAATATCTCAATAGTGGGTTTATTCAAAACAACAACAATTCTTATGCGATTCCAGTAGTTTTGGTGGGCAAGAAGGATGGTACATGGAGATTATGTGTTGACTATAGGGACCTTAACAAACAAACTATAAAAGACATATTTCCTATACCTCTTGTGGATGACCTCCTAGACGAGCTACACGGATCAGCTCTCTTTTCAAAAATTGACCTCAGAGCTGGCTACAATCAAGTCTGCATGGATGAAGCTGATGTCCATAAAACAACCTTCAAGACTCATGTTGGACATTTTGAATATTTGGTTATGCCATTTTTTTTATGATATCTTGATTTACAGTGAAACATTGGAAAATCATATGACTTATCCAGAACAAGTGTTGTTGACTATGCGACAACAATCTCTATTTGCAAAAAAATCTAAATGCTATTTTGGAGTGAAAAAAGTAGAATACTTGGATCACATTATTTCTAAACAAGGAGTAGCCACTAATCCAGAAAAGATTATGGTTGTGCAACAGTGGCCAATGCCCAAAACAATTAAACAGTTGCGTGGATTCCTTGGGCTAGCATGTTATTACAGAAGATTTGTGAAAGGGTATGGAAATATTACTAGACCCTTAAAAAATATGCTAAAGAAAAATAGTTTCTGTTGGTCTGCAGAAGCTAAAGCTACCTTTCAGGATCTAAAAGCTAGTTTGGTAAGTGCACCGTTCTTGCTTTACCAAATTTTTCTAGACCATTTGTTGTTGAGGTGGGTGCTGGAAGTACAGATATTGGGGTTGTTTTAATGCAAGAACCCCATCTTGTAACATTTATTAGTCGTGCCTTGAATTTACAGCAACAATCTCTTTCCACTTATGAAAAAGAATTGTTAGCCTTAGCTTTTGCAGTACAAAAGTGGAGATATTATTTGCTTTATTCTCACTTCATTATAAAAACGGATCATAGAAGTCTCCTATACATATTGAGTCAAAGATTGACAACACCCTTCCAGCAAAAATGGTTGGTCAAAATCATGGTGTTTGATTTCTCTATTGAATTCAAACAGGGTCATACAAATGTGGCTGCAGATGCTTTATCTAGGAATGATATAGTGGAAACCATAACTATCACTACACTTACTCCTAACTTTGACTTAATGGAAAAAGTTATAGTGTCATGGTAGTATGACATATTCTTACAATAACTCATACAGGATATCCAATCTATGGCAGCCACTCATAGACATTATACATGGCACTAAGGTATTCTGCACAAAAAAAGGCCATTTGGAGGTGGGTAAAGATGCAGAGTTGAGAAGGGACATTCTTCTTTGGTTACATTTTTCTGCTATTTGTGGCCATTCAGGTAGAGATGCTACTCTAAAAAAAATGCAAGTTCTCTTTTATTGGAAAGGAATGACAAAAGATGTCAAATCTTTTGTTATGCGGTGTGAAATCTGTCAACAATGCAAATATGATGTAGCTATGTCTCCAAGACTGCTGCAACCTTTACCTATACTTGGAAGAATTTGGCAACATATTACAATGGATTTTATAGAAGGACTAACTTCTGCTAGAATTCATGACTTTAACAAGACGGAGGGGGGTGAATTGTTAAGTGATTTTCGCAAATATTGGCTAAGAATGAAGATTATTGAAGAATTACAAAAAGAACAATCAAGGAAGCCAAGAAATCAAAACTATTAAAACTGTTTGCAGAAAAATAATCAGTTGAAATTTCGTTTTAACTGGTTGTTTATAGCAGTAGAGGCATAAAACACATCAAATAGTTTGTAATGAGAGAGAGAGAGAGAGAGAAAAGCTTGCACAAACAATTTATACTAGTTCACTCCTTACTAGAGCTACATCCAATTCCTAAAAAAACCACTGGGTATTCCACTATGTAATCAACCACAGATTACAACACACAAACAACATAAAGAGGTGATCTTGCCACCACAAGAACACACACCCTCTTTGCCTTATCACACACATAGTCAGAACAACCCTCTGACTTGCAGATTTACTGTTTTACAAGTATACAAAATGAAAAAAAATTACAAGAATATAAGGAACAGATTACACCTGATTTAAGAGAAATCACAGAGCTCCTAATCCACTTCTTGAACCACTTGCACAACCTAAGGAAATTTAGCAAAGCTTGAATCAAATCTCTAAAAAGAAGTTTTAAATCTCTCTTTTTGTCACTTATCAAATATGGAGGGTAACCCAGTTTTATAGCTCTTCAAACTAGCCGTTTTAGGCAGTTAAACATGAGCCAAAACAATTTCAAATAAACTGAAAATAGATTTAACAGGTTTTTGAAAAGTTGTTAAGAAATTCAAAAATCAACCGGTTGAAAAGACGATTTAATCGATTGAATTGGTTTTGGCAGTTAGTCAACCAAATCAAAGACAGTTTGAAAACCCTCCAAATAGGTTGGGTGAAAAACAATTCATTAAACCAAGAAATCAATCTGTTATTTTTCACTTAGCTTTGAAAAACATTTTTTATTTTCAAAACCATATTGATTCAGCTGTGCATTAGTTTAAGAATGAATCTTACAAATTCTAAACTACCTAGAACATAACCCTAAACACCAGTAGCACAATCTTCAAGCTTCCTTCACAAATTTGAAATCATCAAAGCTTCATTTTCAACATTCTCCCCCTATTTGATGAAGACAAATCCCTGGGTTGCTTTGGGATGTTCTGATTAGAATTTGGCACAACCTACAATCATAAAAAGGTGCAAAAGAAAAAGATAATTTGTTCCAGATATATCATTCAACGCAAAACCAGTTTCCACTAGGTGATTTCCAAGGAGGAAGATCAACCAAATCAGTGTGAAAACCAGTTGCACATACATAGGTGCAGCATCAAAAAAAATAGTCGGTTAAAATGCAGGAATAATCGGTTAAAATTATTAAAGTACAACAATTTATCATCTATCTAATGCAGTTTTTAAACAGAATAAGTGCAGGAATTAGATGATTACAGTCCAAAGCCACTTCTCCCCCTATTTGTCTTCACAAATGGAGTATAAGAAGGGAAACAAAACAACAAGTATATTAGAACATAGTTTATAAGTCAAGAATGCCTAGCTCATTCCTTAAAGTGAAAAACTTGTCCTTTGATAAGGGTTTTGTGAAGATGTCTGCAAGCTGCCTATCAGTGGCAATGAATTTGACTTCACAATCACCATTGGTTACATGATCTCGAATGAAGTGATGACGAATTTCAATATGTTTGGTTCTCGAGTGCTGGACTTGTTCTTTGTGAGGTTGATGGCACTTTTATTGTCACAAAATAAAGGTACTTTGCTAACATGTAAACCAAAATCTTCAAGTTGTTGTTTGATCCATAAGATCTGAGCGCAGCAACTCCCTGCAGCAATCTATTCTACTTCAGCTGTTGAGAGAGCTACACAGGCTTGCTTCTTTCTGTGCCATGACACCAAACTTGAGCCAAGAAGTTGACAGGTTCCACTTGTGCTCTTTCTATCTAATTTGCAACCTGCAAAGTCAGAATCTGAATAACCAACTAGTTGTATAGAAGAATTAGATGGATACCATAGCCCAACAGTAGTTGTCCCTTTTAGGTATTTTAAAATTCTCTTAACAACTTTGAGATGTGACTCTTTTGGATTTGACTGATATCTTGCACAGAGGCATACTGCAAACATTATATCCGGACTGTTGGTTGTAAGGTAGAGTAGGGAACCGATTAAAGCTCTATACTTTGTTTGATCAACAACAACTCCAGCCATATCTGCGTCCATATAACAGTTTGTGGCCATTGTGTTGAGGCTTCTTTGCAATTCTCCATTTCATATCTTTTGAGAACCTCTTTGTAGTATTTTGGTTGGCTTAAGAAGATGCCTTCTTTTGATTGCTTGACCTGCAATCCCAAAAAGAAGGAGAGTTCCCCCATCATGGACATTTCAAACTCCCCCTGCATAGCTGATACAAATTCTTTACACAATTTATCATTAGATGCTCCAAAGATAATGCCATCAACATATATCTGTATTAAGATAACATCAGAATCAGTTTTCTTAATGAATAGGGTTTTATCAATCTTTCCTCTTTCATAGTTGTGAGATAGAAGAAAATTTCTTAACCTTTGATACGACTATTTGGGGGCTTGCTTGAGACCATACAAAGCCTTTTTTAGCTTGTATAAATGATTTGGATATAGATGGTCTTCAAACCCTGGTGGTTGTGAGACAAAGATCTCCTCATTGACAAATCCATTTAGAAAGGCAATCTTAATGTCCATCTGGAACAACTTAAAGCCACTCATGCAAGCATAGGCAAGTAACAATCTTACTACTTTTAGCCTGGCTACAGGTGCAAAGGTCTCATCATAATCAATTCCTCTTCTTGATTGTACCCTTTTGTAACAAGCCTTGCTTTGTTCCTTGTGATCACACCTGCCTCATCAAGTTTGTTTATGAAAATCCACTTCGTTCCTATGACATTCATCTGATTTGTCCTCGGAACCAGGGTCCATACATTATTCTTGACAAAGTGAATTGAATCCTCATGCATAGCAACAATCCAATTTTCATCTTGAAGAGCTTCATTGATTGTCTTGGGTTCAACATTGGAGACAAATGCCATGTACTCGCAGAAGTTTGATACAGTCCTTCGTGTAGAGACAAACTCCTTTATGAATCTGACCAATAATGTTGTCAACCGAAAGATCTCTAGGTATCCTCCACTCTTTAGGAAGCTCATCCTATTGCATATTTTTAGCCAGTTGTTTCGCAGAATCAATCGGTTGATTTTCTGGATTATTTTCCAGATTCTTTAGGAAGATATTCTACTTATCTTCTTCTGCACTGATCTTTGCTGGACCTTGTTCTACATTGTTAGACTCATAAAAATTAACATTTACAAATTCTTCAATAGTCATAAGCCTTTTATTATAAACTCTATAAGCATGACTAGATAGAGAGTAACCAAGGAAAATACCATTGTCTTCTTTCTCATCAAACTTACCAAGGTTGTCTTTGCCATTATTCAAAATATAGCATTTACAACCAAATACCTTTAGATGAGAAATGTTAGGCTTTCTTCCATTGTGCACTTTATATGGTGTCTTTTTCAGAATAGGTCTGATGAGGACCCTATTCATCACATAGCATGCGGTGCTCACTGCATCTGCCTAGAAATACTTTGGCAAAGAAGATTCACTTAGGATGGTTTTGGCCAGCTCTCAAGAGATCTGTTCTTCCTCTCCACTACTCCATTCTGCTGCGATGTTCTTGGTGCAAAAAAGTTGTGAAAGATGCCAAGCTTATCACATAAGGAGCTAAACTTCTCATTTTGAAATTCTCTACCATGGTCACTGTGGATGACACAGATGTTGCTGCAACAAGAGTTCTGTAGCCTCTTGGCTAGTTTCTTGAATGCAGAGAGGGCATGAATTTTTTATTCCAAGAAAAGTGTCCATGTAAACTTGGAAAAATCATCAACTACAACAAGAGCATAATAATTTCCACCTAGACTCATAGTTCTAGAAGGGCCAAATAGATCCATGAGATGCAATTCAAGAGGTTTTGATGTGGAAACTATGTTTTTCAATTTAAAGGAATGTTTGGTCTATTTTCCCTTTTGACATGCTTCACACACATGACCTAATATGATTCCAAATATAACTAACAATAGAATTGGAAATTTAAGGTTACAGAAAGGAATCAATTAAAAATAAAAACAATGAAAATCTGTATAGAGGAAGGCGCCACAAACAAAGTTTGATAAGCTTAAGGATGATCGCCACAAGAATTGGTGGATTCTTGATAAGATTACAAGATGCAGGGAAAAATCCTCGTAGAGAAATATTCTCTCTTAAAATTTCCAAAATATTCATCCCTCATTATGATTTCCAAAAGTGTATAAATACAAATTTAGTTATAGGTCTTGGGTTCAAATCCTAAATCCAAGCAAAATAATAATATTATTTTATTTTAATACTCCAAGCATGTTGTGCATATAATCAACTTAGTCTTTTTAAACTGTGTGTCATTCAACAATTGGACCTCCAAAAGATTACCCGCCCTTGGGCTTGGATGTTTGCATCATTCCCTCCTTCTTGAGAAAGACTTTGGATGTCCACATCATTCTCTCTTTCTTGAGAATGACCTTGGATGTTCGCATCATTCCCTCTTTCTCGACAAAAACTAGATGTTCGCATCATTCCCTCCCTCTTGAGAAAGACTTGAAGTTAAGTCCAAAGCTTCATCGTCTGCAGTAAAAGGAGACAAATCAGACACATTAAAAGTGCTACTCAAATTGTACTTACTTGGAAGATCCATCTTGTAGGCATTATCATTAATCTTTTCTAACAATTGAAAAGGTTCATCCCCTCTAGGTTGGAGTTTAGGTTTTCTTTGTCCAGGGAACCTTGTTTTCCTCAAGTGTACCCAGACCCCATCTCCAGGATCAAAGATTACTTTCTTTCTTCCTTTGTTAGCTTGTTTAGAATATCCTTCAACTTTTTTTTTTTCAATTTATGCTTTAACCTTTTCATGTAGCTTTCTCACATAGTCAACCTTAGCATGTGCATCTTTATGCTTTAAAACATAAATGTTAGGCATAGGTAACAAGTCTAATGGATTTAAAGGATTTAATCCATACACAATTTCAAATGGATAACAATTAGTTGTGCTACGAACAACCCTATTGTAAGCAAGCTCAATATCAAGTAAACATAATTCTTGGATAACCTTCACTTTTTCATAATCTATTTGAACTCCTTTGGCCTTTACCACAAAACCCAAGAATGCAAGTTGTTCAGTACAAAATGTACATTTATCAAGATTAGCATACAACTTTTCTTTTCTAAGAACATTCAAAATAGCACACAAATGTTCCACATGTAATTCCAGACTAGAGCTATAAATGAAGATGTCATCAAAATACACCACAATAAATTTGCCCAAAAATTATCTCAAAACATGGTTCATCAATCTTATAAAAGTGCTTGGGGCATTTGTTAGCCCAAATGGCATCACACGCCGCTCATACAATCCATATTTTGTTTTAAAGACAGTTTTCCATTTATCCAATAAATCATCTGACCTAGGAATAGGGTATCTATACTTGATGGTAATGTTATTTAGTGCTCTACAGTCTGTGCACGTCCTCCAAAAGTCATCCTTTTTAGGCCCCAAAATGATTGGAACAACACATGGGTTCATGCTCTCTTGTACTCATCCTTTGTTCATCAATTCTTCAACTTGAGTTTGGATCTCCTTTGTCTCTTGAGGGTTGTTTCTATAAGCTGGCCTATTAGGCAAAGATGCCCCTGGAAGAAGGTCAATGTGGTGTTCAATTCCCCTTATAGGTGGGAGTCCGCTAGGAATTTCACTCGGAAACACATCCTTGAATTCCTACAAAAGAGAATCAACACTAGGAAGAAAATTAATTTGGTTAAAAGTGTTGTTTTTGCAATAATAAAGAGTTTTGGTAGAAAGTAGCAACTTCTTCACTTCCTTCACTTGTAGTAATCCACTCATTTTTCCCTCATGTATTTCTCTCGTTTTAGGTGTTTCACTCATCTCTCTTTTCTCTTAGACTTTATTTTCTCTCAATTTGATTTGATCTTCACACACCTCTCTAGGAGATAAGGGTTTGAGAATGATCTTCTTGTTATTCTGCATGAAAGAGATTCTATTGGTGAAACCATCATGAATAGCTTTGGTGTCAAACTGTCATGGCCTCCCTCACAAAATGTGAGTTACCTCCATTGGAACCACATCACACAAGACATTGTCATTAAATTGTCCTATGGATAGGTTCACCTCCACTTGCTTGCTCACTGTCATCTCTCCATCTTCACTAAGCCATTGAAGCTTGTATGGCCTTGGGTGCAATTTTTTCTCCAAATTCAATTTGGTAACTAGTCTTGAGCGAGCTACATTGGTGCAACTTCCTCCATCAACTATGAGTGAACATATTTTCCCTTGAATGGAACATCTAGTATGGAAAATATTTTCCCTTTGGGTTTGGTCCAAAGCTTGCATTTTGCTTCTCATAAGCCTCTGAATAATCAACGAATCACCCTCCAATGCATCCAACTCCACCGCTACCTCTTCCTTCTCTTCTTCACTTGAAGATTCATTGACTATTTGTGCATTTGATAAAATGACCCTATTCTTTTTTGTTGGACATTCTAAAGCATAATGTCCTCTTCCCAAGCATTTGAAACATTTTACCTCACTTGTCTTCCTTTTAGGTGGTGAATTATTATATCTATTAGGTGACTTCCCACTTGAAGACGTGGCCGAACTTGAGGGAACTCCTTTATCCTTCATAACCTTATCCTTCCAATTGTAATTTTTATTATTTTTAGAACCCCTCCTCATGATTCCCTTTCTCTTGAGTTGTTGTTCTACTTGGTTAACCTTGTGCAACAAATCCTCCATGTCAACATACTCTTGCAGCTCCACAACATCCCTAATATCATGGTTCAATCCATTCAAAAACCTAGCCATGGTTGCTTCGTTTTCTTCATTATTTCCAGCTCTAATCATGGTCATCTTCATCTCTTTAAAGTATTCTTCCACACTTCTATTCCCTTGAGTTATTCTTTGAAGTTTGAGTTGCAACTCCTCTTGGTATCTTGCTGGAATATATCTAATCCTTTTCATTTCACTTCAAGAGTCCACCATGGGCTCCTCATATCTAATTTTCTCCCTTTGGTATTTATTCCACCAAGTTAAGGCATAATTTGTAAATTCAGCTGCTGCCAACTTCATCTTTTGCTCCTCATTATACTCATTGCAAGCAAACACTTGCTCTACTTTAATCTCCCATTCTAAGTAAGCTTCAAGATCATTCTTCCCTTTGAATGTGAGAATATTTAATTTTATCCCATCAAATCTTAGTTGTCTTTGTTCTCCTTCATTCTCTCTTTTCCTCCTCCTATCTCCCCTTCTATTTTCATGATTTTCTTGTTGTGTCTGCTCCATTTGATCTAACCTCTCATGGAGTCCATCACTTTGTTGTTTCATTAATCTATCCAAATGTTGTGTTAAGACTTTCATCTGTATTTGTAAAAGTCCTCTATTTGACGTTTCCCCTGCCATGCTCAAGTAAACAGATTAAAAATAACAATAAGTATAGGCCTTACACCATTTTCTCACGTGTTTACACTCAACACTCGTGTTTCACACAATAAGGCTTTTTTTTTTGTAATGATTACACTTCCTTTTACCACTCGTTCTCTGACTTAAGATTCTTACAAGAATCTAAGCAATCAAGAATCAAGAATCACTTTCAAAGGTAGCAAAATAGAAGCTTAAAATAAAATTTTGATATTTTAACATTAATGAGGGAAAAAATAAAATAAAAAAAATAGTGAAGAACAATTTCACTACTAAGAAACAAGTAAGACAATTATAATATATAAAGAAAAAAATTATGTAAACAGGACACTTGAAACTTATAATTTTTAACAAACAGGAAGTATTGGAAAAAAAATAGTGAAGAACAATGTCACTACCAACAAACAAGCAAGACAATTATAATATATATAGAAAAAAAAAATATGTAGACAGGACACTTGAAACTTAGAATTTATTTTTAACAAATAGGAAGTATGCAATGAATGATGAATGATTGCTATTCTTTTTTTCTTTTTTCCTTTTCTTTTTTTTTAATAATTGCGAAAATGTGCAAAACAGTGCCGTGAACAATGAAAATAGGATGCACAATTGTATTATCACTCAAACCTTTGCTCTGAATACCAAATGATATGATTCCAAATATAACTAACAGTGGAATTGAAAATTTAGGGTTACGGAAAGGAATCAATTAAAAATAAAAACAATGAAAACCTGTATAGAGGAAGGCGCCACAAATGAAGTTTGATAAGCGTAAGGATGATTGCCACAAGAATTGGTGGATTCCTGATAAGATCGCAAGATGCAGGGAAAATCCTAGTAGAGAAATATTCTCTCTTAAAATTGCCAAAATATTCACCCCTCATTCTGATTTCCAAAAGTGTATAAATACAAATTTAGTTATTGGTCTTGGGATTAAATCCTAACTCCAAAAAAAATAATAATATTATTTTATTTTAATACTCTAAGCATGTTGTGCATGTAATCAACTTAGTCTTTTTAAACTGTGGGTCATTCAACAATTAGACCTCCAAAAGATTAGCCACCCTTGGGCTTGGATGTCCGCATCATGATCCTTCTCAAACTTGAGCTTAGGTAACCTTCAACAAGTTCATTAGAAATCAGTTTATTCAAATGATGCATATGTATGTGAGTAATCCTTCTATGCCAAAGCCATGATTCCTCATGTTTTGACAAAAGACAACCTATAGAAGTAGAATTTGAAATATCAAGACGGTAGACATCATTAACCCTTTTACCAAACAACAGAACTTCCTTTGAATTTGGTAGACGAATCTCACAAGAATTTGTTTTGAAGGTGACTTGATATCCTCTGTCACATAGCTGACTTATGCTGAGAAGATTGTGCTTGAGTCCTTCCACATATAACACATCATGAATCAACAAACTGTTGTCATTTCTAATAGTACCTTTTCCAAGAATTTTTCCTCTGTTATTATCCCCATACGTCACATGGCCTTCTTGCTTTAGCATGATATTGACAAACTTGGACAATTCCCATATCATATGCTTGGAGCATCCACTGTCCAAGTACCACAAATGTTGATTTTTCACCAAGGAGTCTTGCACATAACACAATCAAGTGGCAAGGTTTGGTCCCCTAACAAATTTGGGTCCATAGAGGTTATTTTTGTTGTTAGGAACCTTAGGATTCTTAGGAACCCACTTTAAAATGCCTCTAGGAACAGAAACTTTTCGAATTTTGCAAAACCTGATAAAATGACCCTTTCTCATATAGTAGAAACAAGAAACAACCGATTGTTTCGACTTTTTAGTCGGTTTTTTTTTTGCAAGAGTTGAAAAAGGTTTTGAAATTCCATTTTTCTTGCTCTGTGGATAAAAGCTAAGTCTAGATTTCCAAAAACACAGTTCTGAGATGCAAGCAAAGTTTCAAAATTGGACTTCCCTTTAGAAAACTTATCCACAATTTTTGTAAGATAGTGAATCTTCTTTTGAAAAGACTCACAATTTTCACAAACACTAGAATCACACTTGCAAGAAGAATTGTGATAAATCATCTCTAAATTTTCAAAATCAGTTTTCGAATTGTTTAATTCTTCTTCCAAGACTTTGAATCTATTTTTCAACCAGTTGTTTTTACTTTTCAACTGATTATTCAAAAAGGTCAATCTAGAAGCTTCTTCATGAGTCTCTTTAAAAGCCCAAAGAAGTTGATGATAATTTTTAGTATTTATGGAAGAGTTTGAACTTACACTGTTTGATGCAGACTCCTCTTTTGCCATCAAACTTATGTTGGTTTTTGAAACTTCGGAGGATGATCTAGAAGAGGACATGTCATTGTCCAGCCAAGCATTTCTTGAATCTTTATGAGCTCTTTCAAGAGTGCCCCACATATCCTTAGATGAAACACACTTTGAAACTCTAAGAAGCTTATTAGAATCAAAAGTATATACAATAACATTTTTAGCAACACAATCAAGATGATCTTTTTCGTTTTTGAGAAAAAAAAATAGTATTAGTTTCAAGCATAGGTGATGTGAGTTGATTTTAGATTGCACATTTTAAAGGTTTCACTTCTGTTATGATTTTTGGATTTATCAATTTAAGATGAGAACCCTAAGAAGATTCCTACTAGACACGAACTTAACCAAGTGGTTAAGTAAGTGTGAAGGTTAACTTCACAAGGGCAAAGAGAAAAACCCAAGAATATGGATGACAATGATGCAAGGCGGAAATTAAAAGAACATAAAGGAAGCAATAATAAAAGATAATGACCGAATAGAAGAGATGGAAATGGAAGATGGAAAAAACAAAGATGAAGGAAAAGGAAGCTTATGGATAGTGGAATGAGAGGATGAACACGCTACTTGGATGGTGGATTCTCCAAGATAAGTGTAGAAGGCCGACACTTGAGAGCTCTCAAATCACTCAAGATAAGGCCTAAATGCTAGAGGACTCAAGCCTTACACACACTTCACACAATTTGTGTAGAGTAACTTTTCTTTTCCAATTCAACATGAAAAATACACTAGGTAGGCCTCCTATTTATATGTGAAGGAGCCTTGGAGAACAAGCTAAAGGGGTAGGATGGGAAAAGGGAAAAAATGGGCAACCTTAGGGTTTGACTAAGTCAAACCCGCATCCTAGACTTGTTCTTCTAAAAACTATGTCAAAATGCCTTCCAAAAGGGCTAAGAACAAGCTAAAATGATAACTACACCCCTTATTATGCTAAAGACACCTTATTCTAGCCTATATTTTCTATTTGGATCCCCAAAGTAAGCCCAAATTATTTATAACTTGTTTTATTTTTAAGAAGACCAACGGGAAGAACTTCAGATGCTATGGTCTTTGTCCATTTCTGGTGAGGTCTTCACTTGAATGTTGAGATGACCTTTCACAGTGTGCATCCTTGATCATCTTCTTATTGTCTTGGTTTCTATCAATAGGCATGAAAGAACTGTTTGTGATGACCTCCTAGATTTTCCTATCTATAGATTCAATAAAAAATTTCATTTTAATACACCACAGTTATAGTTCACACCACAAAATAGAGGTGGTCTATTTAAAGAAGCACCTTCCCTAAAAGAAAACTTGTTAGCCATTAAAACAAATTTGAAAAATAGAACTTGAGAAAATTTCAAGAACCTAGCTCTTGATGCCAATTGTTAGAATTAATGGCTTTAACAAGAGGGAGGGTGAATTGTCAAGTGAAAGATTTTCGCAAATATTGGCTAAGAATGAAGATTATTGAAGAATTATAGAAAGAACAATCAAGGAAGCCAAGAAATCAAAACTGTTAAAACTGTTTGTAGAAAAACAATCGGTTGAAATTTCATTTTAACCGGTTTTTTATAGTAGCAGAGGCACAAAACACATCAAATAGTTTGTAATGAGAGAGAGAGATAGAGAGAGAGAGAAAAAAAAAAGCTTGCACAAACAATTTATACTGGTTCACTCCTTACCATAGCTACATCCAATCCCCAGAAAAACTACTGGGTATTCCACTATGTAATCAACCACAGATTACATCACACAAACACAACAAAGAGGTGATCTTGCCACCACAAGAACACACCCTCTTTGCCTGATCACACACAGTCAGAACAACCCTCTGACTTGCTGGTTTACTGTTTTACAAGTATACAAAATGAAAAAAAAATTACAAGAATATAAGGAACATTTTACACCTAATTTACAAGAAATCACAGAGCTCCTAATCCACTTCTTGAACCACTTACACAGCCTAAGGCAATCTAGTAAAGCTTGAATCAAATCTCTCAAAAGAAATTTTAAATCTCTCTTTCTGTCACTTATCAAATATGGAGGGTAACCCAGTTTTATAGCTCTTCAAACTAGCGGTTTTAGGCAGTTAAACACAAGCCAAAACAATTTCAAATAAACTGAAAACAGATTTAACAGGTTTTTGAAAAGCTGTTAAGAAATTCAAAAATCAACCGGTTGAAAAGATGATTTAACCGGTTGAATTGGTTTTGACAGTTAGTCAACCAAGTCAAAGACAGTTTGAAAACCCTCCAAACAGGCTGGGTGAAAAACAATCGATTAAACTGAGAAATCAATCGGTTGTTTTTCACTTAGCTTTGAAAAACACTTTTTATTTTCAAAACCAGATTGATTCAGCTGTGCATTGGTTTAAGAATAAATCTTACAAATTCTAAACTACCTAGAACATAACCCTAAACACCAGCAACATAGTCTTCAAGCTTCCTTCACAGATTTGAAATCATCAAAGCTTCATTTTCAACAACTTCTTCAATTGGTAAAAATGTCATTTATGTGGTTGTGGATAGGTTGAGTAATCAACCTACTTTATGTCTTTAAGTAATCCTTATTCTGCTGCTGAAATAGCCCAATCTTTTCTTGATAATGTGTTTAGATTGCATGGTTTTCTTGACTCTATTACTAGTGATAGAGATGCAGTTTTTGTGAGTCAATTCTAGAAGGATTTAATGGCTTTTCAAGGTGTGCAGGTTCAATTGTCTACTGCATATCATCCACAAATGGATGGCCAAACGGAGATTGTTAATAGATGTTTGGAGACATTTTTGTGATGCATGTGTTCAGATGTTCCTCACGAGTGGTATAAATGGTTATCTTTGGCTGAATGGTGGTATAATACTACCTACCACAATACCATTAAGTCTAGTTCTTATGAAGTGGTGTATGGCCAACAACTGCCCCTTTATCTCCCTTATTTGCCAGGTGAATCAAGAATTGAATTGGTTGATAGAAGCTTGCAGAAGAGAGAAAAAGCATTGAAATTGATTAAGTTTCAATGAAAAGGGCACAGAACAGGATGAAACAACAAGTGAACAAACACAAGAGTGATAGAACATTTGAAATTGGTAACATGGTTTATGTCCAGTTGCATCCTTATCGCCAAACTTTGGTAGCTTTTCGAAAGAATGTTAAGCTCGCACCGAAATACTTTGGTCCCTTTCAATTTGACGACAAGATGGGAGTAGTGGCATACTGTTAGAATTGTAGGCCTTAAATAAGAGGGGGTAAATTGTTTTTAAAAGATTTTCGCAAATATTGAAGGTGGAGTGAAAGCCAATGAAGAATCAAAGAACAAGAAACCAGTTCAGCCAAGAAACAAATCTATTTCAATATGTTTCCAGAAAATCAACCAGGTTGTTTATGCGAATCAATCAGTTGTTTATATCAACAGTTTATAAAAACAAAACTAAAAACATATTTAAAGGAGATAAGGGATAGAAAGATCACATAGCAAGTTTATACTGGTTCACTCTTATCCAAGAGCTACATCCAGTCCCCAGAAACCACTAGGTATTCCACTAAGCAATCAAAAACCTTGATTACAAACCATACACACCAAAGAGGTGATCTTCACCCCTTCAAGGACACACACCTCCTTTGGCAAACAGCACACCACATATCAAAACACCCTATGGATCTGTACAACACCTGTTCTTACAGAAATACAATTGTCAAGAGAGAAAAGGAATGATCACACCTGATACAATCATAGATTGAATAGCAAAACTACAAAGCAATCCTATTTCACTCTTTGAAAGAATCCAAAGCTTGAAGCAATCTTGGAAAAACTTGATTTGAAAGTGTTCTCATGAATCACTAACAACCAGGAGCGTAAAATAGATTATATATACTCCAATTACTTATTAAAAGCATTTAATGCAAGAACCAAATCAGTTTCAAATCAGTTAAAATAGATTTAACAAACTTAACAAATTTTGTTAAGGATTTTAAAAAATCAACCGATTGAAAACACGAAACAATCGGTTGAATTGACTTGACAGCAAGGTCAACCAATTTCAAGCTTTTTCAAATTCTTTTCAAAACCACTAAGTGTAAAACAACTGGTTGAATCAACAAAACAACTGGTTGATTTTTCACTTCTTTAGAAAACACTTTTTTTCAAAAGAACTTGATTCAAACAACTTTGGATCATTACTAATAGTGGATTAACAAATTCAAAACTACCCAGAACCCCCACACACAAGCAGCATCAAAGTCTTTAAGCCATCCACACAGATTTGGAGACATCAAAGCCCATGTTCAACATATACAAGCTTCAACTTCCTTCCCAATCTAAAATTCATAATGTGTTTCATGTTTTGCAACTCAAACGACATGTGGGAGATGCGGTGACTGCGATTTCAATTCCAAAAACCGAAGTGCAGATAAGAGAACCAAAATTAATTCTGGATCGCATGACAGTTAAAAGAAAAAAAATTGTGATTAAAGTCCTTGTCAAACGGAAGCACCAATTGCCTCAAGATGCTACCTAGAAATTCTTTTATGATTTCAGGAAAAAAATTTCTAGATTTTCATCCTTGAGGACAAGTATTCTTTGAAAGGGAATGATTTGTTACAGGACAAAGCTAGTTCGATAGTTACACTGTTGTTTAGGTTCTATTTTCTTGTTTTTTTTTCCTGTTGTTTAGGAAGTTGTATAGATAACTATATAAAATAGAAAAATCTTCAATTGTAGTGCTTGAATTCTTCCTCTTAACTCAATACAAATCAGAATTCATTCTTTCATTGGAATTCCCTTTCTTTCCTAAATTCTTCGAGTGACCTTAAGCTTTTAGAATTCTTTCATTGGAATTCCCTTTCTTTCCTAAATTCTTCGAGTGACCTTAAGCTTTTAGAATTGCATCATATTACTACTGTTTGTAGTCTTTCTCTTTGTCATGCCAAATGGTTACTCTATATTTTAAAACTAAAAATAAACATCTACTATGCTTCATTTGTTTTTCTTTTTAAGATAAAGATAAATTAGTAAGCGGATGTAAAAATTTATTTTGTTATTACTGCGTTACATATCATGAAACCATGAAATTGGGTGAATAAAGAGAAATGAAAAAATATGTTATTTTATTTTATATATCATTGACTTTTTATTTTTATTTTATATCTTTTATCTTTGATCATTTTCATGGTATATAATGTTTTATCCTATAAGTTTTGGCTTTTGAACTTATTCGCAATCTACTAAAATTTGATAGTCTGGATTAGTATTTTCAACCCACAAATATGCTAGAATTTGATGGACCAATTCGTTTTTTTAAGTAAAAAGAAAAAAAATTGTATTATATTATTCAGTAATATTGTAACAAATTATTAATACTCATAAATTAAATTTTAATTACTAATCATAATAAAAGAATTTAATATGTAAAATTATTGATTACTTTAATTTATTTGATTAAAGATGTTAATTAATTAATTAAAATATTTATATAATTAATATTTTTAAAAATATATATAAATAAAAAATAAATTTTAAAAGTATAAAATAAAAAAAAAAGATTATTAGGGGACTGACCTTCACTCCATCCACTCTAAGGTTGTGTTTGCATTGTAGAATGAAAGTGGAAGAATTTGAGGAGATGAACAAGTGAGAATCTGAGAGAAAGTGTGTCTGGATTTGACTATAAAAAAAAATAAAAATGGAGACAAATCTAGAAAAATCTCCTAAGAAAAACTTTAGGCAGCTATTTTTAAAATTTGATTAAATTATTATTTTTATTTTTATTTGCTCATAAAAAGCTAACTTAAACTTATTAAATTAAATTATTTATTTTTTAAAATGTACCGAAATCAATTTTGGTGTAACTATTATCTGAACTTTCTAAAAGACTGGAATCAGCAGCAGCAAATTTATTGTGATATTTTAATTTGAGGGTATCGCAATGATCTGATGACCAGAGCAGAAACCTGCAACCTTTAATCCACTGTCAACCGCTCAAATATTGGTGGCTATGCAGTTTGGACTCTCTTAAATAGAATATATAATTTGAACATGTGTTAAATATTACATTTTATTAATTTATTGGAAGTAAATTTAATGAGGATAGTCTTCGATGAAAGCAATAACAAATTTTGAATGAAAAATGAAAGTTAATTTTATGTTAGAGAGAAAAGAAAATATATTTAATCCTCAATAAATTTATCACATTGAAACAAAGTTCTTGGTTACTTTATAGGAAGTGAAAATCTTGACTTAAACTTAACTCTACACTTCTCAGGGAGGTTAGACATAAGAAGAGTATCAACCAAAAATAAACTTATATATAAGTAAATATGGGGTATCATATATATGGGTATTGAGGTGAAAAGTGGTTACTTAATAATCATTTGATGCTCAAGATTGATTCTATAAATATTACAAAATGATAATTTCTAAAACTATATAGATATATGGATTCAAAAAAGTAATGGTTAGTTTATATTAATAAAAGCAACTTCGTTTTCTATTAAACATATATATTTAAAATTTATTTTCATATTTCAATTCTTTTATATCATAGTTCACTTTACATAATAAATATAAATATGATACTTCTTTATAATATATAATGGGTAGAAATAAGTATTGATGAACAAAAATTTGGAGATTAAAGAAAAAAGAGAAATAATTAATAATAATGATTAAATGCTCTAATGTGGTTAATGATTAAGTAATATTCATAGTAATTATTTTAATATTTTCTTAATGGTTTGAATTGAGAAATAGTTACAAATATGTTACATTATTTTATTTAAGAAGTACATACTTAATCTCATATCTTCACTTATATATTAATATTATATTTTTAGCATTCTTATTTACTTGAATCTCGGATAGTAGGTTTTATATATCTTCCTTCTATTGTATCTTTGACTAGTATTAAAGAGTTCAGCCTACAAGGCAATCTTTCTTCATTCTTTGTTCTTTTATGTGATTATCATAGATTTTTTAAACTATATCTTTTCATTTACTATTTCACTGTTTTTTCTTCAAAAAACATATAGTGATTGACTTTATTAGTAAACAATTATGTCTTCCTGAATAAAATTCTTGATTGACTTTCTTTATTCATGGTACAACTTCTACTACTCTCTTAAAATGTATGTTATAACCTTCCCAATTTTAAGAATTCATTCTATATTCTTCACCCAGAGCAATTTAATCTATCCTAACAATGTCTTATATGAGGAAACAAGTTTACTTGTTTCCAAATGTGAAGTGGTGAATATGATTTAGAATGCGTGGAAAAATTTAGGGATATTAGATTTTTGGCATGAAATAGTTAAAAACATGGGTTTAAATCAAATGAAAAAAGAAATTCTCCTACTTAAGCCCGTGCTTCTGCCCCTTTAGTGTTTACAAAGTCTATCTATTTTATTTTTTTAAAATTTTATGTTAAGTATTAATATGAAAACTTCCATCTAAGTTAGACTACTATAAATTTAAACAATCATTTGTCATCTCGTGAAAGAAAAAATTATTATTAAAAAAAAACACAAAAAAAAATACAATAAATATAGAGAAACTAAGTCAAGACTCATATATATAAAAAACAACACAGAATTAAACCTAATGAAACATAAGAATTTTACACCGATTATGAAAAACTCAAAAAAAAAGTATTGAGAGAGACTTTATGACAAACCCAATCTTATTGATAAATAAAACAAAAACTTTAAAAATAATTTTCTCACAAAGCCAAAGACTTTTCCTCCATCTATTCTCCAAATACCAAGACACCAACTTATTATAATGAAAAGCAAATTTTATCTAATTTGTGTTAGTATGATTACTATTCAGTTAAACTCACACTTAACTCCAATAATTGAATATTTTAGAATAGAAATGATTGAGAGAGATATAAGATGAATAAGTTAGCTTATTGCACCATTTTCTTGCATTTGAAATTCGCAAGTCAAAACAAATGTGTTGAGAAAATATTAAAAAAAATTTGAGATGTTTGGGTGTAATCCAACTAATACATCACTAAGTGAATGAAATGTTGAAAAAAAGACGAAGGAAAAAAAGTTTATACTAAGAAGTATGAACCCTCCTTGTTAGTTTATTTTTATCTCACTAATGTTTGGTATTATGTTTGCAACAAGTTTACTTTCTTAGTCCCAGAATAATCTAAGTCAAATCCATTTAGGTGGATGTAAAGATATATTTAAGGCACTTAAGTTATAAGATAAAATATGACAATAAAATTGAAACAATGTTAATTGACTTGGACAACATGCATAGTTGATCTGGAAAATACTTATGAAGTATATAAAAAAAAAGTAGCAAATTGTGTCTCACTCTTCTGTATGAAGTATATATTTGAATTGGCTTAGTAATACAAGAAAATAATTGACTTAAGAAAATACTTGAATATCTTGGTAAAAATTATAATTTTGTAATTAATTATTCCTTGTAATAATAAATAAGTTACTATGAATAAGAATCCACTCTACGTACCATAAAAAAAAAATATAATTACAAACATCTTTATTCTATTGGAGAAACAATTGAATAAAATGTGAAGCTAAAGTTGTGTATAAAAACATCAATTGAATAAGATGTGAAACTAAAGTTTTGAAGGTTATCAAGTTATTGATATTCTCCTGAAGTTTTTTTAATTAAAAAATTTTAAAGAAGAGAGAAGTTTTATGAACCATTTTTTTTAATTATGAATATTTCTATTATAATAATAAATAATTAAAAATTAATATTAATATTAATAAAGAAAATTATTAATAACTAGATATAATCTTCTTTTTTTTACCACCAGTTACTTTTCCATTAAATAATTTCTCTTAATTTCTATCATTTTTTTTCTTTCACTTGTACATAAAAGTCAAAAGAATAAAAAAATATGAACTTCGTACATCCATCTGATTTTCCAAAGAGCCACTTATTTTCTAAGAAGGGTAATATAACTTTCAAATCAATTATAATGACATAGTAAAAGTGACTTATTAATATGTGAACCATTAAACTTGGATGAGATAGAAGTTGTGAGAAGGTGGTGGTTTTAAAAAAAATCTGCCCCATTTAATAAAAATCTTCTAAAGTTGTTCTCCTTTTTGTAAAAAAATCTAATTTTATTTTATTCGTTTCTTTCGCATGACCACAACGCACTGCTAAACTAAGTATGATGGCGACTGTGAGAATGTTGGTGACCTTATATTACGAGGCCTCTTTTGATATATAGATTATACATGCTGCATTCAAAGGCGAACAGCAAATAACTCCAACAGCCATGGATGCTGCAAGTGCTGCTCCTTTGCACATAGCAATATTTCCATGGTTTGCTATGGGACACCTCACCCCTAATCTTCACCTCTCCAACAAGTTAGCAGAGAGAGGCCACAGAATTTCCTTTATAGTCCCACAAAGAACACAAACCAAACTACACCACCTCAATCTCCACCCTCATCTCATCACCTTTATCCCCATCAAACTTCCTCATGTTCATGGCCTTCCTCACCATGCTGAGACCACTTCAGACGTCCCCTTCTCTTTATTCCCACTTCTTGCCACCGCCATGGATCGCACACAGAAGGACATTGAACTTCTCCTCAGGGATCTCAACCCACAAATTGTTTTCTTCGATTTCCAACATTGGCTACCCAACTTGACTCGGAGCCTAGGCATCAAGAGTGTCATGCATCTCATGCTTTACCCATTATCATCGGCATACCTTGTAGAAGAACCAAGACGAAGCCAAGGAAGAGAGTTAACTGAACTTGAACTAATGGAACCTCCTCCGGGGTTCCCTGATTCATGCATCAAGTTTCAGCCACATGAACTTCGGTTCCTCGTTGCAATAAGGAAATTGGAGTTTGGAAGTGGTGTTCTCCTGTACGATCGGGCATACAAAGGTTTCCGCTCCGCGGATGCAATTGGATACAAAGGTTGCAGAGAAATTGACGGGCCATATGCTGAGTATCTTCAAACTGTGTATGGGAAGCCTGTTTTACTGTCGGGGCCACTTTTACCTGAGCCACCAAACACCACTTTAGAGGGAAAATGGGTGTCATGGCTTGGGGGATTCAACCCGGGTTCCGTTATTTTCTGTGCTTATGGAAGCGAAAGCCCGTTACCACAAACTCAGCTTCAAGAGTTGTTGCTTGGTCTTGAATTAACAGGTTTTCCATTTCTTGCGGCTCTTAAGCCCCCTGATGGATTTGAGTCTATTGAAGAAGCTCTGCCAGAAGGGTTTGGAGAAAGGGTTAAAGGAAGAGGGATTGCATATGGAGGTTGGGTACAGCAACAATTGATTTTGGAACACCCTTCTGTTGGGTGCTTCATAACACACTGTGGAGCTGCTTCTGTGACAGAAGCGCTTGTTAACAAGTGTGGGTTGGTGCTGCTACCACGACTTGGTACTGATCATATCATGAATGCAAAGATGTTGAGTATGATCTTAAAGGTTGGAGTGCAAGTGGAGAAAGGTGAAGAAGATGGGTTGTTCACAAATGAAAGTGTATGCAAAGCTGTGCAAACTGTTATGGAAGATGGGAATGTGGTTGGCAGAGAAGTGAGAGAAAATCATGCCAAACTCAGGAATTATTTACTAAGTGACAATCTAGAATCGTCATGTGTTGATAGGTTCTGTCAACAACTACAAGATATTTGTTATAGGAGTACTCATACATTAACAACCGAATAATGAATTGCTAGAAGAGGACTTTCATCAAGATAATTACAACCAATTCTTAAGTCTTCAGTCAATTCTTACAAGAAGTCTCCATTTAACGGACAGGTAGATATACTGTAAGATTCTTCGATAAAGTCATAATATATTTTAGTCATGTAATCTCTCAAAAAATACTCTCCTTTCCTTACCTGCTCATCATATCTCTTATTTATATTGCAATGTATTGGGTCTCATTAGCCTGGAATTTTATTATTTGTAATTTTTTTACTAAGTTCGCATCTTATTATTACATTTTTTTAATTACATAATTTAGAATTACTTTTGGATTTTTTATAATTATTTTGGGTCTTACTAAGATTTAGATTAGGCCTTCATAAAGTGTTTTTTATCTTTACATACAAAGTTTTGTATCCAACATTGACATAGTCCAAGGTTGATATTGGATGAATGAATGGAGTGACAACGAAATTAGAGTGAAATAGGTGAGGCAAAGTAGAGAAAAGTTGCAAGGATTCGGTGGAGTTGAAGGTGCAATAAAGGGAAAGGGGTTTTCCAACTTTCCTTAGGTTCACTCCACCAATTAAGCTCACTAGCAAGAGAGATTTGTAAGAGAATGAGGTTTCAATTTATGAATTCTTCATTCAATTTTTGAAAATTTGAATATATGAGTGAGATTTAGGGTATTTATAAATGAAGGTAGTTTGCTCCTTAAGCTTCCATAACCCTAGTTAAGTGAACTTAAGTAAGGTGAAGTGTGGTGACTTAAGGAGGTCGTGTGTGCTCCTTTCAGATGCTTTAGGAACCCTTACTTATGTGAGAAGTTAGGATTTCTAGAGTGTCTTTGCTTCATCTACGAAGTACTCTTTAAAAAAAATCAAAATACGGTTCCTATACAAGTTTATTCTATTATTTATATAGAAAGTTTGTCTGTCTTTTATGCTTGTGTAAGGTGGCTTGGATGGTCTTCTATCAGAATCCTCTCTTCAAAAGGATTTGTCCTCAGATCCAATGAGTGTCACCTTTATTTATAATGAGTGAAGTCAAGATCCACTTGGTTCGTGGATCCACCTAAAAAAGACAGCAAACATAAGAAGAATGAAAACGAATAAAAGTTTATGGGTATGTAAACAAAAAACAAAGTAGTTTGTGTGGTACCTTTATTGTGGTTCTTATTACCTAGAGTAGGTAAATGAAACACCACAAGAAATGGAGAAAACAATGTAGAAGAAAAAGAATAAATAATCTTTTGTTTTTCAATCATAAGATGTGGCTTAATCTTTTGTTTTTAATTGTTTTATTTCAAGAAACTTTTTACAAGATCTTTTAGAGCAATTTATATTTTTCTCTGATGCAGCCTTAGACAAAAATTTGTAAAAATTGAAATGTCTTTGTAGTTGGTTTTCCACTAATTGTGAAGGTATGGAAAAACTAGCCACAAAGCTATTTCCTTTGTTAATGAAAGTAATTTTATTAAAACAACCATGGTAAACAAATATACTGTAAAAATATTTAGATTGTTCTAATAAAATTTCACAAGCTTTTTAGGCACCACTACAATAAAATCATCAAATAGAAACCAATTTTAGAGACAAAAAATAATTAGTTTCTATATTAACTAAATTAGAGACCATTTTAAAGACTAAAAAAAATTTTGGTTTCTAAATTAGTTTCTATTATTGTTAAATAGTTAAATTAGTATCTAATTAACTACCAAGATTTTAACTACCAGTTATTTAGATTCTAAATTTGGTAGCAAAAACCTTGGTAGCTAATTAGATACCAATTTAGAAACTATTTAACAATAATAGAAACTAATTTAGAAACAAAAAAAAAATTTAGTCTCTAAAATGATCTCTAATTTAGTCAATATAGCAACTAATTATTTTTAGTCCCTAAAATTAGTTTCTATTTAATGATTTTCTTGTAGTGCACCATGGCACATAAAATGTTTTTATCATAATATTCCAAAGAAGACTTGACTTTCACTTTTTGATGCACAACTAAATCCCCATTATTTCGAAGGCAAAAAGGTTTATAAGATGGAAAAGGGGTATTTATGTTGTATTTCAACATTTGAATAAACAAAGGTATAAATTGATAACTATCCATAAGAGAAAACCTTTGAAAAATGTGACAAGTATGATGAAAGTCATTTTCGCTATGGAGAGTATTAAGTTGATTAACAATTTTAAACAAAATATTTGAATCAAGGAAAGAGTCATTACAAATAATATGAACAATACTAGTACTAGACTCTTCTCCTTTCGACTCAATATTAATCAACTCTTTAGAAGATATCTCTATTTCTTTCTTATCATTTCCTAAATTGTAGGAGGTTCTATTGTTAGTGTATTTATAATTTGAGGTACCTCCTTTTGAGTTTCTAGGGATGGAGATTCTTGTTTCCTTGGAAGAGATTCTATTTTTTCTCTAAATTCTCTCTCTCTATGGATATAGTCTTTTTCTCCATCTATAAATTTTTGACCTATTGTAATAAATTTCTTTAGATATGGGAAAGTAGGTTACAAACAATAGGTTCTTTAAAAGATACCTTATGAGAAGTCTTCTCCCTAGAATGTAGTTTGGATGAATAACCCTCCCTTTTGTAATTTTTTTTAGGCTAGGTCGAGCTAGAATATTGATCCACAATATAGGAGTTATAGAAAACCATACAAATATGCTAAACAAGAAAAAGATATTATTAACAGATTGATTCAAGAATATCTCTAGAGTGGGTTTATTCAAAACAACAGTAGTTCTTATGCGAGTCCAGTAGTTTTGGTGGGCAAGAAGGATGGTACATGAAAATTATGTGTTGACTACAAGGACCCTAACAAACAAACTGTAAAGGACAAATTTCCTATACCTCTTATGGATAACCTTCTACACAAGCTACATGGATTAGCTCTCTTTTCAAAATTGACCTTAGAGCTGGCTACAATCCGGTATGCATGGATGTTGATGTCCATAAAAAAACTTCAAGACTCATGCTGGACATTTTGAATATTTGGTTATGCCATTTGGCCTTACCAATGCTCCAGCAACATTTCAAGGGTTAATGAAAAAGGTATTTAGCAAATTCATAAGGAAATTTTTGTTAGTATTTTTTGATGATATCTTGATTTACAGTGAAACATTTGAAGATCATATGACTCATCTAGAACAAGTGTTGATGACTATGCGACAACAATCTCTATTTGCAAAAAAATCTAAATGCCATTTTGGAGTGGAAAAAGTAAAATACTTGGGTCACATTATTTCTAAAACAGATTTAACAAACTTAACAAATTCTTTTAAGGATTTTCGAAAATCAACCGATTGAAAATACGAAACAATCGGTTGAATTGACTTGACAGCAAGGTCAACCAATTTAAAGCCTTTTCAAATTCTTTTCAAAACCACTAAGTGTAAAACAACCAGTTGAATCGAAAAAACAACTCGTTGATTTTCCACATCTTTAGAAAACACTTTTTTTTAAAAGAACTTTATTCAAACAACCTTGGATCATTACTAAGAGGGGATTAACAAATTCAAAATTACCTAGAACCCCCACACACAAGCAACATCCACTACAAAAAAAATTACTTTTAGCGATCACCAAATTCGGTCGCTAAAAGCACTATAATCGGTCACTAAACATATTTGCGACTGAAACAGTCACCAAATAAAGATGAAAGCGAAAACCCTAGTCACAAAGCATTTAGCAACCGAATTATAAAGTGGTCGCAAATTTGCAATCGAAATTTCGGTGGCTAAATCGGTCGTAGAAAATTTGGTTACAAAAATTTAGACACCAAATTAGTTACCAAACTTTTATAAAAAAATCAGTGGCTAAATCGGTGGCTGAAATATAAGGTGATAGCAACCACCCTTTTCGATTGCTAATGAATTAAAATAATTAATTATAAAAAAAAAACCTTTGGTGGCTAATTTGATGGCTAAATGGAGACCTTTATAGCGACATATTTTTGATTTTGGTGGCTAAATGAAGACCCTTATAGTGACAAATTTGATTTGGTGGCTAAATATTTTTTTTAATTACAACAACCAATTCTGTTTTGGTCGCTAAACAACAACTTTGTAGATATAGTCACCAAATTGATTTCAGTAACTATTTTTATATCTATTATTAATACCTATTTAAAATGATATTTTGACCATTTTATAAAAAAAATCGAACCTGCTTATAGATACTTAAAATTCAATCAAGTTAAATAGGAATGAACTTCAAATACATAGTTTACGAAGAAGTTGTACACAAATTAAAAGCAAATTGTATTACACAACAAAAACTATTGAAAACTAGTTAAAAGAGTCAAATCTATTATATAATGTAAATGAAAACACCTAAAAAATAAAATAAATCCAATTAATTGATGTAATGATTTGACATTTTGTACTCATTCGTTAAAAAAATTATTCTTGTAATAGGTAATTTGTATTTGATTTGTATTATTTGTGAAAACTCATAAAGTTAACTCTAATTACAGTATTGCAAGCTAGACTAGTCTCTAAATAAAAGAGTTATGAAAATTCAGTTCCAGAATTAAAAATAAAATAAAAAAAAAGCTTTGCTAAAATAGTCAGAAGCATTGCTTGGAACAGCTCGGATCATATACGTTGGATCTGCCATACAGTTAAAATAGTGCAATGTTTGGTATTTCCTCCTTTCAGTATGCATACATAAATATACTTGCACAACCACACATATCTATACACACGCATATAGCTATTTAGTTTTTATGTTCGCAAACCTATATATTTCCGATTTATGTTCATTGTCTTCTTCCTGGAAAAATGTTCCTGCAAGATCAAAGAATCAACATGCTTAACATAAGCGGTAGAGACCATCTTCATGAATAATTTTTCTTCAATTATGAAATAATTGTCTATGAGAAAGTGAAGCATGTTTTTGTCACAACACAAATCCTTCAGCGATCATGAGTCCACCACGAGATCCTTCAAGACTCTGTCACTTTTTGAGATTCTCATAAACCAAGTGCAAATGGGAATAATTCTTTTGAACAACTTCTCCAAGGTTTCATAAAGAAATCATAAAATTGAAAACCAGAAACAATGGACAACATTTTAAATTCATAAAGTGAACACTGAACTTTGTTTCAAACATGCTAAGCCAAACCAAAATCTGAAATGAAGAAAAATCAAGAGGATAACGCGGTCAAAAGTCACATTTGAGATATTCAGCATGAATAACAATCCACACCTTTATCTTTTGGGATATCCATAGGCCGACATCTTGAAGAAGTTTGTTGCCGGAAGCATCCTGCTTGTGCAAGGATTGGATGCTCTCAGAAACAAGTTCCTGTCCTGCCCCTTCAGCAATCATAATAACCACGTGGCCATTTTCTTTCAGTCTTTTCTCTGCAAACTCAAAAAGTCCACCTGGACCTTCAAGGTAAAAGGGTGACTCTGGAATTAAGCAACAGTCTACATCCCTACTGGCCAGAGTAGCATACAATGCAATAAACCCTGCACCATGAATCCACAATAAAGCATATATGAAGGGAAGTTAGATTGATAATTACATCAAGAAAAGAATTTACCATAGTCTATAATGTCCTATGCCATTCTACAAGGTACGTTATGGCATATATTAATATATTAATGTTAGTAAATTCAGAAAAGTTATAGGGTTAAATTGGAAGCACTTTTGGTGGTAATTTTATGGAGTCTGTCAGGATCCACAACCGTTAGTCACAAATCAAGTATTCATTCACTTTATCTGTCACTGAGTTATACAGAATAAAATAGAGACAGATATTTTTTTATTGACATGATTGGCAATGAAGAGTACAATATTATAACCCAAATTGTTGTGGATAACAATAGTACAAGTGTCCCCATTTGGTTCTGAGGAATTTGAAATAAAACTAAATAACATCAACAGAAAAATATCTAAAAAGAAAAACTGAGTCTATTCTATATGTTTTTTAGTAATTACTTTGAGTTCGGAACATTTTTAAGCCTCTCATACCCATACTAGCTTATTTTCGTTCTTTAATTTTGAAGAGTTTTAAAATTTTAGTCTTATATATATACTACTATTTAAACACTTCGATAATTTTAGGAAGCAATATAGTACTGGCTCAATGGTGTCTATATTAAAAAAAGTACTTTGTACTCTGTCAATTGTTTGTATATGGGCCAATAATCTTGTTTTAGAGAAATAAATAATAATTTTATTTAACTACCTCGAAGTCTCAGTGTAAGGATCGAAAAAATAGTTTTAGAGTAGAAATGGTACAATTAAAATGACACATGCATATTTTATTATTAAAGTGAAAAGGCTATATAAATAGAAATTTAGTTATTCAGGTTTCATTTTAAAACAATCATCATATCTCTAAAAACTTCTTTTCCTTTTTTCTACCTTCTCTCTAAAATTCTGACCTCCTCACATATCAGATCAACAATCAGAGTCTGTCATTGGACTCCTGGCAGTGAACTCTACAAGATTGCCTGATCAAAATCTTAGATAGAGTAAATTCATTCTTGACTCTTTTTTCTTTGAGTTAGTTTTGATCTGGTTAGGTTTGTCTTTTAGTTTAAATTTGCATCTGAGGTTTTTATCTTCAGAATTAGTCTCTGTTAGCTCATAAATCTAGTGATATAGTTAGATTTGTGATCAAGATTCTGTGGTGCAGGTTAGGCTATCTTTAAGCTTTTGGTGGATTTGGAGCTCTTAGTGAGCAATTGCACAAGTCCAGGTAAGGGAAGCTAGTTTGAATTTTGAATAGAATCCTAGGCTTGAAGATCTGGATGTGGGGGTGACGTGGTTACCAATTCCAAATTTTTGGTTTGAAATATGTCTTGTTTTGAGTCGATTGGAAATTGATTGAAAATGGAATTTTTGATGAGAATTGGTTGTTGATTTTAAGTGATTTTGATTTAGAAATCATATACATGTGTAGATTTATATACTAGTTCAATGACTCAATGAGAGTTCTAGTATAATTATGAGCAGGAACTGATAATAAAATTTGTAGATTTATAAATTTATCAATTGAATGGAATTTTGGTTTAGAATTTAACAGGTATAACAAGTTATGCAGAATTTTTCTGCATATCTCGCTCAAGCTAGATAATCCTAGCTCAAGCTAGAATAAAATTGAAATTCTAAGTGCTCTTGGGTTGATTCTAGCTCAAGCTAGACTTAAAAAAAAACTTAAAATTTTTATTTTAGTTTTGAAAGCCTAATTTATTATTGCATATTTTTTTAAGAGAAAATTATAAATCTTATTTAAAAATATGATTAAAGGAACTTAGTTACGTGTTTTAGTGGATTTTTTGTATATTTGAATTGTTTAGAAAAGTCTAAAATATGATTTGATTAAATGGTGCATTGATGTGTTATATAAGATATGGAATGATATGAAAGTGTGATCAAACCATAGTATTTTCAAGAAAGGAAATACCATGTTGAGATTGTTATTAAGGTATATTGATCTATCAGATCCCGATCCAATGAGACGATCCTGATTCTACTGATATAATGGAATCACATAAATGAAGTTATTAAGTTCACTACAAAAAATCTTGTATGTATCGGCGGTTATAATATGGCGGTTATTAGAAATCGCCACAATTAGCTGTATAATACGACAACTTCATAATCACCATAATTATCCTTCGAAATATGGCATTTAAAACCGCCATAATCATTTTTTGAAATAAACGCTCTCTCGCCCTTCGTTCCCTCCGTAACCTTCCTCTTTTCCAATGTTTTTTTTCATATTCCCCTCTTTTACTCTTTTAAAATATACAAGTTCCTTGAATATTTTTTTTTCGTATTCCCCCTCACTAAACATTCCCCTCTTTTCTATTCCCTTCACTAAACCTTCCCCTCTTTCGTATTCCCCTCTCAATGAACCCTTCTCACCGCAACCGATCTCATTTTGTGCAACCCTTCTCTTCTCACTCTCACCGAAAACTCTTCACATTCTCACTCTCACCAGAAACACTTCACAATCTTACCGCAAACTCCTCTTTTCACTCTTACTGAAACCTCTCTTCTCACTCTCACTGGAAACCCTTTTTCTCAATCTCAAATTTATTGTTCTTAGGGTTTGCGTGTGGTTTTGCTTGGTACCATTAAGCTCTTCCCCCTCTCTGCTTGCTATGGAAGAGAAACCCTAGGTTTTGGAAGCTGATCGGAAACAATGGTGCAGCGTCTTACCTACCGCAAGTGCCACAACTATGCCACAAAATCCAACCAGCACAAGGTCGTTAAGACTCTCGGTGTAAGTTGGTTTACCAGAGCGCGAAGAAGAGGACCAGTGGACCCAAGTGTCCTATTACTGAAAGAGGATTCAAGGGATTCCACATTTAAGGCTTACAGAATACAAGAGATCAAGGTTACCCAGAAACCGTAGGACTATGAACCGGGCATACGGAGGTGTGTTGTCTGGCAGTGCTGTTAGAGAAAGAATTATTTGAGCTTTCTTGGTTGAAGAGCAAAAGATTAAGGTTTTGAAAATCCAAAAGACCAAGGAAAAGCAAGCACTGAAGGGTTGAGTTTTGGGAAGGGATAGATCTTTTTGGAGAATTTTAGGTTTGGGGATTACAGTAAAGCATGAAATTTATTATTAGATTTTTTCCATGTTAATTTGTGTTTGACTTTGTTGAAATCATTCTAGTGTTTGGCTTTTCGCATTTAAATCTTTAGTTGGTGGTCAAAATTCCAAATTTGACTTGTGTTCAGGAACGGGGTACCTGACTGCATGCTTTGCCTTAATGGTTGGACCCCTAGGTTGTGCTGTTGGTGTAGAACATATTCCTAAATTGGTTTCTTTTTCGATGGGTTATATTCAAAAAAGCGCTGCTGCTACACAATTGAAAGATGGTTCCCTTTCTGTTCATGTTGGTGGTATGGTTTTTCAATTTTCTATTTGAATGGAATTTGAAAGATTGAATCTATTCATTTTAGCACAATAACTGAATGCAATCCTTGTTTCTAGCATAGGTTTTATACACATAATGTCATTGTTTGAATACGTATAGTTCTGTAGAACGGTGAAAACATAACCCGTTTGTCAGGATTTTTAATTTCTTTGATGTTGAGTCCATTAAAGTGCATTGTTCTTGTTATGGTTATCTGAAATATCCATGTGACATTGTATGCATGACAATGGAATTTACTGAATCTACTATTGTTGCATGATTATTTCTTAACTAGTTAAATAAACGTCTACTTGGGATTATGGATTGAAGGATTGATAATTGTGGTGTTGATAGATGGGAGGCAAGGTTGGCCACAGTTTGCACCTTATGATGCCATTCACGTTAGAGCAACAGCACTAGAAATTCCCTAGCCACTTATTGACCAGTTGAAGCCTGGAGGTAGAATGGTGATTCCAGTCAGAAACATATTTCAAGATTTAAAGGTGGTGGATTGGCATTTAAATTTTTTTTTTTTTTTGCGTAAGCAGCTTAGGAATAATCAAACCCTTGGAAGGTTAGTACATGAGTGGTGTGAATTGAACCAATCTCAGTTTGGAATAGACATGTAGTTCTAATTAACAGCGCAACAACCAAAGGTTCATATTATTATATTATAATTATGACTTGATGTTTAGTTGATTACCTAACTATGATGACCACACTTATTTATGATGTTGTGAGCCAATTCTTTGTTTGAATTGTGAAGGTGCCGAATTAAGCAGCAATGGTGAACTACTCAAGGGAGCCAAACAATCCCACTGAGTCTTGCAAGGCTAGAGGCATCGACCTTAGGGTCACTAGTGCAAAATGAGTAAAAGAATGCTCTTTATTTAGTGTGGCTTTGCGCTCACACGCACTCGTAAAAAATGCGGTGGCATTTTTTAAATTAATTTGATTTACAAATGCGGTTAAAGTAAAACCACACTTGTAAATCAAAACACTTTGATTTACAAATGCGGTTTTACATTTTAGCCACATTTGTAAATACTTTTTTACCCTAAAATTTGAAGCGTGTCACACTTTCATACTTCTCCTCTTGTCTTTCATTTGCATTGTTCATGCGCTCGCGTATGCTTGGAGTTCATCTCTTCTTCTGCATCTTGATTAATTTGTGCCATTGTAAGTTTCTTGAATCACTTCTTCCTCTGCATCTTCACTACGTATAAAATTTTTACGTTTCCCTTATATTTGTTTATTTTCCTTACATTAGTAGTTGAAGATATTGTTCCATTGGCTTCGCTGCTCCGTCGCTGCTCCGCCACCGCTTTTGCTGTCGCCGCCATTACTGGCGCTCCCTTGCCACTCTTCACCACCAACATTCGTTCACACATAAGGTTGGTGTGGTTTTTTAAATATTTTGAATTAATTTTTTATGTATTATAATTTGTATATTTTAAATTTTATATTATTTATTATTTATTATATTTTGAATTTGTATGTTTTTTATGTATTATAATTTGTAATTTTTAAAATTTATATTATTTAGTATTAGTATTTATTATATTTTGAATTTGTTCTTTTTTATGTATTATATGATTTGTATTTTTTAAAATTTATATTATTTAGTAGTTAGTTGTTATGTTAGTTGTTAGTTTAGAATAGAATTTTTATGTTATGTTAGTTGTTACTTTAGAATAGAATTATCGTGTTTGTATTGAGTCCAGGAGTGTTCGACCTTCAGCAATAATACGTGTTGATATTGAGTCCGGGTGTGTTCGATCCTCAGCAAACGCGTGAGATAGAACACTTATTAGAAAACCCTAACTATTTTAGAATATATAATGGATCAAAATTGGATTAATTCTGTTCGTATAAGTGATGAGTATGAAAGAGGAGTAGAAGAATTTATACAATTTGCGCAGCGTAACGCAATTAATAGTGGTCGTGATGGAGCAAAGATCAGGTATCTGTGCATTAACTATTTGAATGGAAGGATATTGGATGTTAATATAATGACGGAGCACCTGCTATGTGATGGGTTTCTTCGATCGTTTTTTCCAGTACACTCTATTATTGATTGATTATCTGGTGATAAGTTTCCTTTTCTGTGCATTTTGTCTAGTGATTTCCCATCACACTTCTTTGTATTTTTTTTTTCATTCTCTACTTTTTGTTTAGTTTCTAGGATATATATATATATATATATATATATATATATATATATATATGTTATGATATTCTAATGCATTTATATGAATTCAAATAATTTATTATAATTTAATGTTTTTAGAATATAATAGACAATTTTACATGACAAATATTTCTTTTGTCTCTTGACATTTTTTATTTTTTTCAGACATTTTTCATTTATAATGTATATGCTTGATTTATCTTGCTTATTTTGATGATGTTGTTCTTATTTACCCCCAAATTTTCTTTGATAGTTTTATGTTTCCCCTGCATTCTACCTTGTTTCACAGGGGAGAGATACACATTATGTGAATATTATGAACTTCTCCTTAAACTGGACTAAATGATTCCACTGGTAGTTTACTTTCTGCTTACATGTTTTAGTGTTTTACCCTTGAAATTTATGGAAATTGCTAGAATCCTATGTGTATTAGGTCTTAAATTTTGATATGTAGTTTGGATTTGGAAAAATATCTTTGCATAGATTTAGTTCCGGCTTTAATGTACGTATGTATTTTTATTGATCCTTTTCTTTTCTAATGTTATTTCCTACGTTTTCGTAAATACTGATATTGATTAGTGATTGACAAAAAATCTATTTAATAGTTTTTTATTGTTAAGAAGCCTTGCCTTTAAGCCTCTATAAGAAGAGGTGTCAACAAATCTTTTTTTATAGAATATGTTGAAGAATTCAGGTTGCAACAGTAGTTAGATGGACTTGGATGATATTACTTGTTAGGCCTTTCAATCTGTTTGATCATTTATGCGTATATATGTATTCCCCCCACTGCTCATGTTTCTGCTATTTTCATGCGCAAAATGCTAAAAGAAACTTTTTTTTGTAATTTACACTAGTACAATATCATTCATTAACGACGGTTAAAAATGTCATATAAAGACAGTTCTAGAACCGTCGTTATTGTGGGTGTCGTTATAAATCAACCATTTAGAACGACGGTTCTAGAACCATAGTTATAAACCCATATAAGCGTACAAAATTAAAAAATTAAAAAAAAAAAACACACTTATAACGACGATTCCAGTGGGGAACTGTCGTTGTAAGTGCCTCTAGAGAGCTTTTAAAGACGGTTCTAGTGGGGAACCGTCATTGTAAGTGAATTTTTTTTTTTAAATAATTTTTATAATATTTTATGTCTCTAATCTTGCATAAAATATCAAATTCCCAACATCCAAAACATATCAAATTCTCATATTTTTCTTATAAGTGCAAGTATGAGAACTAAAACCTCAAAATACCTAAATAATACTAAAAAATAGAAAAATGATAGTAAATGATGGATTTTTGGAATTTTGGTGGGGCCAATACCCCTTTAGGAATTGGCCAAGGGCTTCGTTACCTCGTTTCAGACAACTTTCATTTTTACACTGTCTCCATCCGACTTCTCAATCAAAAGTTATGGCCGTTCGAAGTTTTTTCATGGTAATATTTTTGCATATAACCCTAAAACCTAAATCTTTTCTCCTCAATACCAACACATACATTCTAATATTTATTTAATACTTTAAACCCTAAAAATACTAACGTTTTGGAGCTAAGTTCGTGGTGTGGCAGCATGTGGTGGAGGTGCTGGTGGTGGAGGTGTTGGTGGTGCAGTGCAGAAGGTGTTGCAGTGGTGAAGAGGGTTGGCGCGCGGAGGAGAGAAGTCGGTTGATTGGGGCTAGAGTTGGAGGCATGGAGCGGCGAAACTGGAGGACGACACGAGGAGATGACGAGAATAGGAGAAGAAGAGTGCATGGAAGAGGCGAGAATGGGAGAAGAGAAAGAATGGTGGAGGAGGAGGGTTTTGACAGAATGATAGGTGTGAATGGAAAGAGTGTGGTTTATGTAGCGGGATTTTCAAAATTTGAAGGAAACAAAGATGGTTCAAAAAGGAACCGTCTTTATATGTACTATGTTTGACTTATAAAGTTCAAAAAGGAGCCGTCTTTATATGTCACTCTGCATGACTTATAAAGACGGTTCCTTAGGGAACCGTCGTTATATGTGTCTCTTAATTACAAAATTGTCACCACGCATTTTATAACGATGGTTATTTTTAAACCGTCTTTATATAGTGTTGTTAATGTATGTTTTTGTACTAGTGTTAGGGTCCTGCTAACAAAAGTCTTGGTTGTGCTACATGCCATGGGAATTTTCATGACTGTCCAGGGCACTATGGATACTTAAACCTTGCCCTTCCTATTTTCAATGTTGGATATTTAGGTAGCTTTGTGGAAATATTGAAGTGCATTTGTAAGGAATCAAATGTTTCATATGTGCCCTCTGGATTTTGGTTTTCCCTTAATATTCAATACATCTCTTGTTTTATCTCATTTAAATTGACTTATAACTACTACTTATATAACATGCATATAAGGATGGAATAATTTCTAAACGATTAGCTTTAGGAGATGGCTTTTTCCAAGTAATGTTAAGTTTAGTAACAAACCTCCTATTAGTTGAGGTTATATAAGAGTTCCAAAGTTCATTAATGAGTAAAGTCAGTTGTATATAAGAATAAGGAGGAGGAGAAATAGGGTGGGAACAGATGTAGTTATTATTGGGTTATAAATTTCTGTAATTCTTGTATCTTTTACTGTAATTTTTTTCCAGTGATTTTGATGTGAAATAGAGAATGTTGATGCCAATCACGGGTAAAGTAAAACTTTAGCAATCATATAACTGATTTTTTTTCAATGATTTCCCATCACACTTCTTTGTATTTTTATTTTCATTCTCTACTTTTTGTTTAGTTTCTAGGATATATATGTTATGATATTCTAATATTCCAATGTGTTTATATGAATTCAAATATTTTATTATAATTTAATGCTTTTTAGAATATAAGTAATATGATATTTTCCACGTATCATTCTCATTCATTTCATCTACTTCTCCTATATTAACATTACCTATATTTAATATTCATGCTATATTAAAGATTGTCATAATTATTTTAAAGTAACATAACTATTTCAAAATTTATAAATAATTTATTCAATTTATTAAAGATAATTTCCTTTGTAACAGAGGTCATTAACACCTTTCCTATGTCTAATTAGTTTTTATTTTAATAGACAATTTTATTCTAAGGTGTAATTACCTTATTCGTCCTTATATTTTTCAGCAATATTTAATTTAATATAGTGGTTTTTAAAAAAATCAATTTGGTCCCTATATTTTTTAAAATGTATCCAAAATGGTCCTTTCTGTTAAGTTGCACCAAACGGCATCAACTAGTGCTTATGTGGCAGAGAGAAGTGAGATTGGGTTTAGTGTGAGGTCTGAAGTGTCAAGTGTTGTGGATGGTTAGATTAGTTTAGTGCAAAATAAATATTTATCTAAATGAATTGGGGGGGTTAGGGTTTCTGAAATTTGAATTGGGGGCTAGGGTTTCTGGTTTATTCTTTCTAGTGGCGTTTGACTTTCTCGATTCTGAACTCAAATGCCGAAAATGGGACTCAAAAGGTTGTTCTTTAAAACATCACCATCGCCATCTTCCACAAAGACCTTCTCCCACTCGTTAATGGACAAAAACATTGAAACTGCTCGCTCTATTATTTCCAAATGGGACCTTATTATCCCTTCTCACAAAACTCCTTCTCTGTCTCCTGCAATCATCCCTCTTTTCACCAACACGCATCAGGATGTCGAACAGTACCTTAAGGCCATTACGAGTCTGCAGTTCACTATGCAGAACCTCATCACACTTCATTCCTCCTCTGAGAGCATCATTCAATCCCAATTCCTAATGAAACTCGCCATGAAGAGGCTCCAGACCGAATTCTATCGAATTTTAAGTGAAAACAGGGACAATTCTCAGAAGACGACGATAATTTATCCGGGGAGGAGTTCTGTTTCTCCAGTAGCTCGATATCCACTGTCGTGATGGCAGATTTGAAAGCCATTATCTACCCCCAATTCAAATTCCATAAACCCTAATCCCCAATTCATTTTTCACTAAACTAATCTAACTATCCACGTCACTTGACACCTCAAACCTCACACCAAATCCAATCTCACTTCTCTCTACCACATAAGCACCAGTTAACGTCGTTTGGTGCAACTTAACAGAAAGGACCATTTTGGATACATTTTAAAAAACATAGGAATCAAATTTATTTTTTTAAAATCACTATACTAAATTGATTATTGTTCCAAAATATAGGAATGAATAAGGTAATTATACCTTATTCTAATTAGGCTTTACTTTCTATGTCACATAACACTGCTTCAGACAAGTGTCATACTAGTTTCAAACGTTTGACGATTATTTGAAAAGCATTTTACAGGTAAGCATTTTAACTATTAATTAACCCTTTTTTATATGCTTAATTACTCTCTCCACATCTTTCTTTGTTGTCTATCCACATCTTTGTCTGTTATCTATCACTTTTTTTCAAATATTTACATCTGGTGGAGTAAAAATTAAGTCATATTTGGTATTTTCTTTTTTTTTTTTACTAAATTGACTAAATTGAATTTTAACTTTTTAAATACTTGAAAATAAAGTTAAATATTTTTTATTATAATAAGAATTATGAATATCTCCTTATGAATATCTACTGTAATAATATTGTTACTTAAAATCGAAGATCGGAACACATTTATTCATTGTTATTCAAATATACATTAATTGCTATAAAATAACATAATAACATTTAAATGTATTAATATTTTATTTAATTGCTTTAAATAATACTTAAGCATTTAATTTTTCCTTTTAAAAATTAATTTAAATTGTCATTAGTTCGTTTCCCTTCTACAGATTCAATTTCATTACAGAAAAAATATGAAATATTATTACTTGAATAACTTTTTCTTGCCAATATTTATAATTTATTTTTTTAAAATAATAATTTCGTTTTTTATTTTAAAAAATAATTTACACTTGTAAATAAAAATAGGTTAGAGGTAGTAAATCCTTAGAAAGTCTACTAATGATTAATAATTTATGGGTGTAATATATATGAATCAATCAATATTTAGATAGTAAATTTTGAAATGAAACAAAATAAACAACCTTGATATGTGGTAATATGGCACTGAAATGCATTGCAGCAGTCAATATATATGACATTTCATAGTTTTACAGTTTTGAAACAGTTTTACATATTCTGAATTTTTTTTTCTTCTTTGATTGGTGAAGTAATCTATTAATAATGTTTATCTTTGTTGTGTCTAATGGAAATTTTCCAGCTTTACAATCATCTCGCAGTTGATTCAATTTTGACAATCATCATTTCAAGTAAGTTTGCTTTTTATTTAACTATTTATTACTTACTTGTTTGAATAAACTATTTTTTACAACCCAAATAACTATTTTTTTAATTAAGTATTTCTTTTAGTTAACTTTTTTTCATTTAACAATTATCTTTAGATACGAAACATGTAGTTACTTATTTTAGTTAACTCAGTTTTATTTAACGGAGTTAACTTTAGTTTAATATATGTACACAATACTATATAAGTAATATTTTATTTTGCTGTTTTGTTATAGTCATGCCAATTGATAAATCATGAATTTGTAAACCACAAATCACCATTGAGCATGCAAATGGGTTAAATGTGTTTTTGGATATTGCATTTCAACATGCTAATGGTCCTGTAATTAAGTGTCCATGTGCAAAGAAAAAGTGACAAACAAGGAATGTAGTTGAAGAACACTTAAAATGTACACCTTTCCCTTAGAACTACAGAACTTGGTATTTGCAAGGTGAAGGACCAAGTGTAACTGAGTCTATGGTCGCTACAAGTGCGCATGTCATTGAAGATTTATTGGAATCTCAAAATCCAATGGAAGACATGTTGAATGATGCATTCAGATTTGAGGGGCATGATGAGGATACTGAAGTTGATTATCTGCAAACTAGTATGGTGGGTAATGAAGGAAATACAAACTTTGATGGATTGATGAGGGACAATAATGAACCCTTATATGAAGGTTTTACAAAGTATTCGAAGTTATCATTCATGTTGAAGTTGTACCATATCAAATGCATGAGTAGAATGAGTGACAAAACAATGACCATGACTCCAAAAATTGCTAAAGGACGCATTTGAACATGCTAAGTTTCCTAACTCATTCTATGAGGTGAAGACTGTGATGACCAAACTTAGACTTAATTATGTCAAAATACCAGCTTGCCTAAAAGATTGTATGCTATATGGGTGAAGACAATGAAGGCCAAGATGTAAATGGTGCAAAACGTCTTATTGGAAAATAAAGATAAGAAAATACGCAAAACTCTTGCATTACTTTCCATTAAAACGGGGATTGCAAAGATTGTTTATGAGTTCTAAAATGATTGAGTCTATGACATGGCATATGGCCAGTGGTTCTCATCCCATAATCGCACTCCTTGGGAGTGTATGAAGCAAACATCTTTTATCATCTCCATGATAATTCCTGGAAAATATATGGTAGGAAATGACATTGATGTTTACTTAGAACCACTCATAAGCGAATTGAAGGAGTTATGGTTTGATGGAGTGTAAACATTTGACTATTCAAAAAAAGAAATGTTTACATTGCGAGCGGCTTTGTTGTGGACAATTACTGACTTCCATGGGTTAAGTAATTTTTCTGGATAGAACACGCACACTGGTCTTGCTTCCCCTACTTGTAACTTTGAAACCGACTCTTCTTGGTTGTATAGGGACAAATTCTACTTTATGGGACATCGTAGATTTTTAAATAAAGAACACAGATTCAGATTGAATCGTCATCTTTTTAATGGACAGTACAAAAAAAAATGTTTATTAGGATGGGCAAAAAACGGACACAATAGTGTAATTATCGTAGACTTAGCGTTAATGGAAATTTCAAAGCTAATGTGCTCCACATAAAAATATTGCCGAGTGAGGGTGACACGATTTTTAAACTAGGCGTGGGTTTGGCCTAGGTGTTGTCCACACAAAATGATATTTATTTAAAGGAACGTGGGCTTACCTTCGTGATGTCCACACATTTTTAAAAAAACGTGTGCTTAGCCTATGTAAGTACCATATACTTTTAAAGAAATGCAAACATTTTTAAAGAAGTGTGGACTCAGTCCACATGAGTGCCACAAAATTTTTAAATTAGCATAAGCTAAGCTTTCATGTTGACCACAAATTAACATGGACTTAGTCTTTAACATATATTTTATATCATTTGTTTAAAGAAGCCTACAAGTTTGCCACACAAAGAAACGAGAACTTAACCTACACTTTCATTTCATCTGATTATAATTAAAAAAAATTTATATTAAAATAAATCAATTTTAAAATTACATTAACTAATTAATGTGGTAAACAGTAGTCTACAATCATTAACCTAAGTTTTTTTTTTTTCAAATTGAACAGGTTATCCATTTCCAATAACATTATCGAACCAAACTTATCACGGCTAAAAAAATCATCAAAGCGAATAAATTTTAAATTTTCACCACGGCTAAAAAATCATCAAAGCAAATAAATTTTCACCATCTAGAATGCTTTGAACATAATTCTTCTTATTTCACACACCCAATTGTTTTATTTTTCACTTTTTAATACACAACCCACAACCATTTCCTACATAATTTGCTTTGACATATATTATATACACGCAAAATTGTATATATAATATTGACCTTTCTTATTAAGATCATGATATTACACTTATTGCAAATATAGAATTATTTGCAAACTTGAGTCCATATTGAAAAGTATAGAATTATTTGTAGTTGATGGGTGATTAAAGAGTATTTGTGTTCCATCTTATTTATATTATATTAACTTTTGTGATTTGGTTGAATTTGAAAAGGGCCTATCTTTCATGCATAAATGACCTTGCTACTCTCAATCAAACAAACTACACACTCAGTCTTGTAAGCCAGAAGCAAGAGAAGAGTAGCATGGAACATAGCATATATTTTCCTACCTTTGTTAGACAAACATACTTACTCTCTTTATCTTTAACTCTTTATCACAGCATATACTCGAAGCTAATGTATCCACACAAGTTTATAAACTAGTCATGTGTAATCCTAAGCCAACTTCAGCATCTTCATTTCTCAGTCCCACAAAATCTGACCCAAAAGTTGTGTATCCTTCCCCTGATGATCGACCCTCAATGGGGTAATGAAACAGAATATATTTAATATAAGGAAAAGCAAGTTCTAGTACCATACACAAATAACTGTGATTTTGCATCCATAAAAGCAGTAGCCACATAAACCAATATTAACAGATCTACTTCCCTTTCATCCACATAATCACCAGAAAACCGAAATGATGATGCCTACCTAAAGAATCAGAAAACACTATCACCATTAGATTATGAAGAAAGCAACTAGCAATTAAAGCAATGAGTAAACTAGGTAAACAGCTGAAAAACATATTAAGTGACATCATATCAGAATAAGTATTCTTTTAAATTTCCCCTTCATATGCATACGGTATAAACATCATCACAAATTCAAAGTAAAATGTCTAATATTTATAAATTTGTGGACAGGCTTATGGAGCAAAGCAATGGAAGCAATAACCTTAAAATAATTAAAAAAAAACAAGTTTTTAATAATCCAGTTAACTTCTCTTATTTTATTATATTATAGATATATTATTCTATTTTCTTCCCAAGTGAAATTTGCAAGGGCAAAGGTGAAGGGTTTGTAGTGGGCTAGGGTTATATGATACTATAAGTTTGTCTGTATTCTTTGTGTATGGATTGTGGATATCTAACTATCTATCTACTTCATAAATCTCTGCTCTGCAATAACTCCATGCTACCAAACCTCTCCACTTGTTCTTTTCACTTTCACAACTCCTAACCTTCTATTTATTCACTTTTGCTTCCTTTACTAGTGAAGTCACCATCTCACGTCAGACTATAGGATCTAGTTTTAAAAGTTCTTTCAAAAGTACAGTTGCAGATAATCTTCCTCCACAATATCTCCATCAACAATCTGAAACTCATTTTCAACATTGTTAAGAAACAAACCAAACACAGCATATAAGATGATGAGGCTTTCAAACCAAGACTTGTCAAGTACTGCTATTTTTTTAAACTGCATAAAATAAATAAGTGAATTGAAGATGATGAGGCTGCATCATGAGACCAGACTTCAGATTGGGCAATCATGTGCATTAAGGATCTTATGTTTTAAAGTGATGTCATGATCTTTGCTCTTCGCACCTAGTGGGTGTTAGGTTTTGTTGCCATCAAAGGATTTGTGTTTTTGGCTAGTTTTTTTTTTTTTTTCTCTCTACCAAATAAAACTATAAATGATTAAGAACAAGTTTAAGGAAGCCAGTCATAATCTATAGAATAAAAATATTAACGATCATGGAAGGATTTTAGATGAAAAAGAGAGCAAAAAAGTGAACCAGAAAAGGTTAGCAATCACAATAAAAATTGTTTCATAAAATATTAGTACAGTCTTATATTCTATAGGTCCTATTTTTTCACAGAAAAAGTTAAGTCTATATTTAGGTATATAAGATAGAAAAAATTATATAATGAAAAATAGATCCAATGAATAATTATCCTTTTGGTTATCCTTGTTTATATCTAAAGATGAAATGTTGTATCCAAAACAGAGAATACAATAATGTAATGAATTTGATGCAGATTCAAAGGAGTAAAATTGAAGCACAAAGGTTTGATATGGGATGCTGCAAAAACGAAAATTATACAGGTTAGGATTCAACATGTGAATATGCATATTGTCATGGGTGAAGCCGTGAATGTGTGTGGAACTAAGAGAGGGTTATTTAGCACCACACTAAAAAAACATACACTTCAATGGAAAGAGTCTTTGACAAAAGAATCTCATTTGACAACTAGTGTTAAGTGTATCTTTTAGTGTGAAGAGTGTCAATATATCATCTCCCGTAAGTGACTTAAGACGAATTGACATGGTGAAAGTGATGGCAGAAGAGAAGATTCAATTTGATGCATATTCAAAGGAGTCATTGACAAAAAATACCCTTTCCATTTCCTATCATGTCACCAACCCTTACCCAAGTAAAGTAAAGGTTGTAATTTGGCGGAATAGAAAAAGGAGTTGTTACCATAACATTATTCTCTTTCTATCTATATATATCCCTTGTTGTTATTAGACTTCTCGTGACTCCATATCCCTTGTTGTTACTAGACTTCTGGTGCCTCCAGATCAACTATAGTTTCTTCAGCTAAAACCTTTTCCATGGCTTACTTCACTGCTTTTCTCTTCCTATTCCCATTAGGTGGATACTCATATATATTACTTATATGTCTTATATATATTATTCCTAGCTTTTTTTGTTCTAAAAATGATTAACTTGTTCCAGGAATATATTCAGCCAGTTTCACCATCACCAACAAGTGCACCAACAAAATGCATTACACACACGTACTTGTGGGTGGTTGTTTTAGGTTGGGAAGGAGTGATGGATGGTGGAGAAGGCTTTTGATTTTAAACCTGGATATGATCAAGATCAAGCCCTTGAATTGGATGCTAAAACCACAAACCCACATCAAAATTCAAAGGATATCTCTTATCACTGACACGTTTTGTTAAGGGAAAATGATAATAAAGAAGAGGGAAAAAAATGAAAATTGACAAGCAATATAGACCTCCTTCAAACATTTATACTCTCATATAGAAGTAAGTTTCTTTCCCAACCATTCCCACAAAACATGTTAAGTATTGATCCATGATCCAAGTTTCTTTATAACTGTCTCTCCCCTTCCACACCCACACTCGCATCCACTCCTCATCTACTCCACGTGCCTCTTCAAATTTTACATCTCTCTCTCTACTCTCTTATGCTAATGTCTCCCTTATCAAACTTCTATATCATCTACATTACGTGTTACCATGTGAGTGGCTCAAGTGGTCGTTAATAATCACCAAGTCTACATAGTATTTAAGGATAAGTTTCTTAAAAGTACAGGCACTCAGATATAATGAAACCAAACCATTTGTAGCAAAGCCATGAACGTCCTAATTATTCAGAGAGAACAACAACTCCATGTCAAAAGACAATATATATACACTTTGTCAAAGAAAATAATAATAAATGTGCAAAACTATGTAGTTGAGTAATATGAAAGAAGAAAGTGTTATATATTTTTGTGTTTAATTCACAGGATTCCGTTCCCTGTCACGAGAGTGTTGCTTCCAAGTTGAGCTGGCAGATAGAACAACAGCTTGCATACCCTCAAGATTATGATATGTCAAGGTAGTTAGGTTACTTCACGCGCACGGAAGATGAGACCATATAGAATTTTGAAGCTGGAAGAAGTTATATTTTCTATCTCTGTTCTGTTTTTATCCTTTTAATTTCTTGTTTAAATTACCAGGATTGACCTTAATATGTGATACTACTTTATTAGTTATTGTTATTACTTGTGAAACTTCGATTTTTTTAAAGTTGTAAGTACCTGCTTCTGAACTTACTATTATTTCTTAATGCTAATTAACTTTTACGTTTGACTGGCCAAGAGAATGAACACATTTTCCATATACAGTTATTATTCTTAATTTGAGTGAAAGGAGTTTAGAATATATTTTGCAGAGATGATTAAAGCAAGTAACTAAGTAAGAATAAACAAAGAACAGTGTCCATGAGTTGATGGGAGGTAGTGTACAGAACTATGTCTCTGTCATCGTAGAAACAAACAACAAAGCCGAGCTCAACCTTGAGAACCAAAGACCCCGCAACTTGCAGATTACTTTTTATTAGGAGAAATTAGGTGTTTTAATCATATGCAATAGACTACCAAAATACAACCACAAGAAACATAAATTCGCATAGATTTTGTCCAATCATTGTTCAAGCTTAGAATAGGATATGGAACGATTAAATAGTTCATCGATTCAATCATGTACGGATTTTTACCAACATTAGATACTTACAAGATAGGTTTTGGTGATGACGAACGCTTTTGAGAGGGCATTTGAGATAGAAGAACGCGCGCCAAAGTTAGGGATTTTTTGTTCATATGAGAAAGAATCCACCATTTGAAGTGCCTCCACCTTGAACATTCCAGCTTCGAACTCCCACCAATTACAAGAGCCTCACCTGCAGATATTAGGGTTTCTTAATACTTCACTAACTCAAACTTGCACCATTTGACAAATTACTCACCAAGTTCCGAACCTCCCAACAACGACGAGGGATTTGTGGAGAGATTATTGGAAACTAAGGTTAGGGGTTTTGAGAAGGGAACATGGGTTCCGAACTCTGATTCGTGTGAGTTACTTATTTCAATTGATATTTTATTTTTATATTTTTTTTCCTTCTCCTTTATTTAATAAGTGTCGGCTATGCCAATAAAATATAATCATTTTATTTATGTGTCCTCGTTTGTGTTTTTCACATGTAAGATAATAATTATTATTATTATTTTCAACTATTAGTGTGGGTTTATTGTGTCTTTAACCGACGTTAAAAAAAAATTTAATTTTTTTGTCTAAATAGCATGGGTTTAAAAATAATGTTAATGTGTTTGACCTACATATTTTCTAGTAGTTAATTTTCAAAATTCTTGTAGTAGGAATAAATGACTAGAATTTTTGTCAGATCAGATATATGGAAACAAGTTTAGGGTATAAATGTTACATTTGGAAAACCATTAGACCCTATAAATATAAATAAGAAGGCTCGTGGAAAGAATGTTGTTCATGTTGGAGCAGAGCAATGGAGAAAGAGAAGTATATTTTTTGAACTTCCTTATTGGTAGACCAACTCGTTACGCCATTGTCTAGATGTGATGCATATTAAGAAAAATGTTTGTGACAATGTTTTGTATACATTACTTAATGATCCTAAGAAGTCCAAAGATAATCTCAAAGCTCGAAAGGTTCTTAAAGAAATGGGTATAAGGAAAAAGCTTTGGCCAAATGATAAAGGAAGATTGGTTGATGTTATAGGTAAAATATTATGTTTTTTCTTCAAATGTAATAAGTTTCACCTCACATGAAATGATGTATTTGATTTTTTATAGATGGGGAAGGAGTTAGTAAAAAACTAAAGGTGAAAGTTAGGGATGCTCATAACTTGCCTAACAGATTATGTGTGGTGGTGAACTATGATGATAAATTTCAACCAATTGGAGAAGCATTTGGTCTACTTGCTGGAGTTTGTGGATAGCTAACAGCAAATCATGTATTGTTCCCTATTAGTTTTGAAAAGTGGTCAACTTTGCCAGATACTTACAAGGATGTAGTGTGGGAGAGTGCACTAAAGGTAATAGAACTTACATTGAAATAACTTCAATCTTATTTAATTTATTCAATACATTTGGACTAACTTCTTTTCATTTTTTGAAGTCACGATTTTGTTTCAAGGTAAATGAAGATTTGGCTAAAAGAGATGTTATGTTTAAAATTGGGAAACTGTGGAGGGAATACAGATGCAAACTTTGGAATGAATTTTATGACCCACTTATGAGTAGAAGTGACCTCATCAAGAATGTTCTAGCTGGAGCAAACATAGAACAATAGGTTGTTTTTGTTGATTATCGTTTAAGGCCTTTTATAGTGGTAAACTCTGTTTCATTATTATTATTGTTGTTAATAAGCTTACTTTAAGTTTACAGAAAACTGATTTCATCTTCACTTTGTAGAACATGTATAATAGAAATAGAGATATAAGGAAGAGACAAATTATTCCGCACACTGGTGGTGCTATGTCTTTGTCAAGAAGAAGAGATAATTTGATATTTGTTTAATTATATTGTGCTCTCTATTTTAATATATTATAATTTCTGACTTTTAAACTTATATTATTATTGTTGAACATATAGAAAATTGAGACTAGTAAGAATATTGGACGAACTGAAATGTGGAAGATCACACATAAGAAGAAAAATGGCACATATGTGAATGATGAGGCGCGGGATATTAGGGTAAGTGTTATCATACTTTCAAAATAAATTTTTTGTTTTGATGATGATGTATTGATGATGATGATGATACATTGGATTGTTTGCATACATATCTTGATCATAACCCCTGCATACATCAAATCTTCCTCTGGAGTAAGCATCCTGATTAGCTGTAACTCTTCAACACCTTTCTTTCACATGCAAAATGCTCATGCTGTTTGGAATCTATGTTGTAGTTGTAGTTGAGAGTTCCATCGTTTGATTAATATTTCTGAATTGTGGGATCAATTTTCCAACAACCTGGTATAATCTCATTATATGATTACAAGATATTTTAGTGCTTGATTATAGTTTTATGTGCTTGATTATTTTGATGTGGTCTGATATTACAATTTAATTGATTATCTGAAATTTTTTAGAATTGATGTCATACTATATTCTAACAAGTATATGTTGTTCTTTTGATTATTTTCAATTTTATCCAGGGAAAAATTGATGAGCTAATGTTGACAAATCCAAAAGCTGCTTCAGATATATCTCCAGAAGATTCAATTGGTGTCATATTTGGTAAGGAGCATCCAAGTCAAGTTAGAGGACTATCATATGGCGCTTGTCCCAACTTGGCTTTCAAAGGATCCACAACAAGACTAAGTGGTATGAATTATGCTTCCTCTAGTTCAACTTCATCAAATATGGAGGACAAGATAATTCAAATGGAAACTGAGTTTGCAATTGTGAAAAATCAAATGAACACTTTGCTTGGATATATTGTTTCGAGAAAAGATGTTCCAAAACATTTTGCTGCAATAGCAGCTAATTTGGTTCATGCATCCATCAATGAGGTATTAAGATATTTAAATATTTATTGGTGTCTTTTATTTTATAATTATATACATTCAAATTCATTAATTTAAAATTATTTATTTCAGGCATCGGATACTAGAAGTGGTACTCCATCACCTAATCAAATAATAGGATCAAGTGCTAGAAACAAAACTGATTAGAGATGTGTGTTTTGATTTTAAATTATGTATGAACTTTTGAACAATTATATGTGTTTTAATTTTAAATTATGTATCAACTTTTGAACAATTATTTATGTTTTAATTTTTAATTATGTATGAACTTTTGAACAATATTATATGTGCTTTAATTTTCAATGCAATGAATGGATGCTTATAACTTTATACATTATTTCATTTTATTAATATTTTATTTTTTATTATAAAAATATATTATGTTTAGTTTAATTGTGCAAACTAGATTATAAAAAAAGTGGTAGCTAAATTTCATTTATTTAGAATTTAAATTACGTCAGTTTAAACCGACGTATTATTTTTACAATTTTATTATAATATTGACTGTTAAAAACGTCACTTTGTACCTTATATAATGGCGTTGAAATCCTTTTCAATGAATTAAATTGCGACAGTTAGGACTAACACCAGTTACACATAAAAACCGTCACTTTATACAAAGTGTTAAAGTAGTGTGTGCTGCGATGGGTAGGGTAAGACCGCCACATTAAACTTTGTGGCGGCCAGTTCTATGGCAGTTTGAGAAACCGCCACACGCGTATATTGCAACGTTTATAAACACCAGTTTATACGAAAATAACCTCCACATTATACACTATTTTTTGCAGTGATCAATCAATCAAATCGCATATGCAACAATATATTATATAATTTACAAAGTTAGTTCTTTTCTTAATTTCCCTTGTGTATGAGCAAACAATAATGAAATAAAGAGAGGAACCAAAAACATTCAAGTAACTTCTATATCATTTTGTGTTAAACATAATCACCAACTACCATAAAACTATGAAGTATCCTCAAATCCTGACCCCTCCATAATTACTTTTAAGAGAAGAGTAAAAGGAGAGAACTTACTCAAAAACAAAAACTTTTTTAATGCTCTAAAGTATCTATTTGCTATATAGTACGTTGAGATCAAGAAGAGAGTTTAGGTGTCTTTGAAAGTGGAGATGAGGAAGAAATGAAGGAGAAAAACATTGATGTTTTGTTTGGATTAAAGAGTGGATTTGAGTAAATTTGAGGCGAAAGTGGGAAGAAAGTAAAGTTTGGAATAAGGTGTATAAAGAGAAAAGTGAAAAAAAAGTTTATGAAAGTTTGTGAGTGGTGCAATAGATGTGATTGAAATTATAATTGTTTTAAATGGATAACAATATAACATTACAAATTTGCCTTTGTATTTAAAAATAATTAAAAATATATATATAATAATATATTTGCGAATTTTATTTGTTCGTAACTAAAACACTGTTCCCATTTTTTTTAGTAAGAATTGATTTCCGAAAAAATACAAATTATGCGGAACATGAAAAATTAGCAGAATTTTTTATTTGTTTAAATTAAAAATACAATTTTAATTGCATAATTGTAAAAGATGTTCACAAAAATTTGAAAATGCAGTAAAACATTATAGTGCATTTATCAAATTTGAATTAATAAATATAAATAATTTATTTATTTAAAAATATGAATAAAGAAAATAATGACAATTTTTTTAAAAAATAAAATTAATATTAATTCAGTTTTATTCATTGTAAATTTCATTTCTAAATAAATGGTGATAAAAAAAATGTGGAATATTATTTATAAAATTAAAGTGACAATAATGTAAAGTTTATATGGTTCAGTTGTCTTTCTCACCCTTTCATAGTGTATATGTGAGGAAGAATAAAGTAACTTTTCGACCATTTTTATGCTCGTATCTTTTATATCTTTATTTAATTAGCTGGATACAAATATGAATGAACTGCACCTTTCTTTATTTGTGTACAAGACTTAGGTAAAAACAGACAAAGTGTGAAAGAGGATGAGAGGGTGATAATATACATGCAAATATAACTTATCTTTCTATGGCACCCTCCTTTTCAGTGACTCATCCTCTTTTCCTTAATTAAATATCTTTTTATAGACAAGCCGAAATGTAAAGGACCAAACTCTTCTCTCAATCTAAACTTGATATTCTCAATCTTTTTTTCTAACTAAGACAAATTGTAACAACTTATGTTCTATTTATAAATGTGTGAATTAGTCTAAAAAATTTAATTAAATATAGTTTATGTTTAATTTTTAATTTAATTGTCATCGGATAATTTTAGTTTTAATATAAAGGAAAATTAACTTATTATTTTTTATGTAGATGGTATTGAACTGGTTTGAGAGACTCTACACTATATTTGTTGGTAGCTAATGGTCAACTTTTCTAATAGTAGTGCACTATTAATTATAGACTTACTTATCTTTTTAGTCTCTATATTAAAGACCAAAAGTCAATTAGTCATAAGATTAAAAGATGTTCAATATGATCTCAAACGTTTTTAAAAGAATTCAATGTGGTTCCTTAGATTGTTCTCATTAAAACAGATTTACCCCAACGAGTCTATTAGGTGCACACTAGGTACATATTGAATTTGATGTGTTGCTATCACATTGAATCATTATAAAAAAAGGTTGGAACCACCACATTGAATTATTTTTTAAAAAATTGGAATATTTTTTTATAAAAAAAATAAGACTAAATTGAACTTTTTAAAATCTTAAGATGAAAATGATTTTTATCCCTTAATATAGAGATTAAAAAGATAATTAAGTCTCAATTTTAATAACCATTAATGAATAAAAAAATACTAAATCAATAATTAATTTGGAACTACTTATTTAGAAAAGATTGTTGTTACCTTGGGTCCCAAAAGATGTATGTTTGTGAGCCTCTCGTATCTTTGGTAGTGCATTTAAAACCCCGCATAAGACAAATTGTTTTCCTTGACTTCTGCATCATTTTTCTCTACTTCATCTTCCTTTGTAAGTAACCAATTGTAAGGAAGCTGGAATATAGGACCAGAGTTGGTGTTGCTTTTTTGTACATAATCATGTACATCTTTTTTTAATATACTCCTCATCCCCCATGTATGGATCTTTAACACTTGGTTGGGCTTTAAATGTGATATGTGCTCCTGTTTTCACAAAATGACAGTGCTCTCTCGAGATATAAATGATTCAAAGATGATTTAATCTAACAGAATATTGCACTTTCAAATCATGTGGCATATCAAAGTATTCTTCTGTATGCTTACTTACGAAAGAAAGATAAAATGAGTGCAATGAAGAATCATCATCCGCATAATCATTACCTCGCCCAAATATAACACAAAAGGCAAAGCCCATCCGGTCTCCATCCACATTAAATTCCACTATCCTTATAACTGAATCCCTTCAAATCTTTTGGCAAAACACCGTGGAATTTCCAATCCTTAATATAAGAAAATTATATGTAAGAAGATGGTAAGGAGAAAGAAATGTTTTTATGTGTATTTACATCACTCAATGTATAGCAAATATATAAAAGTGTATGAAAACCTTCTCTCTTCAAATTACAAGCTAATTAGGTAGGGATCCATTAATCAAGAGATTCTATCATTATTAAATTAATTGCATATAATTACGTACAATATCGTACAATAATTATATACAATAATTGTGTATAATTTGATAATTATTATTTTCTTAATACTCCCCTCAAGTTGGTAGGTGAAGATCATGAACCCCAACTTGTGTCGTAGCGTCAAAAACTGTTCCTTGCCCAGTGCCTTTGTAAAAATATATGCGAGCTGATACTGTGTCGGTACATATGAAAGACTGATTATCCCGACTTGTAATTTTTCTCGCACAATGTGACAATCTATCTCAATGTGTTTTGTACGTTCATGAAATACTGGTTTTGTTGCTATATGTAATGTCGCTTGATTATCACAGAAAAGTTGAACTGGCAAGTTACATGGCACCTTTAAATCCTGTAACAGATATTGCAACCAAACTATCTCCAAACAAGTATTGGTCATCGCGCGGTACTCTGCTTCCGCAGATGATCTTCATACGGTTGTCTGTTTTTTTGATTTCCATGAGATAATAGAGGAACTAAGAAAAATGCAATAGCCAGATACTGATTTCCGAGTTGTATGACAACCCCAAGTCTGAGTCGCAATAAGCTGTCAATGTCAAATTGTTCTCAGATGGGAATAACAATCCTTATCTTGGTGATCCTTTGATAAACTTTATAACTCGAATTGCAGCATCCCAATGAGGTTTCCGTGGAGCCTGTATATATTGACTTAGGGTCCGAACTGAAAATGCTATGTCGGGCCGAGTAACTGTGAGGTATATCAGTCGTCCCACAAGTCGCCTGTATTTGACCGGATCCTTTAATAACTCTCCATCGTCTAGTGTGAGTTTTAGGTATTGCTCAATTGGAAATTTTTCTGGACGAGCACCTATGAGTCCTGTATCCTGTAAAATAAGTGCATATTTTCTTTGTGACATGTAAATACCAGCTTTGGAATGGGAAAATTCAATCCCTAGAAAATATTTTAAGTCTCCAAGATCTTTAATGCGAAATTGTTGTAATAGACAGTCTTTAACATGCTGAATTTCTGTCAAATCATTTTCTGTCAAAAGAATATCGTCCACATAAATCAAAAGGGCAATAAATGATGAGTTATTTTGTCTTGTGAATAGAGAGTAGTCTGTCTTGGACTGTTGAAATCCTACAGATTTAATCACATGAGAAAATGTTGAAAACCATGTTTGGGATGCCTGTTTGAGACCATAAAGGGATTTGTTGAGTTGACATACAATGTTCTCCCCTGTCGATGATGCCCAGGTGGCAAGTCCATGTAAATAATTTCATGCAGTGTGCCATGTAAGAAGGCATTTTGCACATCTAGCTGGTGAGTAAACCAATTTCTGGCTGCTGCTGTAATAGTGAGGAGACACCTCAAAGTTGTTAATTTTGTTGTTGGTGAAAAGGTTTCAGAATAGTCGACACCTTCAATCTGAGTGTACCCCTTTGCGAAAGGCGCGCCTTATATCTGTTGACACTGCCATCTGAGTTGTACTTTATTTTATAGACCCATTTGCATCCGATTGGTTTCTGCCCAACGGGTAACGATGTCAAGGTCCACGTTTGATTTAGCTGCAAGGCAGAAAGCTCTTCATCCATTGCTTTTTGCCAATTTGGATCAAGGATAACTTGAGCATAAGTGTGAGGTTCTTTGGTGGCTGTGATGTTAGTAAGATATGCACTATGTGTAGAAGAAAATCGTGAATTAGAAAGAAAATAATGCATAGGATACCTAGTTCCATTCGGCCGGTCTTGGGTAGTGGTCGAATGATTGGCTTGGGATCCCGTTATGTAGTCTTGAAGCCAGGAAGGTGGGTTTGATGTGTGACTGGATCGTCGAACAGGAAGGTCAGTTGGAGAAGGTTCGGTAATGGGTGCTAGACTTCTTGGCGTAGGAGAAGAAGGTTGGTCTACTAGAGGTTCAGGTGCATTATGACCAGTAGGAGAAGAAGGTTGGTTTGGTAGAGGTTCAAGTGCATTGTGACGAGTAGAAGAAGAAGGTTAGTTTGATGGAGGTTCAGGTGCATCATGACAAGTAGGAGAAGAAGGTTGGTTGAGTGAATGTTGGACAGGAGTGGGTAAGTCAATGTCAATAGTAGGCGAAATACCTTGTAATGGAGGTGAGGATTGCATTTGGGACTGTTAGCAGAATGGGAAAACACTTTCATGGAAGATGACATCCCGACTTGTAAAAAAGGTGTCTGTATCTATATCAAATAATTTGTATGATTTTTGATTGAGAGGATAACCAATGAAGATGCATTGTTGAGCGCACGGATCAAAGTTTTGCTTAGGTGAAACAGTAGTTGCATAATAGAGACAACCAAAAGTTTTTAAGTGAGAAAGTGAAGGTGGACAATTATATAGCATCTCAAAAGGTGATTTATTTTTTAGTAAAGGTGTTGGCAAGCAATTAATGATATATGTGGCGGTTAAAACGCATTCCCCCCAAAATTCTAATGGTAAATGAGAATGAAATAGGAGGGCTCATGCTGTATTTAAAATGTGTCTATGTTTGCGTTCTACTACTCCATTTTGTTGAAGAGTGTAAACACAAGTGCGTTGACATTCAATACCTTTTTTGAGAAAAAAATTATGCATAGAAATAAATTCCAATCTGTTGTCAACGCGGATGGTTTTAATAGATGCCTGAAATTGGTTTTGTGCAAAAGTAATGAATGATTCTAAGAGATATTGGATTTCAGACTTGTGATTCATAAAAAATAACCAAGTACATCTAGTATAGTCATCGACTATAGTGAGAAAAAAATGTTTTCCAAAATGAGTTGGAGTTTTATGAGGATCTCAAATGTCACAATGCAATAGATTAAATGGAGAATGAGATTTTATTGTGCTTAAAGGAAAGGATAGCCTTGTCTGTTTAGCTTTGGGACAAATACTACAATTATTAAGAATGAGAATGAGATTTTTACTGATAGTTAGTAAGGAAGATGCAAGTTGTAGATACGCCGGAAAAGGATGTTCGAGGCGCTTGTGCCATAAATCAGGGTCGGTCGAAATTTGAAATGCATGGGCTTGGTTTGGAAGAGGAGACATGTAGTATAAACCTGCGTGTTGTTTACCCGAGCCAATCATCCTTCCCGTAGCCAAGTCCTGCAAAACGCAACCATGTGGAGTAAAAACGACACAACAAATTTAGTGAACTGGTTATCTTACTAACGGACATGAGATTTAAATTAAAAGAAGGAACGCAAAGCACATCTTTGAGAGTGATATTGTTATTGAATTTAACAATGCCCGTAGATGAGATGGGCGCAGTTGAGCCTGTGGACAAATTAACATTTGGAATAAATGATGATGAATTGTGTGTGAAAAATTGTGAATCAGATGCAATGTGATCGGTTGCCCCGCTATCCAAAATCCATGGTTTTGTAGAAACAGAATTAATAGATGAGTTATGGACAAGCAAACCTGTAGAGCTAACAAACGTGTCACTTTTACCGTTATTGTTGAACGAGTAAATAGCCTTTGCCAATTGCTGAATTTGCTCGACAGTAAAGCCTTGTACGAGGTTTCTATCGGACTCGTTATTGGTGCCTTCTTTGCAAGACATGATTTCTTATTTAATGGATAAAAATGGAGAGGCTGTCAGAGCACCAAGATCGGTGCTCTGATACCATATAAGAAAATTGTATGTAAGAAGATAGTAAGGAGGAGAAATCCTCCTTACTATCTTCTTACATACAATTTTCTTATACCCAAAGAACAACAATGTCAAAGCCACATCGAAAATGATAGGATTCCTGACATCACCACAAGGAAAATCACAAAACAAGTTTTATTATAATCAATAATAATCTATATGCCTTTTACAAATAATCTCTAAAATCTCTAAAGACACTCATAATGGTAAATCAGAAAAATATATGTCATCCAAAGACAAAGAGAAGGTAGTAAAATGTGAACCTTTAATTAATCTGAAAAGCCATGTAAGTTCCAAACTCCAACAATCCCAAGGTTTGGACAATATGTCAACCATCTCAGGACAATTGAAAAGATATAAGCCTGACCTATGATCACTAGAACCAGATACTCTTTTAAAATACCTCCCCCTGATGTAGCTCCACCAATTGGAAGGTCAAGCAAAACTCTGAGCTTATAACAATTAGACAAGTTTAAATATGCTAGACAATGAAGACCCCTGATGGAATCAGGTAGTGAAACAAATTTGTTTCTGCATAGATTCAATCTTTCCAGACACCTTAACTCTCCAATAGCATAAGGTACTTCTTCTAGATTGCAAAAACTTAGGTCCAGAAGAATCAAACATTCCAAACGGGAATTAGAAGCTTGTCTTGGGAGGAAATTCGTAAGTTTAAAACAGCAGCATAAATCTAGAGTTTGAAGAGATACCAAGCAATATATACGATCTGATACACTGACAAGCTTTCCGCAGTATCTCAAACTCAAGAATGTAAGATTTGAAAGGACTTCGATAGATTCATGAATAGTGGATAAACTTGAACAGCTATCCATATCAAGGTATTCAAGATGTGTTGTCCTTGTAAAATCTGGGGTGCTTTTAAGTTTAACACACCCGGAGAGATGTATAACTCTTAGAGAACTCATGTTACCTACACAACCAAAGTCAATGATAACTAGATTGTCACAATTTCGTAAATTCAAGAAAGCAAGATTCTTGAGAAGTCCAATTGATGAATGGACATGTGATAAACTCGTATCCAGAAAGATCTAGCCTTTCAAGTTTTATGATTCTAGAAAAATCTGGAGTCTCAGTCAGGTAACTGGAGTTGCTTAAATCAACCCGTTTCAAGTTAGGACAGCTCTGTAAAAAGAGAATAAACAATCACCTATTAGCATCTAATCTTAAAACTCAATTTCATTATTTCTCTTGTAATTTGGCATGCTTTCAAAATTAAAAACATACTAAAGAGCTGAAAAAAATAGTTTTAATTTGGTCCGTTTAGTGAAAAAAAAAACAAAACATTTTAATAATGTCATCCAAAAGGATGGACTATGATGACAGTTACTTAAATTAATAATACTTTTATAACAACCAACAATTAACTAATTAAATGGTAGACAAAAATACACTCAAAGATACTCAATAATATTTAAAATGTTATCACTGGGAAGTAAATGTTTAGATAATCAAAATAGTACTTAAAATGTTTCCACTATTAAGTAACTTAATCTCAGTCTTGCTGCATGTTCTAACATCTATAGAGGTAGTAAAGGGAGTATGTTGGGGTTTTCTTTGGGGATTCAAAATAATTCTTTTTATGCCGAAGTTATGGGTATAATTGCAATTGAACATGTTAAGAGGGTTGGTTTTACAAGACTTTGACTTGAGACTCATTTATCTTTGTTTTGTCAAGTTTAACTTCTGATGGTTTGATCCTTTGGCCTATTAAGAAGGGATATGGAGAAAGTCTTAGAAAGTTTGTGAAAGCATTGATTTTAAGATCACTCATATCTTAAAGAAAGAAAAACAGTATAATGATGAACTTGCTAATCTGTGTGAGTTGATAACAAGTTAAAATTTTCTTGGTATAACACTTTACCAGCATTTATTACTTTGGACTTTTTCGTAATAACAAATAAAATCTCTCCTTTTTATAGGTTGCATGAGTTTTGATTTACTCCCATGTACTTTGTACATTTTTTTTTCTTTTCAATAATATCTTTATATGATATGTGATGATGATATGTGATGGCAAATGATTTAAATGATTGATGAATCTACATAATGGAGATGCCAAAACTCATAATGCCAAAACTCATAACCCTTAAATAAATAAAAAGCGTTTACTCTAATTTTAATTTCAAAATTATTATGACATGCTACAATACTCTCCTAACTATCTTTCACGGAAAATTACTATGACATTATATAAAATATATATATATATATATATATATATATATATATATATATATAAATGTGTTCCATATAAAATGGAAAGCACGAATTATTTTAATTAGAGAAAAAGATGCAACCCATTTATTTTTAATTATAAAAAACCTACATTTTTACAGGTTACATTATTTTAAGTAATTTATATTCAATTTTTGAATTTTTTAAATTATGATGTGTAGAAATAAAAAGTGACCCAATTCTTTGGAAAAGTTACGGATATTTTCGCTCTTTCCATGATTCCTTTAAACCTAAAAGAAAATGGAAAGAATGTAATTATAGTACCTTGCAGCCTTCCCATAATCGTTTGATATGACTGTTAGGCATATTCAATTCCACAAGATTAGAGACTGTAAAATATGGTGGCAGAGAAGCAAAAGGATAATCATGCCACAAAAGATATCGCAGCCTGTCAGAAAGAAACTCCAGGCTTCCTGAAATTTTTGTGTGATATATATAATATGAGTAATGTCAGCTCCTTCATTCTTGAGAATCCATCAACACTACATTCCGACATTTCTTCTTTTTTATTTAAAACTATGGCTTTCACCTTCTCTGTTCCCTGAAACACAAAGAAAACATGTAAAAGAAACCCTTAATCGAGTCATTTTAGTAATTAGAATACAAAACTTTTTTATAAAAAATAACATAACTGTACTTTAAATTCAATAATTACTTAAAAAATTTAAACTTGATTCCTCATACTAAAAATACATTGATAGAAAAGTATAAGTACTAACAATAATAAAATGATTATTGATGTTAAGGAAATAATCTTTTAGTCTAAATGGAATAACCAATACTATTAACTATGTTGCTAGATATCGAAAAAAACATTCCACATTACTTACTAAGTTTGAAAATGTAACTTTTTACCGTTTCTGTCGTCAAAACATGAAAGAAGTCTTTATGAAGCCATATTCTACTCCGTGATCCTGGCTCTTCAGGAGATTGGTCCCGAACAATTTTCTTTCCCAATTCTTGTATCATTTCATGCATAAGAATTTCTTCATTGCTAATAGTGATGAGTGATTTCTCAATGAGTCTTGAAATTCCAATGTGAGGGTGTAATTCAAAACACTCAAGAATTCGCTTAACATAATCCTCCCTCTCCCCTTTAAAGAAACAAGCAATGTGTAAAAATATTTGCTTTTCCTCATAGTGAAGTCCATCAACACTTATTTGAAGTACATTCATAATTTTATTATCTGGACTATTCTCCAATCTATTCAACACATCTCTCCATTCAACAGCATCTCGAGCACACAAGAAAGAACCCAACACTCTAATTGCCAATGGAAGACATTGGGCATATGTGAGTACCTCAGGAATCAACTCCACACAACCACTGCTTTGCTCTTCACTTTTGAAGGCTTTTCTACAAAACAATTAACAAGCATCCTTCTCATTCAATAATGAAACCTTGTGTATCAATACATCACCTTCATACACTTTCAAAATATGCTCATCTGTGGTGGTAATAATCATTCTACTCCCCTTCAAAAGCAATTTAGGTTTTATGGCCAAATTTTCCAATTGCTCTAGTTCATCAACATTATCCAAAACTATGAGGACCTTTATGTTGGGTAGCCTATTTCTTACAATCCCTGATATTTCAATAGGACTACAAATATCTAGATTGTTTTCACGTAAAGTTTGATAAATGATTTGTTTCTGTACAGCAGTATGGCCACCATCCCTATAAAGTTTGCTCACATCCTCAATGAAACAAGAAGCATCAAACCTGTGAGAGATTTTGTCATATAGAACAGCAGCATGAGTCGTTTTTCCTATTCCATTCATTCCCCAAATTCCTAAAACTTGAACATCATCATTCTTTGAACTTAATCTTAATTTATCTTCTAATGCTTGTACGCGTGGCTGTATCCCAATAAGGTCATCAACAAAACCAGAGAATTTATGACCCAATTCCTTTATTACCTTTTGAACAATTTCTTCAATTACTTCAGATTCTGACCTGGAACAGAAAAAATAAATAAAGAAATAAACTTACTCTCTATCTCTTCAAACGATTTGATGATAATAATTAAATTTTAGTTGTTTTTTAGTCTTCGTATTTTATCAAATGAATCATATTGTTTCTTTTTTTTTTCCTGCACTTACCATTTTGAACTCATTCCTTAAAATAATTCTTTGCTTTCAGACCAAAAAGGATTGAACAATAATGTTTAGAAGAATAATTTTTATAGCGATAAACCTTTTAATGTTTTTAAAAAAAATTAGTGTAATGCATATATAAGAGGTATAAATGAAGAAAACAGAGAGAAGAACCATAGCTAACACATACTTGTTTTTGACATCCCAACCAGCTAATTTGCCAAACTCATTCATAGCTCTCTCCCATCGATAAACCTTATCTGGGTCTCCTTTGAATTTCTCTCTGAGTGAGTCGAAGGCCTTCTCGTATACCCCATTCTGATGTCTTACTTGAGACGGATCAACATGATAGAAAACAGGGAAAACAGTTTGGTTAAATTGTTGTTGGCAATAAGCTATAGCGGCCATTTCGTCCAAACACCATGAAGAGGAAGGATAATCTTGGGAGAAGACGATGATAGAAATCCGAGAACCTCTGATTGCTTGTGGAAGCTGTGATGAAATGGCTCTCCTTTGCGGAGCTTGTGGTCGTCTTTAAAGACAAAAATACCCTTTCGGAGAAGATGAGAGAATAGATGATCAACAAAAGAGTTGCGGGTGTCAGGACCTCTGAAACTGATAAACACATCGTATCTGTACTTTTGGTTTTGGATGGTGTCGGAGACATTGGAAGAAGAAGCAGATTCTGATGAGGTAACAGTGGAAGAGGATGATGACCACAGCACTGGCTCCAAAACCATCTCATCCCTGATTTCTTCTTCACCATGGGTGAATCGTACGATACAACTGGTAGTGGCTGTTCCTTCAAGTTCACACCACAACCAGTGAGAGGAAGAACATGGGCTTCTTCCAAAAAGATGGTAAAAAAGAGTAGAGATGAGCTGCAGTAAAGGAATCCCTCGAAAAAGAAAAATATACAGAAACTTTCTCACTAGGCGTGCCTAAAGTGGGATCTATCGAATACTTTTTTCACTTGGTACAGTATGAAATTTATCATGATGCCATGGCTATTCGAGTAACTTTCTTATATCTTTCAAAAAAACAAAAATTCTTTAACTAGTTTAGTTATATGAATGTTTAGCCATCCGAATTATGAAAGCAATTACGAAATTTTGGTTAGATTTTTCTGAAGGAAATCACTTCTCCCTAAGTTTATTTATGTGCTGTTTCCTTAATGTTTATTCTCTTTTATATTAAATAAATATAAATATGTAAAATGTAGGTGTATAAAATAAATATAAGTATTTAAAATATTTAAGGTTATAACTAATGATTATTAAAACTTTATTTAAATTTTTAGTATTGTTAAAAATGTTATGATCTATGATTAGTAATAGTAATAAATAGTAATTATTTTAACATTTACCTAAAATAAAAATAATTAAATTTTAAATATTGATAATTAATGTGAATATTAAATATGAATATTAAATTAAAATTACAAACTTACATTATTGATAAGGAATTAATAATTTTATTATTAAACTATATAAAAATAATAATTTAATAAATCAGTTATTATTAATTGAAAAATGTAATTGACTATTGTTATTAATTTGAATTTATTATTGTTAATAAATTTATAAATTTAGTGTTAAATAGAAATGTACTATTTAAAAAATATTTTTTATGATTAAAAATTATAGTATTTGAAATAATTATTTATGAAAACATAAATCTTTAAAATAATATTTGATGATGAAACATATAAAGGCAAAGATTTTTAAAATATTTTAAAAAATATTAAAGAAAATTATAAAATAATAAATTTAACTAAAAATATTTGAAAAAAGAAAACTTATTTAAGAAATTTATAAAACAATATTTAATTATGAAACATTTAAATATTTACATAATGGTAATTAGAATTTTATTTTATTTTTAAATTTAAAGATATGGAAGGAAAGTAGATGGGATTGAAGAGAGAAAAAAAACTTCTAATTGAGATAATAGAAGTAGTAGAAAGCATTGAATTGAAAAGTTATATTATTTAAAGAGTATTTATTGACTCTTGTCATAATTTTTCCTATGGAGTAAAAATCACGGGAGGCCAAACGATAAAATGTTGGAAAAAAATGAACCTATAAAGGGAAATGAAATTTTTATATACATAACTGGAAAACCCTTACTTTATAATTCTCCATATATTTGAAAGTAATTTCTATAAAGAAAATCTTACAAGTCTGAAGAATTATTAACTTTAACTTGTAACTATAACATAAAGTCTTATTTACTTTTCCAATGGAATGATAAAATTGTTTTTCACTGCCCTTCCATATTCTTAAAATCATCTATTTGTGAAATAAAACCAATAATAATTGTTTAAGATATATTATTTAATAGAATGATTATAAAATTATAAAATCAATCATATATATATATATATATTATAAAGTTGAAAATAATACAGTATAACTTTATAAAATTTTATATAGTATTACAAATTACATAATTCACATTTTGTTGTTTAAGTGTTCATAAAAAATGGGAAGAACAAGATGAAGCAGAGCAGCTGAAATACAAATCTGTTTGGTGTCACTTGGACCTCTTAGGTGCTTTAAAGCTGCCACAAAGCTAAGGTGATCAATTGAATTTGTGAGCCTAGCTGTTATGGACAAACAACTGATCCAGTAAAGTTCTTTTTGGTATGCCTGAATTAGGTGAAAGGGGTAGTTTTTTTTGTATATTCGAATTTTGTTATCTTGATTTTAAAATTTTGTAATTACTTTATTAATTAATATCTATGTAACACATACACTTACACATACACAGATAAGACACGGACACAGAAATACATATAATATCTAAAATACAGGATACGGGACACCGATCTATATATTATATAATTATGAATTATATAAATTGATAATAAAGATTTATGTGCACAAGTATGTTTTAGATTTTTTTTGAAACAGAAATATGTTTTTCATGGCTGGTTCAAAATGATTTTTTTCTTATTTTTATACTCATAATAAAAATTTATATAATAAATTTGAGTTTTTAAAAAATTATTGTATTTCTCTTTTTTAAAATTGTGTTAGAACCGTATTAGAATTGTCAGAAATCCAATAAATATTTTTTAAATTGGATACTTCACTGATACATGTCCTACGAGTGTCGTGTCTGACAAGTGTGTCCAACACGGATACACCATTTAAAAAAAGTATCTGAAACTCATAGATTAATATATTTTGAAATAATTTTATAAAAGAAAGAAGATATGTTATAAGAGTACGTTGTAATATAATTGATTATATCACGTGATATAATATTTTATATATTTTTATATTATAATAAAATAAATAAAATAATTTAAAATTTAATACTTTTGGAAAATATTTTATTTTATTATTATAAAATATAGTTCTGTTATGAAAATTTAAAATGAATTTTTTAGTTTAATTAAAATATATTTTAATTTTAATTTATATTTTTAAAATTATTTTTCCATTAAATTATTTTACAAAATTATGGATACAAAGGAAAACTATTTTACAAGTGAATTTCCAATTTATAATAAGTGAAACTTTTAACATAAAATAAAATGAGTGTTAAATATTTAAATATTTTAACATTTAATATATATATATATATATATATATATATATATATATATATATATAAAATAAGGTTGCTAAGAAAATAGAGACAAGAAAATGTGTTACCATAGGATGATTTTTTTAGTGATAATAGATTAGTTTTTTAAAATAATCCTAGTTATACGGTTTTGGAGGTAGTTATGCTCAACTATCTTAACTCTGAGTATTCTTTTCTTGTAATACAAATATCTCTTTTGCTTGTTCAATCATAAGTCGTTCAGTATAAAGATCAGTCATACAATTAGAGAAAAGCATAGAAAGACTTTCATCTTATATGGTACAAATACGGATACGGACACTGATATGATACAGATACAGATATGGAGAAACGTGTAATTTTTAAAATGTAAGATATGGAAACACAAATTTATATATTATATAATTATGAATTATATAAATTGACAATAAAGATTTATATGTACAAATATGTTTTAGTTTCTTTTTTTAGCAGAAAGATGTTTTTATGGTTGATTTAAAAGAATTTGTTCCTTATTTTTATAATTATACTAAAAATTTATACAATAAATTTGAAATTTTAGAAAATTAATGTATTTCTCATTTTTAAAATTGTGTTAGAATCTTACTAGAATAGTAAAAAATCCAACAAATATTTTTTGAATCGAAAACTTCACTAATATGTGTCCTACAAGTGTCATACAAGTGTCGTATTTAATATATGTGTCCAACACGAATACGCTATTTAAAAGATAATGTCCGAACTTCATGATACGATTGAAGCAATTTGTATGTTTCCTGTGCTTCTTTCACATAGCCTACTTTAGTATACAACTAAATTAAATAGTTATATATAGTTGGTTTCCCAGGTAAAATCCTGCCTTCCGCGTTTCATTAACATAATTGATGGCTTCTTTTACACTTTCCGCATCAGGATAAAAACACCATAATACATCAGGCTGCACGACATATTCAAGCATATTCTTGTATACACTAGAAGAAAAATCATTTTTAGAAACTAAATTTTTTATTTTTAAATTAATAAATTTATTTACTAACTCAATTAGAGACTAATTTAGAATCTAATAATACTAAGTGGCTAAAATCATAGTTGTTAATTTTAGATATCAATTTAGATTCTAATTTAGAAACCAATTTAGTTATTATTAAATAAAAACCAATTTAGTTACCAAATATATAGAACTAATTTAGTGATCAATTATATAGAAACCAAATTAACAACCAATTTTATTGAAACTAATTTAGTGACCAAAATATATAGAAACTCATTTAGTAATCAAATATATAAATACCAAAAACTGGTCACTATATTAGTCTCTAAATAATATAATTTACTATAAAATATTATTTTATTTACCTACTTACTCTTTTATATTTTATATTTATTTGTAAATTTAAGTTCACTAATTTTAAAATAAATTTATAGAGTTCATCAACTCAAAGTAATTATGTTCGGAATCTAGATATGGTTAGAAGTGATCAATTTTTTCAAATTTTACAAAAAAAAAGAAAAACTTTTTTATGAATTATGAATGTGAACTAAGATTGTGGTAAAAACTAGAAGGTAATCACATAAATCTAACTTGAAATTATTTTATTGTGACTGTTGTTTGAACTAATTACATTATAATGGAAGGAAATATATGCATTAATAATCCACAAATTGTTGGGTTGGGCTCACTTCCTATGTGGAGACCCAATCTAATTTTTAATCACCTTTAGGGTTTTTCCTGAATAGAGAGGGTGACAGTCGTCAGCAGAGACAGAGAGAAAAAAAGAGAGAGAAAAGAAAAAGATAGAAAAGTTTCGCCCAGTAACTTCCGGCCGTCACCGAAACTTTGTTCACCGTTGGATCAGGCTGAAATTTTGTCAGCAGGTTCATACTTTGTGTGAATTCAATCTGACCGTTCAGATCTTGCAGAAGTGGTTTGAGCAGAGAGAAATTCATCTCACATTACAGCAGCGTTTTCAGCGTTTCTATTGAGAACGAATTTTTTCGGATTGCTGCTGCTGTTTTGTCCACCGTTGGATCGGGCTCAAATTTTGTCATCAGGTTCATACCTCATGGTTCTTCAATTGGACCGTTCGGATTGTTCAAAACTCACCGGAACAGTGAAATATAGGCCACATGCGGTAGCTGCAGTTTTTGGGAATTTTTCAGGTTTCTTGTTCTTTGTTTCATCTCTATTGTATTTCTATTTGGCTGGTTATTGAGCACAATTTGTGCTGTTTTAAGACTCTCTTGTAACCATAACATTGATCATAGTGGAGTTTGATTGAATGGCTTGTGCCCGTGGTTTTTACTTCTTTCATTGAGAAAGTTTTCCACGTTAAAATTTCTGTGTCTTCCTGAAGTGTGTTTTTTTTGCTGCCATTATTTGTTATTACCCCTCACATATTCTTGCTAGTTGGGGAAATTATTATCCGCTACTTATTGCTCTTGTTGAGATATTATTTTTATTGTGTTGAATTTCCCATCAGAGTGGTATCAGAGCTCCTTGGTTAGGGCTATTTGACTACTTGAATGATGGAGGCAAATACAAATAAGATTATCTATTTGAACGACACTAACTATCACTTATGGAAGGGAAAAATGAAGGATCTGTTATTTGTGAAGAAATTGCATCTTCCTGTGTTTGCTACTGAAAAGCCAGAAGACAAGACTGGTGATGAATGGAAGTTTGAGCATCAGCAGGTTTGTGGTTTTATTCGTCAGTTTGTTGAAGACAATGTTTATAATCACATTGCTAATGAGGAACATGCAAAATCCTTGTGGAAGAAGATTGAGACTTTGTATGCTTCTAGTACATGAAACAATAAATTATATTTGTTGAATTCCTTGATGAATTTGAGGTACAAGGAGGGGATTTCTATTTCATATCACTTAAATGATTTTCAGGGGCTTCGAGATCAATTGTCACAAATGGACATCAAATTTGGTGATGAAGTGTTGGGATTATGGCTACTGAATACTCTACCAGATTCTTGGGAAACATTTTGGGTTTCAATTACGAACTCATCTCTTGATGGTGTTGTCTCCTTGGAAAATGTCAAGAGTAGTGTACTTAATGAGGAGATGAGAAGGAAGGCTCATGGTACTTCATCTCATTCCAAGGTACTTGTCATATAAAATAGGGGGAGAAGTTAGAAAAAGGAACCGAAAGGGAGTAGACAGAACAACAAAAGTAAGTCCAAGTCTAGATACAAAAATGTGGAGTGTCATTACGAATAACATCATATATTCTTTTTCCAATGCTCTCATAGTACCATAAAACATGGAAAAAAAATTATAAATTTTTTCAAATTTTTTCCCACTTTCTCTTGTTGTTTCTTCACTCTCTCTTGCAATTTTTTAAGTCCCACACTAGTATAAAAGTTTAAAACAACGACTTATTATTTTATGCGTTTTTACGATTAGACGCTATCTTTTAAAACGTAGTGACTTTTTTAAATTAACTTGATTTAAGAAGGCGGTTATTTGTAATAACCGCATTCTTAGCGCTTTATTTAAGAAAGCGGCTATTACAAATAGTCATCTGCTTAAAACATTTTTTATCCTAAGTCAAAAGCTCGCCACTTACGTTTTCATACTCTCCTTTCTCTCGCATTTTGTTTCTCTTTTGTGCTTCCTCCATTAACTGTTCTTTCCTCTTTTCTTTCTCTCTTCTTTGCATTTATCTTCGTGCCATTGGTAACCATTGTCTTCCTCTCTTCTTCTTCACCATTGATTTTTTTATGTTTTTCGTTTCTCTTATGTTTTGTTTTATGTCATTGCTAAGGTCACTATTTCATTGGGAAGGTTTTTGTTTGCTTTCTACCGTATCTTCCTCGTCATTGTTGCCGCCTTGCTTCGTCGTATATTTGTGTTTCATTGGGAAATTTTAATTTGCATTTTTTGGACTTTTATTTATGTTCTTGGTTATCATGTCTTCCAATATCAATCCATTATTTTTATTGTTTTTTGTTTTTTTATTTATTCAGAACATGTCAAATTCATATTGGGATGAAATACTAAGAATGTGAAGAGGTATGATATGGATGCACCAAGAGATGAAAAGAAATACTAAAATAATGATTTGTTCTTCAAAAAAGATCAAAGTTGATAACTTAGATTAGAAACCCAAACAATAACGAAAAAGAAAAGAAACCCTAAACGTCATTTGTAAATGCAGCTATGGTAAATAGCCGCATTTATAAATCAAATTTACGAATACGGCTAAATAGTCGTCTTCTTATTTTTTTTAATTTAAGACTACGTGTACATTAAATGTGTCTATATGACCGTTGTTTTAAGTTGAAAATAGTCGTTGTTGTTTTGCCTTTCTGCACCAGTGCCATGTTCATTCTCAACCTCTTCTCCTGTGAATAAAAGATCTTGTAACAAAGATAAGTTTCCCACTAAACAATAAAGCAAACCAATGATGAAACTGAATACTAAAACATGAAGAATTTGAAAGAAAGCAAAACAAAGATGCTAACCAAAAGAACAAACCTTGACATATGTTGACGCCTAGCTCCTTTCTTGTATAATCACGATCCAAATTTCGTATTACATATTGATTATAATCTTTGATAATTCTCATTATAATATCAGAAGTAGAAACTCCTTTAGTCCGCTTTTTTTCCTTAAATTTCCAGTAGACTTAACCTAGATAAGAAATTAAAAGGCATAAGATCATAAAATTGCAGCAGAAAAGTTCGAGATGGTTACAAGTAGTCTTAATTTGAACTTACATATTCATAGACATCCTTTCCAGCTCCACTTGCATCAGCATAACTATGACAATAAAATAAGGAAGTGATAAAATATATGAGAAGAACTTGAAGAAAATAGTACTAGTCAGAATATACTCAAGTGTTTCAATGCAAGCAGAACAAAATCACATGAAGAAAATAGTACAAGTCAGAATATACTCAAGTGTTGCAATGCAAGCAGAACAGAGTCACATGGATAGAACAGAAGCATCACAACACATGACAACAAGTGAAAATTATAATAATATCAACAAGAACTTAACAACAGTGTAATAATGAAAATTCTAATACACACATATTGTATGGTGGCCTCCACATCAGAACTTGGGTTTGTTATATTCTGTTAGATATTATTAGATATTATTAGATATTATGAGATATTATAGTTATTGTTTGATATTTCATATTTATGTAATGGGCTTAGCCCATATGTTTATTTTTCCTATATAAACATAACCCTATGTGTTCAATATACACAAGGGATTTACCCTATTCTTTCTTTTCCTTTAATATGGTATCTAGAGCTTAAGGTTAGGGTTCAAATTTTATTGGTGAACCCACTGTTCACTGGAATTTTTCAGCCACCGCCCCACCGCCTTGCAAGAACTGTCACCGTTGCCGCCTCACCGGAGCCGTCGCCGGACCTTCGCCGGAGCTGCCGCCGGAATCTCGCCGGAGCCGCCGCCGGAATCTCGCCGGAACCGTCGCTGGAATAGCTGATGCCGCCAATTGACTGGTGACTGGATTTAATTTTTGTCCTATATGGCTTCTTCCGCTTCCGTTGCCACTATGACTTCTTCCGCTGTCACTGCCACTGTGACTCCTTCCGCTGTCATAATGCCGAATCCGTCTATTTATACTAATTATGTCAATGTTCATCTCTCCATTGATAAATTGGATGGAACCAATTATGATACGTGGGCCTCAGATATTAAATTATGGCTTAAGAGTCAAGGTTATGTTGATCATCTTACCCGTCCTAATGTTGCTGAAAATGAGATTTTCTGTTGGTTGAAAATTGATGCTCAATTATGCATTGTTATCAAATCTACCATTCATTCATCTTTAAAACAAATTTTTCGTACCTATGAGACTTGTTCAGAAGTTTAGGAATAAGCAAAATTATTATACACCAATGATACTCAACGTCTTTATGGTGTGTGTCAAAATCTCCTCACAATTGTTGCTCCCAAACGTCTTGATGGTACAATGGCAAAATATCTAGGTAAACTTCATGCTCTTCTTCATGATTTTAATGAGTTATTACCTCCTGCCTCCACTCCTTCTCAAGAACTAGAACAAAGATCCAAGTTCTTCATGTTATTGGGTTTACATGGTCTTCCTGATGATTATTGTCATGTTCGTGATCAAATTTTGGGATCCCCTATCGTACCCAATTTTACTTCCACTTGTTCTACACTTCTGCGTGTGCCAAGTAAACAAACCACTGAATTAACATCTCATGTAAATGACTCTTCTACTTTAATCTCTCAGCATAATGATCATACTCGTCCTCACAAGCCGAGCAAAGGGCGTCACAAGTGTGACCATTGCGGCAAACTTGGACACAAAATTGACAGATGTTATGCCTTACATGGTCGTCCTCCTAAATCTATTGTGGTTACTCAAAGTGCTCCTGTGCAACCTTTTACTATGGACCATACTTCAATTGATACCCCAGGCCAGCCTGCTATTTTCAATGAATTTCTTAAATGGTATGAGGATCGTCAGAACTCTAGTTCCACAGCTTCTGTTGCACATTCAGGTACATCTTTTGTTGGCCTCACTCACTCTACTTCCGTTGGCCCTTGGGTTCTAGATTCAGGTGCCACATATCACATTACTGGTAATAAATCTTTTTTCTCTTCCCTATCTACTACGGGTTATTTACCTTCAGTTACCATGGCCAATGGATATAGGGTACCATCACATGGTGTTGGTACTATTAACCTTTTTCCTTCTTTATCTATTGATAATGTTCTTTATGTCCCTGAGTCTCCATTTAACTTATTATCTATTAGTCGTCTCACTCGTTCCCTTGATTGTGTTATTTCTTTTACCAAAGATTCTATTTCTGTACAGGACCGGAGTTCGAGACAGATGATTGGCACCGGATGTGAGTCTCATGGACTTTATCACCTACAGATCTCTGCACTTGTTGGCGCGATTATGGATTCTCCATCTCTCATTCATGCTCGATTGGGTCATCCTAGTCTTGCCAAGATGCAGCAGCTTGTTCCAAGTTTGTCTAAGGTATCTAGTTTATCATGTGAGTCGTGTCAGTTAGGGAAACACATTCGTAGCTCTTTTCCTAGTAGTGTCTCACAACGTGCTTCATCTCCTTTTGCCTTAGTTCACTCTGACGTTTGGGGACCAAGTCGTATTAAGTCTACTTTAGGATTTCAGTATTTTGTTACTTTTATTGATGATTATTCAAGATGTACTTGGGTGTTTTTAATGAAAAACCGTTCTGAGTTGTTTTCTATATTTCAAATATTTTACAATGAAATTAAAAATCAATTTGGAATTTCCATTCGCGTTTTGCATAGTGATAATAGACGTGAGTATCTTTCTCATTCTTTTAAAAATTTTATGGCTTCTCATGGTATTCTTCATCAAACTTCATGTGCTTATAGACCTCAACAAAATGGGGTAGCTGAGCGCAAGAATAGACATCTTGTTGAAACAACTCGTACTATTTTGATCCATGGTGATGTTCCTCAGCGTTTTTGGGGTGATGTTGTTCTTAGTGCATGTTATCTCATTAATCGAATGCCATCTTCAGTTTTAAATAACAAAATTCCTCATTCTATTTTATTTCCACATGACCCTCTCCACTCTTTACCTCCCAAAGTTTTTGGGTCCACATGCTTTGTTCATAATTTTAGTCCTGGTCTTGATAAATTATCTCCTAAATCACACAAATGTGTCTTTTTAGGGTTCACTAGATCACAAAAAGGGTATAAATGTTTCTCCCCTTTTCTAAATCGTTATTTTATTTCAGCAGATGTCACCTTCAGTGAATCTTCCCTTTACTTTAAGTCTTGTCCTTCTCCTTCTGTGTCTTCATCTAATCAAGTTAATATCCCTCTTGTTGTACCTAGTGCACCTGAAGATTCACCACCGCCACCAACTCTTCAGGTGTATAGTCGTCATCAAACGTCTCATCGTCCATCAGATGACTCTCTTCTAGTGCCAACACCTCATCCCCCTCCGGCTCCGACAGTTGAACCTCCGATAGTTGAACCTGATCTTCCTATTGCTATCCAAAAAGGTATACGTGCTACCCGTAATCCCTCTCCACATTATACTGCTTTGAGTTATCATAGACTATCTCAACCCTTTTATACTTGCGTTTCGTCTATTTCTTCTGTATCTATTCCAAAATCTGTAGGTGATGCCTTAGCTCATCCTGGTTGCCGTCAGGCCATGCTTGATGAAATGAATGCGCTTCAGAATAATGGAACTTGGGAACTTGTTCCTTTACCATCTAGGAAATCTGTTGTTGGTTGCAGGTGGATTTTTGCTATCAAAGTTGGTCCTGATGGTACTATTGATCATCTCAAAGCTCGTCTTGTGGCTAAGGGTTATACCCAAATTTTTGGTTTAGACTATAGTGATACTTTTTCTCCAGTGGCAAAGATGGCTTCTGTTCGCTTATTCATAACTATGGCTGCTCTTCAACAATGACCTCTTTATCAATTGGATGTTAAAAATGCCTTTCTTAATGGGGATTTTGTAGGAAGAAATTTATATGGAGCAACCTCCCAGTTTTGTTGCTCAGGGGGAGTCTTTTAGATTGGTATGTCGTCTTCGCAAATCCTTATATGATCTCAAGCAGTCTCCTAGGGCATGGTTTGGAAAATTTAGCAATGTTATTCAACAGTTTGGTATGACTCGCAGTGAAGCAGATCATTCAGTTTTTTATCGTCACTCGAGTGCTGGGTGTATTTATCTTGTAGTATATGTTGATGACATTGTTCTTACAGGCAGTGATCACCATGGCATCTCACAAGTAAAACAACACCTTTGTCAGCACTTTCAAACCAAAGATCTTGGCAAACTCAGATATTTCTTGGGGATTGAGGTAGCACAATCCGATAATGGTATTGTTATCTCTCAAAGGAAATACACATTAGATATTTTGGAGGAAATTAGGTTGATGAATTCGAAATCTGTTGATACTCCCATGGATCCCAATGTCAAGCTTCTACCCAATCAGGGGGAGCCTCTTTCAGATCCTGAGAAGTACAGGCGATTAGTTGGAAAATTGAACTATCTCACTGTTACTCGTCCTGATATTTCTTTTGTAGTCAGTGTGGTGAGTCAATTTCTTAATTCTCCATGTGAAGATCATTGGAATGCAGTCATTCGTATACTGAAGTACATTAAAGGTTCTCCTGGAAAAGGTTTGTTATATGGTCATAATAACCATACTAAAGTCTTTTATTATTCAGATGCTGATTGGGCAGGATCTCCATCTGATAGAAGATCAACTTCTGGTTATTGTGTCTCCATTGGTGATAACTTGATCTCTTGGAAAAGCAAGAAACAAAGTGTTGTGGCCAGATCTAGTGCAGAGGCAGAATATAGAGCTATGGCCTCAGCTACTTGTGAGCTTATTTGGCTTAAACAGTTACTTAAAGAATTGCAATTTGGAGAGGTCACTCAAATGACACTTATATGTGATAATCAGGCTGTTTTTCATATTAGCTCAAATCCAGTTTTTCATGAAAGAACCAAACATATTGAGATTGATTGTCATTTCATTCGAGAAAAGATTATATCGGGAGATATCAAGATTGAGTTTGTTAATTCAAATAATCAATTAGCAGATATTTTTACTAAATCCTTACGAGGGCCTAGGATTGATTACATTTGTAACAAGCTGGGTACATATGATCTATATGCATCAGCTTGAGGGGGAGTGCTAGATATTATTAGACATTATTAGATATTATGAGATATTATAGTTATTGTTTGATATTTCATATTTATGTAATGGGCTTAGCCCATATGTTTATTTTTCCTATATAAACATAACCTTATATGTTCAATATACACAAGGGATTTACCCTATTCTTTCTTTTCCTTTAATAAACCTTTCTTTCTTTTTTTTCTCTTGAATAGAGTTAAATTATTATTATTATTATTATTATTATTATTATTATTATTATTATAACTAAAATGATGGCATTTTTATTTAAATTTGACTATAATAATGTTTTATAATAAATTTTAAAATAATTAAAGGCTAGGAAAAATGTGATAATGGTGAAAAATCAATATAAAAACCAACTATAAAAAGAAATATAAAGAAAGAGAGAAAAATAAATTAAAAAAATATAAGAAATATATAAATATGATTATATTATATTTAAAATGCATTGTTGTACCCATATCTTAATTTTAAAATATTACGTATTGAAATATACTTGATACTATCCATATTAGTGCAACATAATGAAAGCAAAAAGACCCGTCCAACAAAAGACCTAATTTTACCATATATGTAAGAAAAAAATTATTAAATACATGCTTCTAACTTAAAATCCCTAAACTTTTCACATCACAGCTGCAAGAACCAAGAATGTCTGCACATCCATTCAGTTTAAAGTTATTCTATTCTGGTGTAGATAATTTTTCATCAAGAAGTCACAAATTTTAAACCTAGATCAGAATAGCCTGGGGCTGGTTAACCTTACGGAAGACTGTCATGTGCCACATAGTCAATTTAATGATTGTCAAGGAACCCCTCGGTGATTACCCATGGCGCATCTGGAATAACTTCATCAACCCACCTGGAGGAATTACAATTCAAATGCTTCACACACTCTAATATATAGAGAAAGCTATAGGATTCAAAATGCAGAGGTCCAATATTAATGTAGTATGGAATTCAAAAGCAATTTAAGTGAGATGAACAAATGGATTGAATTTTATTTTTATTTTTTTAAGATTTCAACCACCAGTTAGATTTTAGGAGACAGTCGGAAAAAAAAAAAAACAACACGGAGCTTATAGAGAATTTTCAGGTAAGGGTGATGAATCATTTTAATATTAACTTACAGGACTACAAATACAAACAATCTTAAAGTCCATGCGTCACAGTTCCTGTTCATGACAAAGTAATGATTACGATTACATACACTACTAAAGAGTAAGCAAATAAAAGATATCACTTGGCGTTCTACATATCCACAAACAAATGAACAAGCGAGAAACAAAAGGGACACTTAGTAAAACTGCCAAGAATATGACTGAATAATTTAAAAACTAAAAAAAAATAATTTCTATATTTTATAAAGTAAAAATTATTGATTATTAAAATGATATTTATTATTAATAAAAATTATAATATAATTAGATACTATATATTTAATAGCTAATTAAAAAAATAAAAAATTATAAAGACCATTTTTTTAGTCTTTTATTAAAAATGTAATTGAAAACCATTTTTTTAGTCACTTTTAATTTATTTTAGAAATTAAATTTTAGTCTCTAAAAATAATAAAATTAGAAACTAATTTTGTAGTTTCTAATCGTCATATAATTATCATATAATTAGATACTTAAATTTTTACTCATTATTATTTAAATTTAGATACTAATTTTGAATTACTCTATTATCTCTTTCTTTTTACTTTAACTTTTTCTACTCATCTATGTCTCAGGGTAACGTTGCTCAACTCTCATTCAGGACAACGCTGGTCATTTCTCACTCACGGGCAATGCTGCTACTCATCTCTCACTCATGACGACAACCCTCATTCACGACGGCAACACTCTCACTCACGACGACAACCCTCTCATTCACAATGGCAACGCTCTCACTCACGGCAATGCTATTCATCTCTCACTCACGGCAACACAACGCACTCTGCAACAACGCACTTTGCGCTTCTCTGTTCCGAAGGAGGCCAACCTCTTCAAGTTTATCATCGTAAATTTCGATTCGTGCTCCATTCTCGTCCTTTGTACTTTAATTTTGTGTTTGCTCATGGAAGCTCCGCACAACTTTACTCACTATGTATCTTCCCCATCTTAAAACCCTAGATTTTGTTCTCATGTTGTGTTCCCTCTTTTACAATTTCTAGGAATCTACGAGAACTTTGAACCTTTTCCAAGTGTTTGAATAAGGCTGTGAATTCTAGCCTTTCCTTTTGAGCAGAATTTGAAGGTCATTCTGGAAGAAGAAGTTGCAGTCTTGCAAATTTCCTAGGGTGATTGTACAAGGGAATTAGTAAATAAGGCTCACGCTGTTGGGTTCAAAGTTGTTCCTCCAGGTAGCTCATCAAGTGGATGAGCAAAAGTGGAGATTAAGGTGGCTCATCAAGTGGAGCTAATGTTGAAGAAGAAACTAAAGTTGCTGCAACTGGAGATGTACCTACTGTTGGAGAACATGAAGCTGGTACAAGTTCTGCACACATGGATGAAAGAATTATATCAATGTCTCCTTTTGAAAGACTCATGGTGAATAAGATTGATACTTTTGCTAATAATCAAAGAAGTCTTTATGAGCTGTATGACACAAGATTTCCGAACATGGATACAAGGTTTCAGACCTTGGATGAGCAAATTGAAACAGTGCAAAATTTTGAACTGCAGTATGGCAAGGATGAATGAAGACTTTTTACAGCTTTCTTTCCCTTTTCTGATTTACATTCCTGAACAATTTCTTTTACTTTTTATTCTATTTTTATCCCTTCTTTCACTTTATTTGTGAAGACAAATAGGGGGATAATGGTGTGGCTCTATGTGTTGTATTGTTGCTGCTACACTCTGGTTTTACCTCGTTTTACCATGGCTAAAATTTTGCTGCTGTCATGCTTTGATTCACCACAGTTCTGTTGCACACAAGTCTATTTTTAAATGGTTTTTTCTGCTCAAAAGTTGTTGCAGAAAACTCGTTTTGTGTGCCTTGATAGCCTGCTGCTATGTATGCTTTGTATTTGCATAAATTCTGTTTTGCAAGTGCTGGATCAAATTTAAACGAAACAACACAAGCAACCAGATATTTGTCTTCATCAAATAGGGGGAGATTGTTGAAGAAGGACTTTGATGTCTCCAAATCTATGAAGATTGGTTGAAGGTTTGTTTCTGCTTGTGTGTGTGTGGGTTTTGGGTATATTGAATTTGTAATCCACTCTTGGGTTAGAATCCAAATCTGATTTAAATCAAAACCTTTTTGAAAAAGTGTGTTTTGCAAAGAAGTGGAAAAATAACTTGTTGTTTTATCGTTTTAATCGGTTGTTTTAAACTTAGTGGTTTTTGGAAGGTTTTGAAACTATTTGACTTTGCTGTCAAACCAAATCAATCGGTTATTTTGACAAATCAATCGATTGTTTTTTGAAAATCCATAAGAGAATTCTGTTAAGTTTGGTAAATCTGTTTTGAATGTTTTAAAATTGAATTGACTCTTGTTTTAAATGTTTTTAACAAACCTTTGGAGTATAAAAAAGTTGTTTTACGCTCCTAAGGAACAGAACACGGATTGGAGAATTCAGATTGAGAAAAGTGTTTTCAAGTTTTCAAAGATTTACTTCAAGCTTTTGGGTTTTCTTAAAGAGTGGAATAGGATTGTTGTGTAATCCTTCCTTTTTCTCTCTTGTATTTCTGGAATACTTGTGGTGTGTGCAAAGTCAGAGGTTGTTTAGCATTTCCTCCAACTAGAAACGTGGTTGATCAGTTATCTTCCTAACCCTGCCTAGTTGGTCGGGCACTTAGGCCAACAGAATAAAATTAAATGATACGAGAATATATTCTGTTCATTCCTACAATACTCCTAACAACCAAAGCATCTCATATCAGAAAACTATGAATGCATTAAAGCTATGGAAAATAATTTCAAACCAAATGTAATTGAGTGAAGACAAACACTAAACTTTGAACGCAATATGGTGAGACCTGATCAACATGGATAATTTAATTAGTGTTTTTTGCAGGCCAGTAGATGAGTCTATGAAGGAAATACCACTCGTATTGGTTTCTACGTATTGGGCGATCTTGCTTGGTATTTGTTTCCCACATTGTAATACTATAATATAAAATAATGGACCATACACCATATGCACATGTTACCTCCTACTTGGTTGGCCCCACCAAAATTTTATTCTAAAACCAGTTGCCCCGCTGAGTGATCTTAAAAAGTTTTCTGTAGCTGCTCACATCAGTTCCCTATTTTTGTTCTCCACATGTCGCTGTTGCTTTTATTATATATCTTTTTTCCTCTCCCTTTTCTACCCACGACAAAGTAGATGAGGTCTCTTTCAGTTACACACATCAACCACAATGTTTAATACGGAAAAGGTGAAGAAAAATAAAAAAGGGCATCTCCATAAATCTTTTTAACAATCATGAGTGTCTGGTACTTAGAGAAGCCAAGTCAAACAAAAATTGCTGCTTGCTGGGTGCCTACTCTTGGATCATGCAACGAATTATACAAAAAAATGGTAATGGTATGCAAATCCTTGAAATCGTGGAAAGGGAATGGAGTTTTGAAAATGGATTATTGGAAGAAAACGATGAATGATCTGTGCATAAATGTGTGTGGGAGTTAGGTATTGGCATGATGGGAAGTGTGTTGAGTGACTCGTGTGGTTACAGCAGTTAAGCCTTTGAGCTTTGTTTGACCATAACATTGGTTGGACCTTTGATGCCCTACACCATCCCTTCCCATGGCTCTCTTATTTTCATCCATCCTTATTCTACAATTTTAGGGCAGTTTATTAGTTTTTCTATTAGTTAGTTTTTTTTGTTTTTTTTATTATGGGAGAGATTTGGTGTCTAATACTAGTTTTGTGATTGATCTGGTAGGGAAGGGCCCTTTATTACATACAAAAGGCATTTACTACAGCTGCCTCAAAGTTGGAGAAGATTGAATATGGTAAGTGCAGATTATGGGTTTTTTTCTTTGTGGGAGATTGTTGGTCGCAGTTGCAAAAGCTGGATAGTGTTTGAGGTATACACTTGGTTTAGTGTTTAGACAGAGCTTAGTTTTGCTTAGCCCTTCCACAAGCTGTATCTTATTTTTATTATAGATCAAGTTTCACTTTTGAAGTTAGTCTTAATTCCTAACCACCCTAAAGTTGCTTTTGGAGAAATTACCTTCATTCATGTTGCATATTGCTCTTGATGAAGTTTGATGATGTACAAAATAAAAGCTCAAATGATTCTCAATGGCCTACATATGTAGGTGAATTCAATGCACATAATTGCTAACAAGCACTTGATTTCAAAGTTTGATTATGTGAATTAATACACTAAACCAGTCCCTATATGATGGTTGGTTTTTAACAACTGCCCCCTGTTCAAACTACATTTTTAAATGATAAAGTCACTCCTGAATAAACTATTGTTTAGTTCTACTGAAAACTAGTTGCATTTTGTATCCTATATTTATATATTCTTTTGAAAATCAAGCTTTCTGCAGATGTGTCTCCATCATTAAGCAACATTGTGTTCTTTTGTAGTTGGTAGTATTTAGAAAGACTTTGCTTTTGGGTTGCATCATTATGGATCGTTTTTAGCTATTGACTAAATAGTTGATAAGATGATTAAAAGTTGCGCTCAACATGTTGGATATTATTGTATGAAATTTATATTTATGAAAGAACATTTAACTGTAGTGTTTTTTAGTATAGTGGAATTTTCTAGATTTGTGCAGGATAAGAGGATCACGCTAATCCCTTATACCTAGAAATTTGGCTATCATGGCCCCATATTAAACGCTTGGGGTTGGTTTAATTTGATTGGTCTTGTTATACTTATCAGCATCATCCTATGTTCATACACCATAGCCTTTTGATCTCCCTGCCAGGTAATTTTCTGCAGAGTGCAAAGCAGACTTTTCTAAGAATATGCTTTTATGATTGAATTAATTTATATCTAATCCTTTGATCAGACAATGTAGCTTCTTCCTAGATGGACATTGACTTCTAATTCCATCTCTGGTATTTTTTTAGTTCAGAAAATAATTCCAACTTCTAATTGTGATGTAACATATATCAATCCATTTAAAATTCTTTGATTCTCATAGTTATGATATGTAAATTCAAAATAAGTTACTAGTTATATAAATATAAACCTTGTTTTTAGTTAGCAAAATAGATATTACTGCTTCACTTATTATTCATCATCATAGTTCTTTGGTTTTCTTTATTAGCAAAATAATTATTTGAATGAGATTACTTAGGATACTCTAATCCTTTTATAACTTAATACTATTAAATATAGATTTGGAAAGGAATATATCTTGAATTAGTCCATCTAAATCAACCCCTCTAAATCTCTACCCTTTGTTGGGCATATGAGTCATAATCCCTAGCCTTTGTTAGGCATATGAGTCATCTTCATTCAGACCCAACAAAAGCTTTAACAATTCATGAAAACATACCAAGAAATTTTTTTCCAAAATACATATATAGGATAAGCAAACCCTGGTCCAAAATGGTCAAATTGATTGACCCAACTGCACTCCATTTTTTGTATTTTTGTATGTGGTTGTGTGCTATCTCCATGAAAGGTTGTTTGATCTTAGGGGATTTTTGTGCTATTTTATTTTCTGAAGCTGAACACCACAAAACATTGATTTGCTGTTTCTGTTCAAAAAGTTAGTCCAAATTGTGCATATTTAACATCTTTAACGTGTAGATGTAGTGAATCTCGAATAGCCATTTGGAAGCTTGAATACAGTTCTTCAACAAAGGTGTAAGTTTTCATTAAAACATTTGTAGCTTAAAATTATTTTTAGATATAAGATAAAATGACTCATTTAGATGCAGAAAAGGTAGGAGTAGTTGTAGTAGTTTAGCTTACACTAAATGGGATTTTTCCAATTTTATTATTTTTCTCCTTTTCACTGTTAACTGAATGGCGATGTTTGTATGTTAGTTGCGGAATGTGTCATTTGTGGTGTGAAAATACGCTGGTAACTGGTGCTCTATGATGCACCTTCGACAGTGTGTGAATTGGGTAAAAGAATCATCATGGAGATATCTGGGAAAAAGGTGTTAGGAAAGTTAACTAATAAAGAACCCGCTGTTAGCTTTTTCTATTTTGATTTTTCCCATCATATCTATCTCTTTTGAGTTTTCACATGTTCGACACCAGTTTATTTAATTAGATAGGAAGATGTTTAGAAAGTCAAAAATAAAATAAAATAAATTCATCTAGACCAATGTGCTGAGATGATTATTCTATTTTAATATTTTTTTTTCAGATTAAAATATGGTAAAAAAGTTATCAACTTAAGAATTCAGTTTTCACAACTCTTTTAAGAATTCAGTTTTGACAATGATGGTGACTATGCTCTCCAGTGTTTACAGATGCCTTTTAATTGTTTGAAAAGGGAGAAAGGGCATCTCCCTGCTTCCCATAGTCAAAACTTAAAGATATAGGATTCAATTTTTGAGTTATTGTAAGTTAAATGTGTCACTCCTGACTAACCTTGTTCAAATATTTTTCTAGGACATTTTCCAGCTTCAAAATCATCTAGCAGCTTCACAGGTTATACGTCTATTCGGTTTTGACAACCATCACTCCAAGTAAGTTTGCTTTTTATTTAATTATTTATTACTTATTTGAATAAACTATTTTTACAATCCAATTAACTATTTTTTTTAGTTAAGTATTTGTTTTAGTTAACTCTCCTTTATTTAAGAGAGTTAACTTCAGTTTAATATATGTACACATTACTAGATAAGTAATGTTTTATTTTGCTGTTTTGTTGTAGTCATGCCAATTGATAAATCGTGGATTTGTAAACCACGAAACACAATTGAGTATGCAAATGGGTTGAACATGTTTTTAGATATTGCATTTCAACATGCTAATGGTCCTGTAATTAAGTGTCTGTGTGCAAAGTGTGGTTTCAAAAAGTGGCAAACAAGGGATGTAGTTCAAGAACACTTAACATGTACAACTTTCCCTCAGAACTACAAAACATGGTATTTGCACGGTGAAGGATCAAGTGTAACTGGGTCAATAGTCACCACACGTGCGCATGTCATTGAAGATTTATTGGAATCTCAAAATCCGATGGAAGACATGTTGAATGATGCATTCGGGTTTGCGGGGCATGATGAGGATACTGAAGTTGATGGTCTGCAAACTAATATGGTGGGTGATGAAGGAAATACAAACTTTGATGAATTGATGAAGGACAATAATGAACCCTTATATGAAGGTTGTACAAAGTATTCGAAGTTATCATTCATGTTGAAGTTGTACCATATGAAATGCATGAGTAGAATGAGTGACAAAGCAATGACCATGATTCTAGAGTTGCTAAAGGATGCATTTGAACATGCTAAGTTTCCTAACTTGTTCTATGAGGCGAAGACTGTGATTACCAAACTTGGACTTAATTATGTCAAAATACCAGCTTGCCCAAAAGACTGTATGCTATATTGGGGTGAAGACAATGAAGGCTTAGAAGAATGTAAACGGTGCAAAACATCTAAGTGGAAAAATAAAGATAAGAAGCAATACGCAAAAATCTTGCGTTACTTTCCATTAAAACCGCGTTTGCAAAGATTATTTATGAGTTCTAAGACGATTGAGTCTATGACATGGCATGCATCAAAGGATAATCAAGATGGGTTGATGAGGCATCTTAGAGATTCTGAGGCTTGGAAATCATTTGATTTATTGCATCCAGAATTTGCAAATGATCCTCGAAATGTACGATTAGGCTTAGCTGCTGATGGCTTCAATCCTTATGGAAACATGAGTACAAACCATAGTATATGGCCAGTGGTTCTCATCCCATACAATCGCCCCCCTTGGCAGTGTGTGAAGCAAACATCTTTTATCCTCTCCATGATAATTCTTGGAAAACAAATGGTAGGAAATGACATTGATGTTTACTTACAACCACTCATAAGCGAATTGAAGGAGTTATGGTTTGATGGAGTGCAAACATTTGACTATTCAAAAAAAGAAATGTTTACATTGCGAGCGGCTTTGTTATGGACAATTAGTGACTTCCCTGGGCTAGGTAATTTGTCTGGATGGAACACGCACACTGGTCTTGCTTGCCCTACCTGTAACTTTGAAACCGACTTTTCTTAGTTGTACAGGGGCAAATTCTGCTTTATGGGACATCGTAGATTTTTAAATAAAGAGCATAAATTCAGATTGAATCGTCATCTTTTTAATGGAACAAATGAATTAAGGGATGCACCAGAACCTTTGTCAGGGTTAGACATATGGAATCAAGTTGAGGGTGTGAATGTTACATTTGGAAAACCATTAGACCCTATAGATACAAGTAAGAGGGCTCGTGGAAAGAATGTTGTTCAAGTTGGAGCAGAGCAATGGAGAAAGAGAAGTATATTTTTTGAACTTCCTTATTGGCGGACGAACTTGTTACGCCATTGTCTAGATGTGATGCATATTGAGAAAAATGTTTGTGACAATACTTTGTATACATTTCTTAATGATCCTAAGAAGTCCAAAGATAATATCAAAGCCCGAAAGGTTCTTAAAGAAATGGGTATAAGGAAAGAGCTTTGGCCAAATGATAAAGGAAGATTTCGGCCAAGTGTATTTTCATTGTCAAAAACAAAGAAAAAAACATTTTTGCAAACGTTGAAAAATGCTAAACTACCAGATGGATACTCAAGTAATATTTCAAGGTGTGTTGATTTGAAAGGTGGAAAGATTTTTGGACTCAAGAGTCATGATTGTCATATTCTTATGGAACAATTACTACCTATTGCTATACGTAATGTTCTACCAAACAATGTGACTGCAGTGATAGTAGAAATGTGTTCATTTTTTCGGCAATTATGTGGGAAAAGTTTAAGTCAATTTGATCTTAATAAACTTGAGTCTCGCATGATTCAAACTCTTTGCCACTTGGAAATGTTATTTCCTCCTACCTTTTTTACAATCATGGTTCATTTAACATGTCACCTAGCTGGTGAGGCAAAGCTTGGAGGACCGGTACATTACCGTTGGATGTATCTCATAGAAAGGTAAATTTTGTGCGGACCTTTGTAATTTTTAATAAGTTCAAAATTTGATTATTCTAATTGCGAAATCATTTTATAGGTATTTGGGGGCACTTAAAATCGTACGTTCGAAACAAGGCACAACCTGAAGGTTCTATTGCTGAAGGATACCTAGCTGAAGAGGTTCTAACCTTTTGCTCTCAATATATGGAAGGGATAGAGACAAGAACTAATAGACCTTCACGTGTGGATGACTCTTCTAACACAAATATTTCAGAATTGAATACCCTATTTCCACCAATTAGTAGAGTTGTAAGTGCTGCCTCAACTTTTGAGATGTCAACTATTGAGAGAACGCAAGCACATCGATATGTATTATTTAATTGCCCTCAAGTTCAACCTTACATTGAGTGAGTATTAACACTCAATATAAATCTAATTATATTGAAAAGTTGCCCTTTATGGAATTATTAGTAATATATTGGTTTCAAATTTTTTCTTAGGGAATTTAGACAACATTTACGAAGAAGGTCTAGAGGGAGAAGAATTCCAAATACAGAGCTAGAGAAGATTGTCAATAAGGATTTCATGAATTGGTTTCCGCAAAGGGTAGGTACAATATGTTTTTACAAGTTTGAAATTTCAATTTCAAAGATATACTGACAATAATCATTATTTTTGTAGATTAATAACTCAGACATTTTAAGTACAGTTGCAACTGATCTTAAATATCTAGCTCAACGTCTAACAACACATGCTAGAAGAATTTCTGCCTTTAATGTAAATGGTTTCAAATTTAGAACTGAAAGTTGAGAATATCACTTAAGAACCCAAAACTGTGGAGTGTTCTTAACTTCTTCAACATCATGTGTTGGAAGTGCTGTAGATCAAAACATTAGACAAGCAGATTTGGCATATTATGGCAAATTAGAAGATATAATTGAGCTTAATTACTATGGTCATTTTAAGGTTACCTTGTTCAAATGTAAATGGGCTGACACCACAAGGGACTGGGGGTTGAGGAAGGATCCTTGGGGTTTCACTTGTATTAATTTTTCAAGGTTAATTCACATGGGAGATCGTGAGGAGCATGATCCATACATTGAAGCTTCACAAGTTGAGATGGTATATTATATAGATGATGAGGTGAATAAGGAATGGTCAATTGTTGTCCATTTGAAACCACGAGACTTATATGATATGGGAGAAGGAGATGGTGAAGTAGAGCCATGTCCATAACAAGACTTAAATGAATTTTTCAGCGACTCTGACCAATTGGCATTATTTAGGGATGATGAAGATGATGAGTTACTAAATGAGGACAACAATGATGATGAACTTCTTGAAAATGACTCTATGTCAGAGTAATAATAACCTTGGTTCAGCTGCAATATTAATATATTCATTCATCTAGTATGTACATGTATGAAGCTTTTAATATATGTTTACCTTAAATATATCTTCAAATTTAAATTATTTTGTTCATTACTTCATTTTTATGTGCAGATATGCCTAAACCTAAAAGGATCAAGAACTTGCTTAAGTCAATTGTTGTTTCAGACAAATCTGTGGCCAACTATGTAAACATTAGTGCTACGCCTTCTGCTACACAGAACCAGACAAGAACTACTTCTGCTACACAGAACCAGACAAGAACTACTTCTGCAAGTCCATTTGGATCTCCTCTACCACAAGCTTCTCAATCTATACATCAAGAAACCTCACAACCTACACAACAACAAACTTCACAAGTTCCACTATCACAAGCTTCACAAGTTCCACAACCACAAGCTTCACAAGTTCCACAACCACAGACTGAATCTGAAAATCCTGAATCATCTGAATCTATACTTCCAACAACTTCTGAATCTGCACCAACACAACCAACTTTTGAGTCTGAACCTGAAAGAGTGCACCCAAGAAAATCAAGGCAGTCAAACCACTATTGGTTTGTTAATGCTATAGGTAAAATCTTTTGTTATTTTCTTTACATGTACTAAGTTTCACTGCACATGAAATAATGTATTTGGATTTTTATAGACGGGGAAGGAGTTAGTCAAAAACTAAAGGTGAAGGTTAGGGATGCTCATAACTTACCTAACGGATTACGTGTGGTGGTGAACTATGATGACAATTTTCAACCAATTGGAGAAGCATCTGGTCTACTTGCTGGAGTTTGTGGACAGCTAGCAACAAATCATGTATTGTTCCCTATTAGTTTTGAAAAGTGGTCAACTTTGCCAGATACTTACAAGGATACAGTGTGGGAGAGTGCGCTAAAGGTAATAGAACTTACATTGAAATAACTTTAATTTATTCAATACATTCTGATCCGGTCGGTCATCGGTAGTCGATGACGTCAGCAGCTGATGACGACGTGGGTCAGTCGCAGACTGACGCGTGGCACGAGAAAGCAGATGAACCAGGGTGGAGATCGTTCAAAAATGGCAATCAGTGGTCAGCTACCGAGTGACCACCACCAGAAGATCGGTTCCTACTTGAGCGCCTGGAAGCAGAGCGCGAGAAGTGACGAAGCATCGATCAGTCATCGGTGCATGCCGAGTGATCAGTCATCGGTGCATGCAGAGTGATCTGTCGTCGGGGGTTCCTTGTCAACACGTGTTAAGCTGGGACCCAGGCTCCCAGCGAGAACGTTACTCAAGGACCTCGCCTGATTCCATAAGCAGAGCACGAGGACGTGAAGAATCACATCGGTCATCGGTGTGTGTTGAGGTGACATCGGCCGCGCGATGCGAACAACGCAACCGATGAGCAGTAAAGCGCCCAGAGGCAGGGAATGGCCTTAGTCGCGAGACGACCACGCAGGAAGATGAGAAGACGCAGTTAAGAGCAAAATCCTGCTGGGACAAGAACCCATCAAGGTTAGAGTCTCCCAGTGAGGTTGCATGTTTGCCACGTGGATGGTGAAGATGTTCCCAAAGAATAGGTAGGGCAGATAGGCGTAGAAGTCGAGGGGTGCAGGGGTACCCACGCGGCCTCCCCTGTCAGACTTGGCACTCAAGTGAAGAAGGCTGGCACGCAAGGTAGTCCTGGGGAGTGGAAACGACAGTGCAGGGTAATTAAGTGGCCTAGAGGTAGCCTGTAGGGGCTACACGGGTTTATATGAGGAAGAAGAACACCAAAACCAGGTATGCAATCTTTACCTCAGAATACACAACACTAAACAGAGAGCACTCAGTTTTTGAATCGAAGAGGACTGAGGGCACACACACACAGTCTCACACAGAGAGATCTGAGAGAGACTTTTTGGTGTTCCCGTTGCCTGACTTGAGCGTCAGAGCTACAACGGCCGCTAGAGGCGCCGTTCGCGTGTTTTGCAGGCACCGCTTGGAGTCCCGTCGAAGGTTCCTGGAGCCTCCTTGCAGGACGCGCAATAGTTAGAAAGCCAAACGAAGGAGTGACGAGGCATTCTCCCCACGCTCGAGTCAGCGGCGAGATCACATTCAAACTAACTTTTTTTCTTTTTTTGAAGTCTCGATTTTCTTTCCAGGTAAATGAAGATTTGGCTAAAAGAGATGTTATGTTTAAAATTGGGAAACTGTGGAGGGAATACAGATGCAAGCTTTGGAATGAATTTTATGACCCACTTATGAGCAGAAGTGACCTCATCAAGAATGTTCCACTTGAATTAAACATGGAACAATGGGTTGTTTTTGTTGATTATCATTTGAGGCCTTCTATAGTGGTAAACTCTGTTTTTTTTATTGTTAATAAGCTTACTTTAAGTTTACACAAAACTGATTTCATTTCACTTTGTAGAACATGTGTAATAGAAATAGAGATATAAGGAAGAGACAAATTATTCCGCACACTGGTGGTGCTATGTCTTTGTCAAGAAGAAGAAATAATTTGGTATTTGTTTACTTATATTGTGCTCTCTATTTTAATACATTATAATTTCCGCCACGTTATACTTATATTGTTATTGTTGAACATATAGAAAATTGAGACTGGTAAAAATATTGGACGAGCTGAAATGTGGAAGATTACACATAAGAGGAAAAATGGCACATATGTGAATGATGAGGCACTGGAAATTGGGGTAAGTGTTTCGACTGCTTTGATGATGATGTATTGATCATGATGATATATTGGATTGTTTTGATGATGATGTATTGATCATGATGATATACTGGACTGCTTTGATGATGATGTATTGATCATGATGATAAACTGGACTGGTTTGATGATGATGTATTGATCATGATGATATACTGGACTGGTTTGATGATGATGTATTGATTATGATGATATATTGGACTGGTTTGATGATGATGTATTGATCATGATGCTATGTTTTAGTTATAGTTGAGAGTTCAACCATTTCATTATGTTTACTGCTGCCATAATATATTTTAACAAGTATATGTTGTTCTTTTCATTATTTTCAATTTTATCTAGGGAAAAATTGATGAACTAATGTTGACAAATCCAGAAGGTGGTTCAGACATATCTCCAGAAGATCCAATTGGTGTCATATTTGGTAAGGAGCATCCGGGTCGAGTTAGAGGGCTATCATATGGAGCTTGTCCCAGCCTTGCTTTCCAAGGATCCAGAACAAGGCTAAGTGGTATGAACTATGCTTCCTCTAGTTCAACTTCATCAAATGTGGAGGACAAGGTATCTCAAATGGAAAATGAGCTTGCAACTGTGAAAAATCAAATGAACACTTTACTTGCATATATTGCTTCAAGAAAAGATGTTCCAGAACATTTTGCTGCAATGGCAGCTAATTTGGTTCATGCATCCATCAATGAGGTATTAATATATTTAAATATTTATTGGTGTCTTTTATTTTATAATTATAAACATACAAATTCATTAACTTAAAATTATTTATTTCAGGCATCAGATAATGGAAGTGGGGCTCCATCACCTAATCACGTAATAGGATCAAGTGCTGGAAGCAAAACTGATTAGGGATGCTATTTTAATTTTAAATTTGATTAGGGATGTATGAACTTTTGATCAATTATGTGTTGTAATTTTAAACTTGATTAGGGATGTATGAACTTTTTATGTGTTTTAATTTTCAATGAAATGAATTGATGATTATAATTTATACATTATTTTATTATGAAAATATATTATGTTTAGGGTAATTATATAAAATAGATTATAAAAAATATTATTAAAAAGTGGAGGTAAATTTATTTATTCAAAATTAAAATTACGTCAGTTAAAAACGCCACTACTTACTTATATTATGGTGCCAAAATCTTCTTCAACGAATGTAAATTGCGACAGTTATAACTGACATATAAAAACCACCACTATTTACATTATGTTTAAAGTGACGGTTGTTGCAGCGGGTAACATAAAATTGAGTCATAACAACTTTTCAAAGAGAAGCCAAACAACCAACAATTAAGTTCAACAACAGATAAGTAAAAAGACAAGACAAAACAATTTAATCAATACAAATGGAGCATACAGATCAAGATTAGAAATCAAATTTTTATTCAAACACTTGGAAAAGGTTCAAAGTTCTTGTAGATTCCTAGAGATTGTAAATGAGGGAATACAACATGCGAACATAATCTAGGGCTTTAAGATGGGGAAGATACGCAGTGAGTAAAGTTGTGTGGAGCTTCAATGAGCAAGCACAAAAATAAAAGGCAAAGGGCAAAAATGAGCACGAATCAGAACTTACGATGATAAGCTTGAAGAGGTTGACCTCCTTCGGAGCAGAGAAGCGCCATTGACCGTCGCAGAGTGCATTGTCGTCGTGGAGTGCGTTACCATCGCGGAGTGTGTTGTGGTCGCGAAGTGCGTTACCGTTACCGAGAGTGAGAGATGAATAGAAAAGGTTAAAGAAAGATAAACTGAGAAATTCAAACCTGCATAATATTTGCTTAGATTTTAAAAAATTAAATAAGTTTTTAAAAAAAATTCATATCTATTTAAATTAATTCATAAAATTTTTAATATAAATAATATTTTTAATTTATTATTTATTTTATTTTATTTTTAAATAAAATTAAAAGATTAAAATACTATTTTAAATGTAATTTTCAAATTGATATTAATTATTTTAATAAGTATCTAATTATATGATGATTAGAAACTCAAAAGTTAGTTTCTAATTTATTATTTTTAGAGACCAAAAATTAGTCTCTAAAATAGATTAAAAGTGATTTAAAAAAAGTTTCCAATTACATCTTGACAAGAGACTAAAAAAATGGTATCTAATTTTTTTTATTATTATTAGCTACCAAAAATGTAGTATCTAATTATATTATAATTTTTTTATTAATAATAGATATTTTTTTAGTAACCAATAATTTTTAGTTTATAAAGTAGTATCTAAATTAGTTACTATAGAAACTACTTTTTTTTTTGTTTCTAAATTAGTTACTATTAGATGATTTTCTTGTAGTGATAATTCTTCATTCTTTTTCATTTGTCCTAACTTCGTGAAGCTTTTCATCACAACAAATATGGAACATAATCACTCACAAGTCCTGCATCTTGCATTGTTTGAAAATAAGATTTTGCGTCTTGCAGCTTGTCAGCACTAGCCAAAATTTGTATGATAGAGCTGTAGCTGCATTTGTCTGCAACAACACCAAATTTCTTCATACAATCAAACAATTGTTATGCTTTATCATAGCATTTTCCTATCCCATAATATTAAAGGATATGGTTACAAGAGTTAAGGATGCTAATATTAATTGTGCTTTTCTAATCCTTAGTTGTTTCTCTTTATAGAGATGAATAACCTTTATTTTGTCTTTGTTTGTTATGATTATAGTATTTATTGATTGATTCTTTTTTTCTTTAGCTAGACCTAGAATGAGTGTACTGCTTGTATATATTTAGACTATTTGTTTTGATTTCAGTGATATAATAGAAGAGATATTCATTCTCATATCTTTTGCCTTCCTTTTACTCTTTTGTTCATCTCTGTTCTCTTTTGTTTATCTCTGTTCTATTTTATAATATGGTATCAGAGCTCTGGTTGCTACATTTATCCATGGGTGAAGTTGTTGATCCCTCACAAAATCTTTGTTCCCCTTACCATGTTAGTTCATTAGATAATTCATCCTTGAATAGAGTTTGCTCTCTCATTACACAAGAGAGGCAAAATTTTTGTGATCAATCCAAGGCAATGATTGCTAGTAGCAAAGGAGGTTATAAAAACAATGCTACGAACTATGGCAGAGGTGGTCGATACGGAAGAGGAAGTTATGGAAGAGGATATACTTCCAAAATTTGTAGTCATTATGGAAAGACAGGGCATACCATTGATACATGCTATAAAAAGCATGACTTTCCACCTCATTTCAAGTTTAAAAGTCAGAACCATGATCGGAGTGCAGTTTTTCAGAATACAAATTTTAATACTAATGAGCAGAATCATGAAGGTTCAAAGTCAAAAGTGGAGTCTCAACAAATTGGTTTTACTCCTGAGGTGTATCAAACATTGTTAGCTCTTTTACAACAGGCCGAATCTAGTGGCAATGTTTTTAGTCAAGTCTCTATTATTCTTTCCAACATGACAACACAAACTAGTAATAACTTTATTTCTTCCTCCAGTTCTTGGATTATTGATAGTGGTGCTACTGATCACATTTGTTCATCCTTAACTTATTTCACTTCATATAATCTAATTAATCCTATTTCTGTCAAATTACCAAATGGAAATCAAGTCATTGCCAATTATTTTGGAAGTGTTTTCTCAATCAAAATTATGTCATAAACAATGTTTTGTATATTCCTTGCTTCACTTTTAATCTCCTTTCAGTAACAAAATTGATTGATAAACTATCTTGTGTGCTTACCTTTGACTTTAATGGTTGTCACATTCAGGACAAAAATTCCTTGAAAATGATTGGCTTTGCTAAGATGCAAGATAGACTTTATATACTCTAGATCCCATCTTACCAGAACCTTCAAAATAAACCCATCAAATCTACACACACCATCAGTACTGTTAATGTCAGTGCTAGTGATCTAGAAACCCTTTGGTATTTTCGATTACGTCATATTTCAAATAAATGTATTGTTGTTATCAAGAATAAATTTCCTTTTGTTAAATATAAAAAATCTTTTGTTTGTGATGTTTGTCATTTTGCAAAGCAAAAAAGACTTTCATTTCCTATTAGTACATCTAAATCAAAAAAATGTTTTGATTTGATTCATGTAGATATTTGGGGACCATACTCAATGCCATCAATTCATGGTCATAAATATTTCTTGACCATAGTTGATGAATATTCGAGGTATACATAAATTTTTCTTTTAAAACAAAAATTTGAAGTTGTCAAGGTTTTGGAAAATTTTGTTGTTTTTGTTCAAACACCATTTGAGACAACAATAAAAATAATAAGTGATAATGAGATTGGATTTTTCACGACTAATTTCTTTGTCAATAAAGGAATAGTACATCAAACATCATGTGTCAATACTCTACAACAAAATAGTATAGTTGAAAGGAAACAGTGTCATTTATTAAATGTAGAAAGAGCTCTCTTGATACAATCTAATTTACCCAAGATTTATTGGTCATATTTTGTGATACATGTTGCGCATATTATAAACATGCTTCCCACACCTGTTTTAAACTATTCTTCTTCTCATGAAATGCTTTACAAAACTGAAGCAGATTTTAATGGATTAAAGGTATTTGGTTCTTTATGTTATGCTAGCACTTTGTCAACAAATAGAAGAAAATTTGATCTAAGAACATCAAAAGGTGTTTTTATTGGTTTTAAAAGGGGGACAAAAGGATATATTTTGTTGAATATTCAATCAAGAGAAATTTTTGTGTGTAAGGAAGTTGTTTTTTATGAACATGTTTTTCCATGTCAAAGGGTTCAAGATACTAGCAATGAAACTAATAGTCCTAACATTTATGATAAAATTTTGTTTATTGAAGATTAACCTATCTTGAGTTAGCCATCACAAGCCATTCTTGCACCTTGTGATAATGCTGAAAATAACAGTGATAATAACTGTGAGTCACACATTGAGGTTCCACAAGAAGTTTGTTCCCATATAAACCAAAACCTCAATGAAGATCATGACATAGAACAAAATTCTGAATCAAATCAATATGTTTGAATGGGTACAAGATTAAAATACCACCTGAGTATTTAAAGGATTATCATTGTAATCTTAATGTTTCCAATACATCTTCAAGATTTAAATATCTTTTGAATTTTGTTTTTTCTTATAAAAAATTGTCACCTTTTACAAATCTTTTGTTATGTCTCTTTCTTCACATGTTGAGTCAAACACTTATTCTGAAGCTATGAAACATGACTGTTGGAAAAAGATATACAATGTAAGATATTTGCTTTAGAGTCAAATCAAACTTAGGAGACTACTATTCTGCCAAAGGAAAAAGCTACCATAGGTTGCAAATGGAATAAAATATAAGGTTGGTGGGACAATTAAAAGGTATAAAGCAAGGTTAATGGCAAAAGGATACACACAAACAGAAGGCATTGACTACCTTGATACTTTCTCTCTAGTAGCAAAGATGATCACCATAAGGTTGCTTCTTTCTCTAACTTCTATCTATAATTGGGAATTGAAACAATTAGACATAAACAATGCCTTTTTACATGGAGATTTGAAAGAAGATGTATAAACGGTTGCTCCTCCTGAATTGACTTCTATTCCACCAAGAAAAGTTTGTAAACTAAAAAAGGCTTTATATGGCCTTAAGCAAGCCAATAGAGAGTGGTTTGCCAAACTGTCATCCTTTGTGCTTTCTATGGGATATACTCAACCTATGAATGATCATTCCTTGTTCATTAATTCTTCTCAAGGATCTTTTACAGCATTATTAGTGTATGTGGATGATATAATATTGGTAGGAAATGATAAAGAAGAGATTGCTCATATTAAACAAGCCTTGACATTCAAGATTAAGCATCTTGGGGATTTAAGATGTTTTCTTGGCCTAGAAGTAGCAAGAAGTAAGAAAGGAATAATGGTGAATCAAAGCAAATATGCATTGAAATTGTTAACAAATGTAGGTCTTTTAGCCTGCAAACCTGCATTCACTCCTATTGATAATCATGAAAACTTTTCTTCTATTGGAAGTGTTCATTTCACAAATATTCAAGCCTACAGAAGATTGATTGGAAGACTTATGTATCTCAATAATACCCGACCTGACATAACATTTTCTGTTCAACAAATTTCTTAGTTTCTTGTTAAACCTACAATTGCTCACTATACTGTATCGATTAGAATTCTCAGATATATTAAAGGAGCTCCAAGTCTTGGTTTTTTTTCTCTTCCAACACTTTTGATCATCTCAAAGCCTTTTGTGATAGTGATTGGAGCACCTGCAGTGATTCAAGACAATTAGTGACTTGTTTTAGTGTGTATCTTGGGAATTCTCTCATATCCTAGAAATCAAAAAAGCAAGGAACAATATCAAAGAGTTCTTGTGAAGCTGAATACAGGACAAGGACCATAGTTACATGTGAAATTCAATGGCTAACTTATCTTTTTCAAGATTTCAAAGTTCCTTTTGAGCAACCACCTCTTCTATACTGTAACAATGATTTAGCAAGATACATTGCAGCAAATCCAATGTTTCACGAGCGTACGAAACATATAGATTGTCACGTTGTTAGGGAAAAATTAAAGAAGGGTCTCATCCATTTTCTTCCCATTTCCACCACAGAGCAACTAGCTGACATTTATACCAAAGCTTTAAGTCCTCAATCTTTCAAAAGTATTTGTACCAAGCTGGGTCTCATCAATATTTGCTCCCTAGTTTGTGGGGGTATTAAAGGATATGGATACAACAGTTATAGAAGGATGCTAATATTAATTGTGTTTTATCTAATCCTTAGTTGTTTCTCTTTATAGAGATGAATAACCTTAATTTTGTTTTTGTTTGTTATGATTCTAGTATTTATTGATTGATTCTTTCTTTCTTTAGTTAGACCTAGAATGAGGTACTGCTTGTATATATTCAAATTATTTGTTTTGATTTCAATGATATAATAGAAGAGATATTCCTTCTCATATCCTTTACATTCCTTTTCCTCTTTTGTTCATCTTTATTCTCTTTTGTTCATTTCTGTTCTATTTTATAATACATAAGCTTTAATCATCACATTAAACTCAAGGACATTGAGCTTATTCTTTTCTTTGCAACACAAAAATACTTTCTCTCTCCATAAGCATCAATAAGAACTAATATTCCCAGCTAGGTGAAACCTCCTGAACCACAACCATTGACTGCTCAAGCATACTTGATTCTACATACATTCTAGTCAAAGCAGATTGAGGGAATTCATCAATTTCAAGATTCCTTTCATCCATCTCCTGTACAAGCTCTTCTGCTTCTTGGACCATTTTCCTTGTCGAGTATGCAAAAAAGAGGATACAGTAACTCAAAACATCTGGCTCAAGACAGGCGTGTTTCATCCTTGCAAGACATTTAACTGCCATGTTGACATTAATTACTATTTTTAGTATGAGTCGAAATGAGGATGCTATACGTCCAAGTGTCGGCTAGGCACCGAAACTCTCCCATTTTCTGGAACAATAAACAACCTTGTTGTAGCCTTCCACAATTTCCAGACAAGTGAATCATTAAATTGGGTGTCACTGTATTTAAGGCCACGCCTTATCTGGTCATCCGAGCAAAAGTTCATGCTGCGTGAAATTGACGATGATTCCTCAAGCGGCCCCGACGACTCCTCGACCTCCACCATTGCCTCTACCCAGAGCGCAGGAAGGCTGACCCATTAACACACATAGACCATGTGTCCACCTCGGTGGTCGACTTCAACTCCATTTGGCACATCAACATGCAAGATACAAGCTAACCAAGTCCAAAAGGATGGAGTTTTTCCTAATCTGTATGATGTTGAGGTGGATCTTACTTTTCAAACACAAACTTTGGCACTTGTTCAAAGTCAAGGCCAATCAAAACCTTGGAGGTCGAGATCCAGCTGCTGAAGAAGAGCCTCAAGGATGTCAAGGAGATGAACAAGAAGCTAAAAGATGCCAAGAAGATGACAACTCTTAAATTGAAAGAGGTTAAGGCTCGATAATATTAATAATAATTATAATAATATAACATAATATATATTTAATTATCTTATTTGTCCCTACATTTAGGGTCAATATTTAAATTAATACTGTGGTTTTAAAAAAAATGAATTTGGTCCCTATGTTTTTTAAAAAGAACCCAAATTGGTCCTTTTCGTTAAATCTCACTTACAGCGTCAAGTATTGCTTATGTTGCAGAGACAGGTTGTTCTGTTGTTTTGTGAGTGTGAGGTGTTAAGTAACGTGGATTGAGAGATTAGTTTAGTGAAAAATTAATTGGGATTTAAGGTTTTTTTAATTACAATTGGGGGAGAAAGAACAGTCTTGTCCATAGGTGAGGAAATTGGCTTCGCCCTCACAGGTAGCAGCACTCTTCACCGTCAGCAGATGGTTGTTGAAAAAAGTTATCGGTGGTGTTAAAGTTCCATGGCGGATGGTGGGTGAGCGGGAGCAGTGAAGTGTAGCTCAAAGATGAGGGCATTAGTTTGTTTATGAGCACAAATTGCAGAGACGCCTTGGAATAGAAAACCTTTGGTTCTCTCTCACGGAGAACACCACCATGCAACCTCCATCGAGCAGCTCGCCTCTGTCCGCCACACGGCCCCCTCCTGCGAATTGGCTGGCGAAGCAGGCGAATTTTCTTCGACAGTGTACTCCCCAATTCCAATTTAAAAAACCCTAATCCCCAAATCCAATTGAAAAATCCTAATCCCCAATTCTAATTAAGAAACCCAAATTAATTTTTCACTAAACTAATTTCTCAATTCACGTCAATAGACACCTCACATATCAACTATCCTCAAACCCTAACCCCTCCATAATTACTTTTAAGTGAAGAGTAAAAGGAGGGAACTTAATCAAAAACATAAACTTTTTTAATGCTTTAAAGTATCTCTTAGCTATATAGTAGGTTGAGATCAAGAAGAGAGTTTAAGTGTCTTTGAAAATGGAGATGGGGAAGAAATGAGGGAGAAAAAAATTGTTGTTTTGTTTGGATTACGTAGTGAATTTGAGGGAGTATATTATTTTAGGGGAGAATGTGGAGAAAGTAAAGTTGTTTAGATTAAAGTATATAGAATGAAAAGTGAAGGAAAAGTTTATTTGTGGGTGATGTAATAGGTATGATTAAAATTATAATTGTTTTTAATGGATAAAAATATAACATTACAAATTTTTCCTTGTATTTAAAAATAATTAAAATATATATATATATATATGATTTATATATTTGTGAATTTTATTTGTTTGTCATTAAAACATTGTACCGCTTTTTAGTAAGAATTGATTTTGGAAAGAATACAAATTAAGCGAAATTGTAGGAACATGAAAAATTAGCAGAAAATTTATTTGTTTAAATTAAAATACAATTTTAATTGCATAATTGTAAAAGATGTCCACGAAAATTTGAAAATACAGTAAACCATTATTTATTAGTGCATTTATTATCAAATTTGAATTAATAAAATAAATTATTTATTTTATATATTTATAAATAATTTATTCAAAAAAAAGACTTCAAAAATAATGACAATATTTTTAAAAATTAAATTAAATTTAGTACAATTTTATTCATAATGTGCAAATTTTATTTTTAAATAAGTGGTGATAAAAAAATATGGAATATTATTTATAAAATGAAAGGGGCAATAATGTAAAATTTTATGGTCCAGTTTTCTTTCCCAGTCTTTCATTGTGTATATGAGGAAGAATAAAGTAACTTTCCGTCCATTTTCACATTTGTATTTCGATTTAATTCGTTGGATATAAACATGAATGATCTACGCCTCTCTTTATTTGTGCACAAAACTTAGGTCAAAACAAACAAAGTGTGAAAGAGGACGAAAGGGTGACCAATTTGTCTCTTATACATCCAAATATAATGTCCAGAATGAAGGAGCTGACATTACTCATATTATATCTCACAAATATTTCAGGAAGCTTGGATTTCCTTTCTGGCAGGCTGCGATATCTTCTGTGGCACGAATATCCTTTTGCTTCTCTGCCACCATATTTTACAGCCTCTAATCTTGTGGAATTGAATATGCCTAACAGTCACATCAAACTTTTATGGGAAGACCTCAAGGTACTATAACCACATTCATATGTGAAAATCTTCTTACTAAAAATTTATTTATTTGTTTAAAGCTGTATATATTTCTATTTAAAAAATTCATTTTATTTATATGGATTAAAGAGATGAATATCAATCAAATTTTTATTTATTTATTTATTTAAAATTTATTTTTAATTTAATTTTTTACATTTTTTTAGGATGTAATTTTTCATATCATCATATGATAAAATATTGGTTTCTTTAATTTATAAATTAATTTTTTAACTTAAAAAGTATAAAAATGAAAAAAAAAATACTAAAGTAATGTAGTAATTAATTATTTCCACAGAATTGAAACAGATAATAATAAAGAAAAGGAAATTTAAAAATAATAAAAATTATATTAAAATATAAAAATAATAACAAGAAAAAAACTAAATAAATTAACTGAAGTAGTAGTTTATATATTATAAGTTAGAAGTTACTAAAATAAATTATTTTAATATGTTAGCGTACACTGTTATGTTGTTTAAAATAACTTATAAGCTAATTAAATAAGTTAATAGTAAATTTAAATATTAATGGTTAATATTTTTTTCTTTAATTAAAGTAATTTGTGTTTTCCATTTTGGAGGAAGTGCTATAAATTATATAAAGCACATTTGTATATATTTGTATAATGTCATCATAATTTTCTGTGAACTTGATGGTTCGTAGGTTGTATAATGTGGTAATAATTTTGAAATTCATATTTGAATAAAAATTTACTTAAAAGTAATAACATTTTAAATATTATTTTGGTTATCTTCCAGTATAATTTTCTCTACCATTTAATTATTATAGTTGTTGGTTATTGTAGAAGTTTTATTAATTTAAGCAACTATGATCATATTCCATCCTTTTGGATGGCATTATAATGTTTTGTTTTTTTACTTAATGAATCAAAATGAAACTTTTTTTTTCTTCTTCTTGTCCTTAATTTTAATTTTGAAAGCATATCAAACTAAAGAGAAATAATGAAATTGAATTTTTAAGAGTAGATGTTAAAAGGTAATTGTTTATTCTCTTTTCACACAGCTGTCCTGACATGAAAAGGATTGATTTAAGCAACTCCAAGGACCTGACTGATACTCCTAATTTTTCCAGAATCATAAACCTTGAAAGGCTAGATCTTTCTGGTTGTACGAGTTTATCGCATGTCAATTCATCAATTGGACTTCTCTGAAAGCTTGCTTTCTTGAATTTACGAAATTGTTGCAATTTAGTTATCATTGACTTTGGCAGTGTAGGTAACATGAGTTCTCTGAGAATTCTACATCTCTCGGGTTGTACTAAACTTGAAAGTACCCCAGATTTTACAAGGACAACACATCTTGAGTACCTTGACATGGATGTTTGTACTAGTTTATCCATTATTCATGAATCTATTGGAGTCCTTTCAAATCTTAGATTCTTGAGTTTGAGAGGCTGCATAGAGCTTGTCAGTATACCAACTGATAGTAATTCCTTGGTATCTCTTCAAACTTTGGATTTATGCGGCTGCTTTAACCTAGCGGGTCTGCTACCAAGACAAGCTTCTTCATCCCATTTGAAATCTTTGATTCTTCTAGACCTAAGCTTTTGCAATCTACAAGAAGTGCCAAATGCTATTGGAGAGTTAAAGTGTTTGGAAAGACTGAATCTGCAGGGAAACAATATTGTTTTTGTACCTAATTCCTTCGAGGGGCTTCATTGTCTATCATATTTAAACTTGTCTCATTGTCATAAGCTTATATCTTTGGCTAGCCTTCCAATTGAAGGAGCTACATCTGGGGGGAGGTATTTTAAAAGAGTATCCGGATCACGTGATCATAGGTCAGACTTATATCTTTTTGATTGTCCCAAGACACCTTATGTGAGTAGTGGTGGTGAGGTTGCTTGGATTTTCAGACTAATTAAGGTTCACATTCTACAACCTGGTCTTTTTGTCTTTGATTGACATATGTTCCTAATTCATCGTTAGTAATGTCTTTAGAGATTAATTGTTTTCATTAACAACCAATTTCATTAATGGATTATAATAAAATTTGCTTTGTGATTTTCCTTATGTAGGAACCCTGTAATTTTCGGTGTGGCTTTGACATTGTTCTTCCTCGGAAAGGGGCATTACCAGTGTGGGACTCTAATTTATTGGCAGGAGATTCAATTGTAAGGATTGTTGAATGTGATACAATTGACAACTGGATTGGCTTTATCTTTTGTGTAATATTTGAAGGAAACAATGGTGATGCGGTTGCTAGGTCTCCACATAGTTCATTTTCTTCATTGCATCCGTTTTATCTTTCTTTTGAAAGTGAATACACAGAAGAGTACTTTGATATTTGATATGTGACTTAATTTGGAGAGGAATGGATATGAACACATTTGGGTAATTTACATCAATCGAGAACACTGTCATTTTGTGCAGGGGCGCATATCACATTTAAAGTGTTAAGATCAAGGGATGGTGAATGAATAGAATACTCAAGAAAGATATCCATGACATAAGAGGGTTCCAACAAGTATTTTTTCCCCCATTAAAATAAATATTATTTTTCCAATTAAATCAAATCATGTCTATTTGATTATGTAAAGAAAAGCAACCGTGGCTCAGGGCCTAAAATCCAACTTCCTTATAATTGTTATGTCACAGAAGAAGAGGAAGCTGAGAATATTGATGCAAAGTCAAAAGAAAAAAATCTCTCCAATGTGAGGCTTTAAGTTGCTTGTCAAAAAATATGAAGATGGAAGCTCACAAACATCCTTTTCCGATCCATGGTAATGTTCTTCTCTAAAGCAATCATCCATAATTAATTATTGATCAAATAATTTCACTTTTACAAAAGGGTATTATTAAATTAATGTTAATGTTCTTCTAAGCAATCATTCATAATTAATTATTAATCAAATAATTTCACTTTTACAAAAGGGTATTATTAAATTAATGTTAATGTTCTTATCTGAAGCAATCATTCATAATTAATTATTGATCAAATAATTTCACTTTTATAAAAGGGAATTTAAATTAATGGTAATGTTCTTCTCTAAAGCAATCATTCATAATTAATTATTAATCAAATAATTTCACTTTTACAAAAGGGTATTATTAAATTAATGTTAATGTTCTTATCTGAAGCAATCATTCATAATTAATTATTGATCAAATAATTTCACTTTTATAAAAGGGAATTTAAATTAATGGTAATGTTCTTCTCTAAAGCAATCATTCATAATTAATTATTAATCAAATAATTTCACTTTTACAAAAGGGTATTTAAATTAATAGTGTATCAATACATAGTTTAGTGAATCTAGTGCTTCTGGTGAACTAAATTAACTAAAAATGTTTTGAAACTTGACTGGCCAATTAGTTCTATAAATTTTATTAATTTAAATGAGTTGAAATTTTGACTTGTTGATTAAAACATTTGAACTTGAACAGAGTAGAGATCAATTCTTTTTAATTTATGAATGAATCAGTATATACAGTGTATATTTATGTATATATATATATATATATATATATATATATATATATATATATATATATATATATATATTCACAAGATTTAAAAAATACTTATTTACTAGCTAAAACATATATTTTAAAGCAATTCTATCTTCCTATTTATTTTGTTATTTTCTTAATATATCTGAAAAGTATAGTGATTACACTCAATTATAAGTTTGTTTAGATAATGATAAGAATAACACATAGTTATTTTGTAACAGTTAACTACTATTTTCTATTTCATTCTTTAAATAATATATTTAATCTAATTGTTGTGCTGTAAAATTTGTGGACAAAGACGTCATATAATCTTTATATAGAAGTATATCTTTAATTTAATTTCATCTATTGAAATAGAAAATTATCTATTAAATTATCATAATTTATTTTGTTTAATATTTGTTTTTCATTTGATTACAGATTCTTGAAACACGATTTATTTCAGGATTAAACACTTAATTCCGCCTTTGAAAGTAGGTTTGTGACTAAAAAATTGTGGCATGGAAATCTCTATAATTTTCTTCCTTTTATTCTGATTAGTGATGTGAGTAACAAAACAAAATGTCTACCTCTTATATCGGTAATTAAGATAAATTATAGGTGTGTTTAGTGAGACAAATAAATGAGTTATTAGTTTATTTCATTACACATATGAGAAAAAGTACTTAAATATATCTTACATAAATAATAAATTAAAAAAATCACATATATACTCTTAAACATTAAAATAACAATTAGAAATCTTAGATAATAAAACTTAAAAATAACTGTTTCAAATAAATATTTATGCCTACAATATCACAAGTAGGTTTTGTTTGGAATTTTGAGAGTGGAAAAGAGAAAAAAAAATGGTAAATGAGGTGGAAAGAAAAATAGTGGCAAATGAGAAGAAATTGGTGAAAAATATTGTAATTTGATTTGATTGATTAATAAAAATTTGATATATTTAAAAATTAGATATAAAAATAATTTTAAAATATAAATTAAAATTAAAATATATTTTAAATTAAAATAAGATATTATTATAATATTATCGTAAATAAAAAATTATAGTTCAAAATAAAAATATATTAAAATAAATTAATTCATAAAATACCAAAATTTAAATTAATAAAATTTAATTTATTTATTATTTAAAATTTTTATTTTAATTATTTATTTTATCATAATAAAATTCTAAATATAATCATATTAAAAAAATAATATATTATGTTAAAATATAATCAATTACGTTATTTCATCAATAGTAGTTTTTACTTTTGAAGATTCCATTGTTTTGTTTCCTATTTTTTTTAAATTTATTTTAGAACAATATTTTTGTGTGTTTCTTCTAGGAATGACAATGTCAATTAATCTGTCTTTGTATAGGTTCGTCTGATATTTGATTTGCAAAATACTGATTGGATTGGTCTGTTCCACGTAAAAAATACGAGTTGATTTTATTGGTTTATCCGGAATAAGTGTTGGCTTGCAGACATGCATGCTAAAAAGAAATTTTTAAGTATCAATTTTATATAAATTTAATTATTTTTCTTATTTAGATGAATTAGGTAAATGGTCGTCTCACAATATTATTCTCTCGACACATGCGTAATAAAATATAGGTAAAAATTTCAAAATGTTTTTGCTTTAATTTCTAAATGTGGAATTCAAAGGCTTTTAGGGTTATAAAATCTAGAAGTTAAAATTTATGTTTCAAATTTAGACAATATTTCAAACTACACAATCAAAAATACAAATTTGTATTTCAAATTATAGAACATGGAGTGGATAATTTTAGAATTTTTGAGAATATGAGGCTGCATGAAAAAAAATTATAGGGATGCAGAAAGAAATTTCTAGATTTTAAAGATATGCGGGTCAGTTCGTTCTGTTATGCACTTGGCTTGCACGAGTTTCGAGTTAGGCGAGGTAGGCATAAGTGAGCTAGTGGGTTGAAATAAACCGTCCATCCAACATTTTTTCTCAGCACAGCCTGACCCACACTGCTTTATCACCCTTAATTTCTTTGTCCAGAAACAAACAATTAGCTATTCATAATAATATACATAATAAAAATAAAAGAAAATTTAGTTTTATCATTGAGAGAAATTTTTTGTTTTTCAATTATATACTCATCTCTAAGAATGTTTTGGACAAACAAAAAGAAAATATAAACAAAATAATGAACAATTTATTTCAAGCATGTTAAAGATACATAAAAATGTTAAGTAGATCTAAACATGCACAAATATTATATCCATCAACTTATTTTTAATCATAAAAATTCTTTTGTAGAGACTGAAATCCACCCTTAAAAAATAGACAACCGAATGAATGAAGCAAAATCATAACATACAAATGCATAACTCACTCAATGTAAATCCACTATATACCAACACTTGACTTATATAAAAGCCTACTAGAAACATCAATAGTGCAATGCAATTAGACATCTACTCCATTCCATAAAGTCTGGTTTAACAACTTCTTTCCAATTCTTATCACTTGATATATTAATTTATGTAAGTTAATTAGTGAAGTCAATATATAAAAAAGTTTAAGAAATAAATCACAATACTTAGTACACACATAACAAGGTACACATTTAACAATAAGCAATAATGTATAGTCATCAAATTAAATATCACTGTTCAAGTTTCACTTGAACAATATACCAAATTATGACACTTAATTTGATTTTCAATTAAACTAAGATGAGTTCCCTTTTAATTTTAAATATTTATTCCACCATACAAATAATCAATAATCAATTCTTTTAATATATAATACTTAATCCCTCTATAATAACAATTTATAATCATCAAGTTGAAGAAATATCTCAACTCAATTTACTTATTAACATAACCATATGAACAAATTAACTTTAACTTTAAAATTTTAATATTACAATTTCAACTTTCACAAATTAATGGCTACCCAATAGTTAAGGGCATCATTCCATTTTTATACGTAAAAAAACAACAACATCATCAAGACATCAATATCCCATCAATTCATTCTCAAGTATCTAATCTAGGAGTTTCAAAAACTTACATCAATTTCACTTATAAACTTCAATTAACTTTTCTTACTCCACAACAATTTATACTCTTCAAGTCAAATACCCGAAAGATAAAAAGAGTTAGAGAAGGACTAACTTACTTTGAGAAACCTGATTTAAAAACTAAATATGTTACTAAAACGCTAGATTAATCAAGATTAATCTTTCTGAATTAAATTGCACATGTAAGAAGAAATCTCAACCTATACATCTACATGGAAAACAAAATCAAAGATATTACATCTAATAAAAAAAAAAAGTCCTTTCATGAAAAAATTAATTGATTAATTTTAACTTAAGTTTGGTTGAATTGAAAACCGTTAGGAACAAATATATAAAATGATAAGTGGTTTTCTCATAAATTTAGAAAGTTAGAGAAAATAAATATTTTCAAGAAATGAACAAAATATTTAATTTTCTATTCGTAACGTTTTTAAATAATATATTTATTTTTCATTTATTTTAAAATCTTCATAAATTTATATATATAAAAAATCCTCACGTTAAATACGGTATACAATAAAGCTCCGCAATGGAAGTTATCTAATAAATTCAAATTAAATATTAGCAATAATTAAATTATTGATTAAAATCAAAAGATACATTCATTAATAAGTTTGGTTTGGCAAAGTTGCATCCCTTGAAAATGAGTTAAACTTAATCGTTCCATCTCAATTTAGACAATAATTTGTTTGATATAAATATATTTGTATTTCGACCTGGTTTAACTCATTTTATTATACCCACAAATTATTCAATTTAAATTTCAATTTTTAATATTTTAGTTACAAATAACATTTTAAAAATAAATAAAAATATTTTTTAATGAATTATATTAGTTGACTAGGACTAACAAAAATAACTTTTCATAAAAATAAATTACTCATCTTATTTGCAATTTTCCCTACACTCATAAAACAATCCATGTATTGAAGTGAGGAAAGTTGCTCCCAGTAACTTTTTACCTTTTTTAATATTAGATTCTCATATTTATAAATTCATTTATAATTTTGATATAATATCTCCACAAATATACAAAACTAAAATACTAATTTTTATATTATTGCCTTCACAACGTACAATTTCTAAATTCCATCTCTCTATATGTCTTCATTTTATTTATAATCAATCAATAATATTAGTTTATTGGGAATTATATTTCTTTCCGAAAGAAAAATATTTATTCTATTGATAACTTTATCTATTTTCATAAAAATATTTCTATCTCTATTTTATTCACTAATAAACACCATTCTCTCTTCTTTTCCTATATACTCTCCTAAATACTTAATTCATTATAAAATAAAATTATGATAATTATGGCTTAAGTAAGAAAGAATGTTTCAAAAATAAACTTCTGAAACTTAATTCCCTTAATCTCAAATTATCAATCATAAATAGTTTGGACAATATATATTTGATTCTCTTTAAACAAGTTTTTCAAAATTAAGAAACAATAAATTGTCACTTTAAGATTTCAATTCTCTTCAAAATGTCAAAATAGAAAATCAAAAGCTATTATTTTTTTTCAAAAACATATTTCAATATTTACACAAAACACTTTTAATAGGGTATTTCAACATAAAACGGTTATTTTTATTGTACAATTAATAAATTTCTTAAAATATGTGTATTTTCAAATGACAGAAAATTTAAATCAACGGGGAGGCATCTAAAATTAATGATGTTTCACGAAAGACCAATATACTAAAAAAAAAAAATCTTAAAGGATAACGATGATTTAACATGTAATTTTATGTTCCAAAAAGATTTAAAAGATAAGTTTCAAATAAAATTATAGTATATGCTAATATTTTTTAGCTTGAAAAAGGTTTCATCATAAATATTGAATCTATAATTTTAATGATAATTTATGAATGAAAATATTGAATCAATAAATGTTAAATAGAAAAGATGTTTGTAAGTTTCTCGTGCAAGTGTAGTTAAAGGCCTGCATAAGACATATTCTTTTCTTTTGCCTTTGCATCAATATTCTCAACTTCATCTTCATCGTTCAGCAACCAATTCTAAGGAAGTTGGAATTTGGGACCAGATTCTCCTGGTTACATCTGTTAACAATAGAAATTTAACTGAATTTGAGAAAGTTAAATATGATATAAAGAAGAAAAATCTCAAAAAGGTTTTCTTAAAGGTTTAGAGTTAAGAGATGATGTTAGTGTTATGTTAGAGACGATAAAAGTTCACAAGAACATTGTTTCGCTCAAATATAACACAAAAAAACAAAGCCAATTCAGTTGTCAACCACATTAAATTTCACTATCCTTATAACTAAATCCCATTTAAATATTTGTTTTAACCACCTTGGAAGTTCCAAACCCCAAGGAACAACAACGTCAAAACCACACCGAAAACAACATGGAGTCTGTCAGCAAAAGGAAAAACACAGACACAGAATTTTATTATAATCAATTATAACAATAATCAGGTTTTAGTAAATGCGATTTTTATACTTAGTGTCTAAAGACAATGTTGAGAAGGTGTCTTTTGCATGTTGCATATTTTTAGGAAGTTTTCATATTTGTTTCAGTTTGAATGAGTTAAATTTTTTCTTTTTTCACTAGTTATAAGTGGATTAGCTATTTGTTATTTACGAGCAAAGCTATCATTTAATCCTGTTTTCCCAAACTATATCTTCAAAATTCAAGATTCCACCGGATTAACTATAAATATGGAGCAACAACAATATTATGAAATCTATATGCCTTACTCATAGGTTCATTTGTTCATCCCAATAAATACAAACTAATTTAAACATAACTAATAGTTGAACTATGATACATTGACAATTACTCTTTTTTTTTTTTTTATACTTAGTATACAACAACTTCCAATATTATTATTTTAATAAATTTTTATATTATTTAATTGCAAATTTATTTTTTATTATATTTTTCTTTTACAATTGTTACATAAAAAATTATATACAATTATCACGGGTTTGTCAAAGTATATTTTTGGTGATAGTTTACAAGGTAAGACTCTTTTTTTTTTTTTTTTAATTTGTGTCCCGTCTATTTTTTTTTCTTTACTTTGTCATCAGGTTTTATTAACAATACCCATGTATTTTTATAAATTAAAATAGATTTTACTATATAATATTCTATAGTGAAATTGTTGATTAAATATAAAGGTTTGGTATACCAAGTGCAAGTGACAATCAAACCACAAATATTTAAAGTCAAATCAAATAATAAAAAATAAGTTATTCTGGAGTCAAAAACGTGTGTCACGGGTATTTTGTAGCTTCGAGGAAGGGGAACCTGGGATTACAATAAGACGCGCTCCAATTTAATACTTTCGACCTAATATATTATTATAATAATATATTGATAATCCTATAATCCTATCTTTTTTATATAATCATATTATAATCCTTAATATTATTATTTTAATATTTTTTCATATAATTTAGTTATAAATTTATCCTTTATTATATATATTTATATATAAATCAATCACATCAAAAATTTATACAACTGTCATAATTGTCCCGTATATTTTTTATATATTATTAACATCTTATATAAATAGAATTTTCAATATGAAACATATCTCACAACTTCATTGTCCTTTACCAGCGAGGACCATTGCTTTAAGAGCCACGTGGATTGATTGGGTTCACATATTTTCTAATTATTGCATCCTTTCCTAACAAATTGACTGAAGTACAGAAGAAGTTGGCTTTATGTGTTTGAATGTGCAGGGAAGCTGAAAATTGATCCACAGAGAAAAAAAATGGATTCTTCTTCTTTGCACATAGCAATGTTTCCATGGTTTGCTATGGGACATTTAACTCCATATCTCCACCTCTCAAACAAGTTAGCAAAGAGGGGACACAAAATCTCCTTCTTCGTCCCCAGAAGAACACAATCCAAGTTAGAGCAATTCAACCTCTTCCCAGATCTCATCACCTTTTTCCCTATCAATGTTCCTCATGTTGAAGGTCTTCCTCATGGTGCAGAAACTACTTCCGATGTGTCTTTTTCTTTAGGTCCACTCATTATGACAGCTATGGATCGCACTGAGAGGGATATAGAGCTTCTCCTCCTAGATTTAAAGCCGCAAATTGTTTTCTTTGACTTCACATATTGGCTACCAAACTTGACTCGTCGCCTGGGGATCAAATCTTTTCAATACTCGATTATTGGCCCAGCAACAGTATCTTACGTTAGGTCCCCACAAAGGATGCGCCAAAACATGACTGAAAGTGATCTTATGCAACCCCCTCCTGGGTACCCTGTGTCATCCATCAAGCTTCATGCGCATGAAGCCAAGTTCCTTGCTTCTAAAAGGAATTGCGAGTTTGGTAGCGGTGTTCTCTTCTATGATCGCCTCAACAATGGTTTAATGCTATCAGATGCAATTGGGTTCAAAGGTTGTAGAGAAATTGAAGGGCCTTATGTTGACTACCTTGCAGAGCAGTTTGGGAAGTCTGTTCTCCTTTCAGGACCCATCATACCTGAGCCACCTAACACTGTTTTGGAGGAAAAATGGAGAGCATGGCTTGGAAGTTTCAAGGATGATTCTGTGGTTTTCTGTGCACTTGGGAGTGAATGGAAACTACCACATGGTCAATTCCAAGAATTGTTGTTGGGTCTTGAACTTACAGGACTTCCATTCTTGGCAGTTGTGAAAGTTCCTATTGGGTTTGAGACTATTGAAGCTGCACTCCCAGAAGGGTTTAAGGAAAGAGTTGAAGGGAGAGGGATTGTCCACAGTGGATGGATACAACAGCAGTTGATTTTGGAGCACTCATCAGTGGGTTGCTTCATAACACACTGTGGAGCTGGTTCATTAACTGAGGCAGTAGTGAATAAGTGTCAAATTGTGTTACTACCACAACTAGATGGTGATCATATCATTAATGCAAGGATGATGGGTAGCCACTTCAAGGTTGGGGTTGAAGTGGAGAAGGGTGAAGAAGATGGCTGGTTCACAAAGGAGAGTGTAAGCAAAGCAGTAAAAACTGTGATGGATGAAGAGAATGTGGTTGGCAGAGAAGTCAGGGAAAATCACGCAAAATTGAGGAATTTCTTGATAAGTCATGATTTAGAATACATTTGTGTTGATAACTTTTGTGAAAAGCTTGAAGATTTACTCAAGTAAGTTTTTAAAATTTTAAAAGTTCTTCCATAATGTGAGTATCTAGACGACTTAAATAATGTTTAGAGATTACTCTTTAATTCTTGTTCAATAGATATGTCAATTAAAAAAAAAAGGACTCGTAAACTATCACTGAACTACTCAATAATTATTTTTTGTTATTTATGTTACATGCGGGTCAACTTTGTAGAAAAATTTTAATTCTGAACTGTTTATTGATAGGTAAAAGAATCTAGATGTGTTCTTATATCGCAAAGATTTCCATAATAAACATATATAAACAAATTATATACACACTATTTTATTGAGTTGATTTTATAAAATTGGATTAAACTTAATTTTATTACTTAATATAGGATTAAAATAATTAAGAAACAATTAGACAACCGTACAAAATTGTTCTCTAGAACACAAAAATCATGACCTAGCAATGATTTTTTAGCATGGTCGTAACCATTTCTAACATAATTTTTACCACAGTTTTAAAACATTACTTAAAGTGTTCAAAAAAAAAAAAAAACAATTCATTCTTTTAACTTTAAACGGATTGTTCATAAAAAGTTTAATTTTAACCATTATATTAATTAATATAGTGAAAGGATCATGTTTACTTAAAACTAACCAATCGAATTTCATGACTAAGTTAATTGATTTTGTAATGTTCGAAATTAAACTGATTACTACAACTTTCTCAGATCATATTGAATAGCAATTATCAACATCAATAACTAAATTTGATTTATTATAATGTCAGGGATTAAAATTTTTTAGAACGGTAAAAAGGAGCAATCTAGAGGGCAAAAAAATCACAGTTCACTAAGGTTGCAAACTCAAAGGTATCAATTATCCAACTTAACATATTTGGACCAGTAGGATTTATATTTGGAAAGAAGATTTAACCATCGTTTGTAGTTTCCATTGTAGTGAATGACAACATCATTCTCTATCTATGTTAGGTTGAGAGTCGGGTCATAGCCAGGTCCCAAAACATGACAACCTCGATCTAACAGATAGGTCAAATTATAAAAGGTGATTAGTCTTGGGGTAAGGTTCCAAGCTTCTAGAGGGTTTTATCCTCATTTTGCAAACCATTGATTCTACACACACACATAAATAACCTTAGAAGGAGGAATAAGATTACTGAAATTTACCACATCTTGTGACCTATGATAGATACACTTGATGTTTCATTTCTTCCACTCCTTTAAGTTAAATATATTCATGCCAAATGCCCAACCACATGCCAAAATTCAAGATTCCATTGGATTAAATACAAATATGGAGCACCAACAATGTTATGAAATCTATATGGCTTACTCATAGGTTCATCTGTTCGTCCCAACAAATACAAACTATTTAAACATAACTAATAGTTGAAGTATAATACATTGACAATTACTTTTTTTTTTTATATACTATTGACAATTACTTTTTTTTATACTTAGTATACAACAATTTCCAATATTATTATTTTAATAAATTTTTATATTATTTAATTCCAAATTTATTTTTTATTATAATTGTTTTTTTACAATTGTTACATAAAAAATTGTATACAATTATCACGGGTTTGTCAAAGTATATTTTTGGTGATAGTTTATGAATAAATTTATTTTTCTAAAATGTAATATATTAAATTATAATATTAGTTATACAATAATTTTTAAATTTAAATTAAAAGAATTTAAAATCATGTAAAATACATATAATTATTATATTAAAATCACAATATAGAACAAATTAAAAATTAATTAATATTTTAAAATACTTACGACACGATAAAATAAAATAATAACCGTTAATCGCACTATCATATTTTTAAAATTATAAATTTAATTTATAATATTATAATATTAAAAGGTAAAAAAAATAATGTTAATATATTATATTTAATATGGTATTAAATATGTTCTACAATAACTATAAATCAAAATTCCATCGATTATTAATTACATAATAATATATATATATATATATATATATATATATATATATATATATATAATTAATGTAAAAAAAAACAAATGAATTATGATGTCAAATAAATATCTATATAAATATAGCTGGGAAAGAAAGTAGTGGATAAAATTAAAATTATTTATTAAGTATTATTCTGATATTAATAAAAAATAAATAATTGTAATTTATGTTGGGTTTAAAAGCCGTCTTGAATTCCAAATATACTTTCAATCAAATAATTTTGATAATGATAACCTGAAAGTGTTGTCATGTATGTTCATTATCTGCCTCAAAAATAATTTTATCATTCTTTTGAAGTAAGTGTTCCCTGCAAAAAAAAATTCATCCACTTCCCAATTTCACAGTCTTTTTTGGAACATTTCGAATTAGAACTTTGCATTCCACCTATTCGTTTGGACCATGCAAAGTTAAATTTTGAAATCTACCTCTTCCTATATAAATTGCGAAAGGTAGAGGCAAATCCTACACAATAATAAAAAGTTGAACATTTGCTTTTGGGAAAAAAAATACATTTTCATTTAATATATTTAATAATATATATAAAGCGAAAGTCTGTTATAAAAAATACCAGATGACTTGCTATGCTCTAGGAAGTAGTTAAAGTTAGTGTAAAATGCACAAGTGCATGATATGTTAATGAGCTTCGATTTTCAATCTCTAGAAAGAAATGTACGACAGTATCTTCAGACAATGTATCCACAGATATTGTTACTTCAAAACAACTCTCCCCCACGTAACGGAAGAGAATTTGATGAGATCCTTCTTTTAACATGTACAGGTTACACATTTCATCACAACCGTAAACAATCAAGGGATTGGAGGTCCATATTATAATGTACCTTGAATATATTTCCTCTTTGATCGGCAATGGTCCATATAGGATCCAATTCCGTACCAAATATTATTCCAAAAGCCCGGTCCAAAAAAAATCATTCTATGATAATATTAGAATTATATGAGAATGCAATGAAATAATAGTTAACCCTAAAACAAAATGAAAGAAAAAAAGATATGGAGAAATTCTTTTGGAAACCATTTGGTTGAAAATAAATATGAGAACATATCTTTGAATGATCTATGATGCTCTTGAATGTACTCGGTGTTTCCCTGCTTATGATTTCTACGGGGTCTGTGTTGTTCATTTTCTTTTGTTTAAACCTTAATGAAGTATGCAAGTGGTTTAACAGAGGAAAATAGTTCAAAAACTTTTTAGAAATACAAACTAATAGTGTGATTGCTGAAATGTGTACTATTTATAAATAATAAGTAATAAGTAATAATTAATAGTTTTTATGACTATAAAAGAACGAAAAAAGGTTTAATATCTTGGTATTGTAAAATTTTGGAAATGACAGTTATAAATAAATTGCTATTTTCGATTATGAGTGAGAACTATAGACAACCATAGAAAAGAACATTGGTCAATGAGTTTAAAATTCAAGAGTTTGAAAAAGTCTTTAGGATACATTATACATTTTACTGTGAAATGATAAACTTTTAATGAGCCAACACATAAATCCAATCTAGCAAGGCACAGTGTATGTCTAAAAAATGCACCATAGAAATGATGTTCATACTTTCTTTGTATTGAAATGATGAATGAAATTTTTTGGAAATGACTGTTATTCTAAATAAATTACTATTCGGATTATAAATGATAAGTATAGACAACCATAGAAAAGAACATCATTTCATTATTAAAATAATTAAATAATTATATAAGATCTATGGAGAAATTCTTTTGGAAACCATTTGGTTGAAAATAAATATGAGAACATATCTTTGAATGATCTATGATGCTCTTGAATGTACCCGGTGTTTCCCTGCTTATGATTTCTACTGGGTCTGTGTTGTTCATTTTCTTTTGTTTAAACCTTAATGAAGCACACAAGTGGTTTAACAGAGGAAAATAGTTCAAAAAATTTTTAGAAATACAAACTAATAGTGTGATTGCTGAAATATGTACTATTTATAAATAATAAGTAATAAGTAATAATTAATAGTTTTTATGACTATAAAAGAACGAAAAAAGGTTTAATATCTTGGTATTGTAAATTTTTGGAAATGACAGTTATAAATAAATTGCTATTTTCGATTATGAGTGAGAACTATAGATAACCATAGAAAAGAACATTGGTCAATGAGTTTAAAATGAAAGAGTTTGAAAAAGTCTTTAGGATACATTATACATTTTACTATGAAATGATAAACTTTTAATGAGCCAACACATAAATCCAATCTAGCAAAGTACAATGTATGTCTAAAAAATGCACCATAGAAATGATGTTCATACTTTCTTTGTATTGAAATGATGAATGAAATTTTTTGGAAATGACTGTTATTCTAAATAAATTACTATTCGGATGATAAATGATAAGTATAGACAACCATAGAAATGAACATCATTTCATTATTAAAATAATTAAATAGTTATATAAGATCTATAAAATACAAAAAAAAAAAAAAAAAAAAAACTAAATGTACCTTTTATTTAAACATTCTTGGTAACCAAATGAGCTCCGATATGTTATTTTCATATATGTATGTTTAATTCATTTGATACCTCCAAAAAATAAAGCATTGGTAATCTTTTAGATATAATGTCCATGACGGACTAATGAAGAGAGTAATTTTAGAAATGATATATTCATGTAGCTGCCTTTTACTTGTTAACCACATAAAAAATGGTAAACACATTATTCCAAACACAACAAGCCAGAACTTAAATTATATACTTGTACATGTATGCATAATTTTGGAAAACTCTGTATGCTATTTTCATATTATTAAATAAAGACTTTTGACATAGGAAATAGTTCAACACTTATTAACAACATGTCTTGAATTATAGGAAATACTGTTACACAATAATGCAACAACTTCACTACTTTTGACCAACTCTATTTAATACTCAATGCATATAACAATTTATCATTAATTTCATGGAAAATGTAAAATAATTTCCAAAACAAAATAAGTGAGATGTATTGTTAAATTTAAAGTTTGATAACAAAAGAAATACTTAGGAAAAGAACAGAACATACTAAAGAAAATAAAAAATGGACTACATAGCTACTTTTCTTTAGGTGCTATAATATGGGTGTTGATAATATTGTATTTAATGTCAACACATCTCAATTTGCACATGTTAAGTGCATTATTGCAAAAAGTAAAAAATAAAAGAGAAATCTCAATATAAGCATGGACAATTAATAAAATCATGGAACTATTTTAAATTATGAGGAATGATTGAGTACCTGTCATAGCCTTTGTCTCATTAGTTTAAAGAAATATATAGGTGAAGTTAATACTTACAGAATCTTCCTATGCAATGAAATAGACATAACCAAAAACAAAAATACTGGAAGTCTGATCACTTTATTTAGGAAGCATTATGTAACAACACATGTGGAAAATATTATAATACAAAACCTATATAAAGTATAATAGCTTCCTATTTTCTGTACTGAATATTCCCTTCTTTGTTACCAACTACAATGAAATACCTATATTAAAACCATCCAAAACAAAAGGATTTTCAAACTAAAATTATAGACAATTTAAATTATGAAGTATATTAAGAAGTTACAAAAGAATACCTTTCTTTGTAATCCATTATAGTGATGTTAATAGGTTTACTATGAAAAATAAGAAGAAACCTATTATTACAAAAAATAAGACTTATTAAAATTCTTGGTTTCCTGTTAATACAATAGAACAAAGTTATGAGAAATATAAATAGTTTTGGATTAAAGAATTTTGATACCTGATATGTAAGGCTGTAACAGTATGTTCAAACATTTTCAAATATTTTTCTGTAAACCACATTAGTAGTTGAATTATTGGTATTTCCATTATCATCCAAAATCAATATTTTCAACCCTTTCTTGGATTTTACTCTGGAAACAACAACATATAATTGTCCATGTGTAAACACTGGACGTGGTAAATATAGACCAACTTTATTAAGCGTTTGACCTTGGCTGTTGTTTATTGTCATAGCAAAGCACAAAGATATTGGGAATTGTCTTCTCTGAAACTTAAAAGGCAACCCTGATTCAGTAGGAGTCAAGTTCATTCTAGAAATAAATATGTTATCACCAATATTTTTTCCAGTAATAACTTTGGCACCAATTGTTAGGAAAGATGGCTTTAAACTAGAGGGGGGGTGAATTGTTTAAAGAGGTTTTTGTAAGGACCTGTAAAATTGAATTGGAATAAAAAGAGATATATTTCAAATGAATTCTAAGTATGTTTTTATTTAAAATAAAAAGGAAGGAAAGTGTAGTTTGGAAGACTATGAGATCGCCTAGTAGTACATGATCACCGGTCGCCTGCTACACATGAGCGCCAGGGCGCGAGGCATGCAGGCATCGCGCGGGCGCGAGGCATGTGGACGTCGCCAGGGCGCGAGGCATGCAGGCATCGCGCGGGCGAGAGGCATGCGGGCATCGCCAGGGCGCGAGGCATGCGGGCATTGCCAGGGCGCGAGAGGCATGCGGGCATCGCCAGGGTGCGAGGCATGCGGGCTTTGCCAGGGCGCGAGAGGCATGCGGGCATTGCCAGGGCGCGAGGCATGAGAGCGTCGCCAGGGATATACATCGGTCGTCTCCTAGAGGGAGACATCGGTCGTCTTCCAGGGCGAGGGAGACATCGGTCGTTCGCCAGGATGAGTCAGCGGTGGAAAGTTGTCGCGCGATGACGAGCTTCACACAGATAAAGTGGGACCCAGACTCCCAGCATGAAACGTCCTGCACACGCGCCACGTAGACAAAAAGGGTGGTTCAGAGTGGTGACATCAGAATGTTTGCATGCGCAGGAGACACCAGCGGTCGTACTGTTCAGAGCAGTGGTTGGCATGCACAAGCGACAATAGTGGTCGTACTGTTCAGAGCAGTGGTTGGCATGCACAAGCGACAACAGTGGTCGTACTGTTCAGGGCAGTGGTTCTCAGGCTTTCCTGCAGAAGGGGTGGCAGCAGCAGCATACGTGGGCAGGTAAGCTGGGATTCAAAAGCCACTGCGGGAAGGCAAAGAGCGTTACAGACTCAAGAGGGTAAGAGTGAGTGCAAACTTCCTCCCTCCCTTCTTCTCTCCTTTGCGTTGTGACTCAGGCAACCTCAAGCATCAGTGCGATAAGCGACGTTTGCCTTTAGAGCACCTAAGAGGTTCCCTGCAAGTGCTACAAGCCAGGCACTGAAAACAGAGCTAAGTCATCCTTTAAGCTCGGTGGATTTTTGGAACCCTTGGTGTTTGCGCAAGTCCAGGTAAGGGAAGCTAACCTTCATTTTCAATACAAGCCATAGATTAGCTGTTTCTGAAGTGAGGGCGACGTGGTCGCCGGTTTTCTGTTTCTTTTCGCAATGCTCTGTTCTATGTGGTTGGGCGACGTGGTCGCCGGTTTTAAATACGGAGTTCGAACTCCCCTGTTTTTGTGTTGTTAGAAGCTGTTTGAGATTTAAAGGTGAAATACATGTAATACTCGAAAATCTGAACCTTTGAAATGATTGTTGCTGTGATTTGAATCATTCATTTGAGTGGTATGATGTTTGAATGTTGTGAATGTGGGATCAAGGCATTGTATTTTCAGGAAAGGAAATACCGTGTAAGATCGTGTGTAGGTGTATTGACTAGGGGCTTGTCTAGAAGGAGATATCCTGACTCTGCTGAGATAATGGAACCACATAGAGGAAGTTATTCAGTTGGTGAGAGTCGAAGGAGGTTCATACGTATGGGTGAGTTGTTCAAAAGGGAACGAGCTCGGCCTGTTATATGAATTCACCCTGTCATACCGGGAGAGTTGATGACATTGAGATTATATATGCGCATGGCTGTGTGGATTTCACAGCGACCCTGTGTGGATTTCACAGTGGTATGGTATGACAGGTGCAGATCTCTGGGCCTGAGTCAACGCACGAGTCAATCCGGAAGTAGTGTCAAGTGTCTTATGTGATGAGTCAGTGGAAGTCTGACGTGAGAATGAGAAACTTTGAATTGATAGACACTTGATAAATGCTGTGATTTTAATGACCCTTGAGGAATCGTGCAGTATGTGTTAGTTGATGGTTTACGTGGGTATCTTGAATTTGTTTTATCTTGATTTTAAAGTTCATATCTAAACTCTTTTTCAAATGTCTAGCTTACCCTGTGGTGTTTCTTTGGTGTTGTGTTTGGCTCTTTCTTAAACCTGTGATGATCGTGTATAATTTACACGGGAGCAGATGATGTTGCAGGAAGCAGAGCTCCTCAGTGAGTGGTCGCCGGAAGGAGATCGCCTGTTTCTACTTCTGTTAGGCGATCCCCCCCTTTTGCTGTCTTCCGACAGGAGATCGGCCTCTTCCGATAGGAGATCGGCCTCTTCCGATAGGAGATCGCCTGCTTTGTTTTTTTTCTGTATTTTGTTTATGTTTCTGGAAAATTTGACCGAATTTGTATTAAACTCCCTGTGAGGAGAAACTACATTTCATATATATAATATTTTGTTCACTTCAATCTATTTGTTACCTTTATTTTCATTATATAAACATGAATAGTATTTTGGCGGGATGTTACAGTTTTCGCAAGCTTTTACAAGTTAGAATGAATATCTTTCAGAAATCAAATGATTAAGCAATTCAGTTTGCCAAAACAGCAAGCAAAATAGCACTGCCAGGAAAACAATCGGTTGTTTCTGCGAAACAATCGGTTGTTTATATCAGCAAACAACAAACAAACTGAATTTAAAGAGTAAGGGATAGAGAGATTGTACACAGTTGTTTATACTGGTTCGCTCCAACCCAGAGCTACATCCAGTCTTCTCAGAATCCTGAGGAAATCCACTAAGCAATCACACCTTGATCACTTACACAACAACCAAGAGAATGACCTTGAAAACCTCAAGACACACACTCTCCTTGGCCAACACTAAGATTGCTGATCTTGAACACCTCAAGAACACACAGCCAATCTCAGCAACAATACAGAAAAGTTTCAGCAGTTTACACAGATTACACTTGTTACAGATGAAGATCTGAAATCAATACAAGTAGAAACCTATCCCAGCACTTTGATCAATCTCTTTAGCTCTTAAGCAATCTCAGCACTTTTAAAACTCTCTTAGTTAAAACTTTTTCAAAAACATTCTATCCTTTAAAAGAGATTTTCTGAATTATATAAAAGGAAATTTGTTACCAAATCTTAACAAACCCATAAAAGCTTTCAAAAAGATTGTTCAAAGCATTTAATGACTGGAGCGTATTCAGTTTCAAATAATTTAAAGCTCAGTCAAAGAAAACAATTTTTCTGTTAAGGTTCCAAAACAAACAATTGGTTGTTTCCTCGAATCAATCGGTTGTTTTGTCACTTAACAGTTTTCTCTATTCAAAAACAGTTTTCAAACTTTCTCAAAACATCTAAGTATAAACAATCGGTTGTTTTGACAGAACAATCGGTTGTTTCAACTTAGTTTGAAAAACACTTTGTTTTATCAAAGATTGAGATGCTTTTTGCTTTGAGATCTAATCTAAGGTTGGATTACACTTTAAACTACCCCAGAACAAAACAATAAAGCAGCATTAAGCAAGCAGAAGCTTCATCATCCTTCAAAGGATTTGGATTCTTCAAAACCTTGAACACCACTAGGTTCAACACCAATAACATTCTTCCCCAAGTGAATTACTTGTAATCTTGTTCCATTGCAAAGTCCATTGACTTGATCAATATTCCTTAGAAGCATTATTGGAACTCTAACTTTTAATTTAATACAATGATTAGGAATTCCGGAGCATTTGATATCATTCAAAAATTCAGCTATAAACCACTCAGCTTGGACATTTTCTTGTTCATCAGATTGGCACGGGGTGTCTGAACTTAAATAACTAACTTCTTTTCTAGGGATTAAGGATAAAATGAACTCATTCACTTGGTCCACACATTCTGTAGTAGGACACAATATTGCACCATCATCAAAAAATCCATCAGAGCTAAGATTCTGCATGTAGCCTAGATAAACAAATTCAACCAAGTGCAATAAAGGTTGATCAACATTTAGAATTAAAATGTCTTGTGGTATTTCTATAGTGGCTTATCCCAAATCATTTAACTTCATATCTCCATCTCCAATGTGAAGTATCCAATCTGCAAAGTCTTTTATTTCTGTTGTAGTTTGCTTTGATTTTTCACTGTTTAATCTCATATTTTCTGTAAGTTTGAAGACTTTGCAGTGTTTCCATAATTTAGAGTAGTTTACAGTTACCTTCACAATGTCATATCTTGATCCAGTTTTTACAATAGGCAATATCTACCTAAAATCACCTCCCAATACAATTACTTTACCACCAAAAGGTTTGAGAGCGTTTTCTTCACTTACAACCCTCATGATATCCCTTAGAGTCCTATCCAGAGCTTCAAAGCAGAACCTGTTGATCATTGGAGCTTCATCCCATATAATTAATTTAGTTTCAATCAACAATCTGGCACGAAAACTTCCTTGAGGTACGTTGCAGGTTGAGTGTTCATTTATTAACAAAGGAATGCAAAAGGTAGAATGAGTTGTTTTTCCTCCAGGTAGTAACAAAGAAGCTATACCGCTAGAAGCTACATTCAACACAATCAACCCTTTTGATCTAATGGCAGTAGAAAACATTTTCCACTTTTTCCCGTGCCACCATAACCGTATAAGAAAAAAAACCCGCCAACTTGTGACAGTACTGCTGTCATTATATTCTCATACACATCTAGTTGCTCCACAGTTAGAGATTGAAAAAGAGAAACATGTATTTCAGACATTTGTATTTTGTCATAATTTAATTCATCAATAATAAATCTATTCTCATAAATAAAAGAATCTAAATGAATAGGTTGTGGTAGACTGTTAAAGTCTTTTAAAGATTTACCATTAGAAAGTAATAAGTCTTCTACTTGTAGAAGACAAAGGTTTTCTAATTGAGCATCTTCAATTGTAAGACCTAGCAAAAAAACAATATGTCATTCGTTGAGGAAAACAATATGTTATAAACTTTGAGGAAACATAAATTTATACCTGGTAGGTTAAACTCTTTTCTTTTTTGGTATACAATGTCATTCGATAATAATTTCCAAGTTTTGTTCCAAACTTCCTCAGGTCTAGACACGGTATTCATAAGTAACATTGTAAAAATAATTTTCTCAACTGAATTCCTGAAGCAAGGTTGTTGGCCTTAATAATCGCATCAGTAAATTCTTTATCCTCTACCAATAGCCCCATTTCATAGCAAACCTCCTTATATGTTTTGTAAATTACACCATCAAAAATCCTGATGTTATCATAATCACAACAACCCTTTTTAAAATTCAACAATAACCTGAGATAATATAATTCCCCTGACCCAGGAGGAATATATGTAAGTCTTCCAATACTAACACCTCTCTTCCTTGGTTTCCATTCTCTTTGTTCTACCATTCATACAAAATGGCTAGGATATTCAGAATAAGTCAAATTTTTCCCCTCTGGATAAATTTTATTAGCCTCAAACCAGGCTAAAAACATTGTTCTTTTATGTTCATTTGTATGCAATATTTCTTCAATTTCTTCATTGTCTTTAAATAGAATTGATTGTTCGTAAAATAGATGAAAAGTCAACCTTTGAACTGGAGGCCATCTATGATGAATATCAAAGGCAAATATTCTCCACACAACTTTACACGAAGATATATATCTACAATCATAATATTGTTTAATTTCATCTATAACTCGTGTCTCAGTAGAGTCTTTTGGAGTATTAGTAATTTTCAAATTTGCTCTATCTGGACCTTTGTTTACTTATTTAAACAAATACTTGATTGAATTGGATTTGTTGCAATATTCTGTGTTAACATGTGCTTGGTACCTCAGTAGTAGCAATGGGCTATATGGCACAACATTTCTATTGTCAAACTTAATTCCATTTTTAAGAACGAATATTCCATTATCTCGACGTTTGTAACATGGATATTCATCCTCATCAATAGTAGTCAACAATTTAAATTTCTTGGGGTAAAATTTCGAACATCTACCGTTATTCATGCAAGGTGAGGTAAACCGAGCAGCTCTGCATGGACCATGTATCATGTATGTTGCAACTGCCTTTGACAATTTATGATATAAATTTGCATGTGGTAATTCTGCTGAAATTACTCCATCAATGTCTGTTGGAGTTGTTAACTTTTTCTCTCCATCCAACCACAGTAATATGTGGGCATGAGGCAAACCCCTTTTTTGAAATTCCACAGTGTACATACCTATAATAAGATAAAAATTATTTGAAGTATAATACATAAAATATGAACAAAATTTTTAAATAACAATTAATGTCATCACCTGCATTGACTATTCCAAAATATTCATCTTTTTTGAAGTCATTCATCATTTGATCTAATTTCATCTTGAAAACTCTACAAACTATGTCTGGCCTATCAACAACACTTAATCCTTTTGATGTGACAAAGTCATGTATTTCAGACCAGTTTACATTGCAGGTAATAGTTATAAATACATTAGGATATCCAAATATTTTACAAATGGCCATTGCATCTTGGAAATTATTGAACATGTACCTCATTCCTCCTATGAATGATGCTGGTAAAACTATATGTTTTCCAATTGCAGAAGAATTTGTTTCTCCTCGATTCATTGCTTCTTGTACATCGTGGAGAATATCACAACATATTGTTTTTTGATTCCCTCTTATGAACGACAATCTTTGAGCTTCAACCATAGTATATGCATCAACCAAGAATTGTTGAAACAATCGACGTGAATGGACTACATTTCCAAACTCAATGATTCTTTCTTGAATTCTAAAAGCAATAAATTCTCTTAACGATATACGACTTCTTTTACGTTCTTTGTTATTACTTCCAGAATTATGTATTGGAATATCTTCTTGATACCTATCCTCTCCAAAGGGCAATATTAATGGATATTGTAATGGGATAAAGGCTGTATGTGTCTCATGCAATCTAAACAATTGTCCTAAAATTCTTTTCACTATGATATCTCGTCCTACATCCATGTTGCTCATATCACCTACAACTAATGCTACTATCTTATCAGTTGTAGGGGTATTGTACACTCTTGGATCTTTGAACCGATGTCTAAACAACCTCAATTCAAAATCTGAATATACATCGGTATGTACAAAATCTCTCACCCTTCTAAAACTTGTTGCCAAAACATTGTACTCATCAATCATCTTCATAAGATCTTGAATCAATGATTTATCAAACTTCAAGTCTTTTAAATTGGACCTACACAAAATTTAAAGAAATATTTACTTCAAAATGATTTTATACATGAATTTGGTTAAGATAAAGTAAAGTAAAGTAACACATACTCAAAGTGAGATACTCTGTTTGACAATTCATTTTGAGTATCATATATGTAAAGTTGTGCGAACTTGGGAGTTGATCCACTCTCAGGGAGTAAGCTTCCAATCCTATGATAGTTTTGTCCATGCAGAATAAATTGAGGAGGTCCAAATCCATCATTTACTGAAGACTCAACCTTTCCTCCAATTGAAGTAAATGAAAACATACTATTGTAACTTCTAATATTTTTTAGATAGTGTTGGCTTCTTCTTCTTCTATCTTGACCATTTAATGACTCTAACATCAATTTAGGAGGTTGTTGTAGGAAAGGTAGCTGTACTTTTCCTTTTTGGCAACATATAGAAAAATCAACCTTCACGTAAGTCTTTGCTTTAAGAGATCTTTTTTCATACCACACATCGGCCAAACAATATTCACATTGAATATTTGGTTGTCCAAATGAAACAATATCTATTTTTGAAAAATTAAATAAGGTTATATATTAGCTTGACATAAATGTATTTAATTTGCATACAGAAGTTACAGTTAGAGACATGCACCTTCCTTTTCATCTTTTGAATACAATTGGGAAGTGTAAACTTCTATGCTCTCATCTGACAACAAAACACAGTAAAACGAATTTTTCAAACAATTAAATAAATTAAAATTAACATTTAAAATTAATTATTGCCATTATTTGCTTCATTTTGGATATCTTCAAAATTCAAGCTCTTAGTCACTGATTGTAGGATTCCAACACTGTATGTACTGGACCTCTTATCTAAGTTTATTGTGTTATTACCTATACTTCCTCGATTAAAATTACCTATACAAAATATGTTCAAAAGTGGAATTAAGTATTAAAACAATTTGTAACTAACAATAGCAATATCAATTTGCATTGACTTTTTGTCATCTTAAATAAAACATATTTATATATTCATTTAAACACTTCGAATTTATTCAATTGAAGGAATAAATGTATCAACATCATTCATTGTTTAAATTTATATTTGTATAACCTTTTCTAGGGTGATATTTTTGGCACAACGCAGCAATTAAGTTTTTTCTATTTCCTCCTGCATCTTTTGCAACATCTGTATTAATACAAATAAAAGAATATGTTTCTATATTAGTATATGTTTAACTCCGTACTAACAGTATAAATTGTAATCAGCCTAAGTGAATGAGGCGTTATGAACTTACCATGAAACTGTTCTGTAAGGCTAATTTGTGCATTAATAATTGTTCCCATTGATGACAATACTTTTGTAGTTGAATGCATGGTGTTGAATTCTTTGTTAGGAGTCAAGTTTTCAGAGACTGGATAATCTGTGTCTATAATACCAGATGATTGACAACAAAATTGCTGACTTGAGTTGCCAGTAGATTGACCTAAAACTAATAATTAAAATCAGTAATATAATTAGTAAACAATGCATTGTAAGAACATAATGTAATTAACAAACTTAATACGTAATTACATTGAAAAAAATAATTTAAAGAATTCAATCAATTCATTTCTAACAATGATAATTTTAAATGTAATTGTAATATAGAGATAGGTATAGTACCTTGTCCTTTTATATTTGTATTGCGCAATTCAGACGGTATATTTTTTACTTTTTCTTGTGCCACAGTTTGCATCATCAAGATCCAAAACTAAAACAAAAGTAATTAGAAAAATAAAATATATAGATAAGATAGTGTAGTTTGAACTAAAGAAAATAGATAAAATTAAATTTACCATCACTTGTCTCAAATCAGGATATTGTTTTCTGATTTTGATGTACTGATTGTACTGTTCTTCCATTTGTGTCATTTTCATGATAACAAACTAAAGACAATAAATTAGAAAATTAATTAAAAACTGTATAGTAAGATATGAAATTTAAACTAAAACAAAACATAAAATTCAGCTCACCATTGCTATCTCAATTAAGGATTCTCTGTTAGGCATGACATGTTCTGCAACTAACAATAGATTGTATTATACATATATGTAAATATTAAATAAGATACCATAGATTCAATTTAAGCTCAAATACTTATCTCAGTTAATGGTATTCCATTTGGAATGACATGCATTTGAAATAACAATAAATCGAAAAATTATAATGCTATAATTAAAAAAAATGGATTTATTGGGTGGAAAAAGAAAAAAAAAACCATATAAGAATGTTTCCAGTATATGGTGTCATAAAATATTTTTTCATTGTTTTGGCTAAGATATAATATTTACGACTAAGAACTACACCGATCTAAATGTTCACAAAGAAAATCAAGAGCATAGATAACTCAAGGAACCTAAATATAAATATAGATGTTTTACCTGATACATTAACGTTTTTTTGAGAACGGGTAATAATTTTGTTTCTTGTAGAAACCTTTCTATTGAGTTCCTCCATAAGTTTAGAGAGTATTGCGCTCAGAACAAACTACTTTCAGGGATACAAATGTTGTTTTGTTATAATAATTTAGTGTGTAGACTATCTTTCTTTTACCGCCAATTTTTTGGATACATTTGGAGGAATATTTAGTTGCTTATGTGTCCTTACTGTTGACATAATTCACTTAATAAAAATACTTATGGGATTAGTGACTGTAACGCCCCTCAATATCTTATTCTTATTTATATAATAAAATAAAGGTAAAATAATAATATCAAAATTAATGTATGAATATATAATAAAATACATCCATCAGTACATTGTATTTCAAAATAATATCCCTTCTCTAGGAAATTTTAATACATAACCATCCAGTTTCAAAATAAAATAAACTACAGCACAAGAACAGGCGATCTCCTTGTCCATCCACTCACTGAGGAGCTCCACTGCCTGCAACATCATCTGCTCCCGTGTAAATTACACACGATCATCACAGTTTTAAAGAAAACAAACACAAAACAAAACGCAGGGGTAAGCTAGATATTTTTAAAAACTTTAAAACATGAAACTTGGTATTAACGTAAACCATCCAATATTCACACATTTCACAATTCCCTCAAGTGTCATTCATTTCACATAATCCATCAAGTGTCTATCAAATTTCAATATTTCTCTTTCTCACGTCAGACTTCCACTGACTCATCACACATAGACACTTGACACTACTTCCGGAAGACTCGTGCATTGATTAGACTCAGAGATCTGCACCTGTCATACTACATTGCTGTAAAGTTCCCACAGCTATGCGCATAAACATAATCTCAATCTCAATCTCATCACTCTCCTAGTATGACAGGGTTAATCCATACAACAGGTCAAGTAGTTATCTTTCAAACCACTTACCCATACATATGAACCTCCATCGACTCTCAACGCCTGAATAACTTCATCTATATGATTCCATTATATCAGGAGAGTCAGGATATCTCATTATAGAAATCACCGATCAATGCACATTCTACAAAATCTTACACGGTATTTTCTTTCCTGAAAATACTATGCCTTGATTCCACATTCACAACATTCAACACATCATATAACACTTAAATGAACGATTCCAATCATAGCAACAATCATTCCAAGGTTCAGATTTTCGAATATCACATGCATTTCACATTTCAATCTCAAACAGTTTCAAACGACACTAAAACAGGGGAGTTCGAAATCAACATTAAAACCGGTGATCATGTCCAAAAACAGGGGATTATGCAATAACATTTGAAACCGGCGACCACGTCACCCCAACATCAAAATCTTCTAGCCTAAGGTTTTCTTGAAAATAAAGCTAGCTTCCCTTACCTGGACTTGCGTAAAATCTCACTAAGAGCTCCAAACCCACCGAGAACTCAAGGATGCCTTAACTCTGTTTTAGGGCTTTGAGCAGAAAACTTGCAGAGTAACTTCCCAGGAGGACAATGGCAGTTGCTGATCGTAGCACTGGTACGTGAGGATAGCCGCGTCTTCGAGTGGAGGAGAAAAGAGAAAGGGGAACTAAATGAGCTGATTCCCTCAGCTCTTAAGGTCAAACGGCTCTTTAGCCTTCACTGCCATTACCCACTCTCTGAGCAACCTTGCGTGCACACTTCCTTGAACAGTATGACCACGTGGGTTTCTGCGCATACCAACTCTCTGATGCTAACTATTCTGAAACACCCTTTTTGTCTACGTGTCGCGCATGCAGGACGTTCTCATGCTGGGAGCCTGGGCCCCACCTTATCTGTGTGAAACACGACATCGCGCGATAACCTTCCACCGATGACTGCTCGCGCGATGACTATGCCTCTCATACCAGCGATGACCGATTCCTCTTCCTGACGGACGACCGATTCCTCACCCTGGCAGACAACCGATGTCTCACCCTGGCAGACAACCGATGTCTCACCCTGGTAGACAACCGATATCTCACCCTGGCAGACAACCGATGTCTCACCCTGGCAGACAACCGATGTCTCACCCTGGCAGACCACCGATGTCCCACCCTGGCAGACAATCGATGTGTCTCCCATCCTGGTTGATGACCGATGTTCCTCTCATCCTGTTGGCGATCTCTTATCGCCCTTGTGTGTGACGAGGACACATCGCCCCACTCTGGTCACCGATGTCACATCGTCACACCTTGCTGAAGGTTCATCCTCACATTCCTCTAAGTCTGTGTTATTACGGTTCACACTACTCATGGTGGCAGACATGCCACCTATCTTCTATATCACTCATCTTCTGTATTTAGACCACATACTAAGTGCTTACCAAGTCTTCTCGAATACACGGCGATGTGCTCTTTTCGGCGATCATGTATACCATAGGCGATTGGCGATTTCATACGGGGGAAGTCGGAGGCCGCCGCCTTCTTCAAAAACGGCGATCTCCTTGACTTCTAAGCTACACCTTCCTTTCTCTTACCCTTCTTGATTCACGTGCCTCACCCCTTTCAAGCTCGCCCACGTGATTACCTCACGATGAAGTCATCGCACCTGACTACTTGGTTAGTACACTGGTCAACCGACCGACCTCTACCAGCTGACCCCAGACCTTGGGCGACATCCGAGGTCTGACCACTATGGTATTTTCTATTTTTATGTCCTTTTTATTTTAAATAATAACATACCCAGAAATTATTTAAAATCTATCACTTCTATTCCAAATAATTTATAGGTCCTTACAGTGACTGTGCACCATATATATGTCAGAGAAAAAAGTTAAAAACTTTTGGAACTTAAAAAGTAAATAACTTTTAAAAGTATATCAAGTTAAAAACAAAAATGAATTATACATTTAATTGAGTGTAACTAATACCAAAAACTAAATATAATATCTAATTCATGGACTATTAATAAAAAAGAGCTAGACATGGAACTTATTTGAAGAGCTGACATGGTTTTAATATAACTAAATTTAATTGTTCAAAATTGTTCAATATAAAAAGGTACATTTCACCAGCGATAACAGTTGTACTCTTATCCATGATTTTGTATAATAATGAGACCAATTTGAAATATACCCTAATTAAAAATTATAATAAGAACAATAAACTGGATTAGCAATTTAAGTAGTATCAATGTTCAATCATGACAGGTCATGCAATGCATGAAAGGAAGTCGATATCCAAAATGGAAACTTAACTTTTAAACTATGCAAAAAATCCGCTTTTCTATTGCAAAGAACGTGTTTCTATTTTAAGCATTGCCTTTAATGAAATTCTTGTTTGACCTTAGAAAGAGTTCACCTGCAGGGAAATATACTTGTCAGTTTGTATACAGAACAGATTTAAACTGTCAAAAAGATGAAATAGAAGCACAACAATTTAAACATTGATAGCATTATCTAAGAACAGGAGTATGCAAAAAAATGGAAACTTTACGTAGGTGTGTTTAACAAAAAAAAAAAAAAAGAAACCCTTGCAAGAATACCTAAAATTTGTATACTACCTACAAAAGTTCCCCTTTTACATACACTGTCGGTTTCCATAAGGTGCATTGATAGTATGTAGTGCCTAATTTCAGAAAAAGAGAAATGATTTTAACCTTATATATGTGAACTAAATGCATATAAAAAAGGGAACTTTCATTAAAATCTGTGTGCAAAATGGACAAATATCCAAAAAAAAAAAAAAAATTCCGCTTCCATGCATACTATGTTCTTATGTTGTAGAGCTGATGGATACTAAGAATAAAGAAATAAGAAAGTAGAAATGAAAACCACAAAACTCACAGGATTCTGCTAAATGTAGAAAAGGTAGTAAGCCAAACTGCTGAAAGCACAGACGTTGGAAACTAAGAGTTGTTTCTCTGATGGGAAAAGGATAATTTTGCTTTGAATATTGAAATTTGAACAGATGAAAACTGGGCAAAAAATTTAGAAGTAACGTTAGGAGACCCAAGGGTTTATTTGTTGTTTCCCAAAAGTTCCAATCTCTAACTTATTTATTTATTATTTCTATTCTTATTTTAAGTTAAAGAAATTTGAAATTATTTTTATTTTGATTTGTAATTGTATTCATTTTAATTTAATGTATAATAATGTTACTTTGAAAGTGTCTTTAATATTAATTAATATATATATATATATTATATTATATATTTATATTATTATACTTGAATTAATTTTTAAAATAAAATAAAAAGTCATTTATTCACCTAATTTGAAATTTAAAATATAATTTATTTATTGGATTTAAAATTTCATGAATATTGGATAAATTGAAGATTTAAATTTTGTTTTATTTTCTTATTATAATAATTATAATAATTTTAAATATCATAATAGTAGATAAATTGAAGATTTAAATTGTTTTATTTTCTTATTATAATAATGATTATAATAATGATAATTATAATAATTATAATAATTTGAAATTTAATAAATAGTAGATAAATTGAAAATTTAAATTTTGTTTTATTTTCTTACTATAATAATGATAATAATTATAATAATAATAATTAATATAATGTAGAAATTGTTCATAAACAAAAATTTCCTTAAAATTTGAGGAATTGAAATTAAATTAAATATATAATACATAAATGATAAGATTACATAAGTTTACCATGATCTAAGTAGTACATCAATTGTAATAAGATTAAAGAACGAAGTCATTAATGCTCTCCATAATATTTACATTTCAATAATAATTTCAACAAATGTAAAATGTTGGCCATAAAACTTCCTGTGTAAATTCGAATGTTGGCCACCAACTTCATGATGTATTTAAATCTCCCAAAATATCTTTCACTAATATCGGTATTTAAAAATAATAATTTATTTAAAAAGTATAAAAGCACAGTTTAAATAAAATTGATAAAAGGGAAATGTGTGATATTAATATTTGATATTAGTATTTGGTAGAAAACAATTACAAAGGAAATGATAGAATAGTTCACCCTCCTTGTCTTGAATCACCATTTCCATTGAGAATGGTAATTTGTTTTTCTTGAAATTCGAGATAAACCACAATTGAATTACTCTTCCTATCATAATCAAATTTTCACTTTCTAGATTGACATCTTTGATTGAATTTGTATTTTGTCCTAAGAAAGACATTGTAAATCTGACTTATCGAGTAAGGGGAAAATCCAGAGTGCAAATGCTGCAAATGCTGATGCTAAATGTGATTTCAAAGAATATACCAAGTATGTATCTATATAGAAGATGTTGTACTTATTTACTTTTAAAAACAAAAAACTAATTAAAATTTACAATTTAAAATGACTACAAATAGTAAGAAAAGAAAGTAAGAGTATAAGAGTATTTCTGACACAATGAAACCATTTGAAAATTGTTTTTCACTCCAAAGAACATGTTTCTACTTTAACTATTCCCATCAAAGAACATGTTTCTACTTTAACTATTCCCATTAATGAAATTATTTTTTTGACTTAAACATGCAAACAAATATATTTGTCAGGTTGTATACAGAAAATACTTTGACAGACGTCTATGTAATATGTAAAAGAGATGAAAAGTAAAATATCCAATTTTAAAAATGTACAGAATAATTTTACAACTCTAGAATTGTAAAAAATAAAACTTTAGGTAACTTTGTTTTGCAGGTATTCTTTAGGTAAGCTAATCAGGTGATAAAAGTAAAAAAAAATGCAAATCTGAAAGAGGCGGTGAAGGAAGAAACCCTCTGTGTGCACAATGACCAAAGATGAAACTTTTACATTATTTAAATCATTGTATAAATCACTCTATGCTTGTGATGTAGACAACACAATAAATAAATTCTAAGAAGACATGAAAGTATGATTTTTTTAAGAAAGGCTTTTTATGCAATGCAAAAAGTTTGATTTTCCCTTAATTGACTGTTCGTGTACTTAAAAAAAGACAATAAATTGACATTATGCTTACAGATATATAATCTACATTTTGCCTTTTCAAAAAAATCCTCAATTAGAATATTTTGTATTTAAATTCATTTTAAAGATTTATGTTCATATTTATAAAATTTTTTATATTATTATTAATATATTTATGTTAATATTTGGAACCTTGCTATTTTCAAATTATTAGACAATTACTTTCTGAAATGTAACAATTTACAATTTGTCCTATTTTTTATTTGTCTTATTTTTTTTTTAAAGTAAAAACTTATAAATGTATCAAATGAAAGAAATGATAAAATAACATATTTAAATAGAAAATACAACATAATATATTTCATAATAAAAAATAAAATGAAATTATATCAATTTAGAATGTTATTAATCAAAAGTTTAAAATAAAATTAAATAACATTAAAATATTTTGTATTTGAATTCATTTTAAAGATTTATTTTCATATTTATGTAATTTTTTATATTATTATTAATATATTTATGTTCATATTTGGAACTTGTTGTTCTTAAAGTTATTAAACAATTACTTTTTGAAATGTAAATTTTAAATTAAATTTGTCTTATTTTTTATTTGTCTCAATTTTTTAGTAAATACAAAAATTATAAATGTATCGAGTGAAAGAAATGATAAAATAACATATTCAAATAGAAAATACAATATAATATATTCTATAATAAAAAATAAAATAAAATGAAATCACATTAGTTTAGAATGTAAATACTCAAAAATTCATAACTAAAGAACATTAAGTAGAATAAATTTTGTCCACAAAGTGGACATTGCAATAAAAATTCTAGAATTATATTGGTTTGCTGGACAACATGTAGGTGCTATCTTTAGTGGATCCTGTAAAATTATGCAATCACCTTATCATTAAAACAATATTACAAAATTTTAAGACAAAATAAGTCATGATCAAAAATATAAATCCTAGCTCTGAATGATTTAATTTTGTAAACATGTATTTTACAATAATTTAACTCTTATGTGTTTCTCATAAAAAAAATTGTGATGAATTCTCTTCATTTCTATTATAGATGAGATGTGTTTAAATTTATCTGAGAATCCTCTCCATTTGTTTTACAGATGACACGTATTTAAACTTTTTTAGATAATGAATGGAAAATTTAACGCGTTATGTATGCATATTGCAGGGAACAAATACAATGAAAAACAGAGTGAATTCACCAAAAATAAATAATAATTATTAAATAACCACTAAAATTAAATATTTGTCTTCGTTTCAAAACACTGACTATAAACGATTAGACTAAAACGACCACAAAAAGACTTAAAGGCTTAGTTATAGGAACTAAGCATAGAGAACTGTCATAGTATATGGGAAAAGAAAAACAATAAAGTTGGGACTTAATTGCTCAGACAGGTATTTAATGATGTTAATAATATGCTTCCTGTAAAAAAAAATGAAAAATAATAAGAAAAAGAGAACAAAGACAATGGAAGATGTTGAATGTATCAAGTAAACAAAAAACATTAAACAAAGACACAAAATCAACAATCAGAACTGGAAATCTAAAGAATTGCATGACTTGGAAAAAAAAGAGTAACAAACACAGAACTGAAAACATATAAAGAAATGGAGTTAAGAATAAGCTAAAATCTTGAAAACAATGTAGTTACCTCACTTTTGATTTTCGTGATTGTTCGATCTGGTTCTTATACATTTTACTTCAGATCCAACCTTGCCAGTTCTGATGCAAAGGGGTAATACTTGGAATAGAAAATGTCATGAAAATACAATATAGAAGATGAAAATCCATATGAAATGCAGTGTGCAAAATACAATAGAACAAATTATCTCTTCAAATGGCGCATGCACATAGAAATTTAAACCGGATGAACATGAATATGAAATGCATCAAAGAATCAAATGAGAAGAAGAATAAAAAATTTAAAGCACATGAACAAAAGAAACTTTTAAAAAGGATGAACTCATATGAAACAATCCGATAAAAGCAAAACAATGAGGTTCAAATAAATATGAAATGAATCAACAAATGCAATGAGAAGAGGACGAAAACAGAATGAACATCAATATGAAATGCACAAAATAATGGAATGAGAATAACACACTTCTAAGAATCGAATGAGAAGTAGGAAAAAAAAAGATATTCAGTGCAGTGCAAAATCAATCCCAGAAGAGGAGGTATATGTAGTCCCAAAAAGGCGCCACAATTCATCCAATATCAAATTTGAATTTGAAAAACATTACCTTGTTTGTGATTTATGATTCTTCTACAAACACAATTGCGGAAAAAAAAATCCCAATTTAAGCTTTTGGGAGAAGAACGAAACCCTAATCCTCCATTCTGAAGACATTGCTTTTGGGCAAACTGTGAACCGTTCAGAAGTTCCATATCAATGACACAGTTGCCAAAATGGTGAAAATGAGTAAAGGAAAAGGAGAGAAGGGAGGGGTGGAAGGATTGTGATTAGGGTTTCAGACAAAAGAAAGTTTGAGACAGAGAATGGAGAAAACAGAATGAGAGAGAGAAGGAAAATGAAATGGAATAAGAGAGAGAGAAAAAAGTAACTTTTAAAGAGTGTTACGAGACATGTTTTGATGGCTAAACAAATGGGGGAGAAGATTCGGCTTTGTAACATTCTTTGATGTGGGAAATGTGGGGCGGTTGGAGAGGGAGTTAGATCAAATCTATATAGGAAATATGAAGCTTTACGTGAATATTCCGAGATACCGGAGGCAGGAATTGGAATTTAATAGGGAGCAGAGAAAGGATAACAGGAGCCTACACATGGAGGTACCAAGGGAATCCAGGAAGCGGTTCCAGGAGGCTACTGTGATAAACGGGAAGATGAAAAGAAAGGAGGTTTGGGTAGAAAAGAAAAGGAATAAGTCCTTTGTCAACATAGTTAAAGGTGGTTCGCAACAGAAATGGAAGGGACCCATTTTTAAGACACAACATCAAGTTTTGCCGTGGATGGAAAATAGTGTTATTGGGCAGTTCTGTGCAGAATTGAACTTTGACCAACTGGGTGAAGAATTTGTGAAAGGTGGAATGGGCATGATTAAAGTGAGGTATATGGGTGACAACCTTGCCCTTCTAACGCCAAGAGAAGGAGAGAGCATGGATGATCTAGTAAAGCTCAACAAAGAGTGGTTCAAAAGTGTCTTTGAGAACATTGACCCTTGGTCAGAATATCATGTTACGGGCCATAAAATAGTTTGGGTGAGGTGCTATGGTTTGCCGATTACATTCTTGAACGAGGACTGCTTTTCCAAAGTGGTTGGAGAAGTGGCAACGCTGGTGTCCATTGATAAGTCCACGTTATTGTGGGAGAATCTTGAGTTCGCTAGGCTTCAAGTTCGATTATTGAAGAGTTGTAACGCAAGGTTTGCGAAGAGCTTGTGGATTAATGACCAAATGTTCAACATATCCATCGAAGAGGAGTTTTTAGTAGTATATGAATGCCAGTCTAAGTGTGCACTAAATGGGTATGAGTTTCCAGATAGTATCTCTTCATCAGAGACTTATGTAGAAGAAACAACCTTATCTGTGAATAGCTGCGAGGAGGAGGTTAGGCATTGGGACGGGGTGGAACGCAGGTCAGAGGGGGAGGCGGAGGAGGGAGAGGTGGAGAAAGGAGGGAAACAGAACGCATATACAACAAAGGATAAGTTATTTGAGGAATCTGCTTCAAAAGGAGAACAGTGTCAGAAGAAAGTTTCTAAGTTTTTCACTAATGAAGAAAAAAAGGGTCAGAAGGTCTCTGAAGAGTTTGACTTTGCTAACCACCTTTCCTATGTTTGCGATTCTGTTTGTGATAGCCTCTCTATACATGCTTAGTTGGCTAAGCTTGTAGTGGAAGTTGAGAACAACATCTCCCAGCGTAAACCTAACGCATATTCGGCCCAACAGGGGAAGCTTACGACCCAATGTGATGCAGATAAGGAGACTGTTTCTTCCTGCACCTCCATATCTTCTTCTACCACCTCCATACACAACATGAAAATGCATTTTTATCCTTCTTGTGTCACTTTCATATAGTAGCTTCCGGACTATGTAATCCGGAAACGCATTTTAAAAAAGACTTTTGGATTACATAATCCGAAAGCTAAAAAAGACTTCCGAATTATATAATCTGGAAAGTAATCATGTATCTGAAAAAAGACTTCCGGATTATGTAATCCGGAAGCTAATTACAAATTTAAAAAATGACTTCTGGATTACGTAATCCGAAATATTAAAGAAGGATATTTTTGGAAATAAAAAAATCTATGGAGGTGAGAGAAGAAGGTATGGAGTTGCAGGAAGAAGCAGTTAGATAAGGAATATGCGCAGGCCCATTTGGAAGAGGGAGATGGAGGGTTTATGCAGGTGGGTCGTGGGTCAGGATGTGAGTAGGAAATAGGTTTTGAAAAAACTAGAACCCAGGTAGGAGTCTTGGTGCTACAAAAGCTAGGGGAAAACCAAAATGAAAAATCTTCTTTGAGGATTCCAGATACTCCCATTATGAAAAGTGGGTCGTTTTCAAATATGTGGGAACAAGAAGAAATGAAAAATAGCTGTTTAATGCATGAGGTCCCGGAAGACATTGACGTACCAAGGAATGCATGCCCAAGCATGAATGTATCCCTTGTGCTGGGAGAAGAGGAAGCAACAGTGGGAAGCATTTGTAAAACTCCTCCACATAGGCGTAAGATGAAAGGGTTGTGGGAATTGGGGGAACCAAGTACCCACCCAAGGTGGTCGATGAGAATAAGTGCGAGAACAGGCCAGGTAGGGAATACCTCTCTTTCTAGAGTAGGAATGAATTTAGCAACCATCTCTAATGGGCATATCAATAATTGCAATTCACGACTCCGTGATTCAGAAAGTATGGTGGAGACATCAAAGTTATGGGAGATTGGTAAACAATTAGGAATTACTTGTAGAGGGGATGAAGACGAGGTGGTTGCAGAATACCAAAGTATGGAAGAGAGAGATTTGGAGGTCATGAAGAGCTTTGAGGAGGGCAACAAAAATGGTTTGTTATGTTGATAATTAACCTGAATATAAGAGGTTTGTGGGGAGGTACTAAAGCTAGGTATTTAAGGCAAATCATTGCTGGTGAGGGAGCATAATTTGTATGTATACAAGAAAAAAAAACAATTATTTTCTCGGATGCTAGATGTTATTCTTTGTGGGAGCATAATTTGTATGTATACAAGAAACAAAAACAATTATTTTCTCGGATGTTAGATGTTATTCTTTGTGGGGGGACAACAAAGTTGGTTGTATACACAATGAAGGGGACAATGGAGGGGGAAGTTTGTTGTCAATGTGTAATAAAGAAGCTTTTAATTATGAAAGTCACTTGATGGGGAAGGGGTTCATTGCTATATTTGGAATGTACTTAAAATCTTCATCTAGGTGTGTTGTTGTAAATATTTACGCTGCTTGTAATTTGAGAGATAAGAAGCTTCTATGGGAGAAGCTGTTTATAATTAAAATGGCTTCTCAGGAATTGGTATGGTGCTTCTGTGGTGATTTTAATGTCATAAGAAGCAAAAATGAAAGGAAAGGAGTCAAAGATAAAGGGGATCAATCAACTGAGATAGCAGGGTTCAATAGATTCATTGATTCCAACTTTTTGCTGGATTTGCCTATTGTAGGTAAGAAATATACATGGTTCAAGCCAAATGGATTGGCTAAGAGCAGGCTAGATAGAATCCTTGTTTCTGAAGAGTGGTTACAAAAATGGCCAAAGTGCAAACAATATGTCCAACGGAGGGAAGTATCAGACCACTGTGCTCTAGTGGTGAAGTCCATGGATAAGGGCTAGGGTCCTAAACCTTTTAGAACCATTGATGCCTGGCATATGGAGAGGGGTTTTTATGGGATGGTGAAGGAAAAATGGCAATCATACTTAGTACAGGGGAATATAATAATGAAACTCAAAGAAAAGATGAAATTGTTGAAGGTTGACCTAAAATTATGGAATAGAGATGTTTTCGGTAACCTGAATACCACCAAGAAGAGGATTTTGCAGGAAATAGAGGAACTAGATTGCCAAGACATTAGTGGTGATTTACTGAGTAGTGTGATGTTGAAAAGGATGGAATTGACGAGCCGATTAAAGGAGATTGACAAAAAGCTGAAATCCCTCCTAAGCCAAAAGGCCAGAGCAAGCTGGCTTAAGAATGGGGACTCCTGTACCAGGTTCTTCCACTCATCTTTAAGGTGGAGAAGGCTTAGAAATGAAGTTAAGGGTGTTGAGGTTGGGGGCCAATGGTGTGACGAACCTAGTACCGTTCGAATAGAAGCGAAGAAGTTGTTTGAATCTAGGTTCAAAGCAACAAAAGATCTTGGGGTAAGACTTGATGCGGTAGAGTTTAAATTTCTCTCCCCGGAAGACAGATTGAGTATTATCTCTGGTTTCTCTGAAGAAGAAGTTAGGGATGCAGTGTGGCAGTGTGAAGGTTCAAAGAGTCCTGGACCTGATGGGTTTAATTTCAACTTTATCAAGAAAAGTTGGGATTTTATAAAAGATGAGTTTGTTGAAGCATTGGCCTTCTTTCATGAAACAGGTACTCTCTCGAAGGGCTGTAATGCATCATTCATAGCATTAGTACCTAAAGTTAGGGACCCCTTTAAGCTAGAACAATATAGACCCATTTCTCTAGGTGCTGGCAGGCAGAATCAAGAACGTGCTGCCCTCAATCATTGACGAATGTCAATCAACATTCTTAAAAGATAGAGGGATGCTAGGCAGTGTGCTTATGGCTAATGAAGTCGTAGAAGATCTGAGGAGGTATGGGAGGAGTGGACTGTGCTTGAAGGTAGACTTTGAAAAAGCTTATGACTCAATTAGGTGGGAATTTCTATATAATATGCTGCATAGGTTGGGTTTTCACAGTAAGTGGATAAATTGGATTCATGGATGTATGGAATCTGCTACAGTATCTGTGTTAGTTAATGGGAGTCCTACGGAGGAATTTAAACCGACTAGAGGTTTGAGGCAGGGTGACCCCTTAGCTCCATTCCTTTTTATTGTGGTAGCTGAAGGCTTAGCCGGGTTAGTGAGGCAAGCTATCAAGACCAACCTACTGTCAGGTGTTAGAATCAGAAGAAAGGAGGTTGAGTTATGTATCCTGCAGTTTGCAGATGATACTCTTTTTTTATGTGAGGAGTCTTTTACCAATGTGGTTACTATGAAGGCTATCCTAAGGGGTTTTGAGATAGCCTCAGGCTTGAAGATTAATTTTCATAAATCCAAGCTAGTAGGCATCAATGTTGCTAGAAGCGCTTTAGTATGCTACACAAAGAATTTGAATTGTGATCAAATGGGAATTCCTTTTAAGTATTTGGGCTTAGAAGTGGGAGGAAACCCAAGGAAATACCAATTTTGGGAGCCATTTCTAAACAAATTAAAAACTAGACTCAGTGTGTGGAAAGGGAGATTCCTAACGATGACAGGGAGAATATGTCTAATCAAATCAGTTATCACTGCTGTACCACTTTTTTACCTCTCCCTGTTCAAAGCGCCAGACTCTGTGTCTGCAAAAGCATAATCAACATTCAAAGGAGGTTCCTATGGGGTTAGGGGAAGGAGTCCAGGACGATCTCGTGGGTTAGATGGCAAGACTTGTGTAAACCGAAAGAGGAGGGTGGACTAGGGTTCAGAGATATACGAAAATTTAACTATGCTCTCTTGGCTAAATGGAGATGACGCCTTATATCTGAAGAGAAAGGGAGGTGGAAGGAGTTATTGGACTCAAAGTATGGTTTGGATTTAGCAAGTCCCCAAACACCAGTAAAATTCCAAACATGGTGGTGGAGAGACTTATCTAAAGTATGTAGAGAAGGAGGAGGAGTTGGGTGGTTCCAAGAAGAAGTAGTATGGAAATTAGGAGGCGGAGACAAAGCTAGATTTTGGGAGGATGTGTGGACTAACAATATTAACCTCAAATCTGTGTTCCCCAGGTCGTATTCATTGTCTTTAAACCAGGGTCAAAAGGTGGAAGAGGTTGGTGCATGGGTATGGTCGGAATGGAAGTGGAATATAAGGTGGAGGCGTGTCAGATTTGAGTGGAAATCCTTGATGGAAGAAGATCTTGTTATGCACATATCTCGGGCCAATATGTCTAGGGAAGAGAAAGATAAACAGGTATGGAGGAGAGAAGAATCAGGGTTATTCTCTGTCAACTCATCCTATGAAAGCCTAGCTAAGCATGTCAGAGGCCCACATCATGAAGTGTTCAAGAACTTGTGGAAGGCTAAAGCGCTCCCCAATGTCATAACCACTGCATGGAGGGTTCTTTTGGGTAGAGTTCCAACAAGAATGTGTTTAAGCAGGAGAGGGGTGACACTGAACACAACTATATGTGCAATGTGCCAAATCAAGGATGAATCTTGCCAACATCTCTTCTTAGAATGCAAATTTGCTCAGAGTATCTGGGAGCTGTGCTTCAAATGGATTGGTATCATGTTTGTCCAACACAATGATTTAATGACTCACTTTGAGAATTTCCAATTGATACAGGTCAATAGTAAGCAAAATCAGGTTTGGAAAGGTGTCTGGGCAGCCATGGTGAGATGTATTTGGGAGCAAAGGAACCATATACTCTTCAAGCAAGGGGTAGTAGATGCGGAAGAGATATTCCAGGCAGCCCAACTCAAGTCGTGGCTATGGATGAAGCACATGACTCACTCGTTCAACTACTCTTTTGTAGATTGGGTCATGAATCCACTTATTTGTATTAGAAGCTATAAGTAAGTGGTATCAGTTGGTGAGCCCAAGGGGCCCTAGAGAAGTGGAAGGCCGTATTGACATATTTGGCTTTTGGACTTAACATAGGGAATTCAGCTTAAATCTGGTTTTCTAAAGGGAGTAAAAAGCAGGGAAGTATACAAGTGTAGGAAGCAAAAATTGAAGGTTGTTGGGGCAGAGTATGGTTTATGCTGATGCTTTGGAGTGGTTCTAGTGAAGGTTATATCATCTATGACTATCTAGATAATAACCTGGCTTTACCTGCTAAGCTCAATATGTGAGGGAACCAAGCTGTTTGACAGTGAAAATTCTATACAGGACCGGGAATGCTGATTATACTGGAGGCCTAGAGTTTCAACAGAGTGATGCACAGATACCTTTACATTCTTAATGCAGGTCTAGTTATGCAGTGGCTTAGTTTTTGATTTCCGGATGACCGTGTAGCACAGAGGAGGCACAAGCTAGTGCAGTCTATGTACCTTTCTGTGGCTTGAGCTGCTGGCAGTGTTTCTGGTTTTTATTAAAGTGATAAAAGTGATGTAAGGAGGCAATTCTGAATAGGCATGTAGAAGGTCTAGTGCTTTTGAAGTTGTAGGAGGTAAATCAGTTTTGGAATGATGATTTGGTGTGGTTGACGGATTGGGAGGTATGCAGGAGAAATTTAAAGACTTCGGGAGGTTATTGATCCGATGTGGAAGCTGGTATTGGATGTTGGATGCTGGATTGTAGGCTAAAGGTACTATAATGCCAAAAAATATTTTGGTCTACAAGTTTTGCTTAAGCCATTGGAGGGGATTTTTTGGGATCTGGCAGGAGAGGTAGCATTTGGGTTGGTTAATGAAATTGGGTTTATATAGCTATACCAGAAGCAGCGTAAGCTTTTTTGACAGACAGTATCTGATATTTATTTTATGCTAGTTTTTTAAAGTTGCTGTATAATTCTGTAGCAGTAACTGATTTTTAATTTATGATAGTTTTGCTGTCTTTTGATTATTTATAAGGATTAAGATACTCTAAATATTTTGTTTTAATTAAATTTATTTTTTATTGATAAAAAAAATAATATTTATATATTTTATAAATTAATATAGATTTTATATATATTAAATTGTTGATTAAATATAATGGTTTGGTGTACCAAGTGCAAGTGACAATCAAACCACAAATATTTAAAGTCAAATCAAATAATAAAAAAATAAGTTAAATTCGGGATTCAAAAACGTTTGTCACGGGTATTTTGTAGCTGCGAGGAAGGTGAACCTGGGATTACAATAAGACACGCTCCAATTTAATACTTTCGACCTAATATATTATTAACATCTTATATAAATAGAATTTTCAACCACCTATAATCTCATGAAACATATAAATACGAGAATAAACATATGAAACATATCTCACAACTTCATTGTCCTTTACCAGCGAGGACCATTACTTTAAGAGCCACGTGGGTTTATTGGGTTCACATATTTTCTAATTATTACATCCTTTCCTAACAAATTGACTGATGTATAGAAGAAGTTGGCTTTATGTGTTTGAATGTGCAGGGAAGCTGAAAATTGATCCACAGAAAAAAATGGATTCTTCTTCTTTGCACATAGCAATGTTTCCATGATTTGCTATGGGACATTTAACTCCATATCTCCACCTCTCCAACAAGTTAGCAAAGAGGGGACACAAAACCTCCTTCTTCGTCCCCAGAAGAACACAATCCAAGTTAGAGCAATTCAACCTCTTCCCAGATCTCATCACCTCTTTCCCTATCAATGTTCCTCATGTTGAAGGTCTTCCTCATGGTGCAGAAACCACTTCCGATGTGTCTTTTTCTTTAGGTCCACTCATTATGACAGCTATGGATCGCACTGAGAGGGATATAGAGCTTCCCCTCCTAGATTTAAAGCCGCAAATTGTTTTCTTTGACTTCACATATTGGCTACCAAACTTGACTCGTCGCCTGGGGATCAAATCTTTTCAATACTCGATTATTGGCCCAGCAACAGTATCTTACGTTAGGTCCCCACAAAGGAAGCGCCAAAACATGACTGAAAGTGATCTTATGCAACCCCCTCCTGGGTACCCTGTATTGCCAACAACGTTCATGGTACCTGTGAAATATGCCAACAGGTTTGAGTAGTCAATTTTTAAAGTTGTGCACAAGCCTTTCACTAATTTGGTAGAAGCTTCCCTACTCATTACATGTTTAGATACTACTGTTGGAATCAAAATCATAACTTTTTGCATAAAGAAGTTCTAAAATTTTAAGGTTGATGTATGTTTTATGTTACCCGTTTCGAATGAATTCATGGACGCCTATTAAGTCAAGATGCTGTCACATCAAGAAAATTATAAAAAAAACATCAAACTTAAATTGTATTCAATAAATGTATTGAAATTTAAATGATGTTGCTTGTGTCTCACCTCAGCTAAAAGTTGGTCAGCAAATATTCCTCCTATTGGTGAATTAACTTCACGCATATGAGCAATTGATCTCAACATGTTGAACACTTGTCCTCCAGAGAAAACCAGTAAAACCCATTAAGGTTCCCTGAATTTCAAACAAAAATCACTTTATTTTGTGCATACACTTTATTATCATATACATAAAATTTGAAACCGAATGTATCCTTCAGATAGACTCACATTATTATATGAAATAATGTAAATCATAGTATATACAATATACAGATATGTATATGTTACAGTTTTGATATATCTCTTCACTCTGCTCACCACATAAGTCACGTTGCGCGCTGCACCACCACCATCACTCATCTGCGTGCGCCACTCAGGCGGTCGCAGCGCCACCACCGTTGCACACCTTCACGCGCCACCTATGCAGTTGCGAGGCCGCTCAAATGCCGCCGCACCAGGGCACTGGAGCATAACCCTAATGAGCCTGCACCGTCGCAACACTAGCATACCAGAGCACCAGAGCGCAACCCTAACGAGCTCTCGCCGCCGCCACACATTGCACCCATTATCGCACCCTCATCATGCGCCACCAGTACTGGGTTGCCATACCACCGCACTGTAGAGTATGGGAGCTTTGATGTTTCAAATCCCTGATGAAGCTTGAAGCCTTGCTACTTTTGGTTTTGGGTGTAGCTTAGAGTGTTTAGAATTTATGTAAAAGATCAGTTCTTAATTCCTACACAAAGCTTGGCAAATCTATTTTTAAAGTAAAGTGTTTTTCTAAAGCCAAGGAAAACAACCGGTTGAATTATCGGGATAACCGGTTATTCTTTACCTAGCTGGCGCAAAGGTTTGAAAATGCTTTTTGAATGTGTTAAGTAATAGCTTGGCCTATTTAACCGATTATCTCGTGGTTTTAACCGGTTAAATGTAAGTCTGCATAACAACTTTTTGAAAAACTGTTTTAACTGTTTCAAATTTGTTTTGGCTGGTTCATGTGCCTCAAATGGCTAGATTTCAAGTGCTATAAATATAGCCTTTCTTTCATAAACAAATAAGAGAATAATACAAAATTTTACAGAACATTTACGAAAGTGTTTTGAGATTAAAAGAGAGATTGATATGTGTTTTTGAAAGAAGTTTTTCAAGATTTGCAAGATTGCTTTTTAAGCTTTGCACTGGTGCAAGATCTGATCATAGAAATCCCAGTGTTGTGTAATATCAGGTGTTTTCTTTCCCTATTCATGTTCTTGTTATTGTAATTTGATAAACTTGTGAGTGTATGTGAAATCCTGCAAAGTCAGAAGGGTGTTTAGACTTGAGGTGTGTGGTGTTGCAAAGAGGGTGAGTGGGTCTTGTGGTTTTCAAGATCACCTCTTTGTGGTGTGTTGGTGTAATCTGTTGTTGATTACTAGTGAAACTTAGAGGTTGCTCTGAGAATTGGATGTAGCTCAATGTGTGAGCGAACCAGTATCAAATTCTCTGTGTAAATCTCTCTATCTCTCTCTTTATAACTGTTTGATATTGTTTCTGCTTGTATAAACAATGGACTAAAACGAAATTTCAATTGGTTGTTATTTTGGTGTATGAACTGTGTGTTTCTGCTTAGGCTGGTAACATAAACAATTGGTTAAATTGCAACTTTAACCGATTAAATTTTTGGAAACAAGTTCTGTATGATTGATTGATTGATTGCTTTTCTTAATTGTTTAACTGTGATTGTTTAATAAAGGATCATTCTTAAGTGTGATTTGCGAAAATCTTTGGAAAACAACCCCCTCTTGTTTTAGGCCATCTATTTTCACAAGTGGAGTAATTAAGATGACTCCCCTTGAGTTTTTCACTGAAATAAGCTATGGGATGGCCCTCTTGAAGGGGGACAACCCTAATGCCTATGTTGGAGGCATCACACTAAATTTCAAATGTCTTAGGAAAGTTAGGAAGGGCTAAAATGGGGGCCTTAGTCAATTTTTCTTTCAAAGTTTCAAAAGCTTTAATTTGTTCTTGTCCCCATTTGAAAACCACATCCTTCTTTACTATGGCATTTAGAGGTGCGGCAATGGTACTAAAGTCTTTCACAAAATGCCTATAAAAACTAGCAAGTCCATGAAAACTTTGTACCTATTAACATTGGTGGGTGTGGGTCAATGTTGAATTGCTGCAACCTTTGCTTTGTCTACATGAACCCCTTTAGAACTCACAACAAAATCTAGGAAGTCTATATGATCTAATTCAAAAAAACACTTAGCATAATTAGCATACAACTTCTCCTTCCTAAGGGTTTCTAAAACTTCCCTAACATGTTTCTCATGATCATCTAAAGACAAGCTATAAATGGGTATGTCATCAAAATAAACCACAACAAACTTGCTAATGAATGGTCTTAAGACATGGTGCATGAGTTGCATGAAGGTACTTGGAGCATTAGTCAAGCCAAAAGGCATGACTAACCACTCATATAAACCAAATTTGGTCTTAAAGGTAGTTTTCCATTCATCCCCGGTTTAATCCGGATTTGGTTATAACCACTTTTAAGATCAAAATTGGTAAATATTTGAGACCCATGTAATTCATCCAACAAGTCATCTAACCTAGGAATGAGATGCCTATATTTGATGGTTATATTGTTTATGGCGCGACAATCCGTATACATCCTCCAGCTCCCATCCTTTTTAGGGACAAGTATGACAGGCATAGCAAAAGGACTTATGCTATCTTGTACCCACCCCTTAGCTATTAAGTCTTCTACTTGTTGTTGAATTTCTTTGGTCTCAGTTGAATTGGTCCTATATGCAGGCCTATTTGGTAAAGAAGCACCGGGTATGAAATCAATTTGGTGCTCAATGCCCCTAAGAGGAGGTAACCCTTTTGGGGGATCCTGAAAAACATCATCAAATTCCTTTTCCAAAATTTGCCAAGCAAGAAGGACTATCTAACACCAACTCATTCTCAAGGGTCCTAGGGATAGCTAAAAACATAGTCTTTCGGGAAAGATTACCTTTTTGATCTCTTGGTGGGAAATGAGAAGGCTTCTCTTGGAATTCTTTTTTTCTTTTTCTTTCTCTATCGTTTCTTTCATTTTAAGTTGGTCCTCATGGACTTCCTTTGGTGAGATAGATTTTAATGAGACCTTATGCCCATGGAAGTTGAAAGAAATTTTGTTGGTAAGGCCATCATGAAGAGTTTTTCCATCAAATTGCCAAGGCCTACCTAAAAGAATATGAGTGGCTTTCGTAGGTACAACATCACATAAGACCCCATCCTTATATTTTCCAATGGAAAAGGCTATGAGGACTTGCTTGTTGACTATGATCTCCCCTTCCTCACTTAACCATTGAAGCTTATAGGGCTTTGCATGAGAGATAGTAGGCAATCCAAGCTTATCTACTACTCTTGTTCTTGCCACATTTCCACAACTCCTCCCTTCCACAATCAAAGAACACAACTTATCATTAATGAGACATCTAGTATGGAAAATATTTTCTCTTTGACTTTCATCAAAGGGTTTCAAAACTTGGCCTAGCATACGTCTCACTACCAATAAGTCATCTTCACATGGACTCTCACTCTCTTCCTCACTTGGGAACCTAGAAGAAATGCGAGACCTAGAGTTTTGAGAACTATGATCACTTAGAACTACCCCATCATGCATCATCATATTACGCTTAGTAGGACTATTAGAAGCAATGTGACCATAGCCTAAACATTTAAAGCATTTCCTACTTGAAGTTTTAGTTGGAGATTTAGGAGTTGAAGATGAGGGTTTAGAATCCCTAGGTTTGTAAGTGGACTCCTTTACAAAATTGGAAGAATTTTGATTTTTGTCTTTCCAAGAAGAGTGGTAAAAGCCATCATTATGAGAATTTTTGAAAGAGTTTTTCTTTGAAATTTGGGATTCTACCTTGATGGCAAGGTGAACCAACTTTTCTAAAGATGAGTACTCATAAAGTTCTACCACATCTTGAATATCTCTTCTTAAGCCACTTACAAATCTAGCCAATTTAGACTCCTCACTTTCATGTATGTCAACTTTAGTTAAAATTGTTTCAAGTTCTTTAAAATAAGCATCTGCACTTTGTGTTCCTTGATGAAGCCGTTGGAGCTTCAACAAGAGCTCTTTCCTATAGTATGGAGGAGCAAATCTAGTGCGCATGCATAACTTTAAATCATCCCAAGAGACCACGGGCGATCTCTTGTTTAGCCCAATGTCCATGAGAGTTTTGTGCCACCATTGCATGACATAGTCCAAAAATTCTAAGGAGGCTAACCTAACTCTTTGGTCATCTTGGACCTCATGTACATTAAAGATTTGTTCCACTAAAACTAGGCAATTTTACAAATGGTAAATAAGGCTTTGCCACATGTTGGCGCCTATCTTCAAGATTGTGCATCCTCCATTCGGCTTCTTCTTCATGTCCATCATAATTTTGAGAACTCCTTGATTCATGCCTTTGATGATGTCTTCTTCCACGGTGAGGTCTTTCATAGGCCATTTCAAGCCTTTAGAGTCTCTCCTCCAGTTGTCTCATTTCTTCCTCCTTTTGTGCTATGGTGTGCTTAGCCTCCTTCAATTCTCCAATAAGAAAAGCTTTTGGAGGAGAATGTGGCTTAGATGATTCTCCACTTGAAAGATTAGCCATAATAACAAACAAACACAAAACACAAAAACAAATAATTAGTGAAAACAAGTTAGAAAGAAAGAAGGCTTGCGACAATTAGGAACAAAAGACTCAACCCCTCAAAGAAAATTTTTCTTTCCTTAGCCAAGTCTTTCTTGTGGATTGAATAACTCTCAAGTGAAAGATGACAAAGCAAACAAAACTTGCTCAAATCAAATCACCACAAAACTTGAAGAAACAAAAAAAAAAAAAGACCAGTAAGAAAAGGTGTAAACAAGAAATAGATAAGTCAAAGTTGGAAAAGAGATTATGACAAAACCAAAGAAAGGAAGACAAGCAAGAAAAGCACACAAGAAGACTCTAAGAAACTTACTAAATTTTTAACTAAAAACTTTTTGAATTCTTTAGAACTTGTAAAAGCAAAAGGATCAAAAATTCCAGAAAGTAGATATCAATTTGCCAATCAAGTTGAATCCAAATTTGAAAAAGGAATTTTATGTTTAAGTGCAGTGGTTTTGCTTGCTGTTTTGGATTCTTTTTTTTTTTTTATACTAATTTGAAATATGGAAAGAAATATCCATAGATTGCATCATGAAGAAATTTAAAGAACATTCAATTTGCACAAAAAAATTTTGTGGTGAATTCAATATAATTAAACACTTGAAATCATATGTTTGGAACTTGAAATCAACTTCTACTAAAACAAGTTTCTAAATACTTTGCAAACTTTCAAAATTAAAAGCAAGTAAGTAGAATCAAAATAAGGACGCCTAAAACACTAATGAACATAAGACTCAAAGTAAAAGGCAAGATCAAAGAAAGGCATAACAAGGAACATATTCAAAACGAAAAAATGCAATGAATATAAGGTGTTGAATTTTTTTTTTTGCAAGAAAATAAGGTGTTGGAAAATTAAAAACAAGAAAAGAATGACAAGAATTTAAAGGTACTTGAATTTAAAGACAAGAAAGTAAAGGTACTTGAATTTAAAGACAAGAATTAAGGTGCTAGAATTTAAATTGCTTGAATGTAAAGTGCCAAATCAACTCAAAAAGAAAAACAACACCATAGCTCTTGATACCACATGATGTGAGTTAATTTTAGATTGATTCATTTAGGTGACACTTTGAGAATTAGGATCGGAATTCTTAAGCAATTAAGGTGAGAAGTCTAAGGAAAATTTCCACTGGACATTAACTTAACAAGTGTTAAGTAGATGTGAAGGTTCATTTCCATAAGACTAAAGGAAAAACACAATTATAGGTGATGAATGAAAGAAAATTAAGGTACGGAAGTGCAGAAAAGAAAATGCAACAATTCAAGGAAGAACACTTAAGCAAAGAACATGAACCGAATAGAAATTCAAGAAACAAGAACACAAACACAAGAATAAGAAATTTCGGAAATTAGAATCGAATGGAAATGGAATTAGAGATGAAGGAAAGGAAAGCTTATGTGGATGAAGCTTGGGAAGAGGTTCTCACCACTTGGATGGTGATTTGCTCCAAGATAAGTGATGATGCCGTCACTTGAGAGCTCCTAAACACTCACAAGATGAGACTAAGCTAGGAGAAACAAGTCTCTCTAATCTCACACAATTTGTGCAGAAATTCTTTACTCAAAATTCAAGTTGTGATTACATGAGCCAAACACCTCTATTTATAGTATGAGAGGGCTGGATTTCACAAAGGAAAAGGTGGGAAAATTCAAATACACGCCATTTGAAAATGGCACCTAATTAGAGTTACGTGGAAGGTGTGACTTAGGTTTGCCCATTGTCACCCCCTTATTCTATATCTACATCTTCCTTTTATGTTATATTAAAATTTAATCTAAAGAAATTACAAAAAGAGACACAAATTGATGCCTATCTCCTTATGCTTGTGCCCTGCTCCTAGTAATCCTCTGAGATATGGTGGATATTGAGCTCATGGGTTAGGCTTGGGCTTCTTGGGCTTGGGCCCCCTCTCCTTGGTCCTCATCACTGGGTTCTAAAAGTGTAGTAGTGTATGTAAGTGCTCCTTTACAAAGAAGGAGGCTTGAGGTTGTTTTGATAGAAGAATTTTTTTAACTTCATTTTTCTCCAAATTTTGTCTATCTGAATGACCTTATGGGAAGGAGTACTCTTGTCCCACACTTCAGCATTGTCCCTAAGGACTATCTTTTGATTTTTGAGGTTTTTCTTCTCATTTTCTCTTTTTATTTTTATTTGTACTTGGTCCTCTACCACTTGTGAAGGTGTTAAAGGATAAAGTACAAACTTTTTATCTTTATGGGTAAAAGTAATCTCGTTGGTAAGGCCATTGTGGTTGGTTTCCTTATCATATTGACATGGTCTTCCTAATAAGATATGGCAGGCTTCCATGGGTACTACATCATATAAAACACTGTCTTTGTTCCCCACAAAAAGACTAAATTTTACCTACTTTTCTATAGTTAAATCCCCATATTCATTCAGCCATTACAACTCATAAGGTTTTGGGTGGGGTATAACTTGTAGATCAAGCTTCTCAACCAACCTAATTCTACAAAAATTGCAGCAAGAGCCACTGTCCACAATGTGATAACAATTTGTTTCTAAAATTTTACATCTTATATGAAAGATATTCTCTCTTTGTGTTTCATGCTTCACACTAGGTTGATTGTTAAAGGTTCTTCTAATCAACAATAATTCCCCTCATAAAGATATGCTCCTTCACTCTTTTCTTTCTCGTCCTCATCACTAGACTCATCATCTTGGCTGCTACACTCATCTTTCCCCTTAGGATCATGGTTCTCCTATTGAGACATTAGGATGCTATGTGGCCTCTACCAAGACATTTAAAACATTGTACATCTCTAGTGTGAGTGTGTGAGGTTTGCATATCATTCCTTCTTTCTAGGTTTTTGGGAGTTTCTAAGTTAGATTTATCTTTAGAAAAAATTTCCTCCCTCTCTTTCTTATACTCCTTCTTGCGATAAGAGCTAACTTTCCTTGCGACTTGACCCTTTTCTCAAATTTTGTTGCTAAACTTTTATGCAAGGTTGGATCAAATCATTTAAGTCCCTGTAGGGCAAAAGTTATACTCTATCTCTTATCTCAAGACTGAGTCCACTAAGAAACCTAGAAATGGTGGTGGTTTCTTCCTCCCTAATAGAGGCTTTCATCATGTAAAGCTCCATCTTCTTCCTATACTCCACTACACTTATGTTTTTTTGTTGGAGTCTTTGGAGCTTGTCCATTAACTCCTTATTGTAGTATGAAGGAATATGGTGGCGTCTCAAGGCTTCCCTAAGATCATTCCAATAGGTAATGGGAGGGTTCTTGTGGACATCTCTCTCTCTCTAGGGCAGTTCACAAATGCATAGCATTTGATTGAAAGCTTAAAGTAGCTAGGGGTACCTTCCTTTCTTCACTCACATGGTGGCAAGCAAAAAGTTGTTTTACTTTCATTTCCCAATCTAAGTATACCTCAACATTTTCCTTACCATAGAAATAAGGCAGGTCAACCGTAGTCTCAATTGGTTGGCTTTCTCTTCTAGTTCTCCTAGGTGTAGGTTGATAGTAATCATTAATTCTAAGATTCTCTTCCTCAGCATGAAAGTCACTAGACCTTGAACTAGATGGATGGGTCTTTTTTTGTTTTCTTATATATTCATCTCTTTCTTTAACAAGTTTGAACTTTTCCTCAAGAATTTCCAGATGAGAATCCCTTTTTTCCTTATTTTCAATAATTTGATTCTCATGTTGTAATTGTCTTAGTGTAAGTGACTGGATATCTCTATCCATTTGTTTCAAAAGAGATTTAGTAGAGCCTAAATCAATTTCACTTAGATTGGAAGTATGTTTAGACATGTTAAAGTTTGTGATAGAAGCAAATCCCAAAGAGAAAAATAGGTTTTGTGAAGTAGGTAATTTCCCAGGAAAGGGAGGTGGATCACTAGGATCGCTTAAGTACCAAGTCTCTCCTAGTCATAGACTATCCCACAAAACTTCACAAACCTTTCTCTAAGAAAATTACTAAGAGCACAACCAAATATGCAAAAACTTAGCAAATATGAAAGCAATAAAAACAATTGAAATTTCTATCTAGAAAGCTTTAAACTATACAGTTTCCTAGGTGAGGCTTCTTGGCACCTTGGACCTTGAAGACACACTCACCGAACTATGTGAAAATTAATCCACTAAGTAAATAAGTTTAGCAAAATTACAACTCAAAAGAAATACAATGAAATTAGGTCAACAATTTTATGCACTAAAAATAAATTTCCTATTTTATGCACTCCACAAAGTTGCTTCTATTGTCTTGTGTAAATTTTAGATTACTTCTCCTTTGATTTACCTCCTTAGGATATTCAACCTATGGTGTCTGGTTTTTACCTCTTTAGTGATGTAGCTTGCACCAAAATTTTCAGCTCCACAACTCACCAAATGTAATTCGGTCAATTCCACAAAATAGAGGTCAACAAATTTAAAGCAACAAAAGCTTAATTTAAAATAAGGAAAACTTCAAAGAGATTTTATAATAGATATGACTTCAAAGAGTAGACAAGAAATTGACAAGCAAACAATTAAGGTTCACAAGAAAATATAGCACACAAATGGAATCCTAAGGAAAGGTTCTAGAATTAAATGAAGAAAACCAAAAATGCACTACAAAATTTTGTATGAAAATTTGCTTAACTTATCGAATTTATGGTAACCAGAATATTAGAAATTATACTTTGAAATTTTAATCACTAAAACTTCAATGTTTAATTTGAAAATTGGCGCTGGAAATTCACAAAAATAGTGCGCCAATTACATACAATAATATTTTCAAATTTGCTGCTCAATTCAAATTTTCAAAGCCAAATTTTTTTACACTCTGTCCATTTCTCATTTGCCTTTTTTTTTCTATTTTGAATTTTGATATAATTCTTTTTTTCACTTTTTCTCAACACCTCAAGGTACTCAAATCCAGAGTTTAATATTTTTTTTTATCAACAAATCAAATTATGATAAACTTTTTCAGTCAGCACAAAAATTTAGAAAACAAAGGAATCCTAATTGAAATTAAAAACAAAATTGAAAACTCAAAGACACAATAGAATTTAGTGAAATTGGAACTTGTGTGGAACTAACAACAAGTATAGAACTAAAATATGAAAAATTAAAATGCACCAAAGCTCAAATTCATAATAGTATTTAGACTTAAATTAAAGCAAACAACTAAATCAATTATAAGAGGCAACACATGGATTTAATGACAATCTAGCAAGAACATGACTATGTTGAACAAGGTGCTTTGATGTCTCCAAATCCAAGTGGAATGCATGAAGATCTTTGATGCTGGTTGTGTGTGTGTGTTTTGTGTAGTTGAATTTGTTAATCCACTCTTTAGTATGATCCAAATTTAATTGAATATTTTCTTTTTGAAAAAGATGAGTTTTCTAAAGAGTGAGAAAAATCAACCAGCTATTTTGTCGATTCAACCGGTTGTTTTACGCTTAGTGGATTTTGAAAAGGTTTTGAAAAGCTTAACTTTGTTTGACTTTTCTATCAAGTCAATTCAACCAGTCGTTTCGATAATTCAACCAATTGTTTTTCTGAAAACCTTAAAAAAAATTTGTTAAGTGGTTTTAATCTGTTTTAAATGATCCTAACTACCTTGGCTCCTTTATTGAATGTTTTTAACCACTTGATTGGTCTATATAAAGGTGGTTTTATGCTCCTAATCTTGGAGTAAGAAAGAGTGTTTATCAAAAGCATTTTTTCCAAGATTTGAAAGAGCTTTAGATCATTCTTAAGTGTGCGCAATAGGATTGGGTTGTACTTCTAAACTTTAAGCTTTGTAATACCAAGGTGTATTCTATTTCCTTCTTCCTTGATCACTGTATTTTTGTATTTGTGTTGCCAAGGAGTTTTGTGTGTTCTTGAGGGGTTCAAGATCAACACTATTGGTGTGGTTTTGGCTAAGAAGTGTTATGTGTTCTTGAGGGATTCAAGATCAACATTCTTAGTGTGTTTTGTAATTTAGGTTTGATTACATAGTGGAATACCCAATGGTTTCTGGGGACTGGATGTAGCTCTTGGTGTAAGAGTGAACCAGCATAAATCTGTTTGTGTGATTCTCTCTTTCCCTAATCTCACTTATATCTATTTTAAGTTGTTTTCATTAGCTGCTGATAAAAATAACCAGTTGCATCGCATAAACGACCAGTTGATTTTCTGGAAATGAACTAAAACAGTTTTTTATCTTGGATATCTTGGTTTCTTTTTCTGTGATTCTTCATTGACTTTCATTGTACCTTCAAAAGTTGTGAAAATATTTTATAAAAAATTCACCCCCCTCTTGTTTAAGGCCATAAACTCTAACAAACTAAACATTACTTGATTTTGATTGAAAAATTAAAAATCACTCAACCAAAATTGAAATGCACCTATTGAAACTGCAATAAGAATCAAATAAAATGAAAATCAAATGGTATACTCAAACTGAAACCTACAAAATTTAAAATGGATGATTCAAGAACATCAATAATTTGAATCGATTGAAATAGAAAACAACATTATATAAAAGAACATCAATGCAAGAACATGGAATTTAGAACAAAAAAATAAAAGAGAAGTCACTTATCTCTTGAAGAACCAAAGATCTAGATACCAAATGATAGGTTTCTCTCATCCGGTTGTGTTTTCTTGAATTTTGAAGGGAATTTGCAAAAGCTACTAAAAGAGATGGGTCAAGGATGGCTCCATTGGAGCTATTCCTTGTAGTTGCATGAAAAGTAGCGAGAGTGATTGGTTCAGCAATATCCCTTGGAGAGGTGAAGAAGAAGACCAAGGTGTCTATCCTAGAGAGGTTTAGACAAAGGGGTGCTTAAGCTTGCAAAATAGGCAACATAACACTCATAAAATTGATCTTGAAAAACATGATCCAAGCTACTCCTTATATAGGTGTAGGAGATGGGCCAAAGGTTACAAAAGGATAGGGAAATTCAAATGCTAAATGGTTTGAAAAATAGACACCTAATTAGAGTCACAAGGAAAGCATAATCAAATGTGCTCCATGTGACCTAGGGTTTAATGTGGGTTGCATTTAAGCCCAATTATACCCTTGGTAGGTTTTAGATGCCTAATCCTAACCCTATTTTAATTAAAGAAAAAATTACAAGTAAATTTCCTACTATACTTTTAAGCAAGAAAATTAAAGTTCTACTTTAGGAAAATACACTATGCTATGTCATTTTTTAACATCTATAAGAGAGTGTCTCTGACATCAGTAGCAGAGTCCCAATCTTCTTGTATCCTCCTTGTCATAGCTTTAGTGGTTAATCCTGAGTTGAGGCTTCTACCATTAGTTCATGTTTTATTTGATGAGACTAAGCATGCAAAATAGTATTCTTTAAAGAAATCAGCAGAAGAAGATTATCAAAGCACCATTCTATAGAAGCTGGGGCTCGATCCAGAAAAACAACTAGATGAATCTCTAGATCAACCAGCTGAAACTAAGAGCCGATATGATCTTCCAAAAGAATGTAGAACATCTCTCTAGATAACATCATTAGGAAAATAGATAAGGGAATCTCTACTAGAAATTCTCTTAATAATTTATGTGAAAACATGACTTTTGTTTCTCAAATTGAACCTAAGACCATATGTGAAGCTCTTAATGATGAAAATTAGGTTGTTGCCATGCATGATGAATTTAATCAATTTACTCGTAATGATGTGTGGTTTCTTGTGCCTAAAACTAATAACATGAATGTGATTGGAACAAAATGGGGTTTAAAAATAAATTAGATGATTTTGGTATGATCACTAGGAGTAGAGCTAGACTAGTTGCTAAGGGCTATAATCAAGAAGAATGCAAAGATTATGATGGAACCTATGCACCTATTGTTTGTGTATGTTTGTAATCTAGGGTTGATTACATAGTGGAATCTCAGTGGTTTACTGAGAATTGGATGTAGCTCTGGTAAGGAGTGAACCAGTATAATTTCTTGTGTGATTCTCTCTATCTCTCACTCCTTAAAACTGTTTGATTTGTGTTTTTAACAAACTGCTGATATAAACAATCGGTTGATTTCTATAAACAACCTATTGATTTTTGGGAATCAATTAAAAACAATTTTGTTTCTTGGATGATCTAATTGCTTCTTCTGTGCTTCTTCATTAATCTTCATTCTATTGAACAAGGGAAGCTTTGATGTTTTCAAGTCCTCTTAAAGCTTGAAGAATCTGATGCTTTTTGTGTTGGGTTTAGAATAGGGTGTTTAGAATCTTTGTTAAAGATCAGATCCTAATCTCAACACTGCTTGATCAATCAGATTTCAAAGAAACAAAGTGTTTTTCAAGCAAAGGGAAAACAACCGATTAGATCTTTGAAATAACTGGTTGTTTGTTACCTAGCTGGCACAAGGGTTTTGAAACTACTTTTTGAATCTGTTAAGTAACAACTTGACCCATTTAACCGATTAATTCGTGGTTTCAACTAGTTAAAAGTGTGTCTTCATAACAGCCTTTTGAAAAACTATTTTAACTATTTTAAAATTGTTTTAGTTGATTCAAAGTGCCAAAAATGGCTAGTTTTTAAGTGCTATAAATATTGCCCTTCTTTCAAAAAGAAAATAACAATTTTACGAAAGAGATTTTGAGATCAAAAGAGAGATAACAATTTTTGAAAGGAGCAAGATTGCTACCAAGCTTTGCTGAGTTTTTCAAGATCTGTCTTAGGATTTCCCACTGTAATCTTCAAGTGTTTTTCTATCCTTGTATAGTTCTTGTGTTTGATGAATCTGTAAAGAATTGTGGTTCATAGAGTTTGAGGATTGTTCTGATCTGTGGTGTGGTTAAGCCAAGAGAAGTGGGTGTTCTTGTGTGAGTCAAGATCACTTCTTTGGTGAGTGTGTGATTGTAATCAGGTTGATTACTAGTGGAACTCAGATAGTCTTATGAGAACTGGATGTAGCTCAATGTGTGAGTGAACCAGTATAACTCTCTGTGTTCGTATCTCTCTATCTCTACCTTCATTTGAAATTGGTTGATATAAATTGCTTCTGCTGTCATAAGAACAACCGATTAAAATGATATTTTAACCGGTTATAATTCTGTAACAGTTTCTGTGTTTATTTTTTGATTGCTATTTGATTGCTTATCTGTGTTTGTTTGATAAAGATGCATTCTTAATCAAATATTCGTGAAAATATTTTGAAAACAATTCACCACCCTCTTATTTTAAGACATCAATTCTAACAATTGGCATTTTGAGCTAGGTTCTTGAAAAATGTTCAAGGTTTTTTTTTTTCTAGAAAATCTTTTCAAACATGGCTGACAAGATGTCTTTTGAGGAAGGTGCTTCCATAAACAGGCCACCACTGTTTTGTGGGGTTAATTACTAATTTTTGAAGGTGAGAATGAAAATCTTTATGCATTCAACTGATAAGGGTATTTAGGAAACAATTGAAAATGGTCTCTTTATACCTCAAGTCAAGGAAGATGATGAGTTAGTGGATAAACCTTCATCTGATTAGACTGAGGCTGAAAGTAAAAAAGCCAAATTTGATTGGATTGCCAAGAATATAATAACTTCTGCTTTGAGCTGTGACGAATTTTTCAGGGTCTCTCAATGCAAGACAGATAAGGAGATGTGGGAAATTCTTGAAGTCACTCATGAGGGTACAAATGATGTGAAGCGAGCTAGGAAGGACGCCCTCATTCAAGAGTACGAACTATTCAAAATGCAGAAAGGAGAAACCATTTCAGACGTGCAGAAAAGGTTCTCTCATATTGATGTAAGTTGATTTTATATTCATTTAATTTGTAACACTTTGTTAAGAATTGGATCAAGATTCTTAGAGTAATTAGAGTGAGTCACCTAGAGAAAATCCCCACTGGACATTAACTTAGCAAGTGTTAAGGACATGTGAAGGTTCATTTCTAAAGGTCTAAGAGAAAAACACATGAATATGTGACTTTTCATGATGAACAATGATAGAAACAGAATGGGTAATCATAAGACAGAAATATAAACTCAATAAGTTCACAAGAACAACACAAGAATATAAGATTTGAAACAAGAACACACCAAGAATTGAAACTATCAATGGAAACACAACAAGGAACAAAACTCACTAATGGAAATTCAAGAACTCAACATAGAAATGGGTAAAAATGGAAACCGAATAGAAAACAACAACATATATCATGTTTGAACCAATTAAAATGAGAAAAAAATACAGCAAATGAAAGAGGACATCATAAGGAAGAGATTGAACCGTATAGAATTGAAAACAAACAAGTAGAACACAAATGAGTAATTTTGGAAGATGAAAGGAAATGGACTTATGTGGTTGTTGCCATGGAGGGAGATGCTTCACGCCACTTGGAGGATAGTTCTTCCAAGATGAGTGAGGAGTGCCGCCCCTTGAGAGTCCCTAAAGCTCACAAGATAAGACATGGAAGAAGAGGAAGAGAACTAGTCTCACAAACTCTCTCACAACAATTTAAGATATTTTCTTTACTTTAATTTTCAACTTGTATTACAAGGAACCAAGCACTCCTATTTATAACAAAGAGAGCCGGTCATGTTACAAGGGAGAAGGAGTTGGAAGAGTCACTCTTCTAGTTCCTTCTCAAATTAGCGCCTAAGAAAGAAAGGAAGAGGCATTCTTCTAGCTTTTTCCTAAAAATTCCAACTAAGATGCCTTACATGAGAGGTGTCGTTTGGTTTTCCTCTTTTAGCAATCTCCTAAAAATACTTCTATATTATTTACAAATTAATACAAGGGTAATTACAAAAAGAGATAGCATTTGATGCTCTTTACCCAAAACTTTAGCCTCACTCCTTGTAATCCTTTGAGGCATGAAGGATTTTGAGCTAGTTTGTCCTTGAGATTTTTGTGCTTGAGCCTCACTTTCCTCTTCTACTTGATCTCCATCATGCTCCTCGAGTTGGAGAGAATTCGTCCACGAATTTTGAAGACCTGCAGAAAAAGGGAGTTAGATTACTGATATTAAAAGTATGACTACCAAGAAAAGTATCAGACATATCTAACTCATAGGCATTACCATTAATCCTCTGAAAAGGACCATCTCCACGAGGCATAAGCTTTGAATTTTTTTGAGTTGGGAATCTATCCTTTCTTAAATGGAGCCAAACCCAATACCTAGGTTCAAAGATTAATGCCTTTCTCCTTTTGTTGGCATTTTCAGCATACTTGCCAACTTTCTTCTCAATTTGTAGCTTGATGTGATTATTCAAGTCTATTATAAAAGAAGCTTTTTCAAATTCATCCTTGCATAAAACATCATCAAGTACAGGAATTGGCAAAAGATCTAGAGGTGTTAAGGGATTGAAACCATAAATAACCTCAAAAGGAGAATGGGATGTGGTAGAATTTACTACTCTATTATAAGCAAACTAAATGTGAGGTAGTAAATTCTCCATACCCTAGGATTCCAAAAAATAAAGCATCTCAACATTTGACCCAAAGTTCTATTAACCACCTCAGTTTGACCATCAGTTTGGGGGTGGCAAGTAGTAGAAAACAAGAGTTTTGTGCCAAGTTTGCCACATAAGGTCCTCCAAAAGTGGCTTAAGAACTTAGAGTCTCTATCAGAAACAATGCTTCTAGGAATGCCATGTAATCTAAAAACTTCCTTAAAGAAGAGATTTGCAATATAACAAGCATCATCAACTTTGTGGCACGGTATAAAATGAGCCATTTTGGAAAATCTATCCACAATCACAAAGATAGAATCCATTCCTTTTGATGTCTTGGGAAGACCTAAGAAAAAATCTATTGAAATATCTACCCAAGGCATTGTAGGAATTGGAATAGGGGTATACAAGTCATGGGGTTGCATTTTAGACTTAGCCTTTATACATGCTATACACTTATCACAAAAGCTATGTACGGATTTTCGCATGTGTGGCCAAAAGAAATGCTCATGTAATGTATCTAAAGTTTTGGCTACCCCAAAATGTCCCATTAATCCACCCTCATGTGCTTCTCTAACAAGAGATTGTCTAATAGAGCCATGTGGAACACAAAGTCCTTTTCCTTTAAAAATAAATCCATCTTGGATAAAAAAATCTTTGTGTCCACCTTTAGAACACTCTTGATAGATGAGAGAAAAATCAAGGTCATCATGATAAATTTCCTTTATGTGATCAAAACCAAGAAATTGAACATCTAAAAGATTTAACAAGGTATATCTTCTTGCAAGAGCATCCGCCACAACATTTATTTTACCTTGTTTGTGTTTGATCACATAAGGAAATTGCTCAATGAATTCCACCCATTTAGCATGCCTCTTATTAAGCTTGGTTTGGCCTTTCAAAATTTAAGAGATTCATGATCATTATGTATCACAAATTCTTTAGGAAAAAGAGAGTGTTGCCAATTGTGCAAAGCTCTAACAAGTGCATATAACTCTTTATCATAAATGGAATAGTTGAGATGACTTCCTTTCAATTTCTCATTAAAATAAGCTACGGGGTGGCCCTCTTGAAGGAGAACAGCCCCAATGCCTATATTAGAAGCATCACATTCAATCTCAAATGTTTTAGCAAAGTTAGGAAGGGCTAAGATGGGAGCTTTAGTCAATTTTTCCTTCAAAGTTTCAAAAGCTTTTTATTGCTCTTCTCCCCACTTAAAAACCACATCCTTCTTTACTATTGCACTGAGTGATGCGGCAATTGTACTAAAGTCTTTCACAAACCTTCTATAGAAAGAAGTAAGGCCATGAAAGCTTCGTACTTCATTCACATTGGTGGGTGTAGGCCAATGTTGAATTGCTACAACCTTTGATTGGTCTACATGCACCCCTTTATAACTTACCACAAACCCTAGGAATTCTATATGATCAAGCCCAAACATACATTTAGCAAGGTTAGCATACAAATGTTTCTTCCTAAGGGTTGCAAGAACATCCCTAACATGCAACTCGTGTTGTTCCAAAGACAAGTTATATATGAGGATATCATCAAATTAAACTACAACAAACTTGCCAATGAATGCTCTTAAAACATGATGCATGAGTCATATGAAAGTACTAGGAGCATTAGTCAAGCCAAATGGCATAACTAACCACTCATATAAACCAAATTTGATCTTAAAAGCGGTTTTTCATTCATCTCCTTGTTTTATCCGAATTTGATTATACCCGCTTTTGAGATCAATTTTGGTAAATATTTTAGACCCATACAATTCATCCAACAAGTCATATAGCCTAGGAATGGGATGCCTATATTTGATGGTAATATTGTTTATGGCCTTACAATCCGTACACATCCTCCATGACCCATCCTTTTCAGGGACAAGTATCACAGGCATAACACATGGGCTCATACTATCTTGCACCCACCCCTTAGCATGTAACTCCTCAACTTGTTGGATTTCTTTTGTTTTGGTTGGGTTGGTACTATAAGCTGGATGATTTGGTAAGGAAGCCCCGGGTATAAAATCAATTTGGTGTTTAATGCCTCTTAGAGGTAGTAAGCCTTTAGGAGGGTCTTGAAACACATCTTAGAATTCCTTAACCAAATTATCCAAACATGTTGGACTAACCTTAGCTGTATCACATTCAAGAGACCTAGGCATAGCTAAAAAAGTAGGCTTTTGAGAAACTATTACCTTGTTGACCTCTTGGCTAGAAATAAGAAGGCTTTGCTTCGAAACTTTTTTTTCTTTTTCATGCTCTCTATTTTTCTTCATTGTAACTTGGTCCTCATGGACTTCTTTTTTAGAGAGAGACTTTAATATGACCTTGTGCCCATGGAAGTCAAAAGAAAGTTTGTTGGTAAAGCCATCATGAAAAACTTTTCTATCAAATTGACATGGCCTACCTAAAAGAACATGTGTAGCTTCCATAGGTACAACATCACACAAGACCTCATCTTTATATGTACCAATAGAGAATGCAATGAGGACTTGTTTGTTAACAATGATTTCACCTACCTCAGTTAACCATTGTAATTTATAGGGCTTGGCATGAGAAATAGTAGACAATCCAAGCTTATCTACCACTCTTGTGCTAGCCACATTAGCGTGACTACCACCATCTACAATCAAAGAACATAACTTGTTATTAATGAGACATCTTGTATGAAAAATATTTTCTCTTTGGCTTTCATCAAAAGATTTTAAAACTTGACCAAGCACACGTCTCACTACTAACAAGTCACCTTCAATTGGACTCTCACTCTCATACTCACTTATTGATCTATGCGGTGTTGAATGTCTAAAAGAAGCCGAATCATGTTCAATAACTACTATCCATCATGCATCATCATATTTCTTTTAGAAGGGCAATTAGAAGCTATGTGACCATATCCTAAGCATTTAAAACATTTCTTACTAGACGATTTGGTTGGTGATTTATTATTAGAAGTGGAAGGCTTTGAATCCTTAGGTTTGAAAGATGAATCTTTAGAAGGAAACTTTGAAAAAGATTTGTTTTTATTTTTCCAAGAGTTGCTGTAGTAGCCATCATTATGAGTATTTTTGAAAGCAAGTTTCTTTGCAAGTTGAGATTCAACCTTGATGGCAAGGTGAACCAAATTTTCTAAAGAAGAGTACTCATAAAGTTCTACAACATCTTGAATATCCCTTCTAAGACCACTTACAAATCTAGCCATCATAGCTTCCTCACTTTCATGCATATCTACTTTAAGCAAAAGCGTTTCTAACTCCTTGAAATAAGCATCTGCACTTAGCGTGCCTTGGTGAAGCCGTTGGAGCTTCAACAATAGGTCTTTCCTAAAGTGTGGTGGAACAAATCTAGCGCACATACACTCTTTCAAATTGTTCCAAGAAACTATGGGAGGTCTATTGTTTAGCCCAATGTCCATAAGATTTTTATGCCACCATTGCATGACATAGTCTAAAAATTCTAAAGAATCTAGTTTAACCCTTTGGTCTTCTTGGACCTCATGTACATGAAAGATTTGTTCAACCTTCGCTTCCCACCCCAAATATACATTAGGATCACCCTCACCCCTAAAGCTAGGTAATTTTACAAAAGTCAAATATGGTTTTGCTTCATGGTGCCTTCTTTCTCTATGATAGTGATGATGTTGATGTCTTCTCCATTCGGTTTCTTCTTCATGGCCGAATGAGTTGGAAGAACTTCTTGAAGAATGCCTATGTGAATGACGCCTTCCATGTGTAGAATGGTTGGACTTATCATGATTTACTTTAAGCTTTTGCAATCTTTCTTCCAATTGTCTTATAGCTTCATCTTTTAGTGCAAGTGACCTTTTTGCTTCCTTTAGTTCACCAAGAATAAAAGCTTTTTGTGGAGAGTTTGGTTTGAAAGATTCACCACTTGAAAAATTAGCCATTTTAAAATCAAGACAGCAAACAAAATGAACAAACAATTAAAGAAAACAAGGTTAGAAAACCAGAGAAATAGTGTTGCGGTAGTGTAAAATTAAAGGCACTCAAACCACTCCAAGAAATGATACTTTCCTCAACCAAGCTTCTCTTGTGGATTGGAATAGCCTCAAGTGAAAGATGCTAAAGCACTCACACACTCACCCAAAAATAACCACCACAAAACTTGAAGAACAATAAAAGACAAGCAAGGAAAGGTACAAAACAAGAAAGCGTATTGCAAAAGGAATACAAGATATATGAAAAAACTTAAGGAATGAAAGACAAGCAAGAAAAGGCACACAATAAGACTCAAAGAATACCCATTAAATTTATAATCAAGAAAGAAAGTAAAACTCACAAACTTGTCAAAGTAAATGGATCAAAAGTTCCACAATGTAGACAACAATTTGCCAATTACTATGAATCCAACTTTTGTATGGAAATTAATGTGCAAAAGAATGAATAGATGCAAATACCAAACTGTTTTGAATGGTTTAAAAACAGAATAGGTTCTGTTTTGCTCTATTTTCATTACTGTTTTGTGTATTTTTTTTTATACTATATGGAACTTATGGAGTGAAAGAACCATATAATATGCATCATATTGAAGTTGAAACATTAATCAATTTGCGCAAATTTTTTTTATGATGGATTCAAGACAATTGAACACTTGAAATCAAATGTTTGGAACCTCTAATCAACAAGTACTAGAACAAATTCAAGAGAAGCACAATCTTTCAAAATCAAAAGCAAGCAAGTATAGGCAATATTTGGACACCTAGAACACTATGAACATAAGACTCAAAGTAAAAGGGAAGATCAATGAAAAGGCACAACTAAAACATATTCAAACCAAAAAAAAGTACGAATATAAGGTGCTGGAAAAATAGAATACACGAAATTATAGGTGCTGGAAAAAAAAATTGCCCAAAATTAAAGTGATACTTCAACTCAAAACACAAACACATACCATAGCTCATGATACCACATGATGTGAGTTGATTTTATATTCATTTAATTTGTAACACTTTGTTAAGAATTGGATCAAGATTCTTAGAGAAATTAGAGTGAGTCACCTAGAGAAAATTTTCACTGGACATTAACTTAGCAAGTGCTAAGTAGATGTGAAGGTTCATTTCTAAAGGTCCAAGAGAAAAACACATGAATATGTGACTTTTCATGATGAACAATGATAGAAACAGAATGGGTAATCATAAGACAGCAATATAAACTCAATAAGTTCACAAGAACAACACAAGAATATAAGATTTGAAACAAGAACACACCAAGAATTGAAACTATCAATGGAAACACAACAAGGAACAAAACTCACTAATGGAAATTCAAGAACTCAACATAGAAATGGGTAACAATGGAAACCGAATAGAAAAAAGCAACATATATCATGTTTGAACCAATTAAAATGAGAAAAAAATATAGCAAATGAAAGAGGACATCATAAGAAAGAGATTGAACCGAATAGAATTGAAAACAAACAACTAGAACACAAATGAGTAATTTTGGAAGATGAAAGGAAATGGACTTATGTGGTTGTAGCCATGGAGGGAGATGCTTCACGCCACTTGGAGGGTGGTTCTTCCAAGATGAGTGAGGAGTGCCGCCACTTGAGAGTCCCCAAAGCTCACAAGATAAGACATGGAAGAAGAGGAAAAGAACTAGTCTCACAAACTCTCTCTCAACAATTTAAGATAGTTTCTTTACTTCAATTTTCAACTTGTATTACAAGGAACCAAGCACTCCTATTTATAACAAGGAGAGCCGGTCATGTTACAAGGGAGAAGGAGTTGGAAGAGTCACTCTTCTAGTTCCTTATCAAATTAGCGCCTAAGAGAGAAAGGAAGAGGCACTCTTCTAGATTTTTCCTTCAAATTCCAACTAAGATGCCTTACATGAGAGGTGTCTTTTGGTTTTCCTCTTTTGGCAATCTCCTAAAGCTACTCCTATATTATTTACAAATTAATACAAGGTTAATTACAAAAAGAGATAGCATTTGATGCTCTTTACCCAAAACTTTAGCCTTACTCCTTGTAATCCTTTGAGGCATGAAGGATTTTGAGCTAGTTTGTCTTTTAGCTTCTTGGGCTTGGGCCTCACTTTCCACTTCTACTTGATCTCCCTCACATATTGTCAATCATCTCATAGGGCTTGGCAAGAGCTTTGAGAAAGAAGAACTCAATATCAAGATCTTGAAGTGTCTTGATAGATCATGGAAACCTAAGGTAACTGTCATTTCAGAGTCCAAGGATCTATCTTCTATGTCTACAACATCACTTTTTGGCAAACTCTGAGAGCATGAACTGGAAATGAATAGACTGTTAGTCCAAGAAAACGAGGACAAGAACAACAAGAGCATTGCTTTAAAATCAACTGGTTATTTCGGGAAAAAAACCGGTTATAAGAAGCATCAGGAGTCCAGTGACAGTGATGAGGAAACCATAAGCTTGTTGTCAAGAAAATTCAGCAAGTTCTTGAAGAGAAAGTATCAATCTTCAAAGAGGCATGGTTCCAAGAAAACCAACGACTTTAATGTTAACAAATATACCTATTATGGCCGTGGTGAACAGGGCCACATTAAAGCAGAATGCCCCAACAATGAAAGAGCAGAATTCAAGAATGAAAAAAATGGAAAAGCAAAGAAGGCCTATATGGCATGGGATGAAAATGATGTCTCATCCTCAAGTTCTTCTAATGATGAAGAAGCTAATCTCTGCCTTAAAGAATTTGTGTCCAGCAGTTGGAGTTCAACATCTTCAATCAAAGGTAACAAATATTATCAATTGCTAGATGCATTCAATGAAACCCATGAAGAAGCTAACCGGTTGGCACTTTCTAATAACTGGTTGAAAGGTCTGAATAACTGGATGGAAAACAGAATCAAGACATTGGAAGAAGAGGTTAGAAAAACAAAAGAAGATTTTGAAAATCTTGATCTGATTTTTAAAAACTCATCTTGTGATTGTGAGCAAAAGTTTGTGAAAATTGTGAAAATCTTGAGAAAAAGATTCACTATCTTTTGAAAACCTTGGACAAACTCACAACTGGAAAATCTAATTTTGAAAATGTTCTTTCATCTCAGAAATGTGTTTTCGGTAAAGCGGGCTTAGGCTTCTATCCTCAAAGCAAAGCCAAAGGGATTTCAAAACCTTTTTCATCTGCACCAGAAAACCAATCGGTTAATATATTGATTCAACCGGTTGTTACATGTTTTTATTGCATGAAGAAAGGCCACTCTGTTAGGTACTGCAGGTTTTGAAAATCTCTTGTTCCTAAAGGGATTTTTAAGTGGATTCCAAAATTTATTGATGTTTCTAAAGATAGTTCTAACTCCAAAGTTCCCAAGTTTATGAAGGGATCAAACCTTGTGATCTAATAAGTGTTGTTTTGCAAATTTGTGACCTTGCTTGAAGGGTCAAGAAGATCAAAACTTCAAGAACAAGTTTGTACATGTCTAAAGCATTGTTCTGTGTGCATGAACGATTGAAAATTGTGCAATCTGTAATATGAGGATCAATCTACTGTTATTTGTTTGAAACATTGATTCTGAAATCTAATTCAATCTTTGATCTCTATGCCTAGATTTAAATTTACCTGCATTCCTTTCTGTGCTTTATACATAAGTTTGTATCTATCAAATAATCCTTGATGTTCAAACACAACATGTTTTGTTAAAAATATGGGCTTTCTTAAATCTGTGCATTAGTGTAGAATTTCAACCGATTGTTTCTTCGAAACAACTGATTTTTTTCTTCCTATCAACGCTAGGTTAAAGTTGTTTTGAAATTCCAAGATCTGATTTATGACTCTCTGCATAACCCATTGAAATCTTTGGTCAAATCTGTATTAATTACACCTTTGAATGCATTTCGCCTCTGCTCTCCATCTGCAAAAAGGATGAAAACTAGAGCTATTAGGAGTGGTGGAAAGCATGAAGGGTGGTTTTCAAGAGATTCAGAACTCATCAACAAGTTTCTATTTGAAAAAAGTAGGAAAAGCATCAACACACCCAAGATTGTCTCTTTCTCTTGGATGAAACAGTAAAAACTGACCACTGTGAGAAGCCTCCTCAAGGAGCAAAGATTAAGGAGATTCCTTGAGCTCACTGGAAACATCTATCCAGACTTAGTGAAGGTATTTTACACTAATCTTCAATTTAATGGTGACTCACTTGTTTCACATGTGAAAGGTGTAAACATGGTCATCACAAATGAAGTGCGGACTGCGGTGACTAGATTAAAGTTCTATGGGATCAGAATCAATAGAGGAAACCTTGGAATTGTTGAAGAATTCAACAAAATCCAATTCTACAAGAGCTGCCTCAAGAACTCCCTCTCTAGAGTGAGAAATTTTTCAGTTTGAGGGTTAAAGTTGGATGAGAGGCTCATTGCTTTCATAGTCACATGGATTGTCACACCCAGGGGGAGCAATCATTCCACTCTCTCTAAAGAAGATCATCAAGATCTACTGCATCATGTACAAAGTGAAGATAAATTGGATTCACACAATTAAGGAGCATATGCAGAAAGCCACAAGGTTATGCGATTTTCACTAGCCTTATGCTCTTTTAATCTCCAAACTTCTGCACTATTTTGAAGTAGATACTAAGGGAGAACTAGCTGAAATCATCAAGCCCTTAAGTGAAATCAATAGTGGATCCCTAAGCAAAATGGGATTTACTAAAATTGGTGGGAGATGGCTTAGCAAAGATGGTGATCAAGCTGGCCCAAGTGGGGTCAATGATGATGAACCCGAAATAGCTGCACCTCAAGAATAACCAGTTGATGAATGTGGTCCCAGTGGTGGCTACATAGGATAAAGGATGACATCCATGTCCCCTTTTGAAAGATTCATGGTGAGCAGAATGGACACTTTTGCTGAAAACCAAAGGAACTTACATGACCTTTGTGCCACTTCATTTCAACAATTTGGTGAAAATTTCAACAATATGGACTCACGTTTTTCCAATCTGGATGCACAAATTGAAGATATCCAGAACCAGATCAATGATCTACAGTTTCAAAGAGATGACAGTCCCTCTTTCTAAAGCTTCTGGTTTAAGTTTTTTTTCTGAACATTTTTTTTTCTTTTCTTATGTTGTTTTGATCCTACCTTTGTCTATTTGATGAGACAAATAGTGGGAGATATTTTGGGTCTGTATGTTCTATAATTGCCTTAAACACTGCTGATATAATTGTGGTTTAATTTGAATCTGTTTGTATTTGTTTAAACCTCTGACGCAACTTTTCAACCAGTTATCTCTGCGAAATAACCGATTGTTCTTATGTATGGCTACTAGTTTGCTCATCTGATTTGGCTTATGTAAATCACCTAATGGGAATCAGTGTCTAGGTACTTATATGTGAATTAGATTACCCTATGTTTCTATGTTTTCTCATGATTGCAGGTTGAGCAGATTCTAAACAAAGAACATTCCATAAAGCAACCCAATGATTTGTCTCCATCAAATAGGGGGAGATTGTTGATCAAGGGAAGCTTTGATGTTTTCAAATCCTCTTAGAGCTTGAAGAATCTGAAGCTTTTTATGTTGTGTATAGAATAGGATTGTTTAGAATCTTTGTAAAAGTAAGATCCTAAATCTCAGCATTGCTTAATTAATCTGTTTTGAAAAGAAACAAAGTGTTTTTAAAAGCAAAGAAAGAACAACCACTTATATCTTCAAGATAACCGGTTGTTTGTTACTTGGCTAGCACAAGGGTTTTGAATTTGCCTTGTGAGTCTGTTAAGTAGCAGCTTGACACATTTAACCGATTATTTCGTGGTTTTAACCGGCTGAATGGATGTCTCCATAACAGCTTTTTGAAAAACCATTTTAATTGTTTTTTCAACTATTTTAGCTGATCCAATGGCCTTAAACGGCTAGTTTTCAAGTGTTATAAATATAACCCTTCTTTCAAAAGGGAAATAACAATTACATATAATTTCGAAAGTGATTTTTAAGATCAAAGAGAGATACAAGTTTTTTGAAAGAAGATTTTGAAGAGCAAGATTGCTTTCAAGCTTTGCTGAATTTTCAAGATCTGTCTTAGGATTTCCTGCTGTAAATCATCACGTGTTTTCTATCCTTGTATAGTTCTTGTGGTTTGATAAAACTGTAACGAATTGTGGTTCACAGAGTCAGAGGATTGTTCTGATTTGTGGTGTGGTTAAGCCAAGAGAAGTGGGTGTTCTTGTGTGAGTCAAGATCCCTTCTTTGGTGTGTGTTGTTGTAATCTGGGTGATTACTAGTGGAACTCAGATAGTTTTCTGAGAACTGGATGTAGCTCCTTGTGTGAGTGAACCAGTATAACCCCTTGTGTTCATATCTCTCTATCTCTACCTTTAATTGAAACTGTTTGATATAAATTGCTTCTGTTGTCATAGGAACAACCGATTAAAACGAAACTTTAACCGGTTATAATTCTGCAACTATTTTTGTGTATCATTGCTTAATTGCTTCTCTGATTGCTTATCTTTGTTTGTTTGATAAAGATTCATTCTTAATCAAATATTTGAGAAAAGCTTTCGAAAACAATTCACCCTCCCCCCATCTTGTTTTAAGCCATCAATTCTAACACTTGGCAACTGCCTCCTCTAATGTTTCTCACACCTCCTATTCTCCCAATTGGGTTACAATTTACTCTATGGTGTTTTCCTCTCAATCTTGCCCACTAGGATTGTGCCTCAAGCCTCATATTTAACCTAATTTGCTAAGGCTTAAGTGACTTTTCACTTAGGCGCTAATAGGATCACTTGGGCAAATAAAACGTAAAAAGGCGCAACGTTACTGGTGCTATCTCGCTCAAGCGAGATTCTACTCGCTTGAGTGAAATCCTGATGGAGATCAAGTAGAAGAGGATTTCACTAATGGAGGAAGAGGCCATCCACCCAAGCATTTAAAATTCTTCTTACTAGTCTTCTTAAAAAGTAGAACATTTTGGGTTCTCTTGAAAATTCAAAAGATAGTAGTATAAATAAATCTTTGTAAATACTCTTGTATAAATTTGTAAATAATATAGAAATAGCCTTAGGAGTATGCCAAAGAGGAAAACCAAAAAGAAACCTCTAAATGTAAGGCATTTTAGGCACTTTCTTTAGGAAAAAGTGGAAAAAGTGACTCTTCTACTCCTTTCTCTCTTAGGCACTAGAAGGAGCTAGAAGAGTGACTCTTCCCACTCCTTTCCCTTTGTAACATGTCCAGCCCTCCTTATTATAAATAGAAGTGCTTGGTTCTTAATAATACAAGTTGAAAGTTAGAAGTAAAGAAACTATCTTGAAATTGAGAGAGAGTGAGTTTGTGAGAATTGTCTCTTCTTCTCCTCCATGTCTTATCTTGTGAGCTTTGGAGACTCTCAAGTGGCGGCACCACCTACTCATCTTGGAAGAGCCATCCTCCAAGTGGCGTGAACACATCTCTAAAAAGGCTACAACCACATAAGTCATTTCTATTCATCTTCTAAAAATACCCATTTTTGTTCAACTTGTTTGTGTTCAATTTCAATCGGTTCATTCTCTTCCTTGTGATGTCCTCTTTCATTTGATGTATTGTTCTTCCATTTTAATCGCTGCAAACATGTTATATCAATCTGTTTTCTATTCGGCTTCCATGAATACCCATGTTCATGATGTTTTCTTGAATTTCCATTAGTTGGTCTAGTTCTTGTTGTGTTTCTATTACTAGTTTCAATTCTTGTTGTGTTCTTGTTTTAATTCTTGTTTCCTTATACTGTTTTCGTGTGGTTACTGCACTTTGGTTGTTGTTCTTGAATTACCCATTCATATTCCATTTTTATCTTACACTACAAGTTACCTATTCATGTGTTTTTAGTATGAACCTTTGTTTTCTTGAATAGAAACTCTATTAATTGTTCTTTAGAATTTTGATCCTAATTCTTGAAAGTGTCATGAATACAATGAAACCTATATCAACTCAACCCAAACCAAGAAAGGTTCATAAGAGACTCACATCAGATCCATTGGTGGTTTCTTGGCTTTTTGCGAATTTGGACAACTTTGGTGAGTTGATGCATTCCAACTTTCTCTTTTTGGCTTTGTATATTTTCTTTTGCCCAATCATCTCCATTCTCTCCTAGAATCCTAATATTAACAACAAATTTGGGAATAAATCGTTCCTGTTCAATTATAAATCACAAAATATGTAAAATGATATAAATTCATAAATTAGAAGTTATTTTATACTCATTTCAGCAATTAATACTCATAAGTGCCTATATTTTAATATGAAATATTATTGAAATTTGACACTTATCAGTTATCATTTAATCCTGTTTTCCCAAACAATATGCTCAAAATTCAAGATTCCATCGGATTAATTGTAAATATTGAGGGGAAATATGGAGCAACAACAATGTTATGAAATCCATATGCCTTACTTATATGGTCATCTCGTTGTGCAAACAAATGCAAACTAGTTCAAACATGACTGATAGTTCATGATAGATAACCACTTTTTTCCAATACTCAGTGTACAACTTTCAATACTATTATTTTAATAAATTTTTATATTATTTAAATGTAAATTTATTTTTTATTATAATTTTATTTTTACAATTTTACATCGTATACAATTATGACGGGTTTCTCAAGGTATATTTTTGGTGATAATAATATTAATTGTCAAAATATGGGACCCTTAAAGTAATGGTCCTCGCTGGTAAAGGACAATGAGTTCTGAGATATGTTTGATATGTCTATTCTTGTATTGATATGTTTCATGAGATTCCAGATGGTTGGAATATGTGTCATCTTGTTAGATGAAAGTATTAAATTGGAGCGTGTGTTATTGTAATACACGTACTTTAAGATTTCTTTGAAACCTAAACAGTAAAATACACTTACTTTAAGAGCCTCGTGGATCGATTGGGTTCACATATTACTGCATTCTTTCCTAATAAATTGATTGATGTACAGAGGTTGCTTTATGTGTTTGAATGTGCAGGGAAGCTGAAAATTGATCCACAGAGGAAAACAATGGATTCTTCTTCTTTGCACATAGGAATGTTTCCATGGTTTGCCATGGGACATTTAACTCCATTTCTCCACCTCTCCAACAAGTTAGCAAAGAGGGGACACAAAATCTCCTTCTTCATCGCCAGAAGAACACAATCCAAGTTAGAGCAATTCAACCTCTTCCCAGATCTCATTACCTTTTTCCCTATCGATGTTCCTCATGTTGAAGGTCTTCCTCATGGTGCAGAAACCACTTCCGATGTGCCTATTTCTTTACATCCACTGCTTATGACAGTAATGGACCGCACTGAGAGGAATATAGAGCTTCTCCTCCTAGATTTAAAGCCGCAAATTGTTTTCTTTGACTTCACATATTGGCTACCAAACATCACTTCTCGCTTGGGGATCAAATCCCTTCAATACATCGTTGTTAACCCTGCCACATTATCTTACACTACAGTCCCTCCAAGGATGAACCACAAGGGTAGCTTAACTGAATTTGACCTTATGCAACCCCCTCTTGGTTACCCTGTATCATCTATCAAACTTCAGGCACATGAAGCTAAGTTTCTTGCTTCAATGAGGAACTTGGAGTTTGGTAGTGGTGTTCTCTTTCATGACCGCATCTATAGTGGTCTAACCATATCAGATGCAATTGGGTTCAAAGGTTGTAGAGAAATTGAAGGGCCTTATGTTGACTACCTTGCAGAGCAGTTTGGGAAGTCAGTTGTCCTTTCAGGACCCATCATACCTGAGCCACCTAACACGGTTTTGGAGGAAAAATGGAGATCATGGCTTGGAAGTTTCAAGGATGATTCTGTGGTTTTCTGTTCCCTTGGGAGTGAATGGAAACTACCACATGGTCAATTCCAAGAACTGTTGTTGGGTCTTGAACTTACAGGACTTCCATTCTTGGCAGCTGTGATTTGGGTTTGAGACAATTGAAGCTGCACTCCCAGAAGGGTTTAAGGAAAGAGTTGAAGGGAGAGGGATTGTCCACAGTGGATGGATACAACAGCAGTTGATTTTGGAGCACTCATCAGTGGGTTGCTTCATAACACACTGTGGAACTGGTTCATTAACTGAGGGACTAGTGAATAAGTGCCAAATGGTGTTCCTACCACAACTAAATGGTGATCAAATCATTAATGCAAGGATGATGGGTAGGAACTTGAAGGTTGGGGTTGAAGTGGAGAAGGGTGAAGAAGATGGCTTGGTCACAAAGGAGAGAATAAGCAAAGCAGTGAAAATTGTGATGGATGAAGAGAATGAGGTTGGCAGAGAAGTCAGGGAAAATCATGCAAAATGGAGGAATTTCTTAGTAAGCAATGATTTAGAGTCCATTTGTGTCGACAACTTTTGTGAAAAACTTTAACATCTACTCGAGTAAATTTTTAAATTTTAAAAGTTATTAAAAAATGTGACTGTGTGGAAGGATTAATAAAGTCTATTTATGTTATAACTTTTGTCAAAAGCTTCAAGATCTACTTCAGTAAATTTTGAAGTTTTAAAAGTTATTAAAAAATGTGACTATGTCGAAGGATTAATAAAGTTGATTTGTGTTGATAAATTTTGTGAAAAACTTCAAGATCTACTCGAGTAAATTTTCAAGTTTTAGAAGTTATTAAAAAATGTGACTATCAAAGGATTAATAAAGTCCATTTGTGTTGATAATTTTTGTCAAAAGCTTCAAGATCTGCTTGGATAAATTTTCAAGTTTTAAAAGTTATTAAAAAAATGTGACTATGATGAAGGATTAATAAATGTTCGAGAGATTACTCTTTAATTCTTATTCAGCAATACCTTAAATATGTTTTCTTCTCTTGGATTATGTTTCTAGTTTATATTTTAGATTTTTTTATTAAAAAAACTATTGAAATAATTTTTTATCAATATTTTTTACATGACAAACAAATTTTTAATATAAACTATATTATAATATCATAATATCTACATCATAATGAGTAAATATGAAATATTTTAATATCATAATTTATATTAGAATTTTTTCACATAACATTTATTCTAATATTTTTCTTATTGCAAATATACTATGAAATATAGATTTTGGACTTGGAAAAAAATTCAATTTCACGTAAAACTATAGAATCAAAAGACATATTAAACCCATTAAAAAAATCTTACTTTTGTAAATTTGTTTTTTTGGCTATTTATATTACATCTATTTAAGAATTTTACCATGTTTATGTTTTGATAATTTATTTTTTTATGAACATAAAATATACTTTTCAAATTATTCGATATGTTTATATTATTAGTTAAATTTTTTATTTTAATTTAAAATAACATTTAATGTAAAAAATGGATAAAATATCAGTTGGATTTGAAAATGTAAAACATATATATTAAATAATTTTCTAAACTGGATTATTTAAATTTTCCTTTAGTCTTTGCACCTATGTTAAATTTAGCAAGAAGATTTATTTCAGAGTAATATAAAAGTGCTAATATATATATATATATATATATATATATATATATATATATATATATATATATATATATATATATTCTTCTTTAAGAATCTTTTATTGAACGCTTTGTTTATCTATTTCGAAGGCTTTAATCATATTAAGCATATATACTAAAATTAAATCTAATAGGTAAACCATGTCTTCTCGCTGACTTGTAATTGTTTTATTTTTTTTTTTATTTATATTTATGAGTTAACTTATATTACAAGAAAATATTAAATAAAAATTTATTTTAAAGATTAAGAATAATTAATTATTATATTTACTATGTTATAGACCAAATATTTATTAATATATAAAATAATTTTATTATTAATAAAACTTTATAAACTAGTTTTTAAATTGATATCTAATTAGTTATCAATTTTAAAATTTAAATTAATTAATGACTAAAACCTTATAGTTAATTAGATACCAATTTAAAAATTAGTTTATAAATTTTTATTAATAGTAGAAACTACTTTAAATATGAATAACTTTTTAGTTTATAAAATAATATTTAATTTAGTTAATATAGTAATTATTTTTTTAAATTAATTTATATTTATTAATTTTCTTATAGTATTAATAAGGTTTTGTGTAATATTTTTTAATGATAATTTTCTAAAGATAACAAACTAATCCTATTTAGTTAGCTTATATTTTTCTATTTAGGATTTTGGATATTTTTCTTAATATATTAAATAAGGATTTAATTATAATATTAAAAATAAAATATGATGCACAATTAAGACATCATTACAAGAAAATCATTAAATAGTAATTAAATTTAGAAACAAAAAATAATTAGTTATTATATTGACTAAATTATACTAATTTAGAGACTAAAAGATTATTGATATCTAATGTAGTTTCTATTATTAATAAAATATTATTAAATGGTTCCTAAATTGATATCTAAATTAACTACTAAAGTTAAAGTTTTAGCTACTAATATTTTAGATTCTAAATTAGTCTCTAAAAGACTATTAAATACTAATTTAGAACATAAGTAGTTAGTAGTTAAAACCTTGTTAACTAATAGTTAGATACCAATTATTTAAATTTTTATTAATAATAAAAACTATTTTAGATAAGAATAATTTTTTTGTTTGTAAAATGATTTCTAATCTATTCAATATAGTGACTAATTATATTTTGGTCTCTAAAGTTAGTTTCTATTTAATGATTTTCTTATAGTACATATTAGAAATTTCTTAATTATTTTTTGTCCCTTGCTTTATTAGGTTTTGTCTATCGATTTTTTAGTCAATATAATGACTAATTATTTTATTTTTTAAAATTATTTTTTATTTAATAATTTTCTTTTATAGTACATATTAGGAATTTCTTAATTATTTTTTTCCCTTATTAGGTTGTGTCTCTAGATTTCTATACATGGAGTTATAAGGATTATGGTTTCATTGAAAATTTCATAATTTGAACTGTGTTTTGTAACGCCCCTCAATATCTTATTCATTTTTTTTATAATAAAATAAAGGTAAAACAATAATATCAAAAATTAACATAGGTATATATAATATAATTCATCCATTCCATACATTGTATCTCAAAATAACATCCCTTTTCTGGGGAATTTTAATACATCTCCATCAGGAGTTTTCAAAATAAAATAAAATACAGCATTCAAGACAGACGATCCCTTCCTCCAAAATGCTCACTGAGGAGCTCTACTACCTGCAACATCATCTACTCCCGTGTAAATTATACACGATCATCACAGTTTTAAGAAAACAAAACACAAAACAAAACACAGGGGTAAGCTAACTATTTTAAAAACTTTAAATATGAAACTTGATATCATCATAAACCATCATTTTTCATTTCACACACTTCACAATTTCACATCCACGTAATCAGCAATATTCACAATTTCATAACTTCATCACGTGTCTATCATTTCACATAACCATCAAGTGTCTACCAATAATTTCAATATTCATCTTTCTCACGTCAGAATTTCCACTGACTCACAACACGTAGACACTTGACTCTACTTCCGGAAGACTCGTGCGTTGAACTTAGCATCCAGAGACCTGCACCTGTCATACTACACCACTGTGAATCCACACAGGGTCGCTGTGAATCCACACAGCCATGCGCATAAATAATCTCAATATCATCACTCTCCCAGTATGACAGGGTTAATCCATATAACAGGTCAAGTCAGTTATCTTTCAAACGACTTACCCATACATATGAACCTCCTTCGACTCTCACCAACTGAATAACTTCATCTATGTGATTCCATCATATCAGTAGAGTCAGGATCGTCTCATTCATAGGATACTCACAGATTAATACACCCTCATAACAATCTCAACACGGTATTTCCTTTCCTGAAAATACTATGTCTTGACCACATTTTCACATCATTCCATATTCATACAACACATCCATGAACGATTCAATCATATCATATTTTCAACCGTTTCTAAACAATCCAAATCATACCAAAGTTCAAGATTTCGAAAATCATATGCATTTCACAGCATCTACTATATAAAAAAAAAAACCACATTTCAATCTCAAACAAATTCCGATCCACACATAAAAACAGAGCATCGTGCAAGAAAGTTTGAAACCGGCGACCACGTCGCCCCAACTTCAGAATCTTCTAGCCTACGGTTGTTATTGAAAATAAAGCTAGCTTCCCTTACCTGGACTTGCGTAAAAACTCACTAAGAGCTCCAAACCCACCGAAACTTAAAGATGTCCTAACCTGCACCATGGAGCCTTAATCACAAAACTGACTATACTACTCATTTTCTACGTTAATAGAGACGATTTCTGAAGCTAAGAGAGTCGCATGCAACGCCTATGAAGAGGCAACCCTCTCAAGTTCAGAATCGACTCGAAAAACAGAGTAAAACGACTTACTCTGTTTTAGCATCCTGATCGGAAAACTTGCAGAGAAAAACGCCACAGTCCAATGGTAGTCGCCGTCGTCAAACTGGTGAGGGAGGCGTCCGTGATGTTGAGAGAAGGAGGAGAAAGGAGAAAGGGAACAAAATGAGCTTATTCCCTTAGCTATTATGGTCGAACGGCTCTGTAGCCTTCACTGTCATCACCCACTCTGCGGGAAAGCTTGCGTGCACGTTTCCTCGAACAGAATGGCCACGTGGGTCTCTGCGCACACCAACTATGGGTTACCTGCCCTACCAAAACTCTGACGCCAACGACTCTGGGCGCCCTAACTGTCTACGTGTCGCGCCTGCAGAACGCCTTCGCTGGAAGCCTGGGTCCCACCTTATCTGCGTATAACAGGACCCCCTGATGAGAAGGAACCGATGACTGATCTCGCGATGACTATCCACCGATGTCTCACCCTGGAAGACGACCGATGTCTCACCCTGGCAGACGACTGATGTCTCATCCTGGCAAATGACCGATGTGTCCCTTATCATGGCAGACAACCGATGTGTAAATTTCTAGATCCTTACATTCTGCCCAACAAGAAAAATTTTCGTCACCGAAAATTGACTTACCAGGAAAAGAGGTAGGGATAGGCTTCTCTCATGGTTTCTTCTAATTCCCAAGTTGAATCACCAGATGTGTCATCCCACACCACCTTTACCATGTTGATGGTCTTGCCTCTGAGCTGTTTACTCTGCTGATCGTCAATCCTAACTGGTTTCGCTTCAAACGACAAGTTATCCCTGATATGCACATCGTCCACTTCCAACACGTGACTAGGGTCTGCAAGATACTTCCTTAGTTGTGATACGTGAAAGACATTATGCAGATTTGCTAATTGGGGAGGTAGAGCAATCTCGTAAGCCACTGGACCGATCCTCCTTAGAATCTGATATGGTCCAACAAACTTAGGAGACAACTTCTTCGATTTGATAGCTCGTCCTACACCCTTGGTCGGTGTCACTCTCATAAACACATGATCCCCAGCAGCAAACTCCAAAGGTTTTCTCCTCTGATCTGCATAGGATTTCTGCCAACTTTGAGAAGTTTTCATTCTGGCTTTTATCTGTTTCACCTTCTCGGTTGTCTGTTGAATCAACTCTGGCCCGACCAAGACTGCTTCGCCCTCCTGGTACCAACATAAAGGAGTTATGCATTTCCTCCCATACAAGGCTTCATATGGTGCCATCCCAATACTGGCGTGGTAACTATTATTATAAGTAAACTCCACCAGCGGCAACATCTCATCCCAGCTTCCCAATTGATCCAAGACACACGTCCTCAGCAGATCTTCCAAGGACTGGATCATTCTCTCCGACTGTCCATCCGTTTGAGGATGATATGCCGAGCTCATCCTCAACTTAGTTCCCAGAGAATCTTGTAAGGTCTGCCAAAACCGTGAAGTGAACCTGGGATCTCTATCCGAAACAATGCTGGAAGGCACTCCATGCAACCTAACAATTTCCTTGATGTACAACTGAGCCAACTTGGCCATGGATATCCTCAAATTAACTGGAAGAAAGTGAGCACTCTTTGTCAGTCGATCAACTATGACCCAGATTGCATCATGACCCCTTACCGATCTAGGTAAATGGGTAACAAAATCCATGGCAATGCTGTCCCATTTCCATTCAGGAATATCCAATTGCTGTAACAAACCACCAGGCCTTTGATGTTCTACCTTCGCCTTCTGACATGTCAAGCAGGTAGCAACATACCGAGCTATTTCTTTCTTCATGCCCGACCACCAAAAAGACTCCTTTAATTCTCGGTACATCTTATTCATACCTGGGTGTAAACTAAGATGACTCTTGTGGCCTTCCTCTAGGATCATCTTCTTCAACTCCTCATTTGCAGGTATGCAAATTCTGCCATTAAATCTCAAGATTCCATCTTTTCCCATCACAAAGTCTTTGGCCCGATCTGTACCTAGTAATTCCACAATACGCTTCAGGCTAAGATCCTCTAATTGCTTCTCCTTTATCGTTCCAATGAAATCATTAGTTATAGTTAACTTACTGCAACTAATATGATTAACATGGAATTCTACTCCAAAGTTTAAATCTCTGAACTGCTCGATCAACTTCTGCTCTTCAATCATCATGGTTGATACTTGTATTGATTTTCTACTCAAAGCATCTGCCACTACATTCGCCTTCCCTGGATGATACATCAATTGGAAATCATAATCCTTTAGAAACTCCATCCATCTTCTTTGTCTCATATTTAACTCCTTCTGATCAAACAGATATTTCAGGCTTTTATGGTCACTAAACACCTGAAACCGAGCTCCATACAAATAATGCCTCCAAATCTTCAAGGCAAACACCACAGCCGCCAACTCTAAGTCATGAGTAGGATAGTTTCTCTCATGAACTTTAAGTTGCCTTGAAGCATATGCAACTACTCTTTTCTCTTGAATCAAAACACATCCCAAACCCTGATGTGAAGCATCACAGTAAACCTCAAAAGGTTTTCCTATATCCGGGATCACTAACACCGGAGCACTAGTCAATCTCTTCTTTAGCTCCATGAAACTCTGCTCACATTTGTCAGTCCAAGCAAAAGGTTGATCTTTGCGAGTTAACTGAGTCAAAGGAGCTACTACCCTGGAAAAATCTTCAATGAACCTCCGATAGTAGCCAGCTAGACCCACAAAACTCCTTATCTCCGTGACTATCTTAGGACGTTCCCACTGAAGCACTACCTTTACTTTGGCTGGATCCACTGAGATCCCCTGAGCAGATATTACATGTCCTAAGAAGTTGACTTCCTTCAGCCAGAACTCACACTTAGAGAACTTAGCATATAATTGCTTCTCCCTCAGAATCTCCAACACTGTCTTCAGATGTTCTTCATGTTCTTCCTTGGTCCTTGAATAGATAAGTATGTCGTCTATAAAGACTACAACAAACTTATCCAAGAAAGGACGAAAAATCCTATTCATGTAGTCCATGAATAGAGCTGGAGCATTTGTTACTCCAAACGGCATCACCACATACTCATAGTGTCCATAACGAGACCTAAATGCCGTCTTCTGAACATCTTCAGCCTTTACCAAAATTTGGTGGTATCCCGTTCTCAGATCAATCTTTGAGAACACCGAGCCTTCATGCAATTGATCCATCAAATCGTCAATTCTAGGCAGAGGATACTTATTCTTGATGGTCAACTTATTCAACTGTCTGTAATCTACACACAGCCGAGACCTTCCATCCTTTTTCTTAACTAGAAGCACTGGAGCCCCCCATGGAGATACATTGGGTCTAATGAATTGTTTCTCCAACAACTCTTCCACTTGCTTCTTTAATTCTATCAACTCAGCTGGAGCCATTCTGTAAGGTGCCATTGACACTGGTCCAGCTCCAGGTACCAAATCAATAGAGAATTCCACTTCTCTCTTAGGAGGTAATCCAGGTATTTCTTCTGGAAATACATCCATGAAATCCTTCACCACATGTATACTGCCCATATCTTCTTCATTCTTCACTTCCATTTGAGCTAGGATCACAAAGCACCTCGCCCCTTCTTTCAACTCCGACCACACATGCTGAGCATATATCACGTCTGACTCTTTGAGATCTAGAAACACCACCTTCTGTCTACCGCAATCTATGAGAATGTGATTGGCAGATAGCCAATCCATTCCTAGGATAACATCCAGATCCTGAAGAGGTAGACAGATCAAATTTACTTTGAACCTGCGTCCCTCTACTATCACTGGACATTCAGAGCAAACTGTGGAGGTCAAAACCTGCCCTAATGCAGGTGTAGAGACCAACAGTTCAAACGGCAACTCCTTCACTAGAAGGCCCAACTCGGCCGCATACAAACGTGACACAAAAGAGTGTGTCGCTCCAGAATCAAACAAGGCTTTTACACTTCTACCAGCTATAAAACAAACACCTTGCACCAAGTTACCTGACTGAGACGCCTCAGCTCCTGTCATAGCAAACACTCTCCCTACTGCTTGAGGTCTACTGCCTTCATTCCTCAACTACTGAGAACCAACGGATTGAGTCATCCTATTCCTACTAGGACAATCTCTAGAAATGTGTCCCATCTTTTGGCATGTGAAACATCTGGGTTTCCATGTTTGTTGCTGCTGAAACTGGGGCGGAACTGCTCCTGCTCTATGTTGTGGAGGTCTAGCGTAAGGCTTATTTCGTGGATGCTGCACCTTGGCCTTCCCACTGGAAGAACCCCCTGGGTGTGATCTGATCACCCTGGAATCACTCTTTTCCAGGGTCTCCACCATCTTTGCCTTCTCCACTAAAGCATGAAACTCCCTGATGCACATAGGTGCTATGGTCCTCTTCAACTCATGCTTTAATCCTTCTTCAAACTTCCTACACCTCCAACCCTCAGAGGTAGCTTGGGTATAAAATCGGGCTAGGTATTCAAACCGAGCAGCATAAGCGTTCACGGACATCTCTCCCTGCTCCAACCTTAGAAATTCAGCTTCCTTCGCAAACCTTGCACTATCTGGGAAGTATTTCTCTAGAAACCTCACCCTGAAGCTTTCCCAATCTGACACTTCCTCTCGAGCTTCCATCATCTGTTGAGTTCCCATCCACCAGAACTCGGCTTCTCCAGATAGCAGATAGGTAGCAAACACCAATTTCCTATCTTCAGGGCAGGATGTTGCCTTGAAGATTTTCTCTAACCCCCTGATCCACTGATCGGCTTGATCAGGAGTAGCATTCCCACTGAACTTGGGTGGGTTGTGCCTCATGAACTTAGTCAGTCCCATCTGCTCCTGGGGCTGACCGACGTGGGAAGCTGTTGCAGCCAATCTAGCAGTCTCCCAATGATGCATTGTAGCCTGATGATTCTGAGCCATTGCCGCATTCTGTTGCTGGATAGCACTTGCCATCATCTCAATGGCCCTGACTATCTGGCTCATTTCCGCAGAAGGTTGGGGAGGGGTAGGCGGTCTAGGAGCCATTTTTCTCTGTATAAGATTAGGAAACTATTATTCTCTAATCATATTCCTATAAAATGAACTTGATAAAGAATCAATTCATCTAGAAGGCAACATCTAGATCTTAAAAAGGCCAGCATCTCAAATTCATCTAGAATTTGAGTTTATCAACAAGATCATAATGCTTATAATATAAAGCATAACACCAAAATAATTACTGTGTAAAACTATCAATCAAAAGACAACTTGCCATCAAATACAAAACACTTAACAAAATGAAATAAATCACATCAGAATTCAATATATGCTAAACATCAAACTTTTAGAATTAAGATTGAGAATCATCTCGATCCAGTTATGAGTGTGCACCCTCACTACTTTATCAAGATCCTTTCATTCTTAATACTAAAATTTTCATTTATAGCACATATTTACTGAAGCACACCAAGATTTCAATCAGAAAACATTTGAAAACCTTTCACTATAGCTTTAATTAAGACTATAATAATTACTTATAAACAGAAGAAACATAATGAACCCACTATCCGCAGGTCGTCCTAAGGACGAACTGCTCTGGTACCATTAAATGTAACGCCCCTCAATATCTTATTCATTTTTTTTATAATAAAATAAAGGTAAAACAATAATATCAAAAATTAACATAGGTATATATAATATAATTCATCCATTCCATACATTGTATCTCAAAATAACATCCCTTTTCTAGGGAATTTTAATACATCTCCATCAGGAGTTTTCAAAATAAAACAAAATACAACATTCAAGACAGACGATCCCTTCCTCCAAAATGCTCACTGAGGAGCTCTACCACCTGCAACATCATCTGCTCCCGTGTAAATTATACACGATCATCACAGTTTTAAGAAAACAAAACACAAAACAAAACACAGGGGTAAGCTAACTGTTTTAAAAACTTTAAATATGAAACTTGATATCATCATAAACCATCATTTTTCATTTCACACACTTCACAATTTCACATCCACGTAATCAGCAATATTCACAATTTCATAACTTCATCACGTGTCTATCATTTCACATAACCATCAAGTGTCTACCAATAATTTCAATATTCATCTTTCTCACGTCAGAATTTCCACTGCCTCACAACATGTAGACACTTGACTCTACTTCCGAAAGACTCGTGCGTTGAACTTAGCATCCAGAGACCTGCACCTGTCATACTACACCATTATGAATCCACACAGGGTCGCTGTGAATCCACACAGCCATGCGCATAAATAATCTCAATATCATCACTCTCCTAGTATGACAGGGTTAATCCATATAACAGGTCAAGTCAGTTATCTTTCAAACGACTTACCCATACATATGAACCTCCTTCGACTCTCACCAACTGAATAACTTCATCTATGTGATTCCATCATATCAGTAGAGTCAGGATCGTCTCATTCACAGGATACTCACAGATCAATACACCCTCATAACAATCTCAACACGGTATTTCCTTTCCTGAAAATACTATGTCTTGACTACATTTTCACATCATTCCATATTCATACAACACATCCATGAACGATTCAATCATATCATATTTTCAACCGTTTCTAAACAATCCAAATCATACCAAAGTTCAAGATTTCGAAAATCATATGCATTTCACAGCATCTACTATATAAAAAAAAAAACCACATTTCAATCTCAAACAAATTCCGATCCACACATAAAAACAGAGCATCGTGCAAGAAAGTTTGAAACCGGCGACCACGTCGCCCCAACTTCAGAATCTTCTAGCCTACGGTTGTTATTGAAAATAAAGCTAGCTTCCCTTACCTGGACTTGCGTAAAAACTCACTAAGAGCTCCAAACCCACCGAAACTTAAAGATGTCCTAACCTGCACCATGGAGCCTTAATCACAAAACTGACTATACTACTCATTTTCTACATTAACAGAGACGATTTCTGAAGCTAAGAGAGTCGCATGCAACGCCTATGCAGAGGCAACCCTCTCAAGTTCAGAATCGACTCGAAAAATAGAGTAAAACGACTTACTCTGTTTTAGCATCCTGATCGAAAAACTTGCAGAGAAAAACGCCACAGTCCAGTGGTAGTCGCCGTCGTTAAACTGGTGAGGGAGGCGTCCGTGACGTTGAGGGAAGGAGGAGAAAGGAGAAAGGGAACGAAATGAGCTTATTCCCTCAGCTATTATGGTCGAACGGCTCTGTAGCCTTCACTGCCATCACCCACTCTGCGGGAAAGCTTGCGTGCACGTTTCCTCGAACAGGATGGCCACGTGGGTCTCTGCGCACACCAACTCTGGGTTACCTGCCCTACCAAAACTCTGACGCCAACGACTCTGGGCGCCCTTACTGTCTATGTATCGCGCCTGCAGAACGTCTTCGCTGGAAGCCTGAGTTCCCAGCTTATCTGCATATAACAGGACCCCTCGATGAGAAGGAACCGATGACTGATCTCGCGATGACTATCCACCGATGTCTCACCCTGGAAGACGACCGATGTCTCACCCTGGAAGACGACCGATGTCTCACCCTGGCAGACGACTGATGTCTCATCCTGGCAAACGACCAATGTGTCCCTCATCATGGCAGACGACCGATGTGTAAATTTCTAGATCTTACATGTTTAAGTAAAATGACAAGAACCCTATTTGTCTCGTCATTTACGAAGACATTATAACAATAATTTTGTATCCCAAATGGTTCTCAAAATGGTGAATAGAGAGAGTAAAGATGCATAATGGAAAATGCTTTGAAAAAATGGATTATAGCTAATCTATTACTATAAATAAATATCAATTATTTATTAAAAACCGAATCTAAAGTGGACTTTGTAGGAAATTTTTTAATTCGAAATTGTTTATTGATGGGTAAAAGAATCATATGTGTTATTATATTATAAACATTTCACATAATAAAAAATATAGTCAAATTATAATAAATAAGTATCTACAAATATTATTTTATTGAGTTGATTTTATAAAAATAGTTAAATTTAAATTTGTTATTTACTATAATATTAGAATCATTAGAAATTTGTTTAATTAAGATTAGTTAAAACTATTGTATTACTCCTTATCAAATTTTCTTCCATTTTTCCATTTAATATTCTCAATATAAAAGAGTAAGATAATTTGAGAATATTAAAATGAATATTTTGAGAATCATATTTAAAAATTTAAAAGAAATTTAATAATTTTGTAGTATTTAAAAAATCAATTAGTTTATAATAATTTGAAGTAGTGTAATTAACGATTAAAATAATTTAACAAAAGTATCCTAAATCCTAGCTCATCACGAAGCACACGACAGTTACAACAATATTCTCAACTACTTCATTGGAATAATTTATATTAAAATATTGATATAATTACCTTATTCGTTCTTACATTTAAGGTCAATATTCAATTTAATATAGTAGTTTTTAAAAAAATCAATTTGGTCCCTATATTTTTTAAAATGTATATAAATTGGTCATTTCCATTAAGTCGCACCTTAGGACGCCAAATGTTGTTTATGTGACAGATAGATGAGACTAAGAGATGTGACGTGTACATCTTTTTTCTCTTCTCTCTCTCCTCCACTTTCCACCACCATCTTTTTTCTTTTCTCTCTCTCCTCCACCTTCCACCATCACCCTTTTTCCTTTTCTCCCTCTCTCCTCCACCATCTTCCATGTCAGATTTGCATATTGAAAAGTGCTATGAAGGATAAAAAAAAGGTTTATGGAGCAAATGGAAGAGTTCATTTGAGCGGTCCTCTCGGAGTGTGCTTGGAGGTGTTAAGGTTGGAATGGAATTGGGAAAAGTTGTGAGAAAAGTTGTGATCCAAGTTGTAAATCCCCTCGCCCCCTCTTTTTCCCCGACAATGGTGCCACTATCTTCAAGTTTGACAGGCCAGGCTTGTTCTACTTCATTAGTGGGGTTCGTGGTCACTGTGACAAAGGGCTGAAGATGATCATCAACGTCTTGGATATAAAGGCAACACCCTTACCCCAATATGCAAATGAAAGTGAACCAAAGCCAGATAAAAAAAGTGGAGTTGTTGAACTGACTCCTATGAGGATAATAACAACATCCACACTTTTTGTTATGTTAACCTTCTTGCTTCAGCTTTATGTTTGATTCTTGTGTGTTATTAGAGTCTTAGGTTTGTGAGTAGCAGTCTATTTGTTATTTTGGTCATGTGTCAAGAAGGATTGGACTTCATTATTAGTTAATGTTTGTAAGGGTTAAAATGTTTCCTTTCTGAGTTGATATAGATTATTCCTTTGACTCAACCTGATTTACATTAATCATGAGATATATAAACATTAAAATAAGCAAATGAAAAAACTTAACATACAATTTTGAACCGATTCAAATCTTCGGAAGTTCTTCCAATGCTGAATATAAACAAAAATTTAGTAATTTATAATAATTAAAAATTAACTGATGTCTTTTAACTACATTATTTGATTTAAAAAATAAATAAATTTCTTAAACTGTCTTTCATTGGAATTTGATGTATAAATAAGTCATTAGAAGTAAAATTTCAATTAAATAAAATAATCTTATTAAATATAATAAAGGTAATTAAAACCTACGTATATCTGAAGCAACATCAAACAATTATTTTTCTTATTTTAAGACTGAAAGCATTACAGATTACCATACTAAAAAAACCAATGGTTGTACTCAGGTATTAGCATTATTCCTTGCTTTTTTCAATAAAAATTTCATTAATATTACAGTTCAAGAATGAGCATACAAATTTTAAGGTGAAGAACTACTCGCTTCAATAATCTAATAATGTTTGACTAATTTACACAACACAATACATCTGTGACAAAATTTAGGCTATATGCAAAAAATTGTGGGTGTGGCAAAAGAAGATGCAGAGAAACCCACAGAATAAAGCAGCATGTCTTGCTAGTGCCTCACAAACTGTCGTCTGTCATCAGCAGTTCTCTTTCCATAAGGATTGTTGTCGTTGAATTCGTGTCTACTTCCATCAGCCTTACACATTTTATTCCTTTGCTTACTGTTGTTTATGTTCAGTGTCACGTTTGGTGGGTTTGAGAAACAAAACGAAGAAGCAACAACTTGCTCAAGTACCAAAATTGGTAATTAATTATCATGTAGTATGATACACGCTATACTATTCAAATAATATGAATTATATATAAGTAATAACTATTTATGGTGGAGGAGAAAAGGGAAAAGGGTGGTGGTGGAAGGTGGAGGAGAGAGAGAAAAGGGAAAATAGTGGTGGTGTAAGGTGGAGAAGAGAGGGAGAAAAGGGAAAAGGTGGAACTTGACATGTCACATCTCTCAATCTCATCTCTCTGTCACATAAGTCGTGTTTGACGTCGTAAGATACAATTTAACAGAAAGATCAATTTATATATATTTTAAAAAACATAGGGACCAAATTAATATTTTTAAAAACTATTATACTAAATTGAATATTGACCTTAAATGTAAGGACAAATAAGGTAATTATACCAAAAATATTTTATCTTTCTTCTACTTTTCTCCAATTTATTTTCTTCATTCATTTATTTTAGACACTTTATCACTTTCTTTAGAGTAATATCTTTATTTTGAATTTTTTTTAAACATTCAATTTATAAAAAAATACCAGATGAACCTATAACTAAAAGAATCTATCATGAAGGATGAAATGTCAATACTTATAGGATATCTTTAGTTTTGTTGACAAAAATTCATCAAAAATAAATATACAATGAACTATTTTTTTAATTTGTAAGAATATGAGTAATACCAAAAAAATCAACACTACAAGAAAAACAATTGACACTAAAAAAAAAAGTAAATCAACTTAACATCCCATGATACTAAAAGTATCAATGCTAATTCAATAACATCCATCTTGCATGACATATGCATGTAACATCCGCTTAGATAACGCTAAGATTAATGTTATGGTGATATAAATATAATATTTATTTAAGAGAATATTGGTAAAGTTGAGTGAAAAATTAAAAAGTTTATAATTTATTACAATATAACATCAATTTAGACTACATTAAAAATATATAATATATTTATTTTTTACAAAGTTTTCCTAACATCCTACATGATGACACACCATCTAATTGGAAGCCACACAAGCCTCAATAATTAAACATTAAAGTTCTAACATCTCAACAAAATTACAACTTCCAACTTGCAAGAATTCAAGAAAGCTACATTACAACTTCCAACATTAAAGTTGAAAACATTATAATTGGCTAAAAATGATGTTTGAATTCAATTAAAAGCCACATTACAACTTCCAACTTACATAAGTTACATAGAGTGCAATATACACATTATCACTTAACCAATATTGTATCTAAAGCTTAAACAAATAAATTTGTTTAAAATTTAATAGTCACGTAAGGTTTGAAAAGAGAAAAAAATATTTGAAATGATTTACTCACACAGGAATTTGAAGAGAGGGATCACAAGAACCCAAACATCCACTGAAATCAATCAATTGAAAGAAAATAAAATATGTGAAACCGATGCATCAAATTAAAAAAATGTATAATATATAAACAAAAGTAAAGTAGAAGGAGCAATAACTAAAGAACATTTAAGATAGAGAAAAGAGAAAATGAAGCAATTTTTTTTTAAAACAAATACAAATCTTAGAACCTTAATAAGCCTGAAGCCTATAATTGAACAACATAGATTGGGAAAACATAAGGAAAACGTAGCCATTTCCATTAAACTTTAATGCAATTATAATTGCTATCTATTAAATGATTTTTACTCACTCATTTAAGATATTTTAGATTGTTTGATCTATTCTATAAAAACATTTAAAAAAAAACTAAAAAAAAATAACTTCATAGATTAAAAATTCTTTTGTCGTAGACAAAACATTAATTGTCACATTGCAAATAAACACACATTTGCATAAAAGATGACTTACAAAAGCTTTTACCACTAACACACAAGTTAAATATTTTAAAGATTCCAAATTGAGACAAGTTTTAACAATTCCAAACAATAAAAGCAATAGTAAAATCCAACAAGAACATATAGTTTCAAATGTGAACTTTCACAAGAGCACTAGGAAAATTGAACCATATCAATTTTGCCAAATTCAATTTTACCATTTTCAAATTTCATTCCAAATTGTTATAAGAAAAATGGGAGAATTGAAATCGAAATTAATCATTTCAAAATTGGAATCTAAACATTCCAAACAATAAAGCATAATTAAACTTTTCTTAGTTTCAGTAGTAGAGAGGGATAACATTGTCAATGTTGTTATGTTAAAGCACAAATAAAATGTTGTTATGTTAAAGCACAAATCAAAGCATATATTGATTCATTTACCTTATAATGAAGTCAAAGTTTAACTAAGGGATTGGTTATCGAAGTCTAATCGCAATATGGATGCAGCTACTTAGTATTTGTTGAAGTATCTACAAGTTGTCATTCTAACACTATGACTAATTATTCTTACATCAACTCCATTATCTCCTCCAATAGTGTGTACCTCTTATTTGATTCAACCAAGTTTGATGTTGTTGTATTAGCCTTTTTAGTTTCTTGTTTTACTTATTCACGAAGTATTATGATCTTAGTTAACTATTCTTGTGTTTGATTAGCGGTAGCAGTTAATATTAAGGATTAACTATTTTTCTTTGTTAACTATTCTTGCCTCCAAAAAACATATTTTTATCATTTAATCTTTGTTGTTCCACTTGATCCTTCAGAATTATCTAACTAGATGTCCTACAATTGTAGATGATTAGTTTCCTAGTCAATTATAATATTTGAAAATAGTAATAAATGTATAGTAAAAACAAAAATAACATTATTAAAAAAAATCAATAACTTACATAGGTGTTACAAATATATCCATCTACCTAAGTACGGTCTTTTTTGGCGTGAATGACGAGAAATATCATTTAGTTCCATAAGATGACCATATTTATACTTTTTAGAGAAGTAATACAATTATAAGTGTTATATTTACCATTACATAATTTAAAAACATGTAAGAAAATTTACAAAAGTCATGAATAATGCTTACTAGTCCTAATGCAGTATAGTTAATTTACACAATTAAATAATGGTGAACATTAAAGGTTGATGCACGTTCGTGACAGAAAATCTTCGAAAATACTTTCTCACATAAATTTGTTATGTTCAAATTACTTGCCACCAATTTCAATTAAGCATTATGTGATGCAACTAGACAGGTTGATAAGGGATAAAGTTCTTTGCACATGCGTGCACAATAGAGTAGGTGATAATAGAGTTTCAATTATCCTCTACTAAGGAATACCCTAGGTAAATCAAATATTCTACTTGATAAAAAGATTATGAAATTATTTTCCTATTATCTTAAGGTTGACTTTAAATCAAAGATTGGCCACCATGAGGAGAGATAACACAACAAGTTTAAAGATGGAGTGTTGCATGTGTAAATATTTTACTTAGTAAGCTAATTGATTACGTTATACATTATACTTTACATTGTACAAAGGGAGCATGCTAATAATAACTTAATTAGGGGCACCAATTGTGTTTTGCATTATACGAGTTGTATAGAAATAAAGCTACAAAGAACTCCAATATATCATATTTTGAGCTGCTTGTATTTCAATATGCTTTACTTATGGGCAAACTTTAATGTATTATATGTTTCTTCAACATAAGGTGTTCCTATGAAAATGAGCTCTATTTTAAATGACAAAAAAATGTCATACTTGTTAGAATATGTGGCTTAAAAACAAAAGAGGTGAATTGTTTTCAAGAGATTTTCGTAATTTTCACAAATGTTTAAATCAGATTGAAAATTTCATAAAAATCAACCAACTGCAATCACTGTTCATTTGATTGTAAAAGGAGAAACAAACATAAAAACATAATATAAAATAGTTGTTATGTTTATTTAACCGATTGAATTGCTATCTAGAAACCAGAAAATAACAGTATAGTAAAAGGATAGAGATAGAAAGAATCACACATGGAATTTATACTGGTTCACTCTTAATCAAAAGCTACATATAGTCCCCAGTGAACACACTGAGATTTTACTAATCACAGAATCAAAGGTTACACAAGAACTACACACAAGAGTTTTGTTTCTTGAACCCTTCAAGAAAAAAAAAACTCTCGCAAACACACCAAAAAAACTAGAAACCCTATTTGGTTCTGCCTAAAAAAAAATACAAGAAAATACGAAACGAAAGCACCTAAGTCTTTTATAGAATATGAAAGCAGCAAATTACAAACTCAGGAATAACTTCTTCACACAACAGAATGATCTAAGATTAAGAATAATCTCCAAGAACTCAAATACATTTTTTCAATCTATTATCTAAAAAATTTCGTTAATTTAAAATGTTAAGAAAACACTTTTTTATAGGTTAGAATGATTGCCAAAATAGTTTTTCCATTTAATGAAAAAAGTTGTGTCAATTAAAAAATAGATTGGTAATCATAACAGAAATCTGTTAAAAACATTTAATTGATTCTTTGAGATAATTGACTGTTTTCATTTAACAAAAGAAATCAACTTAAAACACTTAATTTATTTATCAAAATAAAGGGTTGATTTCATTAAACAGAAAAGACAAAAACATTTAATATTAAAGTCTTAAGGTCAAGTATAAAAACATTTTGAATTTTAGAATCATAAGAAATTTAGTATTTTCAATCAGTTGATACGATAAATCAACATGTTAAAATACTCTACTAAAGCAACAATGCTTCAGTTTAAGTGATTTTAACCGATTAAAAACCTGAATCAACTGATTTAAAAACATAACAGGTTTTAAAAACGTTTTCTTGGAGATGTCTTGAACCATAATGCAAAGTGATGAATATACAATAAAATCTATCTAAACACACACATATCCACAACTTTGCAAACTTTATGGTTGACCTTTGAGCACATCAAATCCATCCACTTTAGTCAATAATCTCCCCCTATTTGATGAAGACAAAGCACTTGTGTTGTGTAGATTTTGCAAAAGATGAAGTCCTGCAAAACAAGGAAATACTAAGCAATCCAAACAACATATGTAGATAACACAAAACATTCAAAATATAAAATAGAATCAAATAACAATGTTTTAACAACAACAATATTTTTCTCCCCCATTTGTCTTTAACAAATAGGCAAAATATGGAGAGACTAAAAAAACTAAATTAATCATTACGATGGTAAAGAATTGATAGTTGATCCTACAGTGCTTCAATCAACTAATCAAGGTGTTCAAACCTTGCTTCAGCCTTTTCATAGTGTTCCTTCTGTGTTGTAGCGATGAAATCAAGCTTGTTCACCATCAATCTTTCAAAAATTGAAAAAGGCTCACTTCTTTCAATTGGAGGAACATTATCAAGGCTTGAAAGTTGTAATTTTCAGCAATTCCACTTGGTCCATTGGGTTCGACACCATGACTTGATCCAGCCATAGGATTGTCATCTTTTTTGCTTATCCACCTGCCATTCAATTTTACAAAGCCCATATTCACTAATGATCTATTACTAATCTCATGTGATGGGTTGATTGTTTCAGTTAGTTCTTCCTCAAGATTAACCTCAAAATATTGAAGAAATTTAGAAAATAGAATAACATAGGGATATCTAATGTCACTTAGACTAATTGACTTGAGCATGTGTTTGATAAATGCCATAATTTAGTAATATTTCATACAAAAAGATAGACACTTATGGACTTTAATTGATAAATAGTTATAATTCAACCTTTAATTTAGGAATTTGAACCTTTTTACATATTTTTGGATTATGAAATGAACAAGAATGATTTATTCCCAATTATGTGTTATTTTCAAGAATTTAAGGAGAGATGAAAAAAGGTTATATTATGAATAAATATGTCACTTAGCCCAAGTCTAATTAGGTTAAATAGAAGGTGTGAGGCATAACCCTGAACATCATTGGGAGGAACCAAAGGAAGGAAACCTTAAAGGAGGCAACTATCAAGGAGAAATGCTCTAGTTCTTCTTTTCTTGTTGTCCATACTTGTAATAGCCACTATGAGTGGCTAGATATTTTCTTTGGGATTTGGATTAATTTGTTCAAACTCTTATGTATTGAGGTGACATTTATCTATAATATTTAGTTCTTGATTGATGATTGATATTATCATTTTATTCTCAAAGCTTGAAACTATTCATGACTTTGGTCTTTATATTTGACTGGAAAATACTTATAAGCATCTAACCTAAATCATAATGCTTAACATATTTGAATGCTAGGAATAAATTTGAAATGTTAATTGCTTTATAACTTATGTTCGTAATGATAAGAAGTTTTTATAAATATGTGAGAAATTGATATTTAGGAGATTGTATTAATAATTTTGTATGTGAGGAATCGAAATGAACGATTTTTATATGTGCATCAATGTCAATCAAGACAGAAGTTTATATGTTTAAAACTACAAGCGGGTGAGAAAGATTAATCTCATTTCCAATTTTCTTAATTCAAATAATTTACTTTGCTTTTATTTAATTTTCATGCAAACTTATGTCAATATCTTTCAAATCAAATTATTGTACATATTTTTATACTTAGTGAATGCTACTATTAGGATTTTAAAGAACTATTCCTTGTGGGTTCAATATCTGTCCTTAGGGACAAATTATTACTTTTGATTCGGTACACTTGGCAAAAAAGGTCAACAGTGTTCCTTGAAGACAGAAATCCAATTGACCTTTATCCCTTTCATAATGCAATATACTAGCACAAGGTCCTCTTTAGTTAAAAAAATATGATTGCTCCCCCTGGGTGTAAACATCCATGTTGTGATGAAGACTAGAACCCTTTCTTCTAGTTTCAGTTCACCCACGTTAAAACCTTTGATTGGAGCATTTCGATTTCTGAGACAACTTGCATAATACTGCATCTTGTTGAAGTCCTCTATAGCACTAGTGTTGCCCTTTCCCACCTTTGCTTATGAATATTTTAGTCCAGTAACCGTAGTCCATACAGCAGAAGTAATTTCCATGTCAACACCTTTGACATGAGAGGAGATGTTTTCTCCTTCAAAGGATAGGTGGGTGTAGAATACTTTGAAAGGGTCAAGAATAATATCTCCATTCATTTCAATACACCTTTGCAGCTTCTGTTGCTTTAGAGATTTCCTCACTTCCTTCAAGTTCTGCTCTTTCAACCAGTTGAAAGATAAGAGCTTGGGGATGCTTATGATCATTATCACCAGAGAACCAAGTCTCTAGGTGATCAACCCTTGTTGTGTTGTTTGAAGCTTGTGTCTTCTTTCGTTTTGGAGGGTGAGAAAAGGCCATTTCTGCAAAGATTTTCAAGTATGGGAGAGAAGAACAATAGTGTTGAGTGTGTGTTGTGTTTGATTTAATGGAAACAAGCACAATATATGCACAAATCAGGGACAATAATGAGGATTAGGTGAGCAGTTTTATCATAACCTAACGTGCATTAGTTTTGGGAAACTGTAAATGTTAGTTTTAACATTTAAAACTGATTTGACTGAACTTTATTACAATTAAAGGTAATCAACTCAATTTTTGTACAAATCTATCATTTTTTTTATTGGAAAACAACACATTTATTGCCAAGATATTTCTTGTTAGACCAAATAAAACAATTTAAAGCAGTGAATCATTTAGACACGTAAGCATAGATGGCAGTTACACAAGAGTTAAAACTTTAGTGAAAACAAGTTATTGAATTTGATTTGGAAAAAATTAAAAAGAAACATATTTAAGAAATAAAGAGAATTTTCATATTTGAAGATAAATTTCTATAGTCAAGAATACCCAATTTATTTCTTAAGAGATTAAATCTGTCTCTGGACAAAGGTTTTGTAAAAATATCAGCTAGTTATTTTTTCTGTTTCAACAAACTGAATTTCACTATTACCATTACTTACATGATCCCTTGTGAAATGATGTCTAATCTCAATGTGTTTTTTCCTTGTGTTGTATTTGATTCTTAGTAAGATTAATTGCACTTGTATTGTCACAGAATAAAGGCACATTGATTAGCTTTAATCCTAAGTCTTCAAGTTTTTCCTTAATCAATAGTATTTGAGCACAACATCTGCTAAGAGTAATATACTCAGTCTTTGCAATGGAAAGAGTTACACAAGCTTATTTCTTGTTGTACCGAGCTATAAGGCTGGAATCGAGAAGATGGCTGATAAGTGCCAGATTTTAGTAATATTTTATATTAAAATATAGACACTCATGAATATTAATTGATAAAATAATTATAAAACAACTCCTAATTTATGAATTTATAACTTTTTACATATTTTGTGATTTTAATTTGAGTAAGAATGATTTATTCCCAAATTTGTGTTAATTTAAGGATTCTAGGGAAGAATTGATGTGAATTGATTTTAGAGTTATCCATTTTATGGTGACATTTTGTTTACGATTTTTGATTTTAGAAATTATGGTGTGATACCTAAAAAAGATTGCCACTGGCACGAACTTAACCAAGTGGTTAAGTAAGTGTGAAGGTTCACTTCTAGAGGGTAAAAGGAAAAAAACAATATATGGTGATTATGATGATGATGACGAAATTGAAAGAACATAAAAAGAAGCAACAATGATGAATATGACAGAGTGGAAAAGAGGCAAAAAAAAAAAAAAGAATAACAAGGAGATAGATGGCGTAATGAAAATGGAATGGAAAGATGAAGGATAGGAATGCTTATGGAGATTGAACACGACACTTGGAGGATGTGAGAACTCCGAGATAAGTGATGAAGGTCACCATTTGAAGAGCTCACACTCACAAGATAAGACCAATTGAAGAGAGAACACAAGTCTCACTCACAATTTTTGCAGAGTTTCTTTTCTATTCAAAATTTCAATGTGTCAAAACATGAGGCAAGACACCCTATTTATAGCAATGGGTGCCTTGGAAAACAAGATGAGGGAGGGCATATAAGTCATAAGAAAGGGGCGGCCTAGGTCATTGACTAAGTCAATGCCGCCCCTTAGTCCTAGCTTCTAGAAGTTGGGGCTACATTCCTTCCCTTAAGGGCTAGGCACAAGCTAAATGATAAATACACTCCCCTATTATGCTAAATGGACCCTACTCTACTGAAATTAAAAATAAAGAAACTAGTTGATGCTCAGCTCCCATGACTTGGGCTCTACTCCTTGTGATCCTCTGAGGAATACTGGGCTCTGAAGCACCTGCTAGCGGTGGTTCTTGACCTAGCCCTGAATCTTGGGTCATGCTCCTAGTCATCCTTTTGGAAGGCTGGGCTTGGTCAGTGGGTGTGCTATCTCTCAGGTCCTCATCAAGAATGGAGATGATTGGGCAAAAGGAGAATATACAAAGTTAAAAAGGGAAAACTGGAAATCACTAGCACTCACCGAAGCTAGCCTAAACTTGCCTAAGCCAGACGCCCCAAATGCCCAGGCGAGATTACTCCAGTAACGGCAAGCCCAATAACGCCTAAGCGAGAAGTCACTTAGCCCAAACCCTGTTGAACATGAGGCTTTGATGACCCAAAATCTGTGAAGAAGCTTGGAGCCTGTGTTACTAGTGTTAGGGATTAGTTTTAGAGTGTTTAGAATTTATAAGTTTCACTCTTGAACCGTAGCATAGCTAAAGCAATCTTGTTTTGAAAAGGAAAAGTGTTTTTCAAAGCTAAGTGATAAACAACCGATTGTTTTCTCGGTTTAATTAGTTTTTTTACACATAGCCTGTTTGGAGGGTTTTCCAACTGATTTTGGCTTGGTTGACTAACAGTCATAACCAATTCAACCGGTTATTTCATTTTTTCAACCAGTTGATTTTTGAATTTCTAACAGCTTTTCAATAACCTGTTAAACCTAATTTCAGTTGGCTTTTCAAACTGATTTTGGCTCGTGATCAACTGCCTAAAACGGTCAATTCTGAGAGCTATAAAAAGGGATCACACTCCTCATTCCAAAACACAAAAAAAGAGATTTATAATCTGATTTGAGAGAGATTTTTTCCAAAAGTTCCAAGAGTGCTTAAAGGCTTTGCAAAGTATTCAAGAAGTGATTCTAGGAACCCTGTGATTTCCTGAAAGTCAGGTGTAATCTGTTCCTATCTTTTCTTGTAATTGTTTTTACTTTGGATATTCTATAAAACAATAAATCTGCTTGGCAGAGAGCTATTCTGTTTGTGTGTGTTGTAAGGCAAAGACGATGAGTGATCTTGTGTGAAAGGATCACCTCTTTGTGGTTGTGTTTGTGTTGTAATCTGTTGTTGGTTACATAGTGGAATACCCAGGGGTTGTTCAAGGACTGGGTGTAGCTCAAGGTTGAGTGAACCAGTATAAATTATTTGTGTAATCTCTCTCTCTCTCTCTCTCTCTCTCTCTTACAAAATGTTTGATATTGCCTCTGCTATCATAAACAACCGATTAAAATGAAATTTCAACCAGTTGATATTGTTGCTTTACAAACTGTTTGTTGTTTGTCTTTACCTCTAATGCTATAAACAACTGGTTAAAACGATTTTTCAACCGGTTGATATTCTGCCAATAGTTTTAAAAGATTTGTTTTCTTGGCTTCTCTGATTATCTTTTCTGTGATTCTTTAAAGAACTTCATTCTTAATCATCTTTTGCAAAAATCTTTCATCAAATAATTCACCCCCCTCTTGTTTAAGCCATTAATTCTTACAAACCCAACTAGGTTAAATACACGGCTTGAGGCATAACCAGAGATCAAGATTGAGAGGAAACACACCATTGAGTGGATTGGAATCCAATTGGGAGAATAGAAGGGTTTAGAAACCCTAGAGGAGGTGGCTGTCAAAGAGAAATATCTTGGATCTTCTTTTCTTGCTATCCCTGCTTGTAATAGCCAACACGCGTGGCTAATTTTACCCTTGGGGATTAAGAGTAATCTATTCAAACTCTTATGTATTGAGGTGATATTTAAACATAATATTTTGTTCTTGATTGATGACTGATATTATCGTCTTGTTTGTAATGCTTGTTTACCATGATCTCGATCCGTAGATTTGATTGGAAAGTACTTCTAAGTTTTTGACCCAAATGATAATGCTTAACATATTTGAATGCGAGGAACAAATTTGAAATCTTAAGTGTTATCGTCTGATCCTAATGATAAGAACTTTTTATAAATATTCGAGGAATCGAAATTTAGGAGACTCCTTAATAATTTTATATGTTAGGAATCGATATAAATGATTTTATACAGGCATCAATATCAATCAAAGGATAAAATATTGTCATGCTAATCAAAATAAAAAAGAGTAAAAAGGATGAACACCAATCCCTATTTTTCCAATTGAAGCAACAAACTCTTTGACTAGTTTTATTTTTAATCATTGCAATCATAACAAACTCCAACAAACTTTATTATTATGTTTTCTATTTAGTGAATCTTTTACTTGATTATTCAACTGTTCCTTGTGTTGAATTTATAGGAGTCTAAGTTCAAGAGGGGTTGAATTGTACTTAGGATAATTTTTGCTAAAACAAACTTTAAACAATGCGGACAGTAAAGAACAAATTGTTTCAAGAAACAACAGATTCAAATCTCTTAACAAGAGTGCAATCACAACAGAATAACATATTAGAATTTAAAACAATAGATTGTAATTTCTCAGTAAGTTCACTTAGAAAAAATCAATTTAAGCCATATGAAATTTTGAATTTGATCTTTGACATATTAAATGAAATTTTTCAGAAAGCCTCACAGTGTAAGAATTGTAAAAATAGTTTTCTTTTTAAAACTAGATTCTAATCAGTTCTATTGCACTATGTCTTGATAGAAAACTTGATTTTTAATTTGTCAAGCAATATTCAAAACAATTTGCAATTATTTGTTTATTTTATAAACCAGTAAAACACTTTCACATAACCTGTTTTAAAACCAAATTAGATATGGTGAGATTAAAATTGTTCTAATTCTAGATTGCTTCTTGATAGCTTGATTTTAGTATGAAACAGTCGAAGATCAAAGGCACCTTGCCATTTTTAAGTTTGGTTAATTTCTTTTCAGAATCTTAATAACATAGTATAGAAAAGATTAATACTGTAGTAAAATAACAAATCTAATTCCAAAACAACAGATTCAATTTTATCAATTTTGCAATTTTTAAAATCAGTGATTATGAGAAAAGAATAGCACACAAGAATTTATACTGGTTCACTCAATACTGAGCTGCATCCAGTCCCATCTCACACTAAGATGGATTCCACTAATTCAAAATTAATCTTTTACACAAGATTACAAAAGACCAGTTCTTGAACCCTTCAAGAACCAAAGATACACACTGAAAAACACTATTTCAGCAAACCTATACTTCAATAAACTCTATCTTAGGAGCATATTAACACAGGGACAAAGAAAAATATTTAAGGAAAGAATACACCTTGTATGCAGACTTAGAGACACAAACCAGATCTCCATAGCTACAGCTCCTTGAAGAAGCTCCTAATTATACACCAATGTGAAAATGACAGCACAAGAACTTCAAAAGTTTTTTAGAAAAACTTTCCAAAAACTAAACTCTCTTGAGAACCTCTAAAAACTCTTTGAAAGCAGTAAGAAAATTGTATTGCAAGGGATGATTTGCATTGAAACTGAGTCATCTATTTATAAGATTCAAATTATAACAGTTTTGTTAAAACAGATTCAAAAATTGTTAAAAAATCGTTGATTAAAAGTTGAGAAAACAAATTGTATTTTGAAAATACACTTGGTGGAAACATAACCAACTTTTGAGAAGTTAAAAACAAACTGCGGGAACAAAACTAATTTTTGTAAACCAAATTGATTTCTGAAAACAAAACTGTTTTTGGTTTAAAAAAAAATTAAATCAATTGTTTCTTAAAAGAACAGATTGAAAAACTAGTACATGTTGAAAAAATAGGTTGTAAAAGATTTGAGCAGATTAAAAACCTGTGAAAGTGTTAAAACAACTTTTAAAATCACTTGTGATTGGGATCATCACCATGGCTATGGGATTTCGAGTTAGATCGGGATATTCCAGACACTTTAAACAATTCTATCTTTACTAAGACTTCAATGTACTCCATATGACAAAATCCATACTCACACTTCTTCAAGATTATTTTCTTCATCAAACACTTCTTCATCAAGCATAAAATTTGAGTAGGATCTTCAAGATCTCCAACACCTTGTGGGTTCGATATCCGTCCTGAGGGACAAATTATTACTTATGACAATACGATGCACTTTTTGTAGAAAAGTCATCAAGTTTTTGACGCCGTTGTTGGGGAACAATTGAATTTTTTAGTACAAATTCCTAAATATTATGAATATTCTAACTGTTTTTTTGTGTATTTTTGTGTATTGTTTTATTTTTATTTATTTTTTTAATTGTAGAGTTGTTTAGATTTGTTTTTATTTTATTTTCAGATTTATTTTAAATTTATTTTCTATGATTTGATTTCAATTTTAAATTTATAATTTTTTTTTTTACTACTAGTGAATCCTTGTGCTAACCCTTGAATTAGTTGTCTTATATGATATTAAGAGGTCAAGTTCCCAAAGACCAACTATTATCTGAAGCTGAGATTGAAAGGGCAGCAAAAGAAACAGAAAGAGAAAGACAAAAGAGACAAGGAGACACTAGAGAGGAATCCTCAACCACTTCTTCTTTTCCCACTAATATTTTTCAGGAGAAAGCAACATGGCAGGAGAGCAAGAACCTCCTCCTAGGAGGACACTTGAAGATTATGGCATGCGTAGGGGTCAAGGCTTTTTTCTAATATTGCAATACCTGCTACCACCCGGGCCTTGGATATGAAACCCATTTTCTTTAGTCTTATCAGTACCCATCAATTTACATCAATGGATCATGAGGATTCATATACGCATTTGCTACATTTTATGAATTGATGGGAACAATGGGTTTTCAATCAGGTGATATTGAAAATGTTTATATGCGCTTATTTCCTTTTTCATTGGCGGGAAAGGCTAAAGAATGACTCAAATCATATCGAAATTAGAGCCTCACTAGCTGGAAGGATGTAGAGGAAAAATTTATGCAAATTTTTTTTCCAATCTCTCGTTACATCAAAGCAAAGTCTGAAATCTCTATGTTTAGACAAGGAGCAGATGAAGCTTTCTGTGAGACATGGGAGAGATTCAAAATGATGCTAAGAAAATGCCCAAATCATAGGTTTGAAGATATTGCTCAATTGAGCATACACTACAAAAAAATCATCAAATAGAAACCAAATATAAAGACAAAAAATAATTAGTTACTATGGTGACTAAATTAGAGACCATTTTAGAGACTAAAAAAATTATTGGTTTCTAAATTTGTTTCTATTAGTGATAAATAGTTTCTAAATTGGTATCTAATTAGCTACCAAGTTTTTTGCTACCAAATTTAGAACCTAAATAATTGGTAATTAAAACCTTGGTAGCTAATTAGATACCAATTTAGAAACTATTTATCAATAATAGAAACTAATTTAGAAACCAATAATTTTTTTAGTCTCTAAAATAGTCTTTAATTTAGTCACTATAGCAACTAATTATTTTTGGTCTCTAAAATTAGTTTCTATTTAATGATTTTCTTGTAGTTAATGGTCTCAGATTTGACACTAAGATGCTTCTAGATGCTGCAACTGGTGGCACAATGATGGTTGTTGATGTGGAACAAGCGACAAGGATTATTGATGCTTTGGCATCAACTGATTATCAAGCCCAACATCATAGATAAGGTATTCAAAAGAAATGGTAGTTAGAATTGAATACTTCATATGCACCCGTGGCTCAGAATAAAATTCTGACACAAAAGATTGAGCAATAACTGCACAAATCGATAAATTGCCCCAACTATTACAAGTCGTGCAATCATATGGAGCATAAGTAAATTACATGGGTAATTAGGGAAGGTAAGGTGGTTTCTCCAACAACAATAACTATTCTCAAGGTTAGAGAGGCAATCATAATCAAAATTTTGGGTGGAAACAAGATAGTGGTTCATCCAACAAGCAAGGTCCTTTCCAACAATAACAATAACCCTTATATCCTTTAGTTACTGAAAGACTGAACAAATTTGAAGATACCTTGAAAAAATTCATGAAAGCTACTATGGTCAATTAAGAGAATAATATGGAGGCAATCAGAAATATAGAAACTCAGGTGGGATAGATTGCTAAACAATTAGCAGAGGGACAAAATGCCCAGTTTTTAGCCAACACCCAAACCAACCCAAAAGAGCATTGCAATAAAATTGCTTCTAAAAGTGGTAGAATAGTAGGAGAAAGGGATGGTAATAATGTAGTGGTTGAAAAAGAAAGAAAAAAAGAGACTGAGGGGGAAATAGATGAGAAAGAAAGAGAGAAGAAAAGAAGTGAGGAGGAAAACATAAAGAGAAAAAGTGAAAATAAGGAGAGAAGTGTTATTGAAAAAAACAATTATCATATCCTCATGCTCCTTCAAAAAAGAGAAGGAAATCATTTTTTTTTTTAATAATTTGCTTCCTAAAAATTATTTTCCAGGAAATCTGAAGGAAAATTCAACATTTCAGAGATTTATGAAGAATAGGAGCGATATTGAAGAGAGAAATATAAAGCTAGAGGCTAGATATAATGCCATTATTAAAAAAGGCTTGCCTAAAAAATCCAAGGACCTAGAAAGTTTTATTCTTCCAGTGTCTATACGTGGTTTATCTGTGAACAAGGACTTATTGGATTTGGGGGAAGCATAAATCTAATTCCTTTGGCAATGCTGAAGAAAATAGGCGATTTGAAAATTAAACCCACCACGATGACATTACAGTTAGTTGAAAGAGTAATCGAGTATCCATATGGTGTGGTTGAAGATGTTTTCGTTAAGGTGGATAAATTCATATTTCCTATGAATTTTATTGTGATGGACATGGAAGAAGACGAGGAGGTTCCCTTGATTCTTGACAGATCTTTCATGAAGATTTCTAGAATTATAATATATGCTTATAAAGCTTAAAGTAAGAACTTAAGATGATGAGGTAACTTTTAATATTTTTTATGATTTAAAAAATTCTAATGCAGGGAAGGAATGTTTACAAAAAGATACACCAAAGGAAGCCTTTCCTGACACTAAAGAGTAATTGGACCTCTCAAAGTTAAGTGAGAAAATTATACATCATTATATTCAAAAGAGTTATCCACCTCGAGAGAAATAAGCGTTAAGCTATATGATGTTAAACGAGCGCTTACTGAGAGACAACCTAGTACACATTTTATTTTTATGATTTTCTATTTTTGTTTTGATTTTTACATTTAAAAACCATATTTTTTTTGTAGAGAAACTTTCCCATGTGTCATATGTCTCGCCTAGACGCTCTATATCACGCCTAGGAAAGTTAGGCAGACAAACAAGGGGTGCTCTCTGGAGTCATCTCACCCAAGTGAGATTTTTCTCGCTTGGGCGAGTTTAATGATGTAAATTTGGGAGTTCTTGTAGGAAATCTCGCTTAGGCGTAGTAAATCTCACCTGGGTGAAATTTACAAAAAAGAAAGGTTCTCAAAGGCAACCCAATCCCTATATGCCTCCAGATCAATTTGAAGCTTATGTATCTTGGCATGGGGACATATTCTATTATTCAAGGCCAGATCCAACAAATGAAGCAGAGTCATCTACAATTGTAAATAAAGATTTTAACACAAGAGCTGGATGACTTTTTAGGAAGAGAGGATTGAACAAAAATATGGTTTTATCTTTCTAATTTTCTTTTCTTTTATGTTATTTGAATTTTGTTTTATTTTTTTGTTTATTTTGTTTATTTTTTGGTTGTTTTGTTTTCTATTCATTTGCTTATTTGATTCTTTTGTTTAATTTTTTAATGGTTTGAATTACTATTCTTAATTATATGCTTGATTTATTTTCAATTTTAATTTAATTGGTTTTCTAGTTTTATTTTTCTTAAAAAAAAAATAACTGCAATATTAACTTTGAATTATGGAAAAAAGGAATTTGTGTTTAAATATTAAATAGTGAGATGAATTAGATATAGGTTAGAAAAGAAAATATGATTGAATCCTTATTCAAATGTAGTTGAAATTGTGATACATGAAAATTTAATAGGATGATTGATTAGAACAGAGAATGACAAAACAATAACGAATGAGACTAATCAAACCAAGTGAGTGTGTGAACCTTAAATAATTTTGAGAGTTTTACTGATGAATTGACAGTTGCGGTTGCTTAATTTTTATTTTATTTCATTTTATTTTTTTATTACATCATAAAATAATATGAAGATGATTGAGACATTTGTGTTAATTAAGAACCCAGGGTCAAATAGCCAACCTTTATCTTACTAAAATTCAATTTTTTTACATATCCCCTTTGAACCAAGAATCTTTGTTATTATTGCACCCTAAACCTTTAATGATATATTTTCCTACCCTTTGGCATGTTTAAGAAAGGAGAACATAGATGCAATATACAAAGAAAAGAGAATGGTTGATTCTAATTGCTGAAACTTTAAATAGCTGGAAATAGGAAGAATTTATTCCTATTGATGAAAAAAGAATGAAAGGGTAGAAAGAAAATGAGGAAAAGTGTGAAGTCAAAAGAAAATGGTGATTAGATAACACATACGTGGTATAATTGAATTGTTGGTATGTTCTTCTTCTTTAAGATGTGTATTTTGTTATCTAAAAAATGAATACTTTTTGGGAGCCCAACCACATTATAACCTCGTAAAAAATCTCAAGATTCATATTTCTAATATGTTTGTGATATGAAGATGAAATGAAAAGCAACAGTAATTTGTTATGATTCAGTGAAAATAGAGAAAAACACTTACACTATAAAAAGTAGTTTATATTGTGGTGGTTATTTTTCGTATAAACTGGTGTTTATAATCGCCACAATATACACATGTGGCGGTTTCCCAAACCGCCATAGATCTGGCTGCCACAAAGTTTAATGTGGCGGTTTTACGCTACCCGCTACTTTAACACTATGTTTAAAGTGGCGATTTTTATATGTAAGTAGTGTCAGTTATAACTGTCGCAATTTAATTCATCAAAGAAGATTCCAGCGCCATTATATAGGGTATAATGTGATGTTTTTAACTGTCAGTATTATAATAAAATTGTAAAAATAATACGTCGATTTCAACTGACATAATTTTAATTATAAATAAATGAAATTTAAACACTACTTTTTTATAATATTTTTTATAATCTGGTTTGCACAATTAAACTAAACATAATATATTTTCATAATAAAAAAAATAAAATACTAATAAAATGAAATAATGTATAAAGTTATAAGCATCCTTTCATTTCATTGAAAATTAAAGCACACATAATATTGATCAAAAATTGATACATAATTGAAAATTAAAACACGTAATTGTTCAAAAGTTCATACATCCCTAATCAAATTTAAAATTAAAACACACATCCCTAATCAGTTTAGCTTCCAGCACTTGATCCTATTATTTGATTAGGTGATGGAGCACCACTTCCATTATCTAATGCCTGAAACAAATAAATTTAAGTTAATGAATTTGAATGTTTATAATTATAAAATAAAAGATGCTAATAAATATTTAAATATATTAATACCTCATTGATTGATGCATGAACCAAATTAGCTGTTGTTCTTACTGGTTGACTTGGTTGTTGGTTGACTCTGAAGGCGAGCTCTGAATCCGTTTGCCTCTACAGGAATTTGCACTTATCTGTTGTTGTGCTCGGAATGTGGCTCTATTGAGACAGAGGGTGCCCTACCTATTGATTGCACTCTGACGATCAAGTCAGTACAGGGCTTATAAGAAACAAGAAGTATCTAGTTTCAGGGTTAGAGAAAACGTACCTTCACTTGGGAACTCAAGTCCCTTTTATAGACTAGCATTAGTGATGAGTTGATTTTATGATTTAGCATTTTATTGTGGCACTTTAATTAGGATTGAGATTTTAGGATGATTAAGGTGAGAACCTAAGGAAAATCCCCACTGGACATTAACTTAACCAAGTGGTTAAGTAGATGTGAAGGTTCATTTTACAAAGGCAAAAGGAAAACACAATGATGGTGAAGATGATGACAAGTAAAGGTGCTGAAATTAAAGAGAGGAAACTAAACATAATGAAGGAAACCGAATAGGAAACAAAGCATTAAAACAAGAACAAGACATAGATTTCGGAATTGAAATTTGGAATGGAAATGGAATGGAAAAAGATGAGTGAAAGGAAACTTAGGAGAATGAAGCTAGAGAAGTGATCACGCCACTTGGATTGTGGTTTACTCCAAGATGAGTGAAGAATGCCGCCACTTGAGAGCTCTCTAAATCTCACAAGATAAGAAAATGGTGTAAGGAGACAATGCTCACAAACTCTAACACAAATTGTGTATAGTAACTTTACTCTAATTTCAACATCAAAATACATGAGGTAGGCCTCCTTATTTATAGGTGAAGGAGCCTTGGAGAGCAAGCATAAGGGGTAGGATGGGAAGAGTGAAAAAATGGGCAGCCATAGGGTTTGACTAAGTCAAACCCGCATCCTAGGCTTGTCTTTCTAGAAACTAGGTCAAAAAGCCTTCCAAAAGGGCCAAGAACATCCTAAAATGCTAACTACACCCTCTATTATACTAAATGCACCTTATTCTAGTATATATTTGCTATTTGGACCCCCAAAGTGAGCCCAAATTATTTACAATATTTTCTAATCATTAAGAAGACCAGCAGGAAGAACTTTAGGTGCTCTGGTCTTTGTCCCATTCTCCATCTGGTGAGGTCTCTATTTTGAGGTGACTTTTCTTTATATTCTTTAGCATCCTTGATCATCACCTTGTGGGCTTGGTTTGCATCAACTAGGCTACCTCTTGTAAAAACCTTCCCTCACGAGAATCTTATCTCGAGTGAGAGCATATTCTATGGGAGAAGATCCCGACATAGTGTGCGCAATCTTAACACCACAACTAGGTAGAATCTTATCTCCTTGGAGTGCATCAAATCTTAACAGAATAACCATCTGGGTACCAACTCATGTACCAGCTCCCAGGGTCCGATCTGTTCCATGTAGGCATACTTGCCCTTACATATCATGCATATGCCCTTACGTATCATGCATGTAAACTATTCTATCAAACCCTAGCGCTCTTGGGCTTAAGTTGATATAGAAATTTTTACTTGTACTAGACCCAAATGCACTAAATGCGCCCCTAGGCCCATTAACGTATGTTTCGCTAACCTACCAGGCCTTGTATGCGAACAATTACACTGGATGTACGAATGAGAGTTAATATGCACATACCTGAGCCCAGTCGTGTGGCCCATCAACTCGACCCAACAACCGAGCTGACCTGCCTATCCCAGATGCTGATGTCCGACCACCGAGCACTGAGCTCTACGCACTCTGGTCCAATATAGCTGCCATTGCAGCAAAATGTTCTGGAACATCTTTTCTCGAAGCAATTTATGCAAGCAAAGTGTTCAATTTATTTTTGCAAATTTGCCAGCTTAGTTTCCATTTGAGTCACCCTATCCTCCACATTTGATGAAGTTGAACTAGAGGAAGCATAATTCATACCACTTAGCCTTGTTCTGGATCCATTGAAAGTAAGGCTGGGACAAGCTCCATATGATAGTGATGTGAGTTCATTATGAACCTTTCTTGGTTTGGGTTGAGTTGATATAGGTTTCATTGTATTCATGACACTTTCAAGAATTAGGATCAAAATTCTAAAGAGCAATTAATAGAGTTTCTACTCAAGAAAACAAAGGTTCATACTAAAAACACATGAATAGGTAAGTTGTAGTGTAAGATAACAATGGAATATGAATGGGTAATTCAAGAACAGTACCAAACTTCAAAGGAAACACAAGAACAACATAAGAACACCAAGAACAAGTGAAAATACTGATTGAAATTCAATAGGAATTAGAAAATCACAAAGAAACTCATCAAAGAACAAAAACCCATGGATGGAAAACAAGAACAACACATGTATATGGAAACCCATGGTTTGGACGAAATTAAAACAGCAAGAAAACAAGGAAATAAACTAAACAAAGTGCAGAACAATGGCAGCAAATGAAAGGAAACAACTCATGGAAAAGATTGAACCGATTAAAAATGGAAAAACTACAAGAAAACACAAATGGGTATTTTTAGAAGATGAATAGAAATAACTTATGTGGTTGTAGCCTTTTGGAGATGTGATTCACGCCACTTGGAGGGTGGTTCTTCCAAGATGAGTGGGTGGTGCCGCCACTTGAGAGTCTCCAAAGCTCACAAGATAAGACATGAAGGAGAAGAAGAGACAAGTCTTACAAACTCACTCTCTCAATTTCAAGATAGTTTCTTTTCTTCTAGCTTTAAAATTTTTATTATTAAGAACCAAGCACTCCTATTTATAATGAGGAGGGTTGGACATGTTACAAAGGGGAGTGGGAAGAGTCACTCTTCTAGCTCCTTCTAGTGCCTAAGAGAGAAAGGAGTAGAAGAGTCACTTTTTCCACTTTTTCCTAAAGAAAGTGCCTAAAATGCCTTACATTTAGAGGTTTCTTTTTGGTTTTCCTCTTTGGCATACTCCTAAGGCTATTTCTATATTATTTACAAATTTATATAAGAGTATTTACAAAGATTTATTTATACTACTATCTTTTGAATTTTCAAGAGAACCCAAAATGTTCTACTTTTTAAGAAGACTAGTAAGAAGAATTTTAAATGCTTGGGTGGATGGCCTCTTCCTCCATTAGTTAAATCCTCTTCTACATGATCTACATCAGATAGCCCTCTAACTCGACCCAGATGCTCTTTACCAAATATGACACCAATTGGATCTTTTAGAGATATATGTGAACCACCTTTTGGATTTGTCAACATTAGTTCATCATTTTTTTCCTGGATAAAATTGAAAATAATCAAAAGACCAACATATACTTGTTAGAAAATATTATCACCACAGTAAACAAAATCAAGCACTAAACCCCTTTTCATTAAGCATTTCAGAACCAGGAATAGGTCATTTGAACCCTCTAAATCCCAAGACTTATCAAGTCCTAAAGAATGTCATATGTGACATGATCACATTGTTCTCAGAACCATTTTACCACTCAGGTGCTGCTGAGATTATACTAGGTTGCTGGAAAACTGATCCAACAATTCAAAAATATCTATCAAATGGTTGAACTCTCAAGTACAACGACAACATAGATTCCAAACATCATGAGCATTTTGCTTGTAATCAGGATGCTTACTCATGAGGAAGATTTGATGTATGTAGGGTTATAATCAAGATATGTATGAATTCAATATATCATCATAATCAATACATCATCATCAAAGCAGTCTAAACACTAACCCTAATTTCCAGCGCCTCATCATTCACATATGTGCCATTTTTCCTCTTATGTGTGATCTTCCACATTTAAGCTCGTCCAATATTCTTATCGGTCTCAATTTTCTATATGTTCAAGAATAATAATATAATTATAATGTGGCGGAAATTATAATATATTAAAATAGAGAGAACAATATAAGTAAATAAATACTAAATTACTTATTCTTCTTGACAAAGACATAGCACCACCAGTGTGCGAAATAATATATTTAGTTTGATCTACAACAACTCCAACTATATGAGCATCCATATAGCAATTTGTAGACATTGGTGTCGTGGCCACTTTACAATTCTCCATTTCAAACCGTTTGAGAATCTCTTTACAATACTCTGTTTGGCTTAAAAAGATGTCGTCTTTAGATAGCTTGACCTGCAGTCCAAGAAAGAAGGAAAGTTCTCCCATCGTTGACATCTCAAACTCCCCTTGCATTGCTGTCACAAATTCTTCACACAACCAATCATTAGTTACTCCAAAAATGATATCATCAACATATATCATCAACATGTATGGTCATGGGTGATTTCCAAAAATCGCGGGGTGAGTTTTTCATACTCTGATTGGTGTCTTGAGCCGCTGGTGTGTATGAGATCAGTCAGAAAGTGTTAGATGATGAGCTGCGAGGCGGGGTTTTGTGGACAATTTGTTGCTTAACCTCCACAAGTTCTCCTAAAAGGTGAGCAATGTGATAGGTATGCGGTTTGGAAGATGCACTACTTGAAATAGGAGCCATTACAACAATCAAACACAAAGAACAAACAAGTTAAGAAAACTTTGTTAGAAAAGAAAACAAAAAGGTGCTTGCGGAAATAGAGATAAAGGCACTCAAACCACTCCAAGAAAATTTTTCTGTCCTTAACCAAACCTCTCTTGTAGATTGGATGAGCCTCAAGTGAAAGATGCCAAAGCAAACCACACTTACTCAAGAACAATCACCACAAAACTTTGAGGAAACAAGAAAAGACAAACAATAAAAGGTATAAACAAGAAAGCTAAACCAAAGTGGAAGTAAAGATATGACAAAACTTTAGAAAATGACAAGCAAAGAAAATAAGGCACTCAATAAATGGTAGTATACAAAGAGAACCTAGAGAATGGTACTAGAATTGGATTAACAAAACCAAAACAGTACTACAGAATATTAAGGTGTCAGAATGCGTGACTTAAAAAATTTATGCTGAGTTGGATAATTCAAATTTGAATTTGAAATTTAAAAAACAGAAATTTCAAGATATTAGCTCAAATTTGGCGTTGGAATCACACCAAAATGATGCACCAATTAATTGTGATAAAATTTTCAAATCTGATACCACTTCACCGTTTTTTTCGCGCCAGAATTGCACACTGATTGTATTTGATTTATCCTTTTTTTTTTCACTTTTTTATAACACATTAATCTGTTCAGATCCAAAATTTCACAATTTTTAACAAATGGAATGAAATTCTGTAAACAAAAATAGCTAGCACAGTTTCAACAAAAACAGAAGAAGCCTAATTTGGAATTAAAACAATATTAAGAAACTTCAAAGACACAATAGAGTTGGTGTATATGAACTTGTATGGATCTATCACACAAGTATGAACTCAAATCTAAAATTAAAATGCACCAAAGGCTCAACAAAACAGATTAGAAACTTCACTCAAAATTAAAAAAAATCAACCAAAAATTATCAAGAAAAGTACTACATAGAAGTGATGACAATTTAGGAGAAACATGACTTGACAAAACTTGTATGGATTCAAAAAGAAAAATGACTCAAACACAATTAATTTGCACCAATTAAAACAGCTAGAAAGACTCAAATTAAAAAAAAAATAGAATGGAAAAATAGAATGGAAACACAAATTAAAGACAATTGAACCAATTAGAATTGAAAACAAAGAAGAACAACTGATTGAAATGACTATGGAAGATGAAAGAAGATGAAACTTATGTGGTTGTAGCCATGGATGGGAATGGACATGCCACTTGGAGGTGATGATCCAAGATAAGTGTAGATTTACCGCCACTTGAGAGCTCCCAAAGCTTCACAAGATGAGACAAGGAAGAGGAGAACAAGTCTCACAATTTAAGTATAGTAACTTTTCTTCTAATTTCAATGTTATTTCACATGAGTACAACACCTCTATTTATATTGTGAGAGGACTGAAATTAAAGTGGGAAAATTCAAATGAGAAGCATTTGAATTTAGAGCCAAAACACATGTCACAAGGGAGTTGTGACTTGATTTCTACTTTGGCACCTCCTAAAACTACACCTACACCTTCTTTTGATGTCACATGGAAGGTGTGACTTAGTTTTGTACATTAACACCCCTTATTTCTATGTCTACACCTTCTTTTTAATGTTCTACTAAAACTACTCTAAAGAGATTACAACAAGTGACAACAATTGATGCCCATCTCTTTAAAGCTTTGGCCTTGCTCCTAATAATTCTTTGAGTTATGACTTGAGCTTGGGCCTTATGTTGGGCTTGGGCCTTTTGTTGGGCTTGGGCCTCATCTTTTTAAGAAGACTAATAGGAAGAACTTCAAATGTTTTGGCCCTTGTCCATTCCTCCTATGAATGAAGTCTTTATTTGCTTGTTGAGATGACCCTTCAAGTTTAGCATCCTTGGTCATCTTCATGTGGTCGTGGCTTGCATAATTTTTGGTGAGCTTTTTGGTAGGTAGTTTAGTACTTATACCTTATGAGTTTAAGTCTAGAGTACAATTTGTTTGAGGATTGACGTTCTAGGTGGTTGGGGTATACAGGTTGAGGTATCCCTCAAATACCTCCATTATATTGATTCTTTTTTTGCTGATAAAAAAAATATTTGTACAAAGGTAACAACAAAATTTGACTTTTTAATAAAGAGAGTTTTATCAATCTTCCCTCTTTCATAGTCATGAGACAAGAGGAAATTACTTAACCTCTCATACCACTGTCTAGGAGCTTGCTTGAGACCATACAAGGCCTTTTTCAGCTTGTATACATGGTTGGGATATTGATGATCTTCAAATCCGGGTGGTTGTGAGACAAAGATCTCCTCATTAAAAACTCCATATAGGAAAGCACTTTTCACGTCCATTTGAAACAATTTGAAGCCGCTCATGCAAGCAAATGCAAGCAGTAATCTTACAGCTTCCAATCTGGCCACTGGTGCAAAAGTTTCATCATAGTCTATCCCTTCGTCCTGATTGTACCTTTTGCAACAAGCCTCACTTTGTTTCATGTAATCACTCCAGTCTCATCTAGCTTATTTCTGAATATCCACTTGGTTCCAATGACGTTCATCTTATCTGTTTTTGGAACCAGGAACCATACATTGTTTCTGACAAATTGATTTAGTTCCGCATGCAAGATAGTAGTCCAGTTTTCATCTTTAAGAGCTTCATTAATTGACTTGGGTTCAACTTGAGAGACAAAAGCCATGTGCCTGCAGTAGTTTGATATTGTTCTTTGTGTGGAAACTCCTTTATGAATCTGCCCAATGATGTTGTCCATAGAGAGGTCTCTAGGAATCCTCCATTCTTTGGGTAGCTCATCCTGTTGCAGAGTTTCAGTCGGTTGTTTCACAGAATCAATCGGTTGTTTTTTTGGACAGGTTTCCAAATTCTTTATAAAGATGTTTTGTTCATCTTCTTCTGCATAATCCTTCATAAGACCTTGTTCTGCATGGTTAGTCTCATCAAATACAACATGTATAGACTCCTCTACAGTCATGAGTCTTTTATTATAAACCCTATAAGCATGACTAGATAATGAGTAACCAAGAAAAATACCATTTTTTGCTTTCTCATCAAATTTGCCAAGGTTTTCTTTACCATTATTCAAAATGTAGCATTTACATCCAAATACCTTCAGATGACCTAAATTGGGTTTCCTTCCATTGAACAGTTCATATGGAGTCTTCTTCAAGACAGGCCTGATGAGAACCCAATTCATTACATAGCATGTAGTACTCATAGCATCTGCCCAAAAATACTTTGGCAAGGAAGATTCATTTAAAATTGTTCTGGCCAATTCTTCAAGTGATGTGTTCTTTCTTTCCACCACACCATTCTGCTGAGGTTTCCTTGGAGTAGAGAAATTATGGAAGATACCAAGCTTTTCACAAAAGGAGTTGAACTTCTCATTCTGGAATTCACCACCATGATCACTACAAATGGCACAAATATTGTTGCCACAAGTATTCTACAACCTCTTGGCTAGCTTTTTAAATCACTACAACATTTTTAGCTTTAGGACATGCTAAAATAGGCAAATAGGCCACGACTAAAAAAATGTTGCCTAAACATATTAAAGACCACAGTTTTAGCATAGTGGCTTAAAATATATAAGAAGCCACAGTTCTAAAAGTGTTGATAGTTTAGGTCGTGCTTATAAAAGCGTTAACACTTTAAGCCACTATTATTATTCAAGTGTGGCCTTTTGGATTAAAATATTTTTTAAATAAAATATAAATAAAATCTAATTTTTGTGGGAACCTTTTTCTTCTTCCCTCCCTCTCACTGAAAAACACACCTCTTTCTCCCGCACATTTCCATGGTTCTCCCTCATTTATCCCTTTCTCACCGCGTTCTCCCTCATTTCTCACTTTCTCTCCGCCGCGATCTCCCTCACGTCTCATATTCTCGCTGTCGCGTTCTCCCTTTTCACCTTCTCATCGAGCATTTCTTCACTTTCGAGACCTTCTTACTGCACGTTCTTCATCACTGACACGTTCTCACTGTCGTTAGTCGAGCTATCCTCTGTGAACAACACTGCACATTCTCACTCTTTTCAGGTACATTGTGTCTCGCCTCGCCCACTTTTAGGGTTTCGATTTTGGGTTTTCTTTGGTTTGATTGAATTTTTTTTGGTTAGGTTTGTTTGAATTTTGTTTGCTTTCATTAGTTTCATTTAATCTTTCACGTTTCCTTGAGTTTAATTTGGGAATGGAGGTTTCTTTTCATAAACTGTAATTTGGGGCAAAGGTTTCCTTTTTCTTGGATTGTAATTTGGGGCAAAGGTTTCGTTTTGTGCTTCTTTAGGGTGAAGGTATCCGATTGAGTTTTTTGTCTGGTTTTTTGTTTTTATGCTGGCTTTTATGCAAAACCAGTTTTATTGGGGTCGTAAGGTAGTGGAGGTTATCTGTGAATTTTTCTCTTCTATGACAATAAAAATGTGTAGATGAGAGAAAAGAAAGGAAAGGAAGAAACACAAGAACGCTATGCAACTGAGTGCAAAAGATGGTTTTGTTATCTTTTCTTTTTATTTCTACGATGCTGCGTCTTGCCGCATTTGCCATGGACCCTGCCAAACCTTCCCCACTTTACATGGTGGTGCCCACATATATCTCACCTTCCACCATTTCAGCAACCACTACAATACTCTCACCCAAGGTTCTACGCACTCTCCTTGCGTCGCGTTTCCTTCCTCTTTCTACTCTGCTCCAGTACCTTCAAACTTATACAAATATTCAAAAATATAAACTTATTTTAATAAATCCTTATTCTATCTTCAGCTCATAATTTTTAAATTCATTTGAACTATTTTTAAAAGTATATAGTTATTAAGTTTTAAATGGTCAAGCAGCTAACTGTATTCTATTTATTCATATCAAATTACTTATTTCTCTTTCTTTTTCAATCTACTCATAATTAAATCATATTTTAGTCATCAAAGTTTAAATATGTATTTGTCTCTCCCCTCCCACTACTTGTTTAGCTAATTCATTCTTCCAACATTTTCAACCTTTTCAAGCTTATGAGAAGATACCCAATCAATCACGCTGATGAACGTACTGAATAAACCAAATCAAAATCACACACTTACCTTCTTTAAACCCCTTCACTATGACTCTAGCTACCAATCTGTTAAACCATTTTCCTACTTACTTGTTAATTGTAAATATTATACTATGTACACACATGCATCTTGCTTCCTACTGGTTTCCTACTTGCTTGTTAATTGTAAATATTATACTATGTACACACATGCATCTTGCTTCCTACTGCTGGTGCCATTACCTTTATGAACATTGCATATAACATTAATATTTTTGGCTTAATCAACTGATATGGGAATATGGCAAAAAAGTCAATTGAGATTAGTGTTACCCTTTGTGAAGAAGAGTATTACAGGGCACCAAAGAAAAGGGACTTCATATAGATGTTTAATACGAATAAGAGGAGAAAAATCAAAATTATTATCATAAGACAAAGCTTTATATATACTATACATTTGTAGTTCTGTTCTAGTACACTAATGTATAATATATAAATTTTGACCATGACCTCTTGTTTTCTACACTATATAGCTGCAATGTCTTCTCTAGAGAGCAAGTTGCAATCCCGTGTTCTTTGACTATCCCATTCAGACTGCACCAAAATTCTTGATTGGATTAGTCAATGGAATGGTTCAAACCATGGTTATCAAACTCGCGAGTCAACTCGTTGACTCGTCCGAGTTTACGTTCCTACATGCACTCACCGAGTAACTCGGTGACAAACTCGTTTTTTGAGCGAACTCGGCGGAATCGGAGCAAACTCGGTGAGATCGGAGTGAACTCGCGATTCCGGTCCGATTTGGTGAGTTTAATCAAATTTTTGTGTCACTTTGAAGGGGGAAAATTAAAAGAACCAACCTTAGGGTTTCGTTTTGTGCATTTCGCGATTCCTTTGCATCTTCTGCGAGTGCGTCTTCTGCGGGTGGAGCGGCGGCGCGGTTGAGCGGAGCGGCACGATCAAGCGGAGCGGGCGATCAAGCGGAGTGGGCGATCAAGTGGAGTGGCGCGATCGAGCGGAGCAGCGGTGCGATCGAGTGCAGCTGTCGCGCGGTGGTCTTTGTGCAGTGGCTAAGGTGGTTTCGCGGTGGTGTTCGTGCGGTGGCTGAGGTGGTCGCGTTTTGGTGTTCGTGCGATGGCTGTGGTGGTCACGTTAGTGCTGTTCTTCATACAAGGTTAGAGATGGATGGGTGCTTTGAAATTAGGGTTACATTGCTATGTAGTGTGATTTAGGGGATTAGGGTTTTGTTATTTTTATTGGGCTGCTGCAGAATAGAGGATATAGACTTCAAATTTAATTTTTTTCAATTTAATTAAACTGCAACTGTGATTTTTTTTTATTGGGAAAAGTTGCTGCAATTTATTTATTTTTGGGCAGAAATTGAATTGGGAGGAGCAGTATAATTTTTAAGGAATGTCAGGGAGTGGATCAAATTCAAGTGGGGTCAATCTAACTCCAACTTCTAGTTTTAATAGAAGTAAAAATGCTCCAGGAAATAGATCTGATATTGGATGGAAGCATGGGATAGATATTAATGGAAATGGTAAAAAGGTGAAGTGTAACTATTGTTCAAAGACTGTGAGTGGAGGAATATTTCGATTCAAGCATCATCTTGTTGGAAGTAGAGAGGACTCTGAACCATGTTCTTCTGTTCCAGAAGAAATAAGAGATTTGATGATAAAAGTTGTTGCAGAAGCTAAGCAAGCCTCATTGAAGAAAAGAAAGTTAAACATAATTGATGAAGAAGGGCATGGAGAATGTGAGGGGCTTGAAGAAAGACAAAGTGTATTTTGTTCTAAAGGAAAAGAAAAAGTTGGTAGTAGGGGGGAGTTCAAGCTACCATAAATCAAATGATGAAAAAAGGTTATAAAGATGAAGTGGATGCTCAAGTTGCTGAATTTTTTTTACACAAGTGCCCTTCCATTTAATGTAATTAGAAATCCAGCTTTTGCAAAGATGTGTGAAATGATTGGAAAATATGGAGTTGGCTATAAACCCCCATCTTATCTTGATATTAGAGAAAAACTCTTGAAGCAAGCAATTGTCAAAACTGATTTAATACTTCAAGAATACAAGAATGAGTGGAAGAAAACAGGTTGCACAATTATGTCTGATGGGTGGACAGATAAAAAGAGGTGTTTTATTTGTAACTTCTTGGTGAATAGTCCTAAAATGACTGTTTTTATGTATTCATTGGACACCTCAGACATATCAAAAACAGCAGAAAAAGTATTTAAGATGTTGGATGACGTTGTTGAATTGGTTGGAGAAGAAAATGTAGTGCAAGTGGTGATTGATAATGCTGCAAATTTCAAGGCAGCTGGAGAGATGTTGATGCAAACAAGGGAGCATCTGTATTGGACCCCATGTGCTACACACTGCATTGATTTGATTTTTGAAGATTTTGAAAAGAATTTGAAGGTCCATCAACTTACTATCCAGAAAGGAAGAAAGATCACCACTTATATTTATGGTAGATCAATGTTAATTAGCATGTTGAAGAAGTTCACAAACGGAAGAGACTTGATAAGACCCGGTGTGACTAGATTTGCCACGGCTTATTTAACTTTAGGTTGTCTTCATGAATTGAAAGCCTCATTATTGACCATGTTCAGCTCTGAAGAATGGAAAATAAGCAAGTTTGGAACCTCACAAGAGGGGAGAAAAGTTGGAAATGTGATACTAGACAACCGGTTTTGGAAGAATATCTCCACGTGCCTTAAAGTTGCTGCCCCTCTTATGGTGGTCCTAAGATTGGTGGACTCAGATATGAAACCTGCAATGGGTTTCATATACGAAGAAATGGATCGTGCAAAGGAGAAGATTAAGAGCAATTTTAATCATATTAAGAAAAGGTAAAAATTCTATAGCTTTTCTCTTTCAAAATTTAATTACTTATTTGTGAAATTACTTCTTCTTTTACTTATATGATAGTTGGTTGGTATTGAATGTAGCTATGAAGAGGTATGGAAAATAATTGATGCAAGATGGGATAATCAACTTCATAGACCTTTGCATGCAGCAGCATATTATCTCAATCCCCAATTCCATTATGAACCTGAGTTTAGATCTGATGATCCTGAGGTGAAAGAAGGATTGTATACGTCCATGAAAAGATTGGTTAAGGATGTTGCAAAAAGAAGGAAAATTAATATGCAACTTCTTGAGTTTCATTTTAGTAGAGGACTTTTTGCAATGGAAGATGCAATGAAAAATAGAAAAACAATGCTTCCTGGAGAATGGTGGGAGATGTTTGGGGATAGAACTCCAGAGTTGAAGAAGTTTGCTATCCGAGTTCTAAGCTTGACTTGTAGCTCTCTGGATGTGAGCGAAATTGGAGCTCATTTGAAATGGTAATTTAAGTTATTTATAATTTCTTTATTTAGTTTATATAGTTAGTTACTAAATTTCCTATTTAATTATAGGTTCATACAAAGAGAAGAAACCACTTGCATCAGAAAAGGATGAATGATTTGGTGTATGTCATGTACAACTTGAAGTTGAATAATAAGCAAATTAGAAAAACAATAGCTCTTCCCTTTGATGACATTCAATCAGATGATGAATGGATAACTGAGGAGGAAGATGATATTGATGAGATTGATCAAGTTCAAGGTGCAAATGTTCACTTAAATCCGGCAATAAGAGTTCCAACTCTAGATGCATTTGATCTTGAAAATGTGACTTTTGATGTCAATGTGGATGAAGATGAAGATGAAGATGAAGATGAAGATGAAGATGAAGATGAAGATGAAGATGAAGATGAAGATGAAGATGAAGATGAAGATGAAGATGAAGATGAAGATGAAGATGAATATGAAGATGAAGGTGGAGATGGAGATGATGATGGACATGATGGAGGAGAGGATATAATTAGAGGATTGGACATAGAAATCTAATTATTTAATTTCTATGATTTGAACAATTTAACTTTTCTAATATTTTGTATGAACTTCTTTATTTGAGACTTTGAAGTTATATAATTTTTATTTAGGACTAAATGTAGTTATTTACTATTAATTTTTTTTAATACGAAAGTAAACTCTTACGAGTTTATGAGTCGAGTCTACGAATCGAGTTTACGGAGCTCCCACGAGTCTACGTAGACTCTCGAGTTTGACAACCTTGGTTCAAACACAATACAAACTTTGTTTATTGGCTTATGTTTATTGAGGAGAACTACTAAACTCTAAACCACTAACATAAAGTAAACCATAGAAATCAATATTCTGTTAATTTCTTGATCCATTTCCTCCATTCTTTTGGGTTATGTTTCTCATAGTTTCACTTCTACAAAAATAAATGTCACAAACTTTACCATTAGTTCCTTGTTTTCTAACTTTTTCTTTTGCTTTGGATTTTGCGTGATATGTTCAGCAATGTATAGGTACTTCTTTCCAGAATTTCGGCATGATTTCTTGCATTGGAGGGAAAATTCTGTAAAGAGTTTGACATGATGTCTCACACCTTGACCACGAATTATGGCTTGCAGTCTTATGACTCCCTTCAATGCTCTTAACGCTTTCCTAGTCTATTACACTCCTAGTTTCAAGTTCAAGAGTTTAAAATTGTTTTTTTTAAGTCAATTTATATTTGTTTTATTTGAGTGGGTACTGCAGCATGGGTCCATTTATATGTTTTATTTTTTTCTCTTAAAAGAACATCCTATATTGGATATTGAAGAAAAAGGGGTGAAAGCCAAGAGTCAAATTTAGATATTTAAAATACATATTTCATAATTCTTACTAAACAATTAAGATGCTTTAGTCATCTCCATTCTATTTTATTTTTATCACCTAGCTGTTCTATTCATTTGTCAACATAAAAGAAACCTACCCTATAAAAGAAATGTATTGTTTTTGTCAATACTTTAAGCAATGCTTTTAAAGTTGTGGTTATTCTCAAGATTTTAGGCAACAGTTTTAAAATTGTTGTCTTTATAAAAATCGTGGCCTATTACTAACGACCATGCTCACCTAGACCACGGCTAAAAAACGTTCCCTAAACTTTAGGCCACGGTTTTACTGATTTAGACCATCGTTTTATGTTGTTGTCTAAAGTAATAATTGTTATAGTGAATGTAGAAAAGACATCACTTTTTGATTCTATAAACAGTGTCCATGTAAACCTGGAAAAATCATCAACTACAACAAGAACATAGTAATTCCCACCAAGATTTATAGTGCTTGAAGAACCAAACAAATCCATGTGTAGCAGCTCAAGGGGTTTTGAAGTGGAAACCATATTTTTTAGTTTAAAAGAATGTTTAGTTTATTTCCCCTTTTGGCAAGCTTCTCATATATGATCTTTCCCAAACTTGAGCTTTAGTAACCTAACAACAAGATCTTTAGATATTAGTTTGTTTAAGTGATGCATGTGAATATGAGCAATTCTTCTATGCCAAAGTCATGATTCATCATGCTTGGTTAAAAGAAAACCTATGGAAGTGGGATTTGAAATATCAAGAAGATAGACATTATTAATTCTTTTACCAATAAGCAACACTTCCTGTGAATTGGATAGACGAATCTCACAAGTATTAGGCTTGAAGGTTACTTGATACCCTTTATAACATAGGTGAGTTATGCTTAGAAGATTATGCTTAAGTCCTTCCACATGTAGAACATCATGAATCAAGAAATTGTTCTCATTATCAATAGTTCCTTTCCTAAGAATCTTCCCTTTGTTGTTTTCTGTAATGGTTGAAAAAGGTTTTAAAATGCCATTGTTCTTACTCTATGGATTAAAACCAAGTCCAGATTTTCCAAAGACACAATTTTGAGATGCTAATACATTCTCAAAGTTAGATTGTCCTTTTGAAATTTTATTCACAGTTTTCACAAGAAAAAGAACCTTTTTTTTGGAGAGATTCATAGTTTTTACAAAAATAGATTCACACTTGTAAGAAGATTTTTGATAAATCATCTCTAAATTTTCAAAATCAGTTTTTGAGTTGTTTAATTCTTCTTCCAAAACCTTGACTCTATTTTCCAACCAGTTGCTTTGACTTTTCAACTGATTGTTCAAAAGGGTTAATCTATAGGCTTCTTCATGAGTCTCTTTAAAATCCTCAAGAAGTTGATAATAATTTTCAATATTAATGGAAGAGTTTGAACTTACACTGTTTGTTGTAGACTCTTCTTTTGCCATCAGACACATGTTGGTTTTTGTAACTTCAGAGGATGAGCCAGAAGAAGACATGTCATTGTCTAGCCAAGCAGTTCCACTGGAATCTTTATGAGTTCTTTCAAGAGTGTCCCACATATCCTTTGCAGATGCACACCGTGATACGGATGGAGATCAAGTAGAAGAGGAGCCTAAGGCCCAAGACCTAGAAGCCCAAGCACCAAATAGCTCAACAACCTTCATGCCTCAAAGGATTACAAGGAGCAATGCTAAAGTTTTGGGTAAAGAGCATCAAATGATATCTCTTTTTTGTAATTACTCTTGTATAAATTTGTAAATAATATAGGAGTAGCTTTAGGAGAGTGCCAAAAGAGGATAACCAAAAGACACCTCTCATGTAAGGCATCATAGGCGCAAGTTTTAGGAAAGAGCTAGAAGAAGTGACTCTTCCTACTCCTTTCTCTTAGGCGCTAGTTTAGAGAAGGAACTAGAAAAGTGACTCTTCCAACTCCTTTCTCTTGTGTAGAACCAACCCTCCTTATTATAAATAGAGGTGCTTGGTGCCTTGTATCATAAGTTGAATTTGAAGTAAAGAAACTATACCAAATTGGTGTGAGAGAGTTGTGTGAGACTAGTTCTCTTCTCTTCTTCCTTGTCTTATATTGTGATTCTTTGGGAAGCTCTCAAGTGGCGGCACTCCCTCACTTATCTTGGAACAACCACCCTCCAAGTGGCATGAAGCTTTCCCTCCCATGGCTACAACCACATAAGTCCATTTTCTTTCATCTTCCATAATTACCCATTTGTGTTTTTCTTATTAGTTTTCAATTCCAATCAGTTCATTTGATTCCTAGTGTTGTTTCCTTTCATTTGTTGCACTTATTCTTAATTTTAACCGGTGCATTCTTGTTGTTTGTTGCTGTTCTTGATTCAGTACCCATAAGATATCACTTTTATGTTGAATTATTGAATTTCAATCAGTGGGTTTTGTTCCTTGTTGCATTTCAATCATTAGTTTCAATTCTTGTTTTAAATCTTGTGTTCTTGTGATGTTTTTGTGTTCTCCTTGTGTTTAGGTTGCTGTTCTTGAATTGTCTTTTCATTTTCCAGCCCTTGTTCATCATATAATTCACCTATTCATATGTTTTTCTCTTGGATCTTTGGAAATGAACCTTCACATCTACTTAGCACTTGCTAAGTTAATGTCCAGTGGGGATTTTCCTTAGGTGACTCACCTTATAATTGCTCTAAGAATCTTGATCCAATTCTTAATAAAGTGTTACAAATCAAATGAATATAAAATCAACTCACATCAGATACCCTGAAAAATCCATCACAACTCAATGTAGGTGTTATTATATTTTTCGCAATCCAGTCAAACTTAGCTTTCTTGCTATCTAATTCAGTCCATTCAGACCAAGGTTTTTCAACACACACATCATCTTTTCTTTGGTTTTGGAATGAAAGGACCATTTTCTATAGCATCCCAAATTCCTTTATCTGTTGATTCAATAAAAATATTCATTCTAACTTTCTAGAATTGATAGTTTACACCATAGAATAAAGGTGGTCTATTAATAGACGCTCCCTCCCCACAGGGTAACTTGTCATCCATTAAAAGGATTTTTGATAAAAAGACTTGAGTGACTTTCAAGTACCTGGCTCTTAATGCTAATTGTTAGAATTAATGGCTTTAAACAAGAAGGGGGTGAATTGTTTATTGGAAGATTTTCGTAAATACTGGAGTGGAAAGTGTTAGAATTGATGGCTTAAAACAAGAGGGGGGGGGGTGAAGTGTTTTCAAAAGGTTTTCGCGAATATTTGATTAAGAATGAATCTTTATCAAACAAACACAGATAAGCAATCAGAGAAGCAATCAAACAATGAACACAGAAACTGTTACATAATTATAACCAGTTAAAATATCGTTTTAATCGGTTGTTCTTATGACAGCAGAAGCAATTTATATCAAACAGTTTCAAATGAAGGTAGAGATAGAGAGATACGAACATAGAGAGTTATACTGGTTCACTCACACATTGAGCTACATCCAGTTCTCAGAAAACTATCTGAGTTCCACTATTAATCAACCTGATTACAATCACACACTCACCAAAGAAGTGATTTTGACTCACACAAGAACACCCACTTCTCTTGGCTTAACCACACCCAAGATCAGAAAAATCCTCTAACTCTGTAAACCATAATTCTTTACAGATTTATCAAACACAAGAACTATACAAGGATAGAAAACACCTGAAGATTATAGCAGGAAATCCTAAGACAGATCTTGAAAAACTTACACTACAAGAAAAATTGAAATTACATACGGATTTTTTTCCGTATGTAAATTATCATTACATACGGATTTTTTTCCGTATGTAAATAGATATTACACACGGATTTTTACATACGGATTTTTTTCCGTATGTAAAATTATCATTACATACGGATTTTTCCGTATGTAAACCCAATGTACACTACATACGGATATAATCCGTATGTAAATAATAGACAAAACAAAATCTACAACAGGTGGGAATCGAAGCCAGGTTTCTTCAGTAACAAAAGAAACCTTAACCACTACACCAGACAAATTCTTTAACAATATTATGATTTTTATTATAATTATTATTATTTTTAAGATTGTTATTAATATTATTATTGTTAATAATATTAATAATATTATGAATATTATATATTATGAATATTAATAATATTATGATATTATTAATTTATGAATATTATTAATTTAAGAATATTATTAATATTATAAATATTATTAATGTTATGAATTATTATATTATTATTTTAATATTATTTATTATTAATATTCTTAATATTTAATTTTTAGTATTAATCTTGTTAATATTAATAATTAGTCTTAATATCATTCCTCCTTCCTCTTCCTCTTATCTTAAATATTGTTCCTCTTCTATAATCTTGTTCCTATTAATATATTCATTCTATTAATATTGTTATCTTACTAATCTTCTCTAATCTTCCTCTTATTCCTCTTGTTAAGAAATATTCCTCCTATTCCTCTAATCTTCGTCCTCTCCTAAATCTATTCTTCCTATTTTCCTAATATTCTCTTAGTTTTTTAATATTCCTCCTCTTTTCTCTATTATCCTAATATTAATATTATTAATAATATAATAAAATATTATAACATAAATAACCTAATATTAATAATAATATAATTTATATTATTAACATTAATATAAGTATAATAAAAATCGTAATATGACAGAAGAACTTGTCTGGTTTAGTGGTTAAAGCTTCTCTGGTGACTGGAAGGACTTGTGTTCGAATCCTGCCTGCTGCAGTTTCCTTCCAATATTAATTTGGGACTTGGGTTCGAGTCCTATCCACTGCAAAGTGCTTCCAATATTAATAGTAATAAAGGTAGGTCTAAATAAAAATTAGAAATAATTAAAAAGATAAAAATAATAATGAAAAAATTAAAAATAAAATTTATTGCATTACATAATGTAATGCTTACCTACGACAGTTTTACATACGGATTTTTGGTATTACATACGGATTTTGACTGTATGTAATTCCAATTTTTCTTGTAGTGTTAGCAAAGCTTGGTAGCAATCTTGCTCCTTTCAAAAACTGTTATCTCTCTTTTGATCTCAAAATCTCTTTCGTAAAATTTTTATTTTCTTTTTGAAAGAATGGCTATATTTATAGCACTTAAAAACTAGTTGATTTTGGCACTTTGAATTAGCTAAAACAATTTTAAAATAGTTAAAACAGTTTCTCAAAAGGCTGTTATGAATACACACTTTTAACTAGTTGAAACCACGAATTAATCGGTTAAATGGGTCAAGCTATTACTTAATAGATTCAAAAAGCAGTTTCAAAACCCTTGTGCCAGCTAGGTAACAAACAATCGGTTATTTCGAAGATCTAATCGGTTGTTTTCCCTTTGCTTGAAAAAACACTTTGTTTCTTTGAAATCTGATTGATCAAGTAGTGCTGAGATTAGGATTTGATCTATAACAGAGATTCTAAACACCCTATTCTAAACCCAACACAAAAAGCATCAGTTTCTTCAAGCTTTAAGAGGATTTGAAAACATCAAAGCTTCCCTTGTTCAATAATCTCCCCTTATTTGATGGAGATATATCCTTGGGTTGCTTTTGGAATGTTCTTTGTTTAGAATGTACTCAACCTGCAATCATGAGCAAACATAGAAACACAAGGTAATCTATTCCATATATAAGCACCAGACACTGGTTCCCATTAGGTGATATCCAGAACTAGAACATCAGCTAAATCAGATGAGAAAACCAGTAGGCATACATAGACGAACAATTGGTTATTTTGCAGAGATAACCGGTTAAACAAGTGTATCAGAGATTTAAACAGATACAAGCAGATCAGATTTAAACCACAGTTCAATAGTCATACCAGAAATGTTCAAAACAGTTATAAAGGCAGTTTAAAGAACATATTACAGACCCAAATTCTCCCCCTATTTGACTTATCAAATAGACAAAGGTAGGATATATAAACAACAGAAAAAGAGAGAAAAAAAAATTGTTTGGAAAATTAAACCAGGAGATTTAGAAAGAAGGACTGTTCTCCCTTTCAAACTGTAACTCTAGAATCTAATTATGAATATCTTCTATTTATTCATCCAGGTTGGAAAAGCGTGAGTCCATACTATTGAATCTTTCACCAAATTGTTGTAAACTTGTGGCACAAAGGTCATGAAGATTCCTTTGGTTTTCAACAAAGTTGTCCATCCTGTTCACCATGACCCTTTCAAAAGGAGACATTGAGGTCATCCTTTCTCCCATGTAGTCACCACCAGGACCTCTTTCAGCAACTGGTTCCTCTTGAGTGGCTGTTGTTTCAGGTTCATCACCATCATTGACTCCACTTGGGCCAGCTTGATCATCATCTTTACTAGTCCATCTCCTACCAATTTTAGTAAATCCCATTTTGCTAAGGGATCCACTTTTAATCTCACTTGAGGGCTTGATGATTTCAGCTAGTTCTCCCTCAACATCTACTTCAAAATAGTGCAGAAGCTTGCAAATTAAAATAGCATAGGGATAGTGGAAATCACATAACCTTATGGTCTTTTGCATATGCTCTTTGATTGTGTGAATCCAATTGATCTTCACTTTGTGCATGATGCAATAGATCATCAGTAGATCTTCTTCAGAGAAAGTGGAGTGATTACTCCCCGTAGGTGTGACAATCCATGTGACTATAAATGCAATGAGTCTCTCATCCAATTTTAACCCTCCAACTGAAATTTTTTTTACTTTGGAGAGGGGGTTCTTGAGGAAACTTCTGTAGAATTGGATTTTGTTGAATTCTTCAACAATTCCAAGGTTTGCTCTGTTGATTTTTAGTCTAGAATTCTTCAAACTGGTTACAGCAGCCCATACATCATTTGTGATCACCATATCTACACTGTTGACATGTGAAACAAGTGAGTCACCATCAAAGGAAAGGTAAGTGTAGAATACCTTTATCAAATCTGGGTAAATGTTTCTAATGAGTTCAAGAAATCTCTTTAATCTTTTCTCCTTGAGAAGGCTTCTCACAGTAGACAGATTTTGTTGCTTCATCCAAGTGAAGGAGACAAGCTTGGGTGTGTTGATACTTTTCCTACTTGTTTCAAGTAGAAATCTATTGATGAGTTCAAATTCTCTTGAGAACCACCCTTCAACCTTTCCACCACTCCTAATAGCCTTGGTTTTCATCCTTTTAGCAGATGGAGGAGTTCCATCCATAACTCAAATCAGTGATGAACTTCAGCACACTGCAGAGAAAACTTAGAGTAGAGAAAAAAAAACAGGTTGTTTGTGTGAAAAAAGCAGATTAAAAGCTTTATTAATATAACCAAAACCCTTGGTCAAAGTTGGCATTATGTGTGTTGTTTTCAACACAGAAAAGCGAATCAAATCAGAGTCATAAAGTTGTTTGTGTCATTTAAAACAAAAGGTACAGAAAATCACATGTTGATTTGACCAAGTTTGAAAATAGATTTGATTTCCAAGATAAAACGAATCTGATTCTTGTGGAGAATTTTGGCACACTAGTGCTGACATGGCGAGAATAATCAGTTGTTTCAAAGAAATAATCGGTTGATTTTTCTGGGACAACAAGAAACAACAAATCACTTTTCATAGGACATGAGCTTAAGTAAGATGGATGCTCTATCATTTTGATTAGTTTTCAACATACCATCTGTATTTGAAAAGATCCTGCAAAACAGAATTTATGCACATACAAGGTAAGTATAGCAGCAGGATAACAAAGCTCACATAAAACAGTAAGAGCAGTGTTGTAAACCTATGCAGATTTGAAGCAACAGTGTGTGCATATGCTTTTGACAGCAACAGATTAAATCAGAGAAAAACCTTAGTTTTAATGCTATTAAGACATTCAAAACATACATAGACTTCTCCCTCTATATGGCCAAAAGCATGAATTAAAAGATAATAGGTTTAACCATGCATAAGCAAACTTGGCAACATTGCACAGAGATGCCAGAGAAAAAACAATCGATTGTTTTGAAAGAACAATCGGTTGTTTTACTGTGACAGCAAAGAGAACATTTTCATAACCATAAATTACCTTATAGAGTGATGAAACAATGCAGTACGATGTTTGTTCATACCTTTGCACAGAGAACTATAATAGATTCATCCAAAAAGAAGACCTTGAGATGCTCATATGTTCACAAGGCACACTTACAAAAAATAAGGATGCACATATTCTTTTTATTCTTGAAAATTCTCTTTTAGCTAACCATTCCAGCATTTGTCAAGAATGTCTCTTGTCATTCAAAGAACCCTATTAGATGTACACATTTTGACAAGTGCAGGCACAAGAACTGAGCTGGATTTAAGCCTTCTGCCCTTGAGACTTCATTCCTTACACCCAATATGGTTCTTGGCTTTCAAGAATACCTACAAGACAAGATTAAGAAACAAGATTTGGTCCCCTTTTAAATTTGGGTCCATGAGTGTTAGCAGGAATGTTAGAAGGCTTAGGATTCTTAGGAACCCATTTTAAAATCCCTCTTGGAATAAGAAATTTGTGAACTTTGCAGAATCTCACAAAGTGACTCTTTCTCATATAGTAGAAACAACAAACAACCGGTTGTTTCGACAGTTTAGCCGGTTGTTTTTTTGGTACAAAAGAAAAAGGGTTTTGAAATTTTGTTTTCCTTACTCTGGGGTAAAAGCCAAGTCCAGATTTTCCAAAGACACATTTCTGTGAAGCAAGCACAGTTTCAAAGTTGGACTTCCCAGTTGTAAGTTTATCCAAGGTTTTCAAAAGATAATTAATCTTGCTTTCAAGATTTTCACAATTTTTGCAAAACTTTGAGTCACAATTGCAAGATGAGTTTTTGTAAATCAAATCAAGGTTTTCAAAATCATTCTTTGTATTTTTCAACTCTTCTTCCAATGACTTGACTCTATTTTCAAGCTAGTTGTTTAAACCTTTCAACCGGTTGTGAGAAAGAGTCAATCGGTTAGCTTCTTCATAATTTTCATTGAAGGCTTCAAGCAATTGAGAATAACTTTTACTTTTATTGGAAGAGAATGCACTTACTTTGCTCGATTCAGATTCTTCTTTTGCCATAAGGCAGACCTCTATCTTGGTTTCTGCAGAAGATGATCCAGTGGAAGATTCTTCCTTGTCCAGCAAGTCACCTCTTGTATTCTTGTGACATTTCTCAAGAGTGGCTCACATTTCTTTTGCTGAGATACACTCTGAAACTTTGAGCAATTCATCAGAATCAAGTGCAGAGACAATTACATTTTTTGCTATACAATCAAGATGCTCTCTTTCCTTCATTGTTAATGCAGAGTTATTTTCAGGCATATGCATGAAGGCATTGTTTGAAATAGCATTCCAGATTTCTTTATCTAGTGACTCAATAAAGAACTTCATTCTTATACACCAAAGCTGATAGTTTTCACCACAAAACAGAGGTAGTTTTTTTAAAGCAGCACCTTCCCCAAAGGAGATCTTGTTAGCCATTTTTGAAAAGATTTTTTAGAAAGAACAGAAACTTGAATATTTTTCAAGAACCTAGCTCTTGATGCCAATTGTTAGAATTGATGGCTTAAAACAAAAGGATGGGGGTGAACTTTTTTCAAAAGATTTTCTCAAATATTTGATCATGAATGAATCTTTATCAAACAAACAAAGATAAGCAATCAGAGAAGCAATTAAATAATGATACACAGAAACAATTGCAGAATTATAACCGGTTAAAGTTTTGTTTTAATCGGTTGTTCTTATGACAATAGAAGTAATTTATATAAAACAGTTTCAATTAAAGGTAGAGATAGAGAGATATGAACACAAGGGGTTATACTGGTTCACTCACATAAGGAGCTACATCTAGTTCTCGGAAAACTATCTGAGTTCCACTAGTAATCACCCAGATTACAACAACACACACATCAAAGAAGGGATCTTGACTCACACAAGAACATCCACTTCTCTTAGCTTAACCACACCACAGATCAGAACAATCCTCTGACTCTGTGAACCACAATTCGTTACAGTTTTATCAAACCACAAGAACTATACAAGGATAGAAAACACGTGAAGATTTACAGCAGGAAATCCTAAGACAGATCTTGAAAATTCAGCAAAGCTTGAAAGCAATCTTGCTCTTCAAAAACTTCTTTCAAAAACTTGTATCTCTCTTTGATCTCAAAAATCACTTTTGAAATTCTGTGTAATTGTTATTTCCCTTTTGAAAGAAGGGCTATATTTGTAGCACTTGAAAACTAGCCGTTTAAGGCCCTTGGATCAGCTAAAATAGTTCAAAAAATAGTTAAAATGATTTTTCAAAAAGTTGTTATGGAGACATCCATTTAACCGGTTAAAACCACGAAATAATCAGTTAATGTGTCAAACTGCTACTTAACAAACTCACAAGGAAAATTCAAAATCCTTGTGCTAGCCAAGTAACAAACAACCGGTTATCTTGAAGATATAATCGGTTGTTCTTGTTAGAATATATGACCTTAAACAAGAGAGGAGTGAATTGTTTATGAAAGATTTTCAAAAACTTTGAACGTACAATGAAACTCAGTGCAGAATTACAGATAAATAAATCAAGTTAGCCAAGAATATATTCTGTTTTAAGTAAAATACAGAAAAAAAAATTGGTTTTTTCTTCGAAACAATCAGTTGTTTATATAAGTATATTTAAAGCAACTTAAAATAACAATTAAAAGAGTTAGGGATGAGAGAAAAACACACCAGTTTTATACTGGTTCACCCTACTCACAAGGGTTACATCCAGTTCCCAGAAAACCACTGGGTTCCACTATGCAATCAATCACAGATTACACACACCACACACCAAAGTAGTGACCTTGAACCCCTCAAGAAACACACTACCTTTGGCAAACTACACCACAAAATTCAGAATCCCTCTGAATCTGCATTTATAACCTTTTACAGAAATATAGTAATCAAGGAAGAGAGAACAAGATACACTTGGGAATTACAAAGCTTCAATATCAGAAAATACAAGCCAGTCCTATTCCACACACTTGAAAATCCAAAGCTTGAATGAATCTGGAAAGCACTTAGTCAAATCTCACTTTGATTTCTCAAAACTGTTTCTTACATTTTAGAAACTTCTGACCAACTTTATATAGATCAACAGAATGGTCAAAAGCATTTAAAACAGGAGCACATTCAGTTAGAAGTCATTTAATAAGGATTCAATTCAAAAACACAAAGCTGTTAAGATTTTCACAACAGAAAATCGATTGTTTTATCGAGACAATCGATTGTTTTGGCTTTGACAGCTTAGTCAACCAAGCCAAACACTTTTCAACCTTTTCAAAAACCTTCTAAGTATAAAACAATCGGTTGTTTCGACAAAACAACAAGTTGTTTTTAACTTAGTTGAAAAACATTCCATTTTAAAAAGGCTTTCAATTTAAACTTGTTTTGGATTCAAACAAGGTGTGGATTACATAAAATCTACCCCTGTTCCCACCCATACACAGCAGCAACTCCAACCATCATCAAACACATTGGATTTGGATTCTTCAAAGCTCTTGATCATCCTTGATCAACAGTTCTTTCTTTGCTTTTAAAAAGACTTTGTTTCTTTTCAAAACAGATTAATGAAGCAATGCTGAGATTTAGGATATGACTTTAACAAAGATTCTAAACTATCCTATTCTATACTCAACATAAAAAGCTTTAGATTCTTCAAGCTCTAAGAGGATTTGACAACATCAAAGCTGTTGAACCAAGTGATGTTCAAGGTTTTGAAGAATCCAAATCCTTTGAAGGATGATGAAGCTTCTGCTTGCTTGATGCTGCTGTGCTGCTTTATTGTTTTGTTCTGGGGTAGTTTAAAGTGTAATCCACCCTTAGATTAAATCTCAAAGCAATTAGCATCTCAGTTTTTAATAAAACAAAGTGTTTTTCAAACTAAGTTGAAACAACCGATTGTTCTGTCGAAACAACCGATTGTTTATACTTAGATGTTTTGAGAAAGTTTGAAAACTGTTTTTGAATGGAGAAAACTGTTAAGTGACAAAACAACCGATTGATTCAAGGAAACAACCGATTGTTTGTTTTGGAACCATAACAGAAAAACTGTTTTCTTTGACTGAGCTTTAAATGATTTGAAACTATATATGCTCCAGTCATTAAATGCTTTGACCAATCTTTTTGAAAGCTTTTATGGGTTTGTTAAGATTTGATAACAAACTTCCTTTTATATAATTCAGAAAATCTCTTTTAAAGTATAGAATGCTTTTGAAAAAGAGGAACTAAGAACTAAGAGAGTTTTCAAATTGCTGAGATTACTTAAGTGCTAGAGAGATTGATCAAAGTGCTGGAATAGGATTCTACTTGTATTGATTTCAGATCTTCATTTGTAACAAGTGTAATCTGTGTAACTGCTGAAACAATTCTTTTCTGTATTGTTGCTGAGATTGGCTGTGTGTTCTTGAGGGGTTCAAGATCAACAATCTTAGTGTTGACCAAGGAGAGTGTGTGTCTTGAGGTTTTCAAGGTCATTCTCTTGGTTGTTGTGTAAGTGATCAAGGTGTGATTGCTTAGTGGATTTCCTCAGGGGTTCTGAGAAGACTGGATGTAGCTCTGGGTTGGAGTGAACCAGTATAAACAACTGTGTACAATCTCTCTATCCCTTACTCTTTAAATTCAGTTTGTTTGTTGTTCGCTGATAAAAACAATCGATTGTTTCGAAGAAACAACCGATTGTTTTTCTGACAGTGCAGTTTTGCTTAGTGTTTTGGCTAACTGAATTCCTTAATCAATTGGTTTCTGAGATAAACTCATTCTAGCTTCAAAAAGTTTGCGAAAACCTCTTTAAACAATTCACCCCCCTCTAGTTTAAAGCCATAATTCCTAACAAAAGCTTCCCTTGGTCAACATCAAGGAGAAACATTGATGCAAAACTATCTTGTTTTGGCTTCTTCTTTGTTGTAGTTTTGTATGTTGCGGAAGAATGGACTTGAAAATGACATTAATGACTGAATTGAAGTGTGGAAAAGATGAAATGAAGAGGGGAAGTAGAGGCTTAGAAGAGGTGTGGCCAACTTCTAAGAAGATTCAAGCAAAATACTAATAGAAGTACAAAATTGAGAGTGAGAATTTGAAGATAAATGAGCTAGCAACTTGGGCAACATTTTATTATCAATTCAAATATAATTTACAAGGGGGCTAGCACTTGTATTTATAGTGCTATGGGCAGCCAAGGTGCAAGCTTTAACCCTAAAAACTCTCCACTCATAGAATGACAAGTGTCTCTCTCTAATTGGAACAAATCCTCTCAAATTAGAGGTTGACAAGTGTCCTAATCTAATTGGAGAGAATCCTCTACATTCCCATGAAGACAAATGTACTTTTGGCATTGGTGGGAATCCTCTCCATTAAGGAGATGACATGTGGACCTTCATGCCTTCCTTGCCACTCCATGCTTTCTATTTGCACTCTAGTAATTTATTTCTGCACCCTAGAGGGTCTAGAGTTGCATTGGGTCCAAGGAGGCCCAATTGTAACTTTAGCTAGACTCTTTCTTTGTTTCTATTTACACCCTACTCTAATTGGCCCAATACATGGCCATGAAAATTAACCTAAGAAAATGGCCCAACTATAAGCCCATAATATAGCCTGTACTACTATGCATAATGTTTATAAAACTAGATAAAAATGGAAGAGCAGACAACATTAATTCTCCGTTAGATGAGAGTCTTCTAAGATCCTTTTTCTGCTTCCAATCTTCTTAGCCAAATGTTATGAGGCTGGATGGTTTTCATCAAACATCTTGGATCTTCTTCTCTTGCTCTTCCTGCTTGTAACAATCATCATGTGTGGCTAGCGTTTGGGATTGGGAGTAATTTGTTCAAACTCTTATGTATTGAGATGATACCTAAATACAATATTTTGTTCTTGATTGATGATTGCTATTATTGTTTTCTTTATAATGTTTGGTTTACCATGGTCTAGAAATTTAGATTTGACTGGAAAGTACTTCTAAGGTTCTAACCTAAACGATAATGCTTAACATATTTGAATGCTATGAATAGATTTGAAATATTAATTGCTATCAACGTCTAATCTTAATGATAAGTTATTTTTATAAATATGCGAGGAATCGATATTTAGGAAGCATCTTAATGATTTTATATGCAAGGAATTGATATAAATGATTTTATATGGGCATCAATATCAATCAAAGGGCACAATATTGTCATGCTAATCAAAATACAAAAGAGTAAGAAAGATGAAACCCAATCCCTATTTTTCTATTTGAAGCAACAAACTTTTTTACTTGTTTTTGTTAGAAATAAGCAGTGTCTGAAGATCAAGAGGGGAGGGGTGAATTGATCTTTTAAAATTTTTGCAACAGGAACTGACTTCTGTTTAACAGAGATTAAAAGAACAGATTGATTTCAAACAAAACAGATTTATTTTTCAAATTACCTTTGTACAAGCAGAACTTAAAAACAGATTGATTTTAAGCAAAACAGATTTATTTTTCCAAATCACCTTCGTACAATCAGAACTTAATCAAACAAGATTTTACTCAATTAGAAGGAACAACAGAACACACTTGTTCAGATATTTGCAAGAAGGTTTCAACCAAGAGAAGAACAGTTCTTATTAAACCCAGAATTAACAGATTCAATTTCACATGAACAGATTTATTTTGGACAGTTATCAATTCAAATTCCAGAAATAAGTGCAAGGAAGGAAAGAAGATTGCACACAAGTTTTTATACTGGTTCACTCATCAAGAGCTACATCCAGTTCACCTTACACCAAGGTGAAATCCACTAAACACATACAACAATTACAGCATATACAGCAGTTCTTGAAACCTACAAGAACACTCACATACAAGGCTGAAAAACACCTATTTCAGCACACCTTGCACTCCAAGAAACCCTATCAAGGAGTGACTAACACTTACACCTTTACAACAAATGAGAAAGGAAAAATTACACCTGAAAAGAAGATGCAAGAACTCAAACCAGTAGTTCAATCTGCTGCAGAAACTGCACCAGCACCTTCACAAAGCACAAGGTTTTTCTAGAACAAGCACACTTGAAATTCCTTTTGAAAACCTTTCACAAAAGTGTTTTGATCCTTCTTCTCTTTCAGAACTTGTTTGACCTCATTTGAAAACGTGATTGCTCAGTGTGTTTTTTCTGAGAGAGAGAGACCTTTTCCTTTTAAAGAAATCAGATTCTAACTGTTTTTCAAAAACCAGTTGAAAACAGTTTGGGAAACAACGGATTCTGTGCACATCTTGACAGATTTATTTTCTGAAAGGCTCCTAACTCAGTTAACTGAAATAACTGAATTGACTTCCCTTTGGTGCCCTAACAGAATATCAAAAAAGCTTTTAATTACTCTAAGTGCTTGATCTAAGCTTGCTTTGGCAACTGGAATAGATTATCCCGATGACCGATGACTGATCGTGCCACATTACTTCCCCAATGACCGATGACCGATCGTGCCACATTACTTTCCCAATGACCGATGACCGATTGGTTCCTCATTACTTCCCCAATGACCGATGACCGATTGGTTCCTCATTACTTCCCCCAATGACCGAAGGCAACTTTATAACATCCTACGCCTTAAAACAAAATTCACTTAAGACTTCCAAAACAATTTTCTTCATCAAACACACTTTATGCCAAGGTTGGGAAGAAGCTTCCTTCAGCTTCAACAATCTCCCCCTGTTTGATGGAGACAAATCCCCATAGCTCGGTTGCTTTGAAGAAAGATCAATACCTCCCTATACCACTGCAGCTTATAAGATCAACTATTTTTACCCCGATGACCGATCGGTGCCATAAGATCAGCTCCCCGGATGACCGATTGGTGCCATAAGATCAGCTATTTTTCTCCCACTTTGGATTCATCAAACAGCATGGGAGCAGAGGATAAAGAAACAAAGCCTACATAAAACCTTGCTATGGGTTCAGTGGAGTTTCTTACACAACTCCTATAGAATTGCATCTTATTGAAGCCTTGCAGTCCAGCAATGTTGCCCTTGCTTACTTTCAGTCCAGAATATTTAATTCCACCCACATTGCTCCAGATTTCTCTGGTGATTTTCAGCTTTACTCCTTTTACATGGGAGACCAGATTTTTGCCCTCTTGTTCAAGGTTGCTGTAGAACACTTTTACAAGGTCTAGATAGACATTTCCAGTCATTTCCAGGAATCCTTTCAGCTTTTGATGCTTGAGCATATCCTTGGCTTCTACTAGATTTTCTTCCCTCATCCATGAAAATTCAAGCACCTTAGGGACATTGATTTGCTTTCTTCCAGTTTCATGTATAAACCTGGTCATTGCCTCTGAATCTCCAGCAGACCAGTTCTCTAGAATGCCTTGGCTGTTTTGGGCTTGCCCCTTTGATTTCTTCTTTCTGTATGAAGAGGATGCCATGCTTAATCTACTGTTTCTTACACCTGGACAGCTAGTGAATTAAGTGAGAAGCTATGAGAGGAAAGATTTAAGAACAGATTTATATAGAGCTTTAAACCAGATTATAAGGTTCACAGGTTTTGAATGCAGAATCAGCAAAATCAAGTGTGAATCAAATTTTATTCATGAGGTACAGTCAATACAGTTTTGAAATAAGCAAGAATATATTGGAAATAACATGTTTCAGCTTGTTGGGTCAAATCTGTTACATAATAAAAGATATCAAATCAGTTAGGATATCCACACATGAATGTTATAAAACCAATGGTCAATAACCATAAAGGTAGTCAATTGTCAAAGAGAGAGAGAAGCATAATTATTTCTCTTTCCTAGTCAAGTCAGCAAATCTGAAACAGAAAAACAACATGTTACAGCGCAAGATAACAGATTTAAAATATCACTGCAGTGGACAGTTTAAGCTGATAATACCCAATTCGTTTAACAAGAAATAAAACCTATCTTTAGCTAGAGGTTTTGTAAACAGATCAGCTAATTGAAACTCAGTACTAATGAATTTAATATCACAAATACCATTAGCTATATTTTCTCTTAAGAAATGATGTCTAATCTCTATCTGCTTTGTTCTTGAATGTAACACAGGATTTTTAGACAGGTTTATGGCATTGGTATTATCACAATTAATAGGTATCTTGTTTAACAGTATTCCATAGTCACTTAGTTGTTGCCTTAGCCATAATGTTTGAGCACAGCAGCTTCCAGCAAAAATGTATTATGCTTCTGTTGTAGAGAGGGCAACACAAGCTTGTTTCTTGCAATGCCAATAAATCAGGCTTGATCCTAGCATGTGACATGTCCCACTAGTGCTTTTTCTGTCAACCTTGCAACCTGCAAAATCAGAATATGAAAAACAGTTTAAGTATAAGGAAACATGGTTAGGATACCATAGTCCAACAGATTTTGTCCCTTGCAAGTATTTCAGAATTCTCTTGACTGCATTGTAGTGAGATTCCCTTGGATCAGATTGATATCTGGCACATAGGCATACAACAAACATAATATCAGGTCTGCTAGCAGTTAAGTACAACAGGGATCCAATTAAGCTTCTGAACTTGGATTGGTCAACAGGTTTTCCTGCACAGTCTTGGTCTAGTTGACAGCTTGTTGAAATAGGAGTGCTGATTGCCTTACATTGATCCATATCAAACTTTTTCAGCAGCTCTTTGCAGTATTTTTCTTGACTAATGAAGATTCCATCCTTGAGCTGTTTCACTTGTAGGCCAAGGAAGAAGTTCATTTCCCCCAACATTGACATCTCAAACTCTCTCTTCATTGTATTGAAAAAAGCTTCACACATTTCCTCATTGGTTGACCCAAAGATTATATCATCTACATACACTTGTACCAGAATAATATCTTCCCTTTTCTTCTTAATGAATAGAGTCTTGTCAGAATTACCACGGTTATAGCCTTGAGAAAGCAAAAATTCACTTAACCTTTCATACCATTGCCTTGGTGCTTGTTTTAGTCCATACAAGGCCTTCTTAAGCTTGTACACATGTTCTGGATTTTTGTAATCTTCAAAGCCTGGGGGCTGGGAAACAAACACCTCCTCATTTATGTACCCATTTAGGAATGCACTTTTAACATCCATTTGAAACAATTTGAAGCCTTTGATGCTGGAAAATGCTAGAAGTAATCCGACAGCTTCAAGACGTGCTACTGGTGCATAGGTTTCACCAAAATCAATACCTTATTCTTGGTTGTATCCTTTAGCAACCAGCCTTGCTTTGTTTCTAGTGATAGCTCCATGTTCATCCAGCTTGTTCCTGTACACCCACTTGGTTCCTATGATATTCATCTCATGCTTTCTTGGAACCAAGGTCCACACTTCATTGTATTCAAACTAGTTCAGTTCTTCCTGCATTGCTGTTATCCAATTGCTGTCTTGCAGTGCTTCTTCCAGGCTTTTAGGCTCAATCTGTGACACAAAAGCTACTGTTCTGTAGAAATTGTTGAGAGAATTTCTGGTTGAGACTCCTTTCTCTAGTTTTCCAATTACATTGTCAAGAGTAAGATCCTTGGGAGTCTTCCATTCCTTAGGCAACCCTGCATTCACAACAGACTCTTTGACAACATTTGGATTAGTTGTATCAAATTCAGTGGATTGATTTTTCTGCAGAATTATTCTTAAATCATCCACACCAGATTCATCCAAAACAGATTTCGGTATAGAACAATCTGTTCCATCAAACACCACATGCATAGACTCTTCTACAGCAAGCAATCTTTTGTTATAGACTCTATAAGCATGTCCATTTATAGCATAACCAAGTTGTATACCTTCATCAGATTTAGGGTCAAATTTCCCAAGATTATCTTTACCATTATTTAGAATAAAACATTTGCACCCAAATACTCTAAGATGGCTAATGCTAGGCTTTCTTCCTTTGTACAGTTCATAAGGGGTTTTCTTAAGAATAGGTCTTATTAATGTTCTGTTAAGCACATAACAAGCAGTATAAACAGCATCAGCCCATAAATACTTTGGTAAATTTGATTCATTTAACATAGTTCTTGCTAATTCTTCCAAGATCTATTCTTTCTTTCAACCACACCGTTTTGTTGAGGTGTCCTAGGAGCAGAATAGCTATGTGTCATGCCATGCTTTTCACAAAACTTATCAAATTTTGCATTTTGAAATTCTCCCCCATGATCACTACGAATCTGTTTTATGCAGTTCTCATTTTCATTGTTTAAAACCTTTGCCAATTTCTTGAAAGCTTTGTATGTATCATTTTTAGAAGCAATGAATAAAGTCCAAGTATATCTAGAAAAGTCATCAACAATCACCAAAGCATAATAATTTCCAGCAAGGCTAGCAGTCCTAGATGGTCCAAATAAATCCATATGCAATACATCCAGAATTTTATTTGTAGAAACTATATCTTTAGATTTAAAAGAGGTTCTAATATGTTTTCCTTTTACACATGCATCACACAACCTGTTATTTTTAAAACATATTTTTGGTAGACCAGAAACAAGGTCCTTAGACAACAATTTATTCAAGTGATCTGTATGGATATGAGCCAACCTCCTGTGCCATAGCCAAGACTCATCACTTTTTGACAGCAAGCATTCATTTTCAGAATTGTTATTAACAATGTCTAGGAGATAGATGTTGTTTACCCTTTTCCCTGTGAACAGCACCTTACCAGAATTCTGATTTGAAATTGTACATGTGTTGGCCTCAAAATTCACTCTGTATTCCTTATCACAAAGCTGGCTAATACTGAGAAGGTTATGCTTCAAGCCTTCAACATACAACACATTTTCAATTGCAGTAGAATCCTTGGTTCCAACATCTCCTCTACCAAGAATTTTTCCTCTATTGTTGTCCCCATATGTGACAAAACCTTCAGCCTTGAGTTTCAGACTTATGAACTGGGACAGATCACCAGTCATATGTTTTGAGCAGCCACTATCAAGGTACCACTGATTTTTCCTGCTGTTTTTCTGCAAAACAGATTACACATATGGTACCCCTCTTAGTATAGGGTCCAGCATGATTAATACCTTTCCTTAGGAAGCCATTTGACTAAACTTTTAGGAACAAGATATTTTCTAGCCCTACATGTTCTTGATGTATGACCAGATTTCATGCAGTAGAAACAGGATGCAGTATGTACTGTATTTAATCTGTTAAAAGAGGAAAAACCTGTTTTAGCAGGAACAAAAAAACTGGACAGTTTCTTAATATTTTGCCTTGTTCCAGGATTATATCCTAATCCATTTTTATTGAAAACAGCATTTTGAGAACCCAGCAGTGTTTCAAAATTCTCTCTACCTTTGGTGAAATTTGATAAAGCTTTCAAAAGATATTCAACCTGATTTTCAAGTTTCTTACAATTTTCACATGTTTTGATGGATGCATGCAGGCAGGTTAATTCAAGACTAATTAACTCAGTTTTAGCTTTGTTTAGTTCTTCTTCAAGAGCCTTTACCTTAGGTTCAAGAACTTTATTAATTCTAGTCAGCTTATTACACATGACAGCAAGTCTATTGGCTTCATCATGAGTTTCCTTAAATGCAATTAAAAGCTTATCATAATTTTCAGAATTAGTTGAGTAATTACTTACTGAGTCTGAAGTTGAACCTTCATCATTTGCCATGAAGCACAGATTTGCTTCTTCACTCATTTGAGGATTCACTTGTTGAAGATACATCATTATCCTCCCAAGATATGTAAGCCCTTTTTCCCTTGCCTTTTTCATTCTTCTTACTTGCTGATTTTTCTTTATGTGGATTGTTTGGACAATCAGCTTTTATATGACCTGGTTTGCCACATCCAAAACAGGTGTAAGTAGAAGAATTAGAATCATTCTGTTTTGAATACCTTTTTCTTTGTTGTGTTCTGTCTCTAGTCTTCCTTTTAAGGAATTTGCTGAATTTTCTAGTGAGCAAGCTTAAGGTTTCATCTTGTTCAGGATTCTCTTCTTCTTCTTCACTTGTGTCATGCTCCATGGTGGTCTTTAAGGCAATTCCTTTGGCTTTCTTCTCCACAGTTTCTTGGTCTTTCAATCTTTTCAGCTCCAATTCATGTTCCATCAGCTTTCCAAAGAGTGCTGCAGTGGACATCTTGGAAAGATCTCTTGATTATGAAATTGCTGTTACCTTTGGCTGCCAACTCCTATCAAGGCATTTCAATACCTTTATGTTAAGCTCTTCCTTATCAAAAACCTTGCCAAGACCCGTGAGATGATTTACAATGTGTGTAAATCGTTTCTGTACATCTGCAATGCTCTCACCAGATTGCATTCTGAACAACTCATATTCCTGGATCAATGAGTGCTTCCTAGCCCGTTTAACATCTTATGTGCCTTCATGAGTTACCTCCAGTATCTCCCACATCTCCTTGGCTGAGCTGCATTGAGATACCCTGAAGAATTCATCCATATTCAGAGCAGATGTGATAATGTTCTTGGCTAAAGAATCATATTGAGCCTTCTTTCTTTCAACTTCACTCCATTCGGACCAAGGTTTCTTCACAGTTTCATCTTTCACTTCCTTCATAGGTATAAAAGGTCCATTAACCACAGCATCCCAAATGCCCATATCAATGGACTCCATGAAAATCTTCATTCTGATTTTCCAGAAGGCATAGTTGACTCCACCGAACATAGGAGGCCTATTGATGGATGCTCCCTCAGCAAAAGGCATCTTGAATTCAGACATATCTGCACAACTTGAGTAACCTACAAGCCCTTGCTCTTGATACCAATTGTTAGAAATAAGCAGTGTCTGAAGATCAAGAGGGGAGGGGTGAATTGATCTTTTAAAATTTTTGCAACAGGAACTGACTTCTGTTTAACAGATATTAAAAGAACAGATTTATTTTTCAAATTACCTTTGTACAAGCAGAACTTAAAAACAGATTGATTTTAAGCAAAACAGATTTATTTTTCCAAATCACCTTCGTACAATCAGAACTTAATCAAACAAGATTTTACTCAATTAGAAGGAAAAACAGAACACACTTGTTCAGATATTTGCAAGAAGGTTTCAACCAAGAGAAGAACAGTTCTTATTAAACCCAGAATTAACAGATTCAATTTCACATGAACAGATTTATTTTGGACAGTTTTCAATTCAAATTCCAGAAATAAGTGCAAGGAAGGAAAGAAGATTGCACACAAGTTTTTATACTGGTTCACTCATCAAGAGCTACATCTAGTTCACCTTACACCAAGGTGAAATCCACTAAACACATACAACAATTACAGCATATACAGCAGTTCTTGAAACCTACAAGAACACTCACATACAAGGCTGAAAAACACCTATTTCAGCACACCTTGCACTCCAAGAAACCCTATCAAGGAGTGACTAACACTTACACCTTTACAACAAATGAGAAAGGAAAAATTACACCTGAAAAGAAGATGCAAGAACTCAAACCAGTAGTTCAATCTGCTGCAGAAACTGCACCAGCACCTTCACAAAGCACAAGGTTTTTCTAGAACAAGCACACTTGAAATTCCTTTTGAAAACCTTTCACAAAAGTGTTTTGATCCTTCTTCTCTTTCAGAACTTGTTGACCTCATTTGAAAACGTGATTGCTCAGTGTGTTTTTTCTGAGAGAGAGAGAGACCTTTGCCTTTTAAAAAAATCAGATTCTAACTGTTTTTCAAAAACCAGTTGAAAACAGTTTGGGAAACAACGGATTCTGTGCACATCTTGACAGATTTATTTTCTGAAAGGCTCCTAACTCAGTTAACTGAAATAACTGAATTGACTTCCCTTTGGTGCCCTAACAGAATATCAAAAAAGCTTTTAATTACTCTACGTGCTTGATCTAAGCTTGCTTTGGCAACTGGAATAGATTATCCCAATGACCGATGACTGATCGTGCCACATTACTTCCCCAATGACCGATGACCGATCGTGCCACATTACTTCCCCAATGACCGATGACCGATTGGTTTCTCATTACTTCCCCAATGACCGATGACCGATTGGTTCTTCATTACTTCCCCCAATGACCGAAGGCAACTTTATAACATCCTAAGCCTAAAAACAAAATTCACTTAAGACTTCCAAAGCAATTTTCTTCATCAAACACACTTTATGCCAAGGTTGGGAAGAAGATTCCTTTAGCTTCAACAGTTTTCTCGTTAATTCTTGCCTTCATAACAAACTTTTATCATTCTATTTTATATTTAGCGAATCTTTTACTTGAATATTCAATTGTTTCTTGTGGGTTCGATATTTGTCTTTAGGGACAGATTATTACTTTTGGCAAAACGGTGCACTTGCTATAAAAAGTCATCAAGTTTTTGGCGTCGTTGTCAGGAAATAATTTGATTTTTTTAGTATAAATTCTTAAATATTGTGAATATTTTAATTATTTTTATTTTTTCTTATTTTTTATTACTGTGTTTAAATTTGTTACTGTTTTTCATCTTCATAATTTACAGAATTATTTTATTTTCTTTTTCTTTTAATTTTCAAATTGCTTTTATTGTTTTAATTCTTATTTTGAATTTCTTTGCTTTTATTTGTTGCCATTTATTTTCAGATTTATTCTGCTTTTAATTTAATTTCAGATATTTTTTTTTGAATTTATTTTATTATGTTTTTTTAAAAAAAAAAAAAAAGCAACATGGCAGAAGAGCAAGCACCACCTCTTAGGAGAGTACTTGGAGATTATGCCATGCACAAGGGGCCAAGACATTTTTCCAGTATTGCAATACCTGCCAAGGCCTTAGAAATAAAACCCGTTTTTTTTCACTCTCATCAGTACCCATCAATTTAAAGAAATGGATCATGAGGATCCATATGCACATTTCTCTACATTTTATGAATTGGTGGGAACAATGGGCTTCCATTCAGATGATCTTGAAAATATCTATATGCGTTTATTTTCTTTTTCATTAGCAGGAAAGGCTAAAGAGTGGCTCAAATCACATCCAAATTAGAGCCTCACTAGCTTGAAGGATGTAGAGTAAAAATTTCTTCAAAGATTTTTTTCAATCTCTCGCTACATCAAAGCAAAGTCTAAAATCTCTATGTTCAGACAAGGAGTAGATGAATCTTTCCATGAGACATGAGAGAGGTTCAAAATAATGTTGAGAAAATGCCCAAATCATGGGTTTGAAGACATTGCTCAGCGAAGTATTTTTCTTAACAGTCTCAAATCTGATACTAAGATGCTTCTAGATACTGCAGTTGATGACACAATGATGACAATTGACGCAGAAAAAGCAACAAAGATTATTGAGGAAATGGCATCCACAGATTATCAAAGCCAAAATGATAGCAAATATGAGCCAAAGAAGGGGATGAGGGATCATAATATTTTAAACACACTTTTGGATCAAAATAAAATTCTGACACAACAGTTGGAAGTGTTAACTGCACAAATGACTAAACTGTAACAACAAATACAAGTTGTGCAGAGTCAAAATCAAGAAATAAGGTGTGACTTGTGTGGAGATGAGCATTCCAATGAACATTGTACTTATTAGAGTTCATCTGAAGAAGAAGCTCATTATATGGGGAAGCAAGAAAGGCAAGGTGGGTTCTCCAACAAAAATTCTCAAGGTTGGAAACGAAATAAAAAATCAAAGTTTCAAGCAAGGCCCTTTTCAACAACATCAACCACTATATCCTGTTGAAGATGGATGAAGCTTCTTCTATGCCAGCCTTAGTGTGTGTTTAATGTAGAAAATAGATAGGTTGCTTTGAAGTTGGTAATGATGTAATTAGTGGTCCATATAGGTTAGAGTGAGTTTAAGGTAGCCTTTTGCTTTGTGACCTACCTCATGTCCCTAACCAAGGTGGTAAGGTCAATCACAAGAATTTTTTAAAAGGTTTTCTTATAAATTACCTTCAGTTTTCTCAAAATAAGTTTTTCTGCACAAAAATAAATCTTTTGTTCTGTAAAACAATAGATTCTTTCTGAACTGGTGCCCTTTTCTTTAAAGCCTTTTTCAAAATTCTGTTTTGGCACTAAGAAGTTTGATTCAGCCTCTTTTATTACTGTTACGCTGAGTTGGAGGTGGTTTGAAAATCAATCCATTCGTTTTAATTTCAACCTGTTCTTTTTATAACAACTTTTAACTGTTTTTTGAAAAGATGTTATAAACTGGTTTTCTATATAAAGAGAGCCACATCTCAATTTGAAAAACACAAAGTTATCATAGTTTGAACACAAATCAAGAGTTTTTCAGTGTGAGATCAAAGATTTGAATGTTTTCTTGAAAGGTTCTCTAAAAGAATTTCAATTGCTTGTTCTTTGTGTGTCTTGGTAATGGTTGAGGTGTTGTCACTGCTATGCTTCAGAAAAGTGGCTGTTGTTTTCGTGTTATTGTACACTCTTTTCAGGTGTTCTTCAAAGATTTTGAATAAGTTCTTTGTTGTTTGTGAATATCTGAATCTGTATGTTAGCTATTTAAAGAGAGTAATAAAACCTTTAAACTAACTTTGTTCAAGATTCATATTCTCCTCAAGATTGCTTGTTAAAGATTCAAAGTTTAATTTCTGGGTGTAAATCTTGCTGAAGTAAAAGAGCCTACACTGTTCTGGAAAAATTATCTTTTAATCTCAAACTAATCTAATTAAGGTTCTTGTTTTGATAAAGTAAACAGAACATAAATCTGTTCTTTTTAAATTCAATTTGTTCTTGTTCTTAGGATTTCTGAAAATCAGTTTGTGTTTGCAAAAATTTTATAAGCTCAATTCACCCTTCCCTCTTGAACTTAGACACTAATAGACCTAACATATCCTTCGTCCCAAGAGAGATTAAGCGAAACTTAGGCAAATAACATTGTCCAATCAAAAGAATTTTGAGATTACTGCTAAAACTTGGGAGGCACAATTGGGGCAAATGGCACAACAGTTGAAGAAATCCAGGGGGCAATGTAAGTCAGCCACAACTAGAAGTGGAATAGTTGTAGAAAAAAGGATTGGTAATGATTTGATTGTTGAGAAAGAGAGAAAAATTGAGGAAAGAGACATGTAGAGTGAAGAAGAGAGAAAAGCAACCTCTGTACATCAATCAATTTATTAGGAAAGGATGCAGTAATATGTGAACCCAATCGATCCACGAGGCTCTTAAAGTAAGGGATTAGGTGTGCCGATACTATTAACAGTAATATACACACACTCCGTGTATTTTACTGCTTAGGTTTCAAAGAAATCTTTTCCTGGTATTACAATAAGACACGCTCCAATTTAATACTTTCATCTAACAAGATGACACATATTCCAACCACCTGGAATCTCATGAAACATATCAATACAAGAATAGACATATCAAACATATCTTAGAACTCGTTGTCCTTTACCAGCAAGGACCATTACGTCCCCATATTTTGACAAGTAATATTATTATCACCAAAAATATACTTTGACAAACCCGTGATAATTGTATACGATGTAAAATTTTAAAAATAAAATTATAATAAAAAATAAATTTACATTTAAATAATATAAAAATTTATTAAAATAATAGTATTGAAAGTTTTACACTGAGTATCGAAAAAAAGTGGTTATTGTATCATGAACTTTCAATCATGTTTGAACTAGTTTGCATTTGTTTGCACAACGAGATGAACATATAAGTAAAGTAAGGCATATGAATTTCATAACATTGTTGTTGCTCCATAAGTTAGGCAAACAACATTGTCCAATCAAAAGAAATTTGAGATTACTGCTAAAAATTGGGAGGCACAATTGGGGCAAATGGCACAACAGTTGAAGAAATCCAGGGGACAATGTAGGTCAGCCACAACTAGAAGTGGAATAGTTGTAGAAAAAGGGATTGGTGATGATTTGATTGTTGAGAAAGAGAGAAAAATTGAGGAAAGAGACATGCAAAGTGAAGAAGAGAGAAAAAGTGAGGAAAGAAAAATTGAGAGGAAAGAGGAAGAAGAGGAGAAAGAAAAAAACGAGAGTGAAGAGGAAAAAGAGAAAGAAAAAAAAGAGAGGGTACGGGAAAAAAAAGAAAAAGAGAAAAATGAGAATAGAAAAAAAGTGTTCCAGTTTTAGATTTACCTTATCCACACCCTCCCTCAAGAAAGAATATAGAAGGACAATTTATTAGATTCTGTGAAATTTTGAGACAAGTGGAGATAAGTATTCCTTTCACTGAAGCTTTGGAACAAATGCCTACTTATGCCAGATTTATGAAGGATCTATTGACCAAAAAGAGAAGATTAAAGGAGCAAGGAATTGTGGAACTAGAAGCAGGATGTAGTGCCATTATTAAGAAATCATTGCCACAGAAATCTAAAGATCTTGGGAGTTTTACTTTGCCAGGCGCAATAGGAAATTTTACAGTGGGTAAGGCATTACTAGATCTTAGGGCAAGCATTAATCTCATGCCTCTATCTATGTTGAAGAAATTTGGAGATATTGAAATTTTTTCTATAAGGATGACATTGCAATTAGCTAACATATCAATAAAGTATCCACATGGAATATTTGAAGATCTTTTGGTGAAGGTAGACAAATTTTATTTCCCAGTTGACTTTGTAATCATGGACATAGAGGAAGATGTTGAAGTACCTCTCATTCTTGGATGTCCATTTCTGAAAACTGTAAAAATTATGATTGATGTGGACAAAGAAAAGTTGAAGGTCCAAATGCAGGACGAAGAAGTTAGCTTTGATGTATTTGAAGCAATGAAACATCTGATTGGCCAGAGAGATTGTTTTAGAATGGATGCACTTGATGACCTATACTTGGAAAATCAAAGACAAATACCTATAGATGATGCGTTGATGAAAGTAGTCCTAAATAATAATGATGATTTAGAAGACTGGGAAGATAAGGAAGTCAAGGAATGTTTGCAAGATCTGAGGAAGGCAAAAGAAGTACATCAAGGGGTTTTTAACGAATTAGAGTTAACTAAAGCCAACACTCCTTAGAAAATGGAACTGAAATAGTTGCCAACTCATTCGAAGTATGTTTTTCTTAAAGGAAATGGAGAGAAGCCAGTCATCATAAGTCAGTCATCATATGTTTTACCTATTATTGTTTTTTAGATGGTTATTCAGGTTATAACCAAATTGTGGTGAATCCAGAAAAAAAATCCTAAATTATTTAAAATTCTAAACAAATACAAATATTAAATTATTAAATTTCGTACCTAAATAAAATTTTGCAATGAATAAAATTTCTAAATTATTTAAAATAATAAACAAATACAAATTCTAAATTATTGAATGTCATACTTAAATAATAATTTACAATAAATAAAATTTCTAAATCATTCAAAATTTTAAACAAATACAAATCTTAAATTCTTTAATGTCCTACTTAAATAAAATATTTGAAATAAATAAAATTTTTAAATTATGCAAAATCTTAATAAATATTAATTTTGAATTATTTAATGTCTTACTTAAATGAAATTTTGAAATAAATAAAATTTATAAAATATCGAAAATCCTAAATAAACACAAAGCCTAACTTATTTTATGTCATACTTAAATAAAAATCTTAAATAGATAAAAATTCTAAGTTTTTCAAAATCCTAAATAAATACAAAATTTTATATTATTTTTTTCTTAATTAATATAAAAATCTAAAATAAATAAAATTTATAAGTTTTTCAAAATCCTAAATAAATATAAATCCATAATTTGTAATGTCATTTTTAAATATAAATAGAAATTGAAAATGAATAAAATTCTTAAATTATTCAAAACTCTAAATAAATCCATATCCTAAATTATTTAATGTCATTCTTAAATAAAAATTTAAAATTAATAAAATTTCTAAGTTTTTCAAAATCCTAAATAAATACAAATTCTAAATTATTTTATTTCCTACTTAAATAATAACCTAAAATAAAAATAAAATTTGTAAATTTTTCAAAATTCTAAATAAATACAAACCTAAATCATTAAATTTTTTACTTAAATAAAAATCTCAAATAAATTAAATTTCAAAATTATTCAAAATCATAAATAAATACATACCCTAAATTATTTTGTCATACGTAAAAAAAATCTCAAATAATTAAAAATTTTAAATTATTCAAAATCTTAAATAAATACAAATTTAAATTATTTGATGTTCTACTTAAATAAAAAAATTTCAATGCATAAAATTTCTAAATTATTCAAACTTTTATATAAATACAAATCCTAAATTTTACTGTTCTACTTAAGTAAAAATGTGAAATAATTAAAATTCCTAAGTTATTTAAAATCCTAAACAAATACAAACCATTTATTTTATGTTATACTTAAATAAAAAACTAATCTTAAATAATTTTATTTCCTACTAAAATAAATAAAATTTATAAGTTTTTCAAAATCCTAAATTAATATAAATCCAAAAATATTTAATGTCATTCTTAAATAAAAAAAATAAAATTAGTAAAATTTCTAAATTATTAAAAATCTCAAATAAATACACATATAAAATTATTTAATTCTATTCTTAAATAAAAATATAAAATTAATAAAAATTTTAAGTTTTTCAAAATCCTAAATTATTGTATTTCCTACTTAAATAATAATCTAAAATAAATAAAATTTCTAAAATTATCAAACTCCTAAATAAATAGAAAACCTAAATTATTTAATGTTCTAGTTAAATAAAAATTTTAAATAAATTAAATTCTTCAAAATCCAAAGCCCTAAATATTTAATTTTATACGTAAATAAAAATAAATAAAATAAAATTGTTAAATTATTCAAAATCTTAAATAAATACAAAGTTAAAATATTTAATGTCCTAATTAAATAAATTTGAAATAAATAAATCAAAAAAATTTTGAACGGGATGAATGAATTTTTGTATGTTGAATGACTTTAAAGAAGGCAAGAAGATTGTTTTTGAAGCAGAGACTAACAAACCAAATAATGAAATTGGAGTTATTTGTCTTTTAAGGTGAAGATTTTTTTTTTTTTACATAATTATTTGTTGTTACTTACTTCTCAAAATTTGTGTCAATTTGGTGATACTTCAACAATTTATTTATTTATGTGTACTATTTATCTTTATAGACTATTTATATTAATTTTAGTATGTTTAGTTTTTTTTTTCTTAGTATATGTCTGATGTTTATTTCTTATATGTAAATTCGGCCCAAAATTTTTTAAAATGATTCAATTTTTTCACAACACATGTAATTCAATATGCATTAAGAATAAACATTGAGGTGAAATTTCATTTATTTTATTATTTACATTTACATATATATATATATATATTTAATTATATAAATTATATTTTTATGCAAAATAGTGAAAGGCAAATAAATCAAGAAAACTTGGAGCGGGATGAAAGAATTTATGTATGTTAAATGACTTAAGAAAAGACTATAAGATTGTTTTTGAAGGAAATGTTGATATACCAAATAATAAAATTCGAGTTATTCGCCTTTTATGATAAATCATTTTTCACATAACTATTTATTGTTACTTAATTTCCTTAAAATTTATGTCAGATTGTACTTGAACCATTTTTTTTATAAAAGCTTTCATGTTAGGGATCACTATGCAACTTGACATCTCACCTAGGTTGACACCTCAAGTAATAACAATCATCTATCATCACATGAAAAAGTATTATTAAAAAAAAGAAAAAAGAAAGAAAATACAAAAAAAGTATATGGGGGACTAGATAAAAGCCCATATGTTAACAAAAACGATACATAGGTAGACTATAACTATTCATAAAGAATTCTAAAAATAGACTACATGGAAACCTATTATACTAATGAAATGATTATCTATGAATCATAAATTAGCCAACTTATCAGCAAACGTCCACGAAAAATATGAGACCCACTTAAACTATTTATTTATTTATGTGTATTATTTATATTTATGCATTATTTATAGTAATTTTAGTATGTTTAGTTTTTTTATTTATTCGTATATGCTGATGTTTATTTCTTATATGTTAATATTTTTTTTATAGTTTTTTTTTTATATTTTCTTATTTATATTTATGCATTATTTATATTAATTTTAGTATGTTTAGTTTTTTTTCTTATCATTTATTCTTACATGCTTTATTTCTTATATATTAATATTTGTTTTATAGTTTTTTTTTATTTTCTTATATATATTTACATTTATATATGTATATATATTTAATATTTAATTATATAAATTATAGTTTTAGTTCTTTATAATTCATATTGTATATGTTACTTAAGTTTATAAACATATTCGTACATACTCTTAATTAACTTAAATATTTATGTTTATTTATAAAAATTAATAATTAATGTATAAATAATATCTGAAATTTTTTTATTTTAAAATCTAAATAAAATTTAATAAATAAATAATTGTATACAGTACGTACGAATGGTATTTATATATAGTTGTATTAAATTTAATAAATTAATAATAATATTTTTATATTCTTTTTTATATTTAGGTATATAAAATGTTTGTTAATTCTTTTCATATTTTACATGGTAATTAATTTAAATATTTATGTTCTTTTATAAAATTAATAATTAATATATAAATATGTTCCTTAAAGTAAAAAAATTGATAATAAATAATTAATACCCTGAATTCCTTTCCGTGCATTGCAGTGATTACAAGTTAATGAGTTGGAAAGAATGTTATTGGTGCTACAATGATTACAGGAAAAAAACATTGATCATAAAATATTCATTCCTATAATGGACTTGATTCCTTCAAATGCAGGATTGTCTTTCACGTCTCAAAGAAGACAATTCCCAGTATTCTTGTGCTTTGCAATGACTATAAATAAAAGCCAAGGTCAAACACTTTCAAAAGTTGGGCTTTATCTTCCAAGACCTGTATTTACACATGGACAGTTATATGTTGTTGTTTCTCGAGTAAAATCTAAAAAGGGTTTGAAAATCTTAATTTTGGATGAAAACGGACAACAAACTACTTTAATAACTAATGTTGTTTACAAGGAAGTATTTGAAAACATTTAAAATATAATGTTACATCACACATATGAGGTATGACCATTAGTATATTTTCAATTCATTTTATTTGTTCCATTTTTTTACATATAAAAAACATGACTCTCATGATAATAAATGTGATTTTGTTGGAACAATAGGCTCAAAATGATTTTGTTGTTGAGCTTGCAGGTTTTTACTTTATTTTCTTGATAGTATAGTCAAACTTTGTTCTTGGTATGAATATTTTTTCATGTTCTTGCCTTTTGAAAATATTTATGCTTAAAATGATGCTATTTTGGTATAGGTAAATAATTGAAAGAGTGTATACAAGGAAAAGAGATTCAGAGATCATAACTTAGATACTCTTGATTCAGATTCACATACACACACTTGTTGTTTCTCGAGTGAAATCTAAAAAGGTTTGAAAATGTGTTTTTGGATCAAGATGAACAACAAATAACCTCAACTACTAATATGGTTTACAAGGAAGTATTTGAAATCTTTAAAACATGATGTTACATCACATATATGAGGTATGAACATTATTATATTTACAATTCATTTGCTTTGTTTCATTGTTTTACATATAAAAAACGTGACTCTCATGATGACAATTGTCATTGTTTACTCGTATATGTTATTTGTGGAACAACAACATCAAGATGATTTTGTTGCTTAGATTGCAGATTTCTATTTTATTTTATTCATAGTGGAGTCAAATTTTTTTTCTAGGATGAATATTTCTTCATGTTTATGCCTTTTGAAAATATTGGTGCTTGAAATGATGCAATTTTGCTACAGGAACATAATTGAAAGAGTATATACGAGGAAAAGAGATTGAAAGATGATAACTTAGATACTATTGATTCAGATTCACACACACACACATGTACATAAAAAAAGTTTAAGCAATAATAACAGGCATGGTTATCAAACTCATGAGTTAACTCGTTGACTCGTCCGAGTTTACGAGTCCATATGCCCTTATCGAGTTAACTCAGTTGTAGACTTGCTTTTTAAGTAAACTCGCCAGACTTGGAGTGAACTCAGTGAAATCAGAGTGAAACTGTGAGTCTGGTTCGAGTTGGAGAGTTCAACTGGGATTTTTTTTAACCCAAAACAGTGTCGTTCTGAATGGGGAAAATCAAATGAAATAAACTGCCCTTAGGTTTTCGTGTTTCGTTTTTGTTTTGGTTTCACTTTGTGTCTTCTGTGGAGTGCGTGGAGGTGGTGCGTCTTCTTCTGTGGAGGGCGCGGAGGTGGTGCGTCTTTTCTATGGAGTGCGGCGATTGTGGCGATCGAGCGATGGTGGCGGTTAGGTCGCGGGGTCGTGGCGGTTCATGCGGTGGTTGCAGGTTGCATTGTTATGTAGTGTGATTTAGGGAATTAGGGTTCAATTTTTTTATTGGGCTACAAAATACAAGATGGGCTCCAAATTGGATTTTTTTTTTATTTAATTGAGTTGCAAAATGATGTTTGGTTTTTTTTCTTTTTTTAAATTAGCAAAAGTTATTGTAAATCTGTTTTTTTTTTTTTGGGCAAAAATTGAATTTGGAGGAGCAATATATTTTTTAAGGAATGTTTGGGAGTAGATCAAATTCAACTGAGGTCAATTCAAGTTTATCTTCTATTTTTAATAGAAGTAAATATGCTCCCGGAAATAGATTGGATATTGGATGGAAGCATGGGATAGATATTAATGGAAATGGACATAGAAACTTGATATTTGTCCATTTTTTAATTATTTACTTTTTATGACTTGAATAATTTAACTTTTGTAATATTTGTATGAACTTTTTTATTTGAGACTTTGAAGTTTTATAATTCTCATTCAGGACTAAATGTAGTTATTTACTATTATTTTTTTTAATATGAAAGTAAACTCTTACGAGTTTATGAGTCGAGTCCACGGAGCTCCCACAAGCCTACGTAGACTCACGAGTTTGAAAACCATGATAATAGGTACAAAGGGTCTAATTTTTAAGATCATTTGTTTTTAGCTAACTGTTTCTTATTTAAATTTGCTGGGTAATATAGTTGTTCTGATCAAACTTATGTTTCTGCTGCAAAATTGTAATAAATATAATATAATGTCTTATCAAATTTTTCTCTTTAATATCTTTGTATTTTGTTCTTGCCAGTTGACTAGCCGTCGATTAACTCTGGTGCTTGGTTCAGGCTCCGCCTGTCTCTCCTGTAATCTGCACTTTTCTTGGTTACTGAATGCTTCACCTGTAGAGACAAAGGGTGCCCTCGCGGCCGGTCACGCTCCGATGCTCAAGTCAGTAAGCGCTTTATGAACGAATAAGAAAGAAGTAATCTCAGTATTCAAGAGTGTATTTAGGATTGCATTATCGCGTCCCTCCATCTGGGACCTGAAGCCCCTTCTTATAGTGTGTCATGTACCTGTTGCACTTGAGATAAATAAATCTTAATAAAAATTCAGCACATTATCTTATATCTCTAACAGAAAACCACCTGCTACAGGCACCCATAATCATCAGGTCCAAAACTGTACGTGTTCCTTCTATTATATGTATGTGCGCATCCCTATCTTTTTAGGGTTAGTACTATCAAGGAGTATTTCATGTGCAACAGATATATACACATAATAGGAAAATCTTGCATGATATCTTGCGTGATATTAACAAACATATTTGTATGTAGTTGTAACAAACATGTGAGTAATCGTGTATATATATATATATGTATGTATCTATCTTTAAGCATCATTATCTTTAAGCACATGCCACTGATTGGACCAGCCTCGTGATCTTAGTGCAAGGTCCCACCCCTAAGCATTCGTTCATGTGCTTCGCACTAATACACACCCATTCGTACGCTATTTCGGGCCATGCATATAACTTTACCTGGGTTGCCTTAGTGTTACTGGGCTCGGGCCTTAATACTTTGCTTATCACGGACCTGGGTATGCTAGACGCACCCCTAAGCCTATTGCGTTTCTTTACTTTGTTGATCAGTCTTATTCGTGGAGGATTATGCTTTCCACATGCATGAGAGTTAATATATACGTATACCTGGAGCCCAGCCACATGGCACACAAACAAGGTCCATGTGCCGAGCTGACCTGTTTGAGGGAGATTGTCGAGGTCCGACCAGCGAGCTCTGAGCACTACGAGTTCTGATCAAGTACACAAGCCCCCCAAGCTCGAGCTGAACTTGTTTCAACAAAGAGTCTACCTACCCAGCCGAGTCGACCTACGTGGCAAATGTGTAGCACTACATGAATAGTATCTTGATTTGATGTTTCACCACACTCCATCGTTTGCTTCCACGTGGCTCTCATCGACGGCCACAAGGCATTGCCGCTTACGCTCCCCTACAAAAATAGGGTTTTAGAAACTCAAACGTTTCCACTATTTTATTATGCTCTGTTAGGCATTTTCGCGCTTCTTCTCTCGCTTGTTGCTCCTTCATTGTTGTTCATTCAATCTTGTTATCCACGCCTCTTCCGATTGTCACAAAGGTACTAGCTTTACTCTTCCTTATTCTCGTATTGTATCTTAATTGCTTTCGCTGTTCTTTGCTTGCTCTGATGGGATTGTTCATTCATGACATTATTGTTCATACCTGTTATCTTCTTTTACAGATGCATGCACGACTTGGATTCTGAATGTGTCTGCGTGCTTTTGTTTGCTTGTTCTGGTTTTAGATGGATTATCGATCACACTACACCTGGGCCCTTGAGAACCTCTTAGCTAAAACCTCAGACTTCACCTCTAGGAAGAAAACAGTAGACTATAGGAAAGCCGAGTATAGAAAACACCCCGTCCCCGAGCAACACATGTTTGGTAAGGAACATGATAAACTCGTCTGGTAGTTCCTTGTTGGGAGGGCAAGCCCGTATGCAGTGACGAATCCACAGATCCTAAGGGCCCCTTCTGTTTCTTCTACTCCACCCTTTTCCAAAAAGTCTTTCTCCGTTTACCCCTATTTCCTTTTGAGAAAGCCCTACTCACCGAGATTAATGTTGCCCCTGCCCAACTACACCCCAATAGCTGGGCACTCGTACATGCCTTTACCATTCTTTGTTCCCACTTTGGTCTTATGCCATCAGTTGACATCTTCCTCTATTTTTTCGAGGCCAAACGCTTAGGATGCCAACTTTGGGTGTCCTTCAACAAAGTTGCTGGAAGGTCCCTGTTATCCCTCTTCCAACAATCTTATAAAGGCTTCAAAAAGAAGTTCTTCAAAATTCGATGTAGCAAGGGAGATCCAACCCTTCTAGATGGGTTTCCCTTGTATTGGACCCAAAGACCCATCTTCCAAAGCCCTAGACAACTGGAGGACCTGACCCCAGCTGAACGTGAGGTGTGCATTCATCTCTCCAATCTCAAGGTGGTTTTTGATATTGCCATCCTGATACGAGAGGAGTTTTCCCCAAAAATACTCAAGGCTTACATTGGTATTTTTCTATTCCTTACTATACTCAGTCATTGTTGTTTTTGTGATGTTGGTATAACTGCTGAACTCATCTTGGTTTATTATGTAGAAGGAGGAGCTGGCCAAGCTGGGGGCTGCTCAGAAGGCAGGTTGGCACAAAAGGACGAGATGATGTCCAAACTCAAGGAGGAGCTTACAGATGATGCTGCCAATTCATACGTTGTTGGCTTCGAGGATTTTGTTGCTCAAGCCACAAGTGTTTACCCTGAGACCGACTTCTCTGAACTTGGTCCTAGGAAAGTCATGATTGGAGAGCACTTGGTGTATGAAGAAAAGCAACAATCATGATTTCCTTGTCTTTATTATTCACCTTTTGTAGCTAGCTAAATAGTGCATCATTTCATGTATATATGTACAACTGTTTTTATAGTTTTTTATTATGCCCTTTCTAGTTTAGAGTTAATGCGTATAATTTTGACAAATCAATGAGTGTTCTTACCTTAGAATCATCACTAATTTCGCAAACAACTCCCAACAAACAAGGCAATTCATGATGCATGTCGAGTAATCGATGTGTCTAACTATGTCAGATAAACATAATATGGATGGCACTCTTAATAGAGCCAGTCATAGGATGATTTAACGTCTAACCTGGTGATTTGTGTTGTTGTCTTAACTTGTCTCTGTCGATATCTTGAGCCTATTCCCATATTGAGACAAAAGGTATTGATTGAGCTCGAACCAGTATGCTAGGGAGCCTTTAATCGTGTTGTCCATGCTTAGAGTCATTCTTTATGTAAGGCTCTCAAGCTTAAGTTGTCATGAACTTGTAGTTCCCCTCCTGTGGAAGTTTCCTAGAGTGAGGTCTCCTTTTTGGGGCTCAAACCAAATTTTGGCGAGTTGTGGTTTGGTTATGCCTTTGATGAGAACGAGGCCCCAAATGCAGAATAAATGGGCATCTTTGGCAGGCTGGTTTCGTTTGGGCTATACCCAATCACCGGCAAGCTGATTTCGTGTGCACCATATCAAGTGGACTGGTTTTGTGTCACCGTATTGGGTGGATTGGTTTCGTGTCACCACATCGGATGGAATGGTTTCGTGTCACCATATCAGGTGCACTGATTTTGTGCTCCGCCTGACCTAGCGAGCTGGTTTCATGTGCACCATATCAGGTGCAATGGTTTCGTGTGCACCATATCAGGTGCACTGGTTTCGTACTCCGCCTGACCTGGCGAGCTGGTTTCATGTGCACCATATCAGGTGCCATGGTTTCGTGTGCACTATATCAGGTGCACTGATTTTGTGTTCAATATAATGGCACATCATTTCTGAAACACTTTTTCATTGGGCAACCTCATTAAAAAATCCCTGTAAGGGAAAAAGAGTGTCCCCTTCATTGTTCATGATTGACATTATATATTAACTGAAATAAAATTCATTGCTGGCTCCACTCCAGGTCACTTACCAATGGTGATCTTTCCATGTGAGGTATCACCCACTTCTGCTGGCTGGGTGGTAAACATGCATACTCCTCGTTTCGTTTTCAGGTTGTTTTCATAACATTTTCTCGCCACCTTTTGGTCGGACTTAACTATGAACACTCCCCCTTCTTGAGAGGGCAGCTTCATCTTCATATGTCTCGAAGAGGCCACTGCTCCTAGCCTATTTATGGCAGGTCGACCCAAAAGAATGTTATAGGCTGAAGGAGCGTTTACGACCAAGTACCTGATACCAATGGTCCGAGACAAGGTGCCATCTAAGAAGGTCGTCCTCAACTCCACGTTCCCTCTCACTTCTACTTGGTCTCCGAAAAAACCATACAAGCAACTATCATAGGGCCTTAGCTGATATGGGGACAACTGTAACTTGTTGAACGTCGACCAAAATAGTACGTAAGCCGAGCTTCCCTGATCAACAAGAACCCTGTGTACCCTTCTTCCTGTGGTGACTACCAATATGACCACGGGATCATTGTCGTGTGGGACCACATCCCTCAAGTCTGCTCGGGTGAAGAAGAGGTTAGGTTCGGCTGGTTGCTCATGTTGAACAAGGGAAGCTTTGATGTTTTCAAATCCTCTTAAAGCTTGAAGAATCTTATGCTTTTTGTGTTGGTTTTAGAATAGGGTGTTTAGAATCTCTGTTAAAGATCAGATCCTAATCTCAGTACTGCTTGATCAATCAGATTTCAAAGAAACAAAGTGTTTTTTCAAGCAAAGGGAAAACAACCGATTAGATCTTCGAAATAACCAGTTGTTTGTTACCTAACTAGCACAAGGGTTTCGAAATTGCTTTTTGAATCTGTTAAGTAATAGCTTGACCCATTTAACCGATTAATTCATGGTTTCAACCGGTTAAAAGTGTGTCTTCATAAAAACTTTTTGAAAACTGTTTTAACTGTTTTAAAATTGTTTTAGCTTATTCAAAGTGCCAAAAATGGCTAGTTTTTAAGTGCTATAAATATAGCCCTTCTTTCAAAAAGAAAATAACAATTTTTACGAAAGAGATTCTGAGATCAAAAGAGAGATAACAATTTTTGAAAGGAGCAAGATTGCTACCAAGCTTTGCTGAGTTTTTCAAGATCTGTCTTAGGATTTCCTGCTGTAATCTTTAGGTATTTTCTATCCTTGTATAGTTCTTGTGTTTGATAAATTTGTAAAGAATTGTGGTTAACAGAGTTAGAGGATTGTTTTGATCTGTGGTGTGGTTAAGCCAAGAGAAGTGGGTGTTCTTGTGTGAGTCAAGATCACTTCTTTGGTGAGTGTGTGATTGTAATCAGGTTGATTACTAGTGGAACTCAGATAGTTTTCTGAGAATAGGATGTAGCTCAATGTATGAGTGAACCAATATAACTCTGTGCGTTTGTATCTCTCTATCTTTGCCTTCATTTGAAACTGTTTGATATAAATTGTTTTTGTTGTCATAAGAACAACCGATTAAAATGATATTTTAACTGGTTTTAATTCTGTAACAGTTTATGTGTTCATTGTTTGATTGCTTCTTTGATTGCTTATCTGTGTTTGTTTGACAAATATTCATTCTTAATCAAATATTCGCGAAAATCTTTTGAAAACAATTCACCCCCCCTTTTGTTTTAAGCCGTCAATTCTAACAGCTCCAATACCTGTGCGTCTTTGACCATTACTTTCCTGGCGTACCTCTTTTGCTGAGAGGCGGTACAACCTCCCCCGGAGAATCCTCCCGAGATGGTATTGATTTCGTTGTGTACGGGTACCTAATGCCTCTGTTGTTCTGCCGATTTTTCTCTCATTGACCCCTCCGGGTCTTCCTACACATACTCATGCATGAAACCTTCCTTCAATAGCCTCGATAACTGATAGTGTAAAGCTAAACAGTTCTCGACGTTGCCTATAAGCTTGGTGGAATTCGCACCAAGTGTTCTTCTTTGGTCCCAAAACCTTGCTAGACTTTGGCGGGGACTCCAATTTCTCTGTAATAGCCGGGATAGTAAGTAATTCCCTATAGGGAATTTTGAACTTAGGTCGAGGAGGCGAGCTATTGCTCGACCTAGACTTGGGTTTGTCCCCTTCGGGCTCGTAAGGTGTTTGTCATGCTGACCTTTTTTCTGTTGTGGTCTCGTGTAGCCTCAAGGGTTGGGTACGACTGCTCTCCCGGGCCTTGGCCGGTCCTCCACCCATGCTTCCTAGCTTAGTGCTCATCCACTCCTCGGCGACAATGTGGGCGACTGCTCGCCGCTTGATTTCTGCCAACGTCTTGGGTGGATTCCTTATCAAGGAATCACTAAAAGGCCCTGACCTTATTCCCTTCACGAAAGCATGTACTATTAATGCCTCGTCTTGAGTGTGCAGCTGTACCACCAATGCCCCAAATCGGTTTAGGAAATCTTTCACCGATTCCCCCTGGTTTTGAATCACCCCAAAGAGGTCAAAAGGAACAAGGAATGGTGCTTGATTAACCATGACCTGCTCCCTGAACAATGCAGAAAATTGGTCGAAGGTGGTTATGAGGCCATTGGGTAAGCCAATAAACCACTTCAAGGTTGTGCCCGAGAGTGTACCCACGAACAACTTGCAATGGGCGACATTTGTACCCCTTAGAATCATTGTCTGAGCCTGAAAGGCTGCAAGGTGGACGTCTGGATCTTCAATGCCAGTAAAGGTGATCTTAGGTGTTGTCATGTTTTTTGGCACGGTTGCGTCTAATATTTCTTGTGAGAAAGGTGTCGTGTGAACCCTATTCTGGATAGGCGTGTACTGGTCACCCGCTGCATACTCTCCTGCGCACTACCAGTTTCTGCGCAGTTTGTCATTAGCTCTATGTAGCTCTTCATTAGCTGCTCGCGAGGCGTCTAGCTCAACCCTGAACTGATCTTGTCTCTAAGAACCTGCTCAGCCCTAGTTGCCGTCACTGTCTCCTGAAGAGCTGTGATGAAGTCCATGAGTTGTTGGGTTGTGGGGGCGTCGCCCCCTTCAGATCCTACGAGATCACCTTGTCTGGTGTTTCTCATATCTCCTAGTTGCTTGCTTATCAATATGGATGGGACCTAGTTTTACAGGGCCCCACGGTGGGCGCCAAATGTTGTTGCCGGTTGACTATGGTGCTTGGTTCAGGCTCCGCCTGTCTCCCCTGTAATTTGCACTTCTCTTGGTTACTGAATGCTTCACCGGTAGAGACAAAGGGCGCCCTCACAGCCGGTCACGCTCCCATGCTCAAGTCAGTAAGGGCTTTATGAACAAATAAGAAGCAAGTAATCTCAGTATTCAATAGTGTATTTAGGATTGCGTTATCACGTCCTTGCATTTGGGACCTGAAGCCCCTTCTTATAGCGTGTCATGTACCTGTTGCACTTGAGATAAACAAATCTTAACCGAAAATCAGCACATTATCTTATATCTCTAACAGAAAACCACCTACTACAGCCACCCATAATCATTAGGTCCCAAACTGTAGGTGTTCCTTCTGTTATATGTACGTGCGCATCCCTATCTTTTTAGGGTTAGTAGTATCAAGGAGTATTTCATGTGCAACAGATATATACTCATAACAGGAAAATCTTGCATGATATCTTGCCTGATATTAACAAAGATATCTGTATGCAATTGTAACAAACTTGTGAGTAATCGTATATATATATGTATATACACACACACACACACACACACACACACACACACACAGATATATATATATATATATATATATATATATATATATATATATATATATATCTTTATGCACATGCTACTGATTATCAGTGCATAACAGATTTATTACGTGCTTTAAGCCCATTAAGCAGATTGGGCCAGCCTTATGATCTTGGTGCAAGGTCCTGCCCCTAAGCATTCATTCATGTGCTTCGCACTAATACACACCCATTCGTACACTATTTCGTGCCATGCATATAGCTTTACCTAGGTTGCCTTAGTGTTATTGGGCTCGGGCCTTAATACTTTGCTTATCACGGACCTGGGTATGCTAGATGCACCCCCAAGCCTATTGTGTTTCTTTACTTTGTTGATCAGTCTTATTCGTGGAGGATTATGCTATCTACATGCATGAGAGTTAATACATATGTATACCTAGAGCCCAGCCAAATGGCACACAAACGAGGTCCATGTGTAGAGCTGACCTGTTTAAGGGAGATTGCTGAGGTCCAACCAGCGAACTCTTAGTGCTATGAGTTTTGGTCCAATACATATTTTGATAGAATAATACTTTTACTTCCTGTTATTTTTAAGACTTAATCGTAAGTATGACAGGTACAAAATTAGTCTCTTATCTTTTGATATCTTTCATATATTTTCTTCCATCAGTTTTACATTTAAGTTATCTGTTGGGTGATTGAAATATGTTGGCATTATAACCCAAAAATAGTCAATTTATGTTAGCTAAAGTAAGTGAACGAATAGGAAACAAGTAGTTTTAGTATCTAAAAGTGTATTCCGAATTGCATACCTTCACCTGGGACCTTAAGCCCCTTTTTATAGCGTACCATGTTTTTGTTGCACTTGAGATAAACAAATATTAACTAAAAATAAACACATTATATTATATCTAACAGAAAACCCCCTGCCATAGGCACCAATAATCTTCAGGTCCCAAACTACAGGTGTTCCTTTTGTTATATGTACGTGCACATCTGATGTGAGTTGAATTCATCTTTGTTTAATTTGTAACACTTTACAAAGAATTGGATCAAGATTCTTAGGACAATTATGGTGAGTCACCTAGAGAAAATCCCTACTGGACATTAACTTAGCAAGTGCTAAGTAGATGTGAAGGTTCATTTCTAAAGGTCTAAAGGAAAAACACATGTTTATATCTCTTCTATGAATTTTATGGATTAAAACTGTGTGGGTATATCAAGAACAGCAAGGAATATGTATGAACAACACAAGAACAGTTCAAGAAAACAAGATTAAAAGTAGAATCAAAACAAGAATTGAAACTACAATAGAATCACAACAAGAACACAACCTACTATTAGAAATTCAAGAAAATAACATGAACATGGTTACTCTATGGAAGCCGAACCAAAATAGGTTGCTATAACACAATTGCACCGTTCAAATGGAAGAACAACACATCAAATGAAAGAGGACATCATAAGGAAGAGAATGAACCGATTGAAATTGCAAACAAGCAAGTAGAACAAAAATGGGTATTTTCAGAAGATGAAAAGAAATGACTTATGTGGTTGTAGTCTTTTTGGAGATGTGTTGACGCCACTTGGAGGGTGGTTCTTCCAAGATGAGTGGGAGGTGTCGCCACTTGAGAGTCTCCAAACTCACAACTCTCTCTCACAACAACTCAAGATAGTTTCTTTACTTCTAAATTTCAACTTGTATTGCTATGAACCAAAGACCCCTATTTATAGCAAGGGTGACCGGTTTGGGTTACAAGAGAAGGAGTTGGAAAAGGCACTTCTAAATCCTTATATATAGCGCCTAAATCTAGAAGGAGTTGGGAGAGTCATTTTCCACTCTTTTGTAAAAACTGTCCAAACAATGCCTTTACATTTAGAGGTTTCTTTGGTTTTCCTCTTTGGCATTTTCCTAAGGCTAATTCCATATTTATTTACAAATATTTACAAATGTTTATACATTGGTAATTACAAAAAGAGAAAACAATTGATGTTCTTTACCCAACTCTCTAGCCCTGCTCCTTGTGATCCTTTGAGGTATGAAGGATTTTGAGCTATCTTGTCCTTGAGGTTCTTGGTTTTTCTCCTCAGTTTCCTCTTCTATTTGATATCCATCAGCATCCTTATCTTTTTAGGGTTAGCACTATCAAAGGGTATTTCATGTGCAACAGACATATACGCATAACAGGAAAATCTTACGCGATATTAACAAATATATCTATATGTAGCTGTAACCAACATACGAATAACCATATATATATCTTCATCTTTAAGTGCATGCCATTGATTATCAGCGCATGACAACTTTGTTACGCGCTTCGAGCCCATTAAGCAGATTTGGGTCAGCCTTGTAACCTTGGCGCAAGGTCCTGCCCATAATCATTCGCTCGTATGTCCATGCTAATACACACCCATTCATACGCTATTTCGTGCCATGCATACAACTTTACCTGGGTTGCCTTAGCGTTAACGGGCTCGAGCCTTACAGTTAATACTTTACTCATCATAGACCTGGACACGCTAAGCGCACCCTTAGGCATATTACATTCCTTCACTTTAGCAATCAATCTTATACATGAAGGATTATACTATATATGTGAATGAGGGTTAATATATACGTATACCTGGGGCCCAGTCACATGGCAAACAAGTGAGGTCCATGTGCCGAGCTAACCCACCTGAGAGAAACGCCGAGGTTCGACCAACAAGCTCTGAGGGCTAGTCCAGTACACAAGCCCCCCAGGCTCGAGCCGAACTTGCTTCAACGAAGAGGCTACTTTCTCATCCGAGTTGACCTACGTGGGAAATAAGTAGTGCCACGTGTACAGTACCCTGATTTGATGTCTCACCACACTCCATCATGTGCTTCCACATGGCTCTCATCAATGGTCACAAGACATTGCCGCTTACGCTCCCCTACTACAATAGGGTTTCAGAAACTCAAACGTCCCCACTGTTTCATTACGCTCTTTAGAAATTTTTGCGTTTCTTCTCAAACTTGTTGCGCCCTCGTCGTCGTCCAGATAATCTTGTTCCCAATACCTTTCTGATCACCTCAAAGGTACTAACTTTACGTTACCTTATTCACATAATATGCTTTTATTGCTTTCGCTACTCTTGCTCATTTTGCTGGGATTGTTCATACCCTGTGTTCATGATATTACTATTCTCGCTAGTTATTCTTCTTGCATGTATTGTTAGAATTTGAATGTGTCTCAATGTTCTTGTTTGTTTGCTTGTTCTGGTTTTAGATGGGATTATCGATAACACTATCCTTGGGCCCCTGAGAATCTTCTAACTGAAACCTTAGAATTCACCTCTAGGAAGAAAATAGTAGACTACAGGAAGGCTGAGTATAAAAAACACCCTAACCTTGAGCGAAACATGTTTGGTAGAGAACATGATAAACTTGTCCACGTAGTTCCTTGTGGGGAGGGTGAGCCTGTATGTAGTGAAAAATCTACAGACCCCGAAGATCCTTTCTATTTCTTTTATTCCACCCTTTTTCAAAAGGTCCTTCCTCGCCTTCACTTATTCCCCTTCGAGAGAGCCCTGCTCACCGAGATTAATGTCGCCCCTGCCCAACTACACCCAAATAGCTAGGCATTCGTGCGGGACTTTACCATCCTCTGTTCCCACTTTGGCCTTCTGCCATCAATGGATGTCTTTCTCTACTTCGAGGCCAAACATTTAGGATGCCAACTTTGGGTGTCCTTCAATGGGGTTGTTGGGAGGTCATTGTTATCTCTCTTCCAACAATCTTATAAGGGCTTTAAAAAGAAGTTCTTCAAAGTTCAAAGCAACAAGGGAGACCCAACCCTCCTGCATGGGTTTCCCTTGTATTGGACCCGAAACCTCATCTTCCAGAGCCCTAGATGATGGAGATCATGTAGAAGAGGATTTAACTAATGGAGGAAGAGGCCATCAACCCAAGCATTTAAAATTCTTCTTAGTAGTCTTCTTAAAAAGTAGAACATTTTGGGTTCTCTTGAAAATTCAAAAGATAGTAGTATAAATAAATCTTTGTAAATAGTCTTGTATAAATTTGTAAATAATATAGAAATAGCCTTGGGAGTATGCCAAAGAGGAAAACCAAAAGAAACCTCTAAATGTAAGGCATTTTAGGCACTTTCTTTAGGAAAAAGTGGAAAAAGTGACTATTCTACTCCTTTCTCTCTTAGGCACTAGAAGGAGCTAGAAGAGTGACTCTTCCCACTCCTTCCCCTTTGTAACATGACCAGCCCTCTCCATTATAAATAGGGGTGCTTGGTACTTTGAATAAAAAAAGTTGAAAGTTAGAAGAAAAGAAACTATCTTGAAATTGAGAGATAGTGAGTTTGTGAGACTTGTCTCTTCTTCTCCTTCATGTCTTATCTTGTGAGCTTTGGAGACTCTCAAGTGGCGGCACCACCCACTCATCTTGGAAGAACCACCCTCCAAGTGGCGTGAATCACATCTCCAAAAGGCTACAACCACATAAGTCATTTCTATTCATCTTCTAAAAATACCCATTTGTGTTTTCTTGTAGTTTTTCCATTTTTAATCGGTTCAATCTTTTCCATGAGTTGTTTCCTTTCATTTGCTGCCATTGTTCTGCACTTTGTTGGTTTATTTCCTTGTTTTCTTGCTGTTTTAATTTCGTCCAAACCATGGGTTTCCATATACATGTGTTGTTCTTGTTTTCCATCCATGGGTTTTTGTTCTTTGATGAATTTCTTTGTGATTTTCTAATTCCTATTGAATTTCAATCAGTATTTTCACTTGTTCTTGGTGTTCTTATGTTGTTCTTGTGTTTCCTTTGAAGTTTGGTACTGTTCTTGAATTACCCATTTATATTCCATTGTTATCTTACACTACAAGTTACCTATTCATGTGTTTTTAGTATGAACCTTTGTTTTCTTGAGTAGAAAATCTATTAATTTTTCTTTAGAATTTTGATCCTAATTCTTGAAAGTGTCATGAATACAATGAAACCTATATCAACTCAACCCAAACCAAGAAAGTTTCATAAGAGACTCACATCACTAGACGCTAGAAGGACCTGCCCCCACCTGAACATGAGGTGTGCATCCATCTCTCCAACCTCAAGGTGGTTTTCGATACTGCCACCCTGATCCGAGAGGAGTTTTCCCCAGTGACGCTCAAAGTTTACATTAGTATCCTCCTTTTTCCTATTCCTTGCTATATTTGATGTTTCTGTATTGCTGGTGTAATTGCTGAACTTATCTGGGTTTGTTATGCAGAGAACATGTTGGACGCGGAGAAGAGGAAGAACCTAGCTACCTTGGCTAGGCAGAAAAGAGTTGCTGCGGAGGCTCCTTCTACGACTGTTGCAGAAGTACACCCTGTTGAAGAACGCAACAGGAAGGCCATAGTCGAGATGGTGGCCTCGGAGCAGGACGAGACGCATTCCGGGCTCGTTTTCAAGAGAAGACGAAATGATGCAGTATCCTCCACTCACTCGATCCAGGTGGGCGAGCTCCATCTCCTTCGAATTCTCCGCTCTCACGCCCCTCAACCTCCAGGGGGGTCATAGTCCAAGAGAGTAGAGAGGAACTTGTTGAACAAGATGCTTTGATGTCTCCAAATCCAAGTGGAAAGCTTGAAGACCTTGCTGCTGGGTGTGTGTGTATTGTCTCGTTGTTTGAAACTTGTTAATTCACTCCTTACGATGATTCAAGTTCATTTGAATCTTTAACCTTTTGAAAAGATGGGTTTTCTAAAAAGCTGTTGAAATTTCAACATGTTGAAATTTCGAAACAACAAGTTGTTTTACCTTAGTAGATTTTGAAAGGGTTTGGAAAAGCTTGACTTTGCTGTCAAGTCAATTCAACTGATTGTTTCGACAAAACAACCTATTGTTTTTCTGAAAACCTTAACAAAATTATGTTAAGTGGTTTTAATATGTTTTAAATGATCCTAACTACCTTGGCTCCTTTATTAAATGCTTTTGACCACTTGGTTGGTCTATATAAAGGTGGTTTTACGCTCCTAATCTTGGTGTAAGAAAAAAAGTTTATCAAAACAGTTTTTCCAAGATTTGAAAGAGCTTTGGATCATTCTTAGGTGTGTGAGATATGATTGGGTTGTATTCCTGAACTTTAACCTTTGTAATACCCAGGTGTATTCTATTTCCTTCTTCCTTGATTACTGTATTTCTGTATTTGTGTTGCCAAGGAGTGTTGTGTGTTCTTGAGGTGTTCAAGATCAACACTCTTGGTGTGGTTTGCCAAAGGTAGTGTGTTTCTTGAGGGGTTCAAGGTCACTACTTTGGTGTGTGGTGTTTGCAATCTGGTTTTGATTGCATAGTGGTTTACCCAGTGGTTTTTGGGGACTGGATGTAGCTCTTGGTGTAAGAGTGAACCAGTATAAATTGCTTGTGTGCTTTTCTCTTGCTCTGAACTCTTTTAAATTCTGTTTTTAAGTTGTTTTAAATATTGCTAATATAAACAGCCGATTGAATTGAAGAAACAACCGGTTGTTTTCCTCATATAATCTTAAAAGAGTTTTGGTTCTTTGTTTCCTTGATTCCTTTTTTTGTAATTCAGCATTGAATTTCATTGTACCTTCAAAGTTTGCGAAAATATTTCTTGAACAATTCACGCCCTCTTGTTTAAGGCTATATATTATAACAAAACTTACTAAGGAGGGACTGTGGAATCCTTCTGCAGATCCCCTTCTCACCATTCAAAACGCCCTACTCCCTTTTAAAATCAAAGAGAAGTTGGACCCCTTGAAGGAGGACCAGGTGCTGGAAACCACAAGAAAACTGGGATAGGCGCTGGCTAAAAGCTGCTTATTTCTTACCGAGTTGAAAAGTGCTGCCTAGAGTGAAGCTTCCAAGGGTAAAGGGCTCACCCAGTAGGTGAAGGGCCTTACTCTAGAGGTCGAGGAGTTGAGAAGGAGCTATCAAGAGATCAAGACTCTCCTCTTCAACAAATCACAAGAGACCTTGGGTCTGTATGCAAGGAACAACGACCTTCGTACTAAAATGGAGTCGTTGAAAGAAGAGCGAGAGTCGCTGAAGGAAGAGATAGCCAAGCTGGTGGCCACACAAAAGGCAGAGTTGGCACAGAAGGACGAGTTGATTTCTAAACTCAAGGAGGAGCTCACAGATGATGCTACCAATTCATACGCTGCTGGCTTCGAGGACATTGTTACCCAAGCCACAAGTGTTTACCCTGATACTGACTTCTCCCAACTTGGCTCAGGAAAAGTCATGATTGACGGGCACTTGGTGTATGAGGATGAGCAACAACCATGAATTCCTTGTATTTATTCACCTCCTGTAGCTGGATGAACAATGTATTATTTTTTACATATATGTATAGCGGTTTATTGTGCCTTTTCTAGTTTAGAGTTAATGCATATAACTTAACGAATTAATGAGTGTTCTTACCTTAGAAACATCACTAATTTCGCAACCAACTCCCAACGAACAAGGCAATTTGTGATGCATGTCGAGTAATCGACGTGTCTAACTATGCCAATCAAACATAACATGGATGGCGCTCTTACCAGAGCCAATCATAGGATAATTTAATGTCTAACCTGGTGACTCGTGTTGTTGTCTCAACTTGTTCTCCTCGAGATCCTAAGCTCACCTTGTGTTGTCCATACTTAGAGTCCTTCTTCACGTAGGGCTCTCAAGCTTGAGTTGTCATGAATCTATAGTTTCCTTCCTTTGGAAGTTTACCAAAGCGAGGTTTCCTTTTGGGGCTTGAACCAAATTCTGGCGAGCTACGGTTTGGTTGGTGCCTTTGATCAGAATGAGGCCCCAAATGCTGAACAAATGGGCATCTTTGAGCTGGTTTTGTTTGGGCTATACCCAATCTTTGGCAAGCTGACTTCATTTTCGTGCTACGCCCAATGATTGGCGAGCTGGTTTCGTTTACACCATATTTGGTGAACTGGTTTCGTGTGCACCACCTTGGGTGGACTGGTTTCGTTTACACCACATTTGGTGAACTGGTTTTGTTTACACCACATTTGGTGAACTAGTTTCGCTTACACCACATTTGGTGAACTGGTTTTGTGTCCACCACATCGGGTGAACTAGTTTCGTGTGCACCACCTCGAGTGGACTAGTTTCGTTTACACCACATTTGGTGAACTGGTTTTGTGTCCACCATATCGGGTGGACTGGTTTCATTTACACCACATTTGGTGAACTGGTTTCGTTTACACCACATTTGGTGCACTGGTTTCGTGTCCACCACATTGGGTGAACTGGTTTCGTGTGCACCACCTCGAGTGGACTAGTTTTGTGTCCACCACATCGGGTAAACTAGTTTTGTTTACACCACATTTGGTGAACTGGTTTCGTGTCCACCATATCGGGTGAACTGGTTTCGTGTGCACCACATCAGGTGGACTATTTTCGTGCCCACCACATCAGGTGGACTGTTTTCGTGCCCACCACATCAGGTGAACCGGTTTCGTGTGCACCACATTGAGTGGAAAAACTAGTTTACCCGATGTGGTGGACACGAAACCAGTTCACCAAATGTGGTGTAAACGAAACCAGTCCACCACATTTGGTGAACTGGTTTCGTGTCCACCATATCAGGTGAACTGGTTTCGTGTGCACCACATCAGGTGGACTGTTTTCGTGCCCACCACATCAGGTGAACCGGTTTCGTGTGCACCACATCGAGTGGACTAGTTTCGTGTCCACCACATCGGGTGAACCGATTTTGTGTGCACCACATCAGGTGGACAGGTTTCATTTATAATATAATGGCACATCATTTCTCAAATTCTTTTTCATTGGGCGACCTCATTAAAAAAACCCCGTAAAGGAAAAAGACTGTCCCCTTAACTATTTGTGATTGACATTATATATTGACTGAAATAAAATTCGTGGTTGGCTCCACTCCAGGTCGCCTACCAGTGATGATTTTCCCGGGTGAGGTATCTCCCACTTTTGTTGGCTGAGTGGTAACCATGCATACTCCCCACTTTGTCTCAGACTATTCTCGTATTGCCGCCTTTTGATCAGACTTAACAATAATCACTCCCCCTTCTTGCAATGGTAGCTTCATCTTCATATGTCTTGAAGAGGCCACCACCCTTAGCCTATTTATGGCAGGTCTACCCAAAGGAATATTATAGGTTGAAGGGGCGTTCACAACCAAGTACCTGATACTAATGGTCCGAGACGAGGTGCCACCTGAGAAGGTCGTCCTTAACTCCACGTGCCCCCTCACCTCTACTTGGTCGCCCGCAAAATCATACAGGCAGCCATCATAGGGCCTCTGCTGATCTAGTGACAATTGTAATTTGTTAAATGTTGACCAAAATAGTACGTCAGCCGAGCTTCCCTGATCAAGAAGAACCCGATGTACCCTTCTTCCTACGGTACTACTGATATGACCACGGGGTCATTGTCGTGTGGGACAACATCCCTCAAGTCTGCTCGGATGAAGCGGAGGTCAGGTTTGGCAGTTTGCTCAAATACCTGTGTGTCTATGGCCATTACCTCCCTGGCGTACCTTTCTTGTTGAGAGGCAATACAACCTCCCCCGGAGAATCCTCCCTAGATGGTATTGATTTTGCTGTGTATGGGCACCTCATGCCTCTATTCTTTTGCCGGCTTTTCTCTCATTGATCCCTCGTGGTCCTCCTGCACATAGTCATGCATGAGACCTTCCTTCAATAGTCTTGAGAATCGATAGTGCATGGCTAAACAGTTATCGATGTCGTGCCCATAAGGTTGGTGGAATTCACACCAGGTGTTCCTCTTCGGTCCCAAAACCTAGTTAAACTTTGGCAGGGACTCCAATTTCTCTGTAACAGCCGGATGGTAAGGAATTCCAAGTAGGGCATTTTAAACTTAGGTCGAGGAGGCGGGCTGTTGCTCGACCTCGACCTGGGTTTGTCCCCTCTGTGCTCTTAGGGTGTTTATCGTGCTGACCTCTTCTTTGTTGTGGTCTCGTGTACCCTTAAGGGTTGGGTACGACTGTTCTCCCGGGCCTTGGTCGGCCCTACACCCATGCTCCCGAGCATCGTGCTCATCCACTCCTCAGCGGCAATGTGGGCGACTGCTCGCCGCTTGATTTCTGCCAACGTCCTAGGTCGGTTCCTTATCAAGAAATCGCTGAAAGGCCCCGGCCTTATTCCCTTCACGAAAGCATGTACTATTAATGCCTCATCTTGAGTGTGAGGTTACACCACCAATGCTCCAAAATCGGTTTAGGAAATCTTTTATCGATTCCCCCAGGTTATAAATCACCATAAAGAGGTCAAAAGGAATAGGGGGTGGTGCTTGATTAACCATAAACTGCTCCCTGAACATTGTGGAAAACTGGTCGAAAGTGGTTCTGAGACCATTGGGTAAGCCAATAAACCACTTCAGGGTTGTACCTGAAAGTGTACCCACGAACAACTTGCAATGGGCGGCATTTGTACCCCCTAGAATCATTATCTGAGCCTGGAAGGCTGCAAGGTGGACGTCTGGATCTTCGACACCAGTAAAGGTGATCTTAGGTGCCATCATGTTTATTTGCACGGTTGCGTCTAAGATCTCTTGTGAGAAAGGCATCGTGTAAACCCTATTCTGGATAGGTGTGTACTGGTCGCCCACGGCATGCTCTCTTACGCGCTGCCAATCTCTGTGCAATTCGTCATTAGCTCTATGCAACTCTTCATTAACTGCTCGTGAGGCATCCAGCTCGACCCTGAACCGATCTTGTTGCTGAACCTACTCAGCCCTAGTTACCGCCACCGTCTCCTGAAGAGCTCTGATGATGTCCATGAGTTGTTGGGTTGTGGGGGCATCGCCCCCTTCGGATCCTACGGGACCGCCTTGCCTGGTATTTCTCGTATCTTCTAATTGCTTGTCTATCAATGCGGATGGGACCTACTTTTACGTGGCCCCACGATGGGTGCCAAATGTTTTGGCCGGTTGACTAGTCACTAGTTGACTCTGATGACTGGTTCAGGCTCCGCCTGTCTCCCCTGGAATCTGCACCTCCCTTGGTTGCTGGATGCTTTATAGAGACAAAAGGCGCCCTAACAGCCGATCACGCTCCGACGCTCAAGTCAGTAAGGGCTTTGTGAACGAATAGGAAACAAGTAGTTTTAGTACCTAAAAGTGTATTCAGAATTGCATACCTTCACCTGGGACCTTAAGCCCTTTTTTATAGCGTACCATGTTCCAGTTGCACTTAAGATAAATATTAACTGAAAAAAAAACACATTATCTTATATCTCTAACAGAAAACCCCCTGCCACAGGCACCAATAATCTTCAGGTCCCAGACTACAGGTGTTCCTTCTGTTATATGTACGTGCGCATCCCTATCTTTTTAGGGTTAGCACTATCAAAGGGTATTTCATGTGCAACAGACATATACGCATAATAGGAAAATCTTACGTGATATTAACAAACATATCTATATGTAGTTGTAACAAACATATGAATAACCATATATATATATATATATATATATATATATATATATATATATATATATATATATATATATATATTATATATATATATATATATATATATATATATATATATATATATATACACACACACACATATATATATATATATACTTATATATATATACTAAACATCTTGATCTTTAAGTGCATGCCACTGATTATCAGCACATGGCAGCTTTGTTACACGCTTCGAGCCCATTAAGCAGATTTGGGTCAGCCTCGTAACCTTGGCACAAGATCCCACCCATAATCATTCACTCGTATGTCCATGTTAATAGACACCCATTCATACGCTATTTCATGCCATGCATATAGCTTTTCCAAGGTTGCCTTAGCGTTAACGGGCTCGGGCCTTACAGTTAATACTTTACTCATCATAGACCTGGACACGCTAAGCGCACCCCTAAACATATTACGTTCATTCACTTTAGCATCTAATCTTATACGTGAAGGATTATACTATATACGTGAATGAGGGTTAATATATACCTATACCTGGGGCCCAGTCACATGGCACACAAGTGAGGTCCATGTGCCGAGCTGACCCGCCTGAGAGAAATGTCGAGGTTCGACCAGCGATGATGGAGATCAAGCTCAAGAGGACATGGAGGCCAAACATCATGAAGAAGAAGAGGTTGAGGACGTTCATGGAGATCAAAGTCAACCTCAAAGGATCACAAGAAGCATGTTCAAAATATTAGGAGCTAGGGGACGTTTATTTTCCCTTTTTGCAATTTCATTATGTGAAGGTGCTTAGAGGAAAACATGAGAAACCTCTTGTGTGAAAGCATCTTTAGGTTTTTTTTAGTTAGGAGCATTAGGAGGGGGGTGCGTGAGTAAATAGGTGTAGAAGTTAAAATAGGAGGTGCCAAAGTGAGAAAAGAAATCACACCTTCCTCATGTCTTGTTAGGCGCCATTTTTCATTTGAATTTGGGGGGAATTTTGGTTTCTTTTAGCTTGCATTTCAGCACCAAAAAAATATAAATAGAGGTGCTGCCCCTTGTATATGCAGATTGGAATTTATTAGTAAGAAAACTCTACTCATTTTTTTGAGAGCATTTGTGAGCACTTGTGTGTCTCTTCTTCCTTGCTTCATCTTGAGAGCTCTTGGAACTCAAGTGGCAGCATCACACTCTTATCTTGAAGCAATCCAACCTTCAAGTGGCGAGATCATCTCCAAGTCTCATCTTCATAAGTCTTCTAATCCATTCTCCATTCCATTTCCTATTTTGTTCTTATCTTGCAATTCTATTCGGTGTTTTTTGTTCCTATTTCAAATCTGTCCAGCATTTTTCATTTTCCAGCACCTATGTTCTGTTTCTTTTCCTTTTTCTTGTATTTCAATCGGTTCAATTTGACAATAGATGGAACGTCTAATTGAGATTGTGTTTTGGCATTAGTTTTGGTGAGTTCTTGTCTTAGAACATTGATCCAATTCTAAGAGAAAGTGCCTCTCATATGACCAACTCAAGATGTCTCCTAAGAATGTCAAGAACTTTTCATATTATGTTCTTGAATTCACATCATGTGGTATCTAGAGTTTAGGTGTGTTCTTGTTTAATTTTTGAGTTGTGTTGCACTTTAATTCAAGAGCTCTATCATCTTGTGTTTTCAATTCTGTTTTTAGGCTTGCTTTGAGTTTTCTTGCTGTTTTTCTTTTGTTCCACCAAGTGTTTGTGAAAAGGTTTATGGCACTCATTGTTCATATGAGTTTGGTTGCTCTTTTGGAATGGCATTCTCCTTCCTAGAGCTGACCTTAAGCTTCCTTTCACTTGTTATATCTTGTGATATGTCTTTTAATTTTGTAATCATGTCAAGTTTTGTCTTAAGTCATGTTATTCCATAATTGTCATTACTTCTAGTAGTACTTTTATTGCTTTGATTGTTTCTTGCTTTGGTTTACATTCTGTTTTGAGTTTATTGCTTGATCCTTTGTGCATTTTCTGTTTTAGATTGAGTTCATACTTGTAGTTTAGACCTATACAAGTTCTATTACACAATTTCCATTATGTCTTTGCTAGTTCATAATTCTGTTTTTCATTCCTCTTAGGATTCCTCTGTTTCTGAAAACAAGTGCTTACTGTTTTTGCTTATTGCAATTGATTTACTCACTGGAAATTTCTGAAATTCTGGATTTGTGATCCTCAAAGTGTTAGAAAAGAATAGAAAAAAGAAGTACAATAAAATTCAACGTACACAAAATATGATAAATAAAATACGAAAAGTGTACATTCCTGCCGAAAAAAATACGGTAATCGGGCAGCGATTTTGAAAAATTTATTTCTCTCAATTGGCTTACTGTTTTTACATAATTCCAGTGCCATTTTTGAGTTAACATCTTGAAGTTTGTGTGGTTAAAATTTGATAGTCCAGTTCGCTGTATATCTTTCCAGATTAATCAATGAATCTCACGCACAGTTTGCATAGAAATTTTTTTTCCAGTAGCTAATTTTTGTTTTCTTCATCTACTCTAGTGCCTTTCTTTAAGTATTCTTTTGTGTGCCTACTTTCTCATTGAGTTCCTTATTTTCTTGCTTGTCTTTTGTTCTCTATTCTTTGTGTTTGTCATCAATCTTGTATTCCTTTTGCATTGCCTTTCCTTCTTTATACCTTTTCTTGATTGTCTTTCTTCTTTCTTTGGTTTTGTGGTGTTGCCTTCAAAGATTGGTGTGCTTGCTGTGACATTTTTCATTTGAGGTTTCCAAGGCTTCAAGATCAGCTTGGTGAAAGGACCTTATTTTCTTTGAGAGTGACATTTTTCTTCCTCCATTCTCTTTGGCAGATTCATTACCACAGTTGCTGTTTTTGCAATTTTAATTCTTAACTTGTTTGCTGTTTTGGTACCTTTGCTGTTTTTATTTTTTTTAATTACAATGGCAGGATTTTCTAGTGATGCATCCTACAAACAGCCCTCTCCTTCCAAGGCCTCACTCATTGGTGAATTACATGAGGCACAAAGAACTATTAGACGCTTGGAAGAAAGGTTGCAAGCAATGGCGTTGCAACAATCTCGGCCATCCCCTTCTATTCATGATGGACACCATTCCCCAAGGCTTTCCACAAGAGCTTCATCCAATGACAATGGCCGTGAAGAGGATCATAGGAGAAGAAGGACTCCATCCCAAATGCATGACCAAAGACATTACAATCAACGGGAGAGACCTCACCATGGCAATGGCTACTACCAAGATGCAAAGGCTAGGCTACCTTCGGTCAAGCTTCCTTGTTTCAATGGCTCTAGTGATCCAAATGTATATTTAGATTGGGAAGCCAAGTGTGAGCAAATCTTTGAGATTCATGAGGTTCAAGAGGAGCACAAAATTAAGCTAGCTACATTAGAATTTAGTGATTATGCCATGAAATGGTGGCATGGACTTGTAAAGGACATTATATATCACAAGAGTCCTCCCGTGGACTCTTGGAACACTTTAAGATATCAAATGCGCGCTAGGTTTGTGCCTCCACATTTTAGGAAAGACCTTATGTTGAAACTCCAACGGTTTCAACAAGGCACGCTAAATGTGGATGAATATTTCAAAGAGCTTGAAACACTTGTGCTTAAAATTGAATTAGAAGAAAGTGAGGAAGCCATGATTGCTAGGTTTATTAGTGGACTTAGGAAGGATATTCAAGACATTGTGGAATTGCAAGAGTACTCATCATTGGGATCTTTAGTTCACTTAGCAATGAAGGTGGAAGCCCAACTTGCTAAGAAAAATTCTTTTAAAAACTCTTCCAATGATGGCTACTATAACAAGTCTTGGAGAAATAAAAAATCTTTTTCAAAATTTCCTTCCCAAGATTCCTCTTTCAAACCCAAGGAATCTAAGCCATCTACTTCTAGGCCTAAGTCACCAATCAAAACGTCTAGTAAGAAATGCTTTAAGTGTTTGGGTTATGGTCATATTGCTTCAAATTGTCCTTCTAAAAGGAACATGTACATGCATAATGGCATTATTATGAGTGAGCATGATTCGGATACACCTAGGCATTCTTCACATTCAAGTGCATCTAGTGGGAATGAGAGTGAGAGTCCCTTACAAGGAGACTTGTTGGTTGTGAGAAGACTTCTTGGTCAAGTTTCACAACCCTTTGATGAAAGTCAAAGGGCAAATATTTTTCATACAAGATGTCTTATTCAAAACAACATATGCTCCTTGATAGTGGATGGGGGTAGTTGTGCAAACGTAGCTAGTACAAGAGTTGTAGATAAGCTTGGCTTGCCTACCATCTCTCATAGCCAACCCTATAAGTTGCAATGGCTTAGTGAAGTAGGAGAAATAGTTGTGAATAGGCAAGTCCTCATCCATTTCTCTATTGGAAAATACAAAGATGAGGTCTTGTGTGATGTTGTGCCCATGGAAGCCACACATGTGCTTTTGGGAAGGCCTTGGCAATATGATCGAAAAATTTTACATGATGGTTTTTCCAACAAAATTTCTTTTGATTTCCATGGTCACAAGATTACTCTAAAATCTCTCTCTCCTAGAGAAGTCCATGAGGACCAAATCTTAATGAAGAAAAAGAGGGAGAGTGAAAAAGAGGGAAAAGCTAAAAAAGATAAAAAGGATAAGAGTTCCAAGCCTACACTCCTTGTGTCTAGGCATGAGCTTCATAGGGAATTAGTGGCACACCATCCTCTTTTCTTAGCCATCCCTAGAACTCTTAAGATAGAACCACTTGTTGATAGTCCTCATAGTTTGGAAAAGTTGGTAGAAGAGTTTCAAGATGTGTTTCAAGATCCTCCAAAAGGACTTCCACCTTTGCGAGGGATTGAGCACCAAATTGATTTGATACCGGGCTCTTCTTTACCAAATCGTCCAGCCTATAGGACCAATCCAAGTGAAACCATGGAAATTCGCCAACAAGTAGAAGCCTTAATAGAGAAAGGGTGGGTCCAAGATAGTATGAGCCCGTGTGCTATGCCTGTCATCCTAGTGCCTAAGAAAGATGGATCATGGAGGATGTGTTCAGATTGTAGGGCCATAAACAACATAACAATTAAGTATAGGCATCCCATACCTAGGCTTGATGACTTGTTGGATGAGTTGCATGGTTCTAAAATATTTTCAAAGATTGATCTTAAAAGCGGCTACAATCAAATCCGTATCAAACCGGGTGATGAATGGAAGACGGCTTTTAAGACCAACTTTGGTCTCTATGAATGGTTGGTTATGCCTTTTGGCTTGACCAATGCACCAAGTACTTTCATGCGCCTCATGCATCATGTGTTAAGACCTTTCATTGGTAAGTTTGTTGTTGTTTATTTTGATGATATTCTCATTTATAGCTTATCTTTGAATGAACATAGGTTGCATGTTAGGAAAGTTTTAGAAACCCTTAGGAAGGAACATTTGTATGCTAACCTTGCTAAATGTATGTTTGCTCTTGATCATATAGAATTCCTAGGGTTTGTTGTGAGTTGTAAGGGGGTCCATGTGGACCAAGCTAAGGTGGTGGCCATTCAAAATTGGCCTACACCTTCAAACATCAATGAAGTCCGAAGTTTCCATGGACTTGCGTCTTTCTATAGACGCTTTGTACCTAACTTTGGTACAATTGCCGCACCACTCAATGACATAGTGAAAAAGGATGTGGTCTTTCAATGGGGAGAAGCACAACAAAAAGCTTTTGAGATTTTAAAAGAAAGATTGACTAATGCTCCCATATTGGCCCTTCCTAATTTCACTAAGACATTTGAGATAGAGTGTGATGCTTCCAATATAGGTATTGGGGCTGTCCTCCTTCAAGAGGGCCACCCCATAGCCTATTTTAGTGAGAAATTGAAAGGTAGTCATCTCAACTATTCTACCTATGATAAAGAGTTATATGCACTTGTTAGAGCTTTGCATACTTGGCAACATTATCTTTTTCCTAAAGAGTTTGTGATCCATAGTGATCATGAATCTCTTAAATATTTGAAAAGCCAAAACAAGCTCAACAAGAGGCACGCCAAATGGGTAGAATTCCTTGAGCAATTTCCTTATGTGATCAAGCACAAGCAAGGCAAAGTAAACATTGTGGCGGATGCACTTTCTAGAAGATATACTTTGCTAAACATTTTGGGATCTCAATTTCTTGGCTTTGATCACATTAAGGATCTTTATCATGATGACCTTGATTTTTCTCAAATCTTTCAAGAGTGTCTTAAGGGAGGACACAAAGATTTTTTTATACAAAATGGATTTCTTTTTAAAGGAAAACGTCTTTTTGTTCCTCATGGTTCTATTAGATCATCTCTTGTTAGAGAAGCACATGAAGGGGGTTTGATGGGACATTTTGGGGTCGCTAAAACTTTGGATGTGTTGCATGAACATTTCTTTTGGCCTCATATGCATAAACATGTTCATAGTTTGTGTGATAAATGCATAGCTTGCCGCAAAGCTAAATCTAGGATGCATCCCCATGGTTTGTATACTCCCCTTCCTATTCCTTCAATGCCTTGGGTTGATATTTCTATGGATTTCATCTTAGGATTACCCAAGACATCAAAGGGAAAGGACTCCATTTTTGTGGTAGTGGATCATTTTTCAAGGATGGCTCACTTTATTCCTTGCCACAAAGTGGATGATGCATGTCATATAGCAAACCTCTTCTTCCAAGAAGTGGTTCGCTTGCATGGGATACCTAGGACTATTGTGTCCGATAGAGACCCCAAGTTCTTGAGTCATTTTTGGAAGACCTTGTGGGGCAAGCTTGGTACTAAGCTTTTATTTTCTACCACTTGTCACCCACAAACTGATGGTCAAACCGAAGTGGTTAATAGAACATTGGGTCAACTATTGAGATGCTTTATTTCGGGAAACCCTAGAGTATGGGAGAATTTACTACCTCATGTTGAGTTTGCATATAACCGTGTAGTAAATTCTACCACTTCTCATTCTCCTTTTGAGGTTGTCTATGGGTTTAATCCCTTAACACCTCTTGATCTTCTTCCTATTCCCCTTCTTGAGGATGTTTTGTGCAAAGATGGTGATGAAAAGGCTTCTTTTGTGAAAACTTTGCATAAAGACATCAAGAAGAGAATTGAGAAGAAGGTTGGCAAGTATGCGGAACTTGCCAACCAAAGGAGAAAAGCATTGGTCTTTGATGAAGGTGATTGGGTTTGGCTTCATTTGAGGAAGGATCGTTTTCCTACTCAAAGGAAGTCCAAACTTATGCCTCGCGGAGATGGACCTTTCCAAATCCTCAAGAGGATTAATGACAATGCTTATGAGTTAGATATGCCTGATACATTCTTAGGTAGTCATACTTTTAATGTCAGCGATCTAACTCCTTTTTCTGTAGGTCTCCAGAATTCGTGGTCGAATTCTCTCCAACTCGGGGAGTATGATGGAGATCAAGCTCAAGAGGACATGGAGGCCAAACATCATGAAGAAGAAGAGGTTGAGGACGTTCATGGACATCAAAGTCAACCTCAAAGGATCACAAGAAGCATGTTCAAAATATTAGGAGCTAGGGGACGTTTATTTTCCCTTTTTGCAATTTCATTATGTGAAGGTGCTTAGAGGAAAACATGAGAAACCTCTTGTGTGAAAGCATCTTTAGGTTTTTTTTAGTTAGGAGCATTAGGAGGGGGGTGCGTGAGTAAATAGGTGTAGAAGTTAAAATAGGAGGTGCCAAAGTGAGAAAAGAAATCACACCTTCCTCATGTCTTGTTAGGCGCCATTTTTCATTTGAATTTGGGGGGAATTTTGGTTTCTTTTAGCTTGCATTTCAGCACCAAAAAAATATAAATAGAGGTGCTGCCCCTTGTATATGCAGATTGGAATTTATTAGTAAGAAAACTCTACTCATTTTTTTGAGAGCATTTGTGAGCACTTGTGTGTCTCTTCTTCCTTGCTTCATCTTGAGAGCTCTTGGAACTCAAGTGGCAGCATCACACTCTTATCTTGAAGCAATCCAACCTTCAAGTGGCGAGATCATCTCCAAGTCTCATCTTCATAAGTCTTCTAATCCATTCTCCATTCCATTTCCTATTTTGTTCTTATCTTGCAATTCTATTCGGTGTTTTTTGTTCCTATTTCAAATCTGTCCAGCATTTTTCATTTTCCAGCACCTATGTTCTGTTTCTTTTCCTTTTTCTTGTATTTCAATCGGTTCAATTTGACAATAGATGGAACGTCTAATTGAGATTGTGTTTTGGCATTAGTTTTGGTGAGTTCTTGTCTTAGAACATTGATCCAATTCTAAGAGAAAGTGCCTCTCATATGACCAACTCAAGATGTCTCCTAAGAATGTCAAGAACTTTTCATATTATGTTCTTGAATTCACATCAAGCGAGCTCTGAGCGCTATGAGTTTTGGTCTAGTACATTACTGATGCTAGCATCAATGAAGAGAAAACCCATTATAGGACTTGGGAAAAGTCAAACAAACTTAGTCTGATGTTTATACAAATGAACATAGTAGGTAACATTTAGTTTCCTCTTCCCAAAATTGAAAGTGCAAAAGAATTTGAGATTTGTGGAAGAGCGCTCTTAAACTACTAATAAGTCTCTTGCCAAGACATTAATGAGTACCTTAACCACCATGAAGTTTGATGGTTCTCATACCATGCATGAACATGTCATTGAGATGATATATATTGCAGCAAGACTTAAGTCTCTTGGAATGATAATGGACAAAAATTTTATTATGTAGTTCATCTTGAACTTATTACCATGTGAGTATGGTCCTTTCCAAATGAACTATAATATCATGAAAGACAAATGGAATGTCCATGAATTGCACAATATGTTAGCTTATGAAGAGACCAAACTTAATAATCAAAGAAACCATTCCATTCATTATGTGAATAATCAAGGAGTTGAAAAGAAAATTCATAAGAAACATGGAAAGGCTAAAAGACCATAAAAGATTAACGAGTCCTCTACTAAAATCCTTGAGAAAAATGACAAATGTCATTTTTGTGGCAAATCTGGACATTTATAGAAGGACTGCCCTAAATGTAAAACTTCATTTGAAAAGAAATGTGAGAATAAAGCTTATGTTTGTTTTGAGTCAAACTTATCCGAAGTTCCACATAATACTTGGTGGATTGATTATGGATGTACAACTCATGTTTCTAATATGATGCAAAGGTACCTTTCAACTCGGACCATAAATCTAAATGAGAAGTTTGTCTTCACAGGGAATAGAATGAAGGTTCTAGTGAAATTTATTGGGACTTATCGTTTAATTCTAGACATTGGATTTTATTTAAACTTGTTTGATACCTTTTATGTACCTAGTACTTCTAGGAATTTAGTTCCTTGTATCAATTTGATGTTGCTGAATACTCTTTTAAGTTTGGGAATTTTTGTTTCAACTTGTATAAGCGTACTTGTATGATTGAATTTGGTACACTTTATGACGATTTATATCAACTTAATCTTGATAAATTAAATGTTGAAACTCTTATGACCTTGCATCATAATGTTGGCACTAAATGTAGTTTAGTGAATGAATATTTTGCTTACTTGTGGCATAAACGTATGAGACACATTTACAACGAAAGGATGCAATTATTAGTAAAGAATGAAAAACTTCCAAATTGAGATTTTACTGGTCTTAATGCATGTGTGAATTGTATTAAAGACAAACAAACAAAACACACAAAGAAAGGAGCCACAAGAAACACTTAGCTTTTTTAAAATTATACACACTAATATATGTCGACATTTTGATGTAAATTCTTTCAATAAAGAGAGGTACTTTATCAACTTAATTGATGATTTTTCACGTTATGATGCTCTATTTACTACATGAGTTGTTAGGAAACCTAGTTTCAGACACTTGCATGTTTGGGGTTGTTAAAGAAAAATTAGAATATACAATTCTTAAGAAAAAAAATTTGATGCAAGAACAATCAGTGCATATTTCATTGGTTATCCAACAAAGTCAAAAATGTATATGTTTTACAGTCCTAAACATAATACAAGAACTCTTTAAAATGGAAATGTTCGATTCATTGAGAATGGTGAAACCAATGAGATTGAAGCTTCACGAAATGTGAAGATAAAGGAAGTTAGAGTACAAGTTCCTTTAACTAGTACCTCTACTTTAGAAATTGTTGTTCCTCATGTTGTTGAATCACACAACGATTAAGAAGAAAAGCAAATTAATGATCTCGAGATTAACAATGAACCTGTAATAGAACAACAATAGCAATAAATAATATTAAGAAGATATCAAAGAAAAAGGAAATCTACTATTTCGAATGATTTTCTGGTTTATCTACAAATGTTAGAAAATGACTTAGGCATTGACAATGATCCATTTTCTTTTTCAGAAGTCATTAATTATGATAATTCTAAGTGGTTAAATGCTATGAAGGATGAGCTTCAATCAATGACACAAAATGATGTGTGGGACCTTATGAAATTGCTAGAAGGATGCAAAAGAGTTGGGTGTAAATGGGTCTTTAATACTAAACGTGACTTTCATGGCAACATTGAATGTTACAAGCTCAACTTGTTGCCAAATATTTTACTCAAAAGGATGACATTGACTATAAGGAAACATTTTCTATTGTTTCTAAGAAAGATTCCTTCAGAATTATCATCGCATTAGTAGCTCATTATGATATTGAGTTGCATATATGGATGTCAAAACCGCCTTTTTGAACGTAAATTTAGAAGAGGATGTTTATATGGACCAACCAATGGGGTTCATTGAAGATGGAAAGGAACACATGGTGTGTGAACTTAAGAAATCAATATATGTACTTAAACAAGCTTACGGGCAATGGTACCTTAAGTTCAATGATACTATTATGTCATTTGGATTTAAAGGAAAACATTGTTGATTAGTACATATATCTGAAGATCAGTGGGAGCAAGTTTATATTTATGATTTTGTATGTTGATGATAAAATCTGGGACATATTAGGAATGAAGATATCTACTAAATAATTTAAAATAGAGAAAGGAAACATTTGATAATTGTAAAACAATATCATGAGGCAAATTTCAAATCCAATTTTGTTCAAAGAAAAGAGTATTATAAAAGAGACTTCAGAGGAGAATGAGGGAGCTATTGGATCATGTCTCATAGCCACACAACACACTCTAAACCTAGTCTTATTTTATTTTTTGTATTTGATTCCTTTTTAATTCCCCATTAAGTTATGAGGTTTTGATCAATAAAAGTTTCATCTTTTATTTTTTTGTAGCAGTTGTTTTAATTTTTTGATCTCCTAGAAAATTGGATTTTGTGAGAGGTTGTACTTGAATGCATGATTGAGAGTCTTCCTTGTCTTAAAATTTGGTTTCTTCGTCAGTTCGCATTGTTATGGTTAATTTCTTGGGTGCATGATTCAAAGAGAGAGGACAGAAACATCTTATGAGTACACATATGGATACAAGTTAAGTATTAAATACATCAATAGATGAATGTTTTGCTGATAAGATTCGGTTGAATTGGATTAACGCGTTTTTTATTTAGTTCAACCCTGTGTGAGAATTGAAGGGTGATGATAATCTTTAGATAACTTGTGCGAAACTCATTGGTGAAAGAACTTGGGATCCAACCTATATTCTCTATTGTTTTAAATTCAAGTTTTATATTTTCCTTCTTAATAATCACAATCCCCTTTCCTTTACTGTTATTGCTAATTTTCATTTCTTGCATATAGGTTTTGAATTTTGTTCATCGAACTCGCTATTGAATTCGTTGCTAGACAATTTGGGGTCATCTGACCACTTCTATAAAATCATCTCTCCGATGTTATGTAGTCTATCATTGGCAGTTGACAAACTATACTGGAATCTTTTTAATTTGACTGCTAAATGATAATTATTAGCTTTCATTGATGTCATAAATCAAAACACTTATACCTATTAATGAAATCACCTATTTTTAATAAACGTAATAATTACAACACAAAATAAATGTAATGAATAGGGAGATTCCTTTGTTATAACCAATATAAAAACACATCACTTGTAAATAAATTTACAATTTTGGAATCACATTAAAAAGGAAAATAAACAACCAACAAAATGCCTAATTTAATTGGATATACAGTACAGACCCAAAAAATTGTGTACAATGTTAAACTTATAAATAATGTACTAGGCATTTACTACCACTTTCCATTCATACAAGGGCAAAAAAACAATACAATAAACACATCAACTCACCATACAACTAAGAATGCTTCCTTATTTTCCTTTAATATGTTGTCCAAGGTTTTTTCGTAATAGAGGTTTTAACACAAATTTTGGGTTTGTGCTTCATTCAGGAGAACATGTTACTTTTTCAATTTCCCCCATCTTGTTTATCTTCTCCTACGTCAATATCATTAACATCGTTCATTTGTCGATGTGTACCACCCATTGAGAGCGATTCAAGTATTGAAGAAGGAATATCACGTGGAACAAAATTTTTCCTTTCACTTATTAATTGTTGTAACTCCTTCACATCGTTTTGCAACCATGTAATGAACATCATCTTCTATTCCAATGTGGATTTTAAATCCATGTCCAATTTCTTCAAAGGCTTCTTTAACAATTTCATTGCCAAACATGTCCTTTGACACAAACAAATCGACAATAGCCTAGTAATGCAAATAACAAAGACAAAAGTAAATTAATGCACTGGTACATCAACAAGGGTTACTTCCATACAAATTCTGATTCAGATGAATAATTAACCAAATTTTTTTACAATGTAGATGAAATTTCAATATCCTTAAGTCTTTAGAATTCGAGAAAATTTATTTGTACTCATCTGCACCTTTGTTTTGTAAGAAAACAAATGCTTAAACACCTACATCTATACCATTAATATCACAAATTTATATCATCGTCAATAAAAAAATAAAATTAATTACACATTAACTAACTTTTATCTACAACAACTAGACACATCCTACAACATGCAAGGTTATCAAACTCGAGAGTCTACTCAGACTCGTGGAAGTCTTGTAAACCCGACTCGTAGGCTCGTAAGAGTCTACTTCACATAAAAATTTAACAAAAAAATAATAATTCATGATATCCATAATATTTCATGCAGCATTCTTACTTCTAGGTGGTAGTGGAAATGCTGAATTTGAATCACTTCCACCAGACATCTTACAATATGCCAAAAATTTAAAAAAGAAAAATCAATTAGCCAATCTGCCCTAAACCCAATCAACAAAAATCTACCCTAAACCCAATCAACGAAAAAAACCTAACCCATTTTTAAAAGCCCAAACCTAATTTTAAAAACCCTAACCCTAAACCCAATCTGTCTTAAAAACCCTAAAAATCCACCGTAGCAACAGAACATACCTAGGCGAGGTGCTTCGCGAATGGCCGACAACGAGGATGTGCAGTGCGACAAGGATCGCGGCGAGGTGCAACGAGCAGTGGCACGGTGCGACAAGATTCTAGGGCGATGACGGCAGTGAAAAAGATGAGATCGCGAACATTTTGAGCCCTTTTTTCGCAACTCGCTGACTCGGCCTTATACTCGAGAGTTTGGCCAAGTTTGACCGATCAACTTCGGGTTTACTCAAAAATGAGTTTGCTCCTAAGTCAACTCGCCAACCTGCACTTGACTCTTAAACTCGTAAGGGTTTACGAGTTAACCCTAGAGTTTGATAACCTTGACAGCATGGATATATGATGGATTTGTTTCATTCCTAATAGACAAGGAAATCGAACACAAATTACTTACCAAGTAGTCATAAACTACAATCCCCCAATTAAACCTACCAAATTGCCTTAAATCGTCGACAACACTAAACAACCCAGAATGAACAACACTCATTCTATTTAACAAAAAAAAAAGAAACTCAGACAATCCTAACAAAATGTACAACCTACAAAAGTCATCAACACAACCATCATTGCAACATTTCATAATTTCATAAAAAATCATCTTCACATTTACATTATTTGTTTGAAAATAACTCATACTCTAACATTGATTTGTTATTTTCGAAAAATCAATTTCTCCCACACTCTCAAGCCTAAACCTAAACAAACATCTAACAAGGAGAAGGGGACAACTTCAGAGCTTATTGCAAAACCTTGTCTCCTCTCCACTCACCTTGAACATAACTCCTTTAATAGTGTTCGACTCAAATTCACCTTTTCATCTAAAAACATTAGTCATGCAATGGGAGTTGATTGAATAAAACACTTTTGTTCATCAGTAAAGGTCTTGCTCACAATACCCAAAATGTTTGTCCTACAATAATGCCTCCAAACCTACATATCAAAATGAAAACATAAACTTATAAAAAACAAGCATATCATCATATGCGATCAAAAAATAATTTATGTCTGAAATAAAACCTTGCACTCCATGACCAAATCACGAACTTCACTTCCATGTCTCGTCATTATATCCTGTAAAAAACATGAGTTTTAAAAATTATACATCAAAACCAATATAACCAACTACAAATATGAAAGATCGTCAAAATCAATAGAACCAACTACAAATATGAAAGTCACCAATGTGTGAGAAAAAAACCAAAAACCAAATTAATATATGTTGTGTGTACTTTATTATCTTTCTCACAATGAACACTACACCATTTTTGACCTTAGACAACGCCTAAAAAGTGTTGCCTAAAGTAGGTAAAGCGTTGCCTTTAAGGCAACGCTTGGGCAACGCTTTTTTAGACATGGAATATGCAGTCGTGGGCTTAGGTTTAGGCAACTTTTTTTTTTTGCAGTCGTTGCCTTATATTGGTAGAATAGGTAACATTTTTCGGAAAAAAATTTAGGTAACATTTTTCTCATAATGTTTAGGCAACGCATTTTCAATGTTGCCTATTGTTTAGGAAACATTTTTTTAAATGTTGTCATTGGTAAAGGCAACACTTATTTACATGTTTGTCTTTTTAGGCAACAATTATTTTCATGTTGTCTGTCTTTTAGGCAACACATTTTCAATGTTGCTTATTGATAGAATAGGCAACGCATTTTGAGTGTTGCATATTGATAAAATAGGCAACAGTTTTTTTTTCCATAATGTTTAGGCAACACTTATTTACTTGTCTCTCTTTTTAGACAATATTTGTGTACATGTTGTAAGTATTTTTGGACAACACTTTTTTAACGTGAAAAATTATGAAATACATCTTAATTTATAAAATTACGCAATATACAACATTTTCAAACTACTTTAAAACATAATTCCATTGTATACCAAAATATTTCAATATGCAGGTTGGATTTTCCATTGTATACCAAAAATATTAGAAGTTGTAATCATTACAACTAATTAGAGTTAGGAAACCTCTCAAAATTTCTACATTTCTTCAATCGATCATAAATCTTTCTCATGTCCAGTATTAGTATTATCTTGACGTCCATCCCGAAACAATTAAACAAAATGTACAAACTTTTTAATAAATAAAATAAGATAAATACAAATTGAATGCAAATTAAATGCAAATTATATGTCTATACCTGGTCTAAATAAGGATCATGATTGGAAGTAGATGAACTTGGAGCAACTACATTATTTTCTTTCCTTAAAACCCGTGACATCATATGTTCTATATCTCCCTCATTCAAATTTGGGTTTTGTTGCTTAAGCACGAATTTCACAATTTCTTCTAAACCCTCAACTTTTTGAGTCAAGGAGTTTACTTCAATAGCATACCCTTTATGAATAGCAATAATTTATTCATTCCTTTTTAATATTGATGGTGTCATAGTCCTTCCATAGCAACAAACTCGACCAAGCCTTTCTTTTCCAAACATTGATTCAAATGTTTGTTCCAAAGTTTCACTTCATGCATTTTGCATAGAACCTTCAAGCATAAATTGAAATATATGTACATATATCATAGTTAATGATTAAAAAAAGAAGCATATAGACATATTTTGTAAATTAAAATAAACTTATAATGGAATCTAGTGTTTCTCCATCCACAGTTTTTCCTTTCCGAGTAGGATGACCTTACGTGTTTTTATAAACATTTTAGCTCTAGTGACTTCTTCACCATCCTTTTTTGCAACACTCTATAAGAATTGAAAATTAATCGTGGGTATTTGCAATTTTAAGCTGCAAGAAATAATGACATAACAAGATTTATAAGATGAGAGAGAAACAATTAAAACAATACCAATTGAGTTTGAACTCTAGCAAAGTTTATTGGTCCCATTTGGTGCATATACTTTTGTGTTTGCCTATTCCTTGCATTTTTTTCACTAATGCTTTATATTTTGGGATAAGAAAAATTATCACTATACTAAAAAATATTTCTAAATAGAAACAAAAAGAAAAATTGAAAAAAGAAAATAGAAACAAAAACAAAAACAAAAACAACAACAGCAAACAACAAACAACAAACAGCAAGCAGCAACAACAAATAGCAAACAACAACAAAACCAGAAACAAAAATAGAAACAACAACAGAAATAGAAATAGAAGCAAACAAAAACAAATAAAAACAGAGAATAAAAAAAATAGAAATCAGTACCAAAAACAAAAACAAAAATTGAATAAAGAAAATAGAAAACAAAACATTTATGCGATAACAACATTGTCACACCTGGGTAACAGCATTTTCCAATATGTAATCAAATTCTTGAAACGATGTTCAAGAACGGATGGAGGTCGATGTTTAAGTCGTTCCTTCGTGGTGGGATATTTTAGAAAATATTGTCTCTTGATATGACATTTGTATCACCTCCATGCATCATTTATGCGATAAAATATTGCTTTCTCTCCATTCTTAGAAATAATAAATTTTTCCTAAATATAAACACATGTCATTAATATCTCATACATATTATATCATTACACAAAAAAATGATTCAAATACCATGACATATTTCCATATGTGATCCTTGTAATCTTTAAGCAAAGCCTTGAAGTTTGTATAAATCAATGGACAAAAGTCTGAATTCCTAGCTATGGTCGCAAGAAAATAACTTAAGTCAGACACCACTTCGTCATTGGGACCAACATGCTCTCCATGTTCGTCCAAGATAACTTCTGGACACTCTTCAATATTTCTTGGAAAATAAAGTATTATTACCTTCTTTAGCAATTATTTCATGGTCTTCTCCTTCATTCAAGTTTTCTTCTTCATGTCCTTCATCTTCTATTTCTTTTTGAAATTCTGCATCTTAGTGGTCCTTTTCTTCTTCAACTACTTGATTAACTGTTTTTCCATTTTGATCAAGAAACTCACCAATCAACATTGGTCCACATCTTTGGTTGGTTGCTTCTTCTTAAGAGAAATTTCCATCTTAATCATTGAGTGGTAATCTTTTATTAATACCTTTTTCTTCTTTTGATTTACCCTTGAACTATCATGTTCCCCTCTTGCCCTCTTTATAGATTTTGATTTGTCCTTGGATTTATCAATTGTATTTGATCCTTCTCCCATAACATTATCAATCCTCTTATAACTAATCTCTTTTTGTATCATCTCTTTGGATAGCTGTTTGGCATTTGAATTGGAAAGTTCAAGTAAGACAACTTCAATGTTTTCAAGCCTTGATTTACCTATTTCTTCTTTTGTTGTTACCTTTTTTTTCCTTGATTTTTGGCACGAACTTAAATAAAAGATCGTGTAATGGCTTGTATCTTGGCTCTTGAATCATTAATGGATTGTATTGGGGTCTTATTACTCTCAAATTGTCCCGCACTAGAAGTAAGAGTATTATTATTTTTGCATCCCACTTGATAATTGGACAAATTAAATTGTCCATTAGAAACAATCATAGGTTACCTAGTTGTCTTAATAATGCTTCCTTTTTCACATTTGACTTGGAACCTCCTAAGCAATTCCTTACTTGAATCTACTTCCTTTCCTATTGACTAAAACAAGAACACAAAATTGTGAGTGGTGGGTCAATGATAGATACTGAAAGTGACAAATATAACCTTCATTGTAACTTGTGTATCATAAATAACTCATAACTCAAAGATACGCTAAAGCAGAAGTTCACCTCTGAATAGTGAATATAAGATATCATCCCTTGTTACTTGAATAGTTGAAGCCAATAAAGGATTAAGCAAAGAATTGGTACCAGCCTGCCAAGAAATAATATTATAAGTTTGTTGCAAATAGAAAAATGGCTAGATAACACTAGATAGCAAGAATTCTATCTTTCAAAAATCAAGTCTAACTAATAATGTGTGATACAAAGATAGTATGCATGGCTTTATGCAAAAGTGTAATGATATGTCCACTTTTAGTATTGAAGCAAATATATAAGACAAAAGTAGTAGTAAGCAGTCAAAGGTAACAAAATTATTACCTATTTTTAAGTATTTAGTCCATGAAGTCAAACAAAGTTTCATCAATATCATCTTCATTAAAAATATTTATTTGCCCTACACTGGAAGGTTTTTCAAATATTGTGATAGGCATGTCTTCCCTAACCCAATTTAGTTCACCATCATTGTTTGCAACATTTAGTTCAACACCATTTGATTGGTCACCCATGTTAAATAAATCTCGTGGAACCTTTTTCAAAACATAATGCCTATTTGCATCTAAAGGGTCTTCTATATAAAAGCATTGATGGACCTAAGAAGCTAGCACAAAAGGATCATTTTGGTAAAGCTTTTTGTTGAAATATACACAAGTAAGTCCATATTTATTTTCTTCGACCTCAAACCAATCACATTTGTGTTAAAAATGGGCTTTGATGTCTCCAAATCTGTGTGGATTGCTTGAAGGCTTTGTTGTTGCTTGTGTGTGTGGATTCTGGGTAGTTTGAATTTGTTAATTCATTCTTAGTGATGATCCAAAGTTGTTTGAATCAAGTTCTTTTGAAAAAGAGTGTTTTCTAAAGAAGTGGAAAATCAACCAGTTGTTTTGTCGATTCAACCGGTTGTTTTACACTTAGTGGTTTTGAAAAGAATTTGAAAAAGCTTGAAATTGGTTTACCCTGCTGTCAAGCAAATTCAACCGATTGTTTTGTGTTTTTAATCGGTTGATTTTTGAAAATCCTTAACATAATTTGTTAAGTTTGTTAAATCTATTTTAACTAATTCAAAACTAATTTGGTTCTTGCATTAAATGTTTTTAACAACTAATTGGAGTATATATAATTTTTTTTATGCTTCTAGTTGTTAGTGATTCAAGAGAACACTTTCAAATCAAGTTTTTCCAAGATTCCTTCAAGCTTTGGATTCTTTCAAAGAGTGGAATAGGATTGCTTTGTAATTTTGCTATTAAATATGTGATTGTATCAAGTGTAATCATTCTTTTTCTCTCTTGACAATTGTATTTCTATAAGAACTGGTGTTGTACAAATCCAGAGGGTGTTCTGATCAGTGGTGTGTTGTTTACCAAAGGAGGTGTGTGTTCTTGAAGGGTTCAATATCACCTCTTTGGTGTTTGTGGTTTGTAATCAGGGTTTTTGATTACTTAGTGAAATACCCAGTGATTTTCTAGGGACAGGATGTAGCTCTTGGATAAGAGTGAAGCAGTATAAATTTGTTGTGTGATCTTTCTATCCCTTATCTCCTTTAAATCTGTTTTTAGTTTTGTTTTTATAAACTACTGATAAAAACAACCGGTTGATTCGCATAAACAACCGGTTGATTTTCTGGAAACATATTAAAATAGAATTTTTCTTGGTTGAATTGGTTTCTTGTTCTTTGATTCTTCATTAGCTTTCACTCCACCTTCAATATTTGTGAAAATCTTTTAAAAACAGTTCACCCCCTCTTGTTTAAGGCCTACAATTCTAACAATTTGAACATCACAAACTTGAAATTACCATAATAATCTAACTCAAATATATCTTTGATTGCACCATAATATGTCACGGCTTCAATTTTTAGATTGTCATCCTTTGAGCTTGCAAAACTTGAAGTCAATGAAACCAATCTTACACTAAAATTTTGAGTTTTGTGTTTGGCATCCCACTTCATAGTATGAAATCTTTATCCATTAGTGAGGTAACCTGAAAACCTCTTTATGACATTATTTGGTCCTCTAGAAAACTCTTTAATTTGAGAAGACACGTCATCTTTCAAGGCTCGAGTTTTGAACCATTCACTAAATTCTTGACTTTGGGTTTTGGCTTTCACCCACTTTCCTCTTTTAGTGCCCCTATTTACACTCTCATCAAACTCTCTACAAAGGCATCAATATATTATTGGTTAAAACTACACAACAAGTTTACATGACAAGATATAAAGGATAGGAAATTATTATCATACCTAATGTATATGTCAATTGCCTCACAATTGAATAAGAGGTATCGATGAGCTTGAGCTTTCAATGTGAAATCTATAGAAAATGGTTTACCATTACTTTTCCCTCCTATAGGGCGACCAAGGCTTGAGAAATAATCAATTGCATCTATTTCACATACATCATTGTGATCATAATTGCGATGATCTCTGTTTAACCTTGTTTCTACACCTCCATGCAAATATCTTGAGCAAAAAATCAAAGCCTCTTCTGCCAAATACCCTTCAGCAATAGAATCTTCTGGGTAAACTTTATTTCAAACATAATTCTTCAGTCTGCATAAATATATTTCAATGGGGTACATCCATCGAAATTGAACGGGGCCACCTAATCTCACCTCATTCGGCAAATGAATAGGTAAGTGAACCATTATGTCAAAAAAACTAGGTGGAAAAATCATCTCTAATTGACAAAGTATTTGTACTACTTCTACTTCCAAGTAATCCATATCTTGCTCTTGTATAACCTTTTGACATATAGAGTGAAAGAATCACCCAAATCGAATAAGAGGATCAGCCACTGTATCAGACATAGTGCTTCTTATTGCCACCGGTAGTAAGTAATGCAACATGAAATGTGCATCGTGACTCTTATAACTAGATATTTTATTTTTATTAACATGCACACACTTTGAAATATTTGATGCACTTCCATCTGGTAATTTGGCAACCTTAAAAACACCACAAAAGGTAGATTTCTCATTAGCATTCATTGAAAAATAGGCTGCTGAAAATTTTACTTAGCCTTTATCAATCTCCCTTGGTTGAAGATCCTTTCTTATTCCCATATTTTGCAAATCATAACGAGCATTAACATGATCTTTTGTCTTTCCTTGAATATCCAAAATAGTGCCCACAATACTATCACATACGTTTTTCTCAATATGCATGACGTCCAAGTTGTGACGTAATTTATTTGTTGCCCAATAAGGCAACTAAAAAAAGATTGATCTCTTTTTCCATGGACCATCACTTGTGTTTTTTGCATTCTTTCCGAATTCATTGATGAAATCTTTTAACATTTCTACAATTTCTAGCCCTTCTAACATGTGTGGTGTAGATCCAAATTCTTTTTTTCCATTAAAAGACTTCTTATTAGATCTCCAAGGATGGCTCATTGGTAAAAAGACACAATGGTTCATATAACACATTTTATGGCTATGTTTCAAGTAGGATGAATTAGTATCATAATTACAATATGCACAAACTAATCTTCCTTTAGTGCTCCAACCTGACAACATCGCATACCCAAGGTAGTCACTAATAGTCCATAGAAGAGTGACACGCATTAAAAATGTTTCATTTTCTGAAGCATCATATGTTTCTACTCCAAACTCCTATAAATCTTTTAGCTCCTGAATCAACGGTTGAAGGTACACATCAATATAATTTCCTAGTGATTGTGGTCCAGGAATCAACAATGATAACATTGTATATTCAAGTTTCATGCACAAACAAGGTGGAAAGTTATACACCACCATCATCATAGGCCACGTGCTATGTGATATGCTCATGGTCCTAAATGGCTTAAAGCCATCACTAGTCAAACCAAGTCTTACATTGCGCGAATCATTAGAAAAATCTTCATGAAGACTATCAAAGTTCTTCCAAGCTTTACCATCAGCAAGATGTCTCATTTTCCCATCCTTCGATCGTTCTTCTTCATGCCATCTCATTGACTCAACAATCTTTGAACACATAAATAGTCTTTGAAGTCTAGGAATCAATGGAAAGTGTCGCAATACTTCATCAGGAGCTTTATGCTCATATTTTGGCTGCTCAACCTCAGAATTAACATTTGCAAATTCCTTCCATCGCGAAGATTTACATATACTGCAAACACCTAGACCCTATTCTCTTGCCAAAATAACATGCAATCTTTTGGACAAGCATGAATCTTTTTAGAATCAAGGTATAAATCACTAATCATAGTCTTTGTTTTGTTAAAAGAATCAAGAATATTCAAACTAGACATAACCTCTTTTAGTAATTGTAAGAGATCAGTGAATGAAGAATTGCTCCAACCATGAAGGCATTTCAATAAATACAGTCGAATGATGAAAGATAAAGTAGAGAAGTTTTTACACCCAGGGTAGTATTCTTGATTTGCATCATTAATCAAATGGTAGAACTTTCTAGCTTCATCATTAAGACCTCTTTGCCTCTATTTGCTTTTACCACATTTCTATGTGTGTCATACAATAAGCCATAAATATCATCTTGTGAATCTTCATTATCTATCATGTCATCATCACTTTTTGTAGTCAAAGGTATTTCTTCTCCATGGTGAATCCAAACATTATATCCTTTTAGAAAGTCTGTGGCTATTAAATGATCATAGACCACATGTCTTCTTGCCCAAACATAGTTTCTACAATCAGCGTATGGAAATAAAATCTCACGTCCTTGAGGTTTTCCTCTAGTGTAAGCAAAATCTAAAAATGACTCAAGACCATCTATATACTCCCTACTAAACCTTTGGAATTTTGTCCATTCTTTCTCTATCACCTTTAATGTAAAATATAAACAATTTATTTTTATTAAAATAACATTAAAATTATCTTTAATTGCAAATTGTTTGTATATTAGACATACTTTCATGTAATTCAAGGAAAAGTAAGTCAAGGAAATCAAATACCTCCTTTGCAGTGTAAAATTTCAATCTTTAACTACCTTTTACACCCTGCTGCAACATAAATTTACATAAAAATTCAAAACCAATAAAAATCACTAAAATTTCAAAAATCGCTAATCGTAGGAAATAAAATTTTAAAATTAACTAGAATTAATAATTAAGACCAATAAAAGTAACTAAAATAATTTCAAAAATTGTATACAACAGATTCTCGTAATTAGTTGCCTAAGAATTAACTATTAATTATGTACACAAATTATATGCAAGAAATATTGTATAAATTGAGTTTGTAATTCCAAAATATGCAGCTTACACATAGGAGATAAATCGCAATTTTAAATTATAGTTATTAATTCTCTTATAAAAAAAACTATCATCATACTTAATATATATGTCTATTTTGTTACGTAAGAATTTTGTATAAAAAGGAATTGAAATAAAGATATAAGATGAATATTAATTTTAAAATAAAGATAATGGAGATTAATTAAAATAAATTTTATTAGAAAATTATGAGATTGAAAGTTTCAAAAGTCTTATTTAATTAAATATACAAGTTTCTACTTAATTCTCTTTTAATACTGAATTAACTTAAAAGTGATTTTCAATTCTCTCACATTTTGAATCCTAATTAAAATTATACTTATTAAAAAATATTAAAATACAATAACTTAAAACTTAAATATTGTTAAGTCCAACCCGACACTTTCGGCTAGAATTGTAAACACAAATTCAATTAAATTTCTTTACTTGAGTATTTAAAGATAAATCAATTTTTCAGTCAACCTTTCATATTATTATCATAAGTTTGGTAAAGAAATTTATTATCACTAATTAGTATAAATCATATTTTAAATTATTGATATGTATAACTTATTTTTATACTTAATTTATTTTTATTTCAGTTATGATATTATAATATAAGTATATGTACACATGTTAATGTTCTTTAAAGATTAGAAAAATATATAAAAAAGTGATATTTACATTAATGATTTTTTTTTTTTATCAGCAAGAAAGAATGAATAAATAGAACCATTTCAGGGGTAATTCAACCCTTATACCAACAATAAATAAAGACAAATCTATCCTTACAAACCACCCCCAACAAGAAGAACAAAACCACCACCTATCATAAGATAACAGACACCTAACTCTACTTAAAACAACTACATTAACAACCTAACCTATCACATCGAAGCACCAACAACATCACCAACCACCAAACACCCCACACAAACATCCAACCAAGACTATCCAAGCAAACTAAATCAAAGCATATTTAGACAAGGCAGAGGAGCAAGGCACCAATCAGAGAAGAAAAATTGAGCAGTGTGATTCTTAGAGGTAACACGAGACCAAGCCTTTAGCTAGACCAAAGAGAAAATTTCTGAATGATCCACCACTCCACCACTGAATATGACCTTATTCCTATGGCTCTAAATCTCCCTTACCACAGCAATCCAAACACTTCCAAAAACAAAGTTAACAGAAGCAAATGCATTATAGCTAGAGAACTAAATGAAATGTGAGAAGGAATCAAGAGGGGTAACCGACACCATACCTAACCAAGTAAAGCACTGATTCCAGACTAGCCAGGCAATTCTACAACCAAAAAATAGATGGTTGGTAGATTCCTCTTGTTCACCGCACAGACAATAGAGAACACTTTGAACCACAACTCCACGCCTAACCAAATTAACTTTAGTAGCAATCTTGTTTTCCAACACCCTCCAAGCCAACACCTGGGCCGCAGGCAAAGCCTTTATACTCCAAAAAAGTTTGTAAAGATACGGGTACTCCCCTATTCTTTCCCCGTTCACAATACCATAAGTAGAATTAACTGAAAACTCTAAAGACGTACCATCTTTCCAAGACCAAGAGTCATCAGAACCCAAATTAAGACTCAACCCATTTATCTCCTCGAGCAGTTGACGCACCTGGACCATCTCCCACTCAAACGAACTTCTACGCCAAACTAAATTCCACCTCCAAACATCGTCAACCCAATTCCCACACCCCTCCAACAAAATTTCTTTATCACCACACAAAGAGAATAATCTCGGGAATTTTCCTTTCAAGGCAACATTCAGGCAACATTCCCTACCTATCTGTCTTCCCAAAACTTAATACCCTTCCCATTACCGAGAGATTCCACTTAAAGCGATCTTCATAATTACCACCCCATTCCTTCATCCCCCACACCTCCTTCAAGTCTCGCTACCAGAGAGACCCAGATTTGTTTAAGTTAGACACTTTCAAACTTCTCCATCCTCCGTACTTGGAATCTAACACCTCCTTCCACAAACCGCCCTTGGAAGAACCCAACCTCCAAATCCATTTCCCCAACATTGAATAACTTGATATCAATAGCCCCGAGACCGCCAGCTTCATAAGGTTCACAAACCTTTTCCCAAGACGCCCATGCAATCTTTTGCCCATCAGACCCCCAACCCCACAAAAAGTTTCTCTGCAGTTTCACGATCTTCTTCACCACAATCGAAGGTATTTTAAACATAGAAATATAAAACAGAGGGATAGCAGAAAGAACAGACCTGATTAGGCAAATCCTCCCGGCCATCGAAATAAATCTACCTTTCCATCTTCCCAATCTACTCTTTCTTCTTTCCACCACCCCATCCCAAAACACTTCCTTCCTATGACATCCTCCGACAGGCATGCTAAGGTATTTGAAAGGGGTTTTCATCACATCACAATTTTGAATAGCCGCAAAGTGTCGAATCGTAAAATGGTCGACCCCCACCCCTCCAATACTGCTCTTCAAGAAATTCACCTTTAAACCTGAAGTGAACTCGAAACAATTCAGAATAGCTTTTATACTTAACACACTTTTAGTAGTCGCTTTTCTGAAAAACAAGGTGTCATCCGCGTACTGAAGCATATTAACCTTAACCTTTTTAACCCCAACCTCCAAACTTTCTACCAAATTTGTCTCAATTGCATTCCTTACTATTCCTGCTAAGCCTTCAGCCACTATGAGGAATAAAAACGGCGCTAAGGGATCTCCTTGTCGCAATCCCTTTCGGGGAACAAATTCGTTAGTCGGGCTGCCATTCACAAGAACCGAAACAAACATAGATTCCAGACAAGATTTAATCCAAACAATCCATTGTTCACCAAACCCTAATCTTCCGAGCGTATAATAGATAAATTCCCACCTCATTGAATCGTAGGCTTTCTCATAATCCACCTTGAAGAACACACAACTTTTCCTCTTCCTTTTTTCCTCCTCTAACACCTCATTAGCCACAAGCACACTATCCAGAATTCCCCTTCCCTCCAGAAAAGCAAATTGCCTTGCATCGATAACCTTACTAATCACCTTTTTAAGCCTTAGAGAAAACTTCGATATAATTTTAAACAAGCATCCAACCAAAGAAATAGGCCTAAAATCACAAAGATTTTGTGGATTCTCAAATTTAGGAACCAGGCACACAAATGAGGCATTCGTTCCCCTAGGCCATTTATCAGAATTTGCAAAATCATTCACCGCCAGCAGAATATCATCCTTCAAGAAATCCCAACAGAATTTGACAAACTCGAAATTAAATCTATCCGGTCCAGGGCTTTTTGAACTATCACAACTCCAAATAGCAAACTTTACTTCCTTTTCAGAGAATGGACTTACCAACATCTCATTGTCAGCATCAGAAATAGAGTTAAAGAACACATTATCCAACCTGACAAGAGGCCCCTCAGACCTTTCAAATCTATGTTTAAAAAATTCTCTGACCTTTTCTTTCACCACCTCTTTGTCTTCACACCATCGACAATTAACAAAAAAACCCATTAAGCACGTTCCTCACCCTCCTTCATTTAACAACCGAATGAAAGAACTTTGTATTAAGATCACCATTTTTTAGCCACTTAACTCTAGCTTTCTGATGTACAACAGCTTCTTTAAACAAAATCTTGTTTTGTTCTGCCAACAGAGACCTCCTCTCCTCCCTACCCTCCTCATCTAAGCTACTGACATCATCGCAAGCATCGAACTCTTGAATTTTCTTTTGTATTTCGTCCCCTATATGATTGACATTGCCGAAGATTTCTCTATTCCAAATCTTTAGATCAGATTTTAGCTTTTTCAATTTTTCTTTGAAAACAAACATCACTCTACCATGTATCTCATAACTACGCCATTTGTTACGAACAAACTCTTTGAAAATCCTGTCCTTTCTACGAAAGGGTTTCGGTCCCCAATCCGAATAAGAATTTGAAACCACTAAAGTGCAATGATCAGAAACAACTCTGCTATGGATAAATTGTTTACTGTTTGGCCACACATCCAGCCATTCTTTAGAGACCAAAGCTCTATCAGTTCTACTTTTAACTGTCCCATTCGATTTGTACCAAGTAAATTTCCTACCAACCATTGGGATATCCAGCAAGACAGCTTTTCCAATAAAAAAATTGAAACCACGAATTTCTCTACTATAATTAGAACCAGAAATCAAGCTTTTTCTCTCCTCCTTCCTTCTAATAGAATTGAAATCCCCTACTACACACCATGCCTTGTTTTCCTGCCTCCTCCTAAGGACACTGATTTCATCCCACATCAACTTCTTTTCTTTTAGAAACCCAGAACAGTAAACATTCACAATAATGACTTTTACTCCGTCCCCAACCTTCCACTCTCCTTCAATAACAATAAAATTGTTCCCAATATACGAACTTGATAACTGAAAGCAACTCCTTCTCCACATCGTAATTATCCCGCCTGCGTTATTCCTAGAGCCATTTTCAACCCAATCGATTTCATTGGAATCCCACAACCTGAAACAATTTTCCTTGCCAAACTTAGAACACTTAATCTCTTGAAGACAGACCATTCCAACTTGTTCCTTGGACAATAGCTCTTTTAAATATCTTCTTTTATTGCTTCCTCCTAACCTCCTAATATTCGGGCTAATTATTTTCATCATCAGAAACCGCATTCTCCTTCCTTTTGAGACTCATTTTACTTCTGTCCCGCTCCTTCAAAGCCTGTAAACTACTTAAAACCATTTCTTCCTCCCCAACAAACAAAAAGCCAAGTTCCTTTCCAATATCCCAAATCTTTTGAACTTCAGATTCATCATTTCTTGACCAGTATTGTCTATTACAGATTCTAAAAGCATTATCAGATAAAGAAGAGGAAGTATTATCTGACCTTGATTCCATCACCGAAGAGGAATGATGATTCCTTCCTATAGAAAAGTCGTTTCTGACACAGAGGACAGACTCAGCATTTAGTCCATCCCTTCTGCCAATAAAGGGCCAAACTCCGGGAGCGAACATCACCGGACAGTTCACAAGATTATCCTCCGACTCACAAGTTACATTCTTATGTATAAATCTTGGAGAAGAACTCATGGCAAAAGACCTCGGTCCATTCTTTACCATCTATGACTCCCCAAGGTTTACCACCGCCACCGCAAGAGCCACTGTTCCGGTGGTCACAACCGCAGGAACTGCACTTTCGACAGCTGCGCCAGAGCCAAGGTCGATGTCCCTGCAGCCATTAAGAACACCAGCGCCTTCCAACGCCCCTCCGTCCCGCAACCCTTCGTCGACAGCGCGTTCTGACGCCCCTCTACTCATCGAACACACAACGGCAGCGTGCACTGGCGATACCTTTCCAATCGGAGACGCGCCGTGAACCGCCTCCGCCCTTCCTGCAACTGCCATGCCCTCGCCACCGGTCTCACAGACGAACGTTGCCTCCCCACTCGACTGCTCACCCAAGGTGCGACGAGCCAACGCGGAAGGTCCTAGCGGAACCCTACCGCAAGACATTGGCAAAGCGGGGGAGAGAAGAAGGAGGCTGCCGCCGCGCCATCACCGTCGTCGTTGCCATCTTCGTCGTCGTCGGCCTGCTGCCAAGTCCACCGTCATGAGCATCCCAAGCACCGTCTAGAGGACAAACCCTATCTCCAGAAAACCCAACTTGTTCTACCACGTCATCGACTGGGCCTACACCCAGATATTCACCCTCCAAGCATTCTGCACGTGAATGGGCCAGGGATGGCCCGACCCAACACAAAGAAGATTAGCTAACCACTCCCCTTCACCTCCCAAGCCACTTACACTAACCTTACTAGGGCTTAGACACAATCCCATATTTAATTCTCCACCTGATTCTATGTTTTCCCATGCACCGTTCTGACTTCCCAACGTAGAGATAACACCTTTATCATAACCTGCCTTTACATTAATAAATTCTTCTGCCACCTTCGGAAACTGAACAGTTAAATCCTCATCACCCTTTTCACCGTGACTTCCTCCAATCTCTGAAAACACCGACTCGGACGACTCGTCTCCACCATCACAATCCACACTGTGAGCCCCTGAACCGTCCTCATACGCCAACCCCCACTTGCAACACCCAACCAGGGGATTGGGAAAACACATCTCTTCTTCAAATGAGATGTGACATAAAAAATCATTAATTCTAACATTTTTTACCATATTTATTCTCCCTCCCACCGAGATTCTAATCCGCAACCTAGCAAACTCAAGATTCTCTTTAGCCACAGTTGCCTCATCTATTTCAACTAACGATTCGACAAGAGTTCCGATAAGTTCAAAACATTGACTACTCCAAAACATCAACGGTAAACCTCTCACACGAACCCAGGTTAATTTTTCGGACACCACAAACGAATTCTCCCAGGGGACTAGGGGGATTCAAAGATACTGCCTAGCCAATTAGAGTTATCGTCAATGATCTTCGCAATGGTCTCCTCACCTTCACAGGCTAGCAGTACAAAATTCTCTCCAAGAAACCTTAATCTTAAAGAACCGCACCCACCCAAAAAAAGTCTCTCCTTAACTAACTGAAAGCTTGATTCAACAGGGTATCTCCCAACGTAGCATCTCTCCAACCACTCTGAAGGTTCCAAGTTTACCCTAAAGTTGGGTGTGGACTCAACTAACTCCTTCTGGGCAACAACAGCTGATTCCTTCTGGGACGAACTCGCACTCCCGCTCTTTACCACTTGTGCAAAAGAACGTTGTACCGCCTTCTGGCTCCAAACTTGTTGGGGAGCAACAGTTCTCTGTTTAACAATAGAAGCCTCCTTTGGATTCTCACGCCTATTATACTTGGATTTGTTCACCCGAAGTTTCCAGTAACCAATCCAAATAGCATCCAGTTTTCTTTCCAAAACATTCGCGTCCCTCACCTCTTGAAACCTTACGAATCCAAAACGTTGATTTCTAAAGTTAAGCTTCTTGAATATAAACACATCCACAACTCTACCCCATTTCTGAAAAATTTTCCAAAAATCTTTTGCTTCGTACTCTTGAGGAAAGTTAGTAAAGTAAAACGAAAATTCAGCCATGCTTACGAAACTAACCTTTTCTCTCTCTACCTTCTCTCTCTATATTAGGAATACAAATTATTTACATTAATGATAGCAATAGACTATTCAACTATTTTAATGAACCAAAGATAAAATATATATAAGTTAACCACATTTTCTTACTAAAACTTCCAACTTCAACAATATGAATAAAGGACCTGCTGTGCAAATTGCCACAACTATTTGCTATCAATAAAGTCTTATTAAAAACCGTAACAATCAAGTACATTTACCTTCTAACGCTCCCTTTTCCCAGAAATCCTTATATCATTTGACCAATAAAACAAGTTTGGTGCTATGAAATAAATCTTCATAGAACTTCAGTCCATCAGCCAAATTTACCTGCATCTTAAATATAAAAAATAAATGATAAACCTAGAACATCTTCTTCTTCCCTCTACCTTCCTTTTATAAAATCTTTGATACTATTATTAGAAGTGGTCCAACCTTTCACACGTGTAAAGTATAAACAAAATTTATTTTTATTAAAATAACATTAAAATTATCTTTCCACTCACACATTCCAATTGGTAAAAGTCTTTAAAGGATCACATTACATAGTGTATATCTAAGTGGTGGAGAAGGTTCGTGATTGTGACCGTGAAAAACACACAAAAACTAAAATAAAGAATAATCAAAAATGAAAACTTAGTATATTCGAAGAGGAAATCAGAAAGCAAAATAAGTTTTATACTTTTAGGAGTTGTAGAATATTTTAGTACAAATTTATAAAATGTTTTAGTACGTAGTTTCTGGGATTAAAAATATACATATATATAATTCTTGAATTAAAAATTATAAGTAATTTTATTAAAACGATTTAAGTTTTAATATATATATATATATATATATATATTCACTTAAAATTAATTTTTTACTTTTGAAAAATAAAATAAAAATAGCTGCGATTGTTGAAGATAAGACTAGATTTACTAGACTTAAAAAATATAATCTATAAAATTAAAATGGGATGAATAGGAATTTACTAGACAGAATATATGGAACAGCCATCAGGCAACAGAATAAACAATAATTATTAATGGGATGGGATGGGAGAGATTATAGAAGAGTAGAAGATATTATATGCAAAATCAAAGGCAGAAATTATCATGGTAGAATGTGAATTGAGCGAGCTACATTAGTCTTTGTTTTGGAGTTATGATGGGTGTTCAAAAATTTGATTCCAAATTAATGCCTTCCTAATGCTCATCAATCGATCAATATAAAACACTATTATCAGACTAATATATGCGAGAACTCTCAGTCATTTATGTTGGAACTAATATCTGTGCTGTCATTTACGTTGATGATTCCAAGAATTATATACAATAAATTCTCCTAATTAAAATTATAAAAAAACTGCTGATAAAAAAACTTATAAAAAAACTATCATAATACTTAATTATAGTTCTTAATTCTCTTATAAAAAAACTATTATAATACTTAATATATATGTCTACTTGTTAAGGAATTCAAAATTCAAAATTATTGGGTACCTGAGTTTTCTCATTACAATATGATAACATTCTACAGAAAAAAGTGGTAGGAATACATAGATTTTTCATAAGCTGCGGAATGACTACCTTATCTATGGGCATGCTCATACAGTGCTCTTGTTTTTTCATTCTCTATCATCTTTAATAAGAAAGTTGGTACAGTTTCTGCTACTAAGAAATTACAACTTAGGTACAACACTGTATGGTTATCAATAGTAATTTTGGTGCTCTTATTGTCTCTTTGCCTTTAAAAAACACAATACTTGATGCACATCATCCAAAATTGTTTTGGTATGAAAAGCAGATACAATAGTAAGTATAGATTAATCTTTAAACATTTGATTGGGAAAAAAGGAATTTCTACTAAATCCACAGAATATAATGGGGCATGTAAATTTTCCTCTTATGCATTTCTACTAAGTTTTTACCGCTGCAGGCACCAATTGCAAAAAAAAAAAAAAAATTGAAATAGCTTTAAGCCCTTATGATGTAGAAACACATGGTGATCCCACAAACATAAAAAGTGATGGAGCAAAAGTAACAAAACGTAAATGATGGTCCAAACGCATAATCTCCATGCACCAAATGTACCCCTACTTGTCCAAAACTTAAGCATAGACACTACCTATTGAACACAAGACTTTTGATGATTCCAAATCTGTGAAGAATCTTGGAGGCTGTGTTGTTGGTATTAGGGTTTTGTTTTATAGTGTTTAGAATTTGTAAGTTTCACTCTTGAACCTTAGCTTAGCTAGAGCAATCTTATTTTGAAAAAGAAAATTAGTTTTTCAAAGCTAAGTGATTTACAACCGTTTGTTTTCACAGTTTAATCGGTTGTTTTACACATAGCCTTTTTGGAGGATTTTTCAACTAACATTGACATGGTTGACCAACAGACTTAACCAATTCAACCCGTTATTTCGTGATTTCAATCGGTTAATTTTTGAATCTTTAACTGTTTTTCGAAAACCTGTTAAACATGTTTTTGTTGGATTTTCAAACTGTTTTTGACTCGTAATTACCTGACTAAAACGGTCAGTCCTAAGGGGTATAAAAAGAGGTCTCCCTCCTCATTTCAAGTGAATGGAAAAAAAAAAAAAAGATTTACAAATATGATTTGAGAGAAAGGTTTTCCTAAGGCTTATCAAGATTTCTTAGAAGCTTTGCTTATGCTCAAGAAGTGTCTCTAGGAACTCTGTGATTCAGGTGTAATCAATTCCTAATATTTTCTTGTAATTGTTTACTTTGATATATGTAAAACAGTAAATCTGCTTTGGCAGAGGGTTGTCTGTGTGTTTGTGTTGTAAAGCAAAGGGGGTGAGTGATCTTGGGTGAAAAGATCACCTCTTTGTGTTGGTGTTTGTGTGTAATCTGTTGTTGATTACTAGTGGAATACCCAGGGGTTGTTTTGGGGACTGGATGTAGCTCAGGATTGAGTGAACCAGTATAATTTGCTTGTGTGAATCTCTCTATCTCTCTCTTTTAATATCTGTGTAATATTGCTTCTGTTGTCATAAACAATCGGTTATTTCATATTTTCAACCGGTTGATTTTCTTGCATTTACAATCTGTTTGGTTCTTGCTCTTACCTCTGTGATATAAACAACCGGTTATATCGAAATAACAACTGGTTGATTTTTGTTAACTACTTTGAAAGCTTATTTCTTTTGGCTTCCCTGATCTTTCTTTCTGTAATTCATTAAAGAACTTCATTCTTAATCATCATTTGCAAAAATCTTTGATAAAACAATTCACCCCCCCTCCCTCTTGTTTTAGCCATCAATTCTAACAATTGGCATCAAGAGCTAGGTTCTTGAAAGTTTTTCAAGTTCGACCTTTAAATCTGTTTTTAAATGGATGAAAAGTTTTCTTTTGGGGAAGGTGCCTGTTTAAATAAACCACCTCTGTTCTGTGGTATAAACTATGAACTGTGGTGTATGAGAATAAAATTCTTTGTTGAATCCATAGATAGGAAAATCTGGAATGTCATTACAAACAGGATTTTCATGTCTACATCTGAAACTAATGAAGTCTTTTCTGAAAATGCAAGAGATCATCTTGATTGTGTTGCCATGAACATTATAGTATCTGCTCTTGATTCAAATGAACTACTTAGAATTTCAGAGTGTGTTTCAGCTAAAGATATGTGGGACACTCTTGAAAGATCCTATAAAGATTCAAGAAGTGCTTGGCTGGACAGTGTTGTGCTTTCCTCTGGATCATCCTCTGAAGATTTAGAAGTCAACATGTGTCTGATGGAAAAAGAAGAGTTTGCATCAAACAGTGTAAGTATAAACTCTGCCATTAATTTTAAAAATCATTTTCAACTTCTTGAGGCTTTTAAAGAAACTCATGAAGAAGCATTTAGATTGACCCTTTTGAATAATCAGTTGAAAAGTAAAAACAACTGGTTGAAATATAGAGTCAAGGTCTTGGAAGAAGAATTGGATAATATGAAAATTGATTTCGAAAATTTAGAAATGATTTATTAAAATTCTTCTTGCAAGCGTGACTTAAGTATTTGTGAAAAGTGTGAATCTCTTCAAAAGAAGATTCACTATCTTATAAAAACTGTGGATAAACTTTCTAAAGGAAAGTCCAATTTTGAAACAGTGTTTGCATCTCAGAACTATGTTATTGGAAAATCTGGACTTGGCTTTTATCCACAGAGCAAGAAAAATGGAATTTCAAAACCTTTTTCAACTATTGCAGAAAAAGAATCGACTAAAAAGATGAAACAATCGGTTGTTTCTTGTTTCTACCATATGAGAAAGGGTCATTCTGAGAAGTTCTATAAAATCCATAAATCTCTTGTTCCCAAAGGCTTGTTAAAGTGGGTTCCTAAGAATCCTAAGGTTCCTAACAACAAAAATAACCTCTATGAACCCAAATTTGTTAGGGGACCAAACCTTGCCACTTGATTGTGTTGTGTGCAGGAATTCTTGGTGAAAAACCAACATTTATTGTACCTGGACAGTGGCTGCTCCAAGCATATGATAGGGGACGTGTCTAAATTTGTAAACATCATTCTAAAGCAAGAAGGCCATGTCTCATATGGAGATAACAACAAAGGAAGAATACTTGGAAAAGGCATCTTCTTATTCCAATAAAAATATTGCAAAGAGGTTCTTATAAGGTTTGAGATGTAGAATTGCAAGGAATCCTCAACACCAATGGCAATAAACTGTTACATGGATGCTGATATTGCTAGAATTGTTGTTGACCAAACAAAATATAGAGCTCTGATTGGTTTCCTACTCTATCTTACAACAAGTAGACCTGATATAATGTTTGTAGTATGTCTCTGTGCCAGATATCAATCAAACCCCAAATAATCACATCTCAAGGTTGTCAAAAGGATTCTCAAATATCTCAAAGGGACCACTATTGTTGGGCTATGGTATCCCTCCCACTCTTCTATTCAACTTATTGGATATTCGGACTCTGATTTTGCAGGGTGCAAGCTAGATAGGAAGAGCACAAGCGGGACTTGCCATCTACTTGGATCAAGCCTTGTCTTTTGGCACAATAAGAAACAACCATGCGTAGCTTTATCCACTGTTGAGGCTGAGTACATTGTTGCAGGGAGTTGTTGTGCTCAAATCCTTTGGCTCAAACAACAACTGGAAGACTTTGGATTGAAGGTCAGCAAGGTTCCTTTATTTTGTGACAATACAAGTGCCATCAACCTTACAAAGAATTAAGTTCATAACTCAAGAACCAAGCACATTGAAATTCAACATCACTTCATCCGGGATCATGTCAGCAATGGTGACTGTGAAGTTAAGTTCATTGCAACTGAAAGACAGCTAGCTGATATCTTCACCAAACCTCTATCCAAGGAAAGGTTTTTTACCTTAAGGAATGAACTTGGTATTCTTGACTTACAAAACTTGACCTAGTATCCTTTATGATGTTTTTAAATCCCACAAATAGGGGGAGAAGTGGCTTTGGGTTTGTAATCATCTTAACTTTGCATTATTTCTTGTTTACAAAATTGATTAAGTAGATGATTAACTGCCATATCTGATATTGTAACTGTTAATTCATTAGTTTAATCGATTATTTTCTTCTCTGCTGCTGCACCTATGTTTATGTTTCTAGTTTTCACACTGATTTGGTTTATGTTCTTGGCTAGAAATCACCGAATGGAAACTAGCTTTGTGGTGCTCAGCTTGTATGGAATGGATTATCCTGCTTTTCTTCTTTCATCTGTGACTACAGGTAGTGTCAAATTCTAAACAAACATCACAAAGTAACCCAGGGATTCGTCTTCATCAAATAGGGGGAGAATGTTGAACACAAGGCTTTGATGACCCCAAATATGTGAAGAATCTTGGAGGTTGTGTTGCTGGTGTTAGCGTTTTGTTTTATAGTGTTTAGAATTTGTAAGTTTCACTCTTGAACCTTAGCTTAGCTAGAGCAATCTTGTTTTGAAAAAGAAAATGAGTTTTTCAAAGCTAAGTGATAAACAACCGGTTGTTTTTACAGTTTAATCGGTTGTTTTACACATAGCCTGTTTAGAGGGTTTTTTCAACTAACATTGACTTGGTTGACCAATAAACTTAACCAATTCAACCGGTTATTTTGTGATTTAAACCGTTGATTTTTGAATCTTTAACTACTTTTCAAAAACCTATTAAACTTGTTTCTATATTTTCAAACTGTTTTTGGCTCATAATTACTTGACTAAAGTGGTCAGTGCTAAGGGCTATCAAAAAAGGTCTCCCTCCTCATTTCAACTGACTGAAAAAAAAAAAAAAAGATTTACAAATCTGATTTGAGAGAGAGGTTTTCCAAAGACTTATCAAGATTGCTTAGAAGCTTTGCTTATGCTCAAGAAGTGTCTCTAGGAACTCTATGATTTAGGTGTAATATGTTCCTAATATTTTCTTGTAATTGTTTACTTTGATATATTCTGTAAAACATTAAATCTGCTTTGGTAGAGGGTTGTTTGTGTGTTTGTGTTGTAAAGCAAAGGGGGTGAGTGATCTTGGGTGAAAAGATCACCTCTTTGCGTTGATGTTTTTGTGTAATCTGTTTTTTATTACTAGTGGAATACCCAAAGGTTGTTCTAGGGACTAGATGTAGCTCAGGATTGAGTGAACCAGTATAATCTACTTGTGTGAATCCGTCTATCTCTCTCTCTTTTAATATTTGTGTAATATTGCTTCTGCTGTCATAAATAACCGGTTATTTTGTATTTTCAATCGGTTGATATTCTTGCATTTACAATCTGTTTGGTTCTTGATCTTACCTCTGTGCTATAAACAACCAGTTATATCGAAATAACAATAGGTTGATTTTTGTTAACTGTAAGGACCTGTAAAATTAAATTGGAATAAAAAGGAATATATTTTAAATGAATTCTAAGTATGTTTTTATTTAAAATAAAAAGGAAGGAAGGTGTAGTTTAGAAGACTATGAGATCGCCTGGTTAGTACATAATCGCCTGTCGCCTAGATTACACGTGATCGCCAGTCGCCTATGGTGCACATGATCGCCGAAAGTGCACTTAGTATGTGGTCAGGATACTGGATCAACCAGAGTGGGTTCCACAAAACCACATGTATCAAGGTGTGGGTTAAGCCTTAGATACGCTGTGCATGCGAAGCTCTATGCTTGAGCATAAGAAATCGTCCTTAGTGTTGCATGCATGGGCGCACGAGAAGTAGTGCTGACCTACTCTTGGAAATGTGAAGCTACCGACGTCACCAAGTCATGTGGAGATGATACCTTGGACGTAACATAGTGGGATGAAGAACCTTCAGCAAGGCGTGGCGATGTGTTGTCGGGCATCGCCGGGCGCGAGGCATGCGGACATCGCCGGGCGCGAGGCATGCGGGCATCGCCAGGGCGCGAGGCATGCGGGCATCGCCGGGCGCGAGGCATGTGGGCATCGCCAGGCGCGAAGCATGCAGGCATCGCCAGGGCGCGAGACTTGCGGGCATCGCCAGGGCGCGAGGCATGCGGTCATCGCCAGGGCGCGAGGCATGCGGTCATCGCCAGGGCGAGACATCGGTCGTCTCCCAGGGAGAGACATCGGTCGTCCGCCAGGATGAGGCATCGGTGATTAGTCATCGCGCGAGCGGTCATCGGTGGAAGGTTATCGCGCGATGTCGAGTTTCACATAGATAAGGTGGGACTCGGGCTCTCAGCATCAGACGTACTGCACACGCGACACGTAGACAAAAAGGGTGGTTCAGAATAGTGACATCAGAGTGTTGGCCTACGCAGAGGCACGCGTAGTCGTACTGTTCAGGGAAGCGTACACGCAAACTTCCCTGCAGAGTGGGTGGTGGCAGCGGCTTTTGTGGACAAGTTGGTTTAGATTCAAAAACCCACTTCTGAGAGGCAAAGAACGTTGCAGTGGTTCAAGAGTGAAAGAGTGAGTTTACCTTCATTCTTCTCTTTTCTCTCCTTCGCGCTGCGATTCAGGCATCCTCAAGCACCAGTATGACGAGTGACGACTGCCCTTGGAGCACCTGGGAGGTTCTCTGCAAGTTCTACAAACCAGACGCTAAAACAGAGCTAAGGCATCTTTAAGCTTTGGTGGGTTTTGGAGCTCTTGGTGTTTTGCGCAAGTCCAGGTAAGGGAAGCTAGCCTTATTTCCAACGAAAACCTTATATTAGATGATTGAGATGATGGGGCGACGTGGTCGCCGGTTTTCAACTGTTATTGCATAATCCCCTGTTTTTGGACGAGATCGCCAGTTTTGGCGTTGTTTTTTGAACTCCCCTGTTTTTGTGTTGTTTTGAAACTGTTTGAGTTTTAAATGTGAAATGCATGTGATATTCAAAAATCTGAACCGCGGAATGAATGTTGCTGTGACTGGAATCGTTCATTAAGTGTTGTATGATGTGTTGAATGTTGTGAATGTGGGATCAAGGCATAGTATTTTCAGGAAAGAAAATACCGTGTAAGATCGTGTGTAATGTGCATTGACTAGGGACTTGTCTAGAAGGAGATATCCTGACTCTGCTGATATAATGGAATCACATAGATGAAGTTATTCAGTTGTGGAGAGTCGAAGGAGGTTCATATGTATAGGTAAGTTGTTTGAAAGAGAACGAGCTTGACCTGTTATATGAATTAACCCTGTCATACCGGGAGAGTGATGATATTGAGATTATGTATGCGCATAGCTGTGTGGATTTCACAGCGATCCTGTGTGGATTTCACAGTGGTGTGGTATGACAGGTGCAGATCTCTGGGTCTGAGTCAACACACGAGTCTTCCGGAAGTAGAGTCATGTGTCTATATGTTATGAGTCAGTGGAAAGTCTGACGTGTGAACCATGAATATTGAAAGTAGCGAATAGACACTTGACGAGTTTGTGGAATATGGGAATGTTGATGGTTGAAATTGATATGGATTATGAATGGTGTGAAGATTTATGTTTTCTATTGATTTAAAGTTTCATATTTAAAGTTTTTAAAACATCTAGCTTACCCTTTTATCTGGTATTGTGATTGCTTTCTTAAACCTGTGATGATCGTGTATTTTTGCACGGGAGCAGACGAGGTTGTAGGTAGTAGAGCTCCTCAGTGAGTGGTCGCCGGAAGGAGATCGTCTGTTTCTGTTTCTGTTAGGCGATCACCCTTTTTCTGTTGTCTGATAGGAGATCGCCTGTTTGTCTTTTTGCTGTATTTTGTTTAAGTTTTGGAAATTGACCGATTATGTATTAAACTCCCTGTGAGGAGAAACTTCATTACATATATATAATTATGTTCACTTCAATATATTTGTTTACCTTTATTTTATTATATAAATATGAAAAGGATTTGGCGGGATGTTACATTAACTGCTTTGAAAGCTTAATTCTTTTGGGTTCCCTGATCTTTCCTTCTATAATTCATTAAAGAACTTCATTCTTAATCATCATTTGCAAAAATCTTTTATAAAACAATTCACCCCCCTTCTTGTTTTAGCCATAAATTCTAACACTAGCAACCAAGTCCCAAGCAAACTTAAACACCTACGTAAAAGAAAGAATGCATGTACAAAACAACCTAAAATAAAAATTAGGTGTTGGTGTAGAATAGAAACAGAAAATAAAAAGAAAACTATGGGTAGGTGCAATACTATGCTCCCTAACCAAAAAGCAAACAAGCATGCTCAACACAAAACCAATATGGGCAGCCAACGCAAAAAAGACAGAATCTAAAAGAATACAATAGATATACCAAACAAAAGAAATTTTACATCTAAAAATAACTTGTGAGCAGAAGAGATCAAACCACAATACCAACCAAGTACCAAGCAAAATCAAACACCCACGTAAAAGAAAGAATGCAGGTGTAGAACAACCTAAAATAAAAATTAGGTGTTGGTGTAGAATAGAATCAGAAAATAAAAAGAAAACTAGATGTTGGTGCAATACTATGCTCCCTAACCAAAAAGCAAACAAGCATGCTCAACACAAAACTAATGTGGGCAGCCAATGCAAAAAAGACAGAATCTAAAAGAATACAGCAGATATCTCCAAACAAAAACAAAATCATCTAAAAATAACTTGTGAGCAGAAGAGATCGAAAAACAAATACATGAAAGAAAATGAGGCAAAATAATTGAAGTTTATAACTCCATATAAACTGTTGCATTAAATTCTAGTTTTAGAACAAATTTTTAAAGTAACAAATCAGGGATTTGAAATATATCAATGAGTCCTTGTGGTCATCACTATCACAATCAAAGTTTTTTTTAATTATTAGTTACTAACACCTCCAGAACTAAAATAACCACTTGAATCTAAATGAAAAAGTGTCATTATTCTGTTTTGGTGCCTTATACAGTAGTACTTTCAAAGTTGGATACATTAGGGGGAAAAAACCTCAGGTTACATTTTTCTAAATAATTTCTGAAATAATGTAGCCATATTTTCTAGTCTTCAATATGCAAAAATCACATAACAATGAAATAAACACAAGTTCAAGAATGAAATTCATGAAACTTTGAAATAGATAGTACAATTATGGTAGCTAAAGGAAATCCAATAGAGAACCAAAACAAAGCACAATGAAGAAATCTGCATCACGCTATCGAACGAAAAATTTCAAAAAAAAAATCCAAAAAATAAATATGAGAAATCGAATCCAATGAAGTTCATCCCTAAACCCTAAAATTGATTTTTAATCCTATTTTGCTTAAACTTAAACTTAAACTTGTCTCTTCACATCATTTTGCTTCCAACAACGTCATTGTGGTGAATGAATTTGAAGAACCAACCGCTTACCTTACTCACACAATGCCACTCCTGGTTCGTAGCGAATAGTTTGGGGTTTCAGAGCGGTCTTGGTTTTGGCTTAGGGTTTAGACGGGATTTCTTCTGGTTTTGACTTAGGCTTGTGCATATGCAAGAGTCGTCCATGAAGGCACAAGCTATATGACTTCCAACTTAATGACAAGGTTCGTGACGAGGTTAAGTATTAAGAATTACATGGACTTAATTATCACAATTTAAAAACTTAACCTATACGTTATTTAATCACTTTAAAAATGTTATCTAAAATATTAGTTAAAGCACCATAAATTAAAAAATCTTGCATAAAATACTATTTAACATATCTACAATTTTAAAAACGTTGTTTAAAGTACTTACACTCGGGTCCATGTTTTATAAAATGTGGCTTAAAATAAATAGGCAATGGTTTTCCTAAATAATTTGAGGCAAAGGTAAATAAATCTTACTAAGTGGACAACAATAAAAAAGTGTTGCTTATACTCACTTTAGGCAACACTTTTCTACCTGTTGACGTGTCAGAGTTGCCTAAAGTAAAAAATGGTGTAGTGGAAGAAGAGTGAGATCACCTCATACTACTGCCACACTACTATCATGTTGATATTAGACAACATTCAAATTAACAACTATTGTAACTGGAACATACAATAACCACCACAGGCTAAATAACACTCAATACCAAGGCCAATGTAAGAACCACTAACAAGGACACCACTCACATAAATTAGGATCACCACTACTAATATTAAACACTGCAATGAATAAAGCTTAATGTGTTTTTACATGAACTCTGTGTTAAGTTAGGTGAAATGTGCGTGTAAACTCATCCTTACTTATGTTGAATTTATTTTAGTTGTACTAATAATGGTAATATTGGTACCAATAATTTTTTTGAGACAATGATGAACAGTAATTCATTAATAATGCCTTTATGTTGTTACAAATGCTATCAATCTCTACGACCATCAACAACACCAATGGAATGGCCTATTCGATGACCACTTATGTTGTTACAAATGCTATCAATCTCTACGATCTATCAACAACACCAATGGAGTGGCTTGTTTGATGACTAATTTTTGCAACTTGTGAGGAATAGCATATGGAGTTGCAATAGAAAGTACTAAGGGTCAAATTATTTAAGTTTATATCATTATTTATGTACAATTTGCAATACAAAAATATAATATTGTTAGATATAATTTATTTACTTGTGTTACTAGCAAGTTACACATGACCAACACAACAAAGTGAGATTACAGCTAGGTTAATAATACATATTTTAGATTTTACATTTGCAAAACACCTTTTCCAAAACAAACCAAATAAAAGTAATATTTTTTACTTCAAAATAAAATTCAAAGTAGTAAATGACTAAAAGCATGTTTGAGATGCCCTTTAAAAAAAATTTACTTACAATAAAATTCAAAGTTGTAAATGACATAAAAGCATGTTTGAGATGCCCTTTAAAAAAAGTACTTTGTCAACATGTTCAGTCATATTTTATTCTCTTTTAATATCAGTAAACATGGTTAGTGAGGCAAAATCACACAACGAAACATAATTATGTTATTCATCACAATGTCCTCGTGTGATTATTGTGCTAATTGTCTATCATGTATAGAAGTTTATGTGGCCTTATCATATGGATGGTGATTTAGACAACACTACAACCAAAAAAATTACCTAAGTTTTGAAAATTTTATTATAATGTAACATAAAATAAAATAAGAGATATTGTATTCTAGATAAAGTAATCTTATTATATACAATTTTCAAACTGAAAAAACAAGAGAAATTTATAAATCTATGTGGATGTTAATTGCATTAACTTTATGAACGTAGTTTTATGTTATTGAAAGGACCAAATAAATTCAACTATCACTTCGTTTATTTGGGTGTGTGAAAAGAGAATTATACACTCACACAAATAAGTGGAAACCCCTCATTGCCCCAACAAAAACCACCAACTTTGACAACAAAAAAACATTAACTTTTTAAGGCTTCAATAACAGGTATTGCAGCTTCAAAACCTGTTTCCTACAATTTAACATGTGTACATCACATGTATTACAGTTTCACCCAATTATAATTATCATACGATTTCACAATACAAAACAATTTCACCCAATAACTACACGGTCCACCAACAATTCCTCCTCCCATAAAACGCTCAACCAAAAAAAATTAACTTCCAAAACACAAACAAATAGGAAAAAAAGGCTATTTCTTTTGTTGGAAGCAAAAACATTAGGGATCACCAACAATGAATAATGAACCACGTCCAAAATGATCAACAATCAATCAAATCGCATATGCAACAATATATTATATAATTTAAATTGTAGAACAAAGTTAGTTCTTTTCTTAATTTCCCTTGTGCTATAAACAAACAATAATGACAATAATGAAATAAAGAGAGGAAGCGAAAACATTCAAGTAACTTCTATATCATTTTACATTAAACCTAATCACCAACTACCATAAAACTATCAAGTATCCTCAAACCTTAACAAAAACTTTTTTAGTGCTCTAAAGTATCTATTTGCTATATAATAGGTTGAGATCAAGAAGAGTTTAGGTTTCTTTGAAAATGGAGATAAGGAAGAAATGAGGGAGAAAAACATTAATGCTTTGTTTGAATTAAGGAGTGGATTTGAGTAGATTTGAGGTAAAAGTGTGAAAAAAATGAAGTTTGGATTAAGGAATATAGAATGAAAAGTGAAGGGAAAGTTTATGAAGATTTGTGAATAGTGTAATAGGTGTGATTGAAATTATAATTGTTTTTAATAGATAACAATATAACATTACAAATTTGTCTTTGCATTTAAAAATAATTAAAAAAATATGATTATTTATTTGCGGATTTTATTTGCTTGTAATTAAAACATTGTTCTCGTTTTTCAAGTAAGAATTGATTTCAGAAAAAATACGAATTATGCCAAATTGTAGGAACATGAAAAATTAGCAGAATTTTTATTTGTTTAAGAATTGATTTAAGAAGAAATACGAATTATGCCAAATTGTAGGAATATGAAAAATGAGCAGAATTTTTATTTGTTTAAATTAAAAATACAATTTTAATTGCATAATGGTAAGAGATGTTCCAAAAATTTAAAAATGCAGTAAAACATTATTTATTAGTGCATTTATCAAATTTGAATTAATAAACATAAATAATTTATTTATTTAGAAATAAGAATTAAGAAAATAATGACAATTGTTTTAAAAAATAAAATTTAATTTAATTCAGTTTTATTCATAATTTGTAAATTTTATATCTAAATAAATGGTGATAAAAAATGTGGAATATTATTTGTAAAATTAAAGTGACAACAATGTAAAATTTATATGGTTCAGTTGTCTTTCTCACCCTTTCCTCGTGTATATACGAGGAAGAATAAAGTAACTTTTTCGAACATCTTTACACTCGTATCTTGATTTAACTAACTGGATACAAACATGAATGACCCGCACCTTTCTTTATTTGTGTACAAGACTTAGGTAAAAACAGATAGAGTGTGAAAGAGGATGAGAAGGTGATAATATACAAGCAAATATAACTTATCTTTCTATGGCACCCTCCTTTTCATTAACTCGTCCCCTTTTCCTTAATTAAATATCTTTTCATAGACAAGTGGAAATGTAAAGGCCAAACTCTTCTCTCAATCTAAACTTGATATTCTCAATCCTTTTTCTACCTAGGACAAATTGTAACAACTTATGTTCTTATTTATAAATGTGTGAAATAGTCTAAAAAATTTAATTAAATGTAGTTTATGTTTAATTTTTAATTTAATTGTTATGGGATAGTTTTAGTTTTCATATAAAGGAAAATTAACTTATTATTTTTTATGTAGATGGTATAGAATTGGTTTGAGAGACTCTACACTATATTTGTTGGTAGCTGTTCTTGCCGGTTGACTCTCCTGTCGGTTGACTCTCCTGTCGGTTGACTCTCCTGTCGGTTGACTCTCCTGTCAGTTGACTCTGGTGTCGATTGACTCTACCATAATCTTGCGCCTCCTTTCTTCTCCTTAGGTAAGGCTTCACTGGATCGAAACAATCTGCACCTGCAAAGATAGAAGGGGAATCCTAGAGGCCGTTTGCACTCCGACGCTTAAGTCAATACTGGCGCAAGCACACTGTATATTAGTTTAGGTCTAAAAACTGCGTACCTTTGTGAAGTGTTTTACTACCCTTTATATAGTCTAGAGTTTCCTTTGCGCTGATACCCATATTTAGGGTTTCTACAGGAATACTCATGCGCCGTTATTACACAATCTTAGGGTAATCTAGCGCGTAAGGCTTCCCTTAAGTGGAGAGCAAATTCTAACAGGATGACCACCTGGGTAGCCCCTCGTGCACCTAATCTCTGGGGCCATCTGTCCTGGGAGTGCCCCTAATGTTCACGTGCCATGCATGTAGCTTCACTTGGCAACCCTAATCCTGACGGGCACTCAAACCCTTTAAGACTCTACACCTAATTGTGCTTTCCATACCACACGCATCGATGCTTTGTGACCTAGGCTCCTCCCTAACTATGGGCATTTTACTGATAACTGGTCTTGTTCTTGGGACCCACCTTCCATGATCTAGTTCAGCTGCTCAAAACACCCAAGAGCGATGTCACATCATCCTACTATGTTGCCAAGGGCTCATCACCCCGTTGCGTGACGAGGACACATCGTTCTACTCTGGTGATCGACATGCTGATGACTAATCAGCCCACTGGTAAATGTTACCTGTGGGACTCAGCCCACGTGGCTCTGGCCCATGCTGTGGGACCCAGCTGACGTGGCTCACCATTACTAGTTGTTCTCGGTGTCCAAGGACTAGTTGGTACACAAGCCCCCTAGCCTCAAGCTATTAACTTGTTCAACAAAGAGACTAAGTCATCGGCTCAGGCGACCTACGTGGGTCTGAGTGAAAGGACATGAGCAGTGCGCTGAAGGGACGTCTCACCATAGGGCTTCTTAACGTTTGTGCTCCCCTGCCTATGTTAAACCTCTTCAAAAACCCGCACTTCAGCACTGTTCCATCACTTTCACTCAAACTCTCTTGCGATCATCGTCTTCTCTCGAACGCTTCTACTCCCCCTTCAACTCTCGCAACCCCTCATCTTCATTTGCTTAAAGGTATGATTTTTACTCCTTCTCTTGCCTTTGCTTTACGATTCTGCTACCCATTACATGTTATAACTGCTCTGGAACTGTTTATGATTTCTGCACTTTAGGGTTTTTGTTCTTCTGCCCTGTTTGTGTTCTTCGTCTTTGAGTCTTTGTCCACCGTATGAAACACACCATCGCTTTCTTCTAAACCTTTGTTTTCCTTCCTCTTGCCTCTCATTTTGTTTTAGATTCGAGATGGCAAGATCAAAAACTACTTCCAACCCTCCTCCCACAGTCGACTACAAAGCCTTCTACTCCTGGGCCCCTGAAGAAATCCTTGCTGAGACCTCAAAACTCACCACCTGTGAAGACCTAAGGAAACACAGGGATGATGAGAACAAGGTCAAGGGGCGCGTTCTTGGCAAGGAATGTGACGCATATGTCTCGGTTCAACCTTGCACAGAGGGCGAACTAGTGTGCACTGACGATCGCTCCAACGACGGAGAGCCTTTCTTCTTCCTCTACGCCACCATCTTCAAACGGGTCAAGGTCCGCTTGCCCTTCACTGGGTTCGAGAGGACCCTCCTCACAGAGCTTAACGTGGCACCTGCTCAGCTGCACCCCAATAGCTGGGCCTTCGTGAGGGTCTTCTCCATTTTGTGAAACCACCTGGGGTTCCCTCCTTCCGTGGACGTCTTCCTCCACTTCTTCGAAGCGAGGAGCCCCGAGAAAAGGCTTTGGGTAAGCCTCAACGAGGTGGCAGGGAGAGTCCTCCTGACTCTCTTCCAGCAATCCTACACGACCCCACTTTGCTTGACGGGTTTCTCCTGTATTGGGTGGAAAAACTGAAGTTCAAGAAATCCCAGGGTCTTAAGGAGTTGGCCCCCTACAACCGTGACTTGTGCCACCTTCTCTCCAGCTGGGGAGTAGTGTTTAACACTGCCCAGCTGATTAGGCACGAGTACGACGTTGAAACCCTCAACATCTACATTGGTACTTGCTTTTCATTCTTTAACTGTCTTTACCTTCGTTTATGATGAGTAATTCTGTGCGTTGCATTGTAACTCATACTTGTTGTTTGTTGCAGATATGGTACTTGATGTTGAGAAAAAGAAGAGGTTAGCCGATCTGCTGGGTCGCCATATGACAGGTGGCTCAAGTCCTGCTGGTCCTTCTTCCCCCGTTGTTGTTACCCTAGGCCCCATCTCTGATGGCAAACAAAAGAGGGTAGCAGCAGTGATGATCTCTGAAGGCGAGGACACTGATTCAAGCCTCGTATTCAAGAGAGCCAGGGTGGAGGTTGTTGTAGTGACCTCTTCTGCTACCGAGGTGCAACCCTCATCCTTCAGGGAGCACCTCGCAAGCGCCTCCTCTTCTCCTGAGCAGCTCCTGACAATCGAAGGTGGGGGGGAGAATGCTCCCAAAGACGATCAAGCGCCTCCTGCTCCTGAGCTTCCCATCATCCTCCAACATGCCCTCAGACGCCTTCCTGCTAAAGAAGCGTTGGAGGCCTTAGACGGGGGTTCACTGAGGGACTGAATGAGTTTAAGCCTTGGTGAATTCCTTGCTACCTCCAGCATTCTACTGAACCAGGCAGAGGCAGAGGTGGGACTGAGGGAAGAAGTGGCCCAACTGAAGAAGGAGTTGGTCCTCCAGGTCCAAATGGCTACCAAGCGCGAGACTGCCATGAATCAGGAGTTGAGCAGTCTCCGCCAATCAGAGAAGGAGGCCAAGAAACTCCTCTTGGACAAGGGGCAGGAGGCCCTCCAGCTTGAGGCCAAGATCGTTCCCCTTTGCAACAAAGTCATCGATCTGGAAGAATAGTTGGAGGGTCCTCAAGTGAAGGTGGCCAAGCTGGAAGAGAAGGCCATAAACCAAAAAGTTCAACTGGGTAAAGTGGAGGAGGAGCTTGCCCAACAAACTGAACAGCTCAAGAAGACAGAGGCAGAGCTAACTAAAGACGTCGCCGACGCCTATGGGGAGGGGTTTGGCGATGCCCTTGCTCAGGTTGCCTCATCCTGAGATGAACCTCTCGCCTTTCTCTGTATTAATGTAGGTTGTCGACGGACAAATCGTCCCCAAGTAGATTTCTTGAGCATTTGTATTAAATAGCTTAACTTCTTGTAATCATCATTTTAATTTAATAATATTTGACCTTGTGCATATAAATGTCTTGTGAACAACTCACTTCATTGAGCACTTCATGTTTTCTTTGCGCGACTTGAATCTTCAATACTCAGTTGCTGTTTCACTACCTTAGCATACTTGGTTAACAACCTCTTCGACATAGAATCACCCTATAGGCAGCACGCTTGACTCTGACTGATAGGTGTAATCACCACTCGAGGGCAAGAGAACTCACTGTTGATGAACCCTCCTCGCAGATGAATGCTTCGCCGAGTGTACTGGTGGAGTATGTCGCTTTTTTGTCCATTTTGGCGTTTTCACTCAAGGGGAAAGGGTTCTTCCTAACTCCCTTTCCGACCTCGAGACTTCTAACCCAATTGGACAACTCTTTGCTGACCTCTCCTTGCACCATGCAGGAGGGGATTTAACTAATGAACCACCTCGTTCAACCTTGGTGCTCTCTGTGAACCCCTCTCGGCCACCTTGAGATATCTAACGCTCCAACTGCTTCTGAACTGACCTCTCCTTGCTCAAGGCAAGGGAGGATTTAACTGGTGTGAATCATTCTTGGTGTTTTCACTCAAAAGGGGAGGCATTCTTCTACGAACCTTTCTTCCCCACTTTTAAGACTTCTAACATAAGCAACGGGTTTTAGCTGACCTCTCATCGCCCATAGGTAGGGGAGGGTTTCACTATCGAACACTGCTATCCAACTTGAGTGTTCTCACTCGAGGGAAAGGTGTTCTTTGCAAACCTTCTCTTTACCTCCTCGAGACTTCTAACACCGATTTGTATTTACCTGAACTCTCCTCTCTCAAGGCAAGGGAGGATTTAGCTGGTATGAGTCATCCTTGGTGTTCTCACTCGAAAGGGGAGGTGTTCTCTGTGAACCTTCCTTTCCCGCTTCCGAGACTTTTAACCCAAGCTGACGACCCTTAACTGATCTCTCATCGCTCGCAGACGTGGGAGGATTTAACTAACGAACCCTTCTGTTCGACTTGGGTGTTCTCACTCGAAGGGGAGGTATTCTATGCGAACCTGCCTTCCCACTTCGAGACCTCTAACCCCAAGTGACAGGTTCTTAACTTACCTCTCATCGCCCGCAGGCAAGGAAGGATTTAACTGACGAACCCTTCTGTTCGACTTGGGTGTTCTCACTCGAAGGGGAAGTGTTCTATGCAAACCTACCTTGCCACTTGGAGGCCTCTAACCCCAAGTGACAGGTTCTTAACTGACCTCTAATCGCCCGCAGGCAAGGGAGGATTTAACTGACGAACCCTTCTGTTCGACTTGGGTGTTCTCACTAGAAGGGGAAGCGTTCTATGCGAACCTGCCTTTCAACTTTCGAGACCTCTAACCCCAAGTGACAGGTTCTGAACTACATTGTACAAAATATTCAAGAATATACTTCAACTGAAAATTTTATTGGGTGACCTCGTTAAAAATTCTTATAAGGGAAAAAAGAGTGTCCCCTAAACTGTGTACAACGTTATAACTTAACTGAAATAAAACTTAAGGTGAGTCGCATATCGGCCCACCCTCTAAAGTCTCCAGTCTGTACGCCCAATTTCCAAGAGCCTCTGTCACTCTGAATGGAGCAGTCCACTTGGGGGACAACTTGTTCTCCATCTAGTAGGGATGGACTTTCCGCATCAACAAGTCAGCGACCTAGAAATGTCGAGCTCTCAACTTGGAACTGTGCTTGAGTTCCACCCTTCTCTTTAATGCTTCAGCTTTGATTCCCGCTTCTTCCCTTACTTCATCTAGGAGGTCCAGGTTCACCTTTCTTTCTTCGTTGGATTCTTTAGCCACAAAATTCTGAAAGCGTGGCGAGCTCTCCTGAATCTCTACAGGGATCATAGCATCTGAACCATACACCAAGCTTAAGGGTGTCTCTTTGGTGGTGGACTGAAAAGTAGTGTCTGGAAACCTCCTCTGCCCAAGTTCCTTTGGCTTTCTCCAGCCTTCTCTTCAGCTCTCTGAACATGACTCGGTTGGCTGACTCGACCTGCCCATTAGTCTAAGGGTGCTCGATTGACGCAAACACCTGTTTGATTCCCAACTCCGTACATAGCTTTCCCAACTGTTGGTTTGCAAACTGAGTGTCATTATCAGAAACCAAGCGCTTGGGTATGACAAAGCGACATACTATGTTCTTCCACATGAAATGTTGGACCTTATGGGCTGTGATTTGCGCTACTGGCTCAGCCTCTATGCACTTCGTGAAATATTCTATGGCAATCATGAGGTACTTCATCTGTTGCACAGCTAAAGGGAAAGGCCCCAGAATGTCAATCCCCCAGGTGTGGAATGGCCAAGGGCTATATATCGACCTAAGCTCTTCTAGCGGGGCCTTGTGTTAGTCAGTGTGTAGTTGACACTACTTGCACTGCTGTGCGTACTTCGTGCAGTCTTTCCTCATGGTTTGCCAGTAGTACCCTGCGCGAATGGCCTTGGATGCCAGAGCACATCCGCCAATATGACTTCCACATATTCCTCAATGGAACTCCGCCATTATCCGTGTGCACTGCTCACCATGTACACACACCAGGATGGGGTGGGTAAACCCATGCCTGCACAACTCCCCATCAATGAGTGTGTACTTGGTCGAGTTCTTCTTTACTTTTCTTGCTTCCATTGAGAGCATCCCATCAGCTAGGTAGCGCTTATAAGGCATCATCCACGTTTCTCCTCTTTGCACCAGGCAGATCTACAGCAATTCTTCCCCCAACGCCGGATATGCATTGACCCTTGGCGTCTTCAAGGTTTCTTGAGTCAATGACCGATGACTCCTCTTCCCACCATCTGACTTGCTAATCTGATGGACTCCTACCAAGTTGTCAGCAGTATAGGTGTGAGGTGTCCTCAGGGTCTCCAAGATGACCATCCTCTGTCTACCCCCCTTGCCCAAGCTGGCGAGTTTTGCTAACAAGTCGGCTCGGGCATTCTGCTCTCTAGAGACATGCATCAACTCAAATGTTGTAAATAATTTCTGCAACACTTGGACATACTCTAGGTAGGAAGCCATATGAGGTTCTTTGGCCTGATACTCCCCCGCTACGTGGCTTGTGACCAATAGGTAGTCACTTTTTGCTAGGAGACTATGCGCGCCCATCTCTTTGGCCAACAGCATCCCAGTGATTACGACATCGTACTCTATCTAGAGTTTGCTGGCCTTGAAAGCGAACTGCAGAGCCTGCTCAATCAATAGCCCCCTTTGGTCCTTCCAAGATCACACCAGCATCGCTGCTTTGCTGGTTAGAAGATCCATCTACTGAGAGCACCCATTTGAAGTCAAACTCTTCGTGGTGGGTTTCTGCCTAGGACAGTTCGGCTACATAATCAACATACACTTGGCCCTTAATAGGGCCTCTGGACTCATAATGTATGTCGAACTCTGACAATTCTACAGCCCAGCGTACCATCCTTCCTGCTACATCTAGCTTCTACAAGACTTTACAAATGGGTAGGTCTGTCATCACTACCACTGTGAAGCTCTGGAAGTAATGGCGAAGTCTCCTCGCCGAGAACACCACCGCCAATGCTGCCTTCTCTAGGGCTTGGTACCTCATCTCAAGCCCTTGCAATACTTTGCTAACACAGTAGATCGACTTCTGAACCTGGTCCTGCTCCTGCACAAGAACTGAACTCACCGCCCTCTTAGTGACTATAAAATACAGGCGCAGTGAAGTGCTGAGTTGTGGTTTACACAACACTGGTGGGTTGGCCAAGTATTCTTTCAGCTTGATGAACGCTTCCTCACATTCTTTAGTCCACAAGAACCTACTTTTCCGCCTCAGGCACTGAAAATAGGATTGGCCTTTGTCTCCCCTAGCTGATACGAATTTGGATAGTGCAGCCATCCGCCCTGTCAATTGCTGAACCTCCTTCACCGAAGTCAGACTCCTCATAGCGAGGATTGCAGCGCATTTATCAGGATTCGCCTCTATCCCACGCTCGGTGAGTAAGAAGCCTAGAAACTTGCCCGCTTCCACCCCGAAAACACACTTCTCTAGGTTCAGCTTCAGCCTGTACTTAGCTATTGTTGTGAATAGCTCTTCCAGATCTGCGACGTGTTGATCCTTCATCTGCGATGTCACCACCATGTCATCTACATAGATTTGCACGTTGCGTCCTATCATAGGTGCAAGCACCTTGTCCATCAGCCTCTGGTAGGTGGCACCTGCATTCTTCAACCAAAGGGCATGACTGTGTAACAATAGCAAGACAGCTCGGTCATGAACGCTATCTTGCACTCATCCATGGGATGCATCTTGATCTGGTTGTAGCCAGAAAAAACATCCAGGAAACTGAGCAGCTTGCAAGCTGAGGCGCTGTCCACCAAGGCATCAATACTTGGCAAGGGATAGGAATCCTTTGGGCACGCCTTGTTGAGGTCGGTGAAGTCTACACACATCCTCTACTTCCCATTGGCTTTCTTCACCAGCACCACATTTGCTAGCCACTTCGGATATTGGATCTCTTGGATGTGACCAGCCCTCAACAACTTCTACGTCTCCTTCTTGATCACTTGTCTCCTCTCTTCATTGAACTTCCTCCTTCTCTATCGGACAGGTCTGACCTGGGAATCCATCGCAAGGCGATGACATAGGAAATCAGGGTCGATGCCTGGCATGTCTGAGGCGGACCACGCGAAGGCATCCAGGTGTCATTCTATGACTCCTGCAATCTGGTCCTGTCCGTCTTGGCACAAGGATTTGCCAAGCTTCAACACCTTACCTCCAATCTCCCTCTCCAGGACATCTTCAGCCGGCTCAGGTCGTCTCTCTCGGGCGACCTCTGCTCGTGTGACCCCGTCTTCCCCTCTGGGCAGGTCAACAATGGTGCACACCCCACCTAGTGGTTGGGTGGTCACGGTGCACAATCCTCTCCTTGTCTTGAGGCTATTCTCGTAACAATTCTTCGCCTCCTTCTGATCTGACCTAATGGTGATCATTGTTTCTTCCATAGAAGGCAATTTCATCTTCATATGCCTTGTCGATGTCATCGCCTCTAACCTGTTCAGGGCTGGTCTGCCCAATAATATGTTGTAAGCTGAAGAGGCGCTTACGATAAGGTACCTGATGTTCTCTGTACAAGAAGCCACTCCATCTGTGAAGGTGGTCCTCAGCTCTATGTGCTCCCGCACTTCGACTTGATCTCCAGCAAATCCATATAAGCAACCAGTGTAGGGTCTTAACTGCTCTGGAGACAACTGCAGCTTGTTGAAGGTCGATCAGAAAACATTACATCGACATAAATTCCTTGATCCACAAGCACCCGATGCACCTTCCTTCCCACAGTTACCACTGATATCACCACTGAATCGTTGTCATGAGGGACAGCATCCTGTCTATCAACCTTCGTGAAGGTGAGGTCAACGTCTGGGAAGTGGTCTTCCTCGTATGCCTACACCGCCATCACCGATCGTGTGTACTTCTTCAGCTGTGATGAGGTGCACCCTCCCCCTGAGAACCCTCCTGAGACAGTGTGGATCTCACCATGTATGGGTACCTCATGCCCCTGATAAGTCCTCGGGGTCACTACCACCTCGCCCCCTTATGACTCCCGCAGGTAGTCATTCAAGAAGCCATTCTTCACCAACTCATCCAACTGGTGACTTAGGGCCAAGCAGTTGTAGATGGGATAGCCATACGCCTGGTGAAACTCGCACCATGCATTCTTGCTGGGCCCCAGCCTCTTGTCTGTTTTTGGGGCATCTTCAATCTTTCCGCTACGTTAGGAATAGCGATCAGCTCCTTCAATTCCACCATGAAGTTATGTTTGGGAGGCACATCCTCCTTCGCGCGTGCCCTGGTCTGGGACTTCCTGGTCTCGTAGGGTTTCTCCTTACCCTGTGTTCTCCTCTTTGTTGTCGCCTCGTGCACCTGCATGAGTTGAGGATGATTGGGCACTCGTGCTCGTGAGGGGGCCATGCTCTCACGTTTTTCAGTGAGTTCCCCCTTCACTGCAATGTGGGCAACAGCTCGGCACCTGATATCGCTAAAAGTCTTGGGGCGATTTCTGAAGGCGTGCACTACGATATCCTCATCCTTGGTGTGCAACCTCACCACCATTGCCCCAAACCTATTGAGATAATCCCTAAGGTACTCTCCCTGATACTCCCTTACATCAAATAGTTCAAAAGACATTGGCGGGGGAGCCCGATTAACAATGTACTGCTCCCTGAACAACGTGGAAAACTGCGTGAACGACGTTATGTGTCCCTCAGGTAGGCTGATGAACCATTCCAGCGCCGTCCCTGTCAACGTGGTCATGAAGAGTTTGCAATGCACCGCATCGAAGCCTTCTGACAGCATCATCTAAGTGTGGAACGCCGTGAGATGCGCCTCTAGGTCCTCCACCCCTATAAAAGTGGTCTTAGGGCCCACGAAGGTGGCTGACACCATGGTGTCCATGATCGCTTAGGAAAAAGGCATAGGGAAAGCCCTGGGTGGTGTAGACAGGGCTTGATCATCCACCACGCGATCCCCTGTCTGTTGCAATTTATGCAGATTCATGCGCAATTCTTCATTTGCCCTGTGCAGCTCTTCATTCCTGGCCTGCGATACGGCCAGGTCTATCTGAATGCGTGTCTGATCCGTCCTAGATTCTACCACCGTTTCCTGGAGGGCGCGTATTGTTTCCATGAGTTGTTGCATGGTGACGCCTTCACCCCCATTTGGTGAGACAGATCCTTGCTTGGTATTCCTCATGTCGCTAGATTCTTCTCTTTCGCTTGTGAATGAGACCTTGTTTTATTTCGGCCCCACGGTGGGCGTCAAATGTTCTTGCTGGTTGACTCTCCTGCCAGTTGACTCTACGACAATCTTGCGCCTCATTCTTTCTCCTTAGGTAATGCTTCACTGGATCAAAACAATCCACACCTGCAAAGATAGAAGGGGTGCCCTAGAGGCCATTTGCACTCCGACACTCAAGTCAATACTGGGGCAAGCACACCGTATATCAGTTTAGGTCTAAAAACTGCGTACCTTTGTGAAGTGTTTTACTACCCTTTATATAGTCTAGGGTTTCCTCTGTGCCGCTACCCATATTTAGGGTTTCTGCGGGAATACCCTTGCGCTGCCATTACCCAGTTTTAAGGTAATCTAGCGCGTAAGACTCCCTTAACTAGAGTGCAAGTTCTAACAGGATGGCCACCTAGGTACCCCCTCGTGCACCTAATATCTGGGCCATCTGTCCTGGGAGTGCCCTCACTGTTCACGTGCCATGCATATAGCTTCACTTGGTAACCCTAATCCTGACGGACACTCAAACCCTTCAAGACTCTGCACCTAACTGTGTTTTCCCTGCCACACACATGGATACTTCGTGACCTAGGCTCCTCCCTACCTCTGGGCATTTTACTGATAACTAGTCTTGTTCTTGGGACCCACCTTCCGTGATCTAGTTCAGCTGCTCAAAACACCCAAGACCGATGTCACATTGTCCCACTCTGTTGCTGAGGATTCATCATCCCGTTGCGTGACGAGGACACATCGTTCCACTCTGGTGATCGACATGCTGATGACTAATCAGCCCACTGGTCCATGTTACCCGTGGGACCCAGCCTACATGGCTCTGGTCCATGCTGTGGGACCCAACTGACATGGTTCACCATTACTAGCTGTTCTCGGTGTCCAAGGACTGGTCGGTACAGTAACTAATGGTCAACTTTTTTATAGTAGTAATGTCTTTAGAAATTCCTTGTAATACTTTTCATCAACAAACAATTTCATTGTGGTATAATTGATTATAATAAAATTTGCATTGTGATTTTCCTTGTGTAATAGGAACCTGTAATTTTCGGTGTGGCTTTGACATTGTTCTTCCTTGGAAGTGTGGGTTGCTAATATTTTTTTGAGGAGATACAATTATAAGGATAATTCAATGTGATACAATTGACAACTTGATTGGCTTTACCTTTTGTGTAATATTTAAGGGAAACAATGGTGATGCGGTTGCTAGATCTCCACATAGTTCATTTTCTTCATCGCATCTCTTTTATCTTTCTTTTGAAAGTGAATACATAGAAGAGTACTTTGATATGCGACTTAATTTGAAGGAGAATGGATCTGAATACATTTGGATAATTTACATCAGTCGAGAACACTGTCATTTTGTGAAAACAAGGGCGCATATCACATTTAAAGTGCAGCCAAGTGTTAAGATCAAGGGATGGTGGATGAATAGAATACTCAAGAAAGATATCCATGACATAAGAAGGTTCCAACAAGGATTACTTTCTCAATTAAATCATAATCATGTCCACTTTGATTATGTAGAAAGAAGCAACAGTTGGTTAGGGCCTAAAATCCAGCTTCCTTATAATTGGTACGTCACAGAAGAAGAGGAAGTTGAGAATATTGACGCATAGTCAAAAGAAAATAATCTCTCCAATGTGGGGCTTTAAGTTGCTTGTCAAAAATATGAAGATGAAAGCTCACAAACATCCTTTTCGGATCCATGGTAATTATCTTCTCTAAAGCATTATTCATAATTAATTATCGATCAAATAATTTTACTTTTAAAAAAGGGTGTTTAAATTAATAGTGTAGCAATACATAGTTTAATGAATCTAATGCTTTTGGTGGACTGAATCAACTAAAAATGTTTTGAAACTTAACTAACTGACCAATTAGTTTGATAAATTTGACTAATTTAAATAAGTTGAAATTTTGACTTGTTGATTAAAATATCTGAACTTCAACATACTAGAGATCAATTCTTTTAACTAATGAACTAGTTGGATGAATCAGTATATACAATTATATATACAATTATATATATATATATATATAAATTTTCACAAACTTTTAGAAAAATTTATTTATATTATTATTATGATTAGCTAAAACATATATTCTAATGTAATTCTATCTTCCTATTTTTATTTTCTTAAATGCATCTGAAAAGTATAGTGATTACATTCAATTATAAGTCACTAATGGAATATGTAATTTTTATGACGATTAAAATAGGCTTTTCTATGTCGATTTTAAATCTGTCATAAATATAAAGACATAGAAAATTTATATTTTTTATGATGATTGTAGAACCGTCATAAAAGATTTATTTTCTATGTCGAACATAAAAGACTGTCATAGAAAATTTATCTTCTATGTCAAATCTAAAAAAACCGTCATAGAAAATATATTAAAATATTACTTTTTATAATAAATAATATTTTAACTGTCATAAATTATATTTTTTTTATGATAGATAATATTTTAAGTGTCATAGAATATGTTATTTTCTATGATAGATAAAAAAATCGTCATAGAATGTATTATTTTCTATGATGGTTAAAAGTAAATCAGTCATAAAAAATAATATTTTTTTTATAACAAGTTTAGCAATAACCATCATAAAAAATATTTTTTTTTTTAACTTTTTATATTTATTTTTCCTACATAACATACCTTGCATAATTGTTTTTGAGCAAATATTTTCGAAAATAAATTTTTAACGATCTATCACATAAATAATTATAAACTTTACTACAAGTTAATATGTTCAAGTTTATACAAAATTATTAACTAGTTCTAATATTACAATAAATACTTAAAAGAAATTATGTCTACTACTCTCGAACTTAACACTTCCTCCTTCAATAGAAATGAATCAATAAATATCTATATAATCAAATATTTTGATAAAATTAACATTTAACACATTTAATATAAATTTCAAACTTTATTTAAAAAAAGAGAAAACATTAAACAATTATGAACTTTATTCTAGACACCTTTTTAAGGTTAGTTAGAGTATCTCTTCTAGCAACTAAATTAACTCTTTTTTTTCTCTTTAATTTTCGGTTTCTATTTCTTACATGTGTGTTTTTTTTATAAATAACCTTAGTCTATTTTCTTTGGTGGCTACTCATTAATTTTACTTTGGCAAAGCATCCTAAAGTTATTATTATTATTATTATTATTATTATTAATAACCACAATAAATATTAACTAAAATGATTGAAATAATAATTCAAATAATAATAACAATGACGTAATAATTATTAAGTTATTTTAAATAATTAATTTTTTTTAATTATAATTTTGGTATATATTATTTTTGTTGGGAAGTAATAACTAATATCATAGGTTTCCGCATATAGAAATGTGGGTATTAGATGACGATATGACGGGACCAGGATGTTTCAATAAATAAAGTTAAATACATTATTTAAAAATATGGACATATAAAATATAAAAGTTGTATCTAATTCAGGAGAAGTGAAGAGAAAATAAACTTCTACACTATCAGCTACATAGCATCTCAATTTAAAAGTCTAAAGGGAATTACACTCAACCAATGACTAGACATTTCTATCACTAAAAAAAAAAAATTAATTTTAATTAATTTTACCAGGGATTTTTTATCAGAGATTACAGTAACCTTAGTAAAACATTCAGGTATCAAGGGTTTTTGGAAGCCCTGTTAAGTATTAGCGGTTTTTAAATAAACCGTAGGAAATTTTATATTATTTTAACTCTTTTATATTTTAAGAGAATGCGAGCACACTTAGGCACTTTTTTACATACGAGTATTATACACTTACATTTCAAACTTGAAGGAGCTTACATCCCAGAGCGGAGCGATTTCATTTCAGATTTGCCAATAGCAGCTTCATTTCAGATTTGCAGGGAGGGAGCGACTTCATTTCATTTCTTCGTGTTTCAGCTTTGCAGCTTCGTGATTCAGCTTGACGTTCATTTCTTCGTGAATAGTGTTTCAGCATATTGGGTTTCGGTGCTCCATTTTCGGAAATTTTATCAAAATTGTGCAATATTTTTCAGATTTAAGTAAACAGACAAATGCAGAAAAAAATACAGCACATTTCTTATTCAAAGTTTTTAATGATTTAGGTAATATCAATTAAATTTATTAATTTACCAATTTTTTATTTTTTAATTAAAATTTTCAATCAGATTGACCACCACAGTTTAAGTAAAATTAGAACTACTTAAATATATTTTATTTCAGTTAAACTTGTCTGTTGGCAAGTTCAGTTAATTTTTTTTAAATAATTAATATTTTTAAAATTAAAAAATGTATATAATAATAATTTAAAAATTATTTAAAATTACATGAAATGAATAAAAATATTATAAAAATTTATATTTTATAGATAAATAATATTAAAAAAAATTAAAACTAAATTTTGTTATAAAAAAAAAACAAAGTTACACCAAAATTAAGTTGGATTAAAAATAGGTTGTGTAATAAATGTAAAATGTTTAGTACTTTTTAAATATTGTTAAAATTAAAAATATTTTTGTTATTTTTAAAAAATTGAAATTATGTTTGTAAACTAGCGTTTATAGTTGATACAATTATAAATAAAAGGGATAGCGTTTAAACAATATTTATTATACAATTAGATACAGTTAGATTGAATGATTGGTGGTGTGATCGTGGCCACTTCCAAGCTCTTTGACTTCCCTGTCATCACGTTATTACCGTTTGTTCCTCTTGTCATTTACAAATGATGACATTCATTGATCCAGTTTACAACCTACATACGATTAGAAAGACATCAAAATTGAATTTTATCCCATTCGAAACGAGGATTATTGGTCTATTTATATTGGGCCAAATTTCATACATGACCCCCACATGTGAAGTAAGAACTCGGGAAGACCAATTACAACTCGTTTGCATAATGAAATGGATCAACCAATTCAGAACAAGTCAAAAAATGTTTTTATTGTCACAATGAATGTCACAACAGAAGAAATTGTCTATTTAGACAGTAAAAATCATCCTTTGTAATGTTTTTCTCATCAAATATTTTAATATCATCTTCTTTTAATGACTTATATTCAATAATTTCATTTAATTTTTAATACATTTATTTTACATAAATACATGTATATTATTATCTTTTACATATTATATAATTTATACTTTCATATATTATATAATCCAAAAATTTATACATAAATTATATCACATTTTTTATAACTGCATTTTTAACTTTAACAATATTTAAAAAATAGTAAATATTTTTAATTTATCACACAAATCATTTTTAATCAAATTTATTTAAAATTATTGTAAAAAAAAAATCATTTTAATTCTTCAACTTTAGATATCATTTTCTTAAATAAAACAAAATTAAATTTTGATATTATTTATAAAATAAATTTTTTAACTATATATTTTTATTTTGAAAAATATTAATTTATTATTTGTTTTTGAAAAAACTGGACTTGTCAATCGAATTGACAACTTTAATTGAGATAAAATATACTTAAGTAGTTGTTAATCCAGTATCCAACTTTATTTAAATTAAAGTTGCCAATTTGGTTGAAAAATTTAATTAAAAAATAAGAAGTTGGTAGATTAATAAATTTAATTGATATTGTGTACATATTGATAACTTTGACTAAGAAATGTCCATTCCTGTAATTTTTTCTCTGCATTTGTCCATTTACGTAAATCTAAACAAAAGTGCACCATTTTGGTAAAATTTCCTCGATTTTCTTAGATTTGTCTCTTATTTCGTATCTTGTGTTTTCTCTTAACTTGTTTTTCTTTCAATAATTTTATATGTTGGGAGATGGTAACTGAATAACTACGAACACCATAGCACACTGATAGCAAAGTATTAAAGATAGGTAATGGAGAAGTTTAGTGTTTTCGAGTTATTATTATAGTATTAGCATTTCACCTATAAATTTAGAATTTGCTACCTTAAATTTGTAGTGTAATTTGGTTTGGAGTTTTTTCCCCTAAATTTTAGGTTAAATATGTTTTGCATATCTGCTTGGATTTCAATTTGATTTGGATAGAATTTTGAAGTTAATCTTATAATAGCGTATTATAGGGATTGAATCAAGTTTTTAAGGCTTGAAGACTTTATTTTAAGTTTTTAAGGGTTGAAGACTTTATTTTAAGTTTTTAAGGGTTGAAGACTTTATTTTAAGGGTTGAGGACTGAGGTTGACAGAGTGGTGTACATGGAAAGAGAAGGGAAAACAGAAAGCTTAGAAAGTGAGGGTACTGTCAGGAATTACTTGGGCGAAAAGGCATCACCAAGTATATATGAAATAAATTATTTGCACACATACTCACACACGCAGTGAGAAAAGGTAGAAAAATGAGGTATGATATGAATTGATATATTGGATGGAAGGAAAGCAAAAAAGTATATGTTCTGAATGAATGAATGAATGGCAATGGCATGATGCGGTTTGTGATTTGGGTGATGGTTACTTACTCTAGATTATTGTGTATGGCAGCAGAAGTTCATATGTAATATCAAAAGCTACAAGTCAAGTTCCAGAACGAAAAATTTCATTGAATAGGTATATGTATCCTTCCATAAAATTTTGGAAATGAATTAGCCAAATTTGAAAAAGACTTGGTTCCTCATCATTATACTAAAATATAAGTTATATAAAAAATAGAAAAGAGAATAAAATTACCATTTTTTATGAATGGAAGATATAGTTCAAGGATTTCTAGAAAAAGAAAGGCTACAGAGAAATTTTTCTTTTAATTTACCATGGTGGGTGAAATCTAATTATCCAAAGAAAATGGTGTTTAGCATGATATAAGATAAACCTGCAAACCCATTGTCATACGCTGTCATGCCTTATGTTGGTTAGTCCAGTACTATCACACCGCATCCCACCATCCCATAATTTAGATTTTGATAATTGGAATTCACCATCTTATGTTATGTATCTCTGAAGATGCAAATGGCATTATGGTGGTGATGATGATTAAGGTGGAGTGAGGTATAGTATGGGAAAGATGATGATTAAGGTGGGAAAAGAAAATTAGGATATGAAAAATGGTTGTTTCTCTTAACAGACATAATGCAATATCTTGGCTTTGGTTGTCTCTTCTTTTATTAGAAGAAAATTGTTGTGTCGCTTTCTATTCACGTGAATTGTTCTATGCATCATTCACCCACTTCAATACTATACTAGTAGCCTTACCTTTCTTTCAAATATTTTTCTCTGCTTGGAGCAAGTTTTTGTACACTCTTATATTTATTAAAAGGTAGACATTTTCAATCTCCCCCAAAAACGAATTTGTCTGTTCTGAGTTTCGAGTTTCTTTTCACAAACATCTCATCAACCTATCCATCCTAGTCCAATCCCACATCACTGAGGAAATTCATTTTAGTTGAGTTTGTGTAGTTTATTATTATCAGTTAGCTACTGCATATAGTATTATTATCTATGTATATATTATTAGGTTCGAAGGATGTTGAATTAGTAAAAATCTTTGTTTCGGAAGAAGTTGAAAAGGCAGCAGCAAAAGCACTTGAGAGCAATAAAGAATTATAACAATTACCACCCACCCACTCAGGTTTTTATTTTTCTATTCTCTCTATGTATTAGTGTAATAATAGTGTCTAAGGGAGGACAATGTCAAATTAATGTGTTTGGTAGTCATCTTTCTTTGTGTTTAACTTCTCATGCTTATTTTTGCTGACAGCTGCAAGTTAAGATATTTTAGTGAATTAGTTATTTGTTTAGGATGAATTAACTAGAAGAATGGTTAATTAAGTCAACATGTGAACTATTTTACTATTCTTTTGGTAATCTCCTTAAATTGGAAATACACTTCCCTGCAATAATTCTTCTCTTAATTTTTCATTTACTTGTATATGATCTATAAATTAACTAAATCATCATTTGGATTGTAACTATCTCTTTATTATAGGTGGTGCACTTCTCAGATTAGTAATCCTTCAGGTTCAAGTTTGAGACCTTCATTTTTCTCTATTTTGATTCGCATTTGTTTATTTCACCTAGCCTTTATTCTGATCATGTGGATTGGATTCATTTGTTCTGATATTTTCATGATTTTTCATGTATAATTATTCATTTTCTTAAAATATGTTGTATTCATTCTAATTATAATCCATTTTAAAAATGTATTTTCTTACCTTGCTTCTAACTATATCAGAATTGTTTTATCCCAATTTTGTTTCTCATAAGTCCATCAATGTTCATGCAGCATAATATGGGCTAGAATTTTATATCCGAATATATATATATATATATATATATATATATATATATATATATATATATATATATATATATATATATATATATGGATGCACAAGGTCATGAAAAATCACTTTATCTAATGAATTTGTTTTTATATTTCATATTAATAAGATAAGAATAATCGATAGATCAACTTAACAATAATCAATGACTTCACTAGTGCAATGCTTAAAGATGGCATACTAAATCAAGAAATTTTTTCTAATTGACTTGTATTAGGCATTAGAAACATAGAATGAGAACCTATTAATCCTCTAATTTGTTCAATAAGAAATTCAATTTTACCCTAACAAATGAAAATTTTAATTATATATATTCAACCCATAAGCCACTTTTTTTTCGTCCATAAATATATTATAAGAAAAACAAAATCTGCTACATGATGTTTATAATAACCTGTTGTGCTGCATTATACAGTAATTTAATAAGTGTAAAAAAAGTTATATATAAACTAAATACTCTACGCAATATATATATATATATATATATATATATATATATATATAAATATGTGTCTTATAATATTAAATCAAATAGTCAATTGATAAATTAAATGACGAGATATTAAAATATTATTACAAATAAAATTAACAAGATGACTAGAAGTAAGTACTTACATACATTAAAAAATACAACTAATTAAAAAAAATAACAAATAAAATTATAAATAAAAATAGCAAATTAATTAGCAGGATAATGAAATTATTAAAAGTAATTTAGAAGCTATTGGAAGTAATTTAGAAATTGTTGAAAGTAACAGGGTTTAAAAACTGCTGGAAATAATGGAAGTTTGTAAATTGTCAGAAATAGTGGGGTTTTCAAACTACTGGGAATAACGGGGATTTTCAAACCGTTAGGAATAACGAGGGTTTAAAACCGTTGGGAATAACGTAGGTTTCAAAATCGTCGGGAATAACCGGGTTTCAAAATCATCAAGAATAACCAGGGTTTCAAAACCGTCGGGAATAACCGGGATTTCAAAACCGCCGGAAAGTGATTATTTTCTAGGGGTTCATAGAAATCGTCGGTAATTAGTTAGTAATGCTGGATCTTCTAGAAGAAAAGAAACTGCGGGTAACCCATTTAATGGGGTTAAAACCGCCAAAAACGCCAAATATAACCTCCATTAATTATTTTTTTTCTTTGTAGTGTATGTATGGTAAATAATGTGAAAACATTACAAAAGGGCAATGATACTTCAATAGGTTCTTTTGTGATTTTTTCTTTGTTAACCACCTTATTCTTTTGATAAATAAATAATTTATTAAAAATAAAAATAAATATACAAATGCAAAAGGATAGAAAGCCCTAAAACCTAAAGCATATAAGAAAGGAAAAAACCTAAAAGGATAAAGTACCCACCTATTTATTAGATAAAATACAAAAAAGGGGTATTGGATTTAGACTCCTTTTAATATTTTCACTTAACAATATGAAATCATTCAACTTGCAACTCTGCCACTTTCTCTCTCTACTAAAAATGGCTACTAAAATAACAATAAGCAATAACAAAGTGCAGAAAACAAGAACAATCATCCCATGAAAAGAAAGGTGTGGGGCTAAATCAGCATGGTACGTTCTAATATTAACTTTTAATGCATAGATTTTGTTTAAAAAAATCCATATCTCAACAAAAAAAGAACTAGACCACATGTAAAACTTGGCACCTGAAAGTTGGCTTGGCATCTGGAAGAACCGTTTGAATATTATGTCTAATAGTTAAGTTTCCAACATAAATTAGGTTGCCCTGAGAAAGTTCCAAGAACTACAAAGTTGTTTGGATGTTGTTGAAGGGGAACTCGAGGCTGCATTGGGGGCTTTGGATGAGTAGTTAATTGATTAGAAGCCAAATAAATTAAACTAATTAAACCAAGTGAGTGTATGAACCTTAAACAGATTGAGAGTTTCATTCATGAATTGACATTTGTTATTGCATGATTTTTTGTATTTGTGTTGCATCATAAAAGAATATGGAAATGATTAAGGCATTTGAATAAATTAGAATTAGAAGACTCAAAGAGAAATAACTAACCTTTATTCAAATAGATAACATTTTATTGTGATACCCCTTTAAGTCAAGAATTTTATTTGCATCTTGAATCCTATGGGTTATATTTTTCTACATGTTGGCATACTTAAGGGAGGAGAACATAAATACAATTTATATAAGGGAATGGTTGGTGCTAATAAATGAAAAGAAAAAGATTAAGAGATTTATTTTGGAAAAGTTTGTTTCTATTATTAATTATTTTAGAATATTTTGTTTTTATTTTCGTATTAAAAATTCTGAAATTTTGCACAATGTATTTTAGTATAAATTAGAGATTTATCAAATGATTACGATTATATTACATTACATTCACAAATTTATTATTCATACATTACTCACAAATTTGTTATGTATGTGTTCTAACATGAAATATTATTATTTCAGTGTCTATTCTATATATAACATGTTGGATGGGGAAAGAGAAGTGCAAGTGCAAATGGAAAGAAAGAAAGTCACTTGGATACACCTTAAGGTAACCATATATAACACTTTAGATTGATATAAAACTTTTTCATATAGTTATAGAACTTTTTATACACTTTCATATTTAAATTATGATATTACCTGTATCATTATTCTGGGAAGTTGATGTTTTATGCAGGGATTAGAGTGTGTATAATAAAAAAATATTTTATTTAAAAAAAAAACACTTATAACAATGGTTCCAGTGGGAATCGTCTTTAAAAGCCCTGAGGCACTTATAACAATGGTTCTAGTCTAGAACCGTCGTTATAAGTGTTTTTTTTTAATTTTTTTGTTCATTTAGTAGAATGTTTAGTTTTTATATGTGTCGTTAATGTGGGTTTATAACGACGGTTCTAGAACCGTCATTATACACACGTGACTTATAACAACACCCGTAATAACGACAGTACGGGAACTGTCTTTATATGTCCATTTTAACCGTCGTTAATGAGTTATTTTGTACTAGTGTTTGTTCTATGTGCATGCTTTGTGAAAAGAATGAGGAATCTATTAAGCATTTATTTTTTGAATGCCCTAATGCTTTGTTTATTTGTAGTTGGGTTCAGCAGGTTTTCCCTACTTTTCATTTCTCTAATAAGGATGATATTCTTACTTTTATTAAGAGTGATGGTAGTCCTTTGGTTAAATTGATTAAGCTTACTATGATAACCTTTTCTATTTGGGTGCTATGGCATATGAGGAATTATGCTCGTTTTCAGGATAAGATTGAGGTTTCTAGGGCTTTTTCAATCATTAAAGATTTAACTTGTCTACTGGGAAAGTCGTTTAGAGCTTCAATGAAAAATGATATGATGGATTTCAGCATGATTAAGTTTTTTGGTATTAATACCCATATTTCCTGTTAGATGAGAGTTTCCTTCACTAGGCTATGTTAAAATTAACACTAATGGGGTTGTTAGGGGATATCTTGGTCTTACCACTTGTGGAGGTATTTTTCATGGGAGTACGGAGGAGTTTATTGGAGCTTTCTCTGCGTTTCTTAATATTCAGACTGCTCTGGTTGCTAAATTTTATGGAGTTATATATGCTTTGGAGGAAGCTCAAAAGATGAGACTTACTAATGTCTGGTTGGAATGTGATTCTGCCTTGGTTTGTGTTGCATTTACTGCTAGGACAACTGTTCCTTGGATGCTTCATAACCGATGGAATGTTTGTCTTAATTACTGTGGAAAAATCAGGTTTAAGATTACTCATATTTTTCGTGAAGGGAATGTGTGTGCTGATAAGTTGGCTAATTTAGGATTTATTTATAGAGAATCATTTCATTGGTATAATAGGCTTCCATCTAGTCTGTTCTTAGATAGTCTACTTACGTATCGTTTTTGTTAACATATGGGTTTTGGTTTAATCCCCCTATATTTTTGTATTTTCTTTATTTCTTTTTGCTTTTAATAATACATTTTTCTTGTGATAGCAAATGATTGTTGTTACTTGATGTGTCAACCTAGCTAAGATGTAAAGTTGCATAGTGATGCCTAACATGAAAACTTTTATAAAAAGAATAAAAAAAAATTGAAGGGAAAGTTTGTGGGTGATATAATAGGTGTGATTGAAATTATAATTATTTTTAATGGATAAAAATATAACATTACAAATTTGCCCTTATATTTAAAAATAATTAAAAAAATAAATATAATTTATATATTTATAGATTTTATTTTTGTAATTAAAACATTGTTCCCGCTTTTTACTCAGAATTGATTTTGGAAAAACATATGAATTATGCAAAATTGAACGAACATGAAAATTATTTATTTAAATTAAAAATACAATTTTAATGCATAATTGGAAAAGATGTTCGCGAAAATATGGAAATGCAGTACAAAATTATTTATTAGTGTATTTATTATCAAATTTGAATTAATAAAATAAATGATTTATTTATAGATAATTTATTTATTTAAAAATAAGAATTAAAAAATTAAGGAATTTTTTTAAAAATTAAAATTAATTTTAGTTCAGCTGTATTCATAATTTGTAAATTTTATTTTTAAATAAGTGGTGATAAAAGAAATGTGAAATATTATTTGTAAAATTAAAAGGGCAATAATGTAAAGTTTATGTTGTCTAGATTTCTTTTCACCCTTTCATCGTGTATATGAGGAAGAATAAAGTAACTTTCCAACCATGTTCATGCTCGTATTTCGATTTAATTCGCTGGATACAAATATAAATGATTGACATCTTTCTTTACTCTTGTACAAAACTAGGTCAAAACAAACAAAGTGTGAAAGAAGATAAGAGGGTGACAAATTTGTCTTTTACACATAAATATTACTTAACTTTCTATTGGCTCCCTCCTTTAGACTTACTCATCCCCTTTTCCTTAATTAAATATATTTTTATAAACAAGCCGAAATGTAAAGGTCCAAACTGTTCTCTCAATCTAAACTTGCTATTCTCACTCACTATTCTAACTACAACAAATTGTAACAACTTATGTTCTTATTTATAAATGTTTGAATTAGCCTAAAAAATGTAATTAAATATAGTTTATGTTTAATTTTTAGTTTAATTGTTATGAGATAGTTTTAGTTTTCATATAAAGGAAAATGAACTTATTATTTTTTATTTAGATAGTATAGAATTGGTTTCAGAGACTACACTATATTTATTGGTAGCTAATGATCAAATTTTTTTCTATACTGAGTGGATTATTATTTTAGATTTAATTATTCATTTCGTCTTTATATTAAGGATTAAAAGTTAATTAGTAAGATTTTTAAAAAGAAGTTTAATATGATCTTAATTTTTTTTAAACAATTCAATGTGATTCTTTTTGTTAGATTGCTCTCATTAAAGCAGATTTACTTGCTAGATGCACATTGAATTACATGTATTGCTATCACATTAAATCGTTCTAAAAAAAATTAGAATCACCATATTGAATTGTTTTAAAAAAGTTGGGATATTGAACTTTTTAAGAAAAGCTAGGACTAAATTGAACTTTATAAAAAAATGGATGACATTGAACTTTTTAAAATCTTGATATGAAATTGATTTTTGCCCCCTTAATATAGAGACTAAGAGGGTAATTAAGTCTCAATTTTAATAACTATTATTGAATAAAAAAATATTAATCAATAATTAATTTAGAACTACTTATTTAGAAAATATTATTGTTACCTTGGGTCCCAAAAGATGTATGTTTGTGAGCCTCTCATCTTTGGTAGTGCAATTAAAACCCCGCATAAGACAAATTGTTTTCCTTGACTTCCACATCATATTTCTCTAGTTCATCTTCCTTTGTGAGTAGCCAATTGTAAGGAAGCCGGAATATATAGGACCAGAGTTGGTGTTGCTTTTTTGTACAAAAAGAAAGTTGGTAGGATGTACTTCATTACGAGGGAATGGAAGAGGTTGTCCCTGTTGCATCCTTTTAAAGTCATGTACATCTTTTCTGAATATACTCCTCATCCCCCATTTGTGGATTATAACACTTGGTTTGGCTTTAAATGTGATATGTGCTCCTGTTAATGACAGTGCTCTCTCGAGATATAAATGATCCAACAGAATATTGCACTTCCAAATCATGTGGCATATCAAAGTATTCTTCTATATGCTTACTTACGAAAGAAAGATAAAATGAGTGCGATGAAGAATCACAAACCACAGGAACTTTGTCTCCCCCAAATATAACACAAAAGGAAAAACCCATCCAATCTTCATCCACATTAAATTCCACTATCCTTATAACCGAATCCCCTTCAAATCTTTTGGCAAACCACCGCGGAATTTCCAAACCCCAAGGAACAACAATGTCAAAGCCACATCGAAAATGATAGGATTCCTGACGTCACCACAAGGAAAATCACAAAACAAGTTTTATTATAATCAGTAATAATCTATGTGCCTTTTACAAATAATCTCTAAAGATACTCATAATGATAAATCAGGAAAATATGTCATCAAAGACTAAGAGAAGGTAGTAAAGTGTGAACATTAATTAGTCTGAAAAGCCATGCAAGTTCCAAACTCCAACAATCCCAAGGTTTGGACAATATATAAGCCATCTTGGGAATATTGAAAAGATATAAGCCTGACCTACGATCACGAGAACCGGATACTCTTTTAAAATACCTCCCCCCTGATGTAGCTCCACCAATTGGAAGGTCAAGCAAAACTCCGAGTTTATAACAATCAGACAAGTTTAAATATGCTAGACAATGAAGCCTCCTGATGGAATCAGGCACTGAAACAAATTTGTTTCCGCGTAGATTTAGTCTTTCCAGACACCTTAACTCTCCAATAACATCAGGTACTTCTTCTAGATTGCAAAAACTTAGGTCCAGAAGAATCAAACATGCCAAACGGGATTGAGAAGATTGTCTTGGGGGAAGATTCGTAAGTTTAAAACAACCGCATAAATCTAAAGTTTGAAGAGATACCAAGGAATATATACGATCTGATACACTGACAAGCTTTCTGCAGTATCTCAAACTCAAGAATGTAAGATTTGAAAGGACTTCAATAGATTCATGAATAGTGGTTAAACTTGAACATTTATCCATGTCAAGGTACTCAAGATGTGTTGCCCTTGTAAAATCTGGGGTGCTTTTAAGTTTAATACAACCCGAGAGATGTATAACTCTCAGAGAACTCATGTTACCTACACGACCAAAGTCAATCATAACTAGATTGTAACAATTTCGTAAATTCAAGAAAGCAAGCTTCTTAAGAAGTCCAATTAATGAATGGACATGTGATAAACTCGTACATCCAGAAAGATCTAGCCTTTCAAGTTTTATGATTCTAGAAAAATCCAGAGTCTCACTCAGGTCCTTGGAGTTGCTTAAATCAATCCTTTTCAAGTTAGGACAGGTCTGTGAAAAGAGAATAAACAATCATCTAATCTTAAAACTTCAATTTCATTATTTCTCTTGTAATTTGGTATGCTTTCCAAATTAAAGATATACTAAAGAGCTGAAGAAAATAGTTTCATTTTGGCCCGTTTAGTGAAAAAAAAAAAATTATAATAATGTCATCCAAAAGGATGGACTATGATGACAGTTACTTAAATTAATAATACTTTTATAACAACCAAAAATTAAATAATTAAATGATAGACAAAAATATACTGAAAAAGATACTAAAAATAATATTGAAAATGTTTTCACTATTAAGTAAATGTTTAAATAATCAAAATAATACTTAAAATGTTTCCACTATTAAGTAACTTAATCTCAGTCTTGCTTCATGTTCTAACATCTATAGAGGTAGAAAGGGGAGTATGTTGGGTTTTTTTTTTCTTGGATGGGTGCAATTGCAATTGAGCATGTTAATAGGGTTGGTTTTACAAAACTTTGACACTAGACTAATTTATCTTTGTTTGTCAAGCTTAACTTCTGATCTGGTCATTTAATCCTTTGGCCTATTAAGAGATGGAGGAAGTGTCAAAAGATTTGTGAAAGTATTGATTTTGAGATTACTCATCTCTTCAAAGAAGAGAACCAGTATAACGATGAACTTCCTAATCTGTTAGTTGATAACAAGTTAGATTTTTCTTGGTAGAACACTTTACCAGCATTCATTACTTAGAACATTTTCTAATAACAAATACTATCTCTCCTTTTTGTAGTTTGTAGTAGGCAGTAGGTTTTTACTGGTTTCATGAGTTTTGGTTTACTCTTCATGTATTTTGTACATTTTTCTTTTCTTTTCTTTTCAATAATATCTTTAATAATATTTTTATGTGATATGTGATGGAAGATGATTGATGAATCTACGAAACTGAGATGCCAAAACTCATAATGTCTAACATAACCCTTAAATAAATAAAAAATGTTTACTCTAATTTTAATTTCAAAATTATTATGACATGCTGCAATACTCTCCTAACTATCTTTCACGGAAAATTACTACGACATCATATAAGAAAGTATATAAATGTGTTCTGTATAATATCTACTCTACTTCCTTAAAAATGGAAAGCACGAATTATTTTAATTAAAGAAAAATATGCAACCCATTTATTTTTAATTATAAAAAAACTTACAATATTACATGTTACATTATTTTAAGTAATTTATATTCAATTTTTGAAAATTTCAAATTATAATGTGTAGAACATAAAAAGGGAGTAACCCAATTCTTTGGAAAAGTTACGGAGATAATCGCTCTTCCCATGATTCCTAACCTAAAGAAAAATGGAAAGAATGTAATTATAGTACCTTGCAGCCTTCCCATAAACGTTTGATATGACTGTTAGGCATATTCAATTCCACAAGATTAGAGGCTGTAAAATATGGTGGCAGAGAAGCAAAAGGATAATCGTGCCACAAAAGATATCGCAGTCTGTCAGAAAGAAACTCCAGGCTTCCTGAAGTTTTTGTGTGATATAGTATGAGTAATGTCAGCTCCTTCATTCTTGACAATCCATCAACACTACATTCAGACATTTCACCTTCTCTGTTCCCTGAAACTCAGAAAAAACATGTAAAAAAAAACACACTTCATCAAGTCATTTTAGTATCTAGAATATAAACATTTTTATAAAAGAAAAAAAAATAGTGAAGTATTAGTTTGAAATAACTGTACTTTAAATTCAATAATTACTTAAAAAACCCAAACTTGACTTCCCTCTTACTAAAAATATATTGATCGAAAAGCATAACTATTAACAATAATAAAATAATTATATTGATGTTAAGAAAAACATTTCCATACACATGACTCTGTAAGTTTGAAGATGTAACTTGTTACCGTTTCTGTTGTCAAGACTTGCAAAAAGTCTTTATGAAGCCAAATTCTACTCCATGATCCTGGTTCTTTGGGAGATTGGTCCCGAACCATTTTCTTTCCTAATTCTTGTAACAATTCATGCATAAGAATTTCTTCATTGCTAATAGTGATGAGTGATTTCTCAGTAAGTCTTGAAATTCCAATGTGAGGGTATAACCCACAACAATCTAGAATTCGCTTAACATAATCCTCCCTCTCCCCTTTAAAGAAACAAGCAATGTGTAAAAATATTTGTTTTTCCTCATAGTGAAGTCCATCAACACTAATTTGAAGTACATTCATAATTTTATTATCTGGACTATTCTTCCAATCTATTCAACACATCTCTCCATTCAACAGCATCTCGAGCACACAAGAAAGAACCCAACACTCTAATTGCCAATGGAAGACATTGGACATATGTGAGTACCTCAGGAATCAACTCCACACAACCACTGCTTTGCTCTTCACTTTTGAAGGCTTTTCTACAAAACAATTCACAAGCATCCTTCTCATTCAATAATGAAACCTTGTGTATCAATACTTCACCTTCATACACTTTCAAAATATGCTCATCTGTGGTGGTAATAATCATTCTACTCCCCTTCAAAAGCAATTTAGGTTTTATGGCCAAATTTTCCAATTGCTCTAGTTCATCAACATTATCCAGAACTATGAGGACCTTTATGTTGGAAAGCCTATTTCTTACAATCCCTGATATTTCAATAGGACTACTCATATCTAGATTGTTTTCACGTAAAGTTTGATAAATGATTTGTTTCTGTACAGCAGTATGGCCACCATCCCTATAAAGTTTGCTCACATCCTCAATGAAACAAGAAGCATCAAACCTGTGAGAGATTTTGTCATATAGGACAGCAGCATGAGTCGTTTTTCCTATTCCATTCATTCCCCAAATTCCTAAAACTTGAACATCATCATTGTTTGAACTTAATCTTAATTTATCTTCTAATGCTTGTACGCGTGGCTGTATCACAATAAGGTCATCAACAAAACCAGAGAATTTAGGACCCAATTCTTTTATTACCTTTTGAACAATATCTTCAATTACTTCAGATTCTGACCTGGAACAGAAAAAATAAACAAAGAAATAAACTTACTCTCAATCTCTTCAAACGATTTGATGATAATAATTAATTTAGTTGTTTTTTAGTCTTTGTAGTTTATCAAATGAGTCATATTGTTTCTTTTTTTTCCTGCACTCACCATTTTGAACTCATTCCTTAAAATAATTCTTTGCTTTCAGACCAAAAAGGATTGAACAATGATGTTTAGAACAATAATTTTTATAGAGATAAACCTTTTAATGTTTTTAAAAAAAATTAGTACAATGCATAAATATAGAAAACAGAGAGAAGAACCATAGCTAACACATACTTGTTTCTGACATCCCAACCAGCTAATTTGCCAAACTCATTCATAGCTCTCTCCCATCGATAAATCTTATCTGCGTCTCCTTTGAATTTCTTTCTGAGTGAGTCGAAGGCCTTCTCGTATACCCCATTCTGATGTCTTACGTGAGACGGATCAACATGATAGAAAACAGGGAAAACAGTTCGGTTAGATTGTTGTTGGCAATAAGCTATAGTAGCCATTTCGTCCAAACACCATGAAGAGGAAGGATAATCTTTGGAGAAGACGATGATAGAATTCCGAGAACCTCTGATTGCTTGTGGAAGCTGTGATGAAATGGATTTTCCTTTGCGGAGCTTGTGGTCGTCTTTAAAGACAAAAATACCCTTTCGGAGAAGATGAGAGGAGAGATGATCAACAAAAGAGTTGCGGGTGTCAGGACCTCTGAAACTGATAAATACATCGTATCTGTAGACTTGGTTTTGGATGGTGCCGGAGGAGTTATAGGAGGAAGAAGATCCCATTGTTTCTTTTACTAATCAATCTTATTTTCAGTTGATAAATGTAATCATGTTTAAATAAGGTCCCTTGCATAACAAATACTTACTCTTTGGTATCACATTGTATTTATCAAGTATTGTTTTGAACGAAGAAACTATAGTTATATCAAAATCATCGACATTCTTAGCAAATTCTTGGCATACCTGCGACCGCAATCTACTAAGCTCCTTACAAAATTTAAAATAACACATTTTTATCTGATTGCTTAAATTCTGTTATCAATGTTATTCTGAGTATCATACACATCAACTACGCAAATATTTGTTTCCAGTTATCAAAAGGCCAAAAAAACCTTTTAATTGAATGAAAATTTTGACCATGAAAAAGAAAAATTGGAAGAATCTTTAGATTATTTATCTGATGACAAATTTTCAGACATAGAAGTAACAGAAAGCATTGGATTGAAAAGTTGTATTCTTTAAAAAGTACCGACTCTTTTCATAAGTTTTCCTATAGAGTAAAACATTAGAGGGGGCCAAGCAATAAATTGTTGGAACTAAAATGAACCTATAAAGGAAAACGAAATTTTGATATACATTTGTGGATAACCCTTACTATAATTCTCCAAAAACCAAGACCAACAACGTTAATATCCTTAATTAAATCATATTTAGAAATGTTTTTAGCCTGCCAATTCTCTTGTTGAATGTCAGATTTTATCATTTCCTTGAAAGTCTCTGTAGCTTCCCTTAGCCTCTTATCCATAGAATACAAACCAAAGACATTGTTATAACTCAATACATCACTCAAAAGAGTTAGTCTTCTCGTGTTGCAATTTGAATGGCTTCATCCAGTCTTCCAATTTTCTTTAACACTTCCCGCATCAGCAAAAGCATTGATAAAAACACCATAAATAATGACATCAGGCTCCACGGCATATCCAAGCATCTCTGTAGTTGCATTTGTCTGCGACAACACCAAATTTCTTCACGCAATTAAACAATTGACACGCTTTATCATAAGCTTTAATCATCGGATTAAACTCGAGGACATTGAGCTTCTTCTTTTCTTTGCAGCACAAGAATACTTTCTCTGCTTCTAAAATGCACCCTCTCTCTCCATAAGCATCAATAAGAACTAATATTCCCACCTAGGTGAAACCTCCTGAATCACAACCATGACTGCTCAAGCATACCTGATTCTACATTCTAGTCAAAGCAGATTAGGTGAATTCATCAATTGCAAGATTCCTTTTATCCATCTTGCGTACAAGCTCTTCCGCTTCTTGGACCATTTTCCTTGTCGAGTAAATGCATACAAGAGGATAGGGTAACTAAAAACATCTGGCTCTAGGCAGACCTGTCTCATCCTTGCAAGACATTTAGCTGCCATGTTAACACAAGTGAAAATTCACACAAATGACATAATTTAATAACAAAATTACACAAATAAAACAAATACAGAAAAAATTAAAAAATAGATATTTCTTATTTAATGTATTCAATGATACATACGAAATTAATTAAACTCATTAATCTATCACTTAATTTTTATTTTTAATTAAAATAGTTAATCGGATTGACCAATTCAATTTAAATATAATATAAAAAAATTGTACATTAGATTGAAAATTTTTAGTATATTTTATTTAAATTGGACAATTTCTGTTAGATTTTTTTTTTCTTTCAAGAAAAATAATTAACATTTTTAAAAATAAAAAAAATATAATAATAATTTAGAAATTTTTTAAAACTACATAAACCGAATAACAATGTTTTAAAAATTTTAATTTTATAAATAATATTAAAATTTAATTTTGTTTCATTTAAGAAAATCATGTATAAAGTTGAATAAATAAAATGATTTTTTTTTCACAAAAAATAAACTTATCCTAAATCAAGTTTTAATATATTTAAAATTATATGAAATATTTTAAACAAATTGGATTGAAAATAAGTCGTGTGATAAATTAAAAATATTGACTATTTTTTATATTGTTAAAGTTAAAAGTATTTTTGTTGTTTTTAAAAAATTTAAATTATGTTTGTGAATTATGTTTTAGGATTGATACAACTATAAATAAATGGGATATGGTTTATATATAAATTTTTAGATTATATAATATGAATGTTAATGAAAGTATATAATAGATTGTATAGATTATATAATATATAAAAAGTAATAGTATACATGTATTTATGCTAAAATAAATGTATTAAAATATAAATTAAATTATTGAATATAAGTCATTAAAAGAAGATGATATTAAAATATTTGATGAAAACAATATTTCAAAGGATGATTCTACTATCTAAATAGACAATCTCCTCTGTTGTGACCTTCATTGTGATAGTAAGAACATTTTTTTTGGCTTGTTCTGGATTGGTATATCCATTTCATTATGTAAACGAGTTGTAATTGTTCGTCCCGAATCTTTGCATTGCATGTGGGGGTCAGGTATGAAATTCGGTCCGATATAAGTAGACCAATAATTCTCGTTCCGAACAAGATGAAATTCAACTTGATATGCCTCTCTAATCGTGTGGAGGATGTAAACTTGAATAAAACCTTACGCTCCATAACCAAATCATGAACTTCACTTGCATGTCCCTTCATTATATCTTGCAAAAAAAAACATGAATTTTAAAAAGTATACATCAAAACCAATATAACCAACTACATATATTACAGATCATCAAAACCAATATAACCAACTACAAATATGAAAATCACCAAATTAATATATGTTATATGTACTTTATTCTGTTTCTCACAATGAAGAAGATTGAGATCACCTTATACTACTACCACACTACTACCATGTTGATATTAGACCGCATTCAAATTAACAATTATAGTCACTGTGATGTGAGTTGATTTTAAGATTGCACATTTTATTGGTTGCTCTTTGTTTAAGATTTTTGATTTAGCAATTTAAGGTGAGAACCCTAAGAAAATTCCCAGTGGACACGAACTTAACCAAGTGGTAAAGTAAGTGTGAAGGTTCACTTCAGAAGGGCAAAGAGAAAAACACAGATATGGGTGACAATGATGCAATGGTGCAGAATTGAAGAGAATATAAAAGAGGAAACGAAACAAAACTAAAATGATAAAGATGACCGAATGGAAGGAACATTAAAGAATATGAAATGGAAATGGATAATGGCGCAAATAAAGAAGGAAAAAGATAAAGGGATGAATAAAACTTATGGATTAGAAACAAAATTCACACCACTTAGAGAAGATGAACTCCAAGATGAGTGGTGCTAGAGCCACCACTTGAGATGTCACTCACTCAAGATAAGACCCGGAGTTGCTACTTAGGATATTACCCACCCAACATAAGATTTAAAAACTTAGCGTACTCAGACTCACAAAATCACTCCTGTAGAGTTTCTTTTCTATTCAAATTCAACTTGAAAATAAATGGAGTAAGACACCCTATTTATAGGAATGGGTGCCTTGGTGGGCAAGAAGGGCAAGGGTAGGGTTGTAAATGTGTGAGGGGTTGCCTTTAGGGTTTGACTAAGTTAAAATTGCACCCTAGGTTGTTCTTCTAGAAACTAGGTCAAATTTCCTTCCTAAAGGGCTAGAAACAAGCTAAAATGATAACTACACCCCCTACTATGCTATAGGCACCTATTATAGCCTATCTTGCTATTTTGGACCCCTAAAGTGAGCCCAAATTATTAACATGTTTTTATTTTTTTAAAAAGACCAGAAGAAAGAACAATTGATGTTCTGGTCTATACTCAATTCTTCTTCTGGTGAGATCTGTTTGATATTTGGTGGGGCCTTGACTTGATTGTTGAGATGACTGCTCACAGTGTCAATTGTCTCTTGAGACCTTGGTCATCTTGGCTACTGGTTTATGTCATGCCCCCCAAGTTGGAGAGAATTTGACCTCAAATTTAGAACTTTTGCAGATAACATAGTTAGTTTGTTCACATATAAGATATTGTGAGGTGTGGTATGTGAAGTAAACATATGTTCTTTAAGCTTGGGGAGTTAAAAAGGGGAAGTTCTAGATACAAGCCATGTTTGAAAAGAATATTTGGGGATGAAAGAACTTTTTGATGAAAATCCTGTTAGAAGGTGAGAACCTTTAGGAGGTGTTTAAATTTTATCCCAAAACTTCTTTGTCTAAGATGTCAGGTATTTAGATTTATTGGGTAATGAAAAAGACAAGAAAGAAGAACACCTTGGAGGGGAAGTTTGTAGTTCAGCACAGGCCAACATGATTGTTTTTGCAGTGTAAGGTGATATATTGTGACCCAATTTATTTGTTCTTTCTTTATCTTTTTCATTTTCTCTTTTGTTTTTCATTTTTATTTGGTCCTTATGAACTTCTTTGGGAGAGAGGGGTTTCAAGATAACCTTGTGCCCTTGGAAGGTAAAAGAAGACATTTTGTTGATCATACATCATGCAGAACTTGTCTATCATATTGTCAAGGCCTTCCTAAAAGAATATGTGTTGCTTCCATTGGCACAACATCACATAAAACCTCATCTTCATACTTTCCTATAGCAAAAGTTATGAGGACTTATTTATTAACTGTAATTTCTCCTTCGAAACTAAGCCACTAAAGTTTATAGGGTTTTGTATGAGAGAAAGTGGGTAATCCAAGCTTCTCCACTACTTTTGTACTTGCCACATTAGGACAACTACCCCCATCTATTATCATAGAACATAACTTTTTGTTGATAAGGTAGTGGGTGTGGAAAATATTTTCTCTTTGGGTGTCATCCAAATGTTTTGGAATTGTTCCCAGCACTCGCCTTATCACTAATAAGTCACCTTCACAAGGTATTTCACATTCATTTTCACTAGCGATTTTGAAGGGAAAGGGGAGTTAGACCTAGAAGATTGATCACTGTGGTCACTTACGACTATCCCCCCCTTAACCATCATGGTTCTCTTTGTTGGACAGTTGGCAGCTATGTGCCCAAAACCTAAGCATTTAAAACATTTTGTACTTGAGGTTTTGGTTGGCGATTTTGTCCTAGAAGGAGAAGAGTGTTCTTTTTGTGGGGTGGATTCTTTAGAGGACTTGGAAGGATTATCTTGTTTTGAAATTTGATTTTTACCCTTCCAAGTTGAGTTATAGAAGCCATCATTATGAGTATTTTTGAAAGATGTTTTCTTTAAAAGTTGTGATTCAACCTTGATGGCTAGGTGAACCACTTTTTCCAAAAAAGCATACTCATAAAGTTCTACAACATTTTGAATCTCTCTTCTTAATCCACTCACAAAATGAGCCATCTTTGACTCTTCATTTTCATGCATATTAACTTTTGTCAAAGTGGTTTCCAAATCTTTAAAGTATTCATCTACACTCCTAGGTCCTTGCTGAAGCCATTGGAGCTTCAACAAGAGTTCCTTCCTATAATGAGGAGGAACGAATCGCATGCGCATGCATTCCTTTAAATAATACCAAGGGACCACGATTGGCCTCTTGTTCAAACCAATGTCCATTACAAGTTGATGTCACCACTGCATGACATAATCTAGGAATTCTAGGGAAGCTAATTTTACTTTTTGGCCTTCTTCAACCTCCTATACATTAAAAATCTAATCTACTTTAGCTTCCCATCCTAAATACAAATTGGGGTCAGTGTTCCCATTAAAAGACAGTAATTTAATAAAAGGAAAAGAACGTTTTTGGTGTTGGTGTTGGAGACGCCTATTATCTTCATGATGCACACTCCAATCTTCGTCTTCATCTTCATAACTCCCGTAGTGCATGTGATGTCTTGTCTGGTGCCTAGGCTCCCGCCTCCTTTCTCGGACCATGCTTTCTTGATTGGCTTCTAACCTCTGCATTTTCTCTAGCAATTTTCTCATCTCTTATTCTTTTTGGGCCAAACTTCTTTGGGCTTTGGCTAATTCCCCCATAAGACGAGCCTTCTGAGGGGATTGAGGCTTGGAAGACTCCCTGGAAGAGAAATGAGCCATGAAAAATTTGCACAAAGAAACAAACGATTAGTTAAAACAACAGTTTAAACCTTAACTCTCGTGTATCACTAAAGAAAGATAGTCCCTCAAAAAGGGTCTACACTTGTCACAACACCTCAAGTGAAAGATGACAAATCTCTTACACTTGCTCACCAAAGAGCCCTCAAAACAAAACTTAAGAAACAAAGAAAGACAAGCAAGAAAAGCTTAAAGCAAAGAAGCTAAACCAAAACAGAATGGAGATGAAGACAAAACTTAAACAAGACAAACAAGAAAAGCACGAAAAAAAAAAGACACAATGAAACTTACTTATGAAGATGTGAAAGGTTTTAGAAATTGAGAAAGCAAGTGGGCTTAACTCCACAATTATGGAAACAATTTGTCATAAAGTTAGAACCCCTTTTTGAAAACGAAATTTGGAAAGTGAATGCACGTAAAATTCTTTTTTTTTCCTTTTCTGTTGTTTTTGCTTTTTTTTTTCTTTTGTCTTGGATTGACTGATTCAAATTTTCAAATGATGTTGTGCATGCAGATGGGATTCACTTTTCAATTTTCGAAAAAGATAAGATATTGGGATTCAAGTTATATGAACGCTAGTAATCTATGTTTGGAATTAAATCAATCGTTACTCTAACAATTCCTAATTTGATTTTAGTTCTTCACAATTAAAATGAAAATAAGCATAAAAGATATACGACTCTTAGAACACTAAGAACATCAGACGCAAGCAAAAGCGGTAAGAAAAATAAATGATAGAAAATAGAAATTCAAAAAGTAGAATTTAAAGTGCTTAATGAATAAAAAAGAAGGAAATTGTAAATCACAGGAACTTAAAGACAAAATTTAAATTGCTTGAATGTAAAAGCGAGAAATTAAAATGTGCAAAAATTTAAAAGCAGAATATCAACTCAGCAATATAAGCAAAAATTAAACCATGCTCTGATTACCACATGATGTGAGTTGATTTTAGATTGCACATTTTAAAGGTTTCACTTTGTTTAAGATTTTGGATTTTAGCAATTTAAAGGTGAGAACCCTAAGAAGATTCCTACTAGACATGAACTTAACCAAGTGGTTAAGTAAGTGTGAATGTTCACTTCAGAAGGGCAAAGAGAAAAACACAGATATGGGTAAAAATGATGAAAATTGCAGAATTTAAGATAGGAGAAACAAATAAAAACACTTAGTAAAGAGATAAAGCAAAAGAGAAGAAGATGAAAGAAGGCAAGGAAAATAATGGTAACACAAAAGGAGAAGAAAAGAGAAAAGATGAAAGGATTAGGAAACTTAGGAGGGATGGAGGTGGTCACGCCACTTGGAGCAGATGAACTCCAAGATGAGTGGTGCTAGAGCCGCCACTTGAGATGTCACTCATTCAAGATAAGACCCAGAGTCTCCACTTAGGATACTATCCACCTAAGATAAGACCCATAAAATCCAGAGTACTCAAACTCACAAAATCACTCCTGTAGAGTTTCTTTTCTATTCAAATTCAACTTGAAAATACATGGAGTAAGACACCCTATTATAGGAATGGGTGCCTTGGTGGGCAAGAAGGGCAAGGGTAGGGTGGTAAATGTGTGAGGGGCTGCCTTTAGGGTTTGACTAAGTCAAAACCACTCCCTAGGCTTGTTCGTCTAGAAACTAGGTCAAATTTCCTTCCTAAAGGACTAGAAACAAACTTAAATGATAACTACACCCCCCTATTATGCTATAGGCACCTATTCTATTCTATCTTGCTATTTTGGACCCTAAAGTGAGCCCAAATTATTTACAGCATGTTTTTATTATTTTAAAAAGATCAGAAGAAAGATTAATTGATGTTTTGATCTATGCTCAATTCTTCTTTTGGTGAGGTCTTTCTGATATTTGGTGGGGCCTTGACTTGATTGCTGAGATGATTGCTCATAGTGTGAATTGTCTTTTAAGCCCTTGGTCATCTTGGCTACTTGGTTCATATTGTTGAAGATGGATGAAGCTTCTTTTCTACCATATTTTAGTTTTTGTTTGATGAAGAAAATAGTTAGTTTGCTTTGAAGGTTGTAGTGTTGTTGATTAATCTTGTATATAGCTTAGGATGAGTATAAACTAGTCTTTTGCTTCGTGACCTACCTCATATGCCTAATCAAGTTGGTAAGATCAAGCACAAGAAGTTATTCAATATTTTCCTAAAAACCACCTTAAGTTTTTCTAAAAATCAGTTTTCTGCAGAAAAATAAATTTGTTGTTCTGTAAAACAACAGGTTCTTTCTAAACTGTGCCTTTGCTGTTAAAGTCTTTCTCAAAGTGTTGTTTGGGCACAAGTGAACCTGTCCCAGCCTTTTTGTTACTGTTATGCGGAGCTAAAGATAGTTAGAAAATCTCTCTTTGTATTTTCAAAAATAAATCTATTTATTTTAATATCAACCTCTTGATTTTATAATAGTCACTATAAGAAATTTGCTAATTACCCACGGATAATTACATACGGATATAAATCCGTATGTAATACATGCAATACATACGGAATAAATTCCGTATGTAAAGTTCTGTTACATACGGATTTATCCGTATGTAACAACATCTGATGGTGGCGCCAAAAAAAGGGAAATTTTTTTACATAAATCCGTATGTAAGGAGAAGAGAATTCGTATGTAAACAATAAAAAATAAAAAATTTGAAATGGTTTAGGGTGGTATTGTATATGCGCGAGAGTTGTCACTGCTATCACTCCTGCGAACCCGAATGCATGCTTTCCCAAAGTTGAGCCTCCCTAACTCCAGCTTCCCCAACCTAAGTTTCAATTTTCGTTTCCCTAACCCAAGGTAAGGTAATGTGAGTTGAGCTTATTTAGTAACACCTCCAATTTTCGCAAACGACCAGTTTCAAAAACCCTAGGTTGTTTAAGACGAGGTGAGTTGCGGTTTGAATGGTTTGAATTTGGTAAGATTTTGCTTTGTTTGTATTTCCCTTTCTTAAAATTCGGCAGGTCTTCTTTATACTGGTGCCTTCATATGCTTTGAAATTCGTAGGTTATTGTTCCTTCCTTTTGCTCGTGGGTTGAAGTTCTTCTTTCGTGGTTGGTTTGTTGCCGTATTTATTGTTTCCTTCTAGCATTTACGGTTGAATTTCTCCTTTCACCGATTTCTTGTTGTGCACAGAACTTGGAATCTTGCAAGGGCATGGTCGTGGCATGGGGTAGTGAAGGGGAGACAAGCTTCGAATCTTGCAAGGGTTTGAAATCTCGAACCTAGTTTTTCTTTTTTCAGGTTATAATCTGCACAAGCACCTAGTTTATATTTTACGTTTTGTTCTGCACCTGTATTCTTTCTTTTAATAGATGTGGATGTTTGATTTTGCTTGGGACTTGGTTAGTACTGCCTACAATTAAGTTTTAGACTTGGTTAGTACTTTGAAAAAGGGATAAGAAAATAATTTTCTATCAAAGAAGTAATAAGTCTGTTAATTGCATTTTATCCAATTAACAGTAAATAATATAGACATTTAACTAAGTATTCTAATCTTCCTGTTATACACATGTTAAAAGAAAGTGAATGGTTCGTAATATGGAAAAAAAAGTCCAGTTTAAAAGCTTCTGAAAAGTGGACATTCCTGTTTGGGTTCCGTATACAATTTCTTTTTACCAAAAGAAGATTAAATTTTAGGTGAAGAAGCACTAGAATTTTCTGAACTTGTTCCTGATAATTGAATATTGGGATTGGCATTTTTTGATGTTTTTGAACTTAAGGCAGCCCCACCACCGTACCAGTTAGAAAATATATGTATTATCTAATATGCTATGGTAGTATCAGAAATATCATAATTAGGGAGATTTCCCTTTGTGGTTTAGGATACAAGTATGTATCTACAAATTCTATAATTTACTTTTTCTTGACTTCTTTAACCATTTCATAAAAAAATGATGAAATTCATATATTTATAGGTTCATAAAGACCCTTTAACTGTGAAGAATCAACACCTAAGAGATTTATCACTTAGTCCTTTAAGGTGTGTAAAAGAATGGCATACATTCTTTGTGAATGGGTACAAATTTCACACTCATGCATGGAGCGAGAGAAAGAAAACAATAAATAGTGGGGTTCATGTAAAGGGTCTTACAGAAGGAGTTGAGGATGATTTCTACGGTGTGATTCAACACATGTATGAGGTGGAGTACAATTCTTCCACCTCAGATAAGAAAGTTGTATTATTTTACTGTAATTGGTTTGATCCATCAACAAGAGGTACACGAGTGGATTCCAAATATGGTATAGTGGATATTCGAATGGATAGAAGATATGTGCCATTTGATCCTTTTATCATTGCACATAATGTTCGACAAGTTTATTATGTACCATATCCAACATCACGCAGAGACAAACGTGGCTGGTGTGTTGCAATCAAAACAAAACCCAGAGGTCGTATAGATTCTAATGATGTAGAAGTTGAAGTGCCATATCAAGTTGATGAAATGTCACATGTTAATGAAGTCATTGAAGTTGAACAAGTTTCAGGATTAAGAGATTTAGAGGTTGAGCTTGAAGAAGTGGACATAAACAATATATCATCATATGAACATGAGATAGATGATGAAATAGATGAATGGGAAGAAGACAATGACGAGGGAGAAAGTGAAGATGAATATGGAGATGACTTTGACATCTCTAGCTCTAAATAGACTTAGGCAACCAGTGTTAACAATAATATCTATTGTAGGAACTATTGTTGTACTGTTGTTGTTAACATATTGTTTATTACTCCAGTTAATTTGATGTCATATTCTTGGATTATGTTTGCTGATGAAATTTTTGCATGTTTATTTCAATATTTTTATTAAACTATATTTAATATATTTTTCTCCATTGATAAATTCATATTACCTTCATTATCATTTCATGCCATATATATAGATGTCATCAGGAGGTTCTGATCAACCATCACCGAGTAACAACAACAAAAAGGGAAAAAAACCTTATGTGATAAAATTGATATCAAGATTTAACAATCAAAATCCATCATCTAGTCAACCCAATACACCTATTCCTTCTTCAGCTCGTGCATCTACCCCACCAGTACCAGATGCTACCCAATCCACCCCACCAATAGCAAATGCTATTGCATCAACACCATCTCCACGTGTTGGTTCTAATGGATCAACCCTAAACCCAGATATTACACCATCTCCACATACAAATCCGGGAGGGACGCATTCAAATTCTGCAGTCAATAACTTTGAAGACGAGGTCTTCTCAGCTGGTCATCGCCCTTTGATTCAACCTATTGGGGGAGGGTAAGAATATAATAAAATTCAATTTATTTAATTTAGTATTATTCTTATAATTTTGACTAACTTTGTTTTGTTATTTAGGTTTTATCCATCAAAAATTGCATCAAAGGCCATCACTGCCACCATTAAGCAACAATTTGGTGAGCCATGGCTAACATGGGGGCAATCCCAAAGGCTGACGGGGATCTATTTTTTCAACGTTTTAAGGTACTTCTTTTTTATTTCCTTTTAAGATGCTTATATTTTACAATTTGGATTGATGATTGTTGGTGTTTTCCAGAGGAAGGTCACATGGAGGGTTGAGGATGAGGAAAAAGTTAAGAAAAATTTCCATACGAAAGCTTCTCACACCCTTTCACAGATGTTTAAAGTGGCTCGCCAAAAAGGTAAACGACCACAATGGATTGGCAATAATGTTTGGAACAACCTCTTGGAGCAGTGGAACATGCCTCTGTATCGATCCAAATGCGATACAGCTAAAAAAAATCGTTTATCTGAAAAAGGTGGATGTCTGCACACTGGAGGATCCATTAGTGTGCATGAACACGCTATTCGTTTGGTATGACTCCCATATAAAATTTTGTATTAATCTATGATTAATTATTACCTCCTTAATTTATAAAATGTTTTCTTTACAGACAGCGGAGCTTGGCCGCTCGGTCCATGTTGATGAAGTCTTTCAACAAACACATATACGGAAGAGCACTGGAGATTTTGTAGATGATAGATCAAGGCGGACACATGTTAGTTTTTTTCAACTTTTTCTTAAATATTTTTTTCATGTACATTAACTACTGTGATAACAGATGTTTTTCATTTTAATAGGAAGATTTTGAAAGTAGATTCTCTCGAGCAGTATCTGAGTCACAATCTACGTCTGTCTCAATATCTACTCCATTAGATGCTGCTGAGGAGGAAAGATTAAGAAACCATTGTTGGTTACAATCTGTAGGTGGAAGGTACAAGGGACGAGTATATGGGGTTGGACATGTCAATCAGCAGGATGACTGTATTGATCGCTACCTACAAGAAACACAAGCATCCTCTAGTAATAAGAAAGCTAATTCAGAAGAAATTGTTCAACTTAAGCAACAGATTCAACACATGAATGCTCAGTTTCAATCCTTTCAACATTTGATGATGCAATATCTACCACCTGAAGCAGTAGCAGCTGCAAAAGATATTTTTCAACAGCCAAATATCTCGCAACCAACTCAACTTGATAACATGCAAGACAATAATGAAGTACAACATGATAGTAATCATGATGAACAACAAAATTCACCTGGTCAAGATTATAATAATTATTAGCTTCTTTAAAACTTTGTAATGACTTAAATTTTCTTTTAGTTACATGTTTTTTATGTTTTAATGAAAAATACATTTGAATATTTTGAACATTTGAAAATAGTATGGTATTTATGGACAGGTTTGAATGTTTATGGATATTGTCTTTTAAATATTTTGAACATTTGAATACAGGTTCTGAACGAATTCCACTGCTTTTAAATATTAAAAATACAGCACATCGTTTTGTCCAATATTACATACGGATAAATCCGTATGTAATTCTGCACCTGTCACATAAGGATTTACATACGGATAAATCCGTATGTAATTACATACGGATTTTACATACGGATTTATCCGTATGTAATTACATACGGATTTTACATACGGATTTATCCGTATGTAATTACATACGGATTTTACATACGGATTTATCCGTATGTAATTACATACGGATTTTACATACGGATTTATCCGTATGTAATTACATACGGATCCTAAATCTGTATGTAATTACATACGGATCCTAAATCCGTATGTAACAGTTACCTACGGCACTTTTACATACGGATTTTGGTCTGTATGTAATCATCCTTTACATACGGATTTTTTGCGTTATATACGGATTTTTTCCATCTGTAATTGTCCATTTTCTTGTAGTGAGTTTTAACTGTTTTTTTGAAAAGTAGTTAGAAACAGTTTGCTATATAAAGAGAGGATCATCTCACTTGAAAAGTAGCTGTGCAATCACATTTTAAACAGAGATAATCAATGAGAGGAAAAAGGATCTTGAATGAGTTTTTGAAAGGTTTTTTAAAAGAACTTCAAGAGTGCTTGTTCTTTGTCAACCTTGACCTTGGTGGAGGTGTTGTCACTGCTAGACTACAATCTGGACCACTGTTTTGGGTTCTTGCATCCTCGTTAAAGGTGTTTTCATTCCTTAATTCTTTTCTCTGTAAAGGTGTTTTTGTAAGACACTTATTGATAGGGTTTCTTGAAGTGCAGGTAGTGCTGAAATAGGGTTTTTCAGCTTTAAGTGCCTTGTTCTTTTAAGGTTCAAGAACTGCAACGTGTTGTAATTGTTTTGATCTATTTTAGTGGATTTTGCCTTGGTGTAAGGTAAAACTGGATGTAGCTCTTGATGAGTGAACCAGTATAAATTGTGTGTGCATCTCTCTTCTTAATCTTTGCACCAATATTCTGCATTATTGGATAATCTGCCAGAAAATAAATCTCTTGAACTAAAATTGAATCTGTTATTTTTGGGCTTGTTCATATTGTTCTTCAAGTTTCAGTGAATGTTCTTTGGTGCTTATGAACATATGAGTATGTGTGATTGTTGAATAACGAATATCATAAAATCCTTTTTAATAACTCTGTTCAAGATTCAATTATTTTTTCAAGTTGTTTTTAAAGTTTCAAGAGTTGATTTTCTTGGTTGAATATCCTTCTTGATCTTGCTGCTATCAAAGTACCTAATCTATTATGAAAAACTCTCTGTTCAATGTCAAGTCTAAGCTGATCTTGCTTCTATTTTTGTCAAAAGCAATAAAAAATAAATTTGTTCTTTTATAAATCAATTTGTTCTTTTTCGGTGATTAACTGAAAACTATTTTGATTTGCAAAAATCTTATAAGCTCAATTCAACCCCCCCCCCCCCCCCCCTCCCGAACTTAGACACTAATAGACCCAACATATATCACACTGGAACCTACAATAATCATCATGAGCTAAACAACATCAAAACCAATATAACCAACTACAAATATGAAAGATCATCAAATTAATAAATGTTATGTGTACTTTATTTTTTTTCTCACAATGAAGAAGACTAAGATCACCTCATACTACTACCAGTTACTATCATGTTGATATTAGACCATATTCAAATTAATAATTATTGTAACTGGGACCTACAATAATCATCACAGGCTAAACAAGACCCATTACCAAGGCCAATGCAACAACCACTAACAAGGGCACCACTCATGTAAATTAGGATCACCACTACTAATATTAAACGCTACAAGTAAAGCATAATGTGCTTTTTAATGGAACTTTGTGTTATGTTAAGTGAAACATGCGTGTAAACTCATCCTTACTTATGTTGAATTTATTTTAGTTGTATTTATAATAGTAATATTGGTACCATAATATTTTATTGCCTTTTAAATATTAGTAAACATGGGTGGTGAGGCCAAATCACGCAGCAAAATATAATTATGTTATTCATCACAATGTCCTGTGATTATTGTGCTAATTGTCTATCATATATGGTAGTTTATGTGGCCTCATTGTATGGATGGTGATTCACACAACACTACAACCAAAAACAATAACCTAAGTTTTGAAGAAATAAAATTTTATCAAACAACAAACAATCTGTATTTTACATCACTTCTTCTACATAAGTAATAAATTTTTTATTACAATGTAATATAAAATAAGAGATATTGTATTCGAGATAAAGTAATCTTGTTAACTGAAAAAACAAGAGAAATTTATAAATCTATGTGGATCTTAATTGTGTTAATTTTATAAACGTAATTTTATATTATTGAAAGAACCTAATAAATTCAAGTATCACTTTGTTTATTTGGGTGTGTAAAATGAGAATTATACACTAACACAAATAAGTGGAAACCACTCACTGCCCCAACAAAACAACCAACTTCGACAACAAAAAACATTTACTTTTTAAGACTTCAATAATAGGTATTGCATCTTCAAAACCTTTTTCCTACAAATTTAACATGTGTACATTACAATGTATTACAATTTACAAACATGACACACTCCTTATAAATCTTAATTGAAACAATAAATAGTAATTATTACATGATTTCACAATACAAAACTTAGTTCAATCCAAAATTAGTACTATTGCAAACTCAGTTGAATGAAGGAACAACACAAATCATTCTACAAATTTTACCATACAAAACAATTTCACCCAATAACTAAAAATAATTAGTCTTACCTCAATACAATCCCCTCACACTCCACCAACAAGTCCTCCTCCCATAAAACACTCAACCAAAAAAATTAACTTCCAAAAACAAACAAATAGGGGAAAAAGGCATTTCCTTTGTTGGAAGCAAATACACTAGTGATCACCATCAATGAACAATGAACCACGTCCAAAACAATCAACAATAAATCAAATCGCATATGCAACGATATATTATATAAAGTTATTTATCTTCTTAATTTTCCTTGTGCTATAAGCAAACAATAATGAAATAAAGAGAGGAAGCGAAAACATTCAAGTAACTTATATATCATTTTATGTTAAACCTAATCACCAACTACCATAAAAAGAGTTCAAAACCATAAATAATCAAGTATCCTCAAACCTTAACCCCTCCATAATTACTTTTAAGTGAAGAGTAAAAGGAGAGCACTTACTCAAAAACAAAATTTTTTTAAGTGCTCTAAAGTATCTCTTAGCTATATAGTAGGTTGAGATCAAGAAAGAATTTTAAGTGTCTTTGAAAATGGAGATGGGAAGAAATGAGGGAGAAAAACATTGATGCTTTGTTTGGATTAAGAAGTGAATTTGAGCAAATGAATTATTTGAGGTGAAAGTGTGAAGAAAGGGAAGTTGTTTAAATTAAGGAATGTAGAATGAACATTAAAGGAAAAGTTTGTGAGTGATATAATAGGTGTGATTAAAATTATAATTGTTTTAATGGATAAAAATATAATATTACAAATTTGCCTTTATACTTAAAAATAATTTTAAAAAATATGATTTATCTATTTGTAGATTTTATTTGTTTGTAATTAAAACATTATTCCTGCTTTTTAGTAGGAATTGATTTCAAAAAATATATAAATTGTGCGAAATTGTAGGAACATGAAATTTTAGCTGAAAAATTATTTATTTAAATTAAATATACAATTTTAATTGAATAATTGTAAAAGATGTCCTCGAAAATTTGAAAATGGAGTAAAAATAATTATTTATTAATGCATTTATTATCAAATTTGAATTAATAAAATAAATTATTTATTTTATATATTTCTAAATAGTTTATTTATTTAAAAATAAGAATTAAAAAATAATGAAAAATTTTTTAAAAAATAAAATTAATTTTAGTTCAGTTTTATTCATAAAATGTAAATTTTATTTTTAAATAAGTGGTGATAAAAAATTGTGGAATATTATTTGTAAAATTAAAAGGGCAATAATGTAAAGTTTATATTGTCTAGATTTCTTTTTCACCTTTTCATCGTGTATATGAGGAAGAATAAAGTAGCTTTCCAAACATTTTCATGCTCGTATTTCGATTTAATACACTGGATACAAATATGAATGATTCACACCTTTCTTTATTCCTATACAAAACTTGGTCAAAACAAACAAAGTGTGAAAGACGATAAGACAGTGACAAATTTGTCTCTTACACATGCAAATATAACTTAACTTTCTATTGACACCCTCCTTTTGACTGATTCATCCCTTTTTCTTAATTAAATATCTTTTTATAAGTAAGCCGAAATGTAAAGGCCCAAACTCTTCTCTCAATCTAAACTTGCTATTCTCACTCATTTTTCTAACTACAACAAATTGTAAAATCTTATGTTCTTATTTATAAATGTGTGAATTAGTCTAAAAAAGTAATTAAATATAGTTTATGTTTAACTTTTAATTTAATTATGGGATAGTTTTAGTTCTTATATAAAGGAAAATGAACTTATTATTTTTTATTCAAATTGTATAGAATTGGTTTGAGAGACTCTACACTATATTTGTTGGTAGCTAATGGTCAATTTTTTTATATTAATTTTAGATTTAATTACTCATTTAGTTTTTATATTGAGGACCAAAAGTCAATTAGTTTTAAGATTCTTAAAAAGAAGTTCAAAATTATCTTAATTTATTTTAATCAATTCAATGTGATTTTTTTTTATTAGATTGTTTTCATTAAAATAAATTTACTTGCTAGGTGCACATTAAATTATATATGTTGCTACCAATTAAATTATTAAAAAAATTTGGAACCACCATTTTGAATTGTTTTTAAAAAGTTAGAATATTGAACTTTTTAAAAAATCTAGGACTAAATTTAACTTTTTAAAAACAATTGGAAAGACATTGAACTTTTCAAAATCTTGAGATGAAATTGATTTTTGACCCTTTAATATAGAGACCGAAAAGTAATTAAGTTTCCATTTTAATAATCATTAATGAATAAAAAATATACTGAATCGATAATTAATTTGGAACTATTTCTTTAGAAAAGATTATTGTTACCTTGGTCCCAAAAGATATATATTTCTGAGCCTCATATCTTTGGTAGTGCATTTAAAACCCCACATAAGACAAATTATTTTCCTTGACTTCTGCATCATTTTTATCTACTTCATCTTCCTTTGTGAGTAACCAATTGTAAGGAAGCTGGAATATAGGACCAGAGTTGGTGTTGCTTTTTTGTACAAAAACAAAGTTGACAGGGGGTACTTCATTACGAGGGAATGGAAGAGGTTGTCCCTGTTGCATCCTTCTAAAGTCATGTACATCTTTTCTGAATATACTCCTCATCCCCCATGTATGGATCTTAACACTTGGCTGGGCTTTAAATGTGATATGTGCTCCTGTTTTCACAAAATGAGAGTGCTCTCTCGAGATATAAATGATCCAAAGATGATTTGATCCACCAGAATTTTGCATTTTCAAATCATGTGGCATATCAAAGTATTGTGAGCTTATGACAATTAGAAAAGTTTAGATATGCTAGACAATGAAGCCCCCTGATGGAATCAGGTACTGAAACAAAATTGTTTTCGCGTAGATTCAGTCTTTCCAGACACCTTAACTCTCCAATAGCATCAGGTACTTCTTCTAGATTACAAAAACTTAGGTCCAGAAGAATCAAACATTCCAAACGGGATTTAGAAGCTTGTCTTGGGAGCAGATTCGTAAGTTTAAAACAGCCGCATAAATCTAGAGTTTGAAGAGATACCAAGGAATATATACGATCTGATACACTGACAAGCTTTCCGCAGTATCTCAAACTTAAGAATGTAAGATTTGAAAGGACTTCAATAGATTCATGAATAGTGGATAAATTTGAACAGTTATCCATGTTAAGGTACTCAAGATGTGTTGCCCTTGTAAAATCTAGGGTGCTTTTAAGTTTAACACTATGTATAACTCTCAGAGAACTCATGTTACCTACACGACCAAAGTCAATTATAACTAGATTGTAACAATTTCGTAAATTCAAGAAAGCAAGCTTCTTAAGAAGTCCAATTGATGAATGTACATGTGATAAACTCGTACATCCTGAAAGATCTAGCCTTTCAAGTTTTATGATTCTGGAAAAATCCGAGTCTCAATCAGGTACATGGAGTTGCTTAAATCAATCCTTTTCAAGTTAGGAAAGCTCTGTGAAAAGAGAATAAACAATCACCTATTAGCATCTAATCTTAAAACCTCAGTTTCATTATTTCTCTTGTAATTTGGTATGCTTTCAAAATTAAAGACATACTATAGAGCTGGAAAAATAATAGTTTCATTTTGGTTTGTTTAGTGAAAATGAAAATATTTAAAAAGTTTTCACTATTAAGTAAATGTTTAGATAATAAAAATAATATTTAAAATACTTTCACTATTAAGTAAATGTTTACTCTACCAATCTTGCTGCGTGTTTAGGCATCTGTAGTAGAGGGTAGTATGTTTGGGGTTTTTCGGTCTGTTTGGGATTCAAAATTATTTTTATGTGTAAGCTAAGTTATGAGTGTCATTCTTGCATTGGAGCATCTTAAGAGGGTTGATTTTACAAGACTTTGACTTGAGTTCATTTTTATTTTTATTATAAAAGTTTTCATGATAAGCGTCATTGTGTAACTTGACATCTCAGTTAGACTGACACCTCAAATAATAACAATTATCTACCATTACATGAAAAAATTATTATTAAAAAAAATAAAAAAAATAAAAAAATATGGGACTAAGAAAATACAAGAATAGAATCAATCTTTGCTTTGTGAAGCTTTTACTTCTAGTGGTTTGATCTGGCTTATTAAGGGGAGATGGAGAAAGTGTCTCATTGTTTCTAAGAGCATTGATTTTAAGGTCACTCGTATTTTCAAGAAAGAGATACAGTATGCTGGTAGACTTTTTTTTATGGTTGCATGGATTTTATTCTACTTCCCTATTTTGTATTTTTTTTCTTTTAATAATATCTTTATACGATGACTGATAATAACACACCTTTGACGCTGCAGACGTGACAATGACGTAGCAGAAAGAGATTGTGCGTGAATGGGGAACATAAGCGAAAAAAGAAAATATTATATCGGTTCTTACAAACAACCGATGTAATATTTTTTTTTTTACTCAAAATAATACATATTACATCGGTTAAGTCATTTAACCGATGTAATAAATGATTCTTATTAAAAAAATATTGATTTTTACATCAGTTTTTACAAACAATCGATGTAATTTTTTTTTTACTCAAAATAACCCATATTACATCGGTTAAGTAATCTAACCGATGTAATATATGGTTCTTATTAAAAAAATTGATATTTTTTCGTGAAGAGTGGATGGGCATAAACGTCACATAATTAACCACTTACAGACACACGAGTAACCAGTTTTGCGTTGTGGAGGAACCTATGCTGGATAACCATTTCTGGTAGGATTATTACATCGGTTAAGTCATCTAACCGATGTAATATATAATTTTTATTAAAAAAAAAATTAATTTTGCATACGTCACATAAGTAACCACTTACAGACACACGGGTAACCAGTTTTGCGTTGTGGAGGAACCTGTGCTGGATAACCATTTCTGGTAGGATTATTACATTGGTTAAGTCATCTAACCGATGTAATATATGATTTTTACTAAGAAAAATAATAATTTTGCGTACGTCACATAAGTAACCACTTACAGACACACGGGTAACCAGTTTTGCGTTGTGGAGGAACCTATGTCTGGATAACCATTTCTGGTATGATTATTACATCGGTTAAGTCATCTAACCGATGTAATATATGATTTTTATTAAAAAAAAAATTGTGTGCGTCACATAAGTAACCACTCATAAATACACGGGTAACTAGTTTTGCGTTGTGGAGGAACGTGTAACTGGATAACCATTTATGGTAGGATTATTACATCGGTTATCTAACCGATGTAATATATGATTTTTATTAAAAAAGTAATTAATTTTGCGTGCGTCACATAAGTAACCACTTACAGAGACATGGGTAACTAGTTTTGCGTGTGGTAAGCCAATATATTATACCGGTTGCCTGACTTAACTGGTGTAATATGAGTCATATATTATAATATAAAGTCACTGTCACATCTTTACCAAATGTCACATCTGCAGCGTCAATTAGTATCACACAAGCGATATCAAATCTGTGTTAGTGACAGAGAGTTCATTAATAAAACATTTTCCTAAACTATTACCCTCATTTTCTCTTGTTTATATTAACTAAATACGCTCTGTCATCTTTATCTTTATCTATTAAAGCACACAAAATGTATTTTATGATAAATTTTATATATTAAAAATGTTTATCGACAAGTTGAAGGCTATTTAAAGTCTGTTACTAAATACCTGTGATCTTTTTCTCAGTTTATTCGTTTTCTTTTTCATCTTAAAAAACATTTAACAGCCTAAAAAGCAAAACTAGTATGTTCACGAGTCTTCTTCTTCAAAATATTGTATTATATTATTTTCCTATATATAATAAAGGTTTAATTATCTTTTTCGTCCCTATATTTTGGGTCAATAGTCAATTTAGTATAGTGGTTTTAAAAAAAATCAATTTGGTCTCTATATTTTTTAAAATGTATTTAAATTGGTCCTTTCCGTTAAATTTCACATGACAGCGGCACCGGTTGCTGATGTGGCAGAGAAAGAATGGTTATGTAGCAGAAAAAGTGCTTATGTAGCAGAGAGAGTGTTTATGTAGAAGAGAGAGAATGTTTATATGAAGAGAGAAGTAGGATTGAGAGTTATTATTCTTATTATTATTATTCTTCTTATTATTATTATTTATTATTATTATTATTACTATTATTATTATTAATATTATTGTTATTATTATTATTATCATTACTATTATTATTATTATTAATATTATTATTACTATTATTATTATTATAACTATTATTATTATTAATATTATTGCTATTATTATTATCATTATTATTATTATTACTATTATTATTATTATAAATATTATTATTATTACTATTATTCTTATTGTTATTATTATTATATTTACTATTATAATATTATTGATAATAATAAAACAAAAATAATAATCATAACAAAAATAATAATAATAATAATAGCAATCATAAAAATAATAATAATAGTAATAATAATAATAATATTAATAATAATAAAAATATAATAATAAAATTATTATTATTATAATAATAATAAAAATATTAATAATAATAATACTAACAATAATAATAATAATAATACTAATTATAATAATAACAATAATACTAATAATAATAACAGTAATAATAATAATAAAAATATTAATAATAATAATAACAGTAATAATAAAAATAAGAATAATAGTAATAATAATAGTAATAATAATAAAAATAATATTAATAAATAATAATAATTAATAATAATACTAAAAACAATATTAATAATAATAATAAACATAATATTATTATTATTATTATTATTAATTACTATATTATTATTATTATTAATAGATTTAATTACCTTATTATTATTATTCATAATATTATTATTATTATTATTACTAATATTTTTATTCTTATTATTATTTATTACTATTCTTATTATTATTACTGTTATTATTATTATTATTATATTTACTGTTATAATAATAATAATTATAATAATAATAATAACAAAAATAATAATCATATAAAAAATAATAATAATATTAATAATAATAAGAAGAATAATGATTACAAATTAATAATATTAATAATTAAAAATTATAATAATATTATTATTATTGTGATTAATATTATTATTGTTATGTATTACTATTATTATTAATATTTATTATTATTATTATTACTGTTATTATTATTATTATTCATTACTATATTATTATTATTATTAATAGGTTTAATTACCTTATTATTATTATTCATAATATTATTATTATTATTACTATTACTTTTATTCTTATTCTTATTATTTATTACTATTCTTATTATTAGTACTGTTATTATTATTATTATTATTATTATTATATTTACTGTTATAATAATAATAATTATAATAATAATAATAACAAAAATAATAATCATATAAAAAATAATAATAATATTAATAATAATAAGAAGAATAATGATTACAAAATTAATAATATTAATAATTAAAAATTATAATAATATTATTATTATTGTGATTAATATTATTATTGTTATGTATTACTATTATTATTAATATTTATTATTATTATTATTACTATCATTATTATTATTATTATTATTTTTATTATTATTATTACTGTTATTATTATTATTAATATTATTATGATTATTATTATTATTATTAATATTATTGTTATTATTAATATTATTATTTTTCTATTTATTCTTATTATTATTAGTATTAGTATTGATGTTATTATTATAATTATTATGGTAATAATAATAATAATAGATTGTATTTTTACAAATTCTTGCATTAGATAATTTGTATTGAATATTCATTCTTGTCCCTTTAGCACTAGTTACTCTTTCTACAGTTTTTTCGTAATATTGAGTAGGTATTATTCCTTCTTGAATACAATTAATATCTACTCCAAAGTCTATTAAAGCTATCATCTTAAAAGTTTCTTCTTTAACAATTAAAGTTACCTCAGTATGCCATTTATGAGTAGTAATTAGGCTTAGCATACTAATATAATTTTCTGTATTGCTTTCTTCCCTATAGTCTTTATCAGATCCTGATTTATCCTGTTCTCTTATTATCTCTTTTCCTTCTATCTCTAGTAATCTATATTCTAAAGAAAAATCATTTTCTTTTAGTACTTGTTTTTCTCTTTTTAGGTTTTTAATTTCTTCTTGTAAATCTTTTATAGTAATTTGAGGGCTTTTTGGTTTAAATCTATTATAAATATCTTTCATATTTATAGGTTCTACCCTTTGTTGGGATTCTTCACTTCTTTTTATTAAGTTGTTTAATTGTGATAGAAATTCGTCTTTTAAAGGTGAATCTTCTAGTTTATCTATTATGGATATTAAAACAGTTGTCTGATCTCTTGTTAACATATTTATTTCTTTACATTTTATACAAGTACGTAGATCAGGTCCTAAACAGAATTCTTCTTCACTTTCTTCTCTCGAATTTTCACTAGAACTCTCATATTCTATATTCTATATGTTCTAATTCTAATTCACTATCATCGTCTACAGAGTTATTACATTCATCAGTATCTGAATTAATTAATATATTAAACAGACTTTGTTTTAATTTTTCATCTTCAATCTGATTTATCTTTTTTACTATTTTACAATTATTCGCATAATGACCTATTCTTCCACATATCCAACATGTATCTACTTTCTTTTTAACTTTTTTATAGTTGGATTTTCTTGTTGGCTTATTCTCTTGGATTTTAATATTTGGTCTAGACTGGTTATATTGGGTTCTGTGATTTTTCCTTACCATTTTATTTTGTTTTTTAATTATCTTCTTTTTTCTTGTACTAGGGGCTCTAATAGGTTCCATCGCATACTGCTGGCAGAAAGTCCTAATTTCTTTTTTATTTATCATACTTTCTTTTCTAAGTTTATTCTGTAATTTAAAATCTGTACAAATCCGAATTCCTGTCTCTATTATTATATTTTGTATTTGTCCATATGTTAATGAATCATATGCTACTGGTTTTCCATAATGTCTTTCTAAGTTTATCTTAACTTTCTCAGAAAAGAGTTTTGGCAGTCCAGCCAAAAATCTTTCTTTCCAAACTCCTGCAAATCTGTCTTCTCTTAAGGTTATTTTGGATAAAAAGTTATCTTTATACCATCTATAATCAGACATTGTTGGACAGTAAAGATTTGCTAATTGACTAGCTGTTCTTTCTTTAAAAATATTCAGGTCTCCTACAAAATTTTGAATTATCGAATAGATTAAAGTAGACACCGCATCTTCTTGATTAGTTTCAGTTTTTACACTATTGAGTATGGCTATTTTATCTTGTTCTGTACATAGATTATCCCACTAGCCTTTTAATTGATTGGTAAAACCTTATACTATTGCTATAGCAGCGGATTTATCACTACACCCCTTTGTCTTATGGGCCATGGCTGCCATAGTCATTTGGCAAGTTAAATCTAATATAGTTTGTTCACTGAATCCATCTAGATTCCATTCTGTAATGTCATTTCCTGAAAAGGCGTTTTGTACTAGTTCACCCCTTTCTTCAAACTGCACATCAGCAACTGCAGGTCTTGGGTAGTAATTTCTAATTTTTGGATAATTTCTTATTTTATTTAGTTCTAGTGTGTTTATAGAGGTCTTATTCAAATCTTCCAGTTTCTTTTTAAGCTCCTCAATTTTTAGATCAATATTACTTCTTAATCTCAATGAATCCAATTCTTTTTGTGGGACATTGAATAGTTTATATATTGGTTTTTCAGGTATTTTCGAACTACTAGGAATATCAGGTAGAGTTGTTTTGTTTTCTATTCTAGTTAACTGTTTGGTCATTATTTCTAAAACAGTATTTGAATAATTTAACTGAGAGTGTAATTTTTTAATATCTTTTAATTCCACATTTTTGTTCTCATTCTTAATATCCTTGTATGGACTGGCTTCTATTTCTAAATCTTTGGTTGGTTGTATGATAATACTTTGATGTGGAGGATATTCTGATTCTACTAACTCATTGTTTATTGTTTTCCATGTATTGTTTATCTTCTCTAAAGGGCAGATAGCCTTATTAAAGGGATATTCTAAATGTTGAATATTACTATAATGTTCGAGCCAATCAAAAAAGTAAAGGTTTATCTCATGTTGATTTAAATAGTTGTAAAATTCTGTTCTTATTTTTTCTACCTGTTCTTTAGAATAATGTTTAAAATACCATTCTACTTTTTCTTTATTATATTCGGCGTTAAAATCTTCCCTAATCCATTGCTTATCTATCTTAAAAGGCTCTTTTTTTATTAAAGTGTTTAATACCTGTGAAGCTATTGGAGAGTATTGGGGAGATTCTGACTTTCTAGATTCTTCATATATTGGCTTGCTTACTCTAGGCGTGATTCTATCTAATCCTCTTAAATCTAGATTTATTGTAGACCCATCCACCGAGTGTCTAGAGGGTTGGCTTATTATTTGTGGTCTACTTTGTCTAAGTGATCTTGACCTATTCATCCTTAACCTAATATCTGTACCATCTTGAATTATTTCTCTTATCTGAGTATTGTAAATTTTTGGTTCTTCTATTATATCTTCTAATACCCACTCTTCTGGAATATTTCTTATTACCTCTTCATGGGTTAATCTCTTAGGGGTTTGTATTGATGATTTTCTAAGATTTGCTTCTACTAATATAGTTTCATCCCTCGGAGAGGATCTTAGGGCTTTATAATTATAATCTATTTTTGTAACTTTATAATAAATTCTGTAAATTATCTGTATAGGACCGGCTGTTTCATCAACTATTTCATTTGGAGTTTTAACATATAATTTTATAGCGTTACTAGTCTTTTCATTTTTAATATTCATAGAAAAATTTGGGTAACAGTTAAAAAAGGCGGGACCATCATGTAAATTACTTTCTAATATCGCAATTATTGAATCATTAAATCTTTTAAGTCTAATGTCTCTTAGCATTATTAAAATTGGACTATTTACTCCTATTCTATAATTGGGTTTTGCTGCTACTTGTATAAGTCCTAAGTGAATAAAATTATATCCATCCTTTATATGTTGATCTAGAAGACTTTGTTCTAATACATTTAAAATTTTATTATTTTTTGTTCCTGGGTAGCTATACCAGAATTTATGTTGTTTATATACTTCACATTTTTTTACTATCGGTATTGACCAATTATGTAATGAATTTTCTATTTCTGCTATCTGTAGTTCTTTCTTTTTATTATTTTCTTGATTAGAAGATGAGGCTTCTTGTTGTGGAGTTCTTATTACAATTTGTTTTTCTTTGTTTCTTAACCCTATATCACTTAAGGATCTAAGGAAATTTGGTATCCTACTTCTTTCTCTGATTTCCATGTTACGGGACCACCTCTGACAACGGATTTACTACCCTCCTAGGTTTTACTACCGAAATCAAGGCTAACCAACGTATAAACACTGGACACTATTTTGAAAGAAGAAAGAATGTCAAATTCTTTATACCCTAAGGTGATCTAGAGTTATTCTGGGTACTCCCCCAAAAAAAACAAATATAAAACGTTCAGAGCACCGGTGGCTCTAATACCAATAATTACAGGATCATTTCAACTGGATTACAAATAAGAATAATAAATATTAAAACAGACGAGCTTAAGGATATATAATAAATATTATTGTTATTATTAATTTTATTATTAATATTTTATTTTTCTATTTATTTTTATTATTATTAATATTATTATTACTGTTATTATTATAATTATTATGGTAATAATAATAATAATTATTATTACTATTTTTATTGTTATTGTTATTATTAATTATTATTATTGTTATTATTATTATTTTTATTATTTTCATTATTTCTATTATTATTATTTTATTATTATTTTTTTTTATGATTATTATTTTTGTTTTATTATTATTATTTTTATTGTTATTATTATTATTATTACTATTATTATTATATTTATTTTTATTATTATATTTACTGTTATAATATTATTTTTGTTGTGATTATTATTTTTTTTAGTATTATTATTATATTTACTTTTCTTATTATATTTACTGTTATAATATTATTATTTTTAGGATTATTATTATTATTATTATTTCTATTATTATTATTATATTTACTATTACTATTATATTGACTGTTATAATATTATTAATAATAATAAAAATAATATTAATAATAAGTGTAAGAATAATAATAGTAACAATAATATTAATGTTATAATAATAATAATTATAATTATAATAATAACAATAATACTAATAATACTAATAATAATAACAATAATAATAATAATAAAAATATTAATAATAATTATAATATTAATAAATAACAACAAAAAATATTAATAATAATAGAAATAATATTAATAATAATAATAGTAACGTTATTAATAATAATAATAAATAATAATAATAATATTAATGTTAATAATAATAATAATTATAATTATAATAATAACAATAATACTAATAATACTAATAATAATAAAAATAATAATAATAATAAAAATCTTAATAATAATTATAATATTAATAAATAACAACAAAAAATATTAATAATAATAGAAATAATATTAATAATAATAATAATAGTAACATTATTAATAATAATAATAAATAATAATAATAACAACAACAATAATAATAATAATAATAACTCTCAATCCTACCTCTCTCTCTCTTCACATAAATATTCTCTCTGTCACATCAGCAACCGCTGACGCCGGTGAAATTTAACGGAAAGGACCAATTTGAGTACATTTTAAAAAATATAAGGACCAAATTGATTTTTTTAAAAACCATTATACTAAATTGATTATTGATCCCAAATATAAAGACGAAAAAGGTAATTAAACCTATAATAAATGAAGAACTATACTTATTATACTCAATATTTTTAAAATAAATACTTATCGTTCTTAAGTTTTTAATAAAATAATAATTATACCGCCTCTAATTTTTCTAAATTTTAATACAACGTATTCATCCTTATGTTTTTAAAACTTAATTATCTTTTAGTTCCAATATTAAAAACTAAAAATCAATTTCATCTTTTATATTTTAAAAAATTCAATTTGGTCCCAATTTTCATTTAGAAATTTAATTTGGTCCCATCTTTTATTAAAAAGTTTAAGATGGTCCCAATTTTTTTAAAATAATTGAATGTGTAATGACAGAATCATTGAAGTAAAATTATTTTAATTAGGACAATCTAAGAAAAGAAACCAAATTAAATCATTTAAAAAAAATTGAAATCAGGTTGATTTTTTTAAAAATGTTAGGACTAAATTGACTTTTGATCCTTAATATAGAAATAAAAAAGTAATTAAGTCTATTTTTAATATAATGACATTAGTTCTCTTATATCTTCAATAAAGTGTCCATACTTCCTTTCTATAACATAGATTAAATTTAATTAAAAATATATAATTATAATTTAAAATTTAAAAATATGTAATTATAATTTAAAATTTAAAAATATATAATTTTAATTTAAAATTTAAAAATATTAAAAAAGACTATTTTTATATATATAAAAGCGGTTTTAGTGGGAATGAACTGGAATCCTCTAAGGAGTATGAGCTTATTGACCTCTTCATTGAAGGGTTGTCAAGCTTTGATAGTAGTGATCCACATACATAATATTTTCTAACGCTTAAGTCAATAAGAGTTTATAGACATGTACGTGATGAAGTGAATATAAAATATTGAAGTTTAAATGAATACTCCCTCTGGTGGTATTTATAAACTTTTAGACCTTAAAAAATATCTCAATAATCAATAATTATCGGATATCATGTGTAACACCCCTCAAAATATTGTTCATTTTTATATAATAAAATAAAGGTGAAACAATAATATCAAAAATTTAACATAGGTATATACATAATATAATTCATCCATTAATACAAATGTGCCTCAGAATAATATCCCTTTTCGAGGAAGTTTTAATACATCTCCATACAGGAGTTTTCAAAATAAAACAAAACAACAGCATTCAAAAACCGGCGATCTCCTCCTCCAGAAATGCTCACTGAGGAGCTCTACCACCTGCAACCTCATCTGCTCCCGTGCAAATATACATGATCATCACATGTTTAAGAAAAACAACCACGATACAAAACAAAGGGTAAGCTAGATATTTTTAAAAACTTTAAATATGAAACTTTATATCAATAGAAAGCATAAATCTTCACACCATTCATAATCTATATCAATTTCAGCCATCACTATCCCCATATTCCACAAACTCGTCAAGTTTCTATTCAATACATTTAATACTCATGGTTCACATGTCAGACTTTCCACTGACTCGTAACACATAGACACATGACTCTACTTCCGGAAGACTCGTGCATTGACTAGACTCAGAGATCTGCACCTGTCATACTACATTGCTGTAAAGTTCCCACAGCTATGCGCATAAACATAATCTCAATCTCAATCTCATCACTCTCCTAGTATGACAGGGTTAATCCATACAACAGGTCAAGTAGTTATCTTTCAAACCACTTACCCATACATATGAACCTCCATCGACTCTCAACGCCTGAATAACTTCGTCTATATGATTCCATTATATCAGGAGAGTCAGGATATCTCATTATAGAAATCACCGATCAATGCACATTCTACAAAATCTTACACGGTATTTTCTTTCCTGAAAATACTATGCCTTGATTCCACATTCACAACATTCAACACATCATATAACACTTAAATGAACGATTCCAATCATAGCAACAATCATTCCAAGGTTCAGATTTTCGAATATCACATGCATTTCACATTTCAATCTCAAACAATTTCAAACGACACTAAAACAGGGGGGGTTCGAAATCAACATTAAAACCGGCGATCACGTCCAAAAACAGGGGATTATGCAATAACATTTGAAAACCGGCGACCACGTCGCCCCAACATCAAAATCTTCTAGCTTAAGGTTTTCTTGAAAATAAAGCTAGCTTCCCTTACCTGGACTTGCGTAAAATCTCACTAAGAGCTCCAAACCCACCGAGAACTCAAGGATGCCTTAACCTGCACCATAGAGTCCCGATCACAAAACTAACGAGATTACTCATTTTCTGCGTTAACAGAGACGATTTCTGAAGTTAAAAGAGTTGTATGCACAACCTATGCAAAGATGACCCTCTTAAATTCAGACTCGACTCAAAGAACAGAGCAAAACGACTTACTCTGTTTTAGGGCTTTGAGCAGAAAACTTGCAGAGTAACTTCCCAGGAGGACAATGGCAGTCGCCGATCGTAGCACTGGTACGTGAGGATAGCCGCATCTTCGAGTGGAGGAGAAAGGAGAAAGGGGAACTAAATGAGCTGATTCCCTCAGCTCTTAAGGTCGAACGGCTCTTTAGCCTTCACTGCCATTACCCACTCTCTGAGCAACCTTGCGTGCACGCTTCCTTGAACAGTATGACCACGTGGGTTTCTGCGCATACCAACTCTCTGATGCTAACTATTCTGAAACACCCTTTTTGTCTACGTGTCGCGCATGCAGGACGTCTCATGCTGGGAGCCTGGGTCCCACCTTATCTGTGTGAAACACGACATCGCGCGATAACCTTCCACCGATGACTGCTCGCGCAATTACTATGCCTCTCATACCGGCGATGACCGATTCCTCTTCCTGACAGACGACCGATGTCTCACCCTGGCAGACAACCGACGTCTCACCCTGGCAGACAACCGATGTCTCACCCTAGCAGACCACCGATGTCTCACCCTGGCAGACAACCGATGTCTCACCCTGGCAGACCACCGATGTCTCACCCTGGCAGACAACCGATGTCTCACCCTGGCAGACAACTGATGTCTCACCCTGGCAGACAACCGATGTCTCATTCAGGAAGACGACCGATGTGTCTCCCATCCTGGTTGATGACCGATGTTCCTCTCATCCTGTTGGCGATCTCTTATCGCCCTTGTGTGTGACGAGGACACATCGTCCCACTCTGGTCACCGATGTCACATCGTCACACCTTGCTGAAGGTTCATCCTCCCATTCCTCTAAGTCTGTGTTATTACGGTTCACACTACTCATGGTGGCAGACATGCCACCTATCTTCTATATCACTCATCTTCTGTATTTAGACCACATACTAAGTGCTTACCAAGTCTTCTCGAATACACGGCGATGTGCTCTTTTCGGCGATCATGTACACCATAGGTGATTGGCGATTTCATACGGGGGAAGTCGAAGGCCGCCGCCTTCTTCAACAAACGGCGATCTCATCGACTTCTAAGCTACACCTTCCTTTCTCTTACCCTTCTTGATTCACGTGCCTCCTCCCTTCAAGCACGCCCACGTGATTACCTCACGATGAAGTCATCGCACCTGACTACTTGGTTAGCACAATGGTCAACCGACCGCCCTCTACCAACTGACCCCAGACCTTAGGCGACGTCCGAGGTCTGACCACTATGAGATTTTCTATTTTTATGTCCTTTTTATTTTAAATAATAACATACTCAGAAATTATTTAGAACTTATCACTTCTATTCCAAATAAATTTATAGGTCCTTACATCATGACATTTCTAGCAGGGTAATAAAAGTAAGTTATTTTTAGTATATCCTTGTTATGTGGATTCTGCATGTGGTTAAGATAACATCACTAGGGTTGAGATAACATCACCATAGGGTTAATCAACGCATCCACGATTGTTCGCTTTGAAGCTTAGAACTCCATCACAGTTTTAATCTTAAAAGACGCATTGAAAGATTAAGGGAGGAAAGTGTATTTATATTACCATTCTCGACTCTTAAAAGGATGTGAAAATATTAAACGTATAAAAAAATCATATTTTTATTTATGTTCGAACTAAATATATTGTTAACAAAGATCGGTAAATGTTACTTTATTAAAAATAAATATAAGTTTATTAAAAATATAGACAGTATTGTTGTCTTTTAATAATTTAAAAAGATGTGATTTTTATTTCTTTAAAACTTAAAAAAAAATATTTTAAAACTAAATAAAGTGTAAGTGTAATATTCAATATTAAGAAAGATATGTATAAACTTTTTTTCTCAGCAAATCTAAGGTGAAAATAAAAATCAATGTAAGAAAGATCTAAAAGCTTTAATTAGTAGGATTAAGAAGGAAAAAAACACAATAACATGATACTTCAAAGCAATTGTAGACCAGACATGCACATGCAAAAATCAAAGTCAACATAGACGACTAGATTTTTGGGAAAAGGATAGTGCAGTTGGCATCATCTTCGTTGCAAAATTATACTAATTATCATGATGAATCCACACCATTTTTCTGCAAAACGTCAAAACAGCCATGACAATTTCTCTGAAGTGGGCCATGCAGTTGATTTTGAGGGAATATGAAAGCGATGCTGCTATCAATTGTCCAATGTCTGATAGTGAAAAAAAAGGGTAGGTAAACAAAGGATATATTGGACAGTGTAAACGGAGGTTGTCATCATCAGTTGAACCAAAAATCGAAGTTAATGATGTAATCTTGCTTCCAACCTCTATAAATTGTTATGATTAAATACCTTCTTAATTCCTTCTATATCTCGAGTGATAAAATTAACAAAACATGTTTTACATTTTTCGAATTAATACTTTGAGTATATTAATTATTTGTAGTATAAAAGTAATCATTATTTTTATTGTATACTTATAAAATTTAAAATTAATATAAAGCAGTTGACTTAAATATAATTTAAATCTCTTATATTACTTAAGTTGTATCTTTAAAATATCTAATTATCTTAATTTTAAATATTATTTATTACTTTAATTATATTAATGAGTAGATTTTATTTTTCTCGTTAAATAAATTATAATTAGTAATAATGACTAAAATAGAATTATTAGAAAATACAGATATTTAATATAAAATAATTAAATGTTGACAGAATCGTAATGGCAGCACAAAAAGATATCTATATTATTTTATTTCTGATAAAAGAATATTATAATTGTATTTCATTTTTATTATAATATTATTAAGTATTATATATTTAAAAATATATTTCATTCTTATAATATTATTCTATTATTTTATTTGTTATAATAACTGGTTAACAATTATATATCTACCTTACATTTAACATATCCAATCTGATCAATTTATAATTGAATTTGTTTAAATTCTAATTAAATTAGATATTAAAACTAATTATTCTTATCTTGTAGAAATAAGTATCTAAATTAGCGTAACTTCATTTACACACTTTTAGAGATTCCATTAAATTTTTTTATAAAATTAATTTATCAAATTTGATATCTTTTAACAAAATATTTAAGAATTCGAAACAAGTTATTTATTTAAATAAAAAATTTGACCCATTCAATTTGATTTTAACATTGTTAATTACCTCCATAAGATTGCAGATTGCTAACACAACAATATCGTAGATATCCTCTAATCTTATATAAAGTTTGAGAGCAACTAAAGTTTAAAAAAATAAATGTTATAATTTTTTTAATATTTTATCTGTTTAAAAATTTATTTTATTAAAACTTAATGTCTTACCACTGGAATTTTTTTTTAGTCAAAATATACTAGCAAAAGTCAGTATATAAATGCAATAAATATTATTTGTAATATATAACTCATCACATAATTAAAATTTGAAATAAATAAATATTTTTGAACATGTAAATTAATATATTTTAGATTTGTGATAAATAGTTTATATTACCATACCAAGTTTTTCATTACTGACAAATTAAAAATATAAAACTGAATTAATAAATGAAAACTAAAATGTTAGATTAAAAATATATAAGATGTGAATTTTAAAATTTATTATAAAAAATTCTTAAAACATTCTGTAATTGAAGACTATTTCAACAAACGCTTTCATCCAAAATAGTTACTCTAATTATGGATAAAAAAGTCTTTTGAAAAAGCTGGATCAGTCATACTTTAACTTTCAATCTTTTAGCCTGTTAATGTTGAATCATACAAAATAATTGGGTGGAAGCTTTTGAAATTTAGACATGCAATTACACTAGAAATTTCTGCTCGCGAGCTACCAAAAACACCAAGACCTCTTGTCAAGTAAACGCGTCCAAGCCACAGTTTAGTGTATATTCACTGTTTTCTATGAGTTTACTGTTTTCTATCCACTTTGCATTTATATTATTGTGAATTTAGGTCTTCTCTTCATCCTAATTGATTTCAAATGTTAAATCTTTTTAAATATTTTAATATAATTAAAATTAAACCCTTTTTCATAAGGCTCTGCAAGAACTATAATAATTTTTTTCTTCGAAATTATATATTTGGTTAAATAAGTCATAAACTTATTACAGTACATTAAAAAAATTATTAAATAAAAATTATTTTTAAAATTAAGATAATTAAGTAATATATTAATTAAGTTAAATATTATTTTATAAACTAAAAAGTTATTAGTATTTAAATAACTTTTTATTATTAACAAAAAATTATAAATTAGTAGTTACCAAGATTTTAAGTACTAATTATTCTAGATTCTAAATTAATCACTAACTTATAATATAAATTAAATATTAATTTAAAATCTAAAACAAATAATGGTTAAAATATTAGTAATTAATATTAAATATCTATTTAAAAATAACTTATATTAATAATAAAAAATATTTTAGATATTAATACTTTTTAATCTATAAGATGGTATTTAACTTGAACAATATAATAATTTTATTTTAAATTAGTTGTTATTTAATAATAAATAAACGTATGATTATTTTCTAGATCTTAATATGTACAATGGTTATAATTAAGATCACATAGTTACAGAAAATAATAATTATACTTAAGTTTTAAATGTTCGTTAAAAATAAAATTTATAAATATTTTGCTTTTTTTTTTATAAATATTTTGCTTAATGTTTTTCGAAGATAAGTTTAATAAGTACGAAAGCATTTGGAGACTAAATATTATTGATTAATGTTTCTTAACCTTTGTAAAAGTTTTAAGATATAATACTTTTAAAATAAAGTTTGATATTGATCTTTTGAAGACAGATAATCATGCAAAGAATATTTTAGAAAAAGAATCCCCTATCTAATTACACAACTGACTTCAAATTGTAACTAATCTAAAACATACGTAGCTAATATAAAAAATACGGTAAAATAGAAATGGTTTACTTTTTCTTTTCTTAATTAAAAATGCTTCAATTTCAAAATTATTTAAAATAATTTAAAAATAATTATGAGATAAATATAAAAGAATAGTTAATAGTTTTTTTTTCTCTACTTTTATTTTATTTTAAATTTTGTTTCACTATTTTTAGAAGTTTCAATTTAGTCTTACATTTAAAAAAAAATCCTTATATTTCTTTGGGTCAATCTCATTTACTTGTCTAACATAAAAGTGCAACATGATACCTAACCTGTTGTTTGGATTCAATCGCTTAACAATTCAATAAAATAATATTTTAATTATATTTTTTATTTTTTATCATATATATTGTTATAATGAATTGTGAAGTGAATATTTTTCTTGTTTGATAGTTTAAAAGTATTTTTTTATAACATAAAACTCTTGTATTTCTTAGGGTAAATCTTATTTTGCTGATAAAAAATCAACAGTCTAATATTGATATTTGTGATATTCATTTGTTTACAATAATGACTAAAATATCACGATGATGTCTACGTTCTTTGAAAAGACTATCATGAAGCAATAAATATAACCGGGTAACAATTGAATATATATGTATGATTAGTTATCCATTTTTGAAAATTATCCTTAACTTCATAATCTATTTCATAATCTATGTACTATTTTTTTTTAAATGTTCCTAAATTTTGTTATTTTATTAGGAACATGCACTACTAAAAAATTATTGAAAAGTGACCGAAAAATGTTGTTACTATTAGTGACCGAAAATTTGTCACAAAATATCGATCAGAGTAACAAAATCAGTCACAAATTCAGTTACAAAAAAATCAGTCATAGTTTTGATAATTAAATCAATGACAAAATCGGTAACAGAAATATAGTTAGACAAATGGTGACTAAATTAGTCACAAATTCGACCATAGAAATCAATCACAAATTTGGTCACAAATCCGGTCACTAATGTCTTGTCCGGAATTTATATTTTATTTGCATTCACTCACTCATTATCAAAATGTAGTGTGTAGAATTAGTTTTCATTGTTTAAATGTCTACAATTTTTATTTTGTTATTCATAATTGACATTGAGTGCATTGTTAATTGCTCTGAAGTAATGAAAACAGTGAGAGATAAAATGACTTTTAGTGACCACCAAATTCAATCGCTAAAAGCACTACAATCGGTCACTAAACATATTCGAAACCGAAATGGTCACCAAATAAAGATAGAAGTGAAAACCCTAGTCACAAAGCATTTAACGACTGAATTATATATTGGTTGCTATTCCGTCGCAGAAAGTTTGGTCCCCAAAATTCAGGGACCGAATTAGTGACCAACTTTTGATGAAAAATCGGTGGCTAAATAAGTGGATGAAATAAAAGGTGATAGCGACCACTGTAAGGACCTATAAATTATTTGGAATAGAAGTGATAGATTTTAAATAATTTCTGGGTATGTTATTATTTAAAATAAAAAGGGCATAAAAAAATAGAAAATACCATAGTGGTCAGACCTCGGACGTCGCCCAAGGTCTGGGGTCAGCTGGTAGAGTCATGTGTCTATGTGTTACGAGTCAGTGGAAAGTCTGACATGTGAACCATGAGTATCAAATGTATTGAATAGACACTTGACGAGTTTGTGGAATATGGGGTTATTGATGGTTGAAATTGATATAGATTATGAATGGTGTGAAGATTTATGCTTTCTATTGATATAAAGTTTCATATTTAAAGTTTTAAAAAAATATCTAGCTTACCCTTTGTTTTGTATCGTGGTTGTTTTTCTTAAACCTGTGATGATCGTGTATATTTGCACAGGAGCAGATGAGGTTGCAGGTGGTAGAGCTCCTCAGTGAGCATTTCTGGAGGAGGAGATCGCCGATTTTTGAATGCTGTTGTTTTGTTTTATTTTGAAAACTCCTGTATGGAGATGTATTAAAGCTTCCTCGAAAAGGGATATTATTCTGAGGCACATTTGTATTAATGGATGAATTATATTATGTATATACCTATGTTAAATTTTTGATATTATTGTTTCACCTTTATTTTATTATATAAAAATGAACAATATTTTGAGGGGCGTTACATTAATGGTATCAGAGCAGTTTGTCCTTAGGATGACCTGAGGAGAGTGGGTTCATTGTGTTTGTTCTGCTATTGCAGTCTTAATCAAAGCTATAGTGAAAGGTTTTCAAATGTTTTCTGATTGAAATCTTGTTTGTGCTTTAGTAGATATAGGCTCTAAATGAAAAATTTTAGTATTAAGAGTGAAAGGATCTTGATAAAGTAGTGAGGGTGCACACTCATAACTGAATCGAGATGTTCTCAATCTTAATTCTAAAAGTTTGATGTTGAGCATATATCCACTTCTGGTGTGTTTTATCCCAATTATTAAGTGTGGTGATATTTGATTGATAGTTTTGTACCCATGACTGTTCGGTGTTATGCTTTCTATTTTGAGCATTATGATTTTGTTGATGAACTCAAATTCTAAATGACTTTGAGATGCTGACCTTTGTAAGGTCTAGATGTTACCTCCTGAATGAATTGATTTCTTATCGATCTCATTCTTATAGTTGTAGGGAATATAGAAACCAATAGTTTCGAAATCTGAAACGAAGAAAGATGGCTCGTAGACCTCCTACCCCTCCCCAACCTTCTTCGGAAATGAGCCAGATTGCCAAGGCTATTGAGATGATGGCAACTGCCATCCAACAACAGAATGCAGCAATGGCTCAGAATCATCAAGCTGCAATGCACCATTGGGAAACTGCTCGGTCGGCTGAAACAGCTTCTCACGTCGGTCAGCCTCAGGAACAGATGGGACTAACCGAGTTCATGAGGCACAACCCACCCAAGTTCAGTGGGAATGCTACCCCTGATCAAGCAGATCAGTGGGTCAGGGAGTTGTAGAAAATCTTTAGGGCGACCTCCTGCCCTGAAGAGAAGAAATTGGTGTTCGCCACCTATCTGCTATCTGGAGAAGCCGAGTTCTGGTGGATGGGAGCTCAGCAGATGATGGAAGCCAGAGCTGATGTTTTAGACTGGGGAAGTTTCCGAGAGAGGTTCCTAGAGAAATATTTTCCAGATAGTGCAAGGTTTGCGAAGGAAGCGGAATTTCTCAGGTTGGAGAAAGGGGAGATGTCCGTGAACGCTTATGCTGCTAGGTTTGAATACCTAGCCAGATTTTATACCCAAGCTACCTCTGAGGCTTGGAGGTGTAGGAAGTTTGAAGAAGGTTTAAAGCATGAGCTGAAGAAGACCATAGCACCCATGTGCATCAGGGAGTTTCATGCCTTAGTAGAGAAGGCAAAGATGGTGGAAACCTTGGAAAGGGGTAATTCTCGGGTGATCAGATCACACCCAGGGGGTTCTTCCAGTGGGAAGGCCAAGGTGCAGCACCCACAAAGCAAGCCTTATGCGAGACCTCCACCACATCGGGCAGGAGCAGTTCCGCCCCAGTTTCAGCAGCAACAAACATGGAAACCCAGATGTTTCACATGCCAAAAGATGGGGCACATTTCTAGAGATTGTCCTAGCAGAAATAGGATGACTCAACCCATTGGTTCTCAGCAGTTGAGGAATGGAGGCAGTAGACCTCAAGCAGCAGGGAGAGTGTTTGCCATGACAGGAGCAGAGGCGTCTCAGTCAGGTAACCTAGTGCAAGGTATTTGTTTTATAGCTGGTAGAGGTGTAAAAGCCTTGTTTGATTCTGGAGCGACACACTCCTTTGTGTCAAGCCTGTGTGTAGCCGAGTTGGGCCTTCTAGTGAAGGAGTTACCGTTTGAACTGTTGGTCTCTACACCTGCGTCAGGACAGGTGTTGACCTCTACAGTTTGCTCTGAATGTCCAGTGATAGTAAAGGGACGCAGGTTCAAAGTAAACTTGATCTGCCTACCTCTTCAGGACCTGGATGTTATCCTGGGAATGGATTGGCTATCTGCCAATCACGTTCTCATAGACTGCGGTAGTCAGAAAATAGCGTTTCCAGACCTCCAAGAGTCAGATGTGATATTTGCTCAGCATGGGTGGTCGGAGTTGGAAAAAGGGGCGAGGTGCTTCGTGATCCTAGCTCGATTGGAAGTGAAGAATGAAGAGGACGTAAATAGGATACATGTGGTGAAGGATTTCATGGATGTATTTCCAGAAGAAATACCTGGATTACCTCCTAAGAGAGAAGTGGAATTCTCTATTGATTTGGTACCTGGAGCTGGACCAGTGTCAATGGCACCTTACAGGATGGCTCCAGCCGAGTTGGTAGAATTAAAGAAGCAAGTGGAAGAGTTGTTGGAGAAACAATTCATCAGACCCAGTGTATCTCCATGGGGGGCTCCAGTGCTTCTAGTTAAGAAAAAGGATGGAGGGTCTCGGCTGTGTATAGATTACAGGCAGTTGAACAAGTTGACCATCAAGAACAAGTATCCTCTACCTAGAATTGATGATTTGATGGATCAATTACATGGGGCCTCGGTGTTCTCAAAGATTGATCTAAGATCGGGGTACCACCAAATTTTGGTAAAAGCTGAAGATGTTCAAAAGACAGCATTTAGGTCTCGTTATGGGCACTATGAGTATGTGGTGATGCCGTTTGGAGTAACAAATGCTCCAGCTCTGTTCATGGATTTCATGAATAGAATTTTTCGTCCTTTCTTGGATAAGTTTGTGGTAGTCTTCATAGACGACATACTCATTTATTCAAGGACCGAGGAAGAACATGAAGAACATCTGAAGGCAGTATTGGAGATTCTGAGGGAGAAGCAATTATATGCCAAGTTCTCTAAGTGTGAGTTCTGGTTGAAGGAAGTCAACTTCTTAGGACATGTAATATCTGCCCAGGGGATCTCGGTGGATCCAGCCAAAGTGGAGGCAGTGCTTCAGTGGGAACGTCCTAAGACAGTTATTGAGATAAGGAGTTTTGTGGGTTTAGCAGGCTACTATCGGAGGTTCATTGAAGATTTTTCCAAGGTAGTAGCTCCTTTGATTCAGTTAACTCGCAAAGATCAACCTTTTGCTTGGATTGAAAAGTGTGAGCAGAGTTTCATGGGGCTGAAGAAGAGGTTGACTAGCGCTCCAGTGTTAGTGATCCCGGATGTGGGAAATCCTTTTGATGTTTACTGTGATGCTTCACATCAAGGTTTGGGGTGTGTGTTGATGCAAGAGAAAAGAGTGGTTGCATATGCTTCAAGGCAACTTAAAGTTCACGAGAGGAACTATCCTACCCACGACTTAGAGTTGGCGGCTGTGGTGTTTGCCTTGAAGATTTAGTGGCATTAGAGAATGCTGGTTTAGATGAAAAATCTGGGGTGTGTCTCCAAGGCTGCTGAAGGTCCAGTACGATGATTTACTTGATAAAGAGGGACCACAGAAACTAGAGGAATGGGTCCCTTCATCTAGAGGGGCAGCTACTGATTAATTGGGTATGCGATGTTCAGGCCGCTTAACAGTCAAGCCATGCTCTCCTGAACACCATTCAGGTCGCACTCTTGAGTTTGAATCAGCAGTGGATGCCTGGTGGTGTGATGGATGGTGCGAAGGTGTTGTAACTGCAGCTAATGTCAGTGGTAAATGGATCTTCGTCAGATTGCTCTGCCTTAGGAAGTGAATCATCATCCATCCCCAAAGTTGAAGTTGCTAAGAAGGTTGAGCAAGAATCGTTTGGTTTGGAAACCCCTGTGGATCTGGAAAATATGAAGGGAATAACTTTGAGGGAGCCACTCTATGTCGTTCATGAGGACAAGGGTAACAACTCTGGTGGTGGCTGTGATGATGAAGCTGACAAGGTTGTGAAGACACTTCTGGCCTTAAATGAACACAAGGATAATAATTCTTGTAGAGGCAGTGATGATGTTGACAATGAGGAGAAAACCTTTGGAGTTTGTAGTTGGAGATCATGTATTTATGAAAGTGACACCGACCAAGGGTGTAGGACGAGCTATCAGATCAAAGGAGCTGTCTCCTAAGTTCGTCAGGCCATATCAGATCTTAAGGAGGATCGGTCCAGTGGCTTATGAAATCGCCCTACCTCCCCAATTAGCGAATCTGCATGATGTCTTTCATGTATCACAGCTGAGGAAGTACAGGGCAGACCCTAGTCACGTGCTGGAAGTGGACGATGTGCAGATCAAGGATGACTTGTCTTTTGAAGCAAAACCAGTAAGGATTGACGCTCGGCAGAGTAAACAGCTCAGGGGCAAGACCATCAACATGGTGAAAGTAATGTGGGATGACAGGTCGGGTGATTCAACTTGGGAATTAGAAGAAACCATGAGAGAAGCCTATCCCTACCTCTTTTCCTAGTGGTTCAATTTTCGAGGACGAAAATTTTTCTTGTTGGGGAGAATGTAAGGACCTATAAATTATTTGGAATAGAAGTGATAGATTTTAAATAATTTCTGGGTATGTTATTATTTAAAATAAAAAGGGCATACAAAAATAGAAAATACCATAGTGGTCAGACCTCGGACGTCGCCCAAGGTCTGGGGTCAGCTGGTAGAGGTCGGTCGGTTGACCAGTGTACTAACCAAGTAGTCAGGTGCGATGACTTCATCGTGAGGTAATCACGTGGGCATGCTTGAAGAGGGGGAGGCACGTGAATCAAGAAGGGTAAGAGAAAGGAAGGTGTAGCTTAGAAGTCAAGGAGATCGCCATTTTTGAAGAAGGCGGCGACCTCCGACTTCCCCCGTATGAAATCGCCAATCGCCTATGGTGTACATGATCGCCGAAAAGAGCACATCGCCGTGTATTCGAGAAGACTTGGTAAGCACTTAGTATGTGGTCTAAATACAGAAGATGAGTGATATAGAACATAGGTGGCCTGTCTGCCACCATGAGTAGTGTGAACTGTGATAACACAGACTTAGAGGAATGGGAGGATGAACCTTCAGCAAGGTGTGACGATGTGACGTCGGTGACCAGAGTGGGGCGATGTGTCCTCGTCACACACAAGGGCGATAAGAGATCGCCAACAAGATGAGATGAACATCGGTCATCAACCAGGATGGTAGACACATCGATTGTCTGCCAGGGTGAGACATCGGTTGTCTGCCAGGGTGAGACATCGGTGGTCTGCCAGGGTGAGACATCGGTTGTCTGCCAGGGTGAGACATCGGTTGTCTGGCAGGGTGAGACATCGATGGTCTGCTAGGGTGAGACATCGGTTGTCTGCCAGGGTGAGACATCGGTTGTCTACCAGGGTGAGACATCGGTTGTCTGCCAGGGTGAGGAATCGGTCGTCCGTCAGGAAGAGGAATCGGTCATCGCCGGTATGAGAGGCATAGTCATCGCGCGAGCAGTCATCGGTGGAAGGTTATCGCGCGATGTCGTGTTTCACACAGATAAGGTGGGACCCAGGCTCCCAGCATGAGAACGTCCTGCATGCGCGACACATAGACAAAAAGGGTGTTTCAGAATAGTTAGCATCAGAGAGTTGGTATGCGCAGAAACCCACGTGGTCATACTGTTCAAGGAAGTGTGCACGCAAGGTTGCTCAGAGAGTGGGTAATGGCAGTGAAGGCTAAAGAGCCGTTCGACCTTAAGAGTTGAGGGAATCAGCTCATTTAGTTCCCCTTTCTCCTTTCTCATCCACTCGAAGACGCAACTATCCTCACGTATCAGTGCTACGATCGGCGACTGCCATTGTCCTTCTGGGAAGTCTCTGCAAGTTCTCCCGTCAGGACGCTAGAATAGAGTTAGGACATCTTTAAGCTTCGGTGGGTTTTGGAGCTCTTAGTGATTTTGCGCAAGTTCAGGTAAGGGAAGCTAGCATTTTCGTTTATAAAATCTTTAGGCGAGTAGGTTCTGAAGTGAGGGCGACGTGGTCGCCGGCTTCATATTCTATTTCACGATGCTCTGTTTTTATGTGTGGGGCGACGTGATCGCCGGTTTTAATGCAAATTTAGAAATCCCCTGTTTTAGTGTCGTTTTGAAATTGTTTGAGATTGAAAGGTGAAATGCATATGATATTCGAAAATCTGAACTTTGGTATGATTGTTTTTGTGATTGGGATTGTTTAAGAAAAGATTCAAAATATTATATGATGGAATTGTGCTTTTACGTGTGGTATGATGTACTGGATGAATGTGAAAGAGTGATCAAAGCATAGTATTTTCAGGTTAGAAAATACCGTGTGGAGATTTTATGAGGGTGTATTGATCTGTGAGTATCCTGTGAATGAGGCGATCCTGACTTTGCTGATATGATGGAATCACATAGATGAAGTCATTCAGTTGGTGAGAGTCGAAGGAGGTCCATATGTATGGGTAAGTCGTTTGAAAGATAACTGACTTGACCTGTTATATGGATTAACCCTGTCATACTGAGAGAGTGATGATATTGAGATTGAGATCGAGATTATGTTTATGCGCATAGCTGTGGGAACTTTACAGCAATGTAGTATGACGGGTGCAGGTCTCTGGATGCTAAGTTCAACGTACGAGTCTTCCGGAAGTAGAGTCATGTGTCTATGTGTTACCAGTCAGTGGAAAGTCTGACATGTGAACCATGAGTATCGAATGTATTGAATAGACACTTGACGAGTTTGTGGAATATGGGGTTATTGATGGTTGAAATTGATATAGATTATGAATGGTGTGAAGATTTATGCTTTCTATTGATATAAAGTTTCATATTTAAAGTTTTAAAAAAATATCTAGCTTACCCTTTGTTTTGTATCGTGGTTGTTTTTCTTAAACCTGTGATGATCATGTATATTTGCACGGGAGCAGATGAGGTTGCAGGTGGTAGAGCTCCTCAGTGAGCATTTCTGGAGGAGGAGATCGCCGATTTTTGAATGCTGTTGTTTTGTTTTATTTTGAAAACTCCTGTATGGAGATGTATTAAAACTTCCTCGAAAAGGGATATTATTCTAAGGCACATTTGTATTAATGGATGAATTATATTATGTATATACCTATGTTAAATTTTTGATATTATTGTTTCACCTTTATTTTATTATATAAAAATGAACAATATTTTGAGGGGCGTTACAACCATCATTCGGTCACTAATGGATTAAAATAATTAATTAAAAAAAATTGTGGTGGCTAATTCGGTGACTAAATGGAGACCTATGATGACGAAATCGATTTTCGTGGCTAAATATTTTATTTAATTATAACGACCGATTCTATTTTGGTCGGTAAATAACAACTTTGTAGATATAGCCACCAAATCAGTTTCGGTGTCCATTTTTATATGTATTATTAATACCTATTTAAAATGGTATTTTGATTTGTTTATAAAAAATTTCAAAACTGCTTATAGATACTCAAAATCAAGCTAAATAGGAATGAACTTCAATACATAGTTTAAGAAAAAGTTGTACACAAATTAAAAATAAACCATATTACATAACGAAAATTATTGAAAACAAGTTAAAAAAGTCAAATCTATTATAGTTGGATCTAAAGAGTCTGATATGGGATTATTCATTTGAATGTGTTGTATGATGAGTTGTATCTCACTACCAGAAAAATTGAAATTACATACAGATTTTTCCGTATGTAAATAATAGACAAAACATAATCTGCAACAGGTGGGAATCGAAGCCAGGTTTCTTCAGTAACAAAAGAAACCTTAACCACTACACTAGAAAAATTCTTTTACAATATTATGATTTTTATTATAATTATTATTATTTTTAAGATTCTTATTAATATTATTATTGTTAATAATATTAATAATATTATGAATATTAATAATATATGTAACATCCCGCCAAATTCTTTTCATATTTATATAATGAAATAAAGGTAAAACAATAATATCGAAGTGAACATATGTATATATATATATATATATATATATGTATGTATAATGAAATTTCTCCTCACAGGGAGTTTAATACATATCCAGTCAGTTTTCCAAACTTAAACAAAACACAGCAAAATAGAAAAATAGGCGATCTCCTAACAGAAAACAGAAAACGGGCGATCTCCTATCAGAAACAGCAAACAGGCGATCGCCTAACAGAAACAGAAACAGGCGATCTCCTTCCGGCGACCACTCACAGAGGAGCTCTACTACTTGCAACCTCGTCTGCTCCCGTGAAAATATACACGATCATCACAGGTTTAAGAAAAACAACCACGATACAAGATAAAAGGGTAAGCTAGATATTTTTAAAAACTTTAAATATGAAACTTTATATCAATAGAAAACATAAATCTTCACACCATTCATAATCTATATCAATTTCAACCATCAACATCCCCATATTCCACAAACTCGTCAAGTGTCTATTCACTACATTCAATATTCATGGTTCACACGTCAGACTTTCCACTGACTCATAACATATAGACACATGACTCTACTTCCGGAAGACTCGTGCGTTGACTCAGACTCAGAGATCTGCACCCGTCATACCACACCACTGTGAAATCCACACAGGGTCGCTGTGAAATCCACACAGCCATGCACATACATAATCTCAATATCATCACTCTCCCGGTATGACAGGGTTAATTCATATAACAGGTCAAGTTAGTTATCTTTCAAAAAACTTACCCATACATATGAACCTCCTTCGACTCTCCACAACTGAATAACTTCATCTATGTGATTCCATTATATCAGCAGAGTCAGGATATCTCCTTCTAGACAAGTCCCTAGTCAATGCACATTACACACGATCTTATACGGTATTTTCTTTCCTGAAAATACTATGCCTTGATCCCACATTCACGACATTCAATGCATCATACAACACGTAAAAGCACCATTCCATCATATAATATTTTGAATCTTTTCTTAAACAATCCCAATCACAGAAACAAACATTCCAAGGTTCAGATTTTCGAATATCACATGCATCTCACATTTCAATCTCAAACAGTTTCAAACGACACTAAAACAGGGGAGTTTGAAATCAACATTAAAACCGGCGATCACGTCGCCCCACACATAAAAACAGAGCATTGTGAAAAGGAATATGAAAACCGGCGACCACGTCGCCCTCACTTCAGAACCTACTCGCCTAACGTTTTTATAAACGAAAATGCTAGCTTCCCTTACCTGGACTAGCGCAAAACACCAAGAGCTCCAAAATCCACCGAAGCTTAAAGATGCCTTAACTCTGTTTTAGCGTCCGGTTTGGAGAACTTGCAGAGAACCTCCCAGGTGCTCTATGGCAGTCGCCGGTAGCCAAGCTGGGACGTGAGAAGGTCTGAATCGCAGAGTGAAAGAGAGGAAGGAGAAAGGATGAAGACTAAACTCACTCTATCTCTCGCTACTCCAACAGTGTTCGAACTCCAACTAAAGAGGAGGTGTGTTCTGAGACTAAGAAACGTAGACCCGCCATGCAGCTGCCATTACCCACTCAGTGGGAAGCTTGCGTGCACGTTTCCTCTGACAGAACTGTCACGTGATGCCTCTGCGCGTACCAACTTTGGGTTACTTGCCTTACCAACTCTCTGGCGTCAACTGTTCTGAGTCACTCCTAATGTCTACGTGTCGCGCATGCAGAACGTTCATGCTGGGAGCCTGGGTCCCACCTTATCTGTGTGAAACACGACATCGCGCGATAACCTTCCACCGATGACCGCTCGCGTGATGACTATCCACCGATGTCTCATCCTGGCGGACGACCGATGTCTCTCCCTGGGAGACGACCGATGTCTCGCCCTGGCGATGCCCGCATGCCTCGCGCCCTGGCGATGTCCGCATGCCTCGCGCCCTAGCGATGCCCGCATGCCTCGCACCCTGGCGATGTCCGCATGTCTTGCGCCCTGGCGATGTCCGCATGTCTCGCGCCCTTGCATGCAACACTAAGGACGATTTCTTATGCTCAAGCATAGAGCTTCGCATGCACAGCGTATCTAAGGCTTAACCCACACCTTGATACGAGTGGTTTTTGAAACCCACTATGGTTGATCCAGTATCCTGACCACATACTGAGTGCACTTTCGGCGATCATGTGCACCATAGGCGAATGGCGATCATGTACACTACAGGCGATTAGCGTTCATGTGTAGTCTAGGCGACAGGCGATTATGTACTAACCAGGCGATCTCATAGTCTTCTAAGGTACACTTTCCTTCCTTTTTATTTTAAATAAAAACATACTTAGAATTCATTTAAAATATATTCCTTTTATTCCAATTTAATTTTACAGGTCCTTACATTCTCCCCAACAAGAAAAATTTTCGTCCTCGAAAATTGAATTACAAGGAAAAGAGGTATGGATAGGCTTCTCTCATGGGTTCTTCTAACTCCCAAGTTGAATCACCCGATCTCTCATCCCACACCACTTTCACCATGTTGATGGTCTTGCCTCTGAGCTGTTTACTTTGCCGATCGTCAATCCTGACTGGTTTCGCTTCAAAGGACAAGTCATCCTTGATCTGCACATCGTCCACTTCCAGCACATGACTAGGGTCTGCCATGTACTTCCTCAGCTGTGATACGTGAAAGACATTATGCAGATTCGCTAAATGGGGAGGTAGGGCGATCTCATAAGCCATTGGACCAATCCTCCTTAAGATCTGATATGGTCCCACGAACTTAGGGGACAACTTCTTTGATCTGATCGCCCGTCCTACACCCTTGGTTGGTGTCACTCTCATGAACACATGGTCTCCAGCAGCAAACTGCAAAGGTTTTCTCCTCTGATCTGCATAGGATTTCTGCCTACTTTGAGATGCTCTCATTCTGTCTTTTATCTGTTGCACCTTCTCGGTCGTCTACTGAATCAACTCTGGTCCAACCAATACTGTTTCGCCCTCCTGGTACCAGCACAATGGAGTTCTGCATTTCCTTCCATACAAGGCTTCGTATGGTGCTATCCCTATGCTGGCGTGATAACTGTTATTATAGGTAAACTCCACCAGTGGTAACATCTCATCCCAGCCTCCCAATTGGTCCAAAACACACGTCCTCAACAGATCTTCCAAGGACTGAATTGTTCTCTCAGACTGCCCATCTGTTTGAGGATGATATGCAGAGCTCATCCTCAACTTAGTTCCCAAAGAATCTTGGAGAGTCTGCCAAAACCGTGAGGTGAACTTGGGATCTCTATCTGAAACAATGCTGGAAGGCACTCCATGCAACCTCACTATTTCTTTGATGTACAACTGTGCCAACTTGGCCATAGGCATCCTCATATTCACTGGAAGAAAGTGGGCACTCTTTGTCAGCCGATCTACTATGACCCAGATTGCGACATGGCCCCTTACCGATCTAGGTAAATGGGTAACAAAATCCATTGCAATGCTGTCCCATTTCCACTCAGGGATATCCAGTTGCTGTAACAACCCGCCAGGTCTTTGATGCTCTATCTTCGCCTTCTGACATGTTAAGCAGGTTGTAACATACTGGGCGATGTCTTTCTTCATGCCCGACCACCAAAATGACTCCTTCATGTCATGGTACATCTTGTTCATGCCTGGATGTAGGCTAAGGCGACTCTTGTGACCTTCCTCTAGGATCATCTTCTTCAACTCTTCATTTGCAGGTATGCAAATTCTGCCATTAAATCTCAAGATCCCATCATCGCCCATCACAAAGTCTTTAGCCTGGTCGGTCCCTAGTGACTCCACAGTACGCTTCAGACTAGGGTCCTCCAACTGCTTATCCTTTATCACTCCAAGGAAGTCATTAGTTATAGCCAGCTTACTACAACTAATGTGATTTACATGAAATTCTACCCCAAGGTTTAAGTCTCTGAATTGCTCGATCAGTTTCTGCTCTTCCATCATCATGGTGGCTACTTGTATTGATTTTCTACTCAAAGCATCTGCCACTACATTGGCCTTCCCTGGATGGTACATGAGTTGAAAATCATAGTCCTTTAGAAACTCCATCCACCTTCTTTGTCTCATGTTTAGTTCCTTCTGATCAAACAGGTATTTCAGGCTCTTATGGTCACTGAACACCTGGAACCGAGCTCCATATAAATAGTGCCTCCAAATCTTCAAGGCAAACACCACAGCCGCCAACTCCAAATCATGAGTAGGATAGTTTCTCTCATGAACCTTGAGTTGCCTTGAAGCATATGCAACCACTCTTTTCTCTTGCATCAAAACACATCCCAAACCCTGATGTGAAGCATCACAGTAGACATCAAAAGGTCTTCCTACATTTGGGATCACCAGCACTGGAGCACTAGTCAACCTTTCCTTTAGTTCCATGAAGCTCTGCTCACATCGGTCGGTCCAAGCAAAAGGTTGATCCTTGCGGGTCAACTGTGTTAAAGGAGCCACTACCTTGGAAAAGTCCTCAATGAACCTCCGATAGTAGCCTGCTAAGCCCACAAAACTCCTTATCTCAGTAACTGTCTTAGGACGTTCCCACTGAAGCACTGCCTCCACTTTGGCTGGATCCACCGAGATCCCCTGGGCAGATATTACATGTCCTAAGAAGTTGACTTCTTTCAACCAAAACTCACACTTAGAGAACTTGGCATATAATTGCTTCTCCCTCAGGATCTTCAATACTGTCTTTAGATGTTCTTCATGTTCTTCCTCGGTCCTTGAATAAATGAGTATGTCGTCTATGAAGACTACCACAAACTTATCCAAGAAAGGGCGAAAAATTCTATTCATGAAATCCATGAACAGAGCTGGAGCATTTGTTACTCCAAACGGCATCACCACATACTCATAGTGCCCATAACGAGACCTAAATGCTGTCTTTTGAACATCTTCAGCTTTTACCAAAATTTGGTGGTACCCCGATCTTAGATCAATCTTTGAGAACACCGAGGCCCCATGTAATTGATCCATCAAATCATCAATTCTAGGTAGAGGATACTTGTTCTTGATGGTCAACTTGTTCAACTGTCTGTAATCTATACACAGCCGAGACCCTCCATCCTTTTTCTTGATTAGAAGCACTGGAGCCCCCCATGGAGATACACTGGGTCTGATGAATTGTTTTTCCAACAACTCTTCCACTTGCTTCTTTAGTTCTACCAACTCGACTAGAGCCATCCTGTAAGGTGCCATTGACACTGGTCCAGCTCCAGGTACCAAATCAATAGAGAATTCCACTTCTCTCTTAGGAGGTAATCCAGGTATTTCTTCTGGAAATACATCCATGAAATCTTTCACCACATGTATCCTGCTTACGTCCTCTTCATTCTTCACTTCCAACCGAGCTAGGATCACGAAGCACCTCGCCCCTTTTTCCAACTCCGACCACCCATGCTGAGCAGATATCACATCTGACTCTTGGAGGTCTGGAAACGCTATTTTCTGACTACCGCAGTCTATGAGAACGTGATTGGCAGATAGCCAATCCATTCCCAGGATAACATCCAGGTCCTAAAGAGGTCGGCAGATCAAGTTTACTTTGAACCTGCGTCCCTCTACTATCACTGGACATTCAGGGCAAACTGTAGAGGTCAACACCTGTCCTGACGCAGGTGTAGAGACCAACAGTTCAAACGGTAACTCCTTCACTAGAAGGCCCAACTCGGCTACACACAGGCTTGACACAAAGGAGTGTGTCGCTCCATAATCAAACAAGGCTTTTACACCTCTACCAGCTATAAAACAAACACCTTGCACTAGGTTACCTGACTGAGACGCCTCTGCTCCTGTCATGGCAAACACTCTCCCTGTTGCCTGAGGTCTGCTGCCTTCATTCCTCAACTGCTGAGAACCACTGGGTTGAGTCGCCCCATTCCTGTTAGGGCACTCTCTAGCAACATGCCCCGTCTTTTGGCAGGTGTAACACCTTCTCTCTGAATTTCTCTTGAAGCACACATTGGATGTGTGTGGTCCACCACAATGGAAACATTTGGGTTTCCAAGGTTGTTGCTGCTGCAACTGGGGTGACGCTGTTCCTGCCCGATGTGGTGGAGGTCTCGCATAGGGCTTGCTTTGTGGGTGCTGCACCTTGGCCTTCCCACTGGAAGAACCCCCTGGGTGTGACCTGATCACCCGGGAATCACCCTTTTCCAGAGTCTCCACCATCTTCGCCTTCTCTACTAAGGCGTGAAATTCCCTGATGCACATAGGGGCTATGGTCCTCTTCAGCCCATGCTTCAGTCCCTCTTCAAACTTCCTACACCTCCAAGCCTTAGAGGTCGCCTGGGTATAGAATCGGGCGAGGTACTCAAACCGAGCAGCATAAGCATTCACTGACATCTCCCCCTGCTCCAATCTGAGGAATTCTGCTTCCCTCGCAAATCTTGCACTATCTGGGAAGTATTTTTCCAGAAATCTCACCCTGAAGCTCTCCCAGTCTAACACTTCAGCTCTGGCTTCCATCATCTACTGAACTCCCATCCACTAGAACTCTGCTTCTCCAGATAGCAGATAGGTGGCGAACACCAATTTCTTCTCTTCAGGGCAGGAGGTCGCCCTAAAGATTTTCTCCAACTCCCTGACCCACTGATCTGCTTGATCAGGGGTAGCATTCCCACTGAACTTGGGTGGGTTGTGCCTCATGAACTCGGTCAGTCCCATCTGTTCCTGAGGCTGACTGACGTGGGAATTTGTTTCAGCCGACCGAGCAGTTTCCCAATGGTGCATTGCAGCTTGATGATTCCGAGCCATTGCTGCATTCTGTTGTTGGATGGCAGTTGGCATCATCTCAATAGCCTTGGCAATCTGGCTCATTTCCGAAGAAGGTTGGGGAGGGGTAGGAGGTCTACGTGCCATCTTTCTTCGTTTCAGATTTTGAAACTATTGGTTTCTATATTCCCTACAACTACAAGAATGAGATCGATAAGAAATCAATTCATTCAGGAGGTAACCTCTAGACCTTACAAAGGTCAGCATCTCAAAGTCATTAAGAATTTGAGTTCATCAACAGAATCATAATGCTAAAAAATAGAAAGCATAACACTGAACAGTCATGGGTACAAACTACCAGTCAAATATCACCACACTTAATAATTGGGATAAAACACACCAGAAGTGGATATATGCTCAACATCAAACTTTTAGAATTAAGATTGAGAACATCTCGATTCAGTTATGAGTGTGCACCCTCACTACTTTATCAAGATCCTTTCACTCTTAATACTAAAATTTTTCATTTAGAGCCTATATCTACTAAAGCACAGACAAGATTTCAATCAGAAAACATTTGAAAACCTTTCACTATAGCTTTGATTAAGACTCAAATAGCAGAAGAAACACAATGAACCCACTCTCCTTAGGTCATCCTAAGGACGAACTGCTCTGATACCATTAATGTAACATCCCGCCAAATTCTTTTCATATTTATATAATGAAATAAAGGTAAAACAATAATATCGAAGTGAACATATGTATATATATATGTATAATGAAATTTCTCCTCACAGGGAGTTTAATACATATCCAGTCAGTTTTCCAAACTTAAACAAAATACAGCAAAATAGAAAAACAGGCGATCTCCTAACAGAAAACAGAAAATGGGCGATCTCCTATCAGAAACAGAAAACAGGCGATCGCCTAACAGAAACAGAAACAGGTGATCTCCTTCTGGCGACCACTTACAGAGGAGATCTACTACCTGCAACCTCGTTTGCTCCCGTGCAAATATACACGATCATCACAGGTTTAAGAAAAACAACCACGATACAAGATAAAAGGGTAAGCTAGATATTTTTAAAAACTTTAAATATGAAACTTTATATCAATAGAAAACATAAATCTTCACACCATTCATAATCTACATCAATTTCAACCATCAACATCCCCATATTCCACAAACTCGTCAAGTGTCTATTCACTACATTCAATATTCATGGTTCACACGTCAGACTTTCCACTGACTCATAACATATAAACACATGACTCTACTTCCGGAAGACTCGTGCGTTGACTCAGACTCAGAGATCTGCACCCGGCATACCACACCACTGTGAAATCCACACAGGGTCGCTGTGAAATCCACACAGCCATGCGCATACATAATCTCAATATCATCACTCTCCCGGTATGACAGGGTTAATTCATATAACAGGTCAAGTCAGTTATCTTTCAAACAACTTACCCATACATATGAACCTCCTTCGACTCTCCACAACTGAATAACTTCATCTATGTGATTCCATTATATCAGCAGAGTCAGGATATCTCCTTCTAGACAAGTCCCTAGTCAATGCACATTACACACGATCTTACACGGTATTTTCTTTCCTGAAAATACTATGCCTTGATCCCACATTCACGACATTCAATGCATCATACAACACGTAAAAGCACCATTCCATCATATAATATTTTGAATCTTTTCTTAAACAATCCCAATCACAGAAACAAACATTCCAAGGTTCAGATTTTCGAATATCACATGCATCTCACATTTCAATCTCAAACAGTTTCAAACGACACTAAAACAGGGGAGTTTGAAATCAACATTAAAACCTGCGATCACGTCGCCCTACACATAAAAACAGAGCATTGTGAAAAGGAATATGAAAACCGGCGACCACGTCGCCCTCACTTCAGAACCTACTCGCCTAACGTTTTTATAAACGAAAATGCTAGCTTCCCTTACCTGGACTAGCGCAAAACACCAAGAGCTCCAAAACCCACCGAAGCTTAAAGATGCCTTAACTCTGTTTTAGCGTCTGGTTTGGAGAACTTGCAGAGAACCTCCCAGGTGCTCTATGGCAGTCGCCGGTAGCTAGGCTGGGACGTGAGAAGGTCTGAATTGCAGAGTGAAAGAGAGGAAGGAGAAAGGATGAAGACTAAACTCACTCTATCTCTCGCTACTCCAACAGTGTTCGAACTCCAACTAAAGAGGAGGTTTGTTCTGAGACTAAGAAACATAGACCCGCCATGCAGCTGCCATTACCCACTCAGTGGGAAGCTTGCGTGCACGTTTCCTCTGACAGAACTGTCATGTGATGCCTCTGCGCGTACCAACTTTGGGTTACTTGCCTTACCAACTCTCTGGCGTCAACTGTTCTGAATCACTCCTAATGTCTACGTGTCGCGCATTCAGAACGTTCATGCTGGGAGCCTGGGTCCCACCTTATCTGTGTGAAACACGGCATCGCGCGATAACCTTCCACCGATGACCGCTCGCGTGATGACTATCCACCGATGTCTCATCCTGGCAGACGACCGATGTCTCTCCCTGGGAGACGATCGATGTCTCGCCCTGGCGATGCCCGCATGCCTCGCGCCCTGGCGATGTCCGCATGCCTCGCGCCCTAGCGATGCCCGCATGCCTCGCGCCCTGGCGATGTCCGCATGTCTCGCGCCCTGGCGATGTCCGCATGTCTCGCGCCCTTGCATGCAACACTAAGGACGATTTCTTATGCTCAAGCATAGAGCTTCGCATGCATAGCGTATCTAAGGCTTAACCCACACCTTGATACGCGTGGTTTTTGGAACCCACTATGGTTGATCCAGTATCCTGACCACATACTGAGTGCACTTTCGGCGATCATGTGCACCATAGGCGATTGGCGATCATGTACACTACAGGCGATTGGCGTTCATGTGTAGTCTAGGCGACAGACGATTATGTACTAACCAGGCGATCTCATAGTCTTCTAAGCTACACTTTCCTTCCTTTTTATTTTAAATAAAAACATACTTAGAATTCATTTAAAATATATTCCTTTTATTCCAATTTAATTTTACAGGTCCTTACAATATAAATAGTAATATTAATATTATATTAATAATAATATTAATAATATAATATTAATATTAATTATATTAATAATTATATTAATATTAATAATATAATTTATATTATGAATATTAATATTAATATAATTTATATTATTAACATTAATATTAAGATTAATATAACTATTATAACTAATAATAAGTATAATAAAAATGGTAATAGGACAGAAGAACTTGTCTGGTTTAGTGGTTAAAGCTTCTCTGGTACAAGTCCTTTCTGTTGCAGTTTCCTTCCAATATTAATTTGGGACTTGGGTTCGAGTCCTATCCACTGCAATACTTCCATCTTTTCTTCAAGTGTTCGCTCCTTGACATCTTTTGCCATAAGTTATATTTCATTGTCATCAACAGAGGCAACATGAGAGTTTTGGGAAGTTAACCTTCAAGCATTTGCTGTTGTTGGGCTTCTTCTTGACATTTCTTATATTTCTCCTAAAAATGAAGTCAAATTGATTATTGTGAAGAAAACATATAGCAAAAATTAAATTATAACTTAAAGTTTAAACATATCCCAAGGTCGCGAGTCCTGTCATTGACCCATTGTCCAATCTTCAATTTCTTCGTTCTCTCTACAACCTTCAATTTCACCATGACTGCAAGAAAGAAGACGTTGAACTTTGGTAATAAATCTTGAAGAAGTATCCATGGTGAAAAGGCTACTTTTAGAATTATTAACATATTGATCAAGAAAATCATCATATGTTTTAAGGAAGATACTCAAATTTCTAAGAGACTTATTATCTGCCCTATAGAAAATAAAGATGTCATCAGCGTATAAAATGTGAGAGGGAGTGATGTAACCTGTAGTACTAGCCATATGCTGAATCTTCTTATCATTCATAAGCTAGAGATGCCTCTACTTAGAACCTCCTCTGCAAGACAGAAAAACAAGGGAGATAAAGGATCACCTTGTCTCACACCTCTACTACAAGGAAAAAACCCACTATATTGCTATTTATCCTAATAGAAAGCATAGTTGAACGAAAGATTATACTAATCCAACTGAAAAATGAGGAATGAAAACCAAAGCGTGTCAAAACTAACAATAAGAACTTCCAACTCAGAGTGTCAAATTCTTTATGAATATCAACTTTGTAAGCCACATTACCTCCTCTAACCTTTATAGAAAGCATGTTAATAGCTTCAGAAGCAATATCAATACAATCATGAATCTGTCTACCCTGCATAAACCCTTATTGATTTGTTGAAATGATTATAGTAGCCATAATAGCAAGCCTATCCACCAGTATTTTGAAGAATATCTTAAATTTGAAATTAGCAACAACAATTGGTTTAAAATCTTTAACTAAATCCGCACCCGAAGTCTTAGGAATTATAGAAACCACATTATTGTTCATTCCAGGAAGAATCTAGTTTTGTTTAAAAAACTGTTGAACAACTTTACAAACATCCATCCTAATAATCTCCCAACAAGAATGATAAAAAACACCACCAAAACCATCTGAACCAGGAGCACAATTACCATTAAGATTAAAAACTTCATTTTTGATTTCCAAATAATTCGGGCATTTAGTCAACATAATATTCTCCTCAGAAGAAATTATTTCAGGGATATAGGAACCAATAAACTCCTCCATACTAATAGTATTCGTACCATTAGAATTAGACTCAGAATAAATATTTTTATAAAAATCTAAAATATGATCCTCAATGAGTTTAGAATCTGCAATAACACCATTAGCAGTCCGTAATCTATGAATCCCACGAGAATTATTATGCCTTTTAACCACATCATGAAAAAAAACAGTGTTTCTTGGTTGATTTCTATTCTTAAGCAGTTAAGCAGTTTATAAATTATTTATCAATAATCGAAACTAATTTAGAAATCCATAAATTTTTTAGTCTATAAAATAGTATCTAATTTATTCAATATAATAACTAATTATTTTTTGTCTCTAAAATTGGTTTCTATTTAATGATTTTCTTGTAGTGGAAAAGTCAATAATTGCTAGAATGGGTGCATTGGTGACTTGAGCTTTCAGTCTTTGGAAGACTTGCTCATTCTTCTCTCTCCAACAAAATGGAATGTCTTTCTTCACCAACTTATTGAGGGGTGAAGCTAGACTACAGAAGTTTGGAATAAAATGTCTATAAAAGCTTGTTAATCAATGAAAGCTCCTAACATATCCCACATTTTATGATATTGGCCACTCTTGGATGACTTTGATTTTCTCGGAGTCCACATGTACCCCATTTTCATTTACTACAAAACCTATAAAAAATACAATATCAACACAAAAGGTGCATTTTTCTACATTAGCAAACAAATGATTATTTCTAAGAACTAATAAAACTTCCCTAAGATAATTTAAATGCAGTTATATACTATGACTATAAAATAAAATATCATCAATATAAACGACAACAAATTTTCCTATACAATCCCTAAGAACATGATTCATAAACCTCATAAATGTGCTAGGTGAATTAATAAGCCTAAACGGCATCACCAACCACTCGTATAGTCCAAATTTGGTTTTAAAAATAATTTTCCACTCATCACCCTTTTTAATTCTAATTTGGTGATAACCATTCTTAGATTAATTTTAGAAAACATAGTGGATCCATGCAATTCATCAAGCATATCATAAAGTTCAGGAACTAAATGTTTGTACTGGATGGTGATATTATTTATGACTCTATAATTACAACATATTTTCCATTTTCCATCTTTATTAGGCACCAACAAGACAGGTACAACAAAGGGTTTATGCTTTTCCATACCTATATATCTATAGCACAGCAGAAAAAGAAAATTTTTAACAGTAGAGCATGTTGAGTATGTTCAGTCTTTTTGCTATAGGTTCGTATGTTGTAAAAAAGATGAGTTTGACGTTAGAAGCTCCTTGACAACTTGGTCCATGGTAGGGCGAGATAGTGGGCTTTCAATCAAGCAGGAAATTGCTGTCTTCACAATTGATACCACATCCTTAATTATATGGATTGTTGGATGAGGAAGACGTTCGTCCAACATATCCATCAATACCATATCATCAAGTGTTGAGCTCACTCCAATGTATGAAGATGTAATATCACCAGGATGCCTTCCAAACAATATTTCCAATGCTAACACCCCAAAACTATACACATCACATTTCTCATTTGCCTCCATTGTGTATGCAAGTTCTGTAACAAATTCAAATTCCTATCATGTACATATTGTGACTCAGATATATTTGTGCATATATAACTTTAAGAGATAAACCAAAATATCATCTTGTACTCTCAGTATAAAGAAAAGAAATTAACCTGGGGCAGTATATCCAAAGGTTCCTGCAAATGAGGTCCAATTTGATGAATTATGATTAAGAAACTTAGCTATACCGAAGTCTGAGACATGAGCTACATATTCCGAATCCAAAAGAACATTCTTGCTTGATATATCACGATGAACAATTGGAGGAGAGCAATCATGGTGGATATAGCATAAAGCATCTGCTACACCTTTAATAACACCCACCCTTTTCTTCCAATCAAATGCAATTGCTTGTTCGTCATCCTTCAAAATCTTTTTCACATCGCCCTTCTCTAGAAATTCACACACCAAAAATGAATATTTTGAATGTGGACAAAACCCATGTAGCTTTACAATGTTTCGATGTCGAATTTCTGTCAAAGTTTGGATCTCCCTTGTGAAAGCTTTCACGTTCAGCATTTCTTCATTTGGAAATGAATGGAGTTTCTTCACAGCAACAACTTGACCTGTAGGTAGTATTGCTTTGTAAACACATCCTTGCCCTCCAACTCCAATCAAATGTTTGTCATCAAAATTTTCTGTGCCTTCAATAATATTCTCAAACATAATTTTGCCACCAAAACTCCATATTGGGAATATGCTGGGAGATCGTAAACTTGTAGCCTGGTCTTGTTCTTTGTTTGAAGTTCGGCAAACATGATAGGAGACCCAAAAAACAAATAGTCCAAGCATTAGAATGGCCACAGTAAGGGGTAAAACTGCTATTAGCACTTTCCTTGTCGTATTATTATGAGATTTCACACTTCCTGTTGGACAAGGCATCAAGCCTGTGACATTGCCGCACAGGCCTTTATTATCTCTCAAGGATGCAATTGTAGCATTCTCAAAGACTGGATTGTTAGGAAGTGGACCCTCAAACTGGTTGTATGATATATCAAAAGATATCAAGCTTATCATATCATCTAAGCTAGAGAGATCACCTGAAAGACTATTGTGCGATAGATTCAATGCTTCTAAGCCCTTTATTCCACCAAGCGTCGGTGGTAATGTTCCACTCAACAAATTTCCACTGAGATCGAGACTTGAGAGATATTTCAAATTGCCAAGCTCTGAAGGAATATTTCCCTCAAATTTATTCTGCCTCAGAATCATGTTGCGTAAATTGTGCAAATTTCCAAGTTGTTTTTGGATTAAGCCAGTGAAATCATTTGATCCAAGCTCCAAAATTTGAAGTTTCTGCAGTGATTCTATTTTCATGGGAACATTTCCGGAAAGATTATTGTTGCTAATTGAAAGATCAAACAAGAGGGTCAAGTTGCATAAATCTTCTGGAATGTTTCCTGTAAAATGGTTTGAGGATAGATCAAGCACCTGTAATTTGGTTGCCCCACCTAGTTCTGGTGGAATAACACCTGACAAATTATTGTTGGAGATCTCGAGGCTTGTGAGGCTACGGCATTTTCCCCAACTAGGTGAAAGATTACCATGAAAATTATTTTCACTCAGTTGGATGTACTTCAAGTTTGGAAGTACATCAAAAAAGTTTGTTATATCCCCAGTTAGATGGTTTTGCTGAAGCCTGAGTCTTTTAAGGCTGTAGCATTTCCTCAAAGTCTCTGGAATTGGGCCTGTGAAATTGTTCATACCAGCAGTGAAGTATTTCATGTTTCCACCTAGGCAAATGTTCTGAGGTATTTGGCCTATGAAATTGTTATCAGCTAGTTGCAAACATTCCAGACCAGTAAGCTTCTCCATTTCTCTTGGAATTTCGCCAGTAAGTTCATTTCCAACAAAACATATTGTCTTGGCGTTTGTTAAATTTCCAATATGTGGAGGAATGGATCCGGTGAGTTGATTTGATGATAAAGATAACTTAGTGAGCTTGGTCAAATTTCCAAGAGTGGAAGGAATGGATCCATTGAGTTTATTTTCGTAAAGGTGAATGCATTCCAAAAGGGGCAAGGTACCTAAGGAAGGAGGGATTGGTCCAGAGAGGTTGTTGGCAAAAAAATCGAATGTGAGAAGAGACTGGAGATTGCCAACTTCATTTGGAATAGGACCAGAGAGAGAATTGACACTAAGAATCAGATATTTAAGTTTGGAGAGATTACAGATGGTATTGGGAATGGAACCAGAGAGTTTATTGGTAGACAAATCAAGTGTACTGAGATTGGACAAGTGTTGAATCTGTGGAGGAATACTTCCAGACAAGGAGTTGTAACTGATATTGAGAGTGAGAATGTTTGGAAGTGATGAGAAGTTAAAAGATTGAAGTGTACCTTTTAATCCAACACGTATAAGATTTATGTCAGAAACAGAATTAGAATCATCACATGCAATTCCCAGCCAGTTGCAAGGATTAGTGCCATTCCATGAAGAGAGAGAAGCTTGACTGTGGTTGTCAAGGCTGGCTTTCCACTTCAACAAAGCATTTGCTTCTGAATCAATATCAGAAGAAGCAACAGCATGATGATTAGGAGAAGAGGCCACTGCAAATGCACAAAAGTACATTAGAAGAAGCAGGCATAAAGGTTGGAGCTTAATGGACAGAAGTGGAGGAAATATGAACAGCATGGGGAAATTTCAACACAGGTTTTCCGATACAAGCAAATGCAGGAGAAATACTTACATGCAATTAATGGGATGTTGCACATACTTATAGCATAACGTCAATGATGCAAGACTCCAAGTCAAAACAATACTGTATTTTTTCCTTTGTTGAAGAAGTCAACAAACATTGTGGTACACTACAAAATTTATAAAGCAAATACATTAAATTTCATTCCCCTTTCAAATACCTAATTGTATTTGGAATGTGATTGGATTAGGTTATTTATTGTTTAGATAGAAATGCAATGAAAGTGCGGACCTAAAATGGAAAACACAAAAAAAGCGAGAAAAATATTTATATATTTTTTTTACTACGTTATACATAAACATGTAAAATAAATAGATACATAATCAATTATATATTTAAAATAATCGATTACATTAAATAAGTAATCAATTATTATGTTTATTAGAAATATTTTATTATTATTTATATTTCTATATGATTTTTTTTTATGATAATTATATTATTAATATTTTATTAAAATATTAGGATCTGAAAGTATTCAATTTTTCTATTATAAAAATATAATAAAATAAAATAATTTATATTTTAAATTTTAAATTTTATAAAATATTTTATTTTAATATGTTATTATTTTGAAATATAATTTTTTGTTTAATAAGATTTGATAAAAAAAATAATTTAAATTTATTTTAACTCTAATTCATATTTTAAAAATTATTTCTTAAACATTTATCAAATAATTATTTTATTACACCAATTATATCTATCACAAACTTTCTATTATATTTTCCTCAATCCAAACAACCTCATTCTTTAAAAAAAAATCTTCCTTTCTTTCTTCTTCCACAATCATAATCCAAACAAAACAAAATCTTAGAATGTGCTAGATCAAGTTTTTAATTATTTTTTCATACAAAATTAAGTTTTTTGGTATTAATACTCGTACTGGTAAAGTTCTTTGTCCTCTTCCTATTAGATGAGAGTTTCCTTCACTAGACTGGGTTAAAATTAAGACTGATGGGGCTGCTAGGGGCTATCCAAGTCTTGCCACATGTGGAGGTATTTTTTGTGGAAGTATGAGGGAGTTTATTGGAGCTTTCTCTGCATTTCGTATTGTTCAAACTGCTCTGATTGTTGAATTTTATGGGGTTATATATGCTTTGGAGGAAGCTCAAAAGTTCGGACTTACTAATGTTTGGCTGGAATGTGATCTGCCTTGGTTTGTGCTGCGTTTACTACTACACTGGTGCAGAAACGTAAAACAAATGCGGTTATTTTCATTTTACAAATGCGGCTAAACAACCGCATTTGATCAACACGCATTTGTAAATAAGAGATTTACAAATGCGGTTAAACAACCGCATCTGTAAATACTATTTACAAATGCGGTTGTTTCCCGTAACCGCATCTGTAAATGCTCCAGAGGTGTGCCAGGTTTCATGAATGGCAATGATTTACAAATGCGGTTGTTTACCTTAACCGCATTTGTAAATCAAGGCAATGATTTACAGATGCGGTTGTTTACCTTAACCGCATTTGTAAATCAAGGGAATGATTTACAAATGCGGTTGTAGTAAACAACTGCCTCTGTAAATCACATTTACAGATGCGGTTGTAGTAAGCAACCGCATTTGTAAATCATTCCCTTGATTTACAAATGCGGTTAAGGTAAACAACCGCATTTGTAAATTAGGTTTTTTTTTTTTAGAATTATTTGGTTAGTTGTTTTCCCATACGAATTATCTTATGCAGTTTCATTATACCCATCCCAGCCAGGCAGACAAATAAATAGATTCAGAGAAACAAAGTCAATTTATAGTAATTGATCAAAATGTATACAAAAATAGTAATAATCTCTATCTATTCTTACACTATTGATCAAATCGTAGAGTTATAAAAGTTTAGGAAATATGTGGACCAAGATTGTCTCACATATGTCATGGCTTCCGAACTCATGGGTTCCTCATCCGTGAAGAACTGCATTTCAAAATGGTTGACACATAAATTAGTTTTAAGATAGATAAATTAGTTTGAAGTTATAAAAATAATTTAAGAAATCTTACCTCTTGCCAATTACTTGTAAGACCTAGTCTTACAATGGTACTCATCCATTGCATGACGTAATAGCCACACTCATAGCTTCCTGGTTGTTTATTACACTATAATTCAATAAATTGTAAAAGTTAGTATAATTAAACAATGAAAAAAAAAAAGAAAAATCTTACATACCTTTAATCTTATCCAGTTCAAATTTTGAAAATTTGAATTCGATCTCCCTTTTAGAATATTATATCCACGCCATGAACTGGTTGAGACAAAAAACCTTGTTAGTGGATTACTTATAGTATCAACCATAGTTAAGTTTATAGTGTACTTACTTATCAATGATATTCTTAAAACTTGTGGATATCTTCTTGTGTAGGGAACAGAACCACAAAGCCGTCCTATCCTTCAGTGATAAGACAAGTAATTGCCAATGACCCCTATATCATCCATGAAAATAGTTGAGTAAATTTATAAAACATGAATATAATAAAATTTTAACATATATATATTTAAACTTACTCGTTAATATAAGGGCACAAATAAACCTCTTTTCCCTCTTTTTCCAGGGTGTTAGTGATGTATGATTGGGTCTCATTTGTCTTTGCTCCAGTGGGATTAGTATATGCAGGATCTAAGAATCCATACACATTTTCCTTCCCCTCAGTGACAGAGACACCATTCAAAAACCTACAAGTAATTAGTTAAATCATAATGAATGCTAATTTAACATAAATGAAAATGAAATGTAGGTAACGATACTTACATCATAAAAAATTGAATGATATTTATATTCAGCTCCTGATCCCCAGCTACAAATTCTAGCAGATCTGACATGTATATGTACAATGGTAGCTCAGGGTTTGTTTCAAAAAAGGTATCATCCCATGGAACTTCCAGAGGATCTCGTCCAAGTTGTCTAGCAACTATAGCTAAGGAAGCTATAGGATCGTCAAGCGGAACCTCTTGTTTCTTTTTCGGACTTGGTTTCCGACGAGGTTTCTACAAAAAGAAAAAAGATTTGTTATAAATTACATGTAATATATAAATATAAATTAGCACATAAAATGAAATTATTACCAGTGGTTATGGCATATATCGAATCAGGTGTCTGGGCCAGGCTACAAAGGACTGAAATGCTTCGGCCACAGTTGTTACCTCTTCTGAAGGTAGTGGAAGACGAGCATCAGGTACTCGTACTCTTTCAACCGTGACCTTTGCTGCATCAGGGGAGAGAGGAACGTTATGTAAGGTGGTGGCGTCTTCATAGACTTTTCCAATGGCCACCACCTGAGGAATGATGCCACCTTCTACCAGTAGCTCACATTGCCTCGTCTGGCCAATGATATCATCCCCTGATGTTGTAGGAGCTGCACAACTCCCCTTTGTGCTCTTGGGAGCGGGACTAAGAAGCGTCTGAATCGGCTGCTCAGCACAAAGTTGTTGCGATATCTCTTGTCGCAACTCTAGCCTCATCTTTTCCGTCTCCCTTCTCATCTCATCCATTAGTTCCTGACGTAGCCTTTGCTCCATTTCTTTTTTGCTCTCTTTGGAGGAGGAGGATGAGTGTCGTGGTGCAGCTCCAAAATAAAGTCTAATCCCAACTCCTTGTCCAGCTGCACGAACACGACCAGAGTGCTCAGGTTGTCCAATTGCTTCAACAAGGATATCGCGACGACCATCAGCAAGAAAATTACCTTGGGAGTCTAAGGCATCCTGCAAGAGACAAAAATCATGAGGTTTTATTATAAGTAATGCATCATAATAGATGAAAAAAGGCTTAAATAACTTACAATTTTTTCAATGATAAGCCCTGATTGCTCTGAACTTGGTGCACCCGACTTCTTAATTCGGGCCCTCTTCCATTTGTCATGGCGCGTAGGTGGTGATGGAGGATAAGTGACCCCTGTTTCCACATCCTGAGATGCACTCCCCTGTCTGGATTGCTCCTTTTCAACCATCAGTGCTTGCTCAAGCTTTCGATACCCCGCACGAGACATTACGTGCGGGGTAAGATTCTTTAAAGCTATTTCTTGAGCTTTCTTCCGCCGATGCTGTCATAATTGAAATAAACAAAGTGAATTCAATAATATTAACTCATTAATGTTATATAAGTCAAAATAGTTAAGTAGCTTCACTTACAGTCCATTCTTCAGTTAGACGACTTTCTTTAAAAGCAAGCCATGTCTCTTCATCAATAAAATTGTATCTTTCACAAGGACTTTCATCCTTAAGCTCACCAAAAATGTATCTCGTCGTGAGTCTTGACTTAAAGGCGCGAAACTTTAGTCCGATATTGGATAGAATCCTTGATCGAAGCGGTTCCACATTAGGAATTTCAAAATTTGCCTGGAAAATAACATCACCAAAGTAAAGTTAGTCAATGAATATTAAATAGCTTTATATGATAACAATAATTATGTAAAGCTTACCAGAACATCCTCCCACAGCATGTTTCGATCGACCTCTGACACCTCGTCCCATGAATTAATCAAAACGGAGACTCTCTCACGAGAAAGAACTCCAAGATAGCTATTAAACTCATCTGCATTAGGACCTGATGCCATTCCAGTGTTGACGTCAATGTCAACAGCTGTCTTCTCACCAGCGGCACGTTTCTTTGCCAGACGCTTCATCCTAGTAGGTCCTCTGTTGCCTCATCCGGATCGGGGTCTAATTGGAGTTTGATCGTCACCCATATCTCTGTTAAAAAAATTATTTAACAAACATTAGTTCATCTGCATGGAAAGAAAATCATATCAAACAAAAACATAATATAGTAAATGCATATTATAAAAAAATATTTCTAAATTTATTACCATAATGGGTTACAAGTTCATATGTAAATTCCTTCACTGTGGTCTTTACGGGTTGCATGTACATGATCAAGTACATCGTCATCTTTATTAGTTATCATTGGTGTGAATGAATGGGGTTCACCATTTTCAATATCATCTATGGCCTCCCCTTGTTTTTTCCCGTGTAAAACAACATACCAATGTTCTGACGTAGGATCTTTCACGTAGAAAACTTGAGATGCTTGTTGAACCATTATAAATGGCTCATCTCGATACCCTATCTTTCGAAAGTCCACTAGTGTGTATCCTGATTCATCAATTTTAACCCCACTTTTATTGTCAACCCATATACACTTGAAAACTGGAACTGAAAACTTAGTATAGTCAAGCTCCCATATCTCTTCTATAAATCCATAATATGCCATTGATCCAATTACAGGATTTGTATCTTTCGAGGTGGAAAACTGCATTGACTCGGCTTCAAGAGTAACACCAGAATTTTGAACTGTACTCTTTTCATCCATAGACTTAGTGTAAAATATACAATTATTCACTTCGTACGCTTTACAAGAAATGACATCAAACTTCAATCCAGCAGCCAACCAGGTCAAGGTCTCCGATGCCGTTGAATCCTTTAACACCTCCTCTTTAAACCAAGGCATGAATGTTCTATTATGTTCCATCAAGACCCATTTGTCTTCTTGTCTTGGATTATTTGCCTTCACAATGGCTTTATGAGCTTCTATGTAAGGTATAACTTCATCTGTATTATTCAATATGTACAAATGTGCTTGCAAGACTTCTGACCGAGATTTGCTTACAATATTCACACCGCGTAAACATTTACTTGTAGAACGCCTATGGTGCCATGAATTAGCTGGAAGACCTATTGGATTTGCTTTTGACATGTAATCTGAACAAAATTCAATACTTTCTTCAGCTATGTACCTTTCAATCATTGAAGCTTCTGGACGATAATGATTTTTCACATAACCTTTCAAAATTTTCATATACCGCTCAACAGGATACATCCATCTTAAGTACACTGGTCCACACAATCTAACCTCTCTAACCAGATGCACAAGTAGATGAACCATGATGTCAAAAAAAGATGGAGGAAAAAACATCTCCAATTCACATAAGATAACAATAATTTCATCTTGAAGTTCATCTAGTTTTAATGGATCAATGACTTTACAACAGATGGAAGAGAAGAATGAGCACAAACGGGTTATGGTATGTCTAACATTTTTTGGTAAGATCCCACGAATAGCTACAGGCAGAAGCTGTTGCATCAAGATATGGCAATCATGAGACTTCAACCCAATTAGCTTCAAATCTTGCATTGACACTAGGCTCTTCACATTTGAGGAATGTCCTTGTGGCACTTTTACACCCTTTAGACATTGACAGAAACTTACTTTTTCATTTTTTGACATGGTATAACAGGCTGGGGGCAAATATGTACGCTTACCCATTTCTATCGGTGCCAACTCCCCTCGTATGTTCATCTCAACCAAATGTAAACGAGCATTTAGACCATCCTTCGTCTTCCCGTTAATGTTAAGAAGTGTACCAATTAAGCTATCACACACATTCTTCTCAACATGCATTACATCTATACAATGTCTGATTTCTAACCTCGACCAGTACGGAAGATCAAAGAAGATTGATTTTTTCTTCCAAATGTTAGTCACAACTGACTTTTTTTTTGACTTACCGAAGGTGTGGTCTATGTTATTTACCTTTTCGTAAACCTCAGCAGCAGTTAGTGGAGTTGGTGGACCATTAGTCTCTTGGTGTCCATTAAAGGCTTTTTTCAACCTCCGGTAAGGATGATGACTTCTAAGAAACCTCCGATGGCGAAGATATACTGTCTTCCTTCCATGTTTCAATTGTTGAGAAGCAGTGTCTTCTTCACATATTGGACATGCTTTATGACCCTTAACACTATAACCTGATAAGTTACCATATGCCGGAAAGTCATTGATGGTGTAAAATAGCATGGCATGAAGCTTGAAAGTTTCATTAGCAAATCCGTCAAATACTTGAACACCCTCATCCCACATTAACTTCAAATCTTCGATTAAGGGACTTAGATAAACATCTATGTCATTCCCTGGCTGTTTCGGACCAGATATCATCATAGACAACATCATGTACTTTCGCTTCATGCACAATCCAGGAGGTAAGTTGTAAATAACTAGTAAAACAGGCCATGAACTGTGATTTGTACTCATATTACCAAACGGATTCATTCCATCTGTAGCTAGACCAAGTCGGATATTTCTTGATTCTTTACCAAACTCTGGAAACTCATCATCAAATTTCTTCCACTGAACAGAATCAGCTGGATGTCGGTACATGCCATCACATTTCCTCTCATCTGCATGCCATCTAAGATTCTTAGCATCGTCTGGGTTTGCAAACAAACGCTTCATCCTTGGAATGATGGGAAGATACCACATAACCTTCATTGGGGGTCCATGCTTTTCCATCTCTTCAATAGTATCATCATCTGTTTGTTTCAATTTATAACGTGATAACCCACACCTCGGACAACTTTTCAACAATTCAAAATCTTTCCGGTATAATATACAATCATTAGGACATGCATGTATCTTTTTATACTCCATACCCATTGGACAAAGAATCTTTTTGGCCTCGTAATTACGATTAGGTAGAGTATTTCCCTCTGGAAGCATATCCTTCAACAGCTGGAGCAATTCCGTGAAACTTTTATCGGTCCATCCATTTAGTGCCTTCAAATTCATCAATCTTAACACCGCCGACAACCGTGTGAAGTTATTAGTTGATCCAGGATACAATGGAGTCTCTGCATCGCTTGACATACTTCCATATCCATGCGCTTTTGCAAAAGACTCAGCTCCCACATCACGAATCATGTCCTCCAATCGATCATCAACTACATCATCGTGTTCTGCTTCATCCGTAGTGGATCCCACATATTCTTCAGTTACGGAAACACGTGGTAAATTTAATAATTCACCATGCCATGTCCAAGTTGTATAAGATCGAAGAAACCCATCACATAGCAGGTGTTCCCTCATGATATTCACATCCAGTATCCTTCCATTCAAACAGTTAACGCACGGACACCTAATCTTTCCTCCATCACGACCACTATTAATCGCGTTACGCTGCGCAAATTGTATAAATTCTTCTACTCCTCTTTCGTACTCATCACTTATACGAGCACAATGAATCCAACTTCGATCCATTATATATTCTGCAATATAGATACCTAGGATTTTCTAATAAGTGTTCTATCTCATGCATTTGCCGAGGGTCGAACACTCCCGGACTCAATACCAGCACGTATTATTGTCGGAGGTCCAAATACAAACACGATATTCTATTCTAATGTAACAACTAACATAACATAAATTCTACTATAAACTAACAAATAATTACTAAATAATTTAAATTTTAGAAAATAGAAATTATATAATACAAATTATATAAATTAATACAAATTTATATTAAATAATATACAAATTATAATACATAAAAAAAATATTCAAAGTACAGCAAAAAAAAATTAACAAAACTAACATAAAAACTACTAACTAAATAATATAAATTTTAAAAATTAAAAATTATATAATATAAATTTATATTAAATAATATACAAATTATAATAAATAAAGTCAAAAATTCAAAAAATCTAAAAATCAACTAACCTTGTGTGCGAAAATGATGATTCAACTGATAGAAAACCAGAGGTGGAAGCGGAAGACTGGCGCGACAGCGGCGGAGCAATGCAACAGTAACTTCAAGCACTGCGCAAGGAAAAAACCATATATAAGAACAGCATTCCTAAAGCGAACTGAAGAGAATGAAATGGGATACGAAACTCACAATGGAAGCAATAACAATGAAGATGCACAGAAGCAAGGAACACAGCGCAGCGCAGCAACAGCGACAAGGAAGAGCAGAGCAGAAAGAGTGAAAGTGCAGTGGCGCGCTTCAAATTTTAGGTTAAAAACATTTTACAAATGCAGTTATTAGTTAAAACCGCATTTGTAAATGAAAGTTTTTTTTCATTTACAAATGCGGTCATACACATGACCGCATTTGTAAATGAAATGCCTTTCATTTACAAATGCGGTTATACACGTGACCGCATTTGTAAATGAAATGCCTTTCATTTACAAATGCGGTTTTAACTAACAACCGCATTTGTAAAACAAACTAATTTCAAAAATGCCACCGCATTTTTAACAAAGGCGTTTTAGCGCGAAACCGCACTTAGAAAGGAGTATTCCTTTCATCATTTTGCACTAGTGCTAGGACAAATGTTCCTTGGATGCTTCGTAATCGATAGAATACTTGTCTTAATTACTGTGGAAAAATCAGGTTTAGGGTTACTCATATTTTTCGTGAAGGGAATATGTGTGCTGATAAGTTGGCTAATTTAGGATTTATTCATAGAGAATCCTGTTGAACATGAGGCTTTGATGACCCCAAATCTGTGAAGAAGCTTGGAGCCTGTGTTGCTAGTGTTAGGGTTTAGTTTTAGAGTGTTTAGAATTTGTAAGTGTCACTCTTGAACCATAGCATAGCTAAAGCAATCTTGTTTTGAAAAAGGAAAAGTGTTTTTCAAAGCTAAGTGATAAACAACCGGTTGATTTTACGGTTTAATCTGTTGTTTTACACATAGCCTATTTGGAGGGTTTTCCAACTGATTTTGACTTGGTTGACTAACATGTTAGAATTGATGGCTAAAACAAGAGGGGGGTGAATTCTTTGTCAAAGATTTTCGCAAAGATTGATTAAGAATGAACCTTTATCAAAAATCACAAATAAGCAATTAAGGAAAGCAATCAACCAATGATACAGAAACTGTTTCCAGAATTTTAATCGGTTAAAATCACGTTTTAACCGGTTGTTTATATTAGCAACAAAAACAGAATTAAAACAAACAACTATAAGGAGATAGAGATAGAGAGATTTATGCACAGAATTTTATACTGCTTCACTCAACCTTGAGCTACATCTAGTTCAGAACATGATGGAGATCAAATAGAAGAGGAAGATGAGGCCCAAGCCCAAGAAGCTCAAGGACAAATTAGCTCAACATCCTTCATGCCTCAAAGGATTACAAGGAGCAAGGCTAAAGTTTTGGGTAAAGAGCATGAAATGTTATCACTCTTTGTAATTACCCTTGTATAAAAATTTGTAAATATTTGTAAATAAATATAGAAATAGCCTTAGGAATATGACAAAGAGGAAAACCAAAGAAACCTCTAGTGTAAGGCATTGTTTGGGATGGATTTTGTAAAAGAGTGGAAGAAATAACTCTTCCTACTCCTTCTAGACTTAGGCGCTAAGAAGGAGCTAGAAAGTGTCTCTTCCAACTCCCTCCTTTGTAAACCCAAACCGGTCACCGTCATTATAAATAGGGGACCTTGGTTCATAATAATAAAAAAGTTGAAATTTAGAAGTAAAGAAACTATCTTGAGTTGTTATGAGAGAGAGTTTGTGAAACTTGTCTCTTCTTCTTCTCCATGTCTTATCTTGTGAGCTTTGGAGACTCTCAAGTGGTGGCACCTCCCACTCATCTTGGAAGAACCACCCTCCAAGTGGTGTGAGCACATCTCCAAAAGACTACAACCACATAAGTCATTTCTATTTATCTTCTAAAAATACCCATTTTTGTTCTACTTGTTTGTTTGCAATTTCAATTGGTTCATTCTCTTCCTTGAGTTGTTCTTCTATTTTAATCGGTGCAAACATGTCATACCAACCTATTTTCTATCCGGCTTCCATGAGTATCCATGTTCATATTGTTTTCTTGAATGTCCAATTGTAGGTGGTGTTCTTGTTGTGTTTCTATTGCTAGTTTCAATTCTTATTGTGTTTCTATTTTTAATCTTGTGTCCTTGAACTGTTCTTGTGTTGTTCATACATATACCTTGCTATTCTTATGATACCCATACGATTTCAATCCATATAATTCATAAAAGTCACTTAAACATTTGTTTTTCCTTTGGACATTTAGAAATGAACCTTCACATCTACTTAGCACTTGCTAAGTTAATGTCCAGTGATGACTTTCTCTAGGTGACTCACCATTATTGTTTTAAGAATCTTTATCTAATTCTTGATAAAGTGTTACAAAATAAATAAAGATGAATTCAACTCACATCAGAACAACCTCTGAGTTCCACTCGTAATCAATTACAAATTACACCAACACACCACAAAGAGGTGACCTTGAAAACCACAAGACCCACTCACCCTCTTTGCAACACCACACACCTCAAGTCATAACACCCTTTGACTTTGCAGGATTTCACACACACTTACAAGTTTATGAAAGTACAATAAAAAGAAACATGAAAGGAATAGAAAACACTTGTGATTACAGAAACCAGGAAGTCCTATGATCAGATCTTGTACCAGTGCAAAGCTAAACAGAAATCTTGCAAATCTTTTGAAAACTTCTTTAAAAATCAAATCTCAATCTCTCTTTGATTTCAAACTGTGTAAAAACTTGTGTATCTTGTTTTGAAAGAAAGGCTATATTTATAGCATTCAAAAACTGGCTGTTCAGGGCAGCATGAATGACCCAAAGCAGTTTTGATCACACCTAAAACAGATTAACAGGTTTTCAAAAAACTGTTAGGAAACGTTACAATCAACCAGTTGAAAAGATGTTTTAACCGATTGAATTGGTTAGGTAGTTACATAACCAAGTCAAAAACAACTTCAAAACTTTTAAACAAGCCAAGTGACAAACAACCGATTATTTAGATAATTCAACTGGTTGTTTTTCTCTTTGCTTTAGAAAAATACTTTGCTTTTTAAAACAGATTGGGCAAGCTTTGTGCAGGGATTAAGAACTGATCTTTACATAGATTCTAAACACTCTAATCTAAACCCAAACCAAAAGCAGCAAGGCTTCAAGCTTCATCATAGATTTGAAACATGAAAGCTCCAATTGCTCTACAATCTCCCCCTATTTGATGAAGACAAATACTTGGGATGCTTTTTGGAATGTTCTTGTTTAGAATCTGTACAACCTGCATTCATGAGCAAGCACAGAAATACAGGATAATCTATTCTAATCAAACAAGCACCAAAAACCAGTTCCCACTAGATAATTTCCAGAGAGGAACATCAACCAAATCAGTGTGAGAAACCAGTCAACATACAAAGGTGCAAACACAAAGAAATAATCGGTTATTTCGCAGGAATAACCAGTTGAAATTTTGTATCAGAGTTTTAACAGTTTTAAAATTTCAAATCTAAACTAGTTATAGCAGCAGTTATAGCAATGTTCAAGGAAGTAATAAGTGCAGATAAGAACATTACAGATCCCAAAGAAGTTCTCCCCCTATTTGTCTTCACAAATAGACAAAAGGAAGGATAAAGAACAACATAAAAGAAAGAAAAAAAATTGTTCAGAAATTTAAACCAGTAATTTTAGAAAGAAGGAATGTTCTCCCTTTCAAATTGTAGCTTTAGAATCTGATTCTGAACCTCTTCTATCTGTTCATCCAGGTTTGAAAATCGTGAATCCATTTGATTGAACCTTGACTCACATAAATCATAGAGGTTCCTTTGATTTTCAGGAAATGTGTCCATGCGGTTGACCATTAAACTTTCAAAAGGAGACATTGAGGTCATCCTTTCTCTCATGTAGTCATCACTAGGACCTCCCTCATTAGTCTCAGCAGTTGGTTCCTCTTGAGTTGCTGCTGCTTCAGGTTCATCATCATCATTGACTCCACTTGGGCCAGCTTGGTCACCATCTTTTCTAACCCATCTCCAACCAAATTTAGTAAATCCTATTTTGTTTAGGGATCCACTATTAATCTCATTTGAGGGCTTGATGATTTCAGCCAGCTCTCCCTCAATATCTACATCAAAATAGTTCAGAAACTTAGATATCAAAATTGCATAGGGATAGTGGAAGTCACTTAACCTTGTGGATTTTTGCATATGTTCCTTGATGGTGTGGATCCAATTGATCTTCACTTTATTCATAATGCAATAGATCAGCAGTAGGTCTTCCTCAGAAAGAGTGGAGTGATTGCTCCCCCTTGGTGTGATGATCCATGACATAATTGTTGAATCAAGGCTTTGATGAATCCTGAAGATTTTGTGATGAGTTTGGTTGCTAAAGTTGCTGCTATAGTTTAGCCCTTTTAGTGTGTTTTAGAATTTGTAAGTTCACTCTTGGATCATAAAACTTAAGCTGAACAATCTGTTTTTAAAAGAGAAAATGTGTTTTTGAAAACTATGATAAAACAACCGGTTATAATCTCGTTTTAACCGATTGTTCTACTCATGTACTGTCTGAGGGGTTTTCAAACTTCTTTCATAATAGCTGTAACTAATTCAACCAGTTATCTCGATATTTTAGTCGGTTGAAATTTGAATTTCAAACTGTTTTTTGAAAATCAGTTATGGCCAATTACAGCTGGCTCTCTAACTGTCTTAGCTCGTCCCTAACGGGCTCTTTCTGAAGCATTATAAATTGGGACCTTCTCCTCTCTTTGAAAACACGAAAAATACACAAATCTTTTACAGAAATCAAAGAGACAGAATTGAAAGTTTGTGTTGAGAAAAGTTTTGGAAAGAAAGTCTTCAAGATTGCTCAATAGCTTCTGTTTTGATCAAGAAGTGCTTTTAGAATTCATGATTCAGGTGTACTCTATTGCTAATTCATTTCTTGTATCTATTCTATTGTAATAGGGTGTGAAAACAGTTATTATGTGAAAGCAGAGGGTTGTTCTAGTTTGGTTTGTATTACAAAGGTTGTGTGTGTGATCTTGTATGTAAAGATCTTATCTTTGTAATTGTAAAAACTTGTAATTTGTTGTGCATTAAAAATAGTGGATTGCCAAGTGTGGTTCTGGGAACTGGATGTAGCTCTGAAGAGAGTGAACCAGTATAATTGATCTGTGTAAATCTCTCTATCTCTCTCTTGTATAAACTGTTTGATATTTTCTAATTCTATCATAAACAACCGGTTAATATACGAAATATCAATAAGTTATATTTCTGTTGTTTACATTGCTTACATTGGTTCTTGCTTCTATAACATAATCAACCTTTAAATCGCCTTTTTAACAGGTTAAAATTTTGTTAAACAGTTTTATAAAATACTGGTTCTTCTTATCTCCTTAAACTTTCTTTTTGTAATTTGATAAAGAACTTCATTCTTAGTTTGAATTGCGAAAATCTTTGAAAAACAATTCACCCCCCCTCTTGTTTTAAGCCATCTATTTTAACAATTGGTATCAAGAGCAAGGTTCTTGAAAAATATTCAAGTTTTCCTTTTTTTTTTTCAAATCTATGTTGATGGCTAATGAGTTTGTTTTTGGGGAAGGTGCTTCGTTAAACTAACCACCTCTATTCTATGGTGAAAACTACGATATGTGGTGTTTTAGAATGAAGATCTTTGTTGAATCTATAAATAGGAACATTTGGAAGATCATAAGCTTTTCTGAAAATTCTGCTACTGAATGGTTTAAGATGAATCTGAAAAAGATCACCTTGATTGTATTGCCAAGAATATAATTGTTTCTGCTCTTGATTCTCATGAGCTTCTTAAAGTTTCACAGTGTAACTCAGCCAAAGGAATGTGGGAGACTCTTGAGAAGATACACAAAGATTTAAATTATTGTTTGTTGGACAGTGATGAATCCTCAGTTGGATCTTCCTCTGAAAACTTAGAAGTCAATATATGTCTAATGGAAAAGGAGGAATCTGTATCAAATACTATAAGTTTCGACTCATCCACCTATAAAGAAAACTATTTTAAACTTCTTGAGGCTTTTAAAGAGACTCATGAAGAAGCCTCTAGATTGCACCTTTTGAATAATCAGTTGAAAAAGTCAAACAACCTATTGGAAAACATAGTTAAAAACTTGGAAGAAGAATTAATCAATTCAAAAACAGATTTCGAAAACCTTGAAATGATCTATCAAAATTCTTCTTGCAAGTGTGAATCTAGTATTTGTAAAAATTGTGAAAGTCTTCAAAAGAAGATTTGCTATCTTATAAAAACTATGGATAAACTGTCTAAAGGGAAGTCCAATTTTGAAACTGTGCTAGCTTCACAAAAATGTGTCTTTGGAAAATCTGGGCTTTGCTTTTACCCACAGAGTAAGAAAAACAAAATTTCAAAACCCTTTTTTTTATACCAGAAAAACAACCGGCTAAAATGTTGAAACAACTGGTTGTTTGCTGTTTCTACTGCATGAAAAAGGGCATTCTATTAAATTCTACAAAATTCGAAAAATTTATGTTCCTAAAGGTATTCTAAAATGGGTTCCCAAGTTTTCTGAGGTTCCTAGCAATCACATTAACCCTCTTGGACCCAAATTCATTAGGGGACCAGATCTTGCCACCTGATTTTAATTTGTGTAGGATTCTTTGATAAGTAAGCAACACCTATGGTACTTGGACAGTGGCTGCTCCAAGCACATGACTGGAGACGCATCCAAATTTTTCAGTATCAATCTCAAAGAGGAAGGGCATGTGACTTATCGAGACAATAACAAAGGGAAGATTCTTGGTAAGGGCATCGTAGGTAATGAAGATAGCTTCTTAATTCATGATGTTCTTTATGTTGAAGGACTTAAACATAACCTACTCAGCATTAGCCAACTCTGTGATAGAGGTTATCAAGTCACTTTCAAAACCAATACATGTGAAATCTGCCTACCAAACTCCAAGGAGGTACTGCTAATTGGTAAGAGATCAAACAATGTGTATTTGCTTGATATTTCTAACCCTTCATCTATTGATTGTCTTCTAACAAAGCATGAAGAATCATGGTTGTGGAACCGAAGGTTTGCTCACATTCATATGAATCATTTAAATAAGTTGATTTCAAAAGATCTTGTTATTGGCTTACCCAAACTCAAGTTTGAGAAGGAACATCTGTGTGATAAAGATTTTCACAAATCCAAACTAAGAAAGAAGTTCTTTATCAAATTACATAAAGAAAGATTAAAGAGATAAGAAGAAACAATATTTATAAAATTGTTAACAGAATTTTAACTTGTTAAAATTTCGATTTAACCGGTTGTTTTTCTTATAGAAGCAAAACCAATGAACAAGCAATGTACACAGCTAAATTTTAACTTGTTAAATTTTCGAAATAACCGATTGTTTTTCTTACAGAAGAAAAAGCCAAGATGCAAGCAATGTAAACAGCAAAATTTTAACCTATTAGAATTTTGAAATAACCGGTTGTTTATGACATCTTCAGAAAATATCAAACATTTTATACAAGAGAGAGATAGAGAGATTCACACAAAACAATTATACTGGTTCACTCCCTTCAGAGCTACATCCAGTTCCCATAACCTCATTGGGCAATCAACTATTTGTAATGCACAACAGATTACAAGTTTCCACAATTACGAAGATCAGATCTTTACACACAAGATCAAACACACACAACCTTTGCAATATAAACCAAACTAGAACAACCCTATGCTTTCGCAGATTAACTGTTATCACACCCTATTACAATTAAACAGATACAAGAAATAATTTAAGGAAGGAGTACACCTGAATTACGAATTCTAAAAGTACTTCTTGATCAAAACAGAAGCTATTGAGCAATCTTGAACCTTTTCTTTGCAAAACTTTCTCAGCACAAACTTTCAATTCTCTCTCTTTGATTTCTGTAAAAGATTGGAATAATTTTTTTTTTTTTGTTTTCAAAGAGAGGAGAAGGTCCTAATTTATAAGATTTCAAAAAGAGCCTTTCAGGGACGAGTTAAGACAGTTAGAGAGTCAGCTATAATTGGCCTTAACTGAATTTCAAAAAACAGTTTGAAATTCAAATTTCAAATAATTAAAAAATTGAGACAACCGGTTGAATTTGTTACAGCAGTTATGAACTAAGTTTTGAAAAACCCCTCAGACACTCGAAGATTAGCAATTATAAGCGGATAACCACTTTACTGAACACGTCACTCGGTCTAACAACTCAAAGTGTTAACTAATCGCCCAAACACCTCTGAAGAACCAAAGCTCATCCTCTGTAAAAACATTTGGCATCCACCGTGGCCCTTGGTAAAACTTTTTCGAGGACCACATCGTCATATGGTCTTTAAGAGAAGCCAGATAACAACATTTGCATCCCAATCAGATATGGATCCTTTTGTATTGGAAACACTTAAGGTTCATATTGATTTAGTTGTATTCAGAGTTCAGAATCAGTTGGACAAAGATATGAAATTATTAAGAGCACAACATCATGACGAAATCCAGTCCCTTTGGAAGCAATATCGCAAAAAAATTCTTTCCAACAAGAGAAAAATGGTCAAGATTATGAGCAACATACTGATTGCAAATCTGAATAGCAACCACGACAACCTCAATTGGAACATGAGGGTGAATCACATCCAATGATGATAATTGGATAAGGGAAGCAACAAACGCACAAATTTTTGCTCCAACTGCTCGGACACCAACTCATGTGACCCAACCATGCCATCAACAGGCACCCTTCAAGGCACTGCCTCCTCCCCCAAGAAAACAAGGCGTATGAGCACTATCATGTTTCCATCCATTCAAAATGGAGATTATGCAACAATTTCTTGAGAGTTGGATATGGTCAAGCTTTGATAAGTATGATGGTGTCTCTGATTCTACAACTCATGTAAAAGCCTATCTCACTCAAGCTACTTTGGTGTCCAGCGATCTCCGGATACATTGTCGTTTGTTTCCAACAACTCTAAAGTCAATTGCCCTAGAGTGGTACTATGCGCTTCCACCACTGTCAATTAATACTCCATGTGAAAGGTTCACAACCCAGTTTACCAATTGCAAGCCAATAACTACTAATCCATTATCTCTTCTACATGTCATAGAAGGAGAAAATGAGTCATTACATAATTACATGACTCGATTTGTCAAGGCATCCATGAAAATACCCAACTTGCATCTAGTTGTTGCAATGCAATCAATGAAGTCGGGTTTTAAATATAGATCTTTTTAAGATTCTTTGTATGTTGATCCACCAATGACCATGGATAATCTTCGAGCAAGAGTATCTTGGTATATGATGACTATGTTAGAATTGATGGCTTAAAACAAGAAGGAGGGTGAATTGTTTTCAAAATATTTTTGCATATTTGATTAAGAATTAATCTTTATCAAGCAAACACAAATAAGAAATCAGAGAAACAATCAAACAATGAACACAAAAACTGTTACAGAATTATAACCAATTAAAATATCGTTTTAATTGGTTGTTCTTATGACAATAGAAGCAATTTATACCAAATAGTTTCAAATGAAGGCAGAGATAGAGAGATACGAACACAGAGAATTATGCTGGTTCACTCTTACACCAAGAGCTACATCCAGTTCCCAGAAACCACTGGGTATTCCACTAGTAATCAACAACAGATCACAACCACACACCCACCAAAGAAGTGATCTTGAACCCTTAAAAAACACACACTTTTCCTTTGGCAAAAATACAACACAGATCAGAACACCCTCTGACTCTGTGCAACAATAGTTCTTTACAGAAATACAAATCAAAGAGAGAAAGGAATAGAATACACCTGGTACAATCACAAATTGGATTGAAAGAATACAAATCAGTCCTATTCCACTCTTAGAAAGAATCCAAAGCCTTGAGCAATCTTGGAAACTTGAAAATCTTTTTCAATCTTTTGGTAATCTCATCACTTAATATTCAGATATGTAAACACAGTATATATTGCCTAAAAAATAGTCGTTTAAGACTTTTAATCAAAGGTCAAAACAATTTGAAAAGAGGAAAAACAGTTTTACCAAACTTAACAAATTCTGTTAAGGATTTTCAAAAAATAGTCGGTTGATTTTTCAAAGTAACTGGTTAAAATGGTTTAACAGCAAAGGTAAAGGCAAAGCTTTCCAAAACATTTTAAAATCCACTAAGTGTCAAATAACTTGTTGTTTCGAAATTTCAACCTGTTGAAATTTCAACAGCTTTTTAGAAAACACATATTTTCAAAAGGTTAAAGATTCAAATAGCCTTGGATTAATTCCATGAGTGGATTACAAATTCAAACTACCAAAACACACCTTGAAACCCATCATCAAAGTCTTCAAGCAATCCACATAGATTAGGAGACATCAAAGCCAATGTTCAACAATCTCCCCCTATTTGATGAAGACAAATCCCTGGTTTACTTGTGTTGAACTGTTTGAATTTGAAAGTACCTGCAAAACAAAAATTGTGCATGTACCAGAGAACAATCATATCCAAGTTTCACTAGCACTAATGAACCAGTTTTCACCATGCAATTTCCATAAAGAAAGCCATAAAAAATCAGTGTGAAAACTAATGTGAAAGAGGCGCAGAATAAGAGTGAAACAACAGCTAAGACAACAACAATTAAAACAATTAATAGCAGCAGCAATTCAACACTGAAAACCACATAAATATCCCCCTATTTGTCTTCACAGATAGAGTAAGACAAAGGATAAAACCAGAATTTAAGAAACTAATTTCTTAAGAAGAAAACCAGAAAACTAGTGTGTGTGACAGCACCGTTTCAGCAACAAACTTGTGATACCTTACCAGAATTGCAGCAGAAATCTATGGTGTATGAGAGCTATGGTAGCAGCAGAGTTAACACAAAATTAGACACACCAAAATGTGCAAAAATTGCAACATAGAAACCACAGTTTCTCCCCCTTTCTTTTCTTCATCAAGCAGTTCTCCTTCAAGGAACACATCAAAGTATTGCTTCATCAAAGCATTAGTTCTAGCAATGCCGACACAACCATGAGTACTTATTTTTGACATTTGTAGAAAAGCAGTTGGAAACATCTTTCTTGGATATTTTCAATTCCATATTGCAAGCATATTAGTCCAAATCTCCCTTATGAGCATGACCCAAACATAGTTCTGGTACAGGAATGACCCAAGAATAACAAGTTGATAAAGATCAAGTAGAAGAGGAAAGTGAGGTTCAAGGTCAAGAAGCTCAAAGACAAAGTAGCTCAAAATCCTTCATACCTCAAAGGATTACAAGGAGCAAGGCTAAAGTTTTGGGTAAAGAGCATCAAATGTTTTCACTTTTTGTAATTACCCTTGTATAAACATTTGTATACATTTTTAAATAATATAGAAATAGTCTTAGGACAATTCCAAAAGAGGAAAACCAAAAGACACCTCTCATGTAAGGCATCTTAGTTAGAAATTTTAGGAAAAAGCTAGAATAGTGCCTCTTCCTTTCTCTTAGGCACTAATTTTGAGAAGGAACTAGAATAGTGACTCTTCCAACTCCTTCTTCCCTTGTAAATAAACTCCTTCTTCCCTTGTAAATAACCGGCCTTCTCCATTATAAATAGAGGTGCATGGTACCTTGTACCATAAGTTGAAAATTGAAGTAAAGAAACTATCTTGAAATTGTGAGAGAGTTGTGTGAGACTTGTCTCTTCTTCTTCTCCATGTCTTATCTTGTGAGCTTTGGAGACTCTCAAGTGGCGGCACCTCCCACTCGTCTTGGAAGAACCACCCTCCAAGTGGCATGAAACACATCTCCAAAAGACTACAACCACATAAGTCATTTCTATTCATCTTCCAAAATTACCCGTTTTTGTTCTACTTGTTTGTTTTCAATTCTATTCGGTTCAATCTCTTCCTTATGATGTCCTCTTTCATTTGCTGTATTTGTTTCCCATTTTAATCGGTTCAAATATGCTATATGTGGCTGTGTTTGGTTCGGTTTCCATTATTACCCATTTCTATGTTGAGTTCTTGAATTTCCATTAGTAGGTTGTGTTCTTGATGTGTTTCTATTGTTAGTTTCAATTCTTGTTGTGTTCTTACTTTTAATCTTGTGTTCTTGTGTTCTTATTGAATATTGGTTGCTGTTCTTAATAATACCCATTTCCTTTTAATCCTTGTTCATCATAAAAATAACCTATTCATGTGCTTTTCACTTGGACCTTTAGAAATGAACCTTCACATCTACTTAGCACTTGCTAAGTTAATGTCTAGTGAGGATTTTCTTTAGGTGACTCACCATAATTGCTCTAACAATCTTGATCCAATTCTTAATAAAGTGTTACAAATTAAACAAAGATGAATTCAACTGACATCATGTGGTATCATGAGCTATGGTGTGTTTTTGTGTTTTGAGTTGAAGTAGCACTTTAATTTTGAGCAATTTTTTTTCCAGCACCTATAATTTTGTCTATTTTTCCAGCACCTTATATTCATACTTTTGTTTGGTTTGATTATGTTTAGTTGTGCCTTTTCATTGATCTTCCCTTTTGCTTTGAGTTTTATGTTCATAGTGTTCTAGGTGTCCTAATCTTGCCTATACTTGCTTGCTTTTGATTTTGAAAGTTTGTTCTTCTCTTGAATTTGTTTTAGTACTTGTTGATTAGAGGTTCTAAACATTTGATTTCAAGTGTTCAATTGTCTTGAATCCTTCATAAAATGTTTTGTGCAAATTGATTGATGTTTCAACTTCAATATGATGCATATTATGGTTCTTTCACTACATAAGTTTTGTTTGGTATAAGAAAAAAAAAGAGTATCGAAACAGAGACAAAACAGAACATCCTCTATTTTAAAACATCAAAAACAGTTTGGTACTTGCATCTATTCATTCTTTTGCACATTAATATCCATACCAAAGTTGGATTCATAGTGATTGGCAAATTGTTGTCTATTTTGTGGAACTTTTGATCCATTTACTTTGACGAGTTTGTGAGTTTTACTTTCTTTCTTGATTATAAAAGTTTAGTGAGTATTCTTTGAGTCTTATTTTGTGCTTTTTCTTGCTTGTCTTTTATTGTTTCTTCAAGTTTTGTGGTGGTTACTTTTTGGGCGAGTGTTTGAGTGCTTTGGGATCTTTCACTTGAGGTTACTCCATTCCACAAGAGAAGCTTGGTTGAGGAAAGTATAATTTCTTGGAGTGATTTGAGTGCCTTTTTTTTTTTTACCCAAAGCGCAACACTATTTCAATTGTTTTCTAACCTTTTTTTCTTTAATTGTTTGATATTTGTGTTTGCTGTCTTGTTTTGAAAATGGCTCCTTATTCAAGTAGTGAATCTTCCAAACCACACTCTCTACAAAAAGCTTTCATTCTTGGTGAACTAAAGGAAGTCAAACGGTCACTTGCACAAAAAGATGGAGCTATAAGACAATTGGAAGAAAGATTGCAAAGGCTTGAAGTAAATCATGATAAGTCCAACCATTCTACGGATGGAAGGCGCCATTCATATAGGAGTTATTCAAGAAGCTCTTCCAATTCATTTGGCCATGATAAAGAAACCGATTGGAGAAGACACCAACACTATCACTATCATAGAGAAAGGAGGCACCATAAAGAAAAGCCTTATATGCCTTTTGTAAAGTTACCTAGTTTTAGTGGTGAGGGTGATCCAAATGTATATTTGGGGTGGGAAGCAAAGGTTGAACAAATCTTTTGTATCGACCAGTCCTCGAACATCGACGACCGCTAGCAGTGGTGGGCCACATAAGCTGGGTCCCACAAGCAGCGTGAGATAATGTCCCACAAGCGGCATGAGCCAGTGTGTCGATTAGTGGTTGGATGTCGATCACCAGGATATGCCGATGTGTACTCTGAAACAGAGTGAGGCCGATGTGACATCGGTGGTTCAAACAACTAAACTGGGCCACGAAAGGTGGACCCCAGGGAACACACCAGTTATCAGTGAAACGCCCAGAGTTAGGGGAAAGCCTGAGTCACAAGGTGCTCATACGTGTGGTGTAAATAAGGTAGTTGGGCGCGGCACAAGCAAAGGGTCCTGGGGGCACTAAGGGCCGTTAGGGTTAGGGTTTCCCAGGGGCAGACCGCATGCATGACACGTGAACAGTTAATGCACCCCCAGAACGGATGGCCCCAGAGACTAGGTGCACAAGTTTGTACCCAGGTGGTCATACCGTTAGAGGTTGCACTCTAGCAAGGGGAGCCTATGCGCTAGATTACACTAAGACTGGGTAATAGCGGTGCAAAGGAATTCCACCAGAAATCCTAAATGCGAGTAACAAAAATAGAAAAAACCCTAGACTAAAAAAAGAACAGTAAGAAATCCTAAAGAGGTACGCATTTTCTAAAACTAGAGCTATTACACTCACATTCTATTTCTTGTCCAAAGATTGACTTGAGCGTCGGAGTGCAAACGGCCTCTAGGGCACCCCCTTTGTCTTTGCAAGTACAGGTGTTTCGATCTAGGAAAAACACAAACCTAGGTGGAGACGAGAGGGCATGTGAACATTGTTAGAGTCAACTGGCAAGTGAGTCAACCAGCAAGAACATTTTGCGCCCACCGTGGGGCTCGATAAAACCGGCATCCCACTACCAATCGCATTGTAAAGAGTCATCTAGTAGGATGAGGGGCACAAGACAATGATCCATTCCACCAACTGGAGGAGAAAATGTCACCATGCAACAAATCATGGAGACTGTGCACGCTCTTTAGGAGGCGGTGGCGGTGTCAAGGGCTGATCAGGAACGGATCCAGGTGGATCTAGCACCATCGCAAGCGGGAAACGAAGAACTGAACAGAACCAATAAGGAACTGCGGAGGAACCTGCAGCAAGCAGGAGAATGCGCGGTGGAGGAGCGAACGCTGTCCATAACACCCAGGGCTCTTCCCATGCCGTTCTCCCACGATATTATGGATATTGTGATCCCAGCAACCTTTGTGGGTCCGAAAGCCACCTTCACAAGCGTTGAACACCCAGAAACCCATCTCACAGCCTTCCATACCCAGATGATGCTGTCAAGAGGCTATAACATTGTGCATTGCAAGCTTTTCATGAGCACACTAACAGGCATAACGTTGGATTGGTTCGTCAGTTTACTTGATGGGCAGATAACATCATTTGAATAGTTTTCGATGTTGTTTAGGGAGCATTACATGGTCAATCGGGATCCCGCTCCCATCTCTTACGATCTTTTTTATGTAAGACAGTACCAGGGAGAGTCTTTAAGAGATTATCTCAACAAATTTGGGGCATAGGTGGTGAAGCTACACACCAAGGATGAAGACATGACGGTGTATGCTTTCAGGAAGGGAATCCTGCCAGGACCCTTCAGCGACTCACTCATCAGGAATCGCCCCAAGACCTTTAGTTAGATCAGACGTCGAGCTTTAGCCCATATTGTCGCAAAGGGGGAGGTCACTGAGAAGTATGGAAGCATCGCTCTAGCCAAAGAGCGAACAACTGTTCGCCCATAGCCCATGAGGGTGCATGAGGCGACGACAGAAAAGAAAGTCCAGGGGAAACGACAACCCTATGAGCCTCGAAAACCTTTGACTAGGGCGCGTGCAAGGGAGGATGCACACCTTTGGCACAACTTTCGGGTAGATTTGAAGGACCTGATCGCTATTCCTTACATAGCGGAGAGATTGAAGATGCCCCCGAAGACTGACAAGAGGTTGGGGCCCAATAAGGACACTTGGTGTGAGTTCCACCAAGCATTCGGCCACCCCATCTACAATTGCTTGTCGCTGGGGCACCAGTTAGATGAATTGGTGAAAAATGGCTTCTTAAGGGACTATTTGCAGGAGCCACAGGGAGTTCAGGCGTTGGCTGCTACGAGGGGTGATCAGGGGCACGAGGTGCCTATTCATGACGAGATCCACACCATTTCAAGAGGATTCTCAGGAGAGGGATGCACCGCCTCCCAGCAGAAGAAGTACGCCTGAGCGGTGATGACAGTGGAGGCGCAAGAAGTAGACCAGGCGCTTGACATCGACTTTGTCTTCACCAAGGCTGACCTCTGAGATGTCGTCCCCCATGACAATGACCCAGTGGTGATCTCGGTGCTAACAGCAGAAAGAAAGGTGCACCGAGTCGTGGTAGACCAGGGAAGTTCAACAGACGTGATGTTCTAGTCGACCTTCAACAAATTGCAGTTGTCTACCGACCAGCTGAGGCCTTACACCAGCTGCTTGTATGGATTCGCTGGAGACCAAGTGGAGGTGCGTGGGCACATAGAGCTGAGGACTACCTTCACGGATGGTGGGGTCTCCCATATAGAGAACATCAGGTACCTTGTTGTTATCGCTCCCTCAGCTTACAACATACTGTTGGGCCGACCTACCCTGAACAAGCTGAGAGTGGTGGCCTCAACGAGGCACATGAAGATGAAGCTGCCTTCCTTGAAGGGGTGAGTGATCACCATCCAGTCAGACTAGAAGGAGGCCAAGAAGTGTTACGAGAATAGCCTCAAGATAAAGAGGGGAGTGTTTGCCATTACCACTCACCCACCAAAGGATGAAGTGGTCACCCATGCAGAGGAAGTGGTCGTTCGCGTAGAGGTCACCCGAGCAGAGACCACCCGGGAGAGACGACCTGAACCAGCTAGACAAGTGCTGGAGAGGGAGATAGAAGGAAAGGTGTTTAAACTTGGCAAGTCCTTAAGCCAAGAGACACAGGACCAAATTTCTGAAGTCATAGCACGACACCTGGATGCCTTCGCGTGGTCCGCCTTGGACATGCCTGGCATAGACCCTGACTTTCTGTGTCATCGTCTCACCATGGACCACCAAGTCTGACCTGTCTACCAAAGAAGAAGAAAGTTTAATGAAGAAAGGCATCAAGTTATCAGGGAAGAAACACAGAAGTTGCTGAGCGTCGACCATATCAGGGAGATTCAGTACCCCGAATGACTGGCAAACATGGTGCTGGCGAAGAAGTCCAATGGGAAATGGAGGATGTGTATGGACTTCACGGACCTCAACAAGGTCTATCCAAAGGACTCCTACCCTTTGCCATGTATTGATGCTTTGGTAGACAGCGCCTATGGTTGCAGATTGCTCAGGTTTTTGGATGCCTTTTCTAGGTACAACCAGATTAAGATGTATCCCATGGATGAATGTAAGACAACGTTCATGACAGAGCTGTCTTGCTATTGCTACAAAGTGATGCCCTTTGGGCTAAAGAAGGCAGGTGCCACTTACTAGAGGTTAATGGACAAAGTGTTTGCGCCCTTGATATGGTGGAACGTGCAAGCATATGTAGATGATATGGTGGTCACCTCGCAGGTGAAGAATCAACACGTCGGTGATTTGGAAGAGCTATTTGCTATAATAGCTAAATGCTGACTGAAGCTGAACCTTGAGAAGTGTGTTCAGCGTGGAAGTAGGTAAATTCTTAGGATTCCTACTCACTGAGTGTTTGATCGAGGCGAACCCCTGAGAAATGTGCTGCGATCATCGCCATGAGGAGCCCAATCTCAGTCAAAGAGGTGCAGCAGTTGACAGGGCGAATGGCCACTTTGTCCAGGTTCCTATCAGTTGGGGGGACAAGGGTCATCCCTACTTCCAGTGGCTGAGGAGGAATAGTAGGTTTGTATGGACCAGAGAGTGTGAGGAGGCGTTCCTCAAGCTAAAGGAGTACCTGGCTAGCCCATCAGTGTTGTGCAAGCCGCAGTTGGGTACCCCGTTTCGCTTGTACTTTACAGTCACAGATCGGGCGATCATCTCGATCCTTATGCAGGAGTAGAACCGAGTGCAAAAGCTGATCTACTTTGTAAGCAAGGTATTGCAGGGGCCTCAAGCGAGATACCAGGCCTTAGAGAATGCAGCTTTGGTCGTAGTGTTTTTAGCGCGAAGACTGCGCCACTATTTCTAGAGCTTTACGGTGATAGTGATGACGGACCTTCCCATTCGCAAGGTCTTGTACAAGCCAAACGTTGCGGGAAGGATGCTGCGTTGGGCAGTGGAGCTATTGGAGTTCAATGTACAGTATGAGCCTAGAGGCCCCATTAAAGGCCAGGTTTACGCTGACTTTAGTAGAGCTCTTCTGGGCCGCCACGCACCAAGAGGTAGTATACTTCAGATGGGTACTCTCTGTGGACAGCTCCTCCAACCAACAAGGTAGTGGGGCTGGTGTTATCTTAGAGGGGTCCAATAGGTTGTTGATTGAGCAAGTCCTGCATTTCGCTTTCAAGACCAGCAACAATCAAGCAGAATACGAGGCTTTGATCGTGGGAATGCTGCTAGCTAAGGAGATGGGTGTGAAGAATCTGTTAGCAAAGTGTGAATCCCAGTTGGTCACGGGCCAAGTAACAGGAGGGTACTAGGCCAAAGATCCCTAGATGGTTGCATATCTGGAGTATGTCCAGGTCTTGAAGGGGACGTTCGCTATGTTCGAGCTGGTCCATGTCCCTAAAGAGCAAAATGCCCGAGTTGACTTGCTAGCAAAGCTCGCCAGTTCGAGCAAGGGGGGCAGACAAAGGACAGTCATCCAGGAAACCCTGAGGACACCTCGAACCTTCACTGCAGATAACTTGGCAGAAGTTCAGCATATTACCACGTCGGATGGAGTGAAGAGGAGTCATCGATCATTGACTCAGGAGACGTTTTGAGATGCCCAGAATAAACACATATCTAGTTTCTGGGGAACAATCGGTGCAGGTCTGCCTAGTTCAAAGAGGAGAGACTTGGATGACGCCCTACAAGCGTTAATTGGCTGACGGGATGCTTCTCATGGAGCCCACAGAGGTCAGGAAAGTAAAGAAGAACTTGAGCAAATACACACTCGTTGATGGGTAATAGTACAGGCACGGGTTCACCCACCCTATCTTGGTATGTGTAAGTGGAGAACAGAGCAGGCAGATAATGGCAGAACTCCACGAGGGGATATGTGGGAGCCACATCGGCGACTGATCTCTCACATCAAAGGCCATCCATTTTGGAGTTCCCAAATGATTGGTGTCTAATAATGGCACCCAATTTGCAAGCCAATAGTTGGGCAAGCTATGTATAGAGCTTGGGATAAAACAAGTGTTCACATCAGTCAAACACCCCCAGACGAATGGGCAGGTTGAGTCTGCCAACGAAGTTCTGCTCAGAGGTCTAAAGAGAAGGCTAGAGAAAGCTAAGGGGATCTAGGCAAAAGAAGTCCCTAGAATTGTGTTGGCTTACCACACTACTCCCCAGTTCACCACCAAGGAAACACCATTTAACTTGGTATATGGTTCGGACGCAATGATTCCTATAGAGATCTAGGAAAACTCACTGTGTTTTCAGAACTTCATGGCCGATGTGTCCAATGAAGAAAGGAAGGTGAACCTGAACCTATTGGATGAGATAAGGGAGGAAGCAAGAATCAAGGTTGAAGCCTTGAAGAGAAGGGTGGAGTATAGGCACAACTCCAACTGAGACTTTGGCAGTTCTAGGTTGCCGACCTGGTGATGAGGAAGGCCCACCCATACCAACTAGAGAACAAGTTGTCTCCCAAGTTGACTGGTCCCTTCAGAGTGACAGAGGCCCTTGGAAATGGAGCATACAGGCTTAAGACCTTGGAAGGTGGAGCGATCCCTCATACTTGGAATGTAGTCAATCTAAAATTCTACTTCAGTTGAATTGTTAAAGCTGTATTTCAGTTGAACTATCGCATTGTACACAATTTTAGGGGACACTCTTTTTCCCTTAAAAGGGTTTTTTAATGAGGTCACCCAATAAATTATCAGTTTAAAAATATGTTTTTTGTGCAATGCAGTTATGGACCCTCAACCTTGGGTTAGAAGTCTTAGTTGGGGAAGGAAGGTTTGCAGAGAACGCCTCCCTACTAAGTGAAAATGCCAAGGTCGAACAGTATGGTTCACCAGTTAAAATCCTCTCCTGCCTTAAACGGTGAGGACGACCTCAATTAAGGACCGTCGACCTTGAGTTAGAAGTCTTAGTTGGGGAAGGAAGGTTTGTAGAGAACGCCTCCCTACTAAGTGAAAATGCCAAGGTCGAACAATATGGTTCCCTAGTTAAAATCCTCTCTTGCCTTAAACGGTGAGGACGAGGTCAGTTAAGGACCCTCGAACTTGAGTTAGAAGTCTTAGTTATGGAAGGAAGGTTCGCAGAGAACGCCTCCCTACTAAGTGAAAACGCCAAGGTCGAACAGTATGGTTTGCCAGTTAAAATTCTCTCCTGCCTTAAATGGTGAGGACGAGGTCAGTTAAGGACCCTCGACCTTGAGTTAGAAGTCTTAGTTGGGGAAGGAAGGTTCGCAGATAGCGCCACCCTACTAAGTGAAAACGCCAAGGTCAAACAGTATGGTTCGCCAGTTAAAATCCTCTCCTGCCTTAAACGGTGAGGACGAGGTCAGTTAAGGACCCTCGACCTTGAGTTAGAAGTCTTAGTTGGGAAAGGAAGGTTTGCAGAGAATGCCTCCCTACTAAGTGAAAACGCCAAGGTTGAACAATATGGTTTGCCAGTTAAATCCTCTCTCACCCTTGGGCGATGACGAGGTCAGCTATGAACCATTGGCTTGTTTTAGAAGTCTCAAGTCCAGGGAAGGTAGGTTCGCAGAGAACACCTCCCCCTTAAGTGAAAACACCAAAGCTGAACAACAGGGTTCACCAGTTAAATCCTCCCTTGACTTCGTACAGTAAGGATGAGGTCAGTTATTAAATCCTCCCTTGACTTCATACAGCAAGGACAAGGGCAGTTACGAACTCCCCCTTGGGTTAGAAGCCTCAAAGTTGGGATAGGATGGTTGATGTGAGTCTCTCATGAACCTTTCTTGGTTTGGGTTGAGTTGATATAGGTTTCATTGTATTCATGACACTTTCAAGAATTAGGATCAAAATTCTAAAGAGCAATTAATAGAGTTTCTACTCAAGAAAACAAAGGTTCATACTAAAAACACATGAATAGGTAACTTGTAGTGTAAGATAACAATGGAATATGAATGGGTAATTCAAGAACAGTACCAAACTTCAAAGGAAACACAAGAACATCATAAGAACACCAAGAAGAAGTGAAAATACTGATTGAAATTCAATAGGAATTAGAAAATCACAAGAAACTCATCAAAGAACAAAAAACCCATGGATGGAAAACAAGAACAACACATGTATATGGAAACCCATGGTTTGGACGAAATTAAAACAGCAAGAAAACAAGGAAATAAACCAAACAAAGTGCAGAACAATGGCAGCAAATGAAAGGAAACAACTCATGGAAAAGATTGAACCGATTAAAAATGGAAAAACTACAAGAAAACATAAATGGGTATTTTTAGAAGATGAATAGAAATGACTTATGTGGTTGTAGCCTTTTGGAGATGTGATTCACGCCACTTGGAGAGTGGTTCTTCCAAGATGAGTGGGTGGTGCCGCCACTTGAGAGTCTCCAAAGCTCACAAGATAAGACATGAAGGAGAAGAAGAGACAAGTCTCACAAACTCACTCTCTCTCAATTTCAAGATAGTTTCTTTTCTTCTAACTTTCAACTTTTTTATTCAAAGTACCAAGCACCCCTATTTATAATGGAGAGGGCTGGTCATGTTACAAAGGGGAAGGAGTGGGAAGAGTCACTCTTCTAGCTCCTTCTAGTGCCTAAGAGAGAAAGGAGTAGAAAAGTCACTTTTTCCACTTTTTCCTAAAGAAAGTGCCTAAAATGCCTTACATTTAGAGGTTTCTTTTGGTTTTCCTCTTTGGCATACTCCTAAGGATATTTCTATATTATTTACAAATTTATACAAGATTATTTACAAAGATTTATTTATACTACTATCTTTTGAATTTTCAAGAGAACCCAAAATGTTCTACTTTTTAAGAAGACTAGTAAGAAGAATTTTAAATGCTTGGATGGATGACCTCTTCCTCCATTAGTGAAATCCTCTTCTACTTGATCTCCATCATGCTCCCCAGGTTGGAGAGAATTCGTCCACGAATTCAGAATCCCTACATATAACAAAGTCAGTTTGCTATCAAATAAAGCAGTGGATGATAATAAAGGCAAACTTGACTTAGCATTATGAATCATTGGGATGTCGGAAAAAGAAGTCCTATAGACAGACCATGTTGGAAAAAAATGTGTGGGAATGATTATTTTCTTAGGAAAAATTCCCTTTAAAGGGTAAAAACCATTAGTAGGTATGGAAAAATCATCCCTAACATTTTTTAACCAATATGGAGTGCAAGTAGGAACTTTTGGTAATGAAAAAGACAAAGAAGAAGAATACCTTGGATGCTCAAATTGAGGCATAGCATGAGTCAAAAAGATTGATTTAGTTGATAAGGTATTATGACTCGTTTTATCATTTTCTTCTTTTTCATTTTCTCTTTTATTTTTCATTTTTAATTGGTCCTCATGAACTTCTTGTGGAGAGAGGGGTTTTAAGGTAACCTTGCGCCCTTGGAAGGAAAAAGACATTATATTGGTGAGGCCATCATGTAAAACATGTCTATCAAATTGCCAAGGCCTCCCTAAAAGAATATGGGTTGCTTCCATAGGCACAACGTCACATAAAACCTCATCTTTATACTTTCCTATTTCAAAATTTATGAGGACTTTTTTATTAACCATGATTTCTCCCTTTTTAGTAAGCCATTGGAGCTTATAGGGCTTGGGATGAGAGATAGTGGGTAAAACAAGCTTATCCACCACTCTTGTACTAGCCACATTTGTACAACTACCCCCATCAATTATCATGGAACATAACTTTTTGTTGATAAGGCACCGGGTATGGAAAATATTTTCTCTTTGGGTATCATCCAAAGGTTTTTCAATTGTGCCCATCATGCGCCTTATCACCAATAAGTCACCTTCACATGGTATTTCACATTCATTATCACTAGGGCTAGGGGAAGGGGAGTTAGATTTAGAAGAATTATCACTATGTTCACTTACAACTAAACCCCCTTTTACCACCATGGTTCTTTTTGTTGGACAATTTGCGGCTATATGACCATAACCTAAACACTTAAAACATTTCTTACTTGAGGTTTTGGTTGGTGATTTAGAAATAGAAGAATTATGAGAGTCCTTTTGTTGAGTGGATTCTTTAAAAGATTTGGAAGGAGTATCAAGTTTTGAAATGTGAGTTTTACCCTTCCAAGGTGAGTTATAGAAACCATCATTATGAGTTTTCTTAAAAGAATTTTTCTTCAAAATTTGTGATTCAACCTTGATGGCTAGGTGAACCAATTTTTCCAAAGAAGTGTACTCATAAAGTTCTACAACATTTTGAATATCTTGTCTTAATCCACTTACAAAACGAGCCACCTTAGATTCTTCACTTTCATGCATGTTAATATGAGTTAAAAGCGTTTCAAGTTCTTTATAATAAGCATCCACACTTAGCGTGCCTTGGTGAAGCCTTTGGAGCTTCAACAATAGGTCTTTCCTAAAGTGTGGTGGAACAAATCTAGCGCGCATACACTCTTTCAAATTGTTCCAAGAAACCACGGGAGGTCTCTTGTTTAGCCCAATGTCCATAAGAGTTTTATGCCACCATTGCATGGCATAGTCTAGAAATTCTAAAGTAGCTAGTTTTACCCTTTGGTCTTCTTGGACCTCATGTACATGAAAGATTTGTTCAACCTTTGCTTCCCACCCCAAATATACATTTGGATCACCTTCACCACTAAAGCTAGGTAATTTTACAAAAGGCATATAAGGCTTTGCCACATGTTGGCGCCTTTCTTCATAATGATGATGCCTCCTCCATTCGGTTTCATCTTCATGTCCATGATAGTTGGAAGAAGTTCTTGATGAATGCCTTGAAGAATGGCGTCTTCTATGGTGTGTATGGCTGGACCTTTCATTAGTCACTTCAAGCCTTTGCAATCTTTCTTCCAATTGTCTTATAGCTTCATCTTTTTGTGCAAGTGACCTTTTGGCTTCTTTTAATTCACCAAGAATGAAAGCTTTTTGTGGAGAGTGTGGTTTGGAAGATTCTCCACTTGAATATTGAGCCATTTTCAAAACAGTACAGCAAACACAAATAGCAAACAATTAAAGAAAACAAGGTTAGAAAACAAAGAAATAAGTGGTGCGGTTTTGGTAAAAAAATTAAGGCACTCAAAATCACTCCAAGAAATTATACTTCCCTCAATCAAGCTTCTCTTGTGGAATGGAGTAACCTCAAATGAAAGATGCCAAAGCACTCAACCACTCATCCAAAAATAACCACCACAAAACTTAAAGAACAATAAAAGACAAGCAAGAAAAGGTACAAAACAAGAAAGGGTAGTGCAAAAAGAATACAAGATATATGACAAAACTTAAGGAATGAAAGACAAGCAATAAAAGACACACAATAAGACTCAAAGAATACTCACTAAACTTTATAATCAAGAAAGAAAGTACAACTCATAAACTTGTCAAAATACAAGGATCAAAAGTTCCACAAAGTAGACAACAATTTGCCAATCACTATGAATCCAACTTTGGTATGAAAATTAATGTGCAAAAGAATGAATAGATGCAAATACCAAACTGTTTTGAAGGATTTAAAAACAGAATTGGTTCTGTTTTGTTCTGTTTCAGTTCTGTTTTTTTTTTTTTTTTTTTTTTTTATACCAAATGGAACTTATGTAGTGAAAGAACCATAATATGCATCATATGGAAGTTGAAACATCAATCAAATTGCACAAAAATTTTATGAAGGATTCAAGACAATTGAACACTTGAAATCAAATGTTTGGAACCTCTAATCACAAGTACTAAAACAAATTCAAGAGAAACACAAACTTTCAAAATCAAAAGCAAGCAAGTAGAGACAAGATTTGGACACCTAGAACACTATGAACATAAAACTCAAAGCAAAAAGTATGATCAATGAAAAGGCACAACTAAACCATATTCAAACCAAACAAAAGTATGAATATAAGGTGCTGGAAAAACAAGAAACACGAAATTATAGGTGCTGGAAAAAAAAATTGCCCAAAAAGAAAGTGTCTATTCAACTCACAATCAACAAATCAACACCATGGCTCTAGATACCACATGATGTGAGTCTCTCATGAACCTTTCTTGGTTTGGGTTGAGTTGATATAGGTTTCATTGTATTCATGACACTTTCAAGAATTAGGATCAAAATTCTAAAGAGCAATTAATAGAGTTTCTACTCAAGAAAACAAAGGTTCATACTAAAAACACATGAATAGGTAACTTGTAGTGTAAGATAACAATGGAATATGAATGGGTAATTCAAGAACAGTACCAAACTTCAAAGGAAACACAAGAACATCATAAGAACACCAAGAAGAAGTGAAAATACTGATTGAAATTCAATAGGAATTAGAAAATCACAAGAAACTCATCAAAGAACAAAAAACCCATGGATGGAAAACAAGAACAACACATGTATATGGAAACCCATGGTTTGGACGAAATTAAAACAGCAAGAAAACAAGGAAATAAACCAAACAAAGTGCAGAACAATGGCAGCAAATGAAAGGAAACAACTCATGGAAAAGATTGAACCGATTAAAAATGGAAAAACTACAAGAAAACATAAATGGGTATTTTTAGAAGATGAATAGAAATGACTTATGTGGTTGTAGCCTTTTGGAGATGTGATTCACGCCACTTGGAGAGTGGTTCTTCCAAGATGAGTGGGTGGTGCCGCCACTTGAGAGTCTCCAAAGCTCACAAGATAAGACATGAAGGAGAAGAAGAGACAAGTCTCACAAACTCACTCTCTCTCAATTTCAAGATAGTTTCTTTTCTTCTAACTTTCAACTTTTTTATTCAAAGTACCAAGCACCCCTATTTATAATGGAGAGGGCTGGTCATGTTACAAAGGGGAAGGAGTGGGAAGAGTCACTCTTCTAGCTCCTTCTAGTGCCTAAGAGAGAAAGGAGTAGAAAAGTCACTTTTTCCACTTTTTCCTAAAGAAAGTGCCTAAAATGCCTTACATTTAGAGGTTTCTTTTGGTTTTCCTCTTTGGCATACTCCTAAGGATATTTCTATATTATTTACAAATTTATACAAGATTATTTACAAAGATTTATTTATACTACTATCTTTTGAATTTTCAAGAGAACCCAAAATGTTCTACTTTTTAAGAAGACTAGTAAGAAGAATTTTAAATGCTTGGATGGATGACCTCTTCCTCCATTAGTGAAATCCTCTTCTACTTGATCTCCATCAATGGTTCGCAGAAAACACCTCCCTCTTGAGTGAGAACGCTAAGGTGAAGATAGTGTGGTTCAAAGAATTTCCTTATCTTGGTGTAACCAAGGTAAGGCTAGTTAAGGGTTTGCGCGCACATCACTGTTACCTTAAGCCACTAAAGAATTGAGTAAGGCAAGGTTGAGCAAGTGGTGGACCAGCATGCTACCTAGAGTATGAATATTTGTCAACTGTGTTGTTAGCGATGTCAGGGTGAGACACGACAGTCAGTAAACAAGGCAAATAAAGTGACTTAAAGCAAATAGATTCATACATAAGGACAAAGTATATATACAAAGTACAAATTGTTCTTCAAAAATCCAAGTTATTACAAATTGAAGTGAGCTAGATCCTGAGCGCGAGCTGCCCATCAATGACGCGCTTCGTCACCGCGAAGGGAGAAAGGTCCAGCTCAGGGTGCAAGCAGGTAACCTAAGCGAGGGCATCCTCAAACCCTACTCCATATGAGTCAACAACGTCTTCGGTGAGCTCCGCCTCAGTCTTGTTGAGAGCTCAATCTTCTGAGCAAGCTCACCCTCCACACGGCCTAGTTGGACCTGTTGTTGGGTGGCCCGCTCCTCCAGCTTGGCCATCTTAGCCTTTGCCTCCTTTGCCTGCTCCTCCAGATCAATAACTTTGTTGCACAGAGGCAGGATCTTCGCCTCCAGCTGAAGGGCCTCCTGACCCTTGTCAAAGAGTAGCTTCTTGGTCTCCTTCTCTGATTGGCAGAGGCTGCTCAGCTCTTGGTTCCGGGCCATTTCACGGTTGGTGAAGACCCGGGCTTGGAGGGCAAGTTCCTCCTTCATCCTTGCCTCCGCTTGGCTTACGAAGGCAAGGGAGTTGATGAGGAACTCCCCAAGGCTTTGGCCCATGCGCTCCCTCAGCACGTCTCCATCCAAAGCCTCCACCACCTCCTTATCTTGGAAGCGCTTGAGGGCTTCTTGGAGTATGACGGGGAGCTCAGGAGCAGGGGGCACTTGGCCATCCCCAGGAAGCTCTCCCTACTGCCTTCGAGCGTGGAATGTCCGCGAAGAGAAAAGGCATTGGGGGGGTTATCCCTGAACGATGGAGGGTGGTCACTGGTAGTAGAGAGTGAGGTTGCTGCGACCCCCACCCTTAGCCTCTTGAAGACAAGGCCCTCCTCTGTGTCCTCATCTTTAGAGTCGATCGTAACCACCCCTTTATCAGCGTAGGTTGGGTTGGGCGAGTCTTGGACAATGGCCAGGGGACCGACGGGGGTTGAGCCACTTGCGCTAGCAGTTGCCGCTCGGTGGTGGGCAATTAGCTCAGCCAGTCTCTTCCTCTTCTCTTCATTGAGCACCATGCCTGCACCAAGACAATGAAACATGAGAAGATAACCCTACACAACATACAACTAGCAACAAGAAACACAAGAGCCACAGTATACAAAGGGTAAATCAGAGGATGCACAAACATGAAAAGACAAAGCACATGATATGTAAGCTAACAAAAGATATGCAAAACAAGGCGGGGAAAAGGTATAAACAAGTACCAATGTAACCCTAGAGGGCCTTAGCATTGAACTCATGCTTGATCAGCTGAGCAGTGTTAAACACCACTCTCAAGCATAGTTCACGATTAGGGGGAGTCAGCTCCTCCAGATCCCTGGGTTTCTTGAACTTTAGCTTCTCCACCCAGTAAAGGGGAAACCCATCTAGCAGGGTGGGGTCATGGTCAGTGTAGCACACCTTAAAGAACTTCCCTTTGAAGCCCTTATAAGATTGTTGTAAAAGGGTTAGGAGAACTCTCCCCGCCATCTCGTTGAAGCTCATCCAAAGTCTCTTCCCTGGGCTCTTTCCCTCAAAGAAGAAGAGGAAGACGTCCACGGAGGGGGTGTGCCGTAGATGGTTGCACAGGATTGCGAACGCCTTCACGAAGGCCCAACTGTTGGGGTGCAGTTGGGCAGGGGCCATATTTATCTCAGTTAAGAGCGCTCGCTTGTACCTCGTGAGTGGCAAGTGGAGTTTGATCCACTTGAAGATGGTGGTGTATAGGAAGAAGAAGGGCTCCCCATCGTTGGTGCAATTGTCAACGCATACAGGTTCGCCTTCCGCGCAGGGTCGAACGGAGACGTAGGCATCGCACTCCCTCCCGAACACGCGGGTCATGCAGGCAGCCTTGTCCTCCTTGTGCTGGGTCACGTCCCCATTGAAAGTGAGTTGGGAGGTCTCAGTAAGGAGGTCCTCAGAGGCCCAAGGGTAGAGGGGCTTTGTAATCAACGCTGGGGGGAGGGTTGGAGGTGGTTTTGGTTCTGGCCATCTTGAAGAAAGCTAAAAAGGGAGAGATAGAAAGGAAGAAAGACAAGGGTTCAGAAGAAGCTACGGCGGGACTCAATGAACCAAAGAAATGGAAGCGAAGAACACAACAGTGAAAAATGCAGGAAAACCTAAAGTGCAGAAATCTTAAATAGACCCACAGCAGTTATAACATGTTATGAGTAGTGGAATCACGAAACAAGAGCAAGTAGTGAGATAAAAATCATACCTTTAAAGCAGTTGAGGGTTGAAGGTCGAGTTTGATGAAAGAAAAGTGAGAGCGTTCAAGAGAAGGAGGATGATCGAAGAGAGTTTGTGGTGAAATGATGGAACAATGAAGAAGCGCAGGGTTATGAAAGAGTTAACGTAAACAAGGGAATGCAAGTGACAATAAGTTTTAACCTTTGATCAAGCCATGTGTGCACAGATTAAAACAAGTACGGAGAGATGTCATTTCGGTGCACTGTTCACGTCCTTTCACCCAATGCCACGTAGGTTGCCAAGGGCGACGACTTAGTCTCTTCGCTGAACAAGTTAACAGGTTGAGACTGGGGGGCTTGTGTATCGACCAGTCCTCAGACATCGACGATCGCTAGCAGTGGTGGGTCACGTAAGCTGGGTCCCACCAGCGGCGTGAGACAGTGTCCCACAAGCAGCATGAGCCAGTGTGCCGATTCATGGTCGGATGTCGATCACCAAGATATGCCGATGTGTACTCCGCAACAGAGTGAGGCCGATGTGACATTGGTGGTTCAAATAGCTAAACTGAGCCATGAAAGGTGGACCCCAGGGAACACACCAGTTATCAATGAAACGCATAGAGTTAGGGGAAAGCCTGAGTCACAAGGTGCTCATGCGTGTGGTGTGAATAACATAGTTGGGCGCGACACAAGAAAAGGGTCCTGGGGGCACTAAGGCTCGTTAGGGTTAGGGTTTCCCAGGGGCAGACCGCATGCATGGCACGTGAACAGTTAAGGCACCCCAGAACAGATGGCCCCAGAGACTTGGTACACAACTTGGTACCCAGGTGGTCATACCGTTAGAGGTTGCATTCCAACAAGGGGAGCCTATGTGCTACATTACACTAAGATTGGGTAATAGCAGTGCAAGGGCATTCCACCAGAAACCCTAAATGTGGGTAACGGAAATAGAAAAAACCCTAGACTATAAAAAGAACAGTAAGAAATCCTAAAGAGGTATGCAGTTTCCGAAACTAGAGCTATTACACTCACATTCTGTTTCTTGTCCCAAGATTGACTTGAGCGTCGGAGTGCAAACGGCCTCTAGGGCATCCCCTTTGTCTTTGCAGGTACATGTGTTTTGATCCAGGAAAAGCACAAACCTAGGTGTAGACAAGAAGGCGTGTGAACGTTGTTAGAGTCAACTGGCATGTGAGTCAACCAGCAAGAACATCTTTCATGTACATGAGGTCCAAGAAGACCAAAGGGTTAAACTAGCTTATTTAGAATTTCTAGACTATGCCATGCAATGATGGCATAAAACTCTTATGGACATTGGGCTAAACAAGAGACCTCTCATGGTTTCTCGGAACAATTTGAAAGAGTGTATGCATGCTAAATTTGTTCCACCACACTTTAGGAAAGACCTATTGTTGAAGCTCCAAAGGCTTCACCAAGGCACGCTAAGTGTGGATGCTTATTTTAAGGAGTTAGAAGCGCTTATGCTTAAAGTAGATATGCATGAAAGTGAGGAAGCTAAGATGGCTAGATTTGTAAGTGGTCTTAGAAGGGACATTCAAGACGTTGTTTAACTTTATGAGTACTCTTCTTTAGAAAACTTGGTTCACCTTGCCATCAAGGTTGAAACCCAATTTGCAAAGAAACTTGCTTTCAAAAATACTCATAATGATGGCTATTACAACAACTCTTGGAAAAATTAAAACAAATCTTCTTCAAGGTTTCCTTATAAAGATTCATCTTTCAAACCTAAGGATTCAAAGCCTTCCACTTCTAATAATAAATCTCCAACCAAATCGTCTAGTAAGAAATGCTTTAAATGTTTAGGATATGGTCACATAGCTTCTAATTGCCCTTCTAAACGTAATATGATGATACATGATGGCATTGTAGTTAGTGAGCATGATTCATCTTCTTCTAGACATTCTACACCGACTAGATCACATAGTGAGTATGAGAGTGAGAGTCCACTTGAAGGTGACTTATTAGTAGTGAGACGCATGCTTTGCCAAGTTTTAAAACCTTTTGATGAAAACCAAAGAGAAAACATTTTCCATACAAGGTGTGATGTGAGTTGATTTTATGATTTAGCATTTTATGGTGGCACTTTAATTAGGATTGAGATTTTAGGATGATTAAGGTGAGAACCTAAGGAAAATCCCCACTGGACATTAACTTAACCAAGTGGTTAAGTAGATGTGAAGGTTCATTTCATAAAGGCAAAAAGGAAAAGACATGAAATATGGTGATTATGGATGCAATTGCCGAAAATAGAAATTAGAAAGGAGAAAAGGAATGCATCAATGGTGTACAAGCCATTCCAAATGATGCTTCCAACTCACAAAGGAGTCTCCACAAAACCGAAACATAAAGACAATATAAAGAAGCTAAAACCATGAACAAAGGAATGGAAAATGGAAGAGATGATGAAAGAAGGAACTTATGGAGGTGGAGCAATGGTGTATCACGCAACTTGATAGGATGGAACCACCAAGATAAGTGAAGGGAGGCCGCCACTTGAGAGCTTCAACACTCCAAGATAAGACCAAGAGAGGAGGAATTTCACTCACTCACAAATCATACAAAAATTGTGTATAGTTTCTTTACTCTAATTTCAACTTGGAAATACATGAGGTAGGCTTCCTTATTTATAGGTTTAGGAGCCTTGGTGAGCAAGCTAAAAGGGTAGGGATGAAAATACAAAAAGTGGGGCTACCTAGGATATTGACTTTAGTCAAACCACACCATCATCCTAATCTTCTAGAAGATAGGTAAAAAATGCAACATTTGATAGTACACCCCTCCTTGTTTTGCTAAAGGCACCTATTTACTAGCATACCCCTCCTCTATTGCTAAGGGCACCTTTTTGATAGCTCACCCCCCCTCTATTGCTAAAGGCACCTATTTGCTAGTACACCCCCCCTCTAATACTTAAGGACACCTATTTTACTACTATTACAAATAAAGAAAACAATTGATGCTCAGCAACCAAAGCTTGTACTCTGCTTCTTATAATCCTCTGAGGTATGGTGGGAGCTAAGGCAATGGTTGGAGCATCCTGACTTGGCCTTTGGTCTTGTGTCATGCTCCTAGTCTGCCTCCTTTGAGGTTGGGCTTGGTCAGTAGGCGTATTCCCTTCTAGGTCCTCATCATCCTCACCGGGTGAGAGGGAATTCGTCCATGAATTTGGAAGACCTGTGGAAAAAGGGGTGAGATTACTAATATTGAAAGAATTACTACTTAAATATGTATCAGGAAGATCTAAATCATAGGCATTATCATTGATCCTTTTGATGACCTGAAAAGGACCATCACCTCGTGGCAGAAATTTGGACTTCCTTTGAGTAGGAAATCTATCCTTTCTCAAGTGAAGCCAAACCGAGTCCCCAGGTTCAAAGATCAAAGCCTTACGCCCCTTATTGACATACTTTACATACTTGCCTACCTTCCTTTCTATTTGAAGCTTAATGTGGTTGTGCAAGTCTTTTATGTAAGAAGCTTTTTCAAAACCATCCTTGCACAACACATCATCTAACGCAGGAATAGGAAGGAGGTCAAGGGGTGTGAGGGGATTAAACCCATACACTACCTCAAAAGGGGTGTGAGAAGTAGTAGAATTAACTACTCGGTTGTAGGCAAACACAATATGAGGTATTAAGTTTTCCCACACCCTTGGGTTCCCTGAGATAAGGCATCTTAACATTTGACCTAAAGTCCTATTGACCACTCATGTTTGACCATCATTTTGGGGGTGACAAGTAGTAGAAAACAAGAGTTTAGTTCCAAGTTTTCCCCACAAGGTCCTCTAGAAGTGACTTAAGAACTTAGAATCCTTGTCAGACACTATACTCTTAGGGAGCCCATGCAAACGAACTACTTCCTAAAAGAAGAGATTTGCAATATGAGTTGCATCATCTACTTTCTGGCATGGAATAAAATGAGCCATTTTTGAAAATCTATCCACAACCACAAAAATAGAATCCATACCTCGAGATGTCTTGGGAAGACCTAGAATAAAATCCATTGAAATGTCTACCCAAGGCATATTAAGGATGGGTAGAGGGGTATATAAACCATGGGATTGCACTTTAGACTTAGCCTTCCTACATGCTATGCATTTGTCACAGAAACTATGTACGGATTTGCGCATGTGAGGCCAAAAGAAATGTTCATGCAATGTATCTAAAGTTTAGCTACCCCAAAGTGACCCATTAATCCACCCTCATGTGCCTCTCTAACAAGGGATTGTCTCAAAGACCCTTGGGGAACACAAAGTCTTTTTCCTTTAAAAAGAAACCCATCATGGATGAAATAGTCTTTGTGTCCACCCTTTGAGCACTCTTGGAAGATTTGAGAAAACTCAAGGTCATCTTTATAGTTTTCCTTTATGTGATCAAAGCCCAAGTAGTTAACTTCTAAAACATTTAGCAAGGTATGCCTTCTTGAAAGAGCATCCGCTACCACATTAATTTTACCTTGCTTATGTTTGATCACATAAGAAAATTGCTCAATGAACTCCACCCACTTAGCATGTCTCTTATTAAGCTTGCTTTGGCCTTTCAAATACTTAAGGGATTCATGATCACTATGTATCACAAATTCCTTAGGAAAAAGATAGTGTTGCCAATTTTGCAAGGCTCTCACAAGAGCATAAAGTTCCTTATCATAGGTGGACTAGTTGAGGTGACTCCCTTTAAGTTTCTCACTAAAATAAGCTATGGGGTGACCCTCTTGGAGGAGGATTGTCCCAATGCCTATGTTAGAGGCATCACATTCTATCTCAAATGTCTTAGTAAAGTTAGGGAGTGCTAAAATGGGTGTCTTAGTTAACTTATCTTTCAAAGTGTCAAAAGCTTTTTCTTGTTCAAGGCCCTATTTAAACACAACATCCTTCTTTACTATGGCATTGAGAGGTGCGGCAATGGTACTAAAGTCTTTCACAAACCTCCTATAAAAGCTAGCAAGGCCATGAAAGCTTCGTACCTCACTAACATTGGTGGATGTGGGCCAATGTTTAATTGCTGCAACCTTTGTTTCATCTACATGCACCCCTTTAGAACTTACCACAAACCCTAGGTATTCTATGTGGTCTATTGCAAACACACATTTTTCAGGATTAGCATACAAACATTCTTTCCTAAGGGTTTCTAGAACTTGCCTAACATGCTGTTCATGTTCCTCTAAAGACAAGCTGTAGATGAGAATATCATCAAAGTAAACAACTACAAACTTGCCAATGAAGGGTCTTAAAACATGATGATAAGTCGCATGAAGGTGCTTGGAGCATTGGTTAAGCCAAAGGGCATGACTAACCACTCGTAGAAACCAAATTTGGTTTTAAAGGCAGTTTTCCATTCATCCCCCGGTTTAATCCGGATTTGGTTATAACCACTCTTAAGATCAATTTTCGTAAATACCTGAGACCCATGTAACTCATCCAACAAGTCATCTAACCTAGGAATGGGATGCCTATATGTGATTGTTATGTTATTTATTCCGCGGCAATTCGTACACATCCTCCAACTCCCATCCTTTTTAGGGACAAGAATCACAGGCATAACACAAGGACTCATGCTATCTTGCACCCACCCCTTAGCTATTAACTTCTCTACTTGTTGTTGAATCTCTTTGGCCTCAGATGGGTTAGTCCTATATGCTGGCCTATTTGATAAAGAAGCTCTGGGAATAAAATCTATTTGGTGCTCAATTCCCCTAAGAGGTGGTAATCCTTTTGGGGGATCTTGAAACACATCATGGAATGCCTTTACCAAATCTTCCAAGCTTGAAGAACTAACCTTAGCCGACTCATTCTTAAGGGTCCTAGGGAAGGTAATATAGATAGACCTTTGTGCGAGCATTACCTTTTTTACTTCTTTAGGTGATATGAGAAGGCTTCTCTTAGAACTCTTTTTCTTTCAATCTCTTTTCTTTCATTCTCACTTGGTCCTCATGGACTTCTTTTGGCGAGAGAGATTTTAATGTGATCTTGTGCCCATGGAAGTGGAAAGAGATTTTGTTGGTAAGGCCATCATGAATTCTTTTTCGATCAAATTGCCATGGCCTACCTAAAAGGATATGGGTTGCTTCCATAGGGACAACATCACACAATACCTCATCCTTGTATTTACCAATTGAGAAGGCTATAAGGTCTTGTTTATTAACTATGATCTCCCCCTCTTCACTTAACCATTGAAGATTGTAGGGTTTGGCATGAGAGACGGTAGGTAACCCAAGGTGTTCTACCACTCTTGTGCTGGCCACATTTGCACAACTCCCCCTATCCACTATCAAGGAACACAACTTATCATTAATGAGACATCTAGTATGGAAAATATTTTCTCTTTGACTTTCATCAAAGGGCTTTAAAACTTGTCCTAGCATTCGTCTCACTACTAATAAGTCGCCTTCACATGGACTTTCACTCTCTTCCTCACTTGGGGATCTAAAAGGGTTGGGAGACCTAGATCTTTGGGAACTATGATCATTTTGTGTTTAGTAGGACAATTAGAAGCAATGTGACCATAGCCTAGACATTTAAAACATTTCCTACTTGAGCTTTTAATAGGAGATTTAGGAGTTGAAGTGGAGGGTTTAGAATCCCTAGGTTTGTAAGTGGACTCTTTGGATGGAAAAGGTGAAGAAGTTTTGTATTTGTTTTTCCAAGAAGAGTGGTAAAAGCCATCATTATGAGCATTTTTAAAAGAAGTTTTCTTAGAAATTTGTGATTCTACCTTGATGGCAAGGTGAACCAACTTTTCTAAATTGGAGTACTCATAGAGTTCTACCACATCTTGGATATCCTGTCTTAAGCCACTTACAAATCTAGTCATTTTGGACTCCTCACTTTCATGCATGTCAACCTTTGTTAAAGTTGTTTCAAGTTCCTTAAAATAAGCATCCACACTTTGTGTGCCTTGATGAAGCCGTTGGAGCTTCAACAAGAGATCGGTCCTATAGTGTGGAGGCACAAATCTAGCGCGCATGCATAACTTTAAATCCTCCTAAGAGACCACGGCTGGCCTCTTGTTAAGTACAATGTCCATTACAGTCTTATGCCACCACTGCATAGCATAGTCTACAAACTCTAAGGAGGCTAACTTAACTTTTTGGTTATCTTGGACCTCACACACATTAAACATTTGTTCTACCTTAGCCTCCCATCCTAGGTAAACATTGGGATCGTAGTCCCCATTAAAACTTGGCAATTTAATAAAAGGGAAAGGGGTTTTGGGAGTTCGATGATGATGATGATGTTGAAAGTGTCGCTCCTCAAAGTGTTGATCTCTCCAATCTTGTTCATCTTCATAGCTTCCATAATTTGTGTAGGCTCTTGAATGCCGCCTTTGCTCCCATCTTCTTCCTCTGGGTTGTCTTTCATGAGCCATTTCAAGTCTTTGAAGTCTTGCCTCCATTTGCCTCATTTCTTCCTCCTTTTGGGCTATGGTTCTTTTGGCCGCTTCCAATTCACCAATAAGGAAGGAATTTTGTGGAGAATGAGGTTTGGAAGATTCACCTGAAGAAAGATTAGCCATAAAGAAGACACAAATAGAACAAACAATTAGGAAAGCAAAGTTAGTGGAAAAACAAGTTGAAGCTTGCGGTTTGTAGGAGAAACACTCAATGCACTCAAGAAATTTTTCCCACTCCTCAAAGGTCTTTCTTGATTGATGAAAACCCTCAAATGAAAAAGGACAAAGCCTCAATCACTCAAGCAAGATGAAACCAAAACAAAACTTGAAGGAAACAAGAAGACAAGCAAGAAAAACTTAAACAAGAAAAGCTAAACCAAAGATGGAAAGAGAGATATGACAAAACTTTAGAAAAGAATATTCAATGAAAATGACAAGCAAAGAAAATAAGGCACTCAATAAAAGGTAGTACACAAAGAGACCCTAGAGAGTGGTACTAGAATTGGATGAAGAAAACCAAAAACAGTACTACTGGAATATGTGTAAAATTTTGTGTGACTTGAAAAAATTATGCTGAGATGAATAATGCAAATTTGAATGTGAAATTTAAACCACAGAAAGATCAATGTCTTAGCTCAAAGTAGGCACTAGAATTGTATCAAAACAGTGCGCCAAATAATTGTGATAAATTTTCGAAATTCACTGCCGCATCACTGTTTTTCCAGAGTCAGAATTTTGTACTCTCTCTGTATTTCATTTATCTTTTTTTTTGTATTTTGTATTTTGCTACAATTATTTTTTTAAATTTTTATTAACACTTCAAACTACTTAAATCCAGAGTTTTAGAATTTTTCTCCAACAAATTTAATTTGCATAAACGAAAACAATCAGCACAGATTCAGTGAAACAGAGGAAACCTATTTTCAAAAGACACAATGGAATTGATGTATTTGAACTTGTATGAATCTATCACACAAGCATGAACTCAAATCTAAAAATTAAAATGCAACAAAGGCTCAAAATAGAATTATAAAACTATATTCAAATAAAATCAATCAACCAAAATTAGCAAGAAAAGGACTACATAGAATTGATGACATTGTAGAAGAAACATGACTTGACAAAAATTGTATGGATTCAAAAATCAAAATGACTCTAACACAATTAATTTTATGATTGTGGATGGTGGTAGTTGCGCTAATTTGGCTAGCACAAGAGTGGTAGATAAGCTTGGATTGTCTACTATCTCTCATGCAAAGCCCTACAAACTGCAATGGTTAAGTGAAGTAGGAGAAATCATTGTTAACAAACAAGTCCTTATTGCATTTTCTATTGGTAAATATAAAGATGAGGTCTTGTGTGATGTTGTACCAATGGAAGCAACACATGTTCTTCTTGGTAGGCCATGGCAATTTGATAGAAAAGTTTTTCATGATGGCTTTACCAACAAAATTTCTTTTGACTTCCATGGGCACAAGGTCATATTAAAGGTACTCTCTCCAGAAGAAGTCGATGAGGACCAAGTTACAATGAAGAAAAATAGAGCGAATGAAAAAGAAAAAATAGTTTCTAAAAAGAGTCTTCTTATTTCAAGCCAAGAGGTCAACAAGGTAATTGTTTCTCAAAAGCCTATTTTTTTAGCTATGCCTAGATCTCTTGAATGTGATACGGCTAAGGTTAGTCCAACATGTTTGGATAATTTGGTTAAGGAATTCCAAGATGTGTTTCAAGACCCTCCTAAAGGCTTACCACCTCTAAGAGGCATTGAACACCAAATTGATTTTATACCCGGGGCTTCCTTACCAAATCGTCCAGCTTATAGGACCAACCCAACCGAAACAAAAGAAATCCAACAACAAGTAGAGGAATTACTTGCTAAAGGGTGGGTGCAAGATAGTATGAGCCTTTGTGCTATGCCTGTGATACTTGTTCCTAAAAAGGATGGGTCATGGAGGATGTGTACGGATTGTAGGGTCATAAACAACATTACCATCAAATATAGGCATCCCATTCCTAGGCTAGATGACTTGTTGGATGAATTGTATGGGTCTAAAATATTTACCAAAATTGATCTCAAAAGCGGGTATAATCAAATTCGGATAAAACAAGGGGATGAATGGAAAACCGCTTTTAATACCAAATTTGGTTTATATGAGTGGTTAGTTATGCCATTTGGTTTGACTAATGCTCCTAGTACCTTCATGCGACTTATGCATCATGTCTTAAGAGCATTCATTGGCAAGTTTGTTGTAGTTTATTTTGATGATATCCTTATATATAGCTTGTCTTTGGAACAACACGAGTTGCATGTTAGGGAGGTTATTGAAACCCTTAGGAAGGAAAATTTGTATGCTAACCTTGTTAAATGTATGTTTGGGCTTGATCATATAGAATTCCTAGGGTTTGTGGTAAGTTATAAAGGGGTACATGTAGATCAATCAAAGGTTGTAGCAATTTAGCATTGGTCAACAACCACCAATGTGAATGAAGTACGAAGCTTTCATGGTCTTGCTTCTTTCTATAGAAGGTTTGTGAAAGACTTTAGTACAATTGCCGCACCATTCAATGCTATAGTAAAGAAGGATGTGGTTTTTAAGTGAGGAGAAGAGCAACAAAAAGCTTTTGAAACTTTGAAAGAAAAATTGACTAAAGCTCCCATCTTAGCCCTTCCTAACTTTGCTAAAACATTTGAGATTGAATGTGATGCTTCTAATATAGGCATTGGGACTATTCTCCTTCAAGAGGGCCACCCCATAGCTTATTTTAGTGAGAAATTAAAAGGAAGTCATCTCAACTATTCCACTTATGATAAAGAGTTATATGCACTTGTTAGAGCTTTGGACAATTGGCAACACTATCTTTTTCCTAAAGAATTTGTGATACATAGTGATCATGAATCTCTCAAATATTTGAAAGGCCAAAGCAAGCTTAATAAGAGGCATGCTAAATGGGTGGAATTGATCATCGAGCAATTTCCTTATGTGATCAAACACAAACAAGGTAAAATAAATGTTGTGGCGGATGCTCTTTCAAGAAGATATACCTTGTTAAATATTTTAGATGTTCAATTTTTTGGTTTTGATCACATAAAGGAACTTTATCATGATGACCTTGATTTTTCTATCATTTATCAAGAGTGTTCTAAAGGTGGACACGAAGATTTTTTTATCCAAGATGGATTTCTTTTTAAAGGCAAAAGAATTTGTGTTTCACATGGTTCTATTAGACAATCTCTTGTTAGAGAAGCACATGAAAGTGGCTTAATGGGGCATTTTTGGGGTAGCCAAGACATTAGATACGTTGCATGAGCATTTCTTTTGGTCACACAAGAGAAAATCCGTACATAGCTTTTGTGATAAATGTCTAGCATGTAGAAAGGCTAAATTTAAAGTGCAACCCCATGACTTGTATACCCCTATTCCAATTCCTACAATGCCTTGGGTAGATATTTTAATGGATTTTATCTTAGGTCTTCCCAAGACATCAAAAGCAATGGATTCTATTTTTGTGGCTGTGGATAGATTTTCTAAAATGGCTCATTTTCATAAAGTTGATGATGCTTGTTATATTGCAAATCTCTTCTTTAAGGAAGTTGTTAGATTACATGGTATTTCTAGAAGCATTGTTTTTTATAGAGACTCTAAGTTCTTAAGCCACTTTTGGAGGACCTTATGGGGCAAACTTGGCACAAAATTTTTATTTTCTACTACTTTCCACCCCCAAACTGATGGTCAAACTGAGGTGGTTAATAGAACTTTTGGTCAAATGTTGAGATGCTTTATTTTTGGGAATTTAAGGATATGGGAGAATTTACTACCTCACATTGATTTTTCTTATAATAGAGTTGTAAATTCTACCACATCTCACTCTCCTTTTGAGGTTGTTTATGGATTCAATCCTTCGACACCTCTAGATCTTCTTCCAATTCCTGTACTTAATGATGTTTTATTCAAGGATGGATTTGAAAAAGCTTCTTTTATAAAAGACTTGCATAATCACATCAAGCTACAAATTGAGAAGAATGTTGGCAAGTGTGCTGAAAATGCCAACAAAAGGAGAAAGGCATTAATCTTTGAAACTGGTGATTGGGTTTGGCTCCATTTGAGAAAGGATAGATTCCCCACTCAAAGGAAGTCAAAGCTTATGCCTCGTGGTGATGGTCCTTTTCAGGTCATCAAGAGGATTAATGATAATGCCTATGAGTTAGATATGCCTGATACTTTTCTTGGTAGTCATACTTTTAATATCAGTGATCTAACTCCCTTTTCTGCAGGTCTTCAAAATTCATGGACGAATTCTTTCCAACCCGGGGAGCATGATGGAGATCAAGTAGAAGAGGAAAGTGAGGTTCAAGGCCAAAAAGCTCAAAGAAAAAATAGCTCAACATCCTTCATACCTCAAAGGATTACAAGGAGCTAAAGTTTTGGGTAAAGAGCATAAAATGTTTTCACTTTTTGTAATTACCCTTGTATAAACATTTGTATAAATTTTTTAAGTAATATAGAATTAGTCTTAGGACAATGCCAAAAGAGGAAAACCAAAAGATACCTCTCATGTAAGACATCTTAGTTGGAAATTTTAGGAAAAAGCTAGAAGAATGCATCTTCCTCTTAGGCGCTAATTTTGAGAAGGAACTAGAAGAGTGACTCTTCCAACTCCTTCTTCCCTTGTAAATAATTGGCCCTCTCCATTATAAATAGAGGTGCATGGTACCTTGTATCATAAGTTGAAAATTGAAGTAAAGAAACTATCTTGAAATTGTGAGAGAGTTGTGTGAGACTTGTCTCTTCTTCTTCTCCATGTCTTATCTTGTGAGCTTTGGAGACTCTCAAGTGGCGACACCTCCCACTCATCTTGGAAGAACCACCCTTCAAGTGGCGTGAAACACATCACCAAAAGACTACAACCACATAAGTCATTTCTATTCATCTTCCAAAATTACCCATTTTTGTTATACTTGTTTGTTTTCGATTCTATTCAGTTCAATCTCTTCCTTATGATGTCCTCTTTCATTTGCTGTATTTGTTTCACATTTTAATCGGTTCAAATATGCTATATGTGGCTATGTTTGGTTCGGTTTCCATTGTTAGCCATTTCTATGTTGAGTTCTTGAATTTCCATTAGTAGGTTGTGTTCTTGATGTGTTTCTATTGTTAGTTTCAATTCTTGTTGTGTTCTTACTTTTAATCTTGTGTTCTTGTGTTGTTCTTGTGTTCTTATTGAATATTGGTTGCTGTTCTCAATAATACCCATTTCGGTTTAATCCTTATTCATCATAAAAATCACCTATTCATGTGTTTTTCTCTTGGACATTTAGAAATGAACCTTCACATCTACTTAGCACTTGCTAAGTTAATGTCCAGTGGGGATTTTCTTTAGGTGACTCACCATAATTGCTCTAAGAATCTTGATCCAATTCTTGATAAAGTGTTACAAATTAAACAAATATGAATTCAACTCACATCACAAGTTAACGTTCATTGACACTTCTTTATAAAACCTTGTATCTTGGTCCCCAAAAACAAAAGCTATCTGCTTTGTTGTCGTAAGTTCAACCTCAATAGAGTGTACACCATATGCAGAGCCAGCAATAGATCACTTCAAAAAGGTTCATCTTCAAGTTGTTCTGACTATCTTAGGCAGATCATCCTATTGTAGAATTTCAGTCGGTTGTTTCGCAGAATCAACCTATTGTTTTTCTGGACAAGATTCCAGCTTGTGCAGAAAGGTGTTTTCATCATCTTCTTCAATACTACTAACAGCTGCAATAAGAAAATCAACAAATATTTCCATATGTGTGTTTGACAATGTAGAGCTCTTAGCCTTTGCATCTCAAGAAGGTATCCATCAACAAAATATTGTTTCGATTGGAAGCTGATATAATGTATGCTTCTGCAGAAACTGAATTTTGTAGAGCCACATATACTTGATTGCAGTTATTGTAACAAAACTACTTATCCTTGGGAACACTTCCAACCCACACAACCCAAAGACCAGCAAGCAATCAACATAACAGACCAAAGCAAGATTAAGACTTCAAATGTAATCACATATACAAATATTCATCAACCCCATGACCACCAATGTGATAGATATACAAAAGAACTTTAAATTTCAAGGAAAAAAAAGAATTTACTTCTTTATTATTTGATTCAGAGGCACAATATATGCATATTTGGCACACAAAGAGTTTTGAAAAAAATAGTTGTAACCATGCATAAGAATTCACAACAACTTTATTCAAATGTGCCAGAAGTAAAACAATCGGTTGTTTCGTGAAAACAATCGGTTGTTGTTCTGAGACAGTAAGAAAATGTTATTTTTTCAAAGCAAATCATCTTTCAAAGTGATGGGAAATGTATACATTTACATTACCTCTACATGTTTAGAAGCTCATTTGGTCTTATGAAGCCAAAAGAATAAGATGAACATATACAACTTACTTTACATAGGCCACGAATTTTGACTTGTCAAGAATTTGAGTAAGGTGTATACTCTTGAACCATAAAAAAAAAAAATAAGCATCACTTTGATTAGTCTTCATCATAGCCCCTGTACTTGAAAGGTCCTGCAAAACAAATTTTATGCATATACAAAGCAAGTATAGCAGCAGGATAACAAGACACACACAAACCAGTTTTCTACATAAGCCATTAGCACAAAAACCAGTAAAAGTAGTTTGTAAATCAGTGTGTGTACATAGTTATAGCAGCAGACTATGCAGTAGAATCAACATAGACATAAACAGATTCATATAGCACCATACTTTTGCATATACAACATTAGCAGAGAAACAAACATAAAAAGTGAAGTGTTCAAATGCTCTCAAGTGCAGAATAGCAACAACATAATGCATCAAATTTAAAGCTATCTATACGACCAGATCAAGCATAACTTCTCCCCCTATTTGTTCTCACAAATAGACAATGAGAAGGGTTGTACAAAGCAGAAAACAGAATGATAATAGAGTAGTCCAGCAGTACAAATAATGTTGATATTTCAAGAATATAAAATCATACAGAGCTTTCAAGAAAACAAATGGATATAATCTTTTATTATCAGATTTTGAGGCACACTCAATGAATATTTTCCCAAAAGCATGATTTTGAAAAAGAGAAATAGGTTTAATCATGCATAAGCAAACTTGGCAGCATTACACAGAGGTGCCAGAGAAAAAACAATCGGTTGTTTTACTGTGATAGCAAAAAGAACATTTTTAATCACCAGAAATTATCTTTTAAATTGATAAAAAATCCAGTATGATATTTGTTCATACCTTTGCATAGAGAACCCCAATAGATTCACCCAAGAAGACTTTGAGATGTTCATAAGGCACACTTACATAAATTGAAGATGCACATACTCTCTTTATTCTTGAAAATCCTCTTTTAACCAACCATTCCAGCCTTTGTCAAGAATGTCTTTTGACATTCAAAGAACCCCGCTAGATGTACAATTGACAGTAGGCACAGAGACAGACTTTGCTCCTGATGTTTTTCCCTTTAGCAGTCATTCTTCAAGCCCAAAAGTGATTCTTGGCTGCCAAGGATACCTACAAGAAAAGATTAAGAAGCAAGATTTGGTCCACTTATAAATTTGGGTCCCTGTTAGTAGGAATATTAGGAGGCTTAGGATTCTTAGGAACCCATTTTAAAATCCCTCTTGGAACAAGAATTTTGCAAACTTTGCAGAACCTCACAGAATGACCCTTTTTCATACCATAGAAACAAGAAACAACCGGTTGTTTCGAAATTTTAGTCGATTGTTTTTCTGTGATACTTGAAAAATGTTTTGAAAAAGCACTGTTCTGATTCTATGAATGAAAGCCAAGACCAGATTTTCCAAATACACAATTTTGAGATGCTAAGAAATTCTCAAAGTTGGATTTTCCTTTCGAAATTTTATCCATAGTTTTCACAAGATATATGACCTTCTTTTGAAGGGATTCACAATTTTCACAAAACTTAGAATCACACTTGCAAGAAGAATTTTGATAAATCAATTCAAGGTTTTCAAAATCAGTTTTGGAATTATCCAATTCTTCTTCCAAGATTCTGACTCTGTCATTTAACCTGTTGTTTTCAAGTTTCAACTAATTGTTTAAAGAGGTTAATCTATGAGCTTCTTCATAAGTCTCTTTAAAAGCCTCAAGTAATTCATAATGATTGTTACCTTTGATTAAAGAAGATGAACTTACTTGACTTGATCCAGATTCTTCTTTTGCCATGAGACAGACCTCTATCTTGAATTCTGAAGAAAATGATTCAGCAGAGGACTCATCCTTGTCCAGCCAGGCAATTCTTGGATTCTTGTGACATTTCTAACAAGTGTCCCACATTTCTTTGGCTGAGATACATTCTGAAACCTAAAGAAGTTCATTAGAATCAAGGGCAGAGACAATTATGTTCATAACAATACAATCAAGATGATTTCTTTCAGTTTTAGATGATGCAGAATTATTTTCAGGCATATGTGTGAAAGCATTTTTGAAATAACATTCCAGATTTCTTTATCTATTGAATTAATAAAGAATTTCATTCTTATACACCAAAGCTTATAATTTTCACCACAGAACAGAGGTGGCTTGATTAAAGAGGCACCTTCCCCAAAAGAAAACTTGTTAGCCATGTAAAAAGATTTTCCAGAAAAGAAAACTTGAAAATTTTTCAAGAACCTAGCTCTTGATGCCAATTGTTAGAATTGATGGCTTAAAACAAGATGGGGGGGTGAATTTTTTTCAAAATATTTTCACAAATATTTGATTAAGAATGAATCTTTATCAAACAAACACAGAGAAGCAATCAAACAATGAACACAGAAACTGTTACAAAATTATAACCGGTTAAAATATCGTTTTAACCGGTTGTTCTTATGACACCAGAAGCAATTTATATCAAACAATTTCAAATGAAGGCAGAGATAGAGATACGAAACAGAGAGTTATACTGGTTCACTCTTACACCAAGAGCTACATCCAGTCCCCAAAAACCAATGGGTATTCCACTAGTAATCAACAATAGATTACAACCACACACCCACCAAAGAAGTGATCTTGAACCCTTCAAGAACACACACTTCCTTTGGCAAAAACACAACACAGATCAGAACACCCTCTGACTTTGTGCAACAATAGTTCTTTACAGAAATACAAATCAAAGAGAGAAAGGAATAGAATACACCTGGTACAATCATAGATTGGATTGAAAGAAAACAAATCAGCTCTATTCCACTCTTAGAAAGAATCCAAAGCCTTAAGCAATCTTAGAAACTTGAAAATCTTTTTCAATCTTTTGGTAATCTCATCACTTAATCTTTAAAGATGTAAAAATAGTATATATAGCCTTAAAAATAGTCGTTTAAGACTTTTAATCAAAGGCCAAAACAGTTTGAAAAGAGGAAAAACAATTTTAACAAACTTAACAAATTCTGTTAAGGATTTTCAAAAAATCGGTTGATTTTTTGAAATAACCGGTTAAAATGGTTTGACAACAAAGTCAAAGGCAAAGCTTTCCAAAACATTTTAAAATCCACTAAGTGTCAAATAACCTGTTGTTTTAAAATTTCAACTTGTTAATGGGTTTTTAGAAAACACATCTTTTCAAAAGGTTAAAGATTCAAATAACCTTGGATCAATTCTATGAGTGGATTACAAATTCAAACTACCAAAACACACCTAAAAACCCATAATCAAAGTCTTCAAGCAATCCACATAGATTAGGAGACATCAAAGCCATGTGTGCATAAAACTACCATTTTGTATGCCACATATCACCAGTTAATGTCATTCATGCCATTTAACAAAAGAGACAAAAATACAAATTTTTAAGAAAAAAACTTATGATGATTTTTTTTTTAAAGCCACTAGACCAAATTGACTATTGGCCATTTAATGTTGGGAAAAAAATGTAATTAAGCCTTATTTTTCTATAATGTAAAATTTATCATTAATATATATAGTTTTAAACTTATCATTCACACATTCATCTATGTATAATAATAATTTAATATATTTACTGATAAAGAGTTATTACATAAAATACTATAAAAATATCTAAAGTTTTGATACATACATAATGCAATATAGAATATTTTTTAAATTTAATGTGATTCTGCTTGTTTTTCTTATTCATATTGGTGCCTTGATCCCCGAACTTGTCTGGTTTTTCATCAAGAATCTCTGCTAGTTTTTTAGTAGGTGGCTTTGTGGTGTTTCCTTAAGCTGTCTATGTTGATTTTGAGTTGAGAACTTTTGGTGAGTTATGGGGTCTTTCTTGTAAGGAGTTGTTTTCTAAAAGGGTTGGATCACCCCTGAAGTGGTTCATATTTATTTATTTTTTCTTACTGATAAAAAAAATGTATGTTTTATAATGTCATGATAATTTTCTGTGAAATTGATGGCCAGTAGGATTGTATAATGTGGTAATAATTTTAAAATTCAAATTTGAATAAACATTTACTTAAAATTCATAACATTTTAAATATTATTTTGGTTATTTTAGTATAATTTTTTCTATCATTTAATTATTATTGTTCTTGTTGGTTGACTTGGTCGTCGGTTGACTCGGATGACTAGTTCAAGCTCCGCCTATCTCCACTGGAATCTGCACTTCTCTTGATTGTTGGATGGTTTACTTGTTGAGACAAAGGGCACCCTTACGGCCGGTCACGCTCCGACGCTCAAGCAAGCAACTAGTAAGAGTGAAGAAAATGAGAAAAAAAAGAAAGAAATAAAAAATCAAGTGAAAGTCCTTAGGGACAATGCTGAGGCATGGGAGAACAGTGTTCCTTCCCACACGGTCATTCAGAAAGAAAAGAAACTTGAAAAAAAAATTGAAAAAATAGTTCTTTCTGAACAACCTTCAGGCCTCCTGCTTTGTAAAGGAAGACTTACATGCACTGCCACATTTACTAGGACTTCTGAACTACCTCATTCAGTAAAAGAACTTTTAAGAGAATTTGATGATGTATTCCCTAAGGAAGGCCTCATTGGACATCCACCTTTTAGAGGAATAGAACATCAAATAGATTTAGTTCCAGGAGCCAGTCTACCCAATAGACCAGCTTATAGAACTAATCCAGAAGAAACTAAGGAGATAGAGACACAAGTACAGGATTTGTTGGAGAAGGGTTGGGTTCAAAAGAGCCTAAGTCCTTGTGATGTATCTGTCTTGTTGGTGCCAAAAAGAGATGGCAAGTGGAGAATATGCTGTAACTATAGAGCCATCAATAACATCACCATCAAGTACAGGCATCCAATCCCAAGACTAGATGATATGCTTGATGAACTGCATAGGTCCCTCATATTTTCCAATATTGATCTTAAAAGCGGATATCACCAAATCATAATTAAAGAAGGTGATGAATGGAAAACCACTTTTAAAACCAAATTTGAATTATATGAGTGGTTAGTGATGCCTTTTGGACTCACTAATGCGCCCAGTACGTTCATGAGGCTCATGAATCATGTCTTGAGAGATTGTATAGGTAAATATATAGTAGTTTATTTTGAATATATGCTAAGATATCACCAACAAGTGAAGGTCAAGTTATATGTAGGCATCTATAAAGATAAAATTTTATGTGATGTAGTGCCTATAGAAACTTGTCATATCTTATTGAGACGACCATGGGAATTTGTTAAAAACTCCATGCATAATGGTCGTACCAATGAGATTACCTTCACACATGAAAAAAATAAATATCCTTTTTATCCTTTAACACCTTCTTAGGTGTTAGATGGTAAAAAAAGATTTAAAAAGAAAATAAAAAGTGAAAAATCGCTAGCTCTTCTAGAACAAAAGGTAGTGTCTAAAGAGTCTAGTAATAAAAATCTAGAACAAGGGAGGAAAAACTTAGAAAAGAAAATTATGTACTCTTCCCTAAAGAAATCTTGTGAAAAGTTGCCAAAAACAATAGAAAAACAAGAGGAATGGCAACTTAATCAGACTTATTTTTATACAACTGCTGAAACTAACTCATTTGACTTGTTTGATGACTCCAACAGATGGATATTTGATCTTGGAGGATGAACCTAGTTCAAAGTAGGAACAAGACTGCTGTTCGAGATCAATCCTATAGATCTGAGGACAGATCCTCTCAAGAGGGAGGGGATGATGGCAGAGCCTCCAGCCATACACAACCACATAATAAGGAGGATAAAGACCTAGAGGTTATTTTGGGATTTACTTGTAAATATGAGTCTAATTGGGTTTTGTTTCTTTTTGTAGGCCTAATCAAGAGGAGAACTCTAGGGTGAAGGAATGTACAAACATATCCAAGAAGACCTCCAAGTCATCAAAACATAAACTAAAGCTTTGGTCAGAAGAACACAAGAAGACTGAGTTCCTACTGACTAGTCAACATTATTTTTGGGCTAAGCTTTAGCTTAAATAAATTGTATAAAGTTGTTTAGGATTTCATGGGCCATGTATTGGGCCTAGTAGCATAAAATAATTAGACCAAATATTTGGGCCAAGTAGCATAGGTTTTTGGGCTTGTATTTGGGCCAATAGTAAAATATGACTAGTTAGAGTTAAAAGGGTAACAATTGGACTTCTTTGAGCCAATGTAACCCTAAAACGTCTAGGGTGCACTAGTGCAAAATGATGAAAGGAATACTCCTTTCCAAGTGCGGTTTCGCGCTAAAACGCATTTGTTAAAAATGAGGTGGCATTTTTGAAATTAGTTTGTTTTACAAATGCGGTTATACACATGACCGCATCTGTATAACCGCATTTGTAAATGAAAGGCATTTCATTTACAGATGCGGTCATGTGTATGACCGCATCTGTAAATGAAAAACTTTCATTTACAAATGCGGTTTTAACTAATAACCGCATTTGTAAAATGTTTTTAACCTAAAATTTGAAGCGCGCCACTGCACTTTCACTCTTTCTTCTCTGCTCTTGGTTGTCGTTGTTGCTGCGCTGTGCTGTGTTCCTTGCTTTTGTGCATCTTCAGTGCTATTGCTTCCATTGTGAGTTTCGTATCCCATTTCATTCTCTTCAGTTCGCTTTAGGAATGTTGTTCTTATATATGGTTTTTTCCTTGTAGTGCTTGAAGTTACTGTTGCATTGCTCCGCCGCTGTCGCGCCACTCTTCCGTTTCCACCTCTGGTTTTCTACCACTTGAATCAGCATTTTCGCACACAAGGTTGGTTCATTTTTAGATTTTTATAATTTTACTTTGTTTACTTTGAATTTTTGACTTTATGTATTATAATTTGTATATTATTTAATATAAATTTGTATTATATAATTTTACTTTGTTTATTTTGAATTTTTGACTTTATGTATTATAATTTGTATATTATTTAATATAAATTTGTATTATATAATTTTTAATTTTTAAAATTTATATTATTTAGTTGCTAGTTTTTATGTTAGTTTTGTTTTAGATTTTGTGAATTTTTTTTGCTGTACTTTGAATATTTTTTTTTATGTATTATAATTTGTATATTATTTAATATAAATTTGTATTAATTTATATAATTTGTATTATATAATTTCTATTTTCTAAAATTTAAATTATTTAGTAATTATTTGTTAGTTTATAGTAGAATTTATGTTATGTTAGTTGTTACATTAGAATAGAATATCATGTTTGTATTTGGACCTCCGACAATAATACGTGCTGGTATTGAGTCCGGGGGTGTTCGACCCTCGACAAATGCATGAGATAGAACACTTATTAGAAAATCCTAGGTAACTTTATTGCAGAATATATAATGTATCGAAGTTAGATTCATTGTGCTCATATAAGTGATGAGTACAAAAGAGGAGTAGAAGAATTTGTACAATTTGCGCAACGTAACGCGATTAATAGTGGTCGTGATGGAGGAAAGATTAGGTGTCCGTGCGTTAACTGTTTGAATGGAAGGATACTGGATATGAATATCATGAGGGAACACCTGCTATGTGATGGGTTTCTTCGATCTTATACAACTAGGACATGGCATGGTGAATTATTAAATTTACCACATGTTTTCGTAACTGAAGAATATGTGGGATCCACCACGGATGAAGCAGAACACGATGATGTAGTTGATGATTGATTGGAGGACATGATTCGTGATGTGGGAGCTGAGTCTTTTGCAAAAGCGCATGGATATGGAAGTATGTCAAGCGATGCAGAGACTCCATTGTATCCTGGATCAACTAACTTCACACGGTTGTTGGTGGTGTTAAGATTGATGAATTTGAAGGCACTAAATGGATGGGCTGATAAAAGTTTCACGGAATTGCTCCAGCTGTTGAAGGATATGCTTCCAGAGGGAAATACTCTACCTAATCGTAATTACGAGGCCAAAAAGATTCTTTGTCCAATGGGTATGGAGTATAAAAAGATACATGCATGTCCTAATGATTGTATATTATACCGGAAAGATTTTGAATTGTTGAAAAGTTTTCCGAGGTGTGGGTTATCACGTTATAAATTGAAACAAACAGATGATGATACTATTAAAGAGATGGAAAAGCATGGACCCCAATGAAGGTTATGTGGTATCTTCCCATCATTCCAGGGATGAAGCGTTTGTTTGCAAACCCAGACGATGCTAAGAATCTTAGATGGCATGCAGATGAGAGAAAATGTGATGGCATGTACCGACATCCAGCTGATTCTATTCAGTGGAAGAAATTCGATGATGAGTTTCCAGAGTTTGGTAAAGAATCAAGAAATATCCGACTTGGTCTAGCTACAAACGGAATGAATCCGTTTGGTAATATGAGTACAAATCACAGTTCATGGCCTGTTTTACTAGTTATTTACAACTTACCTCCTGGATTGTGCATGAAGCGAAAGTACATGATGTTGTCTATGATGATATCTGGTCCGAAATAGCCAGGGAATGACATAGATGTTTATCTAAGTCCCCTAATCGAAGATTTGAAGTTAATGTGGGATGAGGGTGTTCAAGTATTTGACGGATTTGCTAATGAAACTTTCAAGCTTCATGCCATGTTATTTTGCACCATCAATGACTTTCCGGCATATGGTAACTTATCAGGTTATAGTGTTAAGGGCCATAAAGCATGTCCAATATGCGAAGAAGACACTGCTTCTCAACAATTGAAACATGGAAGGAAGACAGTATATCTTCGGCATCGGAGGTTTCTTAGAAGTCATCATCCTTACCGAAGGTTGAAAAAAGCCTTTAATGGACACCAAGAGACTAGTGGTCCACCAACTCCACTAACTGCTGTTGAGGTTTACGAAAAGGTAAATAACATAGACCACACCTTCGGTAAGTCAAAAAAAAAGTCAGTTGTGACTAACATTTGGAAGAAAAAATCAATCTTCTTTGATCTTCCGTACTGGTCGAGGTTAAAAGTCAGACACTGTATAGATGTAATGCATGTTGAGAAGAATGTGTGTGATAGCTTAATTGGTACACTTCTTAACATTAACGGGAAGACGAAGGATGGTCTAAATGCTCGTTTAGATTTGGTTGAGATGAACATACAAGGGGAGTTGGCACCGATAGAAATGGGTAAGCGTACATATTTGCCCCCAGCCTGTTATACCATGTCAAAAAATGAAAAAGTAAGTTTCTGTCAATGTCTAAAGGGTGTAAAAGTGCCACAAGGACATTCCTCAAATGTGAAGAGCCTAGTGTCAATGCAAGATTTGAAGTTAATTGGGTTGAAGTTTCATGATTGCCACATCTTGATGCAACAGCTTCTACCTGTAGCTATTCGTGGGATCTTACCAAAAAATGTTAGACATACCATAACCCGTTTGTGCTCATTCTTCTATTCCATCTGTTGTAAAGTCATTGATCCATTAAAACTAGATGAACTTCAAGATGAAATTATTGTTATCTTATGTGAATTGGAGATGTTTTTTCCTCCATCTTTTTTTGACATCATGGTTCATCTACTTGTGCATCTGGTTAGAGAGGTTAGATTGTGTGGACCAGTGTACTTAAGATGGATGTATCCTGTTGAGCTGTATATGAAAATTTTGAAAGGTTATGTGAAAAATCATTATCGTCCAGAAGCTTCAATGATTGAAAGGTACATAGCTGAAGAAAGTATTGAATTTTGTTCAGATTACATGTCAAAAGCAAATCCAATAGGTCTTCCAGCTAATTCATGGCACCATAGGCGTTCTACAAGTAAATGTTTACGCAGTGTGAATATTGTATGCAAATCTCGGTCAGAAGTCTTGCAAACACATTTGTATATATTGAATAATACAGATGAAGTTATACCTTACATAGAAGCTCATAAAGCCATTGTGAAGGCAAATAATCCAAGACAAGCAGACAAATGGGTCTTGATGGAACATAATAGAACATTCATGCCTTGGTTTAAAGAGGAGGTGTTAAAGGATTCAACGACATCGGAGACCTTGACCTGGTTGGCTGCTGGATTGAAGTTTGATTTCATTTCTTGTAAAGCGTACGAAGTGAATAATTGTATATTTTACACTAAGTCTATGGATGAAAATAGTACAGTTCAAAATTCTGGTGTTACTCTTGAAGCCGAGTCAATGCAGTTTTCCACCTCGAAAGATACAAATCCTGTAATTGGATCAATGGCATATTATGGATTTATAGAAGAGATATGGGAGCTTGACTGTACTAAGTTTTCAGTTCCAGTTTTCAAGTGTATATGGGTTGACAATAAAAGTGGGGTTAAAATTGATGAATCAGGATTCACACTAGTGGACTTTCGAAAGATAGGGTATCGAGATGAGCCATTTATAATGGTTCAACAAGCATCTCAAGTTTTCTACGTGAAAGATCCTACGTCAGAACATTGGTATGTTGTTTTACACGGGAAAAAACAAGGGGAGACCATAGATGATATTGAAAATGGTGAACCCCATTCATTCACACCAATGATAACTAATAAAGATGACGATGTACTTGATCATGTACATGCAACCCGTAAAGACCACGGTGAAGGAATTTACATATGAACTTGTAACCCATTATGGTAATAAATTTAGAAATATTTTTTATAATATGAATTTACTATATTATGTTTTTGTTTTATATGATTTTCTTTCCATGCAGATGAACTAATGTTTGTTAAATAATTTTTTTTAACAAAGATATGGGTGACGATCAAACTCCAATTAGACCTCGATCCGGACGAGGCAACAGAGGACCTACTAGGATGAAGCGTCTGGCAAAGAAACGTCCCGCTGGTGACAAGACAGCTGTTGACATTGACGTCAGCACTGGAATTGCATATGGTCCTAATGCAGATGAGTTTAATAGCTATCTTGGAGTTCTTTCTTGTGAGAGACTCTCAATTTTGATTAATTCATGGGACGAGGTGTCAGAGGTTGACCGAAACATGCTGTGGGAGGATGTTCTGGTAAGCTTTACATAATTATTGTTATCATATAAAGCTATTTAATATTCATTGACTAACTTTACTTTGGTGATGTTATTTTGCAGGAAAATTTTGAAATTCCTAATGTGGAACCGCTTCGATCAAGGATTCTATCGAATATCGGACTGAAGTTTCACGCCTTTAAGTCAAGACTCACAACGAGATACATTTTTGGTGAGCTTAAGGATGAAAGTCCTTGTGAAAGATACAATTTTATTGATGAAGAGACATGGCTTGCTTTTAAAGAAAGCCATCTAACTGAAGAATGGACTGTAAGTGAAGCTACTTAACTATTTTGACTTATATAACATTAATGAGTTAATATTATTGAATTCACTTTGTTTATTTCAATTATGACAGCATCGGTGGAAGAAAGCTCAAGAAATAGCTTTAAAGAATCTTACCCCGCACGTAATGTCTCGTGCGGGGTATCGAAAGCTTGAGCAAGCACTGATGGTTGAAAAGGAGCAATCCAGACAGGGGAGTGCATCTCAGGATGTGGAAACAGGGGTCACTTCTCCTCCATCACCACCTACGCGCCATGACAAATGGAAGAGGGCTCGAATTAAGAAGTCGGGTGCACCAAGTTCTGAGCAATCAGGGCTTATCATTGAAAAAATTGTAAGTTATTTAAGCCTTTTTTCATCTATTATGATGCATTACTTATAATAAAACCTCATATGATTTTTGTCTCTTGCAGGATGCCTTGGACTCCCAAGGTAATTTTGTTGCTGAAGGTCGTCGCGATATCCTTGTTGAAGCAATTGGACAACCTGAGCACTCTGGTCGTGTTCGTGCAGCTGGACAAGGAGTTGGGATTAGACTTTTATTTTGGAGCTGCACCACGACACTCATCCTCCTCCTCCAAAGAGAGCAAAAAATAAATGGAGCAAAGGCTACGTCAAGAACTAATGGATGAGATGAGAAGGGAGACGGAAAAGATGAGGCTAGAGTTGCGACAAGAGATATCGCAACAACTTTGTGCTGAGCAGCCGATTCAGACACTTCTTAGTCCCGCTCCCAAGAGCTCAAAGGGGAGTTGTGCAGCTCCTACAGCATCAGGGGATGATATCATTGGCCAGACGAGGCAATGTGAGCTACTGGTAGAGAGTGGCATGATTCCCCAGGTGGTGGCCATTGGAAAAGTCTATGAAGATGCCACCACCTTACATAACGTTCCTCTCTCCCCTGATGCAGCAAAGGTCACGGTTGAAAGAGTACGAGTACCTGATGCTCGTCTTCCACTACCTTTAGAAGAGGTAACAACTGTGGCCGAAGCATTTCAATCCTTTGTAGCCTGGCCCAGACACCTGATTCGATATATGCCACAACCACTGGTAATAATTTCATTTCATATGCTAATTTATATTTATATATTACATGTAATTTATAACAAATCTTTTTTCTTTTTGTAGAAACCTCGTCGGAAACCAAGTCCGAAAAAGAAACAAGAGGTTCCGCTTGACGATCCTATAGCTTCCTTAGCTATAGTTGCTAGACAACTTGGACGAGATCCTCTGGAAGTTCCATGGGATGATACCTTTTTTGAAACAAACCTAAGCTACCATTGTACATATACATGTCAGATCTACTAGAATTTGTAGCTGGGGATCAGGAGCTGAATAAATATCATTCAATTTTTTATGATGTAAGTATCGTTACCTACATTTCATTTTCATTTATGTTAAATTAGCATTCATTATGATTTAACTAATTACTTGTAGGTTTTTGAATGGTGTCTCTGTCACTAAGGGGAAGGAAAATGTGTATGGATTCTTAGATCCTGCATATACTAATCCCACTGGAGCAAAGACAAATGAGACCCAATCATACATCACTAACACCCTGGAAAGAGAGGGAAAAGAGGTTTATTTGTGCCCTTATATTAATGAGTAAGTTTAAATATATATATGTTAAAAGTTTATTATATTCATGTTTTATAAATTTACTCAACTATTTTCATGGATGATATAGGGGTCATTGGCAATTACTTGTCTTATCAGTGAAGGATAGGACGGCTTTGTGGTTTTGTTCCCTACACAAGAAGATATCCACAAGTTTTAAGAATATCATTGATAAGTACACTATAAACTTAACTATGGTTGAAACTATAAGTAATCCACTAACAAGGTTTTTTGTCTCAACCAGTTCATGGCGTGGATATAACATTCTAAAAGGGAGATCGAATTCAAATTTTCAAAATTTGAACTGGATAAGATTAAAGGTATGTAAGATTTTTCTTTATTTTTTCATTGTTTAATTATACTAACTTTTACAATTTATTGAATTATAGTGTAATAAACAACCAGGAAGCTATGAGTGTGGCTATTACGTCATGCAATGGATGAGTACCATTGTAAGACTAGGTCTTACAAGTAATTGGCAAGAGGTAAGATTTCTTAAATTATTTTTATAACTTCAAACTAATTTATCTATCTTAAAACTAATTTATGTGTCAACCATTTTGAAATGCAGTTCTTCACGGATGAGGAACCCATGAGTTCGGAAGCCATGACATATGTGAGACAATCTTGGTCCACATATTTCCTAAACTTTTATAACTCTACGATTTGATCAATAGTGTAAGAAGATAGATAGAGATATATTATTACTATTTTTGTATACATTTTGATCAATTACTATAAATTGACATTTAGTTTCTTCTGAATCTGTTTATCTGTCTGGCTGGCTGGGATGGGTATAATGAAACTGCACAAGATAATTCTAATGGGAAAACAACTAACCAAATCATTCTAAAAAAAAACCTGATTTACAGATGCGGTTGTTTAATCGGTAGTTTCAATTCTTGTTGTGTTCTTGTTTCAAATCTTGTGTTCTTGTGATCTTATGGTGTTCTTCTTGTGTTTAGGTTGCTGTTCTTGAATTACCTTTTCATTTTCCTGCCCTTGTTCATCACATAATTCACCTATTCATGTGTTTTTTTCTCTTGAACCTTTAGAAATGACCTTCACATCTACTTAGCACTAGCTAAGTTAATGTCCAGTGGGGATTTTCTCTAGGTGACTCATCTTAATTGCTCTAAGAATCTTGATCCAATTCTTAACAAAGTGTTACAAATCAAATGAATATAAAATCAACTCACATCACTATTCCTTTACTGTGTTTATCCCCACTCTGTTGGACAAGCAATCGATTCATTTCAAGTTCATGCTCTTTGAGTTTGCCAAACAAGGAGGTTGTTGGCATGGATGTTAGATCCTTTGACTTTGAAATGGCAGTTACCTTTGGCTGCCAAGACCTATCAAGACACTTCAAGATCTTGATGTTCAACTCCTCCTTTTCAAAGCTCTTTCCCAGGCCTATGAGATGATTAACAATGTGGGAAAACCTCTTTTGCACATATGAAATTGTTTCCCCTTTCTGCATCCTGAATAATTTGTACTCTTGGATGAGAGTGTGCTTCCTTGCTCTCTTCACGTCATTGGTTCCTTCATGCGTGACCTCCAGAATATCCCACATCTCCTTTGCCGATTTGCATTGCAAAATCCTGAAAAACTCATCACAATTTAAGGCAAAAGTTATAATGTTTTTAGCAATCCAATCATACTTAGCCTTCTTGCTTTCTTGCTCAGTCCATTCGGACCAAGGCTTCTCAACAATAACATCATCTTTATCAATTAAAGGAATGAAAGGACCGTTCTCTATGGCATCCCATATTCCCCTATCTGTAGATTCTATAAAGATCTTTATTATACTCTCCAAAACTGGTAATTGATGCCACACAAAAGAGGTGATCTATTTATTGAAGCACCCTCCCCAAAAGGCAGCTTATCAGCCATTAAAACATATTTGAAAAACAGAACTTGAGAAAATTTCAAGAACCTAGCTCTTAATGCCAATTGTAAGAATTAATGGCCTTAACAAGAGGGGGAGTGAATTGTTTAAGGGAGGATTTTCGCAAATATTGGCTAAGAATGAAGTTTTATGAAGAATTACAGAAAGAGTAATCAAGGAAGCCAAGAAATCAAAACAATTAAAATTGTTTGCAGAAAATCAATCGGTTGAAATTTCGTTTTAACCGATTGTTTATAGCAGCAGAGACAAAAACCACAACAAACAGTTTGTAATGAGTGAGAGAGAGAGAAAAGATTACACAACCAATTTATACTGGTTCACTCCTTACTAGAGCTACATCCAGTCCCCAGAAAAATCACTGGGTATTTCACTAGGTAATCAACCACAGATTACAACACACAAACACCACAAAAAGGTGATCTTGATCACACAAGAACACACACCCTCTTTGCCTATCCACACACACAATTAGAACAACCCTGTGACTAGCAGATTTACTATTTTACAAGTATTCAAATTGAAAACAAATACAAGAATAAAAGGAACAGATTACACCTAATGTACAAGAAATCACAGAGCTCCTAAATCACTTCTTGAACCAATTGCCCTAGGAAATCTTGCAAAGCTTGAATCAAATCTCTCTCAAAACAGTTTCTCAATCTCTCTTTCTGTGTTTTAAAATGAGGAGGGTAATCCCTTTTTATAGCTCTTCAAACTAGCCATTTTAGGCAGTTAAACACGAGCCAAAATCAGTTCCAAATCAACTGAAAACAGATATAACAAGTTTTTGAAAAGCTATTAAGAAATTCAAAAATCAACCGGTTGAAATGTCGATTTAACTGATTGAATTGGTTATGATAGTTAGTCAACCAAGTCAAAAGCAGTTTGAAACCCTCCAAACAAGCTGGGTGTAAAACAACCGACTAAACCGAGAAATCAATCGGTTGTTTTTCACTTAGCTTAGAAAAACACTTTTGATTATCAAAACCATATTGATTCAGTTGTTCTTTGGTTTAAGAGTGAATCTTACAAATTCTAAACATCCTAGAACTAAGCCCCAAACACAGCAGCACAGGCTTCTAGCTCTCTTCACAGATTTGGAGGCATCAAAGCTTCATTTTCAACACATAATGCTCTTAAGTAAACTCTTATAGTTGCAATGTTGTTACTTGTGCCAAAACCTATTGAACCATAGGCTATCTTGTACGACTCTAGTGGGGTCTTAACAAGTAGTACATTCCAGTCTGGTACAATTCAAATATCTCCCTTACTCACTTTAACCAATATTTTATATGCACCTTCATTCCAAGTTAATTTGATTTATGTTTCAAGATTGACCACTAATGAGAATAATTTTACTCACACTTTAAAGCTTTAATCATAAACTCTTCAATTGAAATCATGAATAAATATACAATTTTAATTGAGATTCATCTAATTGGATTAGGTTTGGCCTTAATTGTTATTTCTTTTGATTCTATGTTTTAAGACATAATAGAAGATCCAATATTTCATAAAGCAAATGATTTAGTATTTCATAGAGTATATGAGTTTACCAGACGATCTAATAAAAGCATCTATTGGACGATCTCTTTGAAACACCTACTAATGGGCTCTCTATTATGGAAAAGAAAGATATTGATTAGGTGATTCGATTACATTCTAAGAAAGTAAGAATCAAAATTAAATCAATATTATGCAAGGAGATTCTCTCAAAATATTGTAATTAAAATTCCTATGCAAAATGCGTCAAAAATAGAGCAAACATCCTTTTAAGATATTCAAGAAAATATTTTGTAATATGTCTCGCAGCATCACCGAAATCAATTACAATTAATGCAAAAATCTAAAGTAAGCTTGGAAAATATATATCTAGAAGAGAAGCGAGAATAAAATCTAGGACTAATTGGGAATGAAGATATCTGCTTGATAATTTGAAACAGAGAAATGAAACATTTGATAATCGTAAAACATTGTCATGAGGCAGATTTCGAATCCAATTTTGTGCAAGGAAAATAAGATTATAAAAGTGACTTTGGAGGATGAATGAGGAGAGTTTTTTTGTATCACGTTTCATAGCCGCAACCACATTCTAGACCTAGTTTGATTTCCTTTTTATATTTTTCTTGTTTTTTCCTCCGCATGGAAGGCTAAAACCCTTTGAGTTGATTTCCTTGTGATTTCCCATTAAATTATGAGGTTATATTTAATAAAGTTTTCTTCAATCTTCTGTACAGTTTTGTTTTTGAATTCATTTTTTTATTTACAATTATGAGGTTCAATTTTGTTTTTGAATGCTTGATGAGAACTCAATTATTTTCTTCAATTAAATTTCTTCATTAGTTTTCTTAGATAGAGGCAGAAGATAAACATCTCATGAGTATACACTTGGAACTAGTGAGATACTGAATGCTTCAGTAGACACTTGTTTTGCTGATAAAATTTTGTTGAATTTGATTGACGCTTGCTTGATTAAGTTTCACATCAATGTGAGCATTAAAGGATGATAATCTTAGGAAGGTCAACAAGAAATTCGTGGTGAATAAACTTGGGGGTCAACCTGTGTTCTCTAAAATTTTTAATCATATTTTATATTTTCCTATTAAAGAATCACAACCCCCTATCCTTTACTGTTATTGCTAATTTTATAGCTTGTAGATAGGTTTTGAACATTGTTTCACTAGATTCACTATTGGATTCATTGGGAGACGACTTGGGGTCACCTGTCTATACTATAATTTCTTTGGTGTTTAACGATATATCATTGTATTAGATGGTCTATGCTAGAATCTTATAATTTGATTGCTAAACGACAACTATCAAATTTGGCGCCATTGTCGGGGAATTCAATTCGAGTAGGGCGCTAAGTTTTCTAGTTATTTGTGAATTTGTTATCTACATTCTTCATTTCTCTATATAATTTTTTTCTGCATATCTGTGTTTTATTTTGTTCATTTAAATTAATTAGTTTTTATTTATTTATTACAGTGATCACACAAAAAATAATCTAATTTTCATCTTATTCAATATTATCTTATTTTACCTTATTTTGTTTTGTGCCCTTATATCTTATTTTGATTTGACATATCTTATTTTATTTTATTTCTATTTTTAATTATTGATTGTGTCATTATTTTTATTTTTTCTATTTCTTTTATTTTATTTTTTTTATAAAAGCTCTCATGTTAGGCATCACTATGAAACTTGAAATCTTAGCTAGGCTGACACCTCAAGTAACAACAATCATCTGCCACCACATAAAAAAGTATTATTAAAAGAAAGAAAGAAAGGAAATACAAGTAAATATGGGGGGACTATTTTTTATTTTGTTATTTCTAATTTTATTCTTAATTGATGTTTTTTTTTTTCTTTAGCAAATTTTGTTTTGTCTTCATTGTTTTTACTTAAACATTAGTTTTGTTTCCTTTTAATTTTGAAGTCTTAAAAAATAGAAACTTTTGTAGGGAAGTTTGTGAAAGTGGTCTAGGAAGAACTCTGGCTAGGAAAGACTTGGTACTTAAGAAGAATGTCCAATTGTGACACAACTCTCTTTCTTGGGAGTGTTTAATAAATCTTGGTGTGTTCAGATATATTAGTGTTTCCTTGGTGTATGACTAGAGCAAATCCAAGTTAATTTCATTCATTTGATCCATATATTGAACGTACATACCATAAGCTATCTAGACAATTTAGTCTTCTTAATATTTCTGCTAGTAGACAATCTAGCAATAGAGTGTCTAATTATTCTTCATTTCATACTTCTCTTTATCTTGATTTTGAAACTGATATTATGAAAGAAGGATCTAAGAGAACTTATTGTACCAAATGTTGCCATTTAAAACTCTTTGTATTCGATATCCTAATTTGGAGGTGCAATGTGAATTAAAATCTAGTTTAATACACTTGTTGCCCAAGTTTCATGGTTTGCAGGTGAAGACCCACATAAGAATTTAAAAGAATGGTCATCTATTCCTATTCCTTTTCCACAATAAGTTGTACAGACAAGAAAAAAAATGGAAAAGGGAGATAAGGAGATTCTTGAGAAATTCAAAAAGGTAGTGGTGAACATTCCTTTACTAGACACTATTAAATAGATTCCTAGATATGCCAAATTTTTGAAGGGTTTGTGCACACATAAGAGACGTCTTAAAGGTAACAAAAAGGTAAAGATGGGAAAGAATGTTTCTGCTCTCATTGAGAAGCCTATGGTAGCAATACCTACAAAATGTAAGGACCTAGGCACTTTCACCATTCCTTACATAATAGGCAGTAACCAATTTGAAAATGCAATGCTTGACATAGGAGCATCTATAAATGTTATGCCTTTATCTGTGTTTACTTCTTTGCCTCTTGTTCCTCTTAAACTCACAAGTGTAGTCATTCAACTGGCTAATATGAGCATAGTCCAACCTACAGGGCTCCTCGAAGGCGTCCTTATTCAAGTAAATAAGCTTGTTTTTCTTGTAGATTTCTACATTTTGTACATGGGTGAAGAATATTCAAATTTTGGTTCAACAACCATCTTCTTGCCTTTCCTGAAGACAACCTGCACTAAGATTGATGTTCATGCTGGAACACTACCTATGGAGTTTGGAGATAGTTCGGTCCAGTTCAATATCCTAGATGCTATGAAACACCCGATTGAGGATCACTCTGTGTATCATTTTGACATTATGGATGATAATGTGTTGGATTTTCTAGTAGACTATGATTTTTCTAATTCAATTGACTAGATAGACACTAAGATAGATGTGTTTATATCGTTTGATGGTATAAAATGTTCAAACTTTTGTGATGGAGGTTTTGTAACCAAAGCAGATGGTGTTGATACACACTTAACAATAGTAGACAATTCTAATCTTGGTGAATTACAAGTTGTTGAAGTTTCTCTCAGCACTATACCATTAGCATCTATCTTTCAATCACCATCACTTGAAATGAAGTCTCTTCTTGATCATCTTAAGTATGCCTATTTGGAAAAAGTGAGCATTCTCCAATGATTATTTCCACTGCTCTATCTCATAAACAAGAGAATAAGCTATTGCAGGTGATTAGAGAGCACAAGAAAGCCATTGGTTGGACGCTAGTAGATATTCCAAGTATCAACCTTTCTATTTGTATGCATAGAATTCTACTGGAAAAAGGGACGAAACCTATGAGACAGCCTTAACGCAGGATTAATCTCCAGATTCTTGATATGGTGAGGAAGAAGGTCACCAAGCTACTACAAGCTGATATTATATACCCTATTTCTAATAGTACCTGAGTGAGTCTAGTTTAAGTTGTTCCCAAGAAATTTGGGATAATAGTGATAAAGAACAAGTATGATGAACTCATTCCCACTAGAGTGCAGAACAGCTAGAGAGTTTGCATTGACTATAGACGCTTGAATCAAGCCATACAGAAGGACCACTTTCCCCTTCCTTTCATCGATCAAATGCTTAAGCATCTAAAAAGTAAGACACACTACTATTTCTTGGATGGTTTTTCTAGTTATTTCCATATTTGTATTGCACCAGAAGATCAACACTAGACACTTTTAACTCCCCTTTGGAACGTTTGCTAATAGAAGAATGCCCTTTGGTCTGTAAAATGCCCTTGGAACCTTCCAACGTTTTATGATAAGCATATTTTCTGACTTGATTAAGGATAACATAGAAATTTTTATGGATGATTTTAGCATTTATGGTTCTTCTTTTGATGACTATTTGGCCAACCTTAGTGAGGTACTTGATAGGTGCATAAAAAATAATCTTGTTTTGAGCTATGAAAAATATCATTTTATGGTGTCACAAGGCACAGTCTTAGGCCCTATAATTTATGAAAAAGGCATCCAGGTAGACCCAACAAACTGAATGTTATTTCATAGTTACCTTACCCCTCTTCTGTTCGAGAGGTTAGATCTTTTCTTGGACATGCAAAGTTCTATAGATGGTTCATCTAGAACTTCATCATGATTACTCTTCCCTTATCCAACCTATTACAGAAGGATGTTCCTTTTCACTTTGGAGAACAATGTAAAGAGGCATTTGATTTCCTAAAGCCAACTCTTGTTACACCACCTATGATACAAATCGATAGATGACTTAAGACACAACAAGCACTTCCCAAAAGGGTCAGTCATCTCAAGATACAAAGCCAGGCCCCACCAAGCCTCAAGAAAGAATCAACAAAAGAAGAAGTTATAAACCAGAATATCAGAAGTTCTTTCTTTTGGTCTTCTTAAAAAAATAAAATATGTTTGTAAATAATTTGGGCTCACTTTAGGGGTCCCAAGAGCAAAGATAGGCTAGAATAAGGTACCTTTAGCATAATAGGGGGTGTAGTTATCATTTTAGCTTGTTCCTAGCCCTTTAGGAAGGAATTTTGACCTAGTTTTTAGAAGGACAAGCCTAGTGTTCTTGTCGGTTGACTCTAACGATGATATCTCACCATCTTCTTCTTTCTTAGGTTGCTGCTTCACTGGATCGAAACACTCTGTACCTGCAAAGACAAAGGGGCGCCCTAGAAGCCGTTTGCACTCCGACACTCAAGTCAATATTGGGACTAAGAAAACAGTGTGTATGTATGTAACAGTTCTAGTCTCAAGAACCGCGTACCTTTTAGGATTTCTTACTATTGTTTATATAGTCTAGGGTTTCCCTTGTCACTGTTACCTGCATTTAGGGTTTCTGGAGGAATGGCTTACGCGCCACTATTACCCAGTCTTAGGGTAATCTAGCGCGTAAGGCTTCCCTTGCTGGAGTGCAACCTCTCACGGAATGACCACCCGGGTACCAACCTATGCACCTAGTCTCTGGGGCCATCCATTCTAGGGGTGCCTTTACTGTTCATGTGCCATGCATGCGGTCTGCTCCTAGGAAACCCTAACCCTCACAGGCCTCAATGCTCCCAGGAATGTTCTTTGCACCATACGCCCGAGTACCTTGTGACTCAGGCTCTCTTAACTCTAGGCGTTTTACTGATAACTGGTGTGTTTCCTGGGGTCCACCTCTCGTGGTCCAGTTTAGCTGTTTAAACCACTAATGCCCGATGTCACATCAGCTTTACTCTATTGCCGAGTACACATCGGCATACCCTCCTGATCGATCTCCAACCACTAATCGACACACTGACTCATGCCGCTTGAGGGACACTGTCTCACGTCGCTCGTGGGACCCAGCTTATGTGGTCCACCAGTACTAGCGGTCGTCGATGTCTGAGGACTGGTCGGCACACAAGCCCCCTAGTCTCAAGCTGTTAACTTGTTCAGCAAAGAGACTAAGACATCGCCCTGGGCTCTGGGTGAAAAGATGTGAACAGTGCATCAAAGGGACGTCTCACCATACTTCTTTAATTTGCATACTCGTGGCTGGATCAATGGCTAGGGCTTATTGTCGCTTGCGCTCCCTTGCTCACGTCAACCCTTTCAAAACCCCGCATTTCTGCACTATTTCTTTACTTTGCTCAAGCTTTCCTTCAATCATCTTCTTTCTCTCAAACGCTCCTGCTTCCACTTCAACCTTCGTGACTCTTCACCTTCAACTCGCCCAAAGGTATGATTTTTATACCTTAGCTTGCCTTTATTTCATGATTTCTCCATTCATAACATGCGATAACTGTTGTTCTGGCTCTGTTTATAATTCCTGAACCTTAGGGTTTTTGTTTTGCACCATTTGTGTTCTTCGTGTTTGAGTCTTTGTTCTTCTGCTTCATTGGGTCACACCATAATTTCTTCTAAACCCTCATTTTCCTTCCTTTTGCCTCTCCTATTTTAGCTTTGTTCGAGATGGCAGGAACCAAAACCACTTCCAATCCTCCTCCCTCAGTTGACTACAGAACCCTCTACCCTTGGGCCTCAAAAGACCTCCTCGCTGAGACCTCCAAATTCACCTCCTGCGGGGACTTGAGGAAACACAAAGACGATGAAGCTAAGACTAAGGGCCATGTGTTTGGGATGGAATGCTACACATACGTTTCGGTTTGACCTTGCACGAAGGGCGAACCAGTTTGTGTCGACAACCACTCAAATGATGGGGAACCCTTCTTCTTCCTCTATGCCACCATCTTCAAGCATATCAAGCTTTGCTTACCCCTCACTGGGTTTGATAGAGCACTCCTCACAGAGCTCAATGTGGCCCCTGCCCAGCTGCATCCCAACAACTAGGCTTTTGTGAGGACCTTCGCCATTCTGTGCAACCACCTGGGGCACCCTCCTTCTGTGGACGTCTTCCTCCACTTCTTCGAAGCGAAGAGCCCCAGGAAGAGGCTTTGGGTAAGCCTCAACGGGGTGGCGGGGAGAGTCCTCCTGACTCTCTTCCAACAATTCTACAAGGGCTTCAAAGAGAAGTTCTTTAGGGTGTGCTGCGGCTCCTACGACCCCGCTCTGCTTGATGGGTTTCCCCTATATTGGGTGGAAAAACTGACATTCAAAAAACCCAAGGGTCTCGAGGAGTTAGCCCCCCTTGATCGCAACTTGTGCCAGCTTCTTTGAAGCTTGGGAGTGGTGTTTAACACTACCCAGTTGATTAAGCATGAGTACAACACCGAGTCCCTCAAAGGCTACATTGGTACCTGCTCCTCTATCTTTTAGTTGTTTCTGCCTGTGTTTGATGTTGTTACATATTGTGTTGAATTGTCTTCTCATACTTGTTGTTTTGGTGCAGACATGATGCTCGACGCAAAGAAGAGAAAAAGATTGGCTGAGTTGGTTGCTCGTTGCCGAGCGGCAACTGCTGGTGCGAGTAGCTCAGCCCTCGCTAGCCCTTGTTCAAGAATCGCCCAACCCAGCCCTTGCTGATAAAGGGGTGGTCGCGGTTGACTCTAAGGACGAGGACATAGAGGAAGACCTCGTCTTCAAGAGGCCAAGGGTGGGGGTTGCGGCCACCGATGACCAGCCTCCATCCTTCCTGCGTTAGAAGACTATGGGGAGAGCGCCCTCGGGGGTTGTGTGCCTCCTTCCTTAGAGCTTCTCTCCATACTCCAACAGGCTCTCAAGTGCCTTCAGAATAATGAGGCGATGGAGGCCTTAGATGGGGACTCCCTGAGGGATCGCATGGGACGAGGTCTCGGTGAGTTCCTTGCCGCCTCCAGCGCCTTGGTGAGGCAAGCAGAGGCGAGGCTGAAGGGGCAACTCGCCTTGGTAAGCCAGTCTGAGGCAAGGCTGAAGGAGGAGCTTGCTCTCCAAGTCCAAATATCTGCTAAGTGCGAGGCTGCTATGAACCAAGAGCTGAGTAGCCTCCGCCAATCTAAAAAGGAGACCAAAAAGCTCCTCTTTGACAAGGGTCAGGAAGCCCTCCAGCTTGAAGCAAAAATCCTCTCTCTCCACAACAAGATAATTGATCTGGAGGAGTAGCTGTAAGGGGCACAAGCTAAGGTGGCCAGGCTGGAGGAAAGGACCACCAATAAAGAGGTCCAACTGGGCAGGGTGGAAGGAGAACTCGCCCAACAAGTTGAACTACTCAAGAAGACCGAGGTTGAGCTGACTGAAGACGTTGCTGAGGCTTTTGGAGCAGGGTTTGATGAGGCCCTTGCTCAGGTTGCCTGCGTGCATCCTGAGATGGACCTTTCTCCCCTTTCAATATTGATGCAGGTTGTCGACGGGCAGCTCACTCCTAGCTTAGGTCTCTTGATTTATAATAGCTGGACCCTTGAACTTTTTGTAATCCTCTCTTTCATTTATAACATTGGAATTGTAAATAGTTTACTGCTTTACACTGCCTTTTTCTCATGTTCTAATGTTCTGTATTTCTTTAACTTAACCTCCACTTGATCACCTTAGGAATCGTTGCTAACAACGTCTTCGACATAGGTTCACCCCTTAGGTAGCACGCTTCGTCCTGCCAAATTCCAAGAGGAAAACATGTTAACTTTAGATGACTCTTTCTTGTCAAGTCATAAAAAAGATCCTCCTACTAGAGACATACTCCACTTTTTTACTGATCACTCCCTATTTATGCAAATAGGTGAGGACCTTCGAACCATACAAATCGTCCTTAGCATTCTCACTCAAGGGGGAGGTGTTCTCTGTGAACCTTCCTTACTCGACCTCGAGAACTCTAATGCACGGATTTGTTTTTAACTGACCTCTCCTTGCTCTAGGCAACGGGGAATTTTACTGGTGAACCATACTGTTCCACCTTGGTGTTTCCACTCAAAAGGGGGAGGTGTTCTCTGCGAACCTTCCTTTCCCGCTTTCGAGACTTCTAACCCAAGTGAACGACTCTTAATTGACCTCTCATCGCCCAAAGGCAAGGGAGGATTTAACTCGTGCGAATCGTTCGTGGCATTTTCACTCAAAGGGGAGGTGTTCTCTGTGAACCTTCCTTTCCCGCTTTCGAGACTTTTAACCCAAGTAGACGGTTCTTAACTGACCTCTCATCGCCCGAGGGTGAGGGAGGATTTAACTGATGAACCATACTGTTCAACCTTGGCGTTTTCACTCGAGGGGAGGTGTTCTCTGCAAACCTTCCTTCCTACTCTCGAGACTTTTAACCCCAGGTGAATGGTTCTTAACTACATTGCACAAAATATTCGAAAAATATACTTCAATCGAAATTTTTATTCAGAGACCTCATTAAAAACCCTTTTAAGGGAAAAAAGAGTGTCCCCTAGAAACTGTGTACAATATCATAATTCAACTAAAATAAAACTTCAGTTGAGTCGTATTCCATGTACAAGGAATCGACCCACCCTCTAGAGTTTCAAGCCTGTATGCCCCGTTTCCAAGGGCCTCTGTCACTCTGAAGGGACCAGTCCACTTGGGGGATAACTTGTTCTCCAACTGATATGGATGGGCTTTCCGCATCACCAGGTCGGCAACCTAGAATTGCTGAGGTCTCAGCTTAGAGCTGTGCTTGCGCTCCACCCTTCTCTTCAAAGTTTCGGCTTTGATTCCCGCTTCCTCCCTTACTTCATCTAGTAGATCCAGGTTCACCTTTCTTTCTTCGTTGGATTCTTCAGCTACGAAGTTCTAAAAACATGGCGAGTTCTCCTGGATCTCCATAGGGATCATTGCATCTGAACCATACACCAATTGAAGGGTGTTTCCTTGGTGGTGGACTGGGGAGTAGTGTGGTATGCCCACACAATTCTGGGGACTTCTTTTGCCCAAGTCCCTTTGGCCTTTTCCAGTATTCTCTTCAACCCCCTTAGTAGGACTCGGTTGGCTGACTCGACTTGCCCATTAGTCTGGGGGTGCTCAACTAACGCGAACACCTGCTTTATCCCAAGCTCCATACACAACTTGCCCAACTGTTGGCTTGCGAAATGAGTATCATTGTCAAACACCAATCATTTTGGTACTCCAAAGCGGCATACTATGTTCTTCCATACGAAGTGTTGGATCCTGTGGGTTGTGATTTGTGCTACTGGCTCAGCCTCTATCCACTTCGTGAAATACTCTATGACGATCACAGGGTACTTCATCTGCCGCACAGCCAAGGGAAAAGGCCCCAGAATGTCGATTCCCTAGGTGTGGAACGACCAAGGGCTATAAATCGACTTAAGCTCTTCTGGTGGCGCCTTATGCCAGTCTGCGTGTTGTTGACATTGCTTGCAATGCTGTGCATACTTTGTGCAATCTTCCCTCATGGTTGGCCAATAGTATCCTGCTCAGATGGCCTTTGATGCAAGAGCTCGACCACCAATGTGACTCCCGTAAATTCCTTCGTGGAGCTCTGCCATTATTCGCGTGCACTGCTCGCCATGTACACACACTAAGATGGGGTGGGTAAACCTATGTCTTTACAATTCTCCATCAATGAGGGTGTACTTGGTCGAGTTCTTCTTTAGTTTTCTGGCCTCTGTGGGTTCCAGCGGGAGCATCCCATCGGCCAAGTAGCGCTTGTAGGGTGTCATCCAGGTTTCTCCTCTCACAACCAGGCAGACCTGCAATGAGTCTTTCCCTTGTGCTGGATATGCACGTATTTTGGGCGTCTTCAATGTCTCCTGAGTCAATGACCGATGACTCCTCTTCCTCCCATTTGATGTGCTAATCTGATGGACCTCTACCAAATTGTCCATAGTGTAGGTGCGAGGTGTCTTCAAGGTCTCCTGGATGACTGTCCTCTACCTGCCTCCCTTGCCCGAGCTGACGAGCTTTGCTAACAAGTCTGCTCGGGCATTCTGCTCTCTGGGGACATGCACCAATTCGAACGTTGCAAATGACACCCTCAATGCCTGTACATACTCTAGATAAGAGGCCATATGTGGGTCTTTGGCTTGGTACTCTCCTGTTACTTGGCCCGTAACTAGTAGGGAGTCGCTCTTTACCAGCAAACTTCGCGCTCCCATCTCCTTGGCCAACAGTATCCCAGCGATCAGCGCCTCATACTCTGCCTGGTTGTTACTAGCCTTGAAAGCGAACCGAAGGGCCTATTCAATCAATAGCCCCTTTGGTCCCTCCAAGATGACGCCCGCTCCGTTGCCCTGTGGATTAGAGGACCCATCTACTGAGAGCACCCATTGGAAGTCGGCTTCTTCATTGTGTGTTTCCACCGATGAAAGCTCGGCTACAAAATCAGCGTAGACCTGGCCTTTGATAGGGCCTCTAGGCTCATACTGTATGTCAAACTCTGAGAACTCTACAATCGAGCGCACCATTCTTCTCGCAACATTTGGCTTCTGTAAGACCTTACGAATGGTAAGGTCTGTCATCACCACCACTGTGAAACTCTGAAAATAATGGCGAAGTCTTCTTGCTGAGAACACCACTATCAGTGTCGCCTTCCCTAGGGCCTGGTACCTCACCTCAGGCCCCTGTAATACTTTGCTGACGAAGTAGATTGGCTTCTGAACCTAATCCTGTTCCTGCACAAGAACTAAACTAACCGCCCGATCAGTGACTGCAAAATACAATTGCTCATTGGTTTTGCTTTTGTAAGAAAAACAACCGGTTAAATTGAAATTTTAAGAGGTTAAAATTCTGTTAACAGTTTTATAAATCTTGTTTCTTCTTTTCTCTTTAATCTTTCTTTATGTAATTTGATAAAGAACTTCTTTCTTAGTTTGAATTTGCGAAAATCTTTGAAAAATAATTCACCCCCCCTTCTTGTTTTAAGCCATCCATTCTAACAATTGGTATCAAGAGCAAGGTTCTTGAAAAATATTCAAGTTTTCCTTTTTCAAATTTGTTTTGATGGCTAATAAGTTTGTGTTTGGGGAAGGTGCCTCTTTAAACAAACCACCTCTGTTCTGTGGTGAAAATTATAAGCTTTGGTGTATAAGAATGAAATTCTTAATTGAGTCACTAGATAAAGAAATCTGGAATGCTATTTCAAATAAAGACTTCATGCATATGCCTGAAAATAATTCTGCATTAACAAAAAAGGTAAGAGAGCATCTTGATTGTATAGCAAAAAATATAATTGTCTCTGCACTTGATTCTGATGAATTGCTCAAAGTTTTAGAGTGTATCTCAACAAAAGAAATGTGGGACACCCTTGAGAAATGTCACAAGAATACAAGAAGTGACTTGCTAGACAATGAAGAATCCGCCACTAAATCATCTTCTGCATAAACCAAGATAGAGGTCTTCCTTAGGGCAAAAGAAGAATCTGAATCAAGCTAAGTAAGTGCATTCTCTTCCAATAAAAGCGAAAGTTATTCTCTATTGCATGAAGCCTTCAATAAAACTTATGAATAAGTTAACCGATTGAGTCTTTATCACAACCGGTTGAAAGGTTTAAACAATTGGCTTGAAAATAGAGTCAAGTCACTGGACGAAAAGTTGGAAAATACAAAGGATGATTTTGAAAACCTTGATTTGATTTACAAGAACTCATCTTGCAGTTGTGACTCAAAGTTTTGTGAAAATTGTGAAAATCTTGAAAGAAAGATTCATTATCTTTTGAAAACCATAGATAAACTCACAACTGGAAAATCCAACTTCAAAACTGTTCTTGCCTCACAAAACTGTGTTTTTGGAAAATCTAGTTTGGGCTTTAACCCACAAAGCAAAAATAGTGGATGTGAAAAACCTTTTTCAACTCTTTCAGAAAAACAACTAGCTAAAATGTCGAACAACTGGTTGTTTGTTGTTTCTACTGCATGAAGAGAGGTCATTCAGTTAGATTCTGCAAAGTTCGCAAAATTCTTGTTCCTAGAGAGATTTTAAAATGGGTTCCTAAGAATCCTAAGCCTCCTAATAGTCCTATTAACACTCATGGACTCGGATTTATAAGGGGACCAAATCTTGCTTCTTAAATCTTTTCTTGTAGGTATTCTTGAAAGCCAAGAACTATATTTGGTGTAAGAAATGAAGTCTCAAGGGAATAAGCCTTAAAGTCAGTTCAGTTCTTGTGCCTGCACTTGCCAAATGGGAACATCTAGCTGGGTTCCTTGAATGACAAAGAGACATCCTTGACAAAGGCTGGAATGGTTGGTTAAAAGAGAATCTTCAAGAATAAAGAGAATATGTGCATTCTTAATTTTTGTAAGTGTGCCTTGTGACCAAATGAACATCTCAAGGTCTTCTTTTTGGATGAATCTATTAGGGTTCTTTGTGCAAAGGTATGAACAAACATCATACTACATTTTTCATCATTTTAAAAGGTAATTTTTGGTTATGAAAAATGTTCTCTTTGCTATCATAGTAAAACAACCGATTGTTTTTTCGAAACAACCGGTTGCTTTTTCTTTGGCATCTTTGTGTAATGCTGCCAAGATTGCTTATGCATGATGAAACCTATTTCTCTTTTTCAAATCATGATTTTGAAAAAATATTCATTGAGTGTGCCTCAAAATCTGATAATGAAAGATTATATCCATTTATTTTCTTGAAAGTTGTATATCATTTTCTATTCTTGAAATATCAACATTGTTTGTACTGCTAGAATACTCTATTATCATTTTGTTTTCTGCTGTGTACAACCCTTCTCATTGTCTATTTGTGAGAACAAATAGGGGGAGAAGTTTATGCTTGATCCGATTGTATAGATAGCTTTAAATCTAATGCATTATGTTATTGTTATTTTGCACTTGAGAGCACTTGAACACTTCACTTTTTCTGGTTGTGTCTCTACTGATGTTGTATATGCAAAACTATGGTGCTATGAGAATGTCTTTCTATTTATGTTGATTTTGCTGCATAGTCTGTTGCTATAACTGTGTGCACACACTGATTTACACACTACTTTTACTGGTTTTTGTGCTAATGGCTTATGTAGAAAATTGGTTTGTGTGTGCCTTACTATCCTGCTGCTACACTTGCTTTGTATATGAATAAATTCTGTGTTGCATGATCTTTTCAAATACAGATGCTTTGATGAAAGCTAATCAAAGTGATGTTTATTTTTATGGTTCAAAAGCATACACCTTACTCAAACTCATGTCCTATGGAAAGTAAGTTGTACATGTTCATCCTATGTTTTGACTTCATAAGACCAAACGAGCTTCTAAACATGTTGAGGTAATGCAAAGGTATGAATGTATTTCATTATGCATTTCTCATCACTTTGAAAGATGATTTGCTTTGATAAATAACATTTTCTTGTTGTCTCAGAAAAACAATTGATTGTTTTACTTCTGGCACATTTGAATAAAGTTGTTGTGAATTCTTATGCATGTTTACAATTGTTTCTTTCAAAACTCTTTATGTGCCAAATATGCATATATTGTGCCTCTGAATCAAATAATAAAGAAGTATATTCTTTGTTTTCCTTGAAATTCAAAGTTCTTTTGTATAGCTATCACATTGGTGGTCATGGGGTTGATGAATATTTGTATATGTGATTACATTTGAAGTCTTTATCTTGCTTGGGTCTATTATTTTGATTGCTTGTTGGTCTTTGGGTTGTGTGAGTTGGAAGTGTTACCCAAAGATAAGTGGTTGTGTTACAGTGACTGCAATCAAATATATGTGGCTCTACAAAATTTAGTTTTTGCATAAGCATACATTATATCAGCCTCTAGTCAAAATAATATTTTTTTGATGGATACCTTCTTGAGATGCAAAGGCTAAGAGCTCTACATTGTCAAACACACATATAGAAATATTTGTTGGTTGTCTTCTTGCAGTTGTTAGCAGTATTGAAGAAGATGATGAGAACATCTGTCTGCACAAATCTGGAAACCTTTCCAGAAAAACAACCGGTTGAATCTGTAAAACAACCGACTGAAATTCTGCAACAGGATGATCTGCCTAAGATGGTGAGGCCAACTTGAAGATGAATCTTTTTGAAGAGATCTATTCTAGCTTTACATATGGTATGCACTCTATTGAGGTTGAACTTACTGCAATAAAGCAAATAGTTGTTATTTTGGGACCAAGATATAAGGTTTTATAAAGAAGTGTCTATGAAGGTCAACTTGTTATTCTTGGGTCATTCCTGCACTAGTACTATGTTTGGGTCATGCTCATAAATGAGATTTGGACTAATATGCTTATGGAATTGAAAATATCCAAGAAAGATGGTTTTAACTGCTATCTTACAAATGTCAAAAAGAAGTATTCATGGTTGTGTTGGCATTGCTGGTTTCTTTAGTTTTAAATTTTGGAACTAATACTTTGATGAAGAAAGATGCTTTGATGTCTTCCTTGAAGGAGGACTGTTGGATGAAGAAAAGAAAGGGGGAGAAACTATGGTTTTTGTGTTGCAATTTCTGCACATTTTGGTGTGTCTAATTCTGTGTTAACTCTGCTGTTGTCATAGCTCTGATACATCATAAATTTCTGCTACAATGGTATAACAGGTTTTATGCACTAAGGCATGAATTTGGTATAGTTTATTTATATGTTTTATCTTAAGTGTATGTTTTTAATCCTTCCTTTTGTCTATTTGATAAGACAAATAGGGGGAGAATTAGCTTGGTGCTTTGAGTTGTAATCTTTTATAATCTACACACTTATTATGTCTTTAATCACTACATTAGATAGAAGTTTTCACTGCTCTGACATTTTCAACCGGTTAATCTTGCATTTTAATCGGTTGTTCTTCTGCTGTTTGCACCTATGGTTTGTTTTTCACTCTGGTTTGGCTGTGAAAACTGTGTTATGGTGCTCTAACCTTTTGGCAAAGAATATTTTGCATTTTTCTGCTTCTATCTGTGATTGCAAGTGATGATCAAATTCTAAACACAACTCTTCAAAGCAACCAGGGATTTGTCTTCATCAAATAGGGGGAGAATGTTGAGTCAAGGCTTTGATGAATTCAGAATCCTGAAGATTTTGTTATAGCTTGGTTGCTGAAGTAGCTACTATAGTTTAGAACTTTTAGTGTGTTTTAGAATTTGTAAGTTTATTCTTAACTCGTCCCTGAAAGGCTCTTTTTGAAATCTTATAAATTAGGACCTTCTCCTCTCTTTGAAAACAAAAAAAAAAAAATATTCCAATCTTTTACAGAAATCAGAGAGAGAGAATTGAAAGTTTGTGCTGAGAAAGCTTTGCAAAGAAAAGGTTCAAGATTGCTCAATAGCTTCTGTTTTGATCAAGAAGTACTTTTAGAATTCGTAATTCAGGTGTACTCCTTCCTTAAATCATTTCTTGTATCTATTTAATTGTAATAAGGTGTGATAACAGTTAATCTGCGAAAGCATAGGGCTGTTCTAGTTTGTTTATATTGTAAAGGTTGTGTGTGTTTGATCTTGTGTGTAAAGATCTGATCTTTGTAATTGTGGAAACTTGTAATCTGTTGTACATTACAAATAGTTGATTGCCCAATGAGGTTATGGGAACTGGATGTAGCTCTGAAGGGACTGAACCAGTATAATTGTTTTGTGTGAATCTCTCTATCTCTCTCTTGAATAAACTGTTTGATATTTTTTGAAGATGTCATAAACAACCGGTTATTCCGAAATTCTAACAGGTTAAAATTCTGCTGTTTACATTGCTTGCATCTTGGCTCTTTCTTCTGTAAGAAAAACAATCGGTTATTTCGAAAATTTAACAAGTTAAAATTTAGCTGTGTACATTGCTTGTTCATTGGTTTTGCTTCTATAAGAAAAACAACCGGTTAAATCGAAATTTTAACAAGTTAAAATTCTGTTAGCAGTTTTATAAATATTGTTTCTTCTTATCTCTTTAATCTTTCTTTATGTAATTTGATAAAGAACTTCTTTCTTAGTTTGGATTTGTGAAAATCTTTATCACACACATGTTCCTTCTCAAACTTGAGTTTGGGTAAGCCAATAACAAGATCTTTTGAAATCAACTTATTTAAGTGATTCATATGAATGTGTGCAAACCTTCGGTTCCACAGCCATGATTCTTCATGCTTTGTTAGAAGACAATCAATAGATGAAGGGTTAGAAATATCAAGCAAATACACATTGTTTGATCTCTTACCAATTAGCAGTACCTCCTTGGAGTTTGGTAGGCAGATTTCACATGTATAGGTTTTGAAAGTGACTTGATAACCTCTATCACAGAGTTGGCTAATGCTGAGTAGGTTATGTTTAAGTCATTCAACATAAAGAACATCATGAATTAAGTAGCTATCTTCATTACCTACGATGCCCTTACCAAGAATCTTCCCTTTGTTATTGTCTCCATAAGTCACATGCCCTTCCTCTTTGAGATTGATACTGAAAAATTTGGATGCGTCTCCAGTCATGTGCTTGGAGCAGCCACTGTCCAAGTACCATAGGTGCTGCTTGCTTATCAAAGAATCCTACACAAATTAAAATCAGGTGGCAAGATCTGGTCCCCTAATGAATTTGGGTCCAAGAGGGTTAATGTGATTGCTAGGAACCTCAGAAAACTTGGGAACCCATTTTAGAATACCTTTAGGAACAGAAAATTTTTGAATTTTGCATAATTTAATAGAATGCCCTTTTTTCATGCAGTAGAAACAACAAACAACCAATTGTTTCAACATTTTAGCCGGTTGTTTTTCTGGTATAACAAAAAAGGGTTTTGAAATTTTGTTTTTCTTACTCTGTGGGTAAAAGCCAAGTCCAGATTTTCCAAAGACACATTTCTGTGAAGCTAGCACAGTTTCAAAATTGGACTTCCCTTTAGACAGTTTATCCATAGTTTTTATAAGATAGCAAATCTTCTTTTGAAGACTTTCACAACTTTTACAAATACTAGAATCACACTTGCAAGAAGAATTTTGATAGATCATTTCAAGGTTTTCGAAATCTGTTTTTGAATTGATTAATTCTTCTTCCAAGTTTTTGACTATGTTTTCCAATAGGTTGTTTGACTTTTTCAACTGATTATTCAAAAGGTGCAATCTAGAGGCTTCTTCATGAGTCTCTTTAAAAGCCTCAAGAAGTTTAAAATAGTTTTCATTATAGGTGGATGAGTCGAAACTTATAGTATTTGATACAGATTCCTCCTTTGCCATTAGACATATATTGACTTCTAAGTTTTCAGAGGAAGATCCAACTGAGGATTCATCACTGTCCAACAAATCATAATTTGAATCTTTGTGTATCTTCTCAAGAGTCTCCCACATTCCTTTGGCTAAGTTACACTGTGAAACTTTAAGAAGCTCATGAGAATCAAGAGCAAAAACAATTATATTCTTGGCAATACAGTCAAGGTGATCTTTTTCAGATTCATCTTTAAACCATTTAGTAGCAGAATTTTCAGAAAAGCTTATGATCTTCCAAATGTTCCTATTTATAGATTCAACAAAGATCTTCATTCTAAAACACCAGATATCGTAGTTTTCACCATAGAATAGAGGTGGTTGGTTTAACGAAGCACCTTCCCCAAAAACAAACTCATTAGCCATCAACATAGATTTGAAAAAACAAAAGGAAAACTTGAATATTTTTTAAGAACCTTGCTCTTGATACCAATTGTTAAAATAGATGGCTTAAAACAAGAGGGGGGGTGAATTGTTTTTCAAAGATTTTCGCAATTCAAACTAAGAATGAAGTTCTTTATCAAATTACAAAAAGAAAGTTTAAGGAGATAAGAAGAACCACTATTTTATAAAACTGTTTAACAAAATTTTAACCTGTTAAAAAGGCGATTTTGATCAAAACAGAAGCTATTGAGCAATCTTGAAGACTTTCTTTCCAAAACTTTTCTCAGCACAAACTTTCAATTCTCTCTCTTTGATTTCTGTAAAAGATTTGTTTATTTTTCGTGTTTTCAAAGAGAGGAGAAGGTCCTAATTTATAATGCTTCAGAAAGAGCCCGTTAGGGACGAGCTAAGACAATTAGAGAGCCAGATGTAATTGGCCATAACTGATTTTCAAAAAACAGTTTGAAATTCAAATTTCAACCGACTAAAATATCGAGATAACTGGTTGAATTAGTTACAGCTATTATGAAAGAATTTTGAAAACCCCTCAGACAGTACATGAGTAGAACAATCGGTTAAAACGAGATTATAACCGGTTGTTTTATCATAGTTTTCAAAAACACATTTTCTCTTTTAAAAACAGATTGTTCAGCTTAAGTTTTATGATCCAAGAGTGAACTTACAAATTCTAAAACACACTAATAGGGCTAAACTATAGTAGCAACTTTAGCAACCAAACTCATCACAAAATCTTCAGGATTCATCAAAGCCTTGATTCAACAATTGTGTCATGGATCATGACACCAAGGGGGAGCAATCACTCCACTCTTTCTGAGGAAGACCTACTGCTGATCTATTGCATTATGAATAAAGTGAAGATCAATTGGATCCACACCATCAAGGAACATATGCAAAAATCCACAAGGTTAAGTGACTTCCACTATCCCTATGCAATTTTGATATCTAAGTTTCTGAACTATTTTGATGTAGATATTGAGGGAGAGCTGGCTGAAATCATCAAGCCCTCAAATGAGATTAATAGTGGATCCCTAAACAAAATAGGATTTACTAAATTTGGTTGGAGATGGGTTAGCAAAGATGGTGACCAAGCTGGCCCAAGTGGAGTCAATGATGATGATGAACCTGAAGCAGCAGTAACTCAAGAGGAACCAACTACTGAGACTAATGAGGGAGGTCCTAGTGATGACTACATGAGAGAAAGGATGACCTCAATGTCTCCTTTTGAAAGTTTAATGGTCAACCGCATGGACACATTTCCTGAAAATCAAAGGAACCTCTATGATTTATGTGAGTCAAGGTTCAATCAAATGGATTCACAATTTTCAAACCTGGATGAACAGATAGAAGAGGTTCAGAATCAGATTCTAAAGCTACAATTTGAAAGGGAGAACAGTCCTTCTTTCTAAAATTACTGGTTTAAATTTCTGAACAATTTTTTTTCTTTCTTTTATGTTGTTTTTTATCCTTCCTTTTGTCTATTTGTGAAGACAAATAGGGGGAGAACTTCTTTGGGATCTGTAATGTTCTTATCTGCACTTATTACTGCCTTGAACATTGCTATAACTGCTGCTATAACTGGTTTAGATTTGAAATTTTAAAACTGTTTAAACTCTGATACAAAATTTCAACCGATTATTCCTGGGAAATAACCGATTATTTATCTGTGTTTGCACCTTTGTATGTTGACTGGTTTCTCACACTGATTTGGTTGATGTTCCTCTCTGGAAATTATCTAGTGGGAACTGGTTATTGGTGCTTGTTTGATTAGAATAGATTATCCTGTATTTCTGTGTTTGATCATGAATGCAGGTTGTACAAATTCTAAACAAGAACATTCCAAAAAGCATCCCAAGTATTTGTCTTCATCAAATAGGGGGAGATTGTAGAGCAATTGGAGCTTTCATGTTTCAAATCTATGATGAAGCTTGAAGCCTTGCTGCTTTTGGTTTGGGTTTAGATTAGAGTGTTTAGAATCTATGTAAAGATCAGTTCTTAATCCCTGCACAAAGCTTGCCCAATCTGTTTTAAAAAGCAAAGTATTTTTCTAAAGCAAAGAGAAAAACAACCAGTTGAATTATCTAAATAATCGGTTGTTTGTCACTTGGCTTGTTTAAAAGTTTTGAAGTTGTTTTTGACTTGGTTATGTAACTACCTAACCAATTCAACCGGTTAAAACATCTTTTCAACTGGTTGATTGTAACATTTCCTAACAGTTTTTTGAAAACCTGTTAATCTGTTTTAGGTGTGATCAAAAATGCTTTGGGTCATTCATGCTGCCCTGAACAGCCAGTTTTTGAATGCTATAAATATAGCCTTTCTTTCAAAACAAGATACACAAGTTTTTACACAGTTTGAAATCAAAGAGAGATTGAGATTTGATTTTTAAAGAAGTTTTCAAAAGATTTGCAAGATTTCTGTTTAGCTTTGCACTGGTACAAGATCTGATCATAAGACTTCCTAGTTTCTGTAATCACAAGTGTTTTCTATTCCTTTCATGTTTCTTTTTATTGTACTTTCATAAACTTGTAAGTGTGTGTGAAATCCTGCAAAGTCAAAGGGTGTTATGACTTGAGGTGTGTGGTGTTGCAAAGAGGGTGAGTGGGTCTTGTGGTTTTCAAGGTCACCTCTTTGTGGTGTGTTGGTGTAATTTGTAATTGATTACGAGTGGAACTCAGAGGTTGTTCTGATGTGAGTTGAATTCATCTTTATTTATTTTGTAACACTTTATCAAGAATTAGATAAAGATTCTTAGAACAATAATGGTGAGTCACCTAGAGAAAATCATCACTGGACATTAACTTAGCAAGTGCTAAGTAGATGTGAAGGTTCATTTCTAAATGTCCAAAGGAAAAACAAATGTTTAAGTGACTTCTATGAATTATATGGATTGAAATCGTATGGGTATCATAAGAATAGCAAGGTATATGTATGAACACAAGAACAGTTCAAGGACACAAGATTAAAAATAGAAACACAATAAGAATTGAAACTAGCAATAGAAACACAACAAGAACACAACCTACAATTGGACATTCAAGAAAACAATATGAACATGGATACTCATGGAAGCCGAATAGAAAATAGGTTGGTATGACATGTTTGCACCGATTAAAATAGAAGAACAACTCAAGGAAGAGAATGAACCAATTGAAATTGCAAACAAACAAGTAGAACAAAAATGGGTATTTTTAGAAGATAAATAGAAATGACTTATGTGGTTGTAGTCTTTTGGATATGTGCTCACACCACTTGGAGGGTGGTTCTTCCAAGATGAGTGGGAGGTGGCACCACTTTAGAAGAGGTGTATTCTTCGCATATTGGAAATGCTTTATGACCCTTAACTTTATAACCTAATAAGTTACCATATGTCGGAAAGTCATTGATGGTGCAAAATAACATGGCATGCAGCTTGAAAGTTTCATTAGCAAATCTGTCAAATACTTGAACACCCTAATCTCACATTAACTTCAAATCTTTAATTAGGGGACTTAGATAAACATTTATGTCATTCCCTGACTATTTCGGATAAGATATCATCATAGACAACATCATGTATTTTCGCTTCATGCACAATCCAAGAGGTAAGTTGTAAATAACTAGTAAAACAGACCATGAACTGTGATTTGTACTCATATTACCAAATGGATTCATTTCGTTTGTAGCTAAACCAAGTCGAATATTTTTAATTATTTACCAAACTCTGGAAACTCATCATCAAATTTCTTCCATTGAATAAAATCAGTTGGATGTCGTTACATGCCATCACATTTCCTTTCATCTGCATGCCATATAAGATTCTTAGGATCATTTGGGTTTGCAAACAAATGCTTCATCCTTGGAATGAAAGGAAGATACCACATAACCTTCATTTGGGGTCCATTCTCTTCTATCTTTTCAATAGTATCGTCATCTTTGTGTTTCAACTTATAACGTGATAACCACACCTCGGACAAATTTTCAACAATTCAAAATCTTTCGCGTGAGGCGTGGCCGTAGAGGCGAGTTTGCATAGGTTGGGGCTCGCGGCGCTGGAGCGAGTCAGGGACGGGATTGGTGGCGCGAGGAGACTGCGTGGAGGAGAATGCGTCACAGCGAGGGGCGCGATGAGAGAGCATCGCACCGTCGACGCGAGAGTAGTGTGTGGCAACGAGCGACCTATGTGTTGCAGTGGCAGTGGTGAAAGGGAAGGGGAAAGACGAAATAGAAAGTGAAAGAAAGAAGCGCGAGAGGTTTGAAAGTGAAGGAAAAAAAATGAAACTTTAACACTACTTACAACTATGGTTCAGCCCCAACCGTCTTTGTAAGTTCCGCAAGTGACATTTAAAGACGGTTTTGAACATGAATCGTCTTTGCTGCGCCTAAAAAATCATGCAAAGACGATTCCCAAGAACCGTCGTTATAAGTATCCAAAAATTAGAATTTTGCCACCGCTATTTTAAAAACAACGGTTTTGGTGGAATCGACTTTGTAAGGAGTCGTCGTACTGATATTTTGTACTAGTGTAATTTGTTCTTAGGCAGAACCATATAGGGTTTCTGGTTTTTCTGATGTGTTTGTGAGAGTTTGTTTTTCTTGAAGGGTTCAAGAAACAAAACTCTTGTGTGTAGTTCTTGTGTAATCTTTAATTCTGGGATTAGTGAAATCTTAGTGTGTTCACTGGGGACTATATGTAGCTTTTGATTAAGAGTGAACCAATATAAATTTCACGTGTGACTCTTTCTATCTCTATCCTTTTACTGTACTATTATTTTCTGGTTTTTGGATAGAAATTCAATCAGTTAAATAAACATAAAAAATATTTTATATTATGTTTTTATGTTTGTTTCTCCTTTTACAATCGATTGAACAGTGATTTCAATTGGTTGATTTTTATGAAATTTTCAATCTGAGTTAAACATTTGTGAAAATTGTGAAAATTGTGAAAATCTGTTGAAAACAATTCACCCCCTCTTGTTCTTAAGCCTCATATTCTAACAATTTTGACATTCTGTTGTCATTGAAAATAGAGCTCATTTTCATAGTAACACCTTATGTTGAAGAAACATATAATACATTAAAGTTTGCCCATAAGTGATATTGAAATACAAGTATCTCAAAATATGATATATTGGAGTTCTTTATAACTTTATTTCTATACAACTTGCATAATGCAAAACACAATTGGTGCTCCTAATTAAGTTATTATTAGCATGCTCCCTTTGTACAATGTAAAGTATAATGTATAGAACGTAAGAGTAGAGGTAGATGTTATGGCACTAAGAAATTGGTTGCCAACATCTGAGATGGTATGCCTTTTCTTACTTAACCCTTAATATTAACTCCTACCACTGATCAAACACAAGAATAGTTATCTAAGATTAGAATACTTCATGAATGAGTAAAACAAAAAACTAAAAAGGCTAATGCAACACATCGGACTTGGTTGAATCAAATAAGAGCTACACACTATTGGAGGGAGGATATAATGGAGTTGATGTAGGAATAATTAGCCATAGTGTTGGAATAACAAGTTGTAGATACTTCAATAGATACTAAGTAGGTGCATCCATATTATGATTAGACTTTGATAACCAATCCCTTAGTTAAAGTTTGACTTCATTATAAGGTAAATGAATCAATATATGCTTTGATTTGTGCTTTAACATAACAACATTGACAATGTTATCCCTCTTTACAATTGAAATTAAGAAAAGTTTATTTGTGCTTCATTGTTTGGAATGTTTAAATTTCAATTTAGAAATGATTAATTTCGATTTCAATTCTCCCATTGTTCTTGTAACAATTTGGAATGAAATTTGAACACGGAAAAATTGAATTTGGCAAAATTGAAATGGTTCAATTCTCCTAGTGCTCTTGTGAAGGTTCACATTTGAAACTATATGTTCTTGTTCGATATTACTATTTTTTTATTGCTTGGAATTATTAAAACTTGTCTCAATTTGGAATCTTTAAAATACTTTTATAAGTGTTTAAAAATGAAAATAGCTTAAAGAATATTTTTTTATATTTATTTAACTTGTGTGTTAGTGGTAAAAGCTTTTGTAACTCATCTTTTATGGAAATATGTGTTTATTTGCAATGTGACAATTAATCTTTTATCTACTATAAAAGAATTTTTAATCTATGAAGTTATTTTTTTTAGTTTTTTTAAAAAAAAAATGTTTTTAAAGAATAGATCAAACAATCTAAAATATCCTAATGAGTGAGTAAAAATCATTTGATAGATTGCAATTTGAACAATAATTGCATTAAAGTTTGATGGAAAGGACTACGTTTTCCTTATCTATGTTGTTCAATTATAGGCTTCAGGCTTATTAAGGTTCTAAGATTGGTATTTGTTTTTAAAAAAATTGTTTCATTTTCTCTTTTCTCTATCTTAAATGTTGTTTAGTTACTGCTCCTTCTACTTTACTTTTGTTTATATATTATACATTCTTTTAATTTGATGTGTAACGCCCCTCAATATCTTATTCTTATTTATATAATAAAATAAAGGTAAAACAATAATATCAAAATTAATATATGAATATATAATAAAATACATCCATCAGTACATTGTATTTCAAAATAATATCCCTTCTCTAGGGAATTTTAATACATAACCATCCAGTTTCAAAATAAAATAAACTACAGCACAAGAACAGGCGATCTCCTTATCCATCCACTCACTGAGGAGCTCCACTGCCTGCAACATCATCTGCTCCCGTGTAAATTACACACGATCATCACAGTTTTAAGAAAGCAAACACAAAACAAAACACAGGGGTAAGCTAGATATTTTTAAAACTTTAAAACATGAAACTTGGTATTAACGTAAACCATCCAATATTCACACATTTCACAATTCCCTCAAGTGTCATTCATTTCACATAATCCATCAAGTGTCTATCAAATTTCAATATTTCTCTTTCTCACGTCAGACTTCCACTGACTCATCACACATAGACACTTGACACTACTTCCGGAAGACTCGTGCATTGACTAGACTCAGAGATCTGCACCTGTCATACTACATTGCTGTAAAGTTCTCACAGCTATGCGCATAAACATAATCTCAATCTCAATCTCATCACTCTCCTAGTATGACAGGGTTAATCCATACAACAGGTCAAGTAGTTATCTTTCAAACCACTTACCCATACATATGAACCTCCATCGACTCTCAACGCCTGAATAACTTCATCTATATGATTTCATTATATCAGGAGAGTCAGGATATCTCATTATAGAAATCACCGATCAATGCACATTCTACACAATTTTACACGGTATTTTCTTTCCTGAAAATACTATGCCTTGATCCCACATTCACAACATTCAACACATCATATAACACTTAAATGAACGATTCCAATCACAGCAACAATCATTCCAAGGTTCAGATTTTCGAATATCACATGCATTTCACATTTCAATCTCAAACAGTTTCAAACGACACTAAAACAGGGGAGTTCGAAATCAACATTAAAACCGGCGATCACGTCCAAAAACAGGGGATTATGCAATAACATTTGAAACCGGCGACCTCGTCGCCCCAACATCAAAATCTTCTAGCTTAAGGTTTTCTTGAAAAATAAAGCTAGCTTCCCTTACCTGGACTAGCGTAAACTTCACTAAGAGCTCCAACCCAACGAGATTCAAGGATGCCTTAACCTGCACCATGGAGCCTTAGTCACAAAACTAGCTATACCACTCATTTCTACGTTAACAGAGACGATTCCTGAAGCCAAGAGAGCTGCATGCAACTCCTATGCAGAGGCAACCCTCTCAAGTGCAGGATCGACTCGAAGAACAGAGCGAAACGACTTACTCTGTTTTAGCGTCCGATTTGGAGAACTTGCAGAGAACCTCCCAGGTGCTCTATGGTAGTCGCCGATAGCCAACTGGTGTGCTAGGGCATCTAAACGTATGGAGAAGGAGAGGGAAGAAACAGGGAGCTAAAGCCAACTCACTCAATTTCTCTCTACTCAAGCAGCGTTCCAACCTTACCTATCCAGACTGAAGTTTGAACTTAAGCCACCCTTCCCAGGAATGCCGTTGCCACCACCCACTCTGCAGGGAAGCTTGCGTGTACATTTCCTCTAACAGTAATGCCACGTGGGTCTCTGCGTACACCAACTCTGGGTCACTTTCCATACCAACTCTCTGGAGCCACTGTTCTAAAGCACTCTCCCTGACTACGTGTCGTGCATGCAAGATGCTCATGCTGGGAGCCTGGGTCCTACCTTATCTGTGTGAAACAAGATCCACCGATGCCTGGTCACGCGATGACCATCCACCATCCACCGATGCCTCTCATACCGGCGATGACTGATGTGCCTCTCATCCCGGCGATGACTGATGACACATCGCCACGCCTTGCTGAAGGTTCTTCATCCCACTATGTTACGTCCAAGGTATCACCTCCACATGGCTTGGTGACGTCGGTAGCTTCACATTTCCAAGAATAGATCAGCACTACTCCTCGTGCACCCATGCATGCAACACTAAGGACTATTTCTTATGCTCAAGCATAGAGCTTCGCATGCGCAGCGTATCTAAGGCTCAACCCACACCTTGATACGCGTGGTTTTTGGAACCCACTATGGTTGATCCAGCATCTTGACCACATACTAAGTGCACTTTCGGCGATCATGTACACCATAGGCGATTGGCGATCATGTGTACTCTAGGCGACAGGCGATTATGTACCAGAGAAGTCGGAGATCGCCTCCGTCTTCAACAACGACGATCTCGTAGACTTCTAAGCTACACTTTCTTTCCTTTATATTTTAAATAAAAACATACTTAGAATTCACTTAAAATATATCACTTTCATTCCAATAAAATTTTCTAGGTCCTTACATGATGCATCGGTTTCACATATTTTATTTTCTTTCAATTGATTGCTTTTAGTGGATGTTTGGGTCCTTGTGATCCCTCTCTTCAAATTTCTGTGTAAGTAAATCATTTCAAATATTTTGTTCTCTTTTCAAACCCTGTGTGACTATTAAATTTTAAATAAATTTATTTGTTTAAACTTTACATACAATATTGGTTAAATGGTAATGTGTATATTGCACTCTATGGAACTTATGTTAGTTGGAAGTTGGCTTTTAATTGAATTTAAACATATTTTTATCCAATTATGATGTTTTCAACTTTAATGTTGGAAGTTGTAATGTAGCTTTTTTGAATTCTTGTGAGTTGGAAGTTGTAATTTTGTTGAGCTGTTAGAACTTTAATGTTTAATGATAAAGGCTTGTGTTGCTTCCAATTAGGAGGTGTCATCATGTAGAATGTTAGGAAACCTTTGTAAAAAAAAATATATATTATATATTTTTAATGTAGTTTAAATTGATGTTATATTGTAATAAATTATAAACTTTTTAATTTTTCATATAAATATTATATTTATATCACCATAAAATTAATCTTAGCGTCATCTAAGCGGATGTTACATGCATATACCATGCAAGATTGATGTTATTGATACTTTTAGTATCGTGGAATGTTAAGTTGATCTTACTCTTCTTTTAACTTTTCTTTTGTCTTGATTTATGATATATGTTAATTTGAAATTTTCTTGCAGTGTTTATTTATTTGGTAGTACTCATATTCTTATAAATTAAAAAAAAAAAATAGTTTACTGTATATTTATTTTTGATGAATTTTTGTCAACAAAACTAAACATATCCTATAAGTATTGACATTTCATCCTTCATGATAGATTCTTTGGTTATAGGTTCATCTGTTATTTTTTTTTATAAATTGAATGTTTAAAAAAAAATTAAAAATGAAGATATTATTCTAAATACAAAAGAAATCAAAGTGATAAAATATCTAAAAGAAATTAATGAAGAAAATAAATTGAAGAAAAGAAGAAGAAAGATAAAATATTTTAATGTAAATTATTTCAATGAAGTTAGTTGAGAATATTGTAGTAACTCTTGTGTGCTTGGTGATGAGATGAGATTTAGGATACTTTTGTTAAATTATTTTAATTGTTAATTACACTATTTCAAATTATTATAAACTAAAATATAATTTTAATTGATTTTTTTAATACTACAAAATTATTAAATTTCTTTTAAATTTTTAAATATGATTCTTAAAATAATTATTCATTTTAATTTAAATTTATTTATATATTGTAATTTGATCATATATTCAAAAGATGTAAAATCTCTATCATACTCTTTTATATTGAGAATATTAAATAAAAAAATGGAAGAAAATGTAATAAGAAGTAATACAATAGTTTTAACTAATCTTAATTAAAATAAATTTCTAATGATTATAATATTATAGTAAAAAAATATTTAAATTTAATTCAGTTTTATAAAATCAACTCAATAAAATAATAAAATAATATTCATAGATACTTATTTATTATAATTTGATTATATTTTTTATTACGTGAAATGTTTATAATATAATAACACATGATTCTTTTACCCATCAATAAACAATTTCGAATTAAAAAATTTCCTACAAAGTCCACTTTAGATTCGTTTTTTTATAAATAATTGATATTTATTTATAGTAATAGATTAGCTATAATCCTTTTTCAAAGCATTTTCCATTATGCATCTTTAGTCTCTCTATTCAACATTTTGTGAACCATTGGGGATACAAAATTATTATTATAATGTCTTCGAAAATGACGAGACAAATAGGGTTCTTGTCATTTTCTTGCTAAAGTTAACACAGGTGCAAAGACGAAGGAAAACTTAAATAATCCAGTTTAGAAAATTATTTAATATATATGTTTGATATTTTTAAATATATTTTATCCATTTTTTACATTAAATTTTATTTTAAATTCAAATAAAAAATTTAATTAATAATATAAATATATAGAATAATTTGAAAAGTATATTTTATGTTCTTAAAAAAATAAATTATCAAAACATTGATAAAATTCTTAAACAGATGTAACACAAATAACAAAAAATCAAATCAATAAAGTAAAACTTTTTTTAATGGGTTAAATATATTTTTTTCTATATTTATATATAAAATTATTTTTGATCTGTAATTCAAAATCTAAATTTCGTAATATAATTATATTAAGAAAAATATTAAAATAAATCTTAGGTAACAAATTCTAATATAGACTATAATACTAAAATATTTCACATTAACCTATTAATGATGTGGATGTTACAATATTTTAATATAATCTATATTAAAAATTTGTTTCTCATATAAAAAATTAATAAGAATTATTTTAATAATTTTTTTAATAATATTATTGAATAACTTTTAAAATTTGAAAATTTATTCGAAAAAATCCTGAAGATTTTTACAGAAATTATCAACATAAATGGAGTCTAAATCATCGCTTACCAAGAAATTCCTCAATTTTGCGTGATTTTTTCTGACTTCTCTACCAACCTCATTCTCTTCATCCATCACAATTTTCACTGCTTTGCATATTCTCTCCTTTGTGACCAACCCATCCTCACCCTTCTGCACTTCAACCCCAACCTTCAAGTTGCTATCCATCATCCTTGCATTAATGATTTGATCACCATTTAGTTGTGGTAGTAACACCATTTGACACTTATTCACTAGTGCCTCAGTTAATGAACCAGCTCCACAGTGTGTTATGAAGCAACCCACTGATGGGTGCTCCAAAATCAACTGTTGTTGTATCCATCCACTGTGCACAATCCCTCTCCCTTCTACCCTTTCCTTAAACCCTTCTGGGAGTGCAGCTTCAACTGTCTCAAACCCAATAGGAACTTTCACAACTGCCAAGAATGGAAGTCCTGTAAGTTCAAGACCCAACAACAATTCTTGGAATTGACCATGTGGTAGTTTGGATTCACTCCCAAGGGCACAGAAAACCACAGAATCATCCTTGAAACTTCCAAGCCATGCTCTCCATTTTTCCTCCAAAACAGTGTTAGGTGGCTCAGGTATGATGGGTCCTGAAAGGAGAACAGACTTCCCAAACTGCTCTGCAAGGTAGTCAACAAAAGGCCCTTCAATTTCTCTGCAACCTTTGAACCCAATTGCATCTGATAAGGTTAGACCTCTATAGATTCGGTCATGAAAGAGAACACCACTACCAAACTCCAAGTTCCTCACAGAAGCAAGGAACTTAGCTTCATGTGCCTGAAGTTTGATAGATGATACAGGGTAACCAGGAGGGGGTTGCATAAGGTCAAGTTCAGTTAAGCTACCCTTGTGGTTCATCCTTGGAGGGACTGTAGTGTAAGATAATGTGGCAGGGTTAACAATGATGTATAGAAAGGATTTGATCCCCAAGTGAGAAGTGATATTTGGTAGCCAATATGTGAAGTCAAAGAAAACAATTTGTGGCTTTAAATCTAGGAGGAGAAGCTCTATATCCCTCTCAGTGCGGTCCATAGCTGTCATAAGGAGTGATTGTAAAGAAATAGGCACATCGGAAGTGGTTTCTGCACCATGAGGAAGACCTTCAACATGAGGAACATCGATAGGGAAAAAGGTAATGAGATCTGGGAAGAGGTTGAATTGCTCTAACTTGGATTGTGTTCTTCTGGGGATGAAGAAGGAGATTTTGTGTCCCCTCTTTGCTAACTTGTTGGAGAGGTGGAGAAATGGAGTTAAATGTCCCATGGCAAACCATGGAAACATTGCTATGTGCAAAGAAGAAGAATCCATTTTTTTCCTCTGTGGATCAATTTTCAGCTTCCCTGCACTTTCAAACACATAAAGCAACCTCTGTACATCAATCAATTTATTTGGAAAGGATGCAGTAATATGTGAACCCAATCGATCCACGAGGGTCATAAAGTAAGGGATTAGGTGTGCCGACACTATTAACAGTAATATACACACTTTATGTATTTTACTGTTTAGGTTTCAAAGAAATCTTTCCCTGGTATTACAATAAGACACGCTCCAATTTAATACTTTCATCTAATTCGATGACGCATATTATTAACATCTTGTGTATATAAATAGAATTTTCAACCACCTGTAATCTCATGAAACATAAATACAGAACAAACATATCTCATAACTCATTGTCCTTTACCAGCGAGGACCATTACTTTAAGGGTCCCATATTTTGACAACTAGCAAAATACAACCACACAGTAAACATTAATATTTTAATTATTCGTAAATTTTATTATTGCAAATTTTTCCTTCTGCAGTGTAAGATTTTTTTTTCTTTTATACTAATAATAATATTAATAATAATATCAATATTAATAATACTATTAATATTAATAATAATATCAATATCAATATTAATAATAATAATAATTTTAATATTAATAATAATTACAATAATATTAATATTATTATTAATAATAGTAATAATAATAATAGTAGTAGTAATAATTATAATAATATTAATAATTTTAATAATAATATTAGTAATAATAATGTTAATATTAATAGTAATTACAATAATATTCTTCCAACTTAGTTAGTGTTATTTATCTATCTTCATATTCTTACCATCTCACTTTAGTCTAGTCAAATATGTTCTTGAATAAAATAAATATTAATTACAAGCATACTTTTGAATTTGGACTTTCTTGACATCATTGCCATAATTTTATTTAAAATGTTTTTTTATACTTAAATGTAGATTGTTATTAGCTTTAATATGAAGACTTTCATTTATTGAAGTACCAACGAATTGGACTTGAGTATGATTAAAGTTCATGTGTTGGTAATTCTCAAAAATGATTTAAGATGTGGTGACTAGGTCTAAGTTTTTGCAAGTGGTCAATGAATGAAGTGAATTAGAATTATCACAAATAAAAATAATTTATGACACGAAAAATAAAATCGATTACTTTAAACATTTTGAACAATGTAACATTGGTAACACAAACTCACTGATTAATAAAATTGTCCAACCTAAAACATAAATTATAAATATTGTACACAACTACAAGTTCGACTAGTCCATTATGATAAATGTACACCGATAAAGTGACATTAGAGAAATTCACCTTGGTGTCTTCCTTCGCACAGACCTCACCACCCCACTCAATAAGCTCAAAATGTCAAAACTTTGTTCAGTGAGCAGAAAGTTGATAGCAGGTCACCTGATGGCAGAGCCTCTAGCCATACACAACCACATAATAAGGAGGATAAAGACCTAGAGGTTATTTTGGGATTTACTTGTAAATATGGGTCTAATTGGGATTTTGTTTCTTTTTGTAGGCTCAATTAAGAGGAGAACTCTAGGGTGAAGAATGTACAATCATATCCAAAAAGACCTCCAAGTCATCAAAACATAAACTAAAGCTTTGGTCAAAAGAACACAAGAAGACTGAGTTTTTACTGACTAGTCGACATTATTTTTGGGCCAAACTTTAGCTTAAATAAATTGAATAAAGTTGTTTAGGATTTCATGGGCCATGTATTGGGCCTAGTAGCATAAAATAATTGGACCAAATATTTGGGCCAAGTAGCATAGGTTTTTGGGCTTGTATTTGGGCCAGTAGTAAAATATGACTAGTTAGGGTTAAAAGTAACTAGTTAGGGTAACAATTGGGCTCTTTGAGCCCAATGTAACCCTAAAACGTCTAGGGTGTTTTGGAGGACAAAAATCACCTTGGCATGGAGCACATGGACGTCCACATGGCAGCCTAGGAGTGGAGAGGATTTAGCATGGAAGGTGTGAGCTAAAACATGGAAAGCATGACTCCACATGACACCTTCTCATTGGAGAGTTTTATTTTGAATTTTCAAATTTTGGCTCCAAAATGTCCAGCCCTCTCTCCTATATAATGAGGTGCTTGGCTCATGCAAATTGAAGATTAATGTTGAGTGAAATTGCTGCCAACTTTGTGTCAATTGTTCACTCTTATCTCCTACCTCTAGGATAGACCTTTAGTCTTCACATTCTCCCTAGCTCAAGTGAGATGACCTCACCACTCACTCTCCACGCCTAACCCTTCACCTTCAAGGTTTCCGCAGCTCCTAGGAGTGCCTTGCACGTTTCAATCCATGAATACTTCTGCCAACCACTTCTAATCTCAAAATCAAGCTCAAGGATGAAGGCACAACTACATCAAGTGGTATCATGAGCCTAGGTTCTTCAAGAGCTAAGTATGCCTTCTTCTTTTCATTTTTGTTTCTATTTTCATCTTAAATCCATGTTGTTCCTACTGTTTCCACATTGTCTTGTTGTTTTTGCATTTTAATTTTGATTTGAATGTTGTTTGGATGAATCCAATCGGTAGAATTGTGCTTAATTGTTCTTGAGCATTTCTTGTGCAATTTTTTGTAGGATTCTTTTGAGTATTGGTGTGCTGTTTGATTTTATTAGGTTTTGAGTCTTTCTTGCACATTTTAATCGGTTCAATCTATTTTAACTTGAGTCATTTTGATTTTGAGATCTATACATGTTTTGTCAAGTCATGTTTCTCCAAGAAATGTCATCAAATCCTAGTAGTACTTTTCTTGATTGATTTTGTTTCTTGATTTGATCTTGAGTCCAATTTCTAATCTGAATTGTTGGTCCTTTGGTGCATTTTTCTTTTAGTTTTGAGTTCATAATTGTGTGTTAGATCCACACAATTTCATATAAATCAATTTCCTTTGTGTTCTTGAAGTTTCTTATTACTGTTTTTAATTCTAAATTAGGATATCTAAAACTGTGCTGGCTGTTTTTCTTTGTGAAAATTAATCCCGCTGGAGAAAAATTCTAGAAATCTGTATCTGAGAAGTTTGATGTCTTAGAAAAAAAGGAAAAAAAAATTCGAAGTGAAAAAAAAAATGATAGATCAAACAAAATTGGTGTTCAAAACTGGCACGAAAAAAAAACGGTAATCTGGTTAACATCTTGAAGTATCTGTCTTTTAAAATTAAAATTAAAATTTGAAAAATACAGTTCAGCATAAATCGTGTAAGTCACGCTTTTTGACACTTCAATTCCTGTAGTTCAGTTTTGGTTTTTGTAATCCAATTCTAGTACCTTTCCTTAGGTTCATTTTGTGTGCTAGCTTTGTTGATTGCCTTATTTTGCTTGATTGTCATTTTCCTTCAACTTTCCTTCCAGTTTTGTCATATATTAAAATCTCTTTAATGTTGTCAAAATTCAAATTGAGCTTTTGTTGCTTTAATTTTGTTGACCTCTTAAGTGGTGGAAGTTTTCAAAAGGTGCTTATTAAGTTTGGAGCTAACCTTTGTGGTTAGTGCCATTATCACTTAGCAGGTGCTGAATTGATTACTTCAAGTGACTATCCTAAAAGAGGTATAGCAAGAGTGCAGCAACAAGGTTATACACAAATATACACAAAGAGGGGGAGTGCAAATAGAAAAGGTGCTAAACAAAAGAAGGAGTGCCAAAAGAAAGAAGTGCATAGATTAGGATTTACAATTTTTGTCAATCCAATTTCCATTGTATTTTCTTGAGTTGTAATTTGTTAAACCTTGAACAATTAGTGGATTAATCACGTAATTAGTCGATGAGTGTGTCTTGAAGGTTCACAAGTGCCAATAAGCCTCATCATTAGGAATTCGACTAGTTTAAAGCTTTCTAGTTAGAATTAATTCATTTGTGTTTAATTGCTTTAGCATATTTGTTTCTTGTATAAAAAAAATTGTGTTTTCATTATTGTTTGTGATCTAAGTAAATTACTTAGAGAAAGATTTGTGAAAGTTGTGGGGGATAGAATCTGGCTAAGGAAAGGCTTGGTACTTAAGTAATCTAAGTGATTCACCTCCCTTTCTTGGGATTTTACCTACACTACTCCACCTATTTTTCTTGAAGTAAATTGCTTTTAACACAAAAATTTAATCATGTCATCTCATTCTCCTAACTCTAGTGAAAATGATCGAAAGTCAATCAAATCTCTTTTAAAACAACTTGCACAAGACTTTCAATCACTTTCATATAGACAATTGCAACATGAGGTCCAACTCAAAGAGAGGGATGATCATTTTGCTTTGTTGGAAAAATAATTGAGGATGGTTAAAGAAAAAGATGAATACACCCATAAATCAAAAAGAAGCTCACATGCATCTAGTTCTATGGGTAGTGATTATCTTGGTGAACAAAGCCTTAGGATTAATGAGTACTACCAACCACCCCCTAGAAGAGCTAGAAAAGAGAGAAAAGAAAGTACTAAGGAGGTTAGGGTAGATCTCCCTTATTTCCATGGGAAAGAAAATGTAGAAACCTACCTAGATTGGGAAATGAAGGTAAGAACAATTGTTTGCTTGTCATCAAGTAGGTGAGGAAAGAAAAGTGCCCTTAGCCATCCTAAGCTTTCAAGGTAATTCTATGAATTGGTGGATTGCCCTAAAAAGAGAGAGACATCTCCACAAGGACCCTCCCATTACGTGTTGGAATGATCTTAGGGGAGCCTTGAGATGCCGCCATATTCCCTCAAACTACAATAGGAAGTTGATGGACAAGCTCCAAAGACTTCATCAAAAAAATCTGAGTGTAGAAGAATATTGGCAAAAGATGGTGTTATATATTATAAGGTCAGGGATTAAGGAAGAAATTAATACCACCATATTTCAAGGTTTTTAAATGGTCTTAAACTTGAGATAAGAAAAAAAGTTGAACTTTTACCTTATAAAGATTTAAATGACTTGATTCAACTTTGCATTAAAGTTGAAAAAGAAATTTTAAAAAAAACATCAAGTCAAAAACAAAGTTCATACTTTGTACCTTATGACAAGGATGAGTTCCAAAGAGGGGAAGAGCATATAAAAGAAACATCTCTAAAACCTTCCCAAAAGCTATCTAAAAATGAGCACAACTCACACACTCAAACTAGAGAAATTCAGTGTTTTAAATGTCTTGGTAAGGGTCATTTAGCATTTCAGTGTCCCAATGAAAGAACTATGATCTTAAGGGACAAAGATGAATATAATAGCCAAGAAAAGCAAACTAGTAAGAGTGAAGAAAATGAGAAAAAAAAAAGAAAGAAATCGAAAATCAAGTGAAAGTCCTTAGGGACAATGCTGAGGTGAGGGAGAAGAGTGTTCCTTCCCACACGGTCATTCAAAAAGAAGAGAAACTTGAAAACAAAATTGAAAAAATAGTTCTTTCTGAACACCTTCAGGCCTCCTGCTTTGTAAAGGAACACTTACATGCACTGCCACATTTACTGAGACTTGTGAACTACCTCAGGTATCTTGTCGTGAACACCCCATCAGCTTACAACATACTGTTGGGCAGGCCAGCCCTGAACAGGCTGGGGGCGGTGGCATCGACGAGGCACATGAAAATGAAGTCGCCCTCGATGGAAGGAGCAGTGATCTCCATTAGGTCGGATCAAAAGGAGGCAAAGAAGTGCTATGAAAATAGCCTCAAAACAAGACGAGGAGTGTGCACAATGGTCACCCAACCACCATGTGGAGAGTGCGCTGATACTGACCTGCCCCGAGGAGGAGTCGGGGTTACACGAGCAGAGGTCGCCCGGGAGAGACGACCTGAACCAGTAGAAGAGGTAATAGAGAGGGAGATTGGAGGCAAGACATTCAAGCTAGGAAAATCCCTATGCCAGGATACACAGGACCAAGTGGCGGGAGTCATAGAACGACACTTGGATGCTTTCGCTTGGTCTGCCTTCGACATGCCAGGCATTGACCCTGATTTTTTGTGTCATCGCCTGACGCTGAATCCCTAAGTCAGACCTATCCGCCAGAGAAGAAGGAAGTTCAACAAAGAGAGAAGGCAGGTGATCAAGGAGGAAACGCAGAAGTTGCTCAAGGCTGGTCATATACGGGAAATTCAATATGCCGAATGGCTAGCCAATGTGGTGTTGGTGAAGAAGGCCAATGGGAAGTGGAGGATGTGCGTAGACTTCACCGACCTCAACAAGGCATGCCCAAAGGACTCGTATCCTTTGTCGAGTATTGATGCATTGGTAGATAGCGCCTTAGGCTATAAGCTCCTCAGTTTCTTGGATGCTTTTTCTGGTTATAACCAGATCACGATGCACCCAATGGACAAGTGCAAGACAGCGTTCATGACTGAGCTGTCTTGCTACTGTTACACAGTCATGCCATTTGGGTTGAAGAACGCGGGTACCACTTACCAAAGGTTGATGGACAAGGTCCTTGCACCCATGATAGGATGCAATGTGCAAGCCTACGTGGATGACATGGTGGTGACCTCACAGGTGAAGAATCAACATGTCGCTGATTTGGAGGAGCTATTTACTACAATAGCTAAGTACAAGTTGAAGCTGAATTCCGAGAAGTGTGTTTTTGGGGTGAAAGCAGGCAAGTTTCTCGGCTTCCTGCTCACTGAATGTGGGATAGAGGCCAATCCAAACAAATGCGCAACAATCCTTGCTATGAAGAGCCCGACGTCGGTAAAGGAGGTGCAGCAGTTGACAGGTCGAATGGCCGCTCTCTCCAGATTCGTGTCAGCTGGAGGAGATAAAGACCACCCCTATTTTCAGTGCTTGAGAAGGAATGGTAGGTTCTTGTGGACCAAGGAGTGTGAGGAGGCATTCCTCAAGCTGAAAGAATACCTAGCTAGCCCACCAATTCTGTGCAAACCTCAGCTTGGCATCCCTCTACGCTTGTATTTTGCAGTCACTAAGAGGGCAGTGAGCTCAGTTCTTGTGCAGGAGCAAGACCAAAGTCAAAAGCCTATCTACTTCGTTAGCAAAGTGCTGCAAGGGCCTGAGATGAGATACCAAACCATAGAAAAGGCAGCACTGGCCATAGTATTCTCTGCAAGGAGACTTCGTCATTACTTCCAGAGCTTTACAGTGGTGGTGATGACAGACCTGCCCATTCGTAAGGTTTTGCAAAAGCCAGATGTAGCAGGAAGGATGGTGCGATGGGCAGTAGAGTTGTCAAAATTTGACATACAGTACGAACCCAGAGGGCCAATCAAAGGCCAAGTCTACGTTGATTTCGTAGCCGAGATGTCCTCGGCAGAGACCCAGCTGGACGAGCCTGACTTCAGATGGGTGCTCTTGGTAGATGGGTCTTCTAATCAACAAGGTAGTGGAGCTGGGGTGATCTTGGAAGGACCAAAGGGGTTGTTGATTGAGCAGGCTCTACTATTTGCCTTCAAGGCCAACAACAATCAGGCAGAGTACGAGGTTCTAATCACTGGAATGTTGTTGGCTAAGGAGATGGGAGCCACATTGGAGGTCGTGCCCTGGCATCCAAGGCCATTCGCGCAGGGTATTACTGGCCGACCATGAAGGAAGATTGCACGAAGTATGTGTAGCAGTGCAAGCAGTGCCAACTGCATGCTGATTGGTACAAGGCGCCGCCAGAGGAGCTCAAGTCGATATACAGTCCTTGGCCATTCCACACGTGGGGAATCGACATTCTAGGACCTTTCCCCCTGGCTGTGCGGCAGATGAAGTACCTCGTGGTCGGCACAGAATACGTCACGAAGTGGATAGAGGCTGAGCTAGTAGCACAGATCACAGCCCATAGAATCCAGCATTTTGGGTGGAAGAATATCGTGTGTCGTTTTGGCGTACCCAAACATTTGGTGTCTGATAACGGCACCCAGTTCACAAGCCAGCAGTTGGGAAAGTTATGCTCAGAGTTGGGAATCAAGCAGGTGTTTGCATCAATCGAGCATCCCCAGACTAATGGGCAGGTCGAGTCGGCTAACCGAGTCCTACTCAGAAGGCTTAAGCGAAAGCTGGAAAAAGCCAAGGGGACTTGGGCCGAGGAAGTTTCTACTCGTGTGGGCTTACAACACTACTCCTCAGTCCACCACCAAGGAGACACCTTTCAGCTTGGTGTATGGTTCAGATTCTATGATCCCTATTGAGATCCACGAGAGCTCACCACGTTTCCAGAATTTTGTGGCTGAGGAGTCCAATGAAGAAAGGAAGGTGAACTTGGATCTCTTAGATGAAGTAAGTGAAGAAGCAAGAATCAAAGCCAAAGCATTGAAGAGAAGGGTTGAGCTCAAGCACAGTTCCAAGTTGAGGGCTCGACAGTTCCAGGTTGCCAACTTGGTGATGCGAAAGGCATCTCCCTACCAGATAGCGAACAAGCTGTCCCCCAAGTGGACTGGTCCCTTTAGAATGACAAAGGCTTTGGGAAATGGGGCATACAGGCTGGAGACTTTAGAGGGTGGGCCGATTCCTCGTACATGGAATGCGACTCACCTTAAGTTTTATTTCAATTAAAATTAAGATGTAACATTGTACACAGTCTAGGGGAATCTCTTTTTTCCCTTCTAAGGGTTTTTAACGAGGTTACCCAATAAAATTTTCAGTTAAGATATATTCTTGAACATTTTGTACAATGCAGTTAAGAACCTGTCACTTGGGGTTAGAGGTCTCAAAATTTGGAAGGTAGGTTCGTAAAGAACACCTCCTCCTTGAGTGAGAACGCCAAGTCAAACAGAAGGGTTCGCTAGTTAAATCCTTTCTTGCTTATGGGCAATGAGAGGCCGATCGAGACTCGTCAGCTTGGGTAAGAAGTCTCAGAAGTGGAAAAGGAAGGTTCGCAGAGAACGCCTCCCCTTTCGAGTGAGAACACCAAGGATGACTCATACCAGTGAAATCCTCCCTTGTCTCGAGCAAGGAGAAGTCAGGTGAGTACAGATCAGTGCCAGAATCCTCGAAGGGGCGAAGGGCGGGTTCGTGAAGAACACTTTCCCCTTTGAGTGAGAACACCAAGGATGACTCATACCAGTGAAATCCTCCCTTGTCTCGAGCAAGGAGAAGTCAGGTGAGTACAGATCGATGCTAGAATCCTCGAAGGGGCGAAGGGAGGGTTCGTGAAGAACACTTTCCCCTTTGAGTGAGAGCACCCAAGTTGGACAACATGATTTGCTAGTGAGACACAGACATGCCTATGGGCGACGAAAGGTCAGCCAAAGACTAGCCCGTGTGTTAGAAGTCTCGAAGTGGAAGAGGGGAGTTCATAGAGGACAGCTACCACTAGAGTGAGAACACTAGGGTTATATAAGGTGGTTCATCATTTCAGTCCTCTTTGGCATGGTGCAAGGGGAGGTCAGTGAGTTGATGAAGTCCACTCACTACGGCTCGCCCACGGGGTGGTCTCCTATCCTAAAGAGGAATTACACTCGTCACCTTTAATCAGTGTTAGGCATGCTATATTGCGAGGAGTCGAAGTTGTTAGCTAACTGCGCTAAGGCATCCTAGCAATTGCTGAGTATTGAAAGTGCAAGTTGTGCGAAGAAAATATGAAGCGCCCGAATAAACAAGCTGAGCAAGATAGATACGCACAAAGTTAAATATAGTTGAGTAAGACAATCATATACACAAATTTAAATACTTTATTAGATTGGAAGAGTAGTTATAAAAGGGTGATTACAAGAAGTCCAGCTATGGAATATAGTTGCTCAAGAGACCTATATGGGCACTATTTGCCCGTCGACTACCTGCATAGATATAGAGAAAGGCGAGAGGTCCATCTCAGGATGCGTGCAGGCAACCTGAGCAAGGGCGTCGCCAAAACCCTTTCCATAGGCGTCAGCAGCATCTTCATTCAGCTCCACCTCAGTCTTCTTGAACAGCTCAGTTTGTTGGGCAAGCTCTTCCTCAACTTTGCCCAACTGGACTTCTTGGTTTGTAGCCCTTTCCTCCAGCTTGGTCATTTTGGCTTGGGCCCCCTCCAACTGTTCTTCCAGGTCGATGACTTTGTTGCGGAGGGGGAGAATTTTGACTTCAAGCTGGAGGGCCTCTTGACCCTTAGAAAAGAGAAGCTTCTTGGCCTACTTTTCTGATTGGCAGAGACTGCTCAGCTCCTGGTTCAAAGCAGTCTCGCGTTTGGTGGCCATTTGAACTTGAAGCTCCAACTCCTTTTTCTGCTCCAACTCCCTCTTTAGTTGGGCTACATCGTCCCTTAGCTCTCTCTCCGCATCTCCTTGAGCCAGCAGAACACTGGAAGCAACGAAGAACTCACCAAGGCCGTGACCTAAACGGTCCCTTAGTGAGTCCCTGTCCAAGGCCTCCATCATTTCTTTGGCAAGTAGATGTGCGAGAGTACGCTGGAGGAGAGGGGGGAGTTCAGGGGCAGGAAGTGCCTGGTCAGCTTGGGGAGCATTCTCCCCCCCACCTTCGAGCCCCAGGAGTGGCTCGGGGGGAGAAGAAGCACTAGGGGGTGCTCCCTGAAGGATGGAGGTTGTCCCTCTGTTGCAGATGAGGTCGCCGCAGCAACCTCCACCCTATTTCTCTTAAAGACAAGGCCAGATCAAGTGTCCTCGTCCTCAGAGATCACTACGACGGTTATCCTTTTTTGTTTATTTTCAAAGGTAGGACCTAGGGTAGCCGTGGTGAGAGAAGATGGGCCAGCAGGGCATGAGCCACCTGCTGGGCGGCGACCAGCCTCTTCTTCTTCTCAGCATCTAAGACCATATCTGGAACAAACGAAAAGTAGAGGATGAGGAGTGGCACACAATAAGTACAAATGTAGGAAGATACAAGAAAAGGTAAGACAAATATACCAATGTAGACGCTGAGAGTTTTAGCATCATATTCGTGCCTGATCAACTGGGTAGTGTCGAACACCACTCCTCGGTTGGAGAGAAGTTGGCACAGGTCACGATCGAAGGGTGTCAGCTCCTCGAGTTCTCGGGGCTTCTTGAGTTTGAGTTTCCCCACCCAGTACACGGGGAACCCATCGAGCAGCGTGGAGCTGTAGGAGCTGCAACAGACCTTGAAGAATTTCCCCTTGAAGCCCTTGTAAGACTGTTGGAAGAGAGTTAGCAGAACTCTCCCCGCCACCCCATTGAGGCTTACCCAAAGCCTCTTCCCAGGCTCTTCGCCTCAAAGAAATAGAGAAAGATATCTACAGAGGAAGGGAACCCTAGGTTGTTGCACAAGATTGAGAAGGCCCTAATGAAGGCCCAACTGTTGGAGTACAGCTGGGCAAGCGCCACGTTAAGTTCAGTAAGCAGAGCCCTCTCGAATCCGGTGAAGGACAGGCGGACCTTAACCCGTTTGAAGATAGTGGCATAAAGGAAGAAGAAGGGCTCCCTGTCGTTGCAGCGATCATCTGTGCATACTGGCTCACCCTCTATGCAGGGTCGAACCAAGACATACGCGTCACTCTCTCTGCCAAAGACGCGCCCTTTGATCTCATGCTCATCATCCCTGTGCTTCCTCAGGTCTTCACAGGATGTGAGCTTCGAGGTCTCGGCAAGGAGCTTCTCAGAGGCCCAGGAGTAGAGGGCCCTATAATCAATGGCGGGAGGAGGGTTCGAAGTAGTTTTGGTTCTTGCCATCTCGAATCTAAAACAAAATGACAGGCAGGGAGAAGGAAAAGGTTCATAAAAAAATGATGGTGTGTTCAAACGACAGACAAAGACTCAAAGACGAAGAACGCAAACAAGAAAGAAGAACAGAAACCCTAAAATGCAGAAATCATAAACAGGCCCAGAGCAGTTATAACATGTAAAGGGTAGCAGAATCATAAAACGAAGGCGAAAAGAAGAGTAAAAATCATACCTTTGAATGAGCGAAGACGAGGGGTCGCAAGAGTTAGTTTGGGAGTGGAAGTGTTCGAGAAAAGATAGTGATCGTGAAGGCTTGAGTGAAAAATGATGAAACAATGTTGAGGCGCGGGGTTTTGAAAGGGTTTAACGTAGGCAAGGTAGCGCAAACGTTAAGAAACCCTAACCGTTGATCTAGACACGCGTCCACAGATTAAGGGGGTTTGGTGAGACGTCCCTTCAGTGCACTGTTCATGTCCTTTTGCTCAATGTCATGTAGTTCGCCTGAGCCGAAGACTGAGTCTCTTCACTGAACAAGTTAACAGCTTGAGACTGGGGGCTTATGTACTGACCAGTCCTCGGACACCAAAGACAGATCGTAATGGTGAGCCACGTCAGCTGGGTCCCACAGCATGGGCCAGAGCCACGTGGGTTAGGTCCCACAGGTAGTATGGACTAGTGGGCTCGTTAGTCATCAACGTTGGTCACTATGATATAACGATGTGTTCTCGACGCGTAGCAGGGTGATAAGTCCTCGGCAACAGGATGACGAGGACACATTGGTCTTGGGTGTTTTGAACAACAGAACTAGAACATCTAAGGTGGGTCCCATGGGACTACCAGTGATCAGTAAAATGCCCAGAGGCGAGGAGAGGCCTAAGTCACGAAGCGCCCATGCGTGTGGCAGGGAAAGCACAATTAGGTGCAGAGTCTTGAGGGGTTGAGTACTCATCAGGATTAGGGTTTCCCAGTGAAACTACATGCATGGCACGTGAACAGTGAAGGCGCTCCCAGGACAGGTGGCCCCAGAGATTAGGTGCATGAGGGGGTACCCAGGTGGCCATCCTGGTAGAATTTGCACTCCAGTTAAGGGAAGCCTTATGCACAAGATTACCCTAAGTCTGGGTGATAGTGACGCGAGGGTATTCCTGTAAACCCTAAATATGGGTAGCGACACAGAGGAAACCCTAGACTATATAAAGGGTAGTAAAACACTTCACAAAGGTACACAGTTTTTAGACCTAAAACTCAGATACTCAATACTCTTGGTGTGCTTGTCCAGTATTGACTTGAGCGTCAGAGGGCAAACGGCCTCTAGGGCCCCCCTTTCTATCTTGCAGGTGCAGGTTGTTTCGAGACAGCAAAGCATAACTCAAGGTGAGGGAAGGAGGTGTGTGATCGCCGTAGAGTCAACTGACAAGAGAGTCAACCGGCAAGAACAAAAATATATCCTAAAATGTGAATTTTTATTTTTCTCCCTATGCCTCTAAAATTGAAAATGATAACTTTTCTAATATTATATAATAAGAATGAAGTATTTATGTGTTAAATCATTGCAAGTAATAAATAGCACCCTTGTAATATAATATCCACATATTTCATTTTAATAAATATTATTCATTTATTTTATAAAAAAAATATTAGTGACTGAAAAAAATTATTTAAAAACTAAATGATGAAAATCAAAGAAAAATATTTAAACACAAAAATTAAAATTCAGAGGTAAGTTTCCTTTTTTCCTATGTCTTGCTTATTTTACAAAAATGCCCCTGCCATGTAAGCAATCCGACCACCTAAGCAAGTTGTATTCTGGCGCAGTGAAACATGGGTTGTCGAAAAATCATTTTTGTATAAGCTCTCGTTTTTAGTTAATGACTAGGAGCATAAAACAACTTTTTTGTACTCCAATCAGATGGTCAAAGCACTTAATTCAAGAACCAAAAGTAGTAAGGATCATTAAAAAATAGTTCAACCAACTTAACCAAATTCTGTTAAGATTTTTAGAAAATCAATCGATTGAAATCACGAATCAACTGGTTGAATTGGTTTGACAGCAAAATCAAACAAAGTCAAGCTTTTCAAATCCTTTTCAAAAACCACTAAGTGTAAAACAACTGGTTGAATCGACATTTCAAAAAGTTGAATTTTCACACTCTTTAGAAAACACATCTTTTTCAAAAGGATTAAGATTCAATTAACCTTGGATCGTCATAAATAATGGGTTAGCAAATTCAAATATTTCTAGATACACATACAACCAACAACAAGGTCTTCAAGCATTCCTCTTGGATTTGGAGACATTAAAACACTTTGTTCAAGAATCTCCCCCTATTTGATGAAGACAAATCCTTGGTTTGCTTGTGTTGCAGTGTTTAAATTTGATAGGACCTGCAAAACAGAATTCATGTATATACAAAGCATACATTGCAGTGGGATAAAATGCACACATAGAACTGCATATACATATGCAGAAAATCATAAAAACAACTAAAAAACCAGTGTGTGTGGCAGCACCATTGCATTAGCAAATTAGTGTGATGTATCAGAGATATAGCAGCATGATATAGCATAATAAGGCACGATAGAGTGTAGCAGCAGAATACAACACACAAAAACCACCAATTCTCCCTTTATTTGCCTACACAAATAGAATAGGAGAAGTGATAAAAACAGAATTAAGAAAGATTGTTCAACAAGCTTAAGCAGAAAAAAAAAGTGAAAACATGAAATCCTTCAATCCTCCTCGCCATACTGGAGCTCAAATAGCTGGTTCTGTACAGCCGCAATCTTCTCATCCAGATTTTGGAACCTGGCAACATAGAACTCATGATGATTCCTTTGATCATAGGCCATGCTATCCATTCGATTAATCATCAATCTCTCAAAAGGTGACATGGAAGTGATATGATCCTCCATGTTTCCAGTGCTTCGTCCAGCATCATATGCTTCACCAAGAACATCATTGCCTTGATCCCCCTGTCCAGCTTGATTTTCATATGCTCCATCATCTCCAATGTTAGCAGCAACTTGATCATCTTCATCAGCTTCATCTTGGTTACCACTAGAAGAAACCCCTTGTTCTCCATCTTTGCTTACCCACTTGCCTCCAATTTTAGTGAATCCCATCTTGCTAAGTGAACTATTATTGACCTCATGAGATGGCTTCACCACCTCAGATAGTTATTCTTCAAGATCAATTTCAAAGTAATGCAGAAATTTTGAAATAAGAACAACATAGGGAAAATGGTAGTCACTTAACCTTATTGACTATTGCATGTGTTCTTTGATGATGTGAATCCAATTAACCTTGATTTTCTTCATGATGTAGTATATGAGAACAAGATCCTCCTTAGTAAGGACCGAATGATTGCTCCCCTTTGGAGTCAACATCCAAGAAACTATGAAAGCAATGAGTCTTTCATTTAGCTTTAATCCTCCCACAGAAAAACCCTTCACACTAGATTGAGGATTCTTGAGGCAGCTCCTATAATACTGCATCTTGTTGAATTCCTCCACCATACCAATGTTTCCTTTGTTTATTCTCATTCCAACATATTTCAATCTTGTGACAGCAGTCCACACATCTGAAGTAATCTTCATGTAAACTCTTTTTACATGTGAGCACAAATTTTCACCTTCAAAGTGAAGATTTGTGTGGAAGACATTCAAAAGATCAGGATATATGTTCCCTGACATTTTCATAAAACTTTTCAGTTGTTGTTCCTTCAAGACATTCCTAACATCATTGAGTTTCTTCCCTTTAAGCCAGTTGAAAGAGATCAACTTAGGATTGTTGATGGTTTTCCTACTTGATTTATGCAAAAACTTCTCAATCTTCTCATCATCACCTGAAAACCAGTTCTCTAGGTGCCCACCCCTTTTTACACCACGTGTTTTCATCCTTTTTTATGAGGGAGGTGTTGATGACATGATGCAGAGATGAAGTTTGAGAAGAGGAAGTGAAACCAGCAGATTCAAGTGAAGTAGCAGAAACAACAATGGGTTGTTTCTGTGAAATATTCAGAAGAAATAGCACACACATATAAGCAAAAAAAGGCAATCAATATGCATTGGCATTTAGTGGGTTATTTTTCTGAAGGGAAAAGAATTTGTTGCAGAGGAAATCTGTAGAGTGTCAGACCCAAACAAATATAACAGTTAAAGCCCCTTTATTTTGATTTGACCAACCATAAAAAAGCATTTAAATTTCCAATAAACCCAAAGAATATATTCCTTTATGACCAAAATATATTCCATCTTGATCAGATTCAAAGGCACATTTAATGTATATTTGACCCATAACAGGTTTTGAAAGAAAAGAAACAGTTGTACCCATGCATAGGAATTCAAAACAACTTTAATTCAGTGGTGCCAGAGGTAAAACAATCGGTTGTTTCATAAAAACAATCAGTTGTTTTACTGAGACAGCAAAAAGAATTTTTTTTCAAAGAGAATAAGCTTTCAAAGTGATAGAAAAAGCATAATGAAATTCATTCATACCTTTGCATATAGACGACCTCAACAAGTTTAGCCAAGACACAAATGTTTAGAAGTTCATTTGGACATGTGATACAAATGCATAGGATGAACATATACAACTTACATTACATAGGTCAAGAATTTGTTACCTGTCAAGAATCTAAGTAAGGTGTATGCTTCTAAACCATAAAAATAAACATCACTTTGATCAGTTTTCACCACTTCTTCTTTAATCTAAGCTTTCCTTGATTCCTAAGATTCTTTTGTTGGTGTCCTCATATTTCTCATGATCTTATTGCTTAAGAATCCATTTTGACAGACTTGAATTTTTCCTTTGTTATATGCTTGGAATAGCCATAATTCAAATATCATATGTGTTGATTTTCCATCAAAGAACCCTGCACGAAAACAAGATCAAGTAGCAAGGTTTGGTTCCCTTACAAATTTGATGGGTATTAACTAGAGCATTAGGGACCTTAGAATTCTTAGAAACCCATTTCAAAATACCTTTGGGAATGAAAAATTTTCTTATCCTATAGAATCTAACAGAGTTGTCCCTTTTCATGCAGTACGAAACAACCGATTCTTTTGACAAATCAATCGGTTGTTTTTCAAAAAAGATTGAGAAAGGTTTTGATACTGATCTTTTCTTGCTGTTTGGATTAAAACCCAATCCAACTTTGCCAAAAACACATTTTTGAGATGCAAGAACAGCTTCAAAGTTTGATTGACCTTTGGAAAACTTGTCCACAGTTTTTAAAAGATAGTGGACTTTCTTTTGAAGAGATTCACAATTTTCACAAGAGTTAGAATCACATTTGCAAGAAGAGTTCTTGTAAATCATTTCCAAATTTTCAAAATCAATTTTTGAATTGTTAGCCTCTTCTTCCAAAGACTTGACTCGTTTTCCAACCAATTATTTAAACCTTTCAAGCGGTTGTTCAAAAGAGCTAGCCTATTAGCTTCTTCATGAGTTTCTTTGAAGGCATCAAGAAGTTGGCTACAATTTTCAAAGTTTATGGAAGTGTTGGAACTTACACTACTTGTTTCTAATTCTCCTTTTTCCATCAAGCACAGGTTTGCCTCTTCATCTCATTTGGTGATGAGTTGGATGAAGAATCATCATTATCTTGCCAAGCAATGTAGGCTCTTTTAGCTTTGCCCTTCTTTTCAAACTTCTTGCTTGCTCGTCTCTCCTTGCTTTCATTGTTGGGACAATCGGCTTTGATATGTCCCTGTTTACCACATCCAAAACAAGTATAGTTTGTAGAATTGAAATCATTCACCTTTTTACTATTGTACTTGTTTGAATATTGGTTCTTATCCCGATTGTTCTTCTTCAAAAATTTGCTAAATTTTCTTATGAGCAAGTTGAGAGTCTCACCATCATTGCCCTCACTTGATTCTTGACCTTCTTTATGACCAACAGCTCTCAAAGCAATGCTCTTCACATGCTTCTCTTCGTGTTCTTGGTCATTTAGTTGGTTCATCTCAAGTTCATGTTCCCTCAGCTTACCAAACAAGGAGGTTGTGGTCAAGGTTGCCAAATTGTTAGATTCAGAGATTGCAGTTACATTTGGTTTCCAAGATCTATCCAAGCATTTGAGGATCTTGATATTCAGCTCCTCTCTTTCAAAGATCTTGCCAAGGCTGATGAGATGGTTTACAATGTGGGTGAATCTCTTTTGCACATCCGAGATGGTTTCCCCTTTAAGCATTATGGAAATTTCATATTCTTGAATTAGAGCATGCTTCCGTGCTCTCTTTACATCAGTGGTGCCTTCATGGGTAACCTCAAGAATGTCCCACATCTGTTTTGTTGAAGCACATTGTGAGACCCTGAAAAAATCATCAAAATTTAGAGCAAAAGTGATGATGTTCTTAGCAATGCAATCATATTGGGCTCTTTTACTTTCATTCTCAATCCATTGGGACCAAGGTTTCTCAATTAAAACATTATCTTTTTCAACCTTAAGAATAAAAGGGCCATTTACAATGGCATCCCAGATTCCTCTATCAATTGATTCAACAAAGATTTTCATTCTAACCTTCCAGAATTGATAATTTAGTCCACAAAACAAACGTGGTCTATTATTGAAACACCCTGCCCAAAGGGTAGTTTTTCAGCCATTTTGAAAAGGTTTTAGGATCGAAACTTGAGTAACTTTCAAGAACTCAACTCCTGGCCTTAAATAAGATGGGGTGAATTGTTTTTGAAAGATTTTCGTAAGTATTGAAGGTAGAGGGAAAGACTATGAAGAATCAATCAATTAGAAAATCATTCCGCCAATAAGAAAATTGTTTTTAATTTGATTCCAAAAAATCAATCGGTTGTTTTTGCGAAACAATCGGTTGTTTATACTATCAGTGTTGAAAATCAAAGCTAAAATAGTTTAAAGAGTGTAAGGATAGAGAGATTCACACAAGATGTTTATATTGGTTCACTCTTAACCAAGAGCTACATCCATTCCTTAACTAACCAATGAGATTTCACTATGTAATCAAACCTAGATTACACAACACACACCAAGAGTAAGGATTTTGAACCCCTCAAGAACACACACCACTCTTTGGCAAAATACAGTTTCTAGAACAACCCTCTGAAACTGCACCACACTAAATCACACAGAAATACAATGTTAAAGAAAGAAGGGAACAAAATACACCTCGGTAATCAAAGATTAAAGTTCATAATTACAAGACCTAATCCTATTCCACACTTGAAGATGATCCAAAAACTCTTTGAAATCTTGAAAACTGTTTTTTATTAAGCTATCTTTCTTAGTTAATGACCAGGAGCGTAAAAAAACCTTTTTGTACTCCAATCAGATGGTTAAAGCATTTAATTCAAGAACCAAAAGCAGTTAGGATCATTAAAAAACAATTTAACCAACTTGGCCAAATTCTGTTAAGGTTTTTAGAAAATCAATCAATTTTAATCATGAATCAACTGGTTGAATTGGTTTGACAACAAAGTCAAACGAAGTCAAACTTTTCAAATCCTTTTCCAAAATCACTAAGTGTAAAACAACCGGTTGAATCGACATTTTAACAGGTTGAATTTTCACACTCTTTAGAAAACACATAATTTTCAAAAGGATTAAGATTCAATTAACCTTGGATCATCATTAAGAGTGGATTAACAAATTCAAATACTTCTAGACACACACAACCAACAGCAAGGTCTTCAAGCATTCTTCTTGGATTTGGAGACATCAAAGCACCTTGTTCAACATATGTCTCATCAAAGGTGGATCAGAACGGTGTCGCTATGGAGCAAAGGATCACAATGTGGCAGCCGCAGGTGAAGAAGAGCCGTAGTGGACGGAGGTCGCGGAGCTCGCAGTATCGCGGCGTCAATTTCTATCACAAAACAGGAAGATGGGAATCACACATTTGGTTAGTGGATTGCGATAGTTTTGTTTTGTGATAACATAATACTATGTCTGGACATGTGCGGTTTTGGTTTGTGCAGGGATTGTGGCAAACAAGTGTACTTAGGTGAGGTTGCCATTAGAGGATTCATTTTACATTATGTGCTTCACCTTCTTCAATATCTCTTTCTTTCTTTTGTAGGTAAATTTGACACAGTGCATGTTACGGCAAGGTAATTTCATTTGTATTGTTTTCGTGCTTAGGTGTTTCTGGTTTTGTTTAAGCGTGTGAAATGTTTTGAACATCTTTTTTGTTTATCTTTCTTTTGTTCCTTTTCTTGATGTTGTTTAATTTTTCTTTTCTTTTCTTTTCTTTTCTTTTGGTGCCTTTTGTTTAATTTATCAGCCCAATGCATTGACATATGATTGCTTGGTTTACGTCTTGTTTATCCAGGTCAGAACAAAAAATGTCAAAGAATTATGTTATGAAATGAAGACCGAAATTTTTTTCCTGGTAGTAAATCTTATAATTCTTTTGTCCACTCTTTGGCACTTGGTGGAGAGATTGAGGAAGCAATAAATTTGTGGGAGATGACTGATAAGCAAAGGTCACTAGTCCTTGATTGAATGGATATCAAGGATTTGGCAGGAAAACAGAGAAATATGGAGAATTTAAAAATAAAGCAAAAATATGAGAAAAAAAAATGAGTTTTAAATCTTAAATAATGGATGAAGGATTCGTGTCTTCTTTGGACATGCCCTTAAATGGTAATGCTTCAACTTCATAGTCTTTGACTGGAAGAAATGGAAAACAATGGGATAATCCAAGGAACTATTCACAGATGCATGATTCTGCTACTTCAGTGAATAAATGTTTGGTGGGCTACAAGCACTATGATTTTGAGATGTTGTTAAATGATGAGATTTGTTAATCAGGTATTCTCTAGTTTGCAGTAGAAAGGACTTTACCTTTGTTGAAAAGGTAAATAGTAGACACATAAATGTGGTACAGGGACTTGAACTTCACACTGAAGTTTTCAATGCGCTGGAGCAGAAGAAAATCGTTGAGTGGTGTACCGACCAGTCCTCGGACACCGAGAACAGCTAGTAGAGGGTGACCCACGTCAGCTGGGTCCCATAGCATGGGCCAAAGCCACGTGGGTTGGACCCCGCAAGTGGTGTGGATTAGCAGGGTGATCCATCATCAGCGTGTCCCCATAGAGAAGGGTGATTAGTCGTCAGACCACCAGGATGGGCTGAGGTGTCATCGTCACTCCACAGGTCAATTAGTCCTCGGCGGGTGGCAGGGAAAGCACAGTTAGGTGCAGAGTCTTGAGGGGTCGATTACTCATCAGAACTAGGGTTTCCCAGCGAGGCTACATGCATGGCACGTGAACAGTAAGGACACTCCCAGAACAGGTGGCCCCAGAGACTAGGTGCACGAGGAGGCACCCAGGTGGTCACCCTGTTAGAGTTTGCACTCCAGAAAAGGAAACCTTATGTGCTAGATTACCCTAAGGCTGGGTGATAGCGGCGCAAGGGTATTCCAGTAAACCCTGAATATGGCTAGCAGCGCAGTGAACCCTAATTAGGTTTAGCGGCGCAGTAAACCCTAGACTATATAAGGGGCAGTAAAATACTTCACAAAGGTACGCAATTACAAACCCTAAACATAGTTACTAAAACACTGGGTGTTTCTTGCCCAATCTTGACTTGAGCGTCGGAGTGCAAACGGCCTCTAGGGCACCCCCTTTCACTTTTGCAGGTGCAGATTGTTTCGAAAGAACCAAGCACGTATCAATGTGAGGAAGGAGGCGTGTGAGTGTCATGGAGTCAACTGACAGACGAGTCAACTGAAGAGAACATTTGGCGCCCACCGTGGGGCCGGAGTAAAACAAGGTCCCATACATGAGAGTGGGGGTAGAAACCACAGAGATGAGGAATACTAGACAGGGACCCGTTCCACCAAATGGGAGTGAGAGCGTCACCATGCAACAACTCATGGAGACGATGCGCGCTCTCCAAGAGACGGTGGTGGAGTCTAGAGCGCATCAGGCGCGTATGCAGGAGGACCTGGCCGCCTCCTAGGCCAGGAATGAGGAGTTACACAGAGCAAATGAGGAGCTACGCTTGAACCTGCACCACATGCAGCAAGCTGGAGACCGCGGGGGAGATGATTGGGCTCTACCAACACCCCCGAGGGCCTTTCCCATGCCCTTCTCTTAAGCGATTATGGACACGGTGGTCCCAGCCACATTCGTGGGGCCCAAGACCGTGTTCACCGGGAAAGAAGACCCTGAAGCACATCTCACTGCCTTCCACACGCAGATGATGTTGTCAGGTGGGTCTGACATGGTGCACTGTAAGCTCTTCATGACCAGGTTGACAGGAACGGTGCTGGAATGGTTTGTGAGCTTGCCCGAGGGACATATCACGTCCTTCGCGCAATTCTCCACGCTGTTCAAGAAGCAGTATCTTGTTAACAGGGCCCCTCCACCGGTGTCTTATGATCTTTTCGATGTAAGGCAGCATCAGAGGGAGTCCCTTAAAGATTACCTCAACAGGTTTGGGGCAATGGTGGTGATGTTGCACACCAAAGACAAAGATATGGTGGTGCATACCTTCAAGAAGGGAGTCCTGCCAGGGCCTTTTAGCGAGTCCCTGATCCGAAATCGCCCCAAGACCTTCGGCGACATTAAGCAGCATGCAGTTGCACACATTGTCGCCGAGGGAGAGCTCAATGAGAAACGAGAAAGCGCAGTCTCATCAAGGCCCCGAGTTCCTAGTCGACCTCAACCCCTGCAGGTGCACGAGGCGACCACAGAAAAGAAGGCTCAAGGAAAACAGAAACCTTATGAGCCCCAAAAGCCCCAAACTAGGGCACACGCCAAGGATGATGTGCCCCCCTAGGCATGATTTCCTAGTGGAGCTGAAGAAGCTGATCGTCATTCCTAATGTGGCAGAAAGGTTGAAAATGCCCCCAAAGACTGATAAGAGGTTGGGGCCAAACAAGAACGCCTGGTGCGAGTTCCATCAGGCCTTCGGTCACCCCATTCGCAACTGTTTGGCTTTGGGACACCAGCTGGACGAGTTGGTCAAAAGTGGTTTCCTAAGCGATTACCTCAAGGAGGCGCAGGGGGGCGAGGCGGTTGTAGCACCGAGGGCTGATCAGGGGCACGAAGTGCCGATACATGGTGAGATCCACACTATAGCAGGTGGATTCTCAGGAGGAGGGTGCACCTCATCGCAGCACAAAAAAATGCGTGTTTAGTGATGACTGTGGAGACATGTGAGGAAGACCACTTCCCAGACATCGACCTTGTCTTCACAAAGGCTGATCGTCGGGATGTTGTGCCCCACGATAACGATCCGGTGGTGATATCAGTGGTCACTGCGGGACGTAGGGTGCATCGAGTTCTGGTAGATCAAGGAAGTTCGGCCGATGTGATGTTCTGGTCGACCTTCAACAAATTGCAGTTGTCTCCTGACCAGCTGCGACCCTACGTCGGTTGTCTGTATGGGTTCGTAGGGGACCAAGTAGAGGTGCGGGGATATATAGAGCTAAGGACCACTTTCACTGATGGAGTGGCCTCCCGCACAGAGAACATCAAATACCTCATAGTGAACGCCCCATCTGCTTATAACATGCTGTTGGGTAGACCAGCCTTGAACAGGTTGGGGGCGGTGGCGTCCATAAGGCATATGAAAATGAAGTTACCTTCGATGGAGGGGATGGTGATAACCACCAAATCAGATCAGAAGGAGGCTAAGAAGTGTTATGAGAATAGCCTCAAGACGAGAAGAGGAGTTTGCATGGTGACCACCCAACCTCCAAGTGGAAGTTACGATGACACTAATATGCCCCGAGGTGACATCGGGGTTACACGAGCGGAAGTCGCCCAGGCGATGCGACCTGAACCGACAGAGGAGGTGGTAGAGAAGGAGATCGGAGGCAGGATGTTTAAGCTTGGCAAGTCCCTGCCTCAGGAGACTCAAGACTGGGTGGCGGGAGTAATAGAGCGGCACATGGACGCCTTCACTTGGTCAGCTTCAGACATGCCAGGTATTGACCCCGACTTCCTATGTCATCGCCTGGCATTAGATCCCCAGGCCAGGCCTGTGAGACAATGGAGGCGTAAGTTCAACGATGAAAGAAGGAAGGTGGTCAGACAGGAGACGCAGAAGCTGCTCGACGCAGGCCACATACGGGAAATTCAGTACCTTGAGTGGTTAGCCAATGTGGTGTTGGTAAAAAAGGCCAATGGGAAGTAGAGGATGTGTGTAGATTTCACTGACCTCAACAAGGCATGCCCGAAGGATTCTTACCCCTTACCCAACATTGAAGCCCTGGTAGATAGCGCCTCGGGGTGCAAGTTGCTCAGTTTCTTGGATGCCTTCTCTGGGTACAATCAGATAAAGATGCACCCGAGAGATGAAAGCAAGACAGCATTCATGATTGAGTTGTCATGCTATTGCTACACAGTAATGCCATTCGGCTTGAAGAACGCAGGCGCTACATACCAAAGACTGATGGACAAAGTCCTCGTCCCTATGCTGCGGCGCAACGTGCAAGTCTATGTTGATGACATGATGGTGACCTCCCCAACGCGAGATCAGCATGTTGCTGATTTGGATGAGCTATTTAAAACAATAGCCAAGTACAGGCTGAAGCTGAACCCAGAAAAGTGCGTCTTTGGGGTGGAGGCAGGCAAGTTCCTTGGCTTCCTACTTACGGAGCGCGGGATCGAGGCCAACCCAGACAAGTGCGCGACGATCATAGCCATGAGGAGTCCGAGATCAGTCAAGGAAGTTCAGCAATTGACTGGTCGGATGGCCGCCCTCTCCAGGTTCGTGTCAGCGGGAGGAGACAAAGGTCACCCTTATTTCCAATGTCTGAGGAGAAATAGCAGATTCTCATGGACTGCGGAGTGTGAACGAGCGTTTCTTGAGCTCAAGGAGTATTTGGCTAGCCCGTCAGTATTGTGTAAGCCCCTACTCGGCACCCCGCTACGGTTGTACTTCGCTGTAACAGAGAAGGCGGTGAGCTCTGTCTTGGTTCAAGAACAGGAGCAAAGCCAAAGGCCCTTCTACTTTGTCAGCAAGGTGTTACAGGGGCCAGAGGTGAGATACCAAGCCATAAAGAAGGCGGCCTTGGCAGTTGTGTTCTCAGCCAGGAGACTTTGTCACTACTTTCAAAGCTTCATAGTGGTGGTGATGACAAATCTACCAATTCGCAAGGTCTTGCAGAAGCCAGACGTGGCGGGAAGAATGGTGCGATGGGCGATCGAGTTGTCAGAGTTCGACATTCAGTATGAGCCCAGAGGTCTGATCAAAGGACGGGTCTACGCTGATTTTATAGCCGAGATGTCCTCGACTAAGACCCAGCAGGAAGAGCCTAGCTTCAAATGGGTATTGTCGGTAGATTGGTCCTCAAATCAGCAAGGTAGCGGAGCGGGGGTGATCCTTGAAGGGCCCAAGGGATTATATATAGAGCAGGCCCTGCGATTTGCCTTCAAAGCCAGCAATAACCAGGCAGAATATGAAGCCTTGATTGCTGGAATGTTGTTGGCTAAGGAGATGGGAGCGCAGAGCCTCATGGCGAAGAGTGACTCACTGTTGATCACTGGTCAAGTGGCGGGAGAATATTAGGCTAAAGATCCCTAGATGGCCTCCTACTTGGAGTATGTCCAACAGTTGAAAGGTTCTTTTCAAACCTTCGAGTTGGTTCATGTGCCCAGGGAGTAGAATGCCAGAGCTAACTTGTTAGCCAAACTCGCCAGTTCAGGCAAGGGGGCAGACAGAGGACGGTCATCCAGGAGACCCTAAGGGCACCTCGTACTTATACAGCTGATAATCTGGTAGGAGTCCATCAGATCAGCCTGTCAGATGGTGAGAAGAGGAGTCATCGTTCGTTGACCCAAGAAACGCTGAAAAAACCATGGGTCAACGCCTGCATGCTAATGGAGAAGGGGTCATCGCAAGTCTGCCTGTTACAGAGTGGAGAGAAGTGGATGACGCCCTATAAGCGCTACATAGCCGATGGAATGCTGCCAATAGAACCAACGGAAGCAAGGAAGATAAAGAAGAACTCGACCAAATACACACTCATTGATGGCGAGCTCTACAGGCATGGGTTTACCCACCCCATCTTGGTATGTGTACACGGTGAGCAGTGTGCAAGAATAATGGAAGAGCTCCATGAAGGCATATGTGGTAGTCACATCGGAGGTCGGGCCTTGGCATCTAAGGTCGTCCGAGCAGGGTACTACCGGTCGACTATGAGGGAGGATTGCACTAAGTACGCACAGCAGTGCAAGCAGTGCCAATTGCATGCTGATTGGCATAAGGCGCCACTAGAAGAGCTCAGGTCGATATACAGCCCTTGGCCATTCCACACCTGGGGAATCGACATCCTGGGGCCTTTCCCTTTGGCAGTACGGCAAATGAAGTACCTCGTGATCGCCATAGAGTATTTCACGAAGTGGATCGAGCCTGAGCTAGTAGCCCAGATCACAGCCCAGAAAATCCAACACTTCGTGTGGAAGAATATAGTGTGCTGCTTCGGGGTGCCTAAGCGTTTGGTGTCCGATAATGGCACCTAGTTCGCAAGCCAACATTTGGGGAAGCTATATACCGAGCTGGGAATCAAGTAGGTGTTTGCATCGGTTGAGCATCCACAAACCAATGGGCAGGTCGAGTCGGCCAATTGAGTCCTACTCAGGGGACTGAAGAGAAGGCTGGAGAAAGCGAAAGGAAGGTGGGCTGAGGAGGTTCCCAGAATTGTATGGGCTTACCATACAACTCCCCAGTCCACTACCAAGGAGACCCCTTTCAGCTTGGCGTATGGTTCAGATGCCATGATTCCCGTGGAGATACAGGAGAGCTCGTACATGGAATGCGACTCACCTGAAATTCTATTTTAGTTAAAGCCATGTAATATTGTACACAGTTAAGAGGACACTCTTTTTTCCTTTTTTAAGGCTTTTTAATGAGGTCACCCAATAAAATTCTCAGTTAAAGATGTATATCTGAATGTGTTTGTACAATGCAGTAGAACCTGTCACTTGGGGTTAGAGGTCTCGTAAGCGGGAAGGTAGGTTCGTAGAGAACACCTCCCCTTCGAGTGAGAATTCCCAACGTGAATAGAAGGGTTCGTCCAGTTAAATCCTCCCTCGCCTATGAGCGATGTGAGGTCAGTTCGAACCTAACACATGGGGTTAGAAGTCTCGTAGGCGGGAAGGTAGGTTCGTAGAGAACACCTCCCCCTCGAGTGAGAACTCCCAATGTGAACAGAAGGGTTCACCCAGTTAAATCCTCCCTCGCCTATGAGTGATGTGAGGTCAGTTAAAACCCGTCAATTAGGGTTAAAGGTCTCGTAAGCGGGCAGGGAGGTTCGTAAGGAACACCTCCCCTTCGAGAGAGAACTCCCAACTTGAAAGAAGGGTTCACCAGTGAAATCCTCTCTCACCCTCAGCGATCAGAGGTCAGCTCGAACCTGTTAATTGGGGTTACAGATCTCGTAAGCGGGAAGGTAGGTTCGTAGAGAACACCTCCCCTTCGAGTGAGAACTCCCAATTTAAGCAGAAAGGTTCACCCAATTAAATCCTCCTTCGCCTATGAGCGATGTGAGGTCAGTAAGGACTCGTTCCCTTGGGTTAGAAGTCTTGGAAGCGGGAAAGGAAGATTCGTGTAGAACGTCTCCCCCTCCAAGTGAAAATGCCAAGGACAACTCGTACCAGTGAAAGCCTCTCTTCCCAGGGCGATCAGAGGTCAGATCGAGCCGGTCAGGTGAGGTTAAAGTCCCGACAGTAGGAGAGTGGATTCGAGCAAAGGATTCATCAGTGAGGTCCACCTTCACCTAAGGGCGAGGAGTGGCCATATAAAGTTTGTTAGCCTATCAAATGCATCCCTGAAGTCCTCAAAGGGCTAAGTGATGTGGGCGCAGGAGGTGGTGAGGCATTTTTCGAGAAAGAAGATGTTTATGAGGTCTCGCCTATAACTGCCCAACAGAATTAAGCGTGCTACCTATAGTTTATTTTAAGTCAAGCGCGTTCCACAAAGCATGTCAAACAGTTAAACGACAGTAGAGATGCGAAGGTAAGCAAAGTGGAATATAAAGCAAACAAGAGTGAAGGCAAGTAAATAAGTTAATTACATTATAATGGAGGTTAATTACAGGAAGTTCGGCCATGAGATACAATTGCTTAGAAGACCTATCTAGGCACTATTTGCCCGTCGACTACCTGCATAGTTGCGGAGTAAGGTGGGAGGTCCATCTCAGGATGCACGCAGGCAACCTGAGCTAGGGCATCACCAAAACCCTCCCCATAGGCGTCGACGGCATCTTCAGTGAGCTCGACCTTGGTCTTCTTTAGCAGCTCGATTTGTTGGGCAAGTTCCTCCTCAACCTTGCCCAACTAAACTTCTCGGCTTGTAGCTCTTTCCTCCAGCCTGGTCATCTTGGTTTGAGCCCCCTCCATCTGCTCTTCCAGTTCAATAATTTTGTTGCGGAGGGGGAGGATCTTCGCTTCAAGCTGGAGGGCCTCCTGCCCCTTGGAGAAGAGGAGCTTCTTTGTCTCCTTCTCAGATTGGCGGAGACTACCCAACTCCTGGTTAAGGGCAGTCTCGCTAATCGAACCTATTTTTCACATATCTCTCATTCTTTAGGACCCTTGGCCGCTTGGTGGAGCTGGAGATCTTTTTGTTCCAGCTCTTTCTCCAGTCTGGCAGCCTTTTCTAGCAGCTCTACCTCAGTGCTTCCTTTGACCAGCAAGAAGTTGGAGGCAGCGAGGAACTCCCCAAGGCCATGACTAATGAGGTCCCCAAGGGAGTTCATATCCATGGCCTCCAAAGCAGCTTGGCCAGGCATCTGCGCAAGAGTCCGCTGGAGAAGGGGAGGCAGCTCGGGAGCAGCAGAGGGCATTTGGCTGGTTGAAGGAACACTCTCCCCTCCACCCTCGAGCGCTAAGATTGGCTCAGGGGGAGATGAAGCACTGGGAGTGTGCTCCCTGAAGGAGGGAGGTTGCCCTTTTGTTGCAGAGGAGACCTCAGTAGCAATCTCCACCCTCTTCCTCTTGAAGACGAGGCCGGAGCAGGTGTCCTCATTCTCAGAGATTTCCACTGAGGCTGCCCTCTTCGACTTATCAGCATTAGGTTCTAGGGCAACCACACCGGGAGAAGAAGGGCCAGCAGGGCCCGAGCCACTAGCAGTGCGGCGACTTAGCACATCAGCCAGCCTCTTCTTCTTATTAGCACTTAGCACCATGCCCGGAGTGGACAACAAGAAAAGGTGAGAAGAGACAAGTATGAAAAACAAAAACAGTTAGATGCAAGACAAAGACAATATACCGATGTATACGCTGAGGGTCTCAGCATCGTACTCGTGCCTAATTAGCTGGGTAGTGTCAAACACCACGCCCCAGCTGGAGATAGTCTGGCACACCTCTCGGTCAAAGGGCGTCAGCTCTTCGAGTCCGCGGGGTTTCTTGAACTTCAACTTCCCCACCCATGGGAATCCATCGAGCATGGTGGAGTCGTAGGAGCTACAGCAGACTCGGAAGAACTTTCCCTTGAAGCCCTTGTACGATTGAGAGAAGAGGGTGAGTAGAACCCTCCCTACCACTCCATTCAGGCTTACCCAAAGCCTCTTCCCAGGGCTCTTCGCCTCGAAGAAGTATAAAAATACGTCTACCAAGGGAGTGAACCCTAGGTTGTTGCAAAGGATAGAGAAGGCTCGGATGAAGGCCCAGCTGTTGGGGTGCAGCTGGGCAGGCGCCACGTTCAACTCTGTCAGTAGAGCCCTCTCGAACCCAGTGAAGGGAAGGCGAACTTTGACTCATTTGAACACGGTGGCGTAGAAGAAGAAGAACGGTTTCCCGTCGTTGCAGCGATCATCGGCGCAGACGGGTTCGCTTTCTATGCAGGGTCGCACCGAGATGTACGCGTCAGTTTTCCTGCCAAAGACACGCCCTTTGATCTCGTTTTCGTCCTCTCTGTGTTTTCGTAGATCTTCACAGGACGTGAGTTTTGAGGTCTCAGCAAGGAGATCCTCGGAAGCCCAAGAGTATAGGGCCTTGTAGTCAATTGCTATGACTGGAGTGAAGTTGGAGGTTGTTTTGGTTCTGGCCATCTCGAATCTAAAACAAGTGAGAGGCAGGAAGAGAAAAGGGCTTAGAAGAAGCGATGACAAAAACAATGGTGGACGAAGACTCAAAAGAAGAACGAACACAGAAAAGAAGAACGGAAACCCTAAAATGCAGAAATCGAAAACAGTCCCAGGGCAGTTAATGTGTTAATGTATGCGAAGAAAAGCAGAACCATGAAACAAAGGCGAGAAGAAGATTAAAAACCATACCTTTGTGTGAGCGAAGTTGAAGGATAGCGAGTGTAGGGGATGGAGTAGGGTAGAAGCGTGCAAGAGAAGTTTGAAGGTTTGAAGGCTCAAGTGAAAAGTGATAAAACCGTGTGGGGCGCGGGGTTTTGAAGGGGTTTAACGTAGGCAAAGAAGCGCAAATGTTAAAAACACCCTAACCGTTAATCTAGACACGCGTCCGCAGATTAAGAGGGGGTTGGTGAGATGTCCCTTCAGCGCACTGTTCATGTCCTTTCGCTCAGTGCCACGTAGGTCGTCCGAGCCGACGACTTAGTCTCTTCGCTGAAACAAGTTAACAGCTTGAGACTGGGGGGCTTGTGTATCGACCAGTCCTCGGACACCGAGAACAGCTAGTAAAGGGTGAGCCACGTCAGCTGGGTTCCATAGCATGGGCCAAAGCCACGTGGGTTGGACCCCGCAAGTGGTGTGGATTAGCAGGGTGATCCGTCATCAGCGTGTCCCCACAGAGAAGGGTGATTAGTCGTCAGACCACCAGGATGGGCTGAGGTGTCATCGTCACTCCACAGGTCGATCAGTCCTCGGCAACAGAGTATGACGAGGTGACATCAGTTTTGGGTGTTTCGAACAGCAGAGCTAGAACATCTAGTGTGGGTCCTGAGAGGAGACCAGTTACCAGTTAAATACCTAGAGGTAAGGACAGGCCTGAATCACGAAGAGCTCGTGCGGGTGGCAGGGAAAGCACAGTTAGGTGCAGAGTCCTGAGGGGTCGAGTACTCATCAGAACTAGGGTTTCCCAGCGAGGTTACATGCATGGCACGTGAACAGTAAGGGCACTCCCAGAACAGGTGGCCCCAGAGACTAGGTGCACGAGGAGGCACCCAGGTGGTCCCCTGTTAGAGTTTGCACTCCAGAAAAGGAAACCTTATGTGCTAGATTACCCTAAGGCTGGGTGATAGCGGCGCAAGGGTATTCCAGTAAACCCTGAATATGGCTAACAGCGCAGTGAACCCTAATTAGGTTTAGCGGCGCAGTAAACCCTAGACTATATAAGGGGCAGTAAAATACTTCACAAAGGTACGCAATTACAAACCCTAAACACAGTTACTAAAACACTGGGTGTTTCTTGCCCAATCTTGACTTGAGCGTCGGAGTGCAAACGGCCTCTAGGGCGCCCCCTTTCACTTTTGCAGGCGCATATTGTTTCGAAAGAACCAAGCACGTATCAACGTGAGGAAGGAGGCGTGTGAGTGTCGTGGAGTCAACTGACAGGCGAGTCAACCGGCAAGAATAAGTGGATATATAGATTACAATGGAGGGGACAATAAGGGAAACTTAAATATCGAACATATTCTGAACCAAGAAAATGGATGCGTGGTAAGGGACATGTCACAATACAATTTTGTTGCTGTTACAATTATGCAGTGGACAATAGTGGTAACCCTCATGGCATAATTACCACCTGTGTTCAAGCAAATGATAAAGAGGATGGCTAGGTGGAAATATAGTTCCTTCCTCATGCAGTCTTGGTAGTTGCATTGTGAACATGTATGAAGAAGGAGATATATGAAGAACATATCGTGATTTTGTGAGACCATTCTACAATGTCATTCTTGAACAAGTGTAAAATATTATTTGGTTCAAACTTGCAAGTTGTTTGTGCTGGAGAGTTTGCAGGTCCTCTATCCATATCCCTGCTGGTTGGGTCAATGTTCGTTTTGAATGGCCATGGAGCTGACATTGCTAAGCACTATATTCCATCTGTCATTAAAAAGAATTTCTATTACTTTTAGATCCTATAAGCTACCATATAAGTTTTCACCCGATCCTAACTTAGTGGGAATCAAGCCACTTGCCTTATTTGTGTTCATTCCTTATTAGATCAGTTGAAAAAATGTGTCATATTATAAACACTAAAAAGTAGGAAATTATGATTAAGATTTAAAAGTGTGTTATACTTTTACAGACATTTTTAGAGATATTTAGTTTTATTGCTTTTCTCTCCAGAAGTGTCATTGCAATTGAAATGAGTGTTCTCTCCTGTGACTGTTTAATTTGTTTATAGCCTAATGATCTATTTTAGGTTCAAGTAGGTTGAAAGAGGGAACATGGCGAACCCTTTCCTCCTGAAACTGTACTCTATTTTGAGGTAATTAATGTTCTATTAAGTCGGATGTTGAGATCCTGTAGCTACAGATGAAGGGAAATTCTTAAGAGATTGTGTCTGTAATATCACAGTAGTTAGAGCCTTGAAGAACCTTAGCAATTTTGATTGGAAAGGGTGGCATTAAAAATCCCTATAATACTATTATAGCATTATCAACCCTCAAATCATCCCATAGTTTTTCATCTTGTGCCAAAAGAGGATTCCCAATTGCTTCTTCCATTGAATTCTCCAGGGCACCAATTGAGAAGAAAACAAAATTCTCAATACTGCCTATACTAGTATAAGTTTATATATCAGTTTTGCTGATATTATATTTTTTATATGTTTATGAGTATATTAATTCTTATTCTTTTTTTAAATTTACATCATAAGTTATGATAAGCTGTTTTAAATATGTTTTAGTTATTCTATTTTTTTATTATTATTTTCAACGTGTATATATATATATATATATATATATATATATATATATTTATTTATTTAAAAAACAAAGAGTTGTAACAAATACATAACAAACTTATAAAAGTAATTACTTTTGTAAAAGGTGAGTTTTTTTTACAAAAAAAAAAACTACAACACGCTTGTCCAAATTTATTAACTAAACAACTATTTTATATATATATATATATATATATATATATATATATATATATATATATATATATAATTATATAATGTTCATTTTTGAGATTCGATGAATTTGATATTAGGAGTCTCTTTGAATAGTTTTAAAATTTTTAAAAAATAAAATATTAAAAAGTTTACAAAATAATTTATTGTAACTTGTAAAAAAAAAAATTAAGGAGACATTAAAAAAAATATAATCAATCAAAAGAACAATAAATGAAATTAACGAGGTAATGGAACTCTAGGAAGTAGTGAGAGTTTAGAAATTATCAGAAGTAATGGAGGTTTATAAATCGTCAAAAATAATGGCTTGGAAACTGTCGGAAATAATAAAGGTTTAAAAATTATCAGAAATAACTGGGTTTAAAAATTGCCAGAAAGAACGGAGGTTGAGAGATCGTCGAAAATAAGAGAGTTTAAAAACCGTAAAAAAAACAGGGGTTTAAAAACTACCGGAAATAATGGAGGCTTAGAAACCGCCAAAAATAACAGGGGTTTCAAACTGTTGGAAGTAACTAGGGTTCAAAGAACCGTCGGAAAGTAATTATCATTCCAAAGGTTAGCAAAAACCGCCTGTAATCCATTAGCGAAGCTAAGTCTTCCAGGAAAAAAAACAAACCGTTGATAATGCAGTTAACATGAGTTAAAACTGTTGGAAATGCCAAATATAACCCCTACTAAAAATAAATTTTCTTGTAGTATTTAAGAAGGTATGTACGAAAAGAAGAGAGAATGGTGTTTATTAGTGAATAAAATAAAGATAGAAATATTTTTATGATAATAGATAAAGTTATGGATAGAATAAACATTTTTCTTTTGAGCTTCATAATCAATGAAATATTTGTCTTACTTACTGTGGGAAAATAAGGTTTAGGGTTACTCATATTTTTCCTGAAGGGAATGCATGTACCGAAAAGTTTTATTCATAGAAAATCTTTTCATTAGTATAATAGACTTCCATCTAGTCTATTCTATGAATTCTTTATGAATAGGTATAGTCTCCTTATGTATTGTTTTTATTAACATATGGATTTTGGTCTAATCCTCCCATATTTTTGTATTTTTTTTTAATAACCTTTTTCATGTGATAGCAAATGATTGTTATTACTTGAGGTGTCAACCTAGCTGAGATGTCAAGTTGCATAATAATGCCTAACATGAAAACTTTTATAAAAATAAAAAAAAAATGGAAAGAAATAATTATTTCCAATAAACTTATTATTGATTGATTATTAAATAGAATGAAGACCTATAGAGAGAGATGGAATTTAGAAATTGTACGTTGTGAAGGCAATAATATAAAAATTAGTATTTTATAATTAATTACATATATAAATGAATTTATAAATATGAGTATCTAATATTAAAAAAAGTTAAAAAGATTAGTAGGAGCAACTCCCGTCACTTCAATACATGGATTGTTCTATGAGTGTAGGGAAAGTTGCAAATAAGATGAGTAATTTATTTTTGTGAAAAAGTTATTTTTGTTAGTCTTAATCAACTAATATAATTCATTAAATATTATTTTTATTTATTTTTAAATTTTTTTTTGTAACTAAAAAAATTAAAAATTGAAAGTTAAATTGAATAATTTGTGGGTATAAAAAGAGTTAAACACGATCGAAATACAAATATATTTATATCAAACAAATTATTGTCTAAATTGAGATGGAACGATTAAATTTAACTCATTTTCAAGGCAAGAAACTTTGCCAAACCAAACTTATTAATGAATGTATCTTTTGATTTTAATCAATAATTTAATTATTACTAATATTTAATTTGAATTTATTAGATAACTTCCATTGCGGAGCTTTATTGTATACCGTATATAACGTGAGGATTTTTTAAATATATAAATTTATGAAGATTTTAAAATAAATGAAAAATAAATGTATCATTTAAAAATGTTAAAATAGAAAATTAAATATTTTGTTCATTTCTTAAAAATATTTATTTTCTCTAACTTTCAAAAATTTATGGGAAACCCACTTATCATTTTTTAAATTTGATTCTAACGATTTTCAATACAACCAAACTTAAGTTAAAATTAATCAATTAAATTTTTAAGTAAAAATTAATCAATTAAATTTTTCATGAGAGGACTTTTTTCTTTTTTATTAGATCTAACATCTTTAATTTTGTTTTCCATGTATAGGTTGAGATTTGTTCTTACATGTGCAATTTAATTCAGAAAGAATAATCTTGATTAATCTAGGTTTTTAGTAACCTATTTGGTTTTTAAATCAAGTTTCTCAAAGTAAATTAGTACTTCTCTAACTCTTTTTGATCGTTTGGGTATTTGACTTGAAGAGCATAAATTTTTGCAAAGAAAAGTTAATTGATGTTCATAACTGAAATTGATGTAAACTTTTAAAACGGTTAGATACTTGAGAATGAATTGATGGAATATTGATGTCTTGATGATGTTGTTTTTTTACAGATAAAAATGATATGAAATCCTTGACTTTTGTGTAGTCATTAAACTGTGAAAGTTGAAATTGTAATATTGAAGTTTTATTGATGAGGTTGATTTGTTCATATGGTTATGTTGATAAGTAAATTGAGTTGGGATATTTCTTCAACTTGATGATTATACTTGTTTGAATAAATTGTTATTATATAGAAATTAAGTATTATGTATTAAAAGAATTGATTGTTTGAATTAAGACAAGTATATTTGATTTGTATGGAGGAATAAATATTTAAAATTAAAATTTATCGTAATTTAATTGAAAATTGTGATAACATGGCATTTTGTTCAAGTGAGACTCGAGCACTCATATTTAATTTGATGACAGAATATTATTATTTATTGCTAAGTGTCTACCTTATCTTGATTATCTATGTGTGTATTAAATATTGTAATTCATTTTTAAAATCCATGTACATTTTACATTGGGCCGCCTAATTGGATCTTGTTTTTCTGTTTCTCTAGTTTAGACTTTTTGTTTTTTCTTCTCTATAAGTACCTCCCAGTTTTGCTGTTTGACATGTATAATATATACACTTACGAATCCAATAATATTCACGTGAGCCATTATTTTACGATTCACGCATCTCTTCTACTTTTCTCTCTGTTCTTTCCTTTTCACCCTGTTTAGGGTTTCTCATCTACCGTTTGGTTTGGTTTCTTGGGTGATTGTTTTTCCTCATACCCTTACAAACGCTATCTAGGGTTCTTGTCACTATGTCGGTTGATCGCATTATAACTAGTTAACTCACATTGACTAATATATCAAGTTTTTTTTTATAAGCAAAAAATCATAAATAAATACAAATCACTTAACGGGTGACCAAAGTCTTATACAGAAAAAAGAAGAAAAATATAGGATTTCACTCCCCAGTCTATCCCAAACTCCCAACAAAAACTATCGACAAATTTTTACCCCAAAATCAATCAAAGAAGCCCACCCTTCGCAGCAACTAGAGTATACATCAAACTCCAAAATACATGCAAACATAATCAGCTTACTAAGCATTAACCTCCAAAAGGGACCTTTTTTTTAAACCCCTTTACAAAAAGCACAACACCTTAACATACCACGGACACAACAACTACAAAAACGTACATAATCTTTGAGCAACACAATTACTCCTCCAAAGAGTCATATTATTCTAATGTAAGAAGCAAATGTTCCTATTGCAAAATATCCCCTTACTCCATCTAGAGAATCATACTGCTTACAAGCAATTTGCAAAACACACAACTTCTTCTTTCATAAAATAAGGATTTAGCAATACATACCCAAATAAAGGAAGCAAAAATATTTAACAGATTTCATACATACCATGTGTTCCAAACACCAGTCTGAATAAGTGAACTCTGCATCTTTTTCTTTACTAGTAATCCAAGCTCAAACTTTTCTTTATGTCATCACAAACACCTCTATATGGTCTAGTCTCCCACTCTTAAAGACACACTTATTTTGATGTTTCCAAATTTCACCCACAATTGCAATCCACACTCCTTCCTAGATTTTGGATATTGATCCTTTACCATTTGTAGGCCAAACATCATGAAGTGTACCTTAGCATCAAAGTGGTTCATAGACAGGCATCCCAACCAGGACAAACACAAACCCCAGATTCTCCACGCAACCTTACAATTAAAGAATAAATGGCCAAAATCTCCTCTTCCTCTCCACACAATTCACACAAGCTACTTACCAGGAAGACTCCTCGTCTCAGTAGATAATCCTTTGTTGCTATGCTATTATTTAGCACCCTCTAGGCTATAGTTTGTGTAGATGGGAGAACTTTTACCTTCCAAAAATTCTCAAAAAGAGCCCTATCCTCACCTCCCCCATCTAAGTTTAAGGAATTATAAGTAGATTTCATAGAAAAGCCCAATTGCTTATCACCCCTTCAACTCCAACTGTCCAAACCACTTTCCCCCTCCTCAACTACCTTTTTATTATCTAACAAGAGAAACAATTGAACGACCTGATTCTCTTCCCACAAAAACATATGTTTCCTCCACCCCAGCTCCCACTCCCACCTACCATTGTTCCATCTTCCAACATGTACCGGAGAACAATCACGATCTACTGCGATCGAATACTGCCAAGTAGTGTAGTGGGCTTCCCATATAAAGTCGGTTGATAGGAGCTTCTCGGCTTTTTCCTTTGCTGCCAACCTCTTCTCCTCCCCAAGCTTGCGTTTCTTCTAGGTGATCGACTGAGCTTCCTTGTACATAGATAGCTTGTGGGTTATGATGTCAGGGCTCACTCTCGGCAGATCAGATGTCGTCCAGGCGAAAAGGTCTACATTTTTCTTTAACACTTGGTGGAAAATCTCGACCTGGGCGAGCGCCAGTGATGTTCCTATGCTGGTGGTATGTTCTTCATCCAGTAGAAGGACTCGCGTAGGTCTTCCCCGGCTTCGAGCCTGGACTTGGTTGTTTAGGGTCCAGATCAAATAGAGCAACTGTATGCTCTCTTCACTTCGTCTTGGCTTTTTCACGAGAGGTTCGCCGCTCTCGCTTAGGTCTTCTTTGGCGGGAACAACCCCTACTCACCCGACCCAAGTGATGGTCGGAGTCCTTTCTAAGGGGCTCCATCCTCATACTTGCTACGTAACATTCTCATTCAACCTTCTGATCCACGTGCACTATCAGAATGTCCCCTAAGACCGAGGGGAACTTCATGGCTAGGTGAGGGGTAGACACAATCGCTCCCAACCGATTGATCAACGACCATCCCAGTAGAATGATGTAGGAGGTGTTAGCCTCTATCATCAAGTACTGGATCTTGATGATTTTGCTCATTTTTCCCTCACCAAAAGTGGTATAGAGCTCAATGTAATCTCGAGTACCCATTCTCTCCCCCTAGAAACTAATGACTTGGTCGTCATACAACTTCATCTCCTCTTCGGGAATTCTCATCCTCTAAAATGTTTTCCAGTAGAGAATGTCCACTGAACTTCCTTAGTCTACCAACGTCTTCATGATAGAGAGAAGTTGTCGATGTCACCATTATGGCCATAGGGTTTGCGAGGAATCAATGCCTTTAAAATCCTCGTTGGTAAAGGTGATGGGGGCATCCTCAGTCGAAAGGAAATGGTGTTAACCTATTGCACCGCTCTCAGACGTTTCTTCCTTGCCGAGTTGGAGCTACCTCCCCCTGCGAAACCCCTGACAATAGTATTGATGACCTCTCGGCCACCTCTTCCTCCACCTCCATCTCTCCTTGGAGGTTCTTCCCTTCCCGGTCGACACTCGGATCAACGATTGTCTTCGTTGGATTGGCGAGGGTTATAATCCCTCCGTTTGGTTGTTTCCTCCGTCCTTAGGGGAGAGCGTTTGGTATACCTCCTTTTCCCCTGTACGTAATGGGAAAGATGCTCGGCTTTGATGAGCTCTTTGATCTTATCTTTTAAGGCCTGACACTCCTCGATCATGTGCCCAATGTTCCGATGATACCTACATTTGCGTGTAGGATCAACATTATTGAGACTTAGGGCCTTCCTCGGTGTTGGGATGAGGTCGGCTCTCAAGGCCTCATCCAAAATCCTTCCCCTATCAGCATTCAAAGGGGTATACCTCGTAAACTAGGGTCTCCAATTTTCTCTGTACTTATCCACTCGACTGACGTTGGATCGGCCTGGTGTTCCTTCTCTTTCTCCTTCCCCTTCTCCTTGCTTGCCTCAGCCCTTTCCTGACTTCTATATTCTCTCAGCTTCTTGCATAAATTGTCGGCAAACGACCTTGGTTGAAGGGTCGTTACCATATGATGCATGACCACTTCTGAACTCAAATTGCAGATGTTCAAGGTCACCTTGTTGAACCTCTCCATGAACAACCTAAGATATTCTTCTTTCTCCCGTCAAATGTTGACCAACGCGATGGAGGTTAGGTGGTGTGGTCGGCTGGTGGTAAATTGTGTCTCGAGAACTTGGACACTAGGGTTTCAAAATAGTAAATGGAATACAGGGGGAGTCTCGTAAACCATCTCAACGCTCCTCTCTTCAATGAGGTTGGGAACACTCAGCACAAGACAATGTTGTCTGAGGTATGCAAACTCATGTGAGTAGTGTATACGTCCATGTGCTCGTCAGGATCGGTCGTCTCGTCGTAACGATCTATGTTAAGCCCTTTCCACATGAGTGGAAGCTTTTCTCCCATCACATAGTCAGTGAATGGGTGTCTGGGAGATATGTCCAACGCACTGAACGTAGGGAAGGATTTATTCAGGTACAACTCGTCCACGGTTTCTTGGGTACGAGTGGTCTTTGGCTCCTCAACCGTCTTAGTGTTAGTTGGGGTCATATGAGACTTTCTCGCAAGGTTGCTCGGTCCGCCAGATGGTTTATTGAAATTTGTAAGTAATGTGATAGTAGGAAGGGAATTTATAAATTATTTTAAAGAGGTAAAATGTATGTTTACAAATTTATCCTTGCTATTAAAAAAATTTGAATAATAAATTATGATATATATTTTTTTTTATGTTCGAATTAATTAAATTTTTCTAATATATAATATTCATAATTTATTTGTATTTTTTAATAAAAATTAAAAAAAATTATAATAGAAAATATTTTTGTGTTAAATTGAAATAAATTTATTAAATATATTAAAAATTATAAAAATAATATTTATTATTATATATATTTGTTGTTTTATATAACTATATATGTTGTTGATATTATAATTTTATTTTATTATTTTCATTATTTATAATTATATGTTATTATTAATAGTATAATTAAATATTTTTAAAATTTTTAAATAAATTTATGTAATATTTAATTTTGTATATTGTATATTATAATAATATGCATGCATAAGGATATTTGGGTAAAATGCAATAATTCTACATGGAATCCGCACAAATCTCTTCATTTATGTGAATATTGAAAAAACACTCCCACCCTCTCCCCCATCCACTCCTCCACTTTCAAAACCACTTAAACAAACACAAGAAGCACCCCCTCCCTCCTTATACCTGGAAACAAACACAGTGTTCCTACCAAAAATGGACTCGGAGGGTACCTCGGTGAGAACTGTGTGTTTATCGGGGAATGAGCTTTCAGTTGGTCTCCAACGAGAGAGGGAGGTCCACCTACAAAAGACTCTCCGATGCTTAAGTCAGTAGGAATACAAGGATGATGATAAATTCTTAACAAAGAGCTAAGAGTAAAAGTATAGAATAGAGTTTTTGTGTGTCCTCTTATTGAGAAAGTCATCACATATTTATAGGTCTTGTTCAATACCTTAGATGCGGTCATTGATCCTAGCTATGCTATCTCTTGGACTTGAGGTTGAAACAGTGGCACCGTTTGTGGGGACAAAAATGTGTCCCAAGCCCCTCAGTAGTGGGAATCCACTCATTTTAAACCTCAACTAGAGGGCTTGTTCCAGTACCGCCAAAGGCAGTTTATATACTCTTTCCTCCTCCAACTCGCCGAGGCACCTTTTAAGGACAAAATCGTGACGAAGCACCGACCTCCAAAGCGGACAATAACTCAAATGCGGTGATTGACCTTAGTGATGCTATCTCTCGAACTTGAGGTCGGAACAGTGGCGCCCATTGTGGGGTCAAAAATGTGTCCCAAGCCCTTCATCTAAGGGGAGTCCTCCCCTTAGACATCGACTAGGGGGCTTGTTCCAGTACTGCCAATATAGTCCTACATCACTCAGGAGTCGAGGTCAAGGATTTTATATACTCCTTCCTCCTCCAACCCGCCAAGGCGCCTTTTAAGGACAAAATTGTGACAAAGCATCGACCTCCAAAACGGACAATACCTCAGATGCGATGATTGACCCTAGCAATGCTATCTTATATATTTTTAGTTCTTTTTAAAATTTATATGAAATATGTGTATATACATACACTATGCAAGATTATACCTAGGATGGTAAAATGAGTTGGGTTCGCCAACACGTCATCATTTAGGCGAGGCGGGTAAACCTTTTGAACTTGTCAACCTGTATTGATCCACCTCGCATAATCCGCTAACCCGATAGGCCACTGGTTGGGCAAAGCGGGCCTTCTTTATTTTAGACACTTTTAAAGAAAAATCTCATGTTTTTTAAATTAAAATTGGTGGTGATCAATGTTTTATATAGAACTTTATGTACATTAATTTCTTTATACATTATTTGATTCATTAAAATATTTTTGATATTTACTTTATTTTCTTATGCATTAAACCTTCTTTGATTTAATTTTTATTGCTCTGCCTTGCATTATTGTTTAAAAAGTGATTTAATGATTACAGCCATATAAATAGATCCAAAACAAAAACAATTAATAAAAATGAAAAATAATTTGAAAAGTGATGGGCCAGTGACAGGTCGGGCCCAAACAAACTGGACTAACCAGTTTTACCACCCCTAATTAGAAATAAAAGAGTGTGAGACGATTCATCTAGAAACAATAGACATGTGAAGTGTTATACGACCAAGATCTCAATAAACAACTCCAGTATATTAGTGACCATAGAATAACATCTATAAATTTAAGAAATAGTAGTTTCACGTGCTTCAAAGAAGATATTGACACACATATAACATATTCTTTGAGCAAAATACGTTCATTTCAACGTGTTTAGTATGGTCAACATAACTACTCATAATAAGTGTTTTATTGAATCAGCCGGTTGTTTTGTTCTTATAAGGTTTTGAAAAAGATTGACATTTGTTTGACTTGGTTGACTTAGCTGTCAAGCCAAATCAATCGATTGTTTCGTATTTTCAACCGATTTTTTCTTTGAAAATCCTAACAGAATTTTGTTTTGAATTGTGAATCTTTCTTAAATAGTTTCTAACTTAATGCGCTCATGTTTTAAATGCTTTTGATCATTCCTTGGAGTATAAAAAGGTTGTTATACGCTCCTGGAAGGTAAGAAACAGTTTTGAGAAAACAAAGTGCAAATTTGATACCAAGTTTTCACGATTCACTCAAGCTTTGGATTTTCAAGTGTGTGGAATAGGATTGGGGTGTAATTCTGATCTTTAGGCTTTGTAATTTCCATGTGTATTCTATTCTCTTCGTTCTTGATTACTGTATTTCTGTAATTGGGTGTAAGTGTAGAATCAGAGGGTGTTCTGATTTCTGTGGATTGGTTTGCCAAAAGGAGTGTGTTCCTTAAAGGGTTCAATGTCACTCTTTTGGTGGTTTGTGTTGTAATCTGGTTTCGATTGCATAGTTGAAACCCAGAAGTTTCTGGGAATTGGATGTAGCTCTTGGTATAAGAGGGAACCAGTATAAACTGCTTGTGTGCATTTCTCTTACTTTGATCTCCTTTAAATTCTGTTTTAAGTTGTTTTAAATTCTGTTGGTATAAACCACCAATTGAATCGAAGAAACAACCAGTTGTTTTTCTATGTTTCATCTTAAAACAATTTGTGTTCTTAGTTAACTTGATTCCTTTGTCTGTAATTCTGCATCGAGTTTCATTAAACCTTCAAAGTTTGCGAAAATCTTTCATAAATAATTCACCCCCCCTCTTGTTTAAAGGCCATATATTCTAACAATGAGGTATGATTTTTTTTGTAAAAAAATAAAATAGTTCTTTTCTTATTTATGCGGGCCAGCGGGCCAACTCGCCCTGCCTCACTGTTGGCTTGCACAATCTGCGGATTATGCAGGACGGGCTTAAGTGGGTCAGTAGGCTAAATTAGTGAGTCTGCCCTGCACTTGTTGGTAGCGGACTGCGGACCGACCCACATCGCCCGTCTTGCATTGTCATCCCTACTTAAGAGTATGTTTGGATTGAGATACAAGTTGAGAGAGAAAGAAAGGAGAAGAAAGAGAGTGAAAAGTGAGATTGTTTAAATTAAGAAAAAATAAATATAATATATATGATTGATGTGATTAATAAAAAAATATATAAAAATTATGTTATATAAATTACATAAATGTTCTTGGATTTTTTTTATTAAAAATATGTATAAATTTCATTTGAATAGTAAATAAGTTATGTATAACACTATAGTAGAATAACATAAAGTTATGTATAACACTATAGTAGAATAACATAGTAAATAAGTTATGAATAGCACTATAGTAGAATAACATACTGTCTTAATCAACTAAAAAAATAATCATCTAATAACAACTAACAGTAGACACTCGAGCTACATAAGATAAATGTCGTAACCAAACGACCCTATCAATTCTCCAAGCCAATTGTTGTGTATTAAACAATTAAGAGGCTAAAAGATGACAAAGAAATTCTCAAAAATAAATAAATTGTTGCATCCTCTTTGAGATTTTATTTTATCTGTTCCCAATACCTTGGTTAAATATATCCTTTCACACCTAAGAGAGAGAGCATGAAGTGCATCAAATATATAGCAAAGGGACTAATTTTGAACAAATCTTTCGAAAAAGAAAAAGAGTTGAATTTGAAGACTGAAAAAGTACTAAGGGATTTGACTGGTAATGGAACAGATTGTAAAGAGGCCCTTAAGTTTCACATAAAATGAGAATATTAGTACATGAATTCATAAGATATGAAGTTAGATACATTATGCATAAATGTTTTCTCTATGTCAAAGGTGTTAATTTGAATATATTAAAAAACCATGATTCTTGGAAGTCTAGCCACATTATAACACTTCAATGACCTTAGTGATCCCTGTTAATTATGCAATGAAGGTTTGATTGAAAATAAATGATAAAGTTGAATTGTAGGGTTTAGTGATGGATTAATTAGATAAAGTAAACATTGACAAGTAAACATCCAAATACTTGAGAGTTACCTTTTGAATAAGATCAATTGTTATTCTTTATGCCTCTTGTGATGAAGTGCGGTTATATTGTATTTTTACTTAAGGATTGTGGATACCTTGATTGATTAGAATTGATGATTCTCTACATGTAGGAACTGTTCTAGTAATAAAATAAGTTTGGAATTAATTCTTTTCTAGACATTTTTTTTTTTTTTAGTATAAAAGCAATTTTGTTATGATTATTTTTTAATTAATATGTTTGAGGTCAAATAAAGTTCTAACACTAAAAAAAATTAATTTTACGATTTTTCGGAAGAGGTTATGAGCGCCTTCACTAAGACACACATGGGGATTCTGAACTCCTGATAAGTTTCCACAGTTTTTAAACCAAACCGCACCAAAGTAATAGATTTTCGCACCAAACAATATTTTTCACCTTATTTATTTTTTCGTAATAGGCACAATTTTTCTCACCTTTTTACAGACTAGCTTTGCTCAGTCCTAAAAAATTACAAACAATCTTTCTCACCATTTTAACTTTTTTGTTCTTCTCTCTCACATTTTTTACACAGTAAGCTTTGGTCAGCCCTAGGAAAACCATCTTCAACTTTAATCATTTGTCTGAATCTATATTGATATGTGATGAACTTTAATAATTATCATTGTGTGGATCTTCCAGCGGATTCATATATCAACAATTTGGCATGTACTGTGATAGGGTATAAGAGGAGTACTGAGTACTAACCCTTTGCAAGATGAAGTGTAAAATTAAAATAAGAAGAAGAAAAAAATACTACTCATTACTCCCTAGTGTGAAGATTTCTCTGTGTCCCAAAGCATAATCACATCACCCAACCAAGCCTCTTTGTTACAACTCTGTTCTGTTTTCAAATGTGAATCTTGAAGCAACTTATTGCATTTGATGTCCTCTACTTTCATCTGGATGGCCTTAGCAGTCAAATAGGTTGGGTAAAATTTGTATTGACTCAGAAGTTGAGGCTGTGATGAAAGGTTCCAAAAACTCTTATACTGGCCAATGTTAGCAAGGTCTGCTTGAGGCTTCATTTCTTGCTCAAGTAAAAAAAGGAATCAAGAAAAGTGAAAACTATGTTTATGTTAGTGCTTTCTGTAATTTTTTGAGTACTTGTGTCGATAGAATTAGACCCAATAGGGAAAATGGAGATTTTGTTACTGTTTCACATTACAATTGTGTAAGCGTTTTGGATTTTTGTTGCAGAGTAACTGTGGTTGAATGGAGAGTTGTTTTGAGAGAGAGGAAACGAAAGCAGAAACTAGGTCTGCTATGAGAGGCTTAGAGTGAAGCATCCAATGAGTGGTAATATTAGACATGACAATATATGTGAGAATTCATAGTGATAGTTTGTCTTATTTGGCAGCTTTGATTTGTTTGAGATGCATGCATTTGCACTGCATAAACAAAAACAAGAGCTAAGATCTTGTCAATTCCTTCTCCACCATCTATCATTTTCTCCACCTATTCTATCATGCTCTTCTTACCATCCACACAAACCCTCTCTATGTATTTTTACTTATTTTTCTAAAATTAATATTTAAATATCATAATTAGATTATGTTTTTAAGATAAAAAACTGAAGTGTAAATAGGAAATTATTAAAATGTGGATCTTATAAAGATTGACATAGTAAATCCAACATTAAGTAAAACAAAACTTTATAATAAGACTCACATTGATTCTTAAGGAGTGAGGATTTTTCATCCTTATGTTTGCAATAGGAAAGAAAACAGATGAAAGATAACACATCTTCTATATTCTGTAACATTTCTCTTTTGTTTAAATTAAATGTGGTTAAATCGGAAAAAGAAATATATTTTTAGCAAGAATTAAAGGTACAAAATAATTTTGAAGGGTTTTTTTAAGTTCGGGGAAAAGGTGTGGATAATTAAGGGTGGGCCTATTAGGTTTTAAAGATAAGCCAAGAATGGCTGGCTTTGATTTCTTGTCTAATCATCCTACCATTGCAGAATAGAAATCACTAACAGCCTGCTTGGATTTAGGGATGTTGCGTAGGTGAAGACGGATATGCAAGGATGACCTACGTTTGGTTCTGCTGATGGTTGCGGGTGAGGGAGTGCATGCAGAGAAACTTGAGAAGATATCCCATCTTCTCAAGAATGAAGAGAAAGGAGCGAGGATGGAGAGAAAGCCACGTAAGAATGAGTGAAGTTACGCATGTGCCCTTATTTACTCATGCAAAGACAAACTGGCACCACTGGAAAAGGCACTGCATGCACTACTCCCTCCTTCCTTCATGGCCACTGTTGCATGGCTCCCGCATGAGATTCCTGAGCCAAAGTCAGGAATCGTTTGACCATTTTGAAAGAGTAATGGAGAGGTGAGACAGGTGAGAGAGTGGTTGGGAAATAGATTAGGACAATGAAGGCTATATAAAACACCATTGCCGCAGTGTGGGAGTTCACAGGAAACAAGCAAAAGTTCACTCATAATCAAAGAAAGAAAGAAAGTCAGTGTAGTTAGAGAGTTCTGAATTGGTTCCTGGCCTTGGAAGGGTTCGTGAGAATTGCCAACTTCCATTTCGTAGTCCTTGTTTGATCCAGGTTAGCGTTGCCCTTCGTTTTGTGTTGCATATAATCAGTTTTCAGTGAAAAAGAACGTGACACATAATCGATTTTGGGTTTAAAAGTAGGCAATAATCGATTATGGTCTGAAGGTAATCGATTATCTATGTTTTTTTTTTACCATAATCGATTATGCTGAATGTGTTATTTTGCTGGTAATCGATTATGTTCATAGGGTAATCAATTATGGTGTTATTTTCACTCTTCAGATAATCGATTATGGCTGATATTTCTTTGGATAATCGATTATCATCGTTTTATGACTTATGTCCTAATCGATTATGCTATGGTATTTTTTGTATTTTTTTTTCAGGCAGCATTGGTGGTGGTCTCTTCTTCTTGTTGGTGGTGGTCTCTTCTTCTTGATCGACTTCAGTTGAATTTCTTGTGCCTTCAGGTTTTTTGTTGTCATATTTATTTTTGTTTTAGTTTTTTTTTATTTAAATTTGTTGTATAAAATATATATAATATTATGTTTGGATGAGGATGTTTTTGTATAATAATTTTTGTTTAGGGTTTATGCTTTTATTATTGAAATTTGTGTAGAATTTATGGTTTTATTATTGATGTTAATAAGTTAGGGTTTAGGTTTTATTTTAAGTTTATGATTTGATTATTATTTTAGTGTTGTAAATAGTTAGTAATTTTTGTCCATTTAATTGTTTATAAGAGAAATACTTACTTATTTAAAATGAATATGAAAATAGAAATTAAACTTGTGTAGGTTTTTTTGTTTTTTTTTTTGACATTTTAAATAAATTATTAATCTTATAATTGAAAAAAAAAAAAGCAGAAAAGGTGTACCTAAGAAATTCCAATTTTTAATAATAAATGTAGATAATTATGATTTTTTAAACATTTAATTATTTGGAAAAAATAGTTTAATTTATTAATGTTGAATATTTGTAGAGAATGGGAATAAGAATTTGTAATTTATAACGTTATTTTATTTTATATTTGACAGAAATTAATGTTAGAATTAAAAAGATAATATGAAATGTTGTAGTAACTAAAAAAACAGAAAAAGTCTAGAAAAAAAATTATATTTTTTTAGTAATAAATGTACATAGTTTTAACTTCTTTTTAATGTAATTGTTTCTAAAAAAGACTTATATTTTTTAAAAATAATTTATATACAGAATGGAAAAAAAAATTGTAATGTTGAGGGTATTTTTTTTTAGATTTTACATAAATTATTATTATTTTCATTATAACATTATAAAAAATGTTGTAGTAATTAAAAAAAAAATATTTGAAATCAGAATTTTGAATTTATGTTAATAAATGTATATATTTATTACATTTTGAGAATATAATTTTTAGTTATTTTTTGAAGATTTGACATAAATTATTAATGTTATAATTTAATTTTTTTTAAAAAAAATTGTACTAATGAATAGAAGTAGAAGTTATTTTTATTTTACATATATATTTAGAATTTCTAAATTTCTACATATTGTTATTATACTTAATTTTATGTAATTGTTTAACCCTAAATCCTAAAGTCAGAATTTTGAATTTATAATAATAAATGTATATATTTAGTACTTTTTGAAAATATAATTTTTATACAAATTTTTTTGTTATTTAAAAATATTATTTTTACAGAATGGAAATAAGACGTAATGTTTAGGTTATTTTTTTTAAGATTTAACATAAATTATTAATGTTAAAAACATTTTAAAAAAATTTGTACTAATTAATAGAAGTAGAAGAAGTTATTCTTATTTTACATAAATATTTGGAATTTCTAACTTTGTACATACTTATTATTGTTATTATACTTATTTAATTTTATGTAATTGTTTAACCTTAAACCCTAAAATCAGATTTTTTAACTTTTAATAATAAATGTATATATTTATTATTATTTGAAAATAAAATTGTTTATAAAAAATTGTCATTTTATTTAAGAATAATATTTTAACAAAATGGAAATAAGACGTAATGTTTTTAATTTATTTTTTCAAGATTGGACATAATTAATTAATGTAATAATTAAAAATTTTGTAGGCAAGAAATTTGAATTTTTAATAATAAATGTACATAATTATTACTTTTGGGAAGATCTAATTGTCTATAAAAAAATAGAATTTTTATTTAAAAATAATATATTTAAAAATTGGAAATAAAACTTTATAATGTTTAGGTTTAGGGTTTAGGTTTTATTTTTAGATTTCACATAAATTATTAATTTTATGATTTAAAACATATTTTTTAAAAAAATTGTACTGATTACTAGAAATAGAAGAAGTTATTTTTATTTTACATAAATATTTGGAATTTATAAATTTGTACATAGTTATTATTGTTATTATACTTATTTCATTTGATGTAATTATTTATTTTGTTGTTTATATTTATTTGTTCTTTGATAGAATTAGAATGTACACCAATATAATTTTTTTATGTATGTATATCAATTTTGTTATATTAGAAATTAATTTATATTCAAATTAATTAAGATTAGGTTTTAGGGTCACTGTATTGGTGTAGTTATACACCGAAACGGTAACTGTTTTCGGTATGTTGTATTCACACTTACACGTAATAATGGTTGTGGATGAAAGTTAAAGATTAGATGGATAACGTTATGAATTGGATAAGACATTATGACGAGGTAGAGATGGTAGATTTTGAGGAAACAGTTGCAATTTATGACGATCTTCTTGCGGCGAACATGAATCTAATTTCAGAAATCCAACAACAAATAAAAAAAAAAAATAACGAACGTGCATCGGTGATCATTCTTTGTATTATTGGTTTTGGATTGAATATGTTACGCACGGTGCGTACTACAAGCAACTCTATTAGTGAGTTCCAACCACAAAAAGAGCGTCGTAGACAAGAATTGATGGAGTACTTGGTTCACACTGAAAAATGTCGCGATATTATTCGCATGGGACCAGAAGCTTTCCTTCAATTATGTGAACAAATACGGACAACTGGACTTGTTAAAGATGCATATCGATCAACCGTGGAAGAACAAGTAGCGAAGTTTTTGCACATTATTGGGCATAATGTGAAAAATCGAAGTGTGTCATTCTTTTTCCATCGGTCTGAAGAAACAGTATCCCGTCACTTTCATAATGTTTTGAGTGCAATTTTAAAGTTGGAGGGGGATTTCTTAATTCAATCAAATGGAACGGTTGTAGAACTACACATCCTTAACAACAATCGATTTTACCTTATTTTAAGGTTTGTTTATGATAACATTACTTTAAATTATGTGTTATGTTGTATTTATTTTGTGTATAATTAAAGCTATGAATCTTGGTTTACATTAGGATTGTTTAGGGGCCATAGATGGGACTCATGTACGTGTTAAGGTTGCACGTGCTGGTGCACCTCGTTATCGAGGCAGAAAAGATTGGCCAACCCAAAACATATTTGCAGGTTGTGACTTTGACATGAAGTTCACATATGTCCTGGCTGGTTGGGAAGGAAGTGCCTCTGATTCAAGGATATTGAAAGATGCTTTGGTACGAGACAATCCTTTGGCTATTCCAGAAGGTTAGTTTGAGGAGATTCGGTGTGCAGAACAATAAATAGGTTATAGTTCTATATACTAACGCAACTTTCCACAATCTTCGTAGGAAAATACTATCTTGGTGATGCAGGTTTTATGTTAACACCAAATATAATAACACCTTATCGCGGGATTAGATACCATTTGAAGAATATTCGCGAAGAGGGCCACAGAATGCTAAAGAGTTGTTTAATTTGCGACATTCATCACTTAGAAATGTAATTGAGAGAACATTTGGGGTGCTGAAAAAACGATTTCCAATTATAGCCAGTGGGACTAAGGCCCATTATGATGTGGATACTACGACAAAAATTGTTTTAGCTTGTTGTATTCTGTATAACTTTCTTCGCGGGGTTGACAGTGATGAGTCTCTGATTGAAGAAGTAGATCATGAATTGTTACAAGAAGAAGTACAACCAACCCCAACCCATGCTCGTGACCATGATTATAGCCTAGGGTCTCATATTAGAGACAGTATAGCATACAAAATGTGGCAAGATTATGTAAACAATTAATTTCATCAATAAATATATTTTATATTTTGTTCCAATGCTTCTCGTACTAACTTCATTTAAGTATATTAGATGGATCGCAGGAAAAATGTTGTTCCACAGTCATCAGGTGCTTCTAGAGAGTTCACTAAGTGGACGACAGAGATGGACCTAATTCTCCTAAATGCAATGATTGAAGAGGTACGTCGAGGTACCCAAATTGACGGTAGTTGGACCACCCAGGGATATAGTAACATTGTGATGGCTCTACACCATGTTGGATTAACAAGTATGAAGAAAAATCATGTAAAAAATCGTCAAAAAAGCTTGAAGGATAGGTGGAGGGAAGTACATGATTTATTTGGTGGATTGAGTGGTTTCGCATGGAACCACACCACGACACATTTTGAAGCGGAGGAAAAAGTTTGGAATGACTTGATCAAGGTAAAATGATAATTATATTTCACAAGAAATACATTTCACTACACATTTATGAAGTTGTACTGATATGTGACATGTATTTAGGCCAAACCATCTGCTGTGAAATGGCGTGTCAATCCCATTCGCCATTATGACCTTATGGAGGAGTTATGGTGTAATGATAGAGCCACCGGAAGTCGGGTCAGAATAGCCCGGGACATCAATTCAAGTCCTGACATAAGTAATTTTAGCATCAACCTTGACGACAATAATATGGATTATATCCCTGAGCAACCAAACTTTGAAGAGGCACATGACTACATCCCACGGTCACCTGCTCCTTATATTCAATCAAGTGACACTCCTTCTGACACTCCCTCAAATACTCCTTCTATGCCTTCTGCGGGCTCTGCGGGCACATCCTCCTCTCGAGGATAAAAAAGAAAAGGGCCCACCATGGACGAAATTGATTCACATTTTGCTTTGTTGAATAAAAATCTTCAAGAATGTGTCTCATCAATGAATGATGCTAATAGGAATGGCTCTGAATTGGTTGACATTGCTCGTGCACAAGCAACCGCAACACAACATATAGTTGTGGAAATTACACGAAGAAACGACTTATATACTGAGCATGTACACCATAATCGTCGCCATGCATCCTACCAATACTCAGAGTCTGATATTTGGGCAATGCTGGTCGAGCTTAACATCCAAGATGAACAGGTCATGGATCAATGCTACGAGTTTTTATGTGAGCATCCAGGAAGAGTTAAACAACTATTTGGGATGCCATATGAGCGTCGCATGACAAAGTTGTTAGCATTTATGACCAGGCGTTGATTTCTTATCTGTGCGTTTGCGTTGCCTTTGTGTGTTTCTGCTATGTCTTCTTCTTTAATCTGTCGGACTATGTTTGTTTTCTGATATTATGGTGGCTACTCTTAATATTGTACTTGAACAATTCTACTATTGACTTTTACTTGGTTATTTAATATTTTGTGTATGACATTGTTGTATTCTATTTCATAACCAATATTATTTATGTATATGATATTGTCATTTACTTTATACAAGGTTATATTTGCATTACACATGGCATCATCATCCCAGAAACGCCACATAACCCGTAAGGGTAAAGCTGTAGCAGAAGATCATGCCATTCCTCCTCCCCCAGCAACACATATTGAAGAAGTTCTTGATTATTCAAGATACTTTAGTACAAAACGTCAAATGATGATGTTTGAAAATCTATTTCATGGAAGAACAGTCTTATCACCAAAAGCTATGCATACTCCATTTTTTGCTACTGTAGGGTTTGAATTCTAGAACCTTCTGAATTTCCAAGGTGTCCAAGCTTTTCTTGGAATGAAATTTCCATATTATGAAGACTTGATTAGATTATTTTATACAAATATGAAGGTCACACCTATTGGTCACCTTTGTGTTGAGATTTGCAGAAAGCGAATAAACATTACTGAAATGGATTGGATGAACATTGTCAATCTCAGGTATGACGGTGTTAAGTTAACCCCTGAGGAAGTCAATTTTGATCGAGGACTAGCATTGTCGTCCATGATTCGGGAAGATGTTCAAGGTCAAAATGCCAGGAATGCCGGTAGTTTGAAAATAAATGACAGACTATTACATTATACATGGGTGCACATCTTATGCCCTCGTGGGAGCAACTTCGCACAATTATTGAATGAAGATATTTTCATGCTCTGGTGCATCAAAAATAATATAATGATTAATTGGCCTCATTACATCATCCAACACATGATTAAATGTAGGGATAACAACATGCCTTTGCCGTATGCAATTTTGATTACACGGATCTTACAGGTATATGGCTTCGACTTGTCAAATGAGTCAGCAATAATGCTAGGATGGAATCATTATTTTGGGAAAAAGAGTATGAGAAAATTAAATATATTCCAAGTCAATGGCGTATGGTAGCTTGGTAGGCCTAACCAGGCAGACGACGAAGATGATGAAGAGGATCAATTGGCACAACAAGATGTTGGGGGTGGTGAACCTCAGCCCGCAATCCCCAACCAAATGGAATTGTTAACCCAAATTATGACCGGCATACAGAACTTGAATACCCGGATGGACCAGGTTCAGGATACTTTGGCTGACATTCGACGTCATCAAGGCCATTGATGGTCTTACGATTATGTTATTGTCATTATTATTTTTATTTATATTTTTCATGTTGAACATTAATGACTTCTTTGTTATTGTTATTTAATATTAACAATTTATGGTAGTTTTCAAGGAACTTATTTAGATAATGATATTGTTTTCAATGCAACTTTTATAACATTTGATTTATATTATGCATAAATAAAATTTGGCCTCGATGACATAATACGAAACTTCAATAACATTGCTTAAGTCGTCTTCAATGTCTGCGTATCAGAGCACATCATCGTCTAGTTGTACCGGGTTTGGTCTGCGACAACCTCATACTTTTACCCATTCTACTACGAACACAACTGCTTTCGTTCCTCCTATTTGTCATTGTGGAGACTTTGCTGTTTTGAGAACAACAAAAATAGAAAGAAATGCTGGAAAACAATTTTGGGGTTGTCCAAAGTACAAGGTAAAATTTGTAAAATTACGTTTCATAATCGATTAAGAATGCTATTTTAAACTTATTCATTGTTCAATTTTATTATTTTCTTCAAAACAAATTAAAAGTGACATCGTCCTAGGTTGTAATTTTTTCAAATGGTGCATTGAAGACGTTGTTGATGAAAAAGATGCAATTATTGTAAGACAACGGAGGCAGATATGTCTTCTAGAAAATCGTTTGAAGGCCTCCACAAGAAGGATTAAAATGTTATTAGTGGGGATATGTTTTCTTTTTCTAATTAACATTAGTATGTTCTTCATTTTTATATAATTCTAAAATTACAAACAAATTAACATGTGTTTATCTCTTTCCAAATCAAATGTAATAACTTTATATTATATATTTTGAAAACTACTTAATATTCATGTTGTCTTCTAAATATCCATTTATTTTTAAAATATATTGATTTTGTTAATGATAATAATGAAAATCAATATTACTAATCATTTTATTTATATATATATATATATATATATATATATATACAAAATAATTTAAACAATCATAAATAATATTAAAATTATCAACATAAATTAACTTAAGTAAGAAAATCAATTTCAAACAATAAAATGAAAAATAATCAATTTTACCTACATTTATAATTATATTTAATTATTTTGTTGAATTTTAATTTTTTTTAATTATAAATTAAACTTTAAATTATTTTAATTAGCTAAAATATGCACAAAATTAATACTTACCTATTTTTTTTTATATAAAAGGGTAAATTTGTAATCTTACAATTTACACTATTTAAAATAATTTCAAATACTCTTACAACCATCACTTCACTCACGCATTTCAATAAATTTTCCTCACACATCCACTGTAACATACCCCAATCCAAACAACCTCAACTTTCTTCACACTTCCACTCCCCCACACCCTCAACTTTCCACTCCCCCACCCCCTTTAATCCAAACAAAGCATAAATGACATTTTATCTTGCAGAATTCTCAAATTTTGATCTTATCCACATTACACTACCCAAAGTCCCAAAAATTATTGAAGTCAATTAACACCTTCCCTCCCATAGCTAAGCTAATTGTACTTCATGAGGTAATTGGGATATTTGCATTGTTTTAGTTCTATGTATGTCCTACCATGAAAGAAATACATATGCTCATAAACTTGTCAATTTTAGCTTATATGATAATATTTCTTCTAGACAATGGATCATTTACCTAATTTCATAACTTACGATTTCTCTATAAAAGAATTTGGTCTTTCAATTTACCACGTTGTCCCTCAACATTAAGGATAGAAATGAGAGGTGCTGAATAAGGGTTTTTATTTTGTGTAAAAGGAAACTTTTATATATCCTTTAAGTTTTACTAATTAATATATATTTTTCATTTTTAAATATATTAAACTTTTTAACATTTTGAAAATTACTTTCCAAAATTACAAAACTTTAACATTTAGGATAGTAATGTTTTGCCATTTTTCATAAATAAAAATAACAATTCTTTTACCTTTGGAATATATACTTCATCCCATCTTAAATCCCCACAAAAATTGACTGTGATATTAACTAAGCATCATTATATTCTAAACACAAATAAAATCATTGAATATATTTTATTGAAACAGTTAATAAAGAATTCGTGTAATAATTTGTTTAAATAGTTATTACATTCATTATTAACTTGGTAGAATACTTATATAGATTATTAATTTGTTATATATATGATATTTTTTTTGTGAAATGATGTATCAATCGTCTTGATTTGAATGAATCTTATTTTAATGGATAAATCTTAAATATACATGTCAAGAAACACACTTGAATATATGGAATGTTTGAATAATTTTTTGGACTTTGCATTTGCTAATAATGGGAGTTTCAAAGAATCATTGGAAAACAATTATTTTTCAAGGGTTTGTAAAAATCGTCGGTAATCTGTTAGCGACGTTGGATCACCAGGGAAAAGGCGCAGATAACGTACTTAACAAGGGTTAAAACTGTTGAAAACACTAAATATAACTCTTGCTAAAAGTAAGTTTTCTTATGGTGTAAGTTAGGGAGAGTGAATAAGTTTTAGTTTTACTTTTGTACTCATGTGGACTAAGGGCTCCAAATATTACCTGCGGTAGATCGTACAATTGTTGACATGTAGGTATCTTTGGAGTTACTTCAAGACTTCTTCTTTCACCATTGATGCTCGAATGGCCGGGGTACCTGCAATGTCACTCCGACGCTCAAGTTAGCATTGCTGTTTTGAGTATATTTTTGTGGGATATGAAAATGTACCTTGCTCTTTCCTAAAGAGCTTTATTTATACTGTTGGTTCGTGGGCTTTTACCTTTATGGGTTGGATCTCAGTTGTTCAACTGACATACATAGTGGTTCCTAGATATCAGGGAGATATATCTTTTGGTTTTATCAATTTCATTCGTTATATTGGAGATATTTTCTGGATATTACGGAATGTCATTTTGACTCATTCAACGTTATTTATAACTACTATTTATTATATTCATTAGTTACTTAACTTGGCTCAGTCGGTAATTGATGTTGAGATCAGTTCATCCGGCCTCAATCGGTACAAATTCTTAATATGTTTTTGAGATACTTATTTTCTCTTTGTTTAAGAATTAATTATGAAAACTCCCAACTTTAAACTTTATTTTAATATCTTGTGTTATGAAGAGTTAACAAGTTTATTAAAGAAGTTTGTCAATATGTGCATTGATCGGTAGGGCGTGCGGCAAGTGGCCTTCTTCCATAGTGCGCCCGAGAATGATCCTCGTTACGACGTGGATAAAGATGTGATAAATGGAAGACTTGTGCCACTCGGCGGGGATGTTGATGCCCTCATGGAGAATAAAGATGAAGCGGATTGTGTCGAGAAAACCGGACCCTCGCCGTCTTTTGAGGAAATAATAGAGCTCGTGATTTAACCTAGACCTTGGTTGTGGGCTTCGAAAAATATGTTTTTATCTTTGTACATATTTTAAATGCATATGACTGACCGAAATATGCATTATGTGAACCTTTACTTTTTAAATATTATTTAAGTGCTTTGGTAATTAAAAAGGAATCTGACCGACTGAAATGATAAAATAACTTAGAAATAATTTATTAAGAATCGGACCGTTTGAACGGTAAGATGCTTTAATTCATGATGATCGCATTTGCACGATAGTTACTCTGGTCACCTAAAGCAAGAAGGTTTGATATTGGATTCACGCAAGTCGCATGACGCGATATTTTTGGTTATACTAATCGCTCGAAGCGATGATAAAGGTGTTGTTCGATTTGACTGACGAAAAATGTGCAAGTCGAGGTTGATTGCTCAATAGAGTGGATTCTAGTCACTATATGTGATTTAGGTAAGTTATGATTTGATCGATTAGGAGAAAAAGAAAACAAGAAGAAGGAAAAATGAAGTATTTAAAGTGCCTCATTAAAACTTTATCCGTCGAAAACCCTCCTTAAGGATAAAATTATCGAGTGAGGAAAGAGTACACTATTCGTATTTATCAATTGTAATAAAATTTGAGATGTTGGCATTCCACATTCTCGAAATAGTTTTTCCTGACAAATATTCTAAATGATAAGCCCCGCTCATTTTGTATCGGCAATACGAAACAGTCCTTTCCAATTGCTTGAGAACTTTCCTTCTGCTTTCCGAGCGTCATTGCGCATTCGCCACACTAGATCCCCTTTTTGAAAATTCCTTGGCTTCACCTTCGAATTATACCATCTTGCTCCCTCAACTTGCATGCTTATTCTCTTATTCTGCTTTTATCACGGAGTTCGTTGATGAGGTCAAGGCCGACCAATAGACTTTCTTTGTTCAAGTCTAAATCCAGTGTTTGTCGTCGTAAGGAAGGTTTCCTACCTCGACATGAATCATGGCTTCTGTTTTGTAAGTCAGACTATACGATGTTTCTTGGGTAGTAGATTGTGGCGTACATCGATAGGCCTATAAGACTTCGAGGAGTTCTTCAGTCCATTTACCTTTTGCAGGGTCGAGCCTCTTCTTTAATTCATTGAGGATAATTTTATTAGCGGCCTCGACTTGGTCATTGGTCTGTGGGTGTTCTACAGAGCTTGTGATGTGTTTGATATCAAGTTTATCGTAAAACTCTGTCAGCCCTCGATTGGTGAACTGTCGCCGTTATCGGTGATGATGGTATGAAGTAGTCTGAAATGGGACACGATGTTCTTCCAGAAAAAAATTTCAATGTTTAGTGCAGTGATGGCTGTCAAGGGTTCGACCTCTATCCATTTGGTAAAATAGTTAATGCCAACTAATAGGAATTTGCACTGACCTTTGTCCGGAGCAAAAGGTCCAATGATGTTTATTCCCCATTTCATGAATGGCCATGGGGAGAGAATGTAATGGAGATTTTCAGGTTTCTGATGGGATATATTGTTGTATTCTTGACATTTCCTGCATTTTCGAACATACTCTGTACAATCACCTTGTATCAACCAGTAATAGCCTACTCGTATTACTTTAGTTGCCATCGTTCTTGCCCCTGAATGGGTGTCTGCCACATACTCCTTCATGTATTTCTAGCATGACATAGGTGGCTTGCTCAAGGGTAAGGCATTTTAAGAGTGGACGTTTGTACCCTCGTCGGTAAAGATCTTGATCTATTAATAGAAATCGAGTTGTTTGTTGCTTCATCATTCTCTTTGAATGTGCTTCGCATGTTCCATCAATTAGGAATTGTTTAATGGGTGTCATCCAGTTTGGCAGAGTGTCGGTCGTCATACATTTTTCTGAACCCACACTGGTTTAACTAAGGTTACATAAACGACTGAGTGATGAAGGCCTTTCTTCATGGTAGTGGCAAGACGCGAAAGAATATCGACTCAGGCGTTATTCTCCCGACGTATGTGTAGGATTGTTGCCTCCTCAAATTTGGAAATCAACCCCTGTACGAAGTGGACGACCACCAACTGGGAGTCACTTTTACATACCAATTTTTTCACTTCTAAATCTATTGCAAGATTGAGGCCGACTATAATCGCTTCATATTCAGCTTGGTTATTAGATGCTTTAAACTCAAACTTTAGAGCTTGTTCAATGAGAATATTGCCCGGTCCTTCTAGTACCACCCCTGCTTCGCATGACTGACTGTTGGAAGAGTCATCAACGTGAAGAGTCCATGTAGAACTATCGTCTGCACTCAGTTGAGGACTAAATTTTGTTGCAAAATTAGCTAGTGCTTGTGACTTGATTGCCCCCCTTGGTTGGTATGAAATTTGGAATTCTGATAATTCAACTACCCATCCGATCATTCGTCTGGCCAGATCAGGTTTTGTCAATATTTTTATGATGGGGTAGTTGGTTCTAACTATGATTCGGTGATTCTGGAAATATATACGCATGCGTCTTGCGGTAATGATCAAAGCTAGAGTGACTTTTTCTATCATTGGTATCGATTTTCTATGCCGTGGAGTACTCGGCTAATGAAATAAATAGGACGTTCAATGGCCTCCACTTCTTAGACTAAGACTGCACTGACTGCATCTTTTGAAACAACAAGGTAAACAATTATTGACTTTTTGGCTATTGGTTTCTGAATGACCTGAGGGGATGCTAAAAAAGTTTTTAAGTCGAGGAATATTCTCTCGCATTCATCTGTCCATTGGAATCAGGACGTTTTTCTCAGTAGTTGAACAATGGGCTTAGTTCTTTCCACAAGTTTAGGGACAAATTTGGATAGTGTGGTGAGTTGTCCGATTAACCTTTGAACTTCTTTAACATTTCTAGGAGTGCGCATTAAAGCTATGGCTCTACATTTCTCAGGGTTAGCTTCTATACCACGGTGTGTGAGCATGAAGCCTAAAAATTTTTCTCCTTCTACATCGAACACACACTTATCTGGATTAAGACGCATGCGATGCTTTCGAAGAGCTTGGAAAACCTCCTTCAAATCATTGATGTGTTGTTCGCATGAATCAGATTTGACTTTAATATCATCTACATAAACTTCAACACTTCTTCCAATCATGTCTTGGAAGACATAATCCATTAACCGTTGGTAGGTGGCTCTAGCGCTCTTGAGGCCGAACGACATGACTTCGTAGTAGAAATTATCGGACTCATTCATGAAGGTCATTTTTTCCTTATCTCTCAGATGCATATGGATTTGATTGTACCCGAGTATGTGTCAAGAAAACTAAGGATACTATGACCTGTTGCTCCATCAACAAGCCGATCGATAGTCGGCAGGGGGTAGAAATCATTCGGACATGCTTTATTAAGATCAGTGTAATCTACACACATTCGCCATTTACCATTGGATTTCTGAACCATCACCACATTGGCCAACCAAGTGGTATAACAGGCTTTTTGAATAAAGCCAACTTTCATTAACTTCTCCGTTTCTTCTCGGGCGGCCTTGCGCCTTTCCTCGCCTAATTTACGTTTTTTCTGGGCTATCAGCCTTGCTTCCTTGTAAATAGATAGAAGGTGCATGATGATTTTTGGGCTTACCCCTGGCATATTAGCAGTTGCCCAGGCAAACAGGTCAACATTATCCGTTAAAGTTGTAATGATCGTCTTGTGGTCGTCCGGCATCAAAGATATTCCAATGTAAGTTTTATGTGCATCATCATGGAGGGCTAAGGGTTGAAGATCTTCACCGGCCTCCATGCGAGTGTCGTCAAGTTGAGGATCTAAATCCACGAGCGCAACTCTGTGCCTTCTAGACAGTCTCTCTGGGGATTGTCGTTCTGTCGATTGTCCTTGTCATCTAGGTGACCGACCTTAGGATGACGCTCTATATAGTCGTCTAGTAGGTTCTACTTTTAAACTTGCAACATAGCATTCATGAGCAATTTTTTGATCAACGTGGATCGTCGCAATATCCCTAGTGGCAGAAGGGAATTTCATTGCCAAGTGTGGGGTGGAGACAATTGCTTTTAGACGGATAATGGAGGAACGGTCGAGTAATATATTATATGAAGTGTTTGCATTAACCAATAAATACCTTATTTTGATAGTTTTACTAAGACCCCCTTCTTCACCAAACGTGGTATACAGGTCGATATAACCTTTAGTGTCTACTCGTTCTCCTGAAAATCCAACAATCTGTTCGTCATAGGGTTGAATGTCTGTTTTTGGAATTCTCATTTTCTGAAAGGTTTTCCAATAAAGGATGTCTATGTAGCTACCTTGATCTACCAAGACTTTGGTAATTGCAAATTTATCAATTTCCACAGTGATTACGATAGGGTCGTCTTTTGCTGGATCAATTGCAGTAAAATCATCATCAGTGAATGTTATAAGAGGCATCCTTGGTCATTTTTTAGTAGATGTGGAATGGACTGATTGTATAGCTAGGAGATGTTTTTTTCTGGCTGAATTGGAATAGCCACCTCCTGCGAACCCTCCAGCCATGTAGTTAATCTCACCTTCTGGAAGACCGGGTGATACTGGGTTGTCTATAGTGTTGATGACTTCTTGGATCCTTCGTCTGGTTCGGTTACTCCTTTCGGGACTTTCACTGTGTGGTCAAGTTCTCCTTACTAGACTTTTGCTTCGTCGATGTTTTGTCAGTCGATGATCCTCGTCGTGACGACGAGTATTGCTTCATCCCAATCGATCGTATTACTCCTTTTGAGTTTACCGCTCCCTTTGTGAGGACCGAAAATATGAGGAGGTATCGGTCTTGATGAATTGTCAGAAATGTCCAACTTGGATGAGTTCTTCTACTTTGTCTTTTAATGTTTGATAGCCCTCATTTGTATGACCATAATTGCAATGCTATTAATAGCGTTTAGAAGTGTCGATGTTACGTGGAGTTTATGCCTGCTTTGGGGTCAAAATCAATTCGGCCTGGAGGGCTTCATCTAAAAATGTTTTCCTCTCGAGACAGTTAGAGGGGTATAACTATTAAAACGAGGTCCTCGACTTTCCCTGAAACGGTCGATCCGACCTATCTTGGGTCGACTGCCTCCATCTTTTTCTTTTCCTTTATCAACACCTTCAATCTGGTGGTTTCTGTGATAATCAATATGCTCCTCTATTTGCATGAATTTGGTGACCCGATTCCACAATTCATCCATGTTGTTAGCCGGTTGTTTAATTAGGCTTTCAGTGAATCGTCCGGGCCGGATGGCCCCAACCAGATGATGCATGGCTATGTCTGGATTCAAATTTCTGATACCTCTACATACCTTGCTGAACCTATCCATGAACGCTCACATAGATTTACTTTTTCTTGTTTCACATTTAGGAGGGATAAGGACGAGGTGTGGTGCGGTCGACTAGTCGCATATTGTGTAATAAACTTAGAGGTTAAGATTTGGAAGTTTCCCACCAAGTTGGGAGGCAATGTTGTGAACCAACCGAGTGTTCCTTCTTGGAGGGTGGTTAGGAAGACTTTGCACCATATTGCTTTGTTGGTAATGTATAAGGTCATCTAAGTTTTTAATACATTTAGATGTTCATCTGGATCGGTAGAACCATCATAGAGTTTGATAGTTAAGCCTTTCCATTTAGCTGGAAGCAGAGCGTCAATTATTTCATCCATGAAGGGACCCTTTGGGTCTTCTCCCTCATCCGGTATTGGGTTGTTTTTGGAACTTTGCTGGGTTTGTTGGGTTTGGAGAGTATGAGGTGTTGGAATGGTTTGGTGAGCTACTGGGGGAATTCTGGATTGATGGGTTTGATGCGTTGGCACCGGTGTTTGGGATTGGTCTTCTCGTTCAGCGCCTTCAAATCGTTGCAATAATTGTTGATTTTGTTCTTTCAGAAAAGCTATCTCTTCTTCATGTGTATGTCCTTTTTCTTCATGTCGACGCTGCTCTTCTTCATTACGTAATTGATCTGCCATTGCCTTTTGTTGTAGTTCTTCCATTTGTGCTTGAAGGGCTTGAAGCATAGCTATTTGTTCTTCTGTCATGCGATCGTTGTTGGTGTGCCTTGTTGAAACCATTATTGCGGAATTGTGTCTCTATCTCGACCCCACGGTGGGGGGCAATTGTACTCATGTGGTTTAAGGGGCCCATATAGTACCTGCGATAGATCGTACAATTGCTGACGTGTAGGTATCTTTGGAGTTCCTTCAAGACTTCTTCCTTCGTCGTTGATGCTCGGACGATCGGGGGTACCTGCAATGTCCCTTTGACACTCAAGTTAGCATTGCTGTTATGAGTTTATTTTTGTGGGATATGAAAACGTACCTTGCTCTTTCCTGAAGAGCTTTATTTATACTGTTGGTTCGTGGGCTTTTACCTTTATGGACTGGATCTCAGTTGTTCAACTGACATACATAGTGATTCCTAGATATCAAGGAGATATATCTTTTAGTTTTATCAGTTTCATTCGTTATATTGGAGATATTTTCCAAATATTACAGAATGTGATTTTGATTCATTCAACATTATTTATAACTAATATTTATTATATTCATTAGTTATTTAACTTGGCTCGATCGGTAATTAATGCCAAGGCTGATTCGTCCGGTTCCAACCAATACAACTTCTTAATATGTTTTTAAGATACTTATTTTCTCTTTATTAAGAATTAATTATGAAAACTTCCAACTTTAAACTTTATTTTAATATCTTGTGTTACGAAGAGTTAACAAGTTTATTAAAGAAGTTTGCCAATATGCGCATTGATCGACGAAAGTTATCAGAAATTAGTTGTCATTCTCGGTCGTTAATGGGTTACTTTGCAGTAGTGTCACCAATTTCTCCTAAGATGGAAGGAGAGAGACTAGTAGAATTATCACTTTAATAGAAGTTTGTCTCAAATTAACTTTGTCATGAACAACTTTGTAGCTTCAGTCATAATACCATTAAGATATTCTCCTTCACAGCTCAGAGCATCTCATCTAACAAATATAAAAGAATCATCAAAAGTTTCTTCTCCCCTAACTACTTTAGAGCACGTCTCTATGCTTGTGTTGTGTTACCCAAAAGCATTGCGTACACCCCTTGCTATTTGAACAAAGCTCTAATTTTGACTCTAAATATTGAAATTGTGCTTCCGATTAAATTTCTTAATTTTAAAAGTACCACTCATCTTACATTCAAGAACTGATTACTAACTGTAGATAGAGATCAAAATTAGCTTTGATACCATTTTGTTATAGTGCCAAATTAAGTCCAAAAACAATTAAAGAAGCAGTGAAATACATGTTGTGAATCAGACCAAAAAGAACAAAACAAGAATAGATATAATTTAACTTCACATATATTAATAATAGAGTTCGTATAAGTATCATTGTTGTACTTTATGTTCAGGAACAAGGATGAACAACCCTTATAAGACTACAACAAGATATTACAAGTTAGTTACGGTTAGAAGTACTTCAAGACATCCAAACTAACTTAAAATCCTTAAAATTAGAGGAAGTGTGATCAATGTAATTAAGCATGACTTAATGGGATGTTAGTGTAATTTATTTTTAAAATTATTAATATAATTAATATTATTAATATATTAATAATAATATATAACTAATATTATTAGTATCATTCATAATAATAATATTATTATTATTATCATTAATATTATCATTCATATTATTAACGTGGTTAATATTATTAACATTGTTTATATTGTTAATATTAATATTATATAAATATTTACCAATTTCAGTCTATATTCATAAATTTTAGTTTGTAGGTAATACTTATACTTATATATTCTAATTCGTAGATAATACCACATATTATAATTTGTAGGTATTATCTACCAACTCCTCACTGGTGCAGAAAGGTTAAAAGAGGACGGTTATTTTCACTTTAAAACAACGGCTTTCTAACCGCATGTGATATACACGTAGTCTTATGTCCAACTGAGAAGAAGGCGGCTATATAGCCGCATTCTTAATTGCAGATTTATAAGGGCGGCTATGGTAAATAATCGCATTTGTTATAGTAACACTACAGTGTACACACACACCACTCTGTCTTTCTTCTTACATTCTTTGCTCACTCACTCTTGCTCTCTCACATTTCATTTTTTCCTTTTCGAATTTCTCTTTCTCAAACTATCTCTCTCTGTCTCTCATATAAGCATCAAAACACGTTTTCAGATCTTGAAAGGTAGTTAGACGAGACAAGAGGTGAGAGTTCCAAATGAGTTTCTCTGCCTCTGTCTTCTTCTTCTATTGCCATTGATCTTTTAGCTTCCTCGCTTTCGTCATTTTTAAACACCCAAACACCAGTGACGCAATGAAATAGTGAGCTTCGAGCAATGGCATAAAAGAAACACATAAGAGAAACGAAAAAAAAATACAAAAACCAATGGTGAAGAAGAAGTAGAGAGGTTGAAATGAACTTACCAATGTCACGAAGAAGAAAAATGCAGGCTCGATGAAGACGAGAGGAAGCACCAGAGCAGAAGAGAACGAAAGTGCCAGAGAAGGAAGTATGAAAGTGTAAGTGGCGCACTTTGTCTTAGGGTAAAAAAATGTTTTAAGAATGCGGCTAAGAGGTAAAACCCCGTTCTTAAATAAAGCGCTTTGTTTTAAGAATGCAACTATTTGTTATAGTAGCGCTTTGTTTTAAGAATGCAACTATTTGTTATAATCGCATTCTTAAATAAGGACTTTATTTAAGAATGCGACTATAAAAAATAGCCGCATTCTTTAAACAAAGCGTTTTGTTTAAGAATGGGGCTATAACAAATAATCGCCCTCTTAAATGAAGTTAATTTAAAAAATGTCACCGCATTTTGAATGACCGCGTCTGACCGTAAAAATGCCTTAAATGTAAGATCGTTGCTTTTACATTTTGTACTAGTGTCTGTCCGTAGGTAATACTTACCAATTTGTGTTTTTAGTTTATATCCATAAACTCTAGTTTGTTGGTAAATATGTAGGTAATCTTGCATACTTTTTATTTTTTATTTTTTTCAATATTTTATTTATTTATAATTATTATTTATGATTATTATTAATGATTATTAATATTTTAATAATATTATTAATATTATTAATATTATTAATGTTATTCGTGTTATTAATTTTAATAATGTTATTAGTATTATTAATTTTATTAATACTACTAATATTTTTAATATTATTAATTATAATAACAATAATATAACTATTTATATTATTAATAAAATTACGGATAGAGATTGGTAAGTAATAATCTATATGTAATGCTAAATTTATTTATGAATTCAGATTTATGAGTTAGATAATGGTGAATTTATCTATTGATTGAGATCTATAATTAACGTAAATAATAATATGTGGATAAATCTGATTTTGTTTTGTAATCACTATGAGTTTCAAATATTAATGGATTACTCAAGCGCAATGGTTATAAGTTGTCATCATAGTCAATTTAAATGTTTGAACACTAAGAATGTGTTTGCACTAAGAATTTTTAGAAAAGATAATTAGTCAGAGAGATTTGAAATGTTTTAAGAAAAATAAGGTGTTTGAATTTTTTTTAAAAAAAGAATTAAAATTCTAGAATTTTATAAGAATAATTAAACTATTTAAAATTAGAATTTTATATTTTATCTAAAAATTAAGAATTTAAAATTCTTCATATTTTTAAATTTATGTACCTTTCTCTTAGTAGTCTCTCCTTAACTTTACTAAAACCAAAACATTATTAAAATAACTATTTTTTGATTGATGTTAATTATAATTTTTTTTATTCATATTAATAAATTTTATTTTTAAAATTGTCGGATTATTTTGTTATTGTCGTCGTCGTTATAAATCACTATTATTTTTTCATTGGATGTTAACTCGAGTTTCCATAGCCAATGTCAGAAGGACCATTTTTCGTCAAATATGAACAAATCTTTTCATCAACATCTTTCGATTTTTATTTTTTTTTTCGTATCCAATGATTTTTCTTTTATGGTCAACGCAATAATTTGGTAAGAATTATTCTAATGTTATGAGAAAACTTGCAACCAACATTAACTAAGTTTTTTTGTTAATATCAACTGGTAGAATTTTCAGCCAACATCAATTGAATATCAATTGAAAAGTAGGAAAAAAAACTTCAAGATCAACATCGTAAAAATAACCCTAACTTATATCGATTAAAAAATGGTCGTTGATATCAACTAAAAAAATCTCATGTGACATCAATTATGATTTTTTTTCCAATATTAACTGAAAATATTTTTGAAAAATAAGATCAACCATGAACTAAAAGAAATCATCAATAACAATTGATTGATATTTAAATATTTTTTACATTTAGTGATATTTGAAATATTTTATTCTAAAAAAAAAGTTAAATTTAGGGATACAGACAAACTTGGTAAATTTAATAATTCACCATGTTCTGTTCAAGTTGTATAAGATCGTAGAAACCCATCACATATAAGGTGTTTCCAAAATTTGTTAACATCCAATCTCCTCCCGTTCAATCAATTAACGCATGAACACCTAAACTTTACTCCCATCATGACCATTATTGTTAGTGTTACATTACGCAAATTGTATAAATTCTTCTACTGCTCTTTCATACTCATCACTTATGCGAACTGAGTTAATCCAATCTCGATCCATTATGTTTTGTAATGGTCATTGAGGTGTTCACTAATGCGTGTGAAATCTCACGTTTTTATTATAGATATCAACTTATCCCATTCGAGAATATTCATTTTTATTATAACTCAATACTACATAACTTTAACCAACATTCCTTATATTTAACGAAATTTTGGCAGCATTTCGCATTGGTCTCCAGGTGAAACGAAATGAAAGTGGTGACACAAAATCTCCACAATCAAATATGCATCCGAAGAACAATACGAAATGGTATGAACCAAAATTATAAAAAATATATGATATGTTAATTACAAGTGACATACTAATGAACTAATAAAAAATTATTGCTCTTCTCAAATTGTCCACTTGAACAATTCAAGACTCAATACAATTATTGTCACTACAACCTCCTCTGCTTTTTAAAAAATGTTTTGAAAAAAAATTACAATTGGAGGATTAATAGACAAATATACATGTATTAAATCTCAAACGGAACTAAGGGTCTCTTATACAGGAAATAATTGTCGAAGGTCGAACATCGCCAGACTCAATACCAATACGTCTAAGAGAATTATTAATATATATGCAATATAAAACTAATAAATTTAATCATACATACTGTTACATATTATTAGATATTATTAGATATTATGAGATATTATAGATATTATTAGATATTTCATATTTATGTAATGGGCTTAGCCCATATGTTTCTTTTCCTATATAAATATAACCGTATGTGTTCAATATACACAAAGGATTTACCTTATTCTTTTTTTTTCTTTTAATATGGTATCTAGAGCATAAGGTTAGGATTCAATTTTTATTGGTGAACCCACTATTCACTGGAATTTTCCAGCTACCGCCCCACCGCCTCGTCGGACCAGTCGTCGGAATCTTGTCGAAACAGCGCTGGAGACGCTGCCGGAATCGCTGTTGGAGCCTTCATCTTTCCTGCTCCCGCCAATTGACCGGTGACTGGATTTATCTTTATCCTCTATGGCTTCTTCCACTTCCATTGCTACTATGACTTCTTCCACTGTCGCTGCCACTGCCATTGTGACTACTTCCGCTGTCATTATGCCGGATTTGTTTATTTATACTAATTATGTCAATGTTCATCTCTCCATTGACAAATTGGATGGAACCAATTATGACACTTGGGTCTCAAATATTAAATTATGACTTAAGAGTCAAGGTTATGTTGTTCATTTTACTCGTCTTAATGTTGTTGAAAATGAGGTATCCCGTTGGTTGAAAATTGATGCTCAATTATGCATTGTTATCAAATCTACCATTCATTCATCTTTAAAACAAATTTTTCGTACTTATGAGACATGTTCAGAAGTTTGGGAACAAGCAAAATTATTATACACCAATGATACTCAACGACTTTATGGTGTGTGTCAAAATCTCCTCACAATTCTTGCTCCCAAATGTCTTAATGGTACAATGGCGGAATATTTGGGTAAACTTCATGATCTTCTTCATGATTTTAATGAGTTATTACCTTCTGTCCTCACTCATTCTCAAGAACTAGAACAAAGATCCAAGTTCTTCATGTTATTGGGTTTACATGGCCTTCTTGCAGATTATTCTCATGTTCGTGATCAAATTTTGAGATCTCATATCGTGCCCAATTTTACTTCCACTTGTTCTACCCTTCTACATGTGCTAGGTAAACACACCATTGAATTACATCTCATGTGGATGAATCTTCTGCTTTAGTCTCTCAGCATAATGATTGTACTCGTCCTCACAAGCCGGGTAAAGGGCGTCATAAGTGTGACCATTGTGGCAAACTTGGCCACAAAATTGACAGATGTTATGTCTTACATGGTCGTCCTCCTAAATCTGTTGCGGTTGCTCAAACTGCTCCTGTGCAACCTTCTACTGTGGCCCATACTTCAATTGATACCCTAGGCCAGCCTGCTATTTTCAATGAATTTCTTAAATGGTATTAGGATCGTCAGAACTCTAGTTCCACAACTTCTATTGCACATTCAGGTACATCTTTTGTTAGCCTCACTCACTCTACTTCCGTTGGCCCTTGGGTTATAGATTCAGGTACCACAGATCACATTACCAGTAATAAATCTTTTTTCTCTTCTCTATCTACTACGGGTTATTTACCTTCGGTTACCATGGCCAATGGATATATGGTACCATCACATGGTGTTGGTACTATTAATCTTTTTCCTTCTTTATTTATTGATAATGTTCTTTATGTCCCTGGGTCTCTATTTAACTTATTATCAATTAGTTGTCTCACTCGTTCCCTTGGTTGTGTTATTTCTTTTACCAAAGATTTTGTTTCTTTACAGGACCAGAGTTCGGGACAGATGATTGGCACCGGATGTGAGTCTCATGGACTTTATCACCTACATATCTCTACACATGTTGGTGCGATTATGGATTCTCCAACTCTCATTCATGCTCGGTTGGGTCATCCTAGTCTTGCCAAGATGCGGCAGCTTGTTTCAAGTTTGTCTAATGTGTCTAGTTTATCATGTGAGTTGTGTCAGTTAGGAAAGCACATTTGTAGTTCTTTTCCTAGTAGTGTCTCACAACGTGCTTCATCTCCTTTTGCCTTAGTTCACTCTGACATTTGGGGACTAAGTCGTATTATGTCTAATTTAGGATTTCAGTATTTTGTTACTTTTATTGATTATTATTTAAGATGTACTTGGGTATTTTTAATGAAAAACCGTTCTGAGTTGTTTTCTATATTTCAAATATTTTAGAATGAAATTAAAAATCAATTTGGAATTTCCATTTTAATTTTGCACAATGATAATGGACATGAGTATCTTTCTCATTCTTTTAAAAATTTTATGGCTTCTCATGGTATTCTTCATCAAACTTCATGTGCTTATAGACCTCAACAAAATGGGGTAGCTAAGCGCAAGAATAGACATCTTGTTGAAACAACTCGTACTATTTTAATCCATGATGTTCCTCAGTGTTTTTGGGATGATGTTGTTCTTAGTGCTTGTTATCTCATTAATCGCATGTCATCTTCAGTTTTAGATGATAAAATTTCTCATTCTATTTTATTTCCACATGACCCTCTCCACTCTTTACCTCCCAGAGTTTTTGGGTCCACATGCTTTGTTCATAATTTTAGTCCTGGTCTTGATAAATTATTTTCTAAGTCACACAAATGTGTCTTTTTAGGGTTCACTAGATCACAAAAAGGATATAAATGTTTCTCACATTCTCTAAACCGTTATTTTATTTTAGCAGATGTCACCTTCAGTGAATCTTCCCTTTACTTTAAGTCTTGTCCTTCTCCTTCTATGTCTTCATCTAATCAAGTTAATATTCCTCTTGTTGTTCCTAGTGCACCAAAAGATTCACCACCGCCACCAACTCTTCAGGTGTATAGTTGTCATCAAACGTCTCATCGTCCATCAGATGATTCTCTTCTAGTACCAACACCTCATCCCCCTCCGGCTCCAACAATTGAACCCAATCTTCCTCTTGCTATCCGTAAAGGTATACGTTCTACCCGTAATCCCTCTCCACATTATACTGCTTTGAGTTACCATAGACTATCCCAACCCTTTTATACCTGCCTTTCATCTATTTTTTTTTTTGTCCATTCCAAAATTTGTAAGTGATGCCTTAGCTCATCTTGGTTTGTGTCAGGACATGCTTGATGAAATGAATGCGCTTCAAAATAATGGAACTTGGGAACTTGTTCCTTTACCATCTAGGAAATCTGTTATTGGTTGCAAGTGGATTTTTGCTATCAAAGTTGGTCCTGGTGGTACTATTGATTGTCTCAAAGCTCATCTTGTGGCAAAGGGTTATACCCAAATTTTTGGTTTATACTATGGTGATACTTTTTCTCCAGTGGCAAAGATGGTTTTTGTTCACTTATTCATAGCTATGGCTGCTCTTCAACAATGGCCTATTTATCAACTGGATGTCAAAAATGCCTTTCTTAATGGGGATTTGTAGGAAGAAATTTATATGGAGCAACCTCCCGATTTTGTTGCTTAGGGGGAGTCTTCTGGATTGGTATGTTGTCTTCGCAAATCCTTATATGGACTCAAGCAGTCTCCTAAGGCTTGGTTTGGAAAATTTAGCAATGTTGTTAAACAATTTAGTATGACTCGTAGTGAAGTAGATCATTCAATTTTTTATCGTCACTTGAGTGTTGGGTGGTATTTATCTTGTAGTATATGTTGATGACATTGTTCTTTCTGGTAGTGATCACCATGGCATCTCATAAGTAAAACAACACCTTTGTCAGCACTTTCAGACCAAAGATCTTGGCAAACTCAGATATTTCTGGGGGATTGAGGTAGCACAATCCAATACTGGTATTGTTATCTCTCAAAGAAAATATGCATTGGATATTTTTGAGGAAATTGGGTTGATGAATTCAAAATCTGTTGATACTCCCATGGATCCCAATGTCAAGCTTCTACCCAATCAGGGGGAGCCTCTTTCAGATCCTGAGAAGTACAGGAGATTAGTTGGAAAATTGAACTATCTTACTGTTACTCGTCCTGATATTTCCTTTGTAGTCAGTGTGGTGAGTCAATTTCTTAATTCTCCATGTGAAGATCATTGGAATGCAGTCATTCGTATACTGAAGTACATTAAAGGCTCTCCTGAAAAAGGTTTGTTATATGGTCATAATAACCATACTAAAGTCGTTTGTTATTTAGATGTTGATTGGGTAGGATCTCCATCTGATGGAAGATCAACTTCTGGTTATTGTGTCTCTATTAGTGATAACTTGATCTCTTGGAAAAGCAAGAAACAAAGTGTTGTGGCGAGATCTAGTGCAAAAGCAAAATATAGAGCTATGGCCTCGGCTACTTGTGAGCTTGTTTGGCTTAAACAGTTACTTAAAGAATTGCAATTTGGAGAGGTCACTCAAATGACACTTATATGTGATAGATAATCAGGCTACTCCTCATATTAGCTCAAATGCAATTTTTCATGAAAGTACCAAACATATTGAGATTGATTGTCATTTCATTCGAGAAAAGATTATATCGGTAGATATCCAGACTGAGTTTGTTAATTCAAATAATCAATTAGCAAATATTTTTACTAAACCCTTACGAGGGCCTATGATTGATTACATTTGTAACAAGCTGGGTACATATGATCTATATGCATCAACTTGAGGGGGAGTGTTAGGTATTATTAGATATTATGAGATATTATAGATATGGTTAGATATTTCATATTTATGTAATGGGCTTAGTCCATATGTTTCTTTTCCTATATAAACATAACCCCATGTGTTCAATATACACAAGGGATTTACTCTATTCTTTCTTTTCCTTTAATACATACAATTCAATAAAAAGTATTAATTATAAATTATTAAATTATTTATAATCTAATTAGAAAATCTAATTATAAAATAATATTACTCTAATTACAATCTAGCAAAGTAATAATTTTATTCTAACCTAACAAGAAACATAATATAAATTAATAATAAATACAAATTAAGATAAATACTAAAATATACAAATTATAATAAATACCAAAATATATAAATTATAATAAATACCAAAATATATAAATTATAATAAATACTAAAATATACAAATTAATATAGATACTAAAAAGACTAATAAAAAATATTTAAAAACTGCATCAACGGTGGCGATGGGCAGTGACGACGACGATGGTGGGCAGAGGCGCTAACGAAAAAACGCAAAGCGAGCACGACGGTGGGTAGTAGTGGTAACAAAAGGAAGAAGAGAAGGGCATGATAGTGGCAACGACTGTGGAAGCAGAGCATAGCGGCGGTGGCGGAAAAATGAAGGCAATGAAAACCTAGAGCAATGGACCGAATGGAATGATGAGCAATGAACAATGAGCAATGAGGGTGGAGGAAGAACTTACAAAGGAAGAATGCAGAGAGTAACGTTGAAGCTGCGAAGAAGAGGAAACGAAAATGCAAAAAATGAAAGCGTAAGTGGTGAACTTCGAATTAAGGTAAATAACGGAGGTATAGATGATAGTTTTTAGGTAAAACCGTCATCTATGTCTCCATTAATTGCAATATACAACGGTTTTACTAAAATCGTTGTATTTGTTACACTAATAGATGATGATTCTTAGGTAAAACCATTGTTTATATCTCCACTAATTGGAATATAAAACAATTTTAAGAGGAACCGCTGTATATGTCTTCATTTTAATTTCAAAAATATCACCATGTTTTGATAGATAGTGTTTGACACTTAACCGATGTATATAGACTATCGTAAATAGGCTTTTCTGTACTAGTGGAATTACCTTATTTAAACATAACATTTAAAAAATAAATCAAATAAACTCACTTGAAATTCGTATTTGAGAATGATTTAGAACAAAGATTCGAGCATTTAAACTCTCAATATTTGGATGTATTTCAGAATGAAATTGTTTTTTGTGTTTTGTCTGTTCATTTACATAGTAACAACTGGAAAAAAAAAAGTATTCTCACACACAAACAAACACGTAAAGGAAAGTAATTAAATATATGATAATATTCAAGAAGTGATTTTGTTATTACATTATAAGCTTTACTACAGTAGTGTAACACATGTAATGAGAGTAATAAGTAAACATAAGACAATATCTAAGAAGTGACTTTATTATTACATTACAAGCTTTTAGTGTGTTTTATTTTCACATTTTCACTTTATGGAGAATGATATGAGCACCATACTGTGGTTGAAGAGTAACTAACATAGCTGGAGCATGAGTATATGCTGGAGAAAGTTCAAATGAGAAATGTTGTAAAATCATTGACAAAGCCATCTTTGCTTCCAATAAGGAGAAGTTTTGTCCAATGCATATTCTAGGACCCCATCCAAAAGGGAAAAATGAAACTCTACCATTTGTTGCTTTTAGAACTCCTTCACAAAATCTCTCAGGATTGAACTGCTTAGCATCTTCACCCCATAATTCACAGTCATGGTGAACCAAAACAGTTGGGAGGAAAACTTGCACTCCAGCAGGTAATGTTATGGTTCCAAGTTTCAAATCTCTTTTAACAAGTCGACCCATCCCAAGTGCTGGTGGGTATAATCTAAGAACCTCATTCAAAATCATAGTGACCTGATACAAAAAAGATTTGTAGTGAGTGAGTATAGAGGACATACAATTTAGTATAAGATATACAATACATTACTTACAATCTTCAGACGATTTAAACCATCAAAACCTGGTTTTTGATTGCCAAAGACTTGCAAGACTTCTTCCCTTGCACGTTCTTGCCAATTAGGGTACCTACTCAATAACACCATTGTCCAAACCAGCAAAACTGAAGTGGTTTCCTGCCCTGCAAAGTAGAATAGCTTGCATTCCTCGATTACATCTTCAATACTCATTCCAACATTTTTATTGTCTCCCTTTGCATGTTCTTTAATTTCCTTGTGATTGGACTCCAAAAGTATGCCTAATAGGTCATCATTAATGGCTTCACCCGCCTTTAGTGCTTTCTCCCTCTTGTAAATCATATCCTTCAATGAAGCTTTTATATCTCTGTCAATTTCCTTCATTCTCCTATGGGTTTTAGTAGGTAAAAACCTACAAATATACATTGTTCCATCCCATTAACTTTGTACTCATATGAAGAGGATGGCTTTCTTTCCCTAACATATTTCTCTAACAGATAGAATTTTTCTATTGCAAGCTGTAAATTGAGGTAGAACATATCTTTGCCACACATTTGGTAGATGTTACTTGTTTGCTAGTAGTTTCAGTTTATCATTGAATGAACTTTTTCCCTATTGAATTTGCATTTAAGAGAAACCAAATATTCGGTAAATTTGTTGTTCTATAAAGGAAATTTCTCTGATTCCTATTATATTTATTATCTGTTAATCATTGTTTCTTGCATTCCATTTATAGTAAGAGTAATTTAGTGAAAAAAACTCGTTAATAAGCTTGAACTTGATTTAGTCATCAAATCAAACCAGTAAGTTACCTCCATCCAGGGATTTGAATTTGTAACATAACTTGCAGTGCAAGTTTAGCTTGCTCTCTTTGAAGTTGAAATATTCTTCTTCCTTCTTCAAAGCTACTTCCAAATGCTGATCGAGCGATAACATCACTAGCCAGATTCTGAAGGAAAGGCCATGCATCTATTTCACATGATCCATCTGAAGATAACATTCCTTCCCATTTGGTAACCAGATCATTGCAACTTTCGAAGAATAATGGTAACATAGTCTGTGGTGTAATAAGGAAATCACTTGGAGTTAGAATCACTTCACTCAAACTAACTATAAAAACATCCAGGCTTCAATATGCATGTTGCTTATAAACTAAATTTTTGTTGTTAAGAAAAGTACATGCTGCTTGAATGCAATATGGTTGCATAAAAATAGCAGGCAGAATTTACTTGTCTATAAAAATAAGCGTCAAAGAAAAGGACTTAAAATTTTTCTTTGTATGAATTGTGTATATGAATTCAGGTACCCTTTTGTATCAATATTTTGTTTATGCTTACAAAGTATGTTGCTTGCCAAATCTATGTTGCATTTCTAGGTAGAGTAAATCCTAGTTAAAGAAGAAGAAAACAAACACATACACGTACAAAACCCAATTCCTTAGTTTTTTTTCTGATGTGTTTTGAAACATAACACAAATCCATATCTAGCAAATGCAAGCAACTGACCTTTAATTTTTCTAAATTGAAAGCAGGGTTGATTAACCTTCTGTGCTTGCTCCACTTTTCTCCTTCATAACCTGCAAGGCCAGTTGCTAGTAACTTGATAAGTGGACTTGTATCAGGCTTTGGGAAGTCATAGATCTTGTTAAGTACATCTTTGATTTGCTCTGGATCTAAGATAGTCACCCTTGGTGATGGTCCTAACCAGATAAAAGAATTCTTACCTGCATACCATTGGCTATTTATAAGGTTCAAATAATGACACTGATGATAAAAAATAAAAGGAAAAAAAAATCAGGAATTAAAGAGGACATGTAACTTTGTATGTGGACTGTTCTAATTTGAGATGAATCACAAACCATGGGAACCTTTTGATACACAATGAATGCACTCCTTAAGTGGATTAAGATGGAAAATAAGCTTAATAATGTCATATATTTTACCCATACATTTTCTTAAGTTTTATAGGAAATATTATCTCATAGCAAAATATCTATGACCATATATATTAGTTAAGATTTAATCATTTATCGTCCCAATTTCACCAAAATCTGTTATCTTATGGCCATACTGGAGTTGCTTCTAGTGGATTTTGATTCAGCTACATCAGCCAGTGTTCTGTACACATTCACCTTAATTGAGCACATGCCTAATTCTTCTGATGTACATGTTTGGTGCTTGTAAATAGATGTCTTAACCAAATTTTGAAAAGTTTTGTCCCTTTTAGAGCAGCAATTAGGAGTGTCTCGTATGTTCTGTGATTTGGGGCTAGGACATAATGGAAACAATATATTTCTTCTTCAAATTTGTGATGGCTTGGACCTTTAAGTTCTTCTCTTCCCTTGATTTGTTTTAGGCATGTTTTTCATTGCCTCTGTAATTTGGTCATTCATATATTGAAATTTTCACTAAGAATGCAATTAGGGGCATAAGGAAAGAACTTATTCGTAGTCACCATCAAATAGATATTTCACCTTGTTTTTCTGAACTTTCTCCTGTTTTGTGAGAATTTTCTCAAGTTGTTAGACAATATTATTCAAAAAAATGACTTCGTTTTTACTTTCTTAGACTACTTGGAAGTTGTAAAGGATAGTTCTAGTGTATGCTAAGCCCAATTCAGTGTAAAACCAACTTTTGCACCTACTTATACGGTGAAATGTCTTTATATCGAGCTTATATCTAATCGACGTGAAATTTTCAACACACATCTACTCCTTATATCTAATCAAGGTGAAATTTCCAACACACTTCTACTCCTTACTTCTTAGCTGTCAACTTGTAACATATATTAATGAGTGGATAAGTCACCTCTCACCTAATAAATTATAATAAATTTTTTATAAAATTAAATTAGATCTAAAGCTGGAAGTGAAATAATGAACACAACATATGCAACTCCTCAACTATCTTATAACATAAACCAAACAAACACAACCCAGTGTATATATAAGGGACCATAAAACACCGTCAGTATATGTAGAACATTGAAAAAGAAAAGGGGTGCATGAGCATGAATTATAAAAATAAAAAAGTGTTTGAAGAAAGTAAATAGATGAAAATTGCAAAAAAGAATAGAATCATAAATAACAAACATACCATGTGACTTGACACTATGATTGATATACGAAGAGACACGTGGAGCTATGTCATCAGAGAGATCCATGGGTTTTGATAAGGCTTCATTTCTCATCTTGAGAAACTCCTTGCTGTCTCCAACCAAAAGCTTGTATGGATTGCCTTGAAAACCTTGCTCTCTTAGGAGCTTTTCAAGTCTCTTTGGATTGAACCATAACCAGTTCAGAATCTTCCATGCCCATATCAGAAGAAGTATCCCTATGAGAGTCAGAGTTGTGGCCCATGCTGCTTCCATTTCTGTCTTGCTTTTTGGGTCAGGGCAATGAGAACAGAGAAAGATGATAAGAGTCAAGGAAGAAAAACCAGGATTTTTCACAAAGGTCAAGAGGCAAAAACTGTGCTGTCCTAAACTACTCTCTAAGTTATCAACTTTAACTTCTCTTTGTTTTTGTATTTTTCTATTTATTCAAACACGAAAGTAACGATGTTTCTTATGCTTCCATTGTAATCTTTAGGTTTAATTACTGTATTAAATGTAAAAATCAATTTCATCTTCTAAAATTTAAAATATTTAATGTGATTTTAATTTTTTTTTAAATTTAATTTGATATCAGTATGTTTTAGAAAATTCAATGCAGTCTCGACTTTTTTGAGACAATTTAATAGAAGAAACTAGGTATTGTCTTAAAAAGATTTAAGATCATGAGTTTTTTTAAAACAAATCAATAGGACAATTGAATAAAAGAAACCATTTTTAAAATATTTGAGATCTTGAACTTTTTAAAAACTTTAAGACTAATTGTTGGTAAAAAGGTAATATTTTTTCAACAAAGATTAAATTAATTAATTAGAAGAAACATTTTAGGAATATCCCATAGTAACATGATGAAAAGGTAATTAAGTTTAACTTCTATTTAAGATTCAAAATACTAAGAAATTCAAAATTTGTTGTAGTTTTTGTTGAGAGGAGTTATATTGGTGTGAATTTATCTAGAAAAGTATAAAGCATTTTCTTTTATTTAATCATAAATTATTATTTTGTTTATTATATTAACAAAAGCACATGTGCTTATTATATTAAAACATATATAATTTTATTATTTTTATAATTTTAGTATTTTTCTAAATAATTAAAGAAAAATAATACAGTTTAATATATATAAAATTTATAAAATAACATGCACAATTATATAACTATTACTTATTTAATTATTTTAAAATAAATAAATTTTATTAATTATTTATTTTATGAAATAAATAAATAAATTACTTTTTATTTATTAAAGAGGAAAATTGTCTATGAACCTTTTTATTTTAATCACATTTTATTATAAGTAATTATTTTAATTTAAAAACATGAATATTTTTACTAATACTATAGCTTCAAAATTTACCATAAAAATGATTAAATAAATTAAAATAATTTTTCATGAGTTTATTCATTTTCTTGATGATAATGATAAAATATTATGATAAGATGGTTAACATTTTATAATATATTTAAAAAAATGAATTCAAAATATTTTTAATTGATTAATATTATAACATCTTTATGAAAGAAATCAGATCCATACGTGTATTATCAACCAAAGGATAAATGTGTGTCACAATGTGGAAATAAGTACATTTGAAAATGAAAACTATCATCTATCTTTCATTAATTTAAATGATGATAAGGACAAACAACATGAATAAAGATTTTTCTGTTTTCGGTGCTGAAGAGAGAGATAATGCATTACTGGAGGACAATTGATTTTAAAAAATAATTAATGGAATTTATTTATTATTCTTTTCAAATTAAGAATTAAAAACTATTAAAATATTTTCTTATTTCTCGTATATTTCTACTTTAGTAAAGAATTAAATATTTAATTTTATTTTACCATTTTTATTTCTTTGATCAGAAAATATACGGTAAAGCCTTTTCAAGTAATTTTTATTTTTATTATATGTTAAATATGTTTTTTAAAATTTTTAGGTATTCATAGTAAAAAATATAATAAAATAATTCTTGTCAGTTTCTTAAATGATTAAAAATTAAATTATAAAAAAAATTAATTTCGTGTTATAATAAAAAACATATTTAACTATTTTATTATTTTTATAAACATCACATAGAAAAATAAAATCATATAAGTATTTTATTAAAATAAATTTATCAATAAAAATCACATATATATATATATATATATATATATATATATAATTGGAGTATTCAAATCCGACCTCATTCAAAATAGTAACTAAAAATCAACAAAAACAAAACAAAACAACTAATAAAAACGAAAAAAAAAAATTGGGATTGATATGGATTTATTCTTTGGAAACCAAACGATTCAATTTGGTTTGGTTCCAGTCCCACCTCATAATTAACTTAAATTAAATTGAATCAAAGTTAATTATTTAACTTTTCTTATTTTATTTATTATTTATTTATTTTTATAAAAACTTTGAATATATTAAGTTACGTGAAAAACAAGAAAAATATAAAAAAAAATATTTGAAATGTATTTTAATTAATTTTATAATTTTTTTTCATAAATATTCTCTAATAATGATTTTTCATACTATAGTTTTCTTTGTTAATCAATATGAGATAGAGATTTTTGTGTTTAATAGATAGTTTTCTTTGTCAATCAATATGAGATAGAGATTTTTGTGTTTAATAGAGTATAACAAAATCAACTTTAGAATTTAATTGATTTTATGAACTAATTATTTCTAAACATATACTTTCAAAAGGAGTTCTTATTTAGTACAAATGATGATAACATGTATAATATAATCGAAACAGGAGAGAAAATACTCACAAAAAATTATACTGGTTTGTCTGTCGCAAAAGACTACATCTAGTTCTCACTCAACAAATCAAATTTCACTAAGTAGACTAATGTTGTGAAATACATTTTGAGTATTTTTTGCGCTCATAGTAACTTTTGACTAACTTCTTGAGTATTGTTTGGGCTCGTAGTTAATCCCTTGAATATTCTTTCCATACGCTACTCCTAACTTAAAGAGTATTCTTTCAGCTCTCAGTCACTCCTTGTTGAGTATTCTTTCCCAAGCCATTCCTGGCTCAACTAAATATTCTTTTCCAAGTCACTCCTGACTCAATTGAGTATTATTTACATAAATACTCTTGGCTCGACTGAGTATTCTTTCCCAACAACCACTCTTGGCTAAGATATGAAGTTTTTCATGAGGGTATGATCATCAGATCATGTGTCTTGCTCTTTAGGAAGGGATTGCATCTTTCAAAGAATACAATGTTAAGCATTCTCTCCTAGTTAGCTATATCAACACTCATGGTGTTCTCTTAGAAGCTTTTTCGGATCCAGAGATTGGCATAGTTTCTGTTTTGTGCACGAGGGATCTCTCTCTTTTTGTTGAATGTTGGCTTTATGATTCATTGAGATTTTGTTTATGACAGTTAAATAGTTTCAACTCAGAAATGCTTTTCACGTCTAACAAGCCTGAATATGGACATTGCATTAAATTCACTTCATTCAAATTTAGTTCTTCTTCTTTCATATGCAACATGTTTTATTATTGGCAATACTTGTTAAAAATACAGGTGAGTTTAAGAGGGAGGTGAATTGAACTTTTAAAATTTTTCTTTGAAATCTAAGTTAGAATGAAATTTTTACAAAAATCAATCGATTAGAATGTACAATAATTGATTGAAAATACAGTTAACTAATATGGATCATAAATTTTAACCAATTAATATTTATTAGTTCAAGCAATTAATCAGTTGAAGAACACACAAGAAATGATGTGAGTTGAATTTTAGATGTTTTCATTTAAGGTAACACTTTACTTTAGGATTGAGATTTTAGCAATTAAAGGTGAGGACTGAAAGAAGATTCCCATTAGACACGAACTTAACCAAGTGGTTAAGTAAGTGTGAAGGTTCACTTCATAGAGGCAAAGATGAAAAAAACAAGATATAGTGAGGATGAGATGCAATTGCGGAATTGAAGAAAGGGAACTAGGAAACATCAATGGTGATCAAGGCAAACCAAATGATGAACCAAACTCATAATAATGAGCCCAAAACCAAGAGCAATAAATAAGAGTAAAAGAGACAAGAACATAAATGGAATTGAAAATGGAAGGAAATGGAATGAGAAAACTTATGGAGGTGGTGGAGATGATCACGCCACTTGGTGTGCGGAAACCACCAAGATAAGTGCTAGGCCGCCATTTGAGAGCTTCATTCTCATCAAGATAAGACCAAGGAAGAGAAGATATCACTCACTCAAGCTCACACAATATTTGTGCAGAGTAACTCTACTTCAATTTCAACTTGTCGAATACAATGGGTAGGCCTCCTATGTATAGGTGAAGGAGCCTTGGAAAACAAGTAAGATGGGTAGGATGGGAAAAGGGAAAAAATGGGTAGCCTTAGGGTTTAACTAAGTCAAACCCACATCCTAGGCTTGTCCTTCTAGAAACTAGGTCAAAATGCCTTCCTAAAAGGCTAGGAACAAGCTAAAATGATAACTACACCCCTTATTATGCTAAAGGCACCTTATTTTTGTGAGTTGCTTGATGTGTCCTTAGTCATCTATTGGTTGTTATGGTTTGTATCATGCCCCCCAAGTTGGAAAGAATTCGTCCTCGAATTTAGAACTCCTGCAAAAAAACATAGTTAGTTTGATTGCAGAGAAGATATTTCTAAGTTTAGGATGTGAAAAAAACTTATGTTCATGAATCTTGGGGAGTTCACATGGGTGAATTCTAGATACAGACCATGTTTGTAGAGAATGTTTAGGGAAGAGATGATTTGCTTGTGAAAATCCTCTTAGAAGGGTGGAACCTTTGAGAGGTTTTTGAAGATCATCCCTAAACTTTTTTATCAAAGATGTCAAGTATTTAGAATTATGTGGGAATGAAAAAGAAAAGGAAGAAGTATACCTAGGAGGTGTAGTTATTTTCGTATGGGTCAACAAGATGAGACCTTCTGTACTTTCCTTTTCTTCGTCATTTTCTCTTTTTGTTTTTATTTTTATTTGGTCTTTATTTGCCAACATGGTGCTTTCAGTTGGACAATTGGTAGTGATGTGCCCAAAACCTAAACATTTAAAACATTTTATATTGGAGGTTTTGGTGGGTGATTTAGGAGTAGAAGGTTTATCTTTATAATCTTTAGGATGTGGGGTGGTTTCTTTTGAGAAATTGGAAGGAGAATCTTGGTTTTGAAATTTGTTTTTGCCCTTCCAAGATGATTTGTAAAAGCCATCATTGTGAGTATTTTTAAAAGAATTTTTCTTCAAAACTTGTGATTCAACCTTGATGGCTAGGTGAACCAATGTTTCCAAAGAAGTATACTCATATAATTTTACAACATCTTGTATTTCTCACCATAATCCACTCACAAATCTAGCAATCTTTGACTTTTCACTTTCATGCATATTAATTTAGTCAAAGTTACTTCCACATCTTCAAAATACTCATCTACACTCCTAGATCCTTGATGAAGCCATTGGAGCTTCAACAAGTGTTCCTTCCTATGAGGAGGAACAAACCGCACGTGCATACATGCTTTCAAATCATACCAAGAGACCACGGTTGGCCACTTGTTTAGCCCAATGTCCATTACAGTTTGTTGCCACCACTGGTTGGCATAGTCTAAAAAAACTAGGGAAGCTAACCTAACCTTTTGGTCCTCGGTGACCTTATACACATTAAAGAGATGTTCAACTTTAGCTTCCCATTCTAAATACAAAGTAGGTTCATTGGACCCACTAAAACTAGGTAACTTTACAAAATCAAAAGAATGTTGTGGTTGTGGTTGGTGTTGATGGTGCCGTTTGTCAAAATTGTGCACTCGCCAATCATGTTCTTGACTCCCATAGTGCATGGAATGTCTAGTTGTTCTTGGCGGTTGCCATCTCCTTTCTTCAGATTGTCTCTCTTGAGCTTCCTTTAGCCTTTGCATTCTTTCCACTAGTTGCCGCATTTTGTCTTCTTTGTGGGCCAAACTCCTTCGGGCATCCTCAAGCTCTCCCAAAAGACGTGCCTTTTAAGGAGATTGTGGTTTAGAAGATTTTCCTCAAGATAGATGATACATAATTCACAAGTGAAAAAACAATTAGTGAAATAGAAGTTAGAAAACACTCTTAAGTTTGCGTTACTTTTGGTGAAAAGAAATCAAAAGGAGAACACTCAAAGCACTCAAAAAGAATTTTATCCTCTCAAAAAGGTCTATCTTGGTGTTGAAAATTATCAAATGAAAAAGGACAAAGCCTAATCACTTGATCTTAGAAGAACCACAACAAAACTAAGAACTTTAAAAGACAAACAAGAAAATCTCAAAACAAAGAAAGCTAAACCAAATTGGAAGAAGAGATTATGACAAATCTTAAAAAGGAAGACAAGCAAGAAAAGCAAACAAAAAGACTCTAAGACACTTACTAAACTTTTAACAATGAAACTTTCTTTAAAAATTTGTTAAAGCAAAAGGATTAAAATTCCACAATTTTTGAAATCAATTTGTCAATCAAGATGAATGCCAAAATTGAAATGTTGCTCTTTGGAAAAAAAAAACTGGAAAACCCAAGTTCTTTTGCGCAACTTCCTCTTTCTCTTTTCTTTTTTCTTTTTTTATACTTGTCCTTGGCTTATGGAAATGAAAGGTCCATAGTTTTGGTCATGCATATTTTCACAAAAAGTTTGGGATTCAAATTAATTGATCACTTGAAATCTTTTGTTTGGAACTTAAATCTACTTCTACTAAAATAAAATTCTAATTACTTATAATTTTCACAACTAAAAGCAAAGTAAGTAGAGGCAAAAGATAAGGACTCCTAGAACACTAAAGAACATATGACTCAAAGAAAAAGAGGCAAGAACAATAAGAAGACACAATTATCATCCAAAAGCGAAAACAAAGCTAATGAAAGGATAAATTGATACAAATCAGCAGATGACTAAGGACACAACAAGCACTTCCCAAAAGGGTCAGTCATCTCAAGATACAAAGCCAGGCCCCACTAAGTCTCGAGAAAGAATCACTTAAAGAAGAAGAAGCTATAAATCAAAATATCAAAAGTTCTTTCTTTTGGTCTTCTTAAAAAAAATATAGAATATGTTTGTAAATAATTTGGGCTCACTTTAGGGGTTCAAATAGCAAAGATAGGCTAGAATAAGGTGCCTTTAGCATAATAGGGGGGTAGTTATCTTTTTAGCTTGTTCCTAGCCTTTTAGGAAGACATTTTGACTTAATTTCTAGAAGGACAAGTCTAGGATGAGGGTTTGACTCAAACCCTAAGGTTGCACATTTTTTCCCTTTTCCCATCCTACCCCTCTTGCTTGTGTTCCAAGGCTCCTTCACCTATAAATAGGAGGCCTACCCATTGTATTTGACAAGTTGAAATTGAAGTAGAGTTACTCTGCACAAATATTGTGTGAGCTTGAGTGAGTGTTATTTCCTCTTCCTTGGTCTTATCTTGATGAGAATGAAGCTCTTAAGTGACGGCCTAACACTTATCTTGGTGGTTTCCACACACCAAGTGGCGTGATCATCTCCATCCATAAGTTTTCTCATTCCACTTCCTTCCATTTTCCATTCCATTTATGTTCTTGTCTCTTTTACTCTTATTTGTTGCTCTTGGTTTTGGGCTCATTATTATGAGTTTGGTTCATCATTTGGTTGGCCTTGATCACCATTGATGTTTCCTAGTTTCCTTTCTTCAATTCCGCAATTGAATCTCATCCTCACTATATCTTGTTTTTTTCATCTTTGCCTCTGTGAAGTGAACCTTCACACTTACTTAACCACTTGGTTAAGTTCGTGTGTAGTGGGAATCTTCCTTAGGTCCTCACCTTTAATTGCTAAAATCTCAATCCTAAAGTAAAATGTCACCTTAAATGAAAATATCTAAAAATCAACTCACTTCATGTGGTTATCAATCCTAAACAAATTAATTGTAGATGTTTCAAATATGTTCCCATTCATCTTTATATTTCTTAACCATGACTAATATGTGCATACAGTTCAAAGTTGTTATTTCACCCACTTATATAGGTGAGATTTAGGTTAACATAGATTGGGCCTTATGCTATTGGGTCTATCCTAACGGTATTATCCGCCCCAGAAAACACTTTGTCCTCAAAGTGGAGCCTTGGGGTCAGTTGGGCCATTGAAGAGTAAGTGGGTTGGGTTTGGATCACTTGAGCGTTTGTTGGTTTGAGGGATGGGGGTGTTTTGGTAGTTGCACGGGGGTGCAACAAGAAGTTGGACCGCAGGAGGCATGTTGGGCTGATGAGGATTGGCTTGGGGCACCGCTTGCACATTAGGGTTTGGGAAAGGGGGCAGCGTTTGTGTTTTAGGGTTTGGGAAGGGTAGCGTCGCGCGCACGTTGGGGTTTGGTGTGAGTGGGTGCTCTGCGATTGCACTGGGCTCGAGGCCGCGTAAATCTGTACCCTTTGTGAGTTGGTTACGTGGCGCTCTGGCCTTAGCTTTGTAAGTTCTGAAAGTGATTAGGTGAGTGAGGATGTTGTTGTTGTTGTTGCTTTTCTTTGTTTTTTTTTTTAAGTGGGAGAAACAATCGTTGTTGTTCTAAAGGAGATGAAGGAGGATGACGCAAAAATTGGAGTGGATGTGGGTGGTGTAGTTGCAGGTGACATGGGGCGATGCGGTGGCTAGGGTGCTGGCAGTTGAACGGATCTAGATGCCGATAGCGGTATTGCAGAATGGAGCCTGGTGTGCATGGAGGCTGGCGGCACTGGGCGGCGCGACGATTTGGGCGCGAGTGGTGTTGCGGAATGAAGCCTGGTGTGCACGGAGGCTAGCAACACTGGGCAACGCGACGGTTGAGGCGCGAGCGATGTTGTGACGTGCGATCTGGTGTGCGTAGAGGCTGTTGGCGGCAGCACTGGGCGACTTGGCAGTTGGGGCGTGGGCGAGGTTGCAGCATGTGTCTTAGTGTGCGCAGAGGCTAGCAGCATTGGGCGGTGCAGCGGTTGGGGTGTTGGAGCTGTTGCGGCACTGGTGGAGTGGTGCTGGTGTTAGAGCCGCTAGTGGGAATTTTTAGGGTTTCTTCCATAACAGATAGGCACTTTAGAATAGAGTTTAATATTTCATTTAGGTCTTTTGTTTGGGTTTTGGGAGGCATGGTAAGAGTAATGAAAGCACCAATGATAGAGAACAGTTTCCTACACTATATTAAAACTAAGGTATAAGGTATGCTAAGAACTATTAAAACTAGGTTTACTATAAACTTTTCTCTTTTTTTTATTTCCAGAATATCTCACTTATATAGGTGAGATTTAGGTTAACATAGATTGGGCCTTACGTTATTGGGCCTATCCTAACATTATGCAATTCTCATGGAGGAAGGATCAGAAGTGACTTGAGGCCTTGAGTCTACTCAAGCATCAGAAACTGCAGAAGTTCTTCCAATTAACAAACACCATACATCTTGACCTTATTAAAGTTTTCTATACTAACCTTGTCTTTGATGGAGAAAACTTGCAGACAAGTGTAAAGGGTGTGGATATGCTAATTACACCAGATATGTGTGTTGTGTGTGGTATAAGGTGTCAAGGTAAGTAAAGGTAACACTTCTGAAATTAGTGAGTTCAATAAGATGCAATTTTACTACACTTGCTTGAAGAATCAGAATGTCTCTATAAGTCGATTCCATGTGGGAAACCTAAAGCTCATAAAGAGGTTTCTAGCGTATGTAGTGGCTTGGCAGCTAACTCCTAGGGGGATTAATCATGAAATGTTGAATGAAGAAGACCACATCCTAATGTACTGCATCATGAACAAAGTCAAGGTAAATTGGATCTTTGTAATGAAAGATCATATGCTCAAGTCCAAGAGACTTGTGGACTACCGGTTCTCAAATACAGTTCTTATCTCCAAATTCTTAAAATACTTTGATGTTGAGTTGGAGGATGAGTTGGAGGATGAGTTGTCAGAAACCATAAAGTTTGGAAGTGAAGTAAATTGTGTCACCCTACTCAAAATGGGTTTTCACAAGGTCAATGATATTTGAACCAACAAGGACGGAGAGGCTATTGCTTAGAATGCAACTGATATTTCAAGATCAAGCACTGGTGGTGAAGATATTAATGGGTTAGAAATGAATGCTCTGGTCACATATGTTCCACTTGTTGACAAAGGTGAACCACTTTCCAGTTTTGAAAGATTAATCATATACAAGTTGGACTCAATCTCTAAATGTGAAAGGGAATATCATGAAATGACAAAGGCAAGATTTCAACATCTTGACAACTAGATCGAGGTTGTTCAGTAGCAGTTGGTTAAGCTCTATTATTGGGATTCTTGATCTTTTGGTTTCCAAGTCCTTTAGTTTAATTTCTTTTACTTTTTACTAAACAATTTATTTTTGTTTGTGTTTATTTTGGTTTGTAAGGTGTTCTTATGCACCTTGAACAATTTATGATGTTTAACTAGGATTGTTATAACTGCTTTTATTTCTTTTATTTGCTACTATTTGATGGATTGGTATATCCATTCAAGTAGTGTTTTTACTTGTATCTCTTCTCTATTTTTTTTTTTTATGAACACAGATGGGGAGAAGAAGCACGAGCAAGAAATAGTTTTTTCCAGGATGAAGAAGTATTTCTATTGATTGATATGTTATCTGCTAGATTCTTTGCTTTCATTGTGCACTCTAAAAGATAAAGACATCAAGATTGATCAAGGTGTTGGATTGTTTGTCTTCATTAAATTAAATAGGGAGAGTTTTTTTTTTTTTTTACATCTTAAAGTATTTGTTCAATTTGTGTTTGATGAAGTCTAGTTAGTTTAGTTTTTTCTTTTGTCTACCTTTTATCTTTTGTAAAATGAGATGATGGATAAGATAAAGGTTAAAATGTTTTTGAAAAAGTTTTGAAATGGTTTATGAAAGTTAAAATTTTCTTGTCAGAATATCTTCTCCAAATGCCAATAATTTTATATATAATTTTAAAGTGTCTTTTACCATTTTTTATAATTTTAAAAATATTTCATCTTATTTTAAAATACATAATTCTTAATCTGTTAAATAGTGTTTCAGTATTTTAGGACACTTCATCCTTTAATTTATTATGTAGAATGTGTACTTCCAAAGTTTTTAAATATGTTTTAAGATAGTAGAAAAGTTAACAAACAGCACTTTTATCAATCAGATATATTTGGGGGAGACCTCTCCATTTTCTTTTTTTCCTGAAAATGATTTGTGCTATATAACACATATTAAAAAGAAGGATTAAAAACCATTGAAGTAATAAATGAGTTCGAGAATATTCAACTAAAAAATGAATGTAATACATGTATAGTGAGATTATTAATTAAAAATAATATTTATTATAAATAAAGTAGTTTCAAAAGTTTTTTTTTTCTCCTTGACTAAAAGATTATTATTTTATTTATTTCATTTACTTTTTCTAAGTGTTTCTTTTTTCTTAGTCAAAATTTGTAGATTTAATTATATTTTTAGCATTTTTAATTTGGAATAATTTCGATTTTAGTTCCTCAAATGATTTTTTTTTCAATTCCTTAAAATTAAAAAATAATATAATTTTAAATTCTTAAATACTAAATTTGAAAGACTCGAATGAAATTTTTGAAGTCTAAGAATTTAAAGTTTAAGAATTAAGGTTTAAAATTATTGTTGATTCACCAAGATCCTGATATTTGGGGTGATGATGCTACTGAGTTCAAACCATAAAGATTTGCTGAAGGGGTGGCAAAGGCAACAAAAGGCCAAGTTTCATTTTTCTCATTTGGATGGGGTCCTAGAGTGTGCCTTGGCCAAAATTTTGCTCTATTAGAACAAAGATGGTTTTGTCTTTACTTTTGCAATGTTTCTCCTTTCAGATTTCTCCAGCCTATGCACATGCTCCAGTCACTGTGTTCACTCTTTATCCAAAACATCGGGCTCATATCATCTTACAAAAGCTCTAGTGTCTTCCTTTTGTAGACCTCACGGACAAATAATCACATTCAATTTTATGTAATAATCTTGTAGTTACAGAGGGTAAATTGTTGAGCATTGGCTTTGATGTCTCCAAATCTTTATAGATTGCTTGAAGGCTTTGATGATGGGTTTCTGGGCGTGTTATGGGTAGTTTGAATTTGTAATTCACTCATAGGTTTGATCCAAAGTGTTTTGATTTGAATCCATTTGAAAAAGAGTTGTTTTCAAAGAGAAGTGGAAAAATAATCAGTTGTTTTATCGTTTCAATCGATTGTTTTACACTTAGTGTTTTTGAAAGGATTTGAAATTGGTTTGACTTTGATTGACTTTTCTGTCAAACCAATTCAATCAGTTGTTTCGACAATTCAATCGGTTGATTTTTGAAAATCATTAACAATATTTGTTAAATCTGTTAAAACTGTTTTGATTGATTTCAAATTGATTTGGCTCTTACTTTAAATGTTTTTAACAGCTACTTGGAGCCTATATAATCTGTTTTACGTTCCTAGTTGTTATACACTTTAAGAGATTAACAAGATTGCTTTGAAATCAAGTTTTCCAAGATTGCTTAAGGCTTTAGATTCTTTTCTAAGAGTGGAATAGGACTTCTGTGTAATCTTTCAATTCAATTCGTGATTATATCAGGTGTGATCTTTCCTTTTCTCTCTTGGATCTGTATTTTTGTAAAGAACTGGTGTGACACAGAGTCAGGGAGTGTTTTGATCTGTGGTGTGTTGCTTTCCAAAGGAAGTGAGTGTTCTTAAGGGGTTCAAGATCACTTCTTTGGTGTGTGTGTGGTTTGTAATCTGTTGTTGATTACGTAGTGGAATACCTAGTGGTTTCTGGGGACTGGATGTAGCTCTTGGTGTAAGAGTGAACCAGTATAAATCTCATTGTGTGATTCTCTCTTTCCCTTATTTCAATTATATATGTTTTAAGTTGTTTTTATAAACTGTTGATAAAAACATCCAATTGAATCGCATAAATAACCGGTTGATTTTCTGGAAATCAACTAAAACACTTTTGTAACTTGTATATTTTGATTCCTTTGACTTTGATTCTCCATTTTCTTTCTTTATACCTTCAAAGTTTGCGAAAAACATTTAAAAACAATTCACCCCCCTCTTGTTTAAAGCCATTAATTCTAACATAAACCACTTCTTGAACCAAAGCTTAAAATTACATTATTATGGTATGTCATTAAGATAATTATCATCTTTTGACATAACATAATAGTGCTATGATTTAAGATTGACCTTCTAGAAAAGGTTTTTCCTCATTAGATACAAGATATTAACATAGAGATGAAGTGGAAGATTTTACTAAACCTATATTGTATTACAATATTGAAATGAATTGGGTGGTTTTACAAGGATGACATTACTCTATACCTTTCTCTCCATAGATATAGTAATATTTTTCGGGTCACCACAAGGAAATGTGTTAGATGATAAAAATGGCATCGTAGCCGATTAAAAAGGGCAGCATCATTGCCCACTATTTTACATCCACATGAATATTCCTACAACCATAAACTATAGGGTGTTTCTTCCTACCCTCCATCAAATAGATAAAATGATAAAATGTCCCATTTCATTCACCCTCTTTCCTTCCAAAAATTACATTCTATAATGTATTATATATGTTATGGAAATTTTATTCCAGAAACTTTATTCCAAAAAATGTTTTCCAAAATACATTTAATGAATTCCAAAAAAGTATGTTCTGAAAAAAGCTTCGGAAAAAAAATAATTCAGAAGTCATTAGAAAAAAGGTAAAACAGTATTTTTGAAAATTAATAGGTTGTAGGAAGAATTTTTATAGGGTGCAAGAAGAAACACCCTAAAACTATATTCTTGGATATCAGTAAGTAAATTTCTTTCATAGAGTTGATGATATAACACGACCTGATTCAACCAACTGGCCGACAAGACAGCATAAGCAATCTCAATAGGAGCATTTCTTCCTCCATCTCCATATATTTATTTTGCACCCCCATAAATATGAAAATTTCTCATTTTTCGTTTTTTGGATTCTGCAATTTAGAAGTCAAAAGTTTTTTGAATTGCACAATTTGGAAAAACTTATGGATTGTACATTTTTTGCTTCCAAATGACACAATTTGAAAGTTATGGTTTCTTACAAAAAGTGATGGAGGACCATTCGGAAGGACACATATTGGACCTTTAACTAGGGTCATGGCTAGAATAATGGAAGAAGAAGAAAGAGTTCATAAAACTCTATTTTTATGGAGAATTGATTTTTAACTTTTCTTCCAATTTTCCTAGTCTTATAAAATTGTAAAGAATAGTGTAGGATTATATTTGGGCCTTTTTTGGACTTATTTTTGGGCCATGTATTGGGCCTATCAGAACAGGAGGTAGAGAGTGTAGTTAGGGTTACAATTGGGCCTCTTTGAGCCCATTTGCAACCCTAGACTGTCTAGGATTTTTGGAGAGCATTCTAAGGAGGCATGGACAACATCTATATAGCAAGAAAAGTGTGAAGGACCAGTTGGACAGGTTCACATTCAATTTTAATTTAGAACAGGTGATAAATCCAAAAGTAAAATAAAAACACACAAAGATGATCGTCTGATAGAACAAGATTGTCTGATCCATAGAAAATATTGTCTAGATAAAATGATTAGAAAGTAATGTATGGCCAACCTAGTTATCATGCAAACACACAAATAAGTAATTCATATAACCTAGAATCATCTAACACAATTTTTAGAATTTGAAAACTTATCTTATGGATGTTGTAACTGGTCGTCTGCATGACAAGGCTTGATTAAGAGAAAATGAGCAATTGGTCTTGAACTAGGTCACACTTTCTTTCCAATCCTTATTAAAATGCTTCTTGATCATCCTCTTCTTTGTTTTCCTTATTTTGAGGGCTTGCATATTCTTACATTTGTTAGGTGTAAACCTCCATTTTCTTTTTCCTTGAATTGATATATTCTTTCCAAATTTTGATATACGTGAGAAAAAAGTTGTCTTTGGTAACCTTCTATAACATCTACTATGTCCACATCACAATCTTTTAGTGATGCAAAACATCATCGCCATAGTTTTGAATACTTTCAAACAAACTAGCATGAACCAACAAAAGATGAAGGAAGACATTAATTTTCATCGCATTCTGGCCAAGTTATGGCAAACATGTTTGATACGTATGGCACAACACATGTGTCAACATATGGTTTCATGCCATCTAGTTTCCCTTAGCAATTCCAAATTGAATCGGGATCATCCTCAACTACATTTCCCAATTGTGATGCACTACACTCGTACAAGCCATTTCAATCCACAATCCATGTTCAACCTCTACAATCAGAACGACCTCCACCATTAGAAGAAGAACCACAAAAACAACGAAGAAATCCAATATGAAAAAGGCGTCGACCTCATTATGGGACCAAACACCACTATAGAGATTCAACATCTCCTTAATGAACTGCATTATCAAGTTTATAATGTTTATTAATAATGTAATTTCATTACACGTATTTATAATATCATGCTTCATTAAAAAATGACTTCATTTGTTTGTGTTTAAAGTTAATTATTAAAAATTTATTATGGAACCACTTAAACATGGTAATGGGCCTTAAGAAACACAATTATACATGCTAAACATGACATTCAAAGTCATCTCACTATATTCCAAACCAAATTAATTAAGTCACACGTTCAACTAATGGGTCAAAAGTGTAATAAATCATGACGAATAAGGCCAAAACCTTATGATGTCCCTCCCTTTGAGACCTTGAACTATGGACTTAAACATAATATTGGGCCTTCAAGAAAACTATTGTACATAGTAAAAATTCCAATAAATACATTGACATTATTCTTGGAAGCAAAAATATGATGTTACACGTTCAACTAATGGGTCAAAAGTGCAACTAAACGTGAACAACTGACCACGAATTATAAACTTAAACAAGGTATTGGGCTTTCAAGAAAACTATTCTACATAGTAAAAAGGCCATTGAATACATTGATACTATTCTTATAAGAAAAAAAAATGATGTTACATGTTCAACTAATAGGTAAGCATAGTAAATCATGGCTAATAAGGTCGAAACCTTATCATGTACCTCTCTTTCTAACCCTGAACTATAAGCTCAAACACAATATTAAGCATTCAAAAAGAATATTCTACATAGTAAAAAGGCCAATGAACACAATGTCACTATTCTTAGAAGAAAAAAGATGATGTTATATGCTCAACTAATGGGTAAAAACTACAATAAATAATGGTTAATAAGGGTACCTCTCTCGCTGACCCCAAATTATAAGCTTAAACGAGGTATTGGGCATTCAAAAAGACTATTCTACATGGTAAAAATGCCAATGAATATAGTGACACACTATTCTTAGAATAAAAAAAATGATGTTACACATTCAACTAATGGTCAAAAGCGCAATAAATCATGGCTAAGAAGACCAAAACTTTATCACGTGCCTCTCTTTTTGACCTCGAACTATGGGCTCAAACACGATATTGAGCCTTTGATGACATGCTACCCTGACATGGATTAAGTGACTGGGATGGCTCATGACACATGTCATCAAATCAACATGCACTCTGCCACATATATAAGACTTGTCAACTTTAATAGGAAGACGTGCTAGACAGAGGTGACCTTGGATGACATGTTACCCTCACATGCACATTAACATTTATCCTGCACATGAACATGCATTTGTTGACCTCACATAGCACACTTTTAATCCTATAAAATCCATCATATATTACAGCTAAACCCTAAACCAAAACAATTTGTCCCCAAACAAACCAATCAAATGTCATTCTCTCCAAAGAATCAATATTCTACTTTGTCATCTTCAAATGGACACTTTTAAATTACTAAGACCGAGAACTATTCCAGTTCCTATCTTGCCACTCTATTTGCAAATGGCTAAATTACCCATTGTGAAGATGATGTGCAATTCCATTGTGCATCTTCTAAACTATTTCAGATACCATACAACTGCACCTTCAACCTCCTTAAAAACATAATGTGCACAACTTTTGGACATTCTAAAGAATACAACATTCAAGAATTTGTACTTTCAATAACCTCAACTCAATAAGGATGATCTCATTACGTATGATGCTACTGAAATATCAACTGATGTCCATGCCTATCAAATGATAACTTGTAAGTCTCAATTCCTTTTTAATATAACCATTGAATTGTATGTTGAGTTTACAAGATTTACAAAAAAAATTCTAAGCATTTTAAACTCACTTACTGCAACCTTTTCCATGAATCCCAACCCCATCACTTCCATGTAAGCAATAGTTTACATCGAATGACTATAAAAAGAGCCACCATAATGGAAAGCTCAAATGGTTACAATCTTAACTATACATTTGACAACCCAAAAACAATGTCAATTCAACAAAAATTAGTCGTTCATCAATTGTTACACAACGTAACCAACTTATACAATGTGGAGACCACAAACAAGTCACCCAAGTTAACTACCATTTTCTTTACAACTATTTATGTCAATTTTCAATTCCTCTTTAAATAAATTTTCATTATTTTCTTTTCAGTTTACGATTATGTACTCTTACTTTACTTCTTTTCAAATTTTATTACATTAAATTATTAATATATATATATATATGTATATATAAACTAAATGCTACAATAGTTATATATTCCAAGCCAATTTTCAATGTACTTATTATACAACTGTCAAAATTATTTAATTTCATAAACATTCCAATTTTTAAAAAATAAATTTCCCATTAAAGTAGAGAAGTCTTGTGTGTCAAAGTACATGTTTATTTGATGACATGTCTTGAGCTGCCGCAACCACCCAATACATGTAAGAGTAATATGCATCCAAGGTCACCTCTATTGAGTTCGCATTCCCATTAAAGTTGACAAGTTTTGTGTGCTTGTTAGAATGCATGTTTATCTAGTGATACATGTCCCAAGTCACCCCAACCACCCAATGCATGTTAGGGTAATGTGTCATCTAGGTCACCTCAATTGGGTATGTGTTTTCATTAAAGTTGACAAGTCTTGTCTGCATGTTTATCTTATGACAAGTTTCCTAAGCCACCCCAACCACCTAATGTATGTCAGGTAATGTGTCATCCAAGGTCACCTCTGTTGGGTATGCATTTCCATTAAAGTTGACAATTATTGTTTGTGTGTCAGAGTGCATGTTTATCTTATGACATGTGTCTTGAGTCACCCCAACCACCCAATGCATGTCATGGTAACGTGTCATACAAGGTCATCTTTGTTGAGCACGTGCTCCATTAAAGTTGACAATTATTGTCTACATGGCTAAGTGCATGTTTACTTGATCACACATGTCTTCAGCCATCCCAACCACCCAATGCATATCAGGTTTACATCCTATCCCACCTTCAGTGCTTCTAGTATAAAAGAGTATAGTTGGATGAATGGAAGGATGTGTAATTTGAAATTCGTAGTAGTTACAAATGAATGCGTACAATTCCTTTTATACCTTAATTGATTATCAGGGGGGATGTCTACATTGTGTAGGTTCCCAAATGAAATTACACTTAGTCATATGATGAGGATTACTAGGAGTGGACTAATATGCACTCAGGGTCAAGAAGTTACAAATGCATTTTATCATATGCCACTACTTATTGATCAAGGATGATTTTGGAGCTTTGATGTCTCTAAATCCATTGTGTTTGATGGAAGGCTGGAGTTGCTGCTTGTGTGGGTGGGATCTGGGTAGATTAAAGTGTAATCCACTCTTTGTTTGAACCTAAAACTGTTTGGAATCAAAACCTTTTTTGAAAAATATTGTTTTCTAAAGAAGTGGAAAAACAAATAGTTTTTTATCGTTTCAATCGGTTGTTTGACACTTAGTGGTTTTTGAAAAGGGTTTGAAGTTGTTTGACTTGGTTGACTTTGCTGTCAAACCAATTCAATCAGTTGTTTCAAAAATTCAACCGATTGTTTTTTGAAAATCCATAACAGAATTACTGTTAAGTTTATAAATCAGCTTTAAATGTTTTCTAAATGTTTTGGCTCCTGCTTTAAATGATTTTAACAAACCTTTGGAGAATTTAAAAAGGTTGTTATATGCTCCTAAAGGTTATGAGACAATTTAGATATTTTGAAAGTGAAAACAGATTTGAGTTTTCAAGATTTGCATTCAAGCTTTTGGATTTTCTCAAGGAAGTGGAATAGGATTGCTATAATCTTTTGTTTTGATCTTCATCAGGTGTAATCCTTTCTGTATCTCTGGTATTTTTAAGTACTATTGTGTAAGTGCAGAATCAGAGGGTGTTCTGATTTTTGTGGTGTTGTGTGCCAAAGGAAGTGTGTGGCTTGAGGTGTTCAAGGTCATTTCTTTGGTGGTGTGTTTGTAATCTGGATTTTGATTGCATAGTAGATACCTAGTGGTTTCTGGGGACTGGATGTAGCTCTTGGGATAAGAGTGAACCAGTATAAATTGCTTGTGTGCTTTTCTCTTGCCCTAAACTCATTTAAATTCTATTTTTAAGTTGTTTTTAATACTGCTGATAAAAACAACCGGTTGAATCGCTGATTTCTGATAATCAACTTAAACGGTTTTGTTTGATTGTTTCTCTGATTTTTGTATATGTGATTCTGCATTGAAGTTCATTATACCTTTAAAGTTTGCGAAAATCTTTCATAAACAATTCACCCCCCCCTCTTGTTTAAGGCCATATATTCTAACAATTGGCATCAGGAGCTCGATTCTTGAAAAATATTCAAGTTTGATCCTAAAATCCTTTTTCTTATGGCTGAAAAATTATCCTTTGGGGAGGGTGCTTCTATAAATAGACCACCTCTATTTTATGGTTTGAATTACCAATTTTGGAAGGTACGAATGAAAATCTTTGTTGAATCTCTTGATAGAGGAATATGGGATGCAATTGAAAATTGCCCGTTTATTCCTAAGTTTGAAAAGATGGTGTTTTTATTGAAAAGCCTTGGTCCCAATGGACTGATGCAAAAAATAAAAGAGCAAAGTTTGATTGTATTGCTAAAAATATTATCACCTCTGCCTTAAATTCTAATGATTTTTTCAGGGTCTCACAATGTGGATCTGCTAAAGAGATGTGGGATACTCTAGAAGTAACTCATGAGGGAACCAACAATGTAAAGAGAGCGAGGAAACATACTCTAATCCAAGAGTATGAGATGTTCAGGATGCTTAAAGGAGAATCGATTGTGGATGTGCAAAAGCGGTTCACTCATATTGTCAATCACCTCATGAGTCTTGGAAAGGTCTTTGACAAAGAAGAGTTGAATATCAAGATTCTCAAATGTCTTGATAGGTCTTGGCAACCGAAAGTCACAGTCATCTCAGAGTCTAAAGATTTGACATCTTTGACTACAACTTCTTTGTTCAAAAAGCTTAGAGAACATGAGTTGGAGATGAACAGGCTCAATGTTCAAGAAAGTGAAGATAAGCATGTAAGAAACATTGCTTTGAAGGTTGCCAAGCACAAGAACAACCAAACTTCAAGTGATGAGAGTGAAGGAGAAACTCTTAGTGTCCAAAAATTTCAACAAATTCTTGAAGAAGAACCACAACAAAGACTCCAACCAACAGAGGTATGGCAACAAAAAATCTAATGATTTTAATGCTAACAAATATACTTGCTATGGTTGTGGAGAATAGGGGCACATAAACGTTGAATGCCCAAATAAAGAGAGCAAAGAGAAGAAGTCAAGCAAGAAGGAAAAGAAAGAAAAATAAAAAAGAGCCTACATTGCTTGGGACGAAAATGATGTCTCTTCTTCAAGCTCCTCATAAAGTGAAGATGAAAAAGCCCCTCTGTGTCTCATGGCCAAAGAAGAGAATGAGGTAAGTAGTGTAAGTTCTTGTACTTCTTTAAATGCTGAAAATTATAGTCAACTTCTTCAAGCTTTTGAAGAAACACATGAGGAAGCTAACCGATTGGCTCTCTTGAACAACCGGTTGAAAGGGTTGAATAACTGGCTTGAAAATAGGGTCAAGGCACTGGAAGAAGAGTTGGAGAATTGAAAAACTGATTTCAAAAATCTTGAAATGCTTTGCAAGAACTCTTCTTGCAAGTGTGACTCACTTGTTTGTGAAAATTATGAGTCTCTTGAAAAGAAGGTTCACTATCTTGTAAAAATTGTGGATAGGCTTTCAAAGGGTAAATCCAACTTTGAGACTGTCTTAGCATCTCAAAAATGTGTTTTTGGAAAAACAGGTTCAGGATTTTATCCACTGAGTAAGAAAAATGGGATTTCAAAGCCTTTTTCCAAAGTGCCAGAAAAACAACCAGTTGAAAAATCAAAACAACCGGTTGTTACATGTTTTTATTGCATGAAGAGAGGCCACTCTGTTAGATTTTGCAATATTAGGAAATATTATGTTCCTAAAGGTGTTATGAGATGGATTCCCAAGAATTCTGAGGTTCCTAGTGATAAAGTTAATTCCAAAGGACCCACATTTGTAAGGGGACCAAATCTTGTTGCTTGATTTCATGGTTTTGCAGGATTGCTAAGAGATCAAGGAATCTTGAGTCACAAGATCAAGCTTATAAAGGGACTTTCTGGACTTTCAATTATTGTTCTGTACAAGAACAATCTTCTTGAAGGCTAAGAGAAGTTTCTTGATCATGGACAAATGACTCATTGAGAAGAACTACATTGTCAAAAGGATAAGACTTTCTTTGTTTTAATTTTCTTCTCTTGAAATGTCTTTAAATTCAGGTGTATGAAAAAATCTTAATTGATGTCTTTATCTTTCATCTATGTGAAGATGTATTTGAAGTTTTCATTCCAATCTCTGAATCTGTGAAATGCTTTAAACATTGTCACAGAAAAACAGCCGATTATTTTCATGAAACAACCGATTGTTTCCCTCTGACAGCACTGCATTAAATTGATTTAATTTCTTTATGCATTATGTCTGTTGCAGATCCTTTCCTCAAGCAGTTATGGGTCAAAGTGCATTTATCATGGGTCTGATTTCGTTCAAAAGGGTGTTACTTTTCTCATAAATGGAATATATTCCATAATTTCTTGGAAAATTAAGAACCTTTATGACTAGTCAAAGTCTTCATGTGCTTCCATGCGAAATCTGTCACTAAGTAACGTGACACTGTATAGTCTTGGAACAGATTCTCTTTCTTGAAGATTGAAACCCACTAAATGCCAAGGATTGGAACAGTTTTCTGTGAATATATAAACTCCTATGCAGTTGTTTCTCTTCACAAAAACAACCCATTGTCACAACTCTTGCTATATCTCAAATCTGCCATATTTCTCATTTTGTTTTCTGGATTTTCTCTTTACCTCCATGGAATCCACACCCCCTTCATCAAAGAGGATCAAAACTAGGGCAGTTAGGAGGGGAGGACGTCTTGAAGCATGGTTCTCTGGCGAAGATGAAAAGATTGAGAAATATCTTCATGAGACTAGTAAGAAGGCAATAAACAACCCAAAGCTCCTCTCTTTCAACTGGTTGAGGGAGAAAAAACTGGCTGATCTAAGGAGCCTTCTCAAAGAGCAGCTGCTAAAGAGGTTTTTGGAGATGTTAGGAAACATATATCCTGATCATGTAAGGGTATTCTACACCAATCTTCAATTTGTTAATAATAATCTTGTTTCTCATGTAAAAGGTGTTGAGATGGAGATTACACATGATGTTTGGACTGCAATTACTAGAATAAAGTATGCAGGGCTGGGGATTAACAAAGGAAACATTGGTGTGGTAGAAGAATTTAACAAAATTCAGTTTTACAGAAATTGTTTGAGGAATCCTCAAGCAAAAGTGAGAACTTTTTCGATGGGTGGATTGAAGTTGGATGAAAGGCTAATTTCTTTCATTGCGACATGGATGCTCACACCTAGGGGGAGAAATCACTTTGTGCTTACTAAGGAGGACCTTGTCTACATGTATTGCATCATGAACAAGGTCAAGGTAAATTGGATCCACATCATCAAGAAACACATGCAGAAATCAATGAGGTTAAGTGACTACCACTATCCATATGCTATCTTGATTTCTAAATTCTTGAATTACTTTGAAGTGATCCTTGAGGGAGAGCAAACTGAAGTGGTGAAATCATCTCACGAAGTGAACAATGGTTCAGTTAGTAAGATGGGGTTCGCCAAAATTGGTGGAAGATGGGTAAGCAAAGATGGAGATCAAGGTGATTCTTCAAGTGGTGTGCAAGCCAAACATGAAGAGGAAGAACATGTTGTTGATGAAGGTGCTGGAGTTGATGCTCAAGAGGATGAACCTACTGCTTATTTTGGTGCTGGAACAAGTGTTGAAAATCAAGGGGAACGTGTTCTCTCAATGTCTCCTTTTGAAAGGTTTATGGTGAATAGGATGGACAGCTTTACAGAGAACCAAAGGAATCTCCATGAATTTTGTGCTATTCAAAACTTTGATGACAGATTCTAGAGCATGGATGCACGTTTCCATAACCTAGATGAACAGATTGAAGTTGTTCAAAACCAACTTTTTGAGTTGCAGTATGGAAAGGAAGATTGAAGTCAAATTTAGTTGATGTTTATGCTTTTCTTGCTTTAATTTCTGGACAATTTCTTTCTTAATTCTGTTTTACCCTTTCGTCATTCTATTTGTGAAGACAAATAGGAGAAGAAGGTGTTGGTTTCTGTGTTGTGTATGCTGCTACTACAAACTCTGATTTGAAGTTTTAATTATGCTGCTTTAGAATTGTTTTTGCTGCTGCACACTCAATGTTTTGGCACTATTTTTGGTTGGTTTTTCTGCGGTTTTGGTTATGCAAAAAACTGGTTTGTGTGCCTTGATAACCTGCTATTATATATGCTCTGTGTATGCATAGTTTCTGTTTTGCAGGTGCTGGTTCATATTCAAATAGGTCAACACAAGCAACCAGGGATTTGTCTTCATCAAATAGGGGGAGATTTTTTATCAAGGATGATCTTGGAGCTTTGATGTCTCCAAATCCATGGTGTTTGATGGAAGGCTGGAGTTGCTGCTTGTGTGGGTGAGATCTAGGTAGATTAAAGTGTAATCCACTCTTTGTTTGAATCTAAAACTGTTTGGAATCAAAACCTTTTTTTGAAAAATATTGTTTTCTAAAGAAGTGGAAAAACAACCAGTTGTTTTATCGTTTCAATCGGTTGTTTGACACTTAGTGGTTTTTGAAAAGGGTTTGAAGTTGTTTGACTTGGTTGACTTTGCTGTCAAACCAATTCAATCGGTTGTTTCGAAAATTCAACCAATTGTTTTTTAAAAATCCATAACAAAATTTCTGTTAAGTTTGTAAATCAGCTTTAAATGTTTTCTAACTGTTTTGGCTCCTGCTTTAAATGATTTTAACAAACCTTTGGAGTATTTAAAAAGGTTGTTATACGCTCCTTAAAACTACTACTTTACTTCCTCTTCCATTTTGCAGAGTCACCTGAGAGAAAAATTCGTGTCTGTTTTTAACTTTGAAGGGTACAACAAAGTCAGTGACTGTTATGTTATCTTCTCTTTTTTTCTTTATCTTTTAAACAATGGAAAAACTTTGCCTTTTGTCCCGAAATGGGTGTTGTTTCTGCGTAGTTGGCGAGGTCTTTTCCATTCCACATAAAATATTATATTAAATCAAAAGGGAACAATATAACACAGTGAAAAATATTAGCAAGCATGGTGAAATGTTGGAGGAGGACGTAATTATTGGTGTAATTATAGGAAATGGGTGTCTATTCTTAAATTGGTGAGTAAACATGGTTTCCTTTAAAATGTTAGTAATATATATTTAAAACCTTCTATTACTTTCTTTCTAGCACTATTCTCATTATTAAATGAAAATTTAAATTAGCCCATTAAATAATTTCTACATTTTAGTAAATATTATCTAAATAATAGGATAAGTATTATAGCTTCCTTATTACAATGATATTATCTAAGTGTACATAATAGGTTTATGTAACAACATGACTTGTAGAGAAAAACTGTTAAGCTATTTTGGTTTACCATTTTTACTATTTGTCATTTATTTTTTTATATATGCACCTCCTAAAAGTAATGGGGTTTTTCAAACTACCGGGAATAGCGAGGGTTTTCAAACTGTCAGGAATAGCGGAGGTTTTCAAACCGCCAGGAATAGTAGGAGTTTTCAAAACTGTCGGGAATAGCGGGGTTAAACCGCCGGGAATAGTGGGGATTTTCAAACCGTCGGGAATAGTGGGAGTTTCCGAACCGCCGGTAATCACTTAGCGACACTGAATCTTTTAGGAAAAATACAATCGGCGGGTAACACCAAATATAATCCCATTAAAAATAATTTTTTTTATAGTGAGACACAAATCTAATAGATAAAACATATTTAACATTTGAGATATTATTGAACAAGAATTAAAGAGTAATCTCTCAAACATTTATTAATCCTTCACATAGTTACATTATTGAATAATTTTTAAAACTTGAAAATTTAATTGAGTAGATCTTGAAGCTTCTCACAAAAGTTATCAACGTAATTGGACTCTAAATCATGGCTTACCAAGAAATTCCTCAATTTTGCATGATTTTCACTCACTTCTCTACCAACCTCATTCTCTTCATCCATCACAATTTTCACCGCTTTGCTTACACTCTCCTTTGTGAAACAGCCATCTTCTTCACCCTTCTCCACTTCAATCCCAACCTTCAAGTTGCTACCCATCATCCTTGCATTAATGATATGATCACTATCTAGTTGTGGTAGTAACACCATTTGACACTTATTCACTAGTGCCTCAGTTAATGAACCAGCTCCACAGTGTGTTATGAAGCAACCCACTGATGGGTGCTCCAAAATCAACTGTTGTTGTATCCATCCACTGTGGACAATCCCTCTCCCTTCAACTCTTTCCTTAAACCCTTCAGGGAGTGCAGCTTCAACTGTCTCAAACCCAATAGGAACTTTCACAACTGCCAAGAATGGAAGTCCTGTAAGTTCAAGACCCAACAACAATTCTTGGAATTGACCATGTGGTAGTTTCCATTCACTCCCAAGTGCACAGAAAACCACCGAACCATCCTTGAAACTTCCAAGCCATGCAATCCATTTTTCCTCCAAAACAGTGTTAGGTGGCTCAGGTATGATAGGTCCTGAAAGGACAACAGACTTCCCAAACTGCTTTACAAGGTAGTCAACAAAAGGCCCCTCAATTTTTCTAGAACCTTTGAACCCAATTGCATCTGATAAGGTTAGACCACTATAGATGCGGTCATAAAAGAGAACACCACTACCAAACTCCCAGTTCCTCTTAGAAGCAAGGAACTTAGCTTCATGCGCATGAAGTTTGATAGATGATACAGGGTAACCAAGAGGGGGTTGCATAAGGTCAAGTTCAGTTAAGCTACCCTTGTGGTTCATCCTTGGAGGGGCTGTAGTGTAAGATATTGTTGCAGGGCTAACAATGAAGTATTGAAAGGATTTGATCCCCAAGCGAGAAGTGATGTTTGGTAGCCAATATGTGAAGTCAAAGAAAACAATTTGCGGCTTTAAATCTAGGAGGAGAAGCTCTATATCCCTCTCAGTGCGATCCATAGCTGTCATAATGAGTGGACCTAAAGAAAAAGACACATCGGAAGTGGTTTCTGCACCATGAGGAAGACCTTCAACATGAGGAACATTGATAGAGAAAAAGGTGATGAGATCTGGGAAGAGGTTGAATTGCTCTAACTTGGATTGTGTTCTTCTGGGGACGAAGAAGGAGATTTTGTGCCCCCTCTTTGCTAACTTGTTGGAGAGGTGGAGATATGGTGTTAAATGTCCCATGGCAAACCATGGAAACATTGCTATGTGCAAAGAAAAAGAATCCATTTTTTTTCTCTGTGGATCAATTTTCAGCTTCCCTGCACATTCAAACACATAAAGCCAACTTCTGTACACCAATCCTTAATTTATTAGGAAAGGATGCAATAATTAGAATATATGTGAACCCAATCAATCCACGTGGCTCTTAAAGTAATGGTCCTGCTGGTAAAGGACAGTGAGTTGTTATTATTCTTGTATTTATATGTTTCATCATAATAGATTGAAAGTATTAAATTGGAGCGTGCCTGGTTTTTTTATGTGATTTTTTTTTAAGGAATTATGGTTAATTTTGTAGGTTAATTATAAAATAGGTAAAATTTTAAAAAATCATTAAAATAAATAACTCATGTCATTTAGCACTATTTGAATATGATTAGATTTTAATTAATATATGTGTTAAGATGGTACGACTCTATCTGTTATTTTAACACCACTTTAATTTAAATATATTAAATTATTTCAATTTAGAATCATTTCTTCGTATTGTCGTTTCAACTTATAACTAATTATTAATTTTGATCATTTTTAAAATTTTATCAATTTTAATAAATTATGTAAAAAGTTATTCCTAATTTTATAATTAGATCTTCTTTTATAAAAACGCGGTATGTCCGGTGTACCTTCCTCACAGCTACAAACCCGTGGGACACGTTTTTGAATCTCGAATTTAGCTTATATTTTTAATCATTTGATTTGATTTTAAATATTTGTGGTTTGATTGTGACTTGCACTTGGTACACCAAACCATTATATTTAATCAACAATTTCACTATAGAATAATATATAGTAAAATCTATTTTAATTTATAAAATATGTGTATTGTTAATAAAAACTGATGAGAAAGTCAAGAAAAATAAAATTATAGGAGACATATTTTCAAAGTAAAAATTCCATTTTTACAAGGATAAAAGTTACAATTTCTTCTTACTATACAAATAAATACACTATAATCAGTAGATAAATAAAGGAGTTTTGAATAAAATGTTTAAAAATAAATATAATTAGTTAAAACAAAATAAATAAACAGCAATACACACGGACAACAAAATATGAAAAGCTTTTCAATAAAGTGCAAATAATTTTTTTTTTCTTTTTCAAACATTAAGTGAAGATCCAACAATTGAAAAAAATATCATCCCTTATGCAACTATCCAAGATCAATCCAACAATAATTTGTTTTTAGTAAATTTTTGTCAACAAAACAAACACAATCTTATAAGTATTTGAGAAAAGGAACATGTAGATTCTTTAGAGGCATTTCATCCGTTAGAGTAGAATTTTTTTGTCATTGTTCAATATGTTAAGTTTTTATTAATGAAATGTTTATAAATATTTTTAGAATTAAATGTATTACTTAAAAAAAGGTAAAACATAATGGTAAAGTGGCTAAAATAGATTATTGAAAAAAAATTACGAAAAGTAAAAGAAAGAGATAAAATGCTCAAATATATAAATGAATCCAATGAAATAGTTGAAAATATTGGAGTATGTCCGTGAGCATCTCCACAACTTAGTATGTAATAATGTTTGTCAATATTAAAACGTTCATGTCATATTTTTAAAGAATGAAGATTGGACCATCATCAATGGTCAAATCATATATTAAGACTATTAGCGGTAAATATTAAATGAAAGTTATTAGGAAGATATACAAAAGTTAAAATTGATGCGCTATAAATATTATACTTGCATTTTGTAATAAGGGTTGAAACTTGTAAACACTTCCCTTAGATCTTAAATCATATTGATTTTAAAATTGCACATTTTAGGACTTGTTCTTGTGTTTATAAGTTTTGAATTAGCAATTATTATGATTAGTTCAAAGAAGATTGTCACTTGACACGAACTTAATCAAGTGGTTAAATAAGTGTGGAGGTTTTCTTCTAGAGAGAAAAAGAGAAAATATAATTATATGGTGATTATGATGAGGTGCGAAATTTAAGACAATATAAGGTAGAAATGGTAAAAGATGACAGAATGGAGAGCATTAAAAGGACATGAAATGGAAAGGAAACAATGACGCAAAATGGAAAAGGAAAAGAGAAAGAGCAAGAGAAGCTTATGTGATGGAGGTATGGTCACGTCACTTGGATGGTGGGAGACTCCAAGATGAGTGGTAAAGAGTCACCACTTAAAGTGCACTACACTCAAGATAAGACCCAAATTAAGAGCACTCAAGACTCACTAAACACTCTAACAGAGTTTCTTTTCTATTCAAAATTCAATGTCACAATACATGAGGCAAGACACCCTATTTATAGGAGAGAGTTCTTTGGTGGGCAAGAGTGAGAGGAGAGAAGAGAGGGGGTGACTAGGGTTGACTCTAGGTCAATGTCGCACCTATAGGATAGTTTCTAGAAGCTAGGTTAAAAAAACCCTAAACCTAGGCAGCACATGAAGAGTAAATGGGTTTGGCACAAGCCCAATTTATACTAAGTACACCCTACTCTAATGAAAGTAAAAGTAATGAAAAATAACTGGTGCTCAGGTCCAATCATGTGGACTCTACTCCTGGTAATCTCCTAATGCACTAACTATGAACTGCTCCTGACCTAGTCCTAGGTCCTGTGTCATGCTCTTGGTCATCCTTTTGGGGAGGGTTGGACTAGCTTAGTGGTTGCTTCATCTCTCAGGGTTCCATCACTAACTTATAAGGATCCATCCCAACGAGTTACTACAATGTTCTCAACAACTTTATTGGAATTATTTTTTATTTTTTATTTTGTAAAACTCATGCTAGGAAAAACATATCATCACATGAAAAATAGCATAAAAATAAAAAAGAAAATGGAAAACAAACAAACAAGGGGAACTAGACCAAACTCATTCAAAGAAAAAAAAAATAAAGAAACTCCCAAGAGAAACCTAAGCAACACCACAAAAAACGTTGTATACGGTGTTGGTGATTTTCGTATAAACTGGTGTTTATAAACGCCACAATATAAGCGTGTGGCGGTTTCCCAAACCACCATAAAACTGGTCACCACAAAGTTTAATGTGGCACTCTTACGCTACCCGCCGCAACACCCATCACTTTAACATTTTGTTTGAAGTGGCGGTTTTTATATGTAAGTAGTGTCAGTCATAGCTGTCACAATTTAATTCATTGAAAAGGATTTCAACGCCATTATATAGGGTATAATATGACGTTTTTAACTGTCTATATTATAATAAAATTATAAAAATAATACGTCAGTTTCATTTGACGTAATTTTAATTCTAAATAAATGGAATTTAGCCACCACTTTTTTATAATCCGGTTTGCACAATTAAACTAAACATAATACATTTCCATAATAAAAAATAAAATACTAATAAAATGAAATAATATATAAATTTATAAGCATTCATTCATTGCATTAAAAATTAAAACATCCATAATTGTTCAAAAGTTTATACATAATTTAAAATTAAAACACAAATAATTTTTCAAAAGTTTATACATAATTTAAAATTAAAACACACATAATTATTCAAAAGTTAATACATAAATTAAAATTAAAACACACATTGTTCATCCCTAATCAGTTTTGCTTCCAGCACTTGATCTTATTACTTGATTAGGTGATGGAGTATCACTTCCAATATCTGATGCCAGAAATAAATAATATTTAGTTAGTGATTTTCAATGTTTATAATTATAAAATAAAAGACACCAATAAAAGACAACGGATGTTCAATTCTTTGTAAATTTAAAGTTTTTTTAAAATAACAGTTGTTCTATATTTGGCACAATACAAGCACATCCTAGTATGTCTTGCTCCCTCTGTTAGATCCTACAATATTTTGATATGATGATGGAGCATTGCTTCCAACATTCGGTCCTTAAAATGAATATAAATATATGTTAAAAGATAATTTTCATTTTAAAAAAATAAATGAAATAAATATTATAATAAAATTTAATAAGTTATGTTGTTTCATCAAACTAATCTAACATAAAAATATTATTTTCTACTAATATATTATGGTACATGCGTTTATTTAAGTTGTCATGTATCAAGAGTATCAAACAAAATAAATAAATGATTACCTGTTCAAAAGAAAAAGAACCATCATTAGATCATTCAAGGTGCGTTCAAAAGAAAAAAAACCATTAGATCATTCAAGCTGCCAAGGACATTAACTTTTAAAAGAAAAACAATATTATGAATTTTACGAATAAAATAAACTTCTCTAAAATAATAATAATAGGATGAGTTAACATAGTGATTATATAACAGGAAGGAACAATTTATGTAGTGAGAAACAAATTTATGTAATGAGAAACAAGCTCAATTTGTTCCATATAAAAAAAAACTATTAATAATTTTAAGACAAAATAAATTAATATATAATTCAATACTATAAAAATAAAAACTATTATGTGATGCTTAAGCTATAAAATAGTTTGAAAGAAAGACATTTACTATGTATTATTGTAAAAAAATAACTATTACTATCTGTATCGGTGGGAACCGGATGATTGATTAGATGTTTGTCCCCATCATTGGATCGACCGACATCTCATCAAACAGTTTGGTGTGTTGATCGACACTCTATATCCAATTACGCTTAAATCAAGTCAGTGAAGTTAATCCGAGATTAAGAGCTAGATAATATAGCCTTAATCACGATCCAACTCCCTAATCTGGTCCAATAAAGAAAGCCCACTAAGGTAATATAAATAGTGTGCATTCCAAGGACCAGATACGTCATAATCTACAGTACTCTAACAACCGAGTGTCGAGCACTTTTGCGGACTTGAGCGTCAGAGTATCTTTTGCAGGTACCATCCGACCCTGTGCTATGAGAAGATCGAGAGGTGAGGCGAGCAGAGGAGAGGAAGGTGATACAGAGGAGAAAAGGGAGAGTCAGATACGATCGACCAACAGTAGAAGAAGGGAAGTGATCTCAATAGTTTTCTGGACCCCAAACCCTGTTCGAGAACAATTGGCGCCCACCGTGGGGCTGAGAGAATATACAAAGGAAAAAGTATATGGTATCAACCTGAAGCATGGCAAGTGAGAAGAGGTTTGAAGCTGAGCAAACGACATTTTTGTTGTCTCTGCAGAGGGAGCTAACTAAGATGAAGAGGAAGAATGAAGAGATCACCAAGAAGAATAATGAGGCGATGAAGAAACTTATGGAAGGAGGACCATCAGTTGAACCAACCAACATGATGGGGAGGTCTTTCACCATCCCTGTCGGCCGGCCCTAAGGATGCCAACGAGCTTAAGAACAAGATTCTCATTTTAGAGACGGATGGGGAATCTTATTCGTAGAAGTTGTTGCATACGACTTGGACGACGGGCTCAAGTCACCGACACCTATTCACCGATTTTATCATCGGAATCCCACTGTCGGATAAGTTAAAAGGGATTAACAGGGAGTGCTACGACAGCACGACTGACCTCGATGAGCAGATGGATGCGTACACTACGCACATGAGCTTGTACACTTCGGATGATGCGGTCCTATGCTGAGTGTTCCCTACCTCGCTAAAAGGAGGAGCTTTAAGCTGGTTCACAAAACTTCCTCCAAATTTCATTGATTGTTTTGAAATGCTTGTAGCCAAGTTTGACACGCTGTTTGCCACCAGCCGGCCACACCACCTGACATCCATTGCCGTGGTTGGCATTCGGCAGGAGAAAGGAGAGTCCTTGAGGAAGTTTATCGACAGGTTCAAGAAAGTGGCGATGAGTATCCAGAATCTTAGTCCGGACGTTGTCATACATCATATGCTTACGGCTTTCCGTCCGGGACCCTTCGCGGACAGTCATTGCATGCAGCCTGTTGCAAGTTTATATGAACTTAGGCGCAAAGTCACTAAGTTCATGCAACTGGAAGAGTTGCAGTAGTTCAAAAACTAGGCTCGGGCGGAGGCTAGTGGAGAGAAGAAGGAGGATAAGGAGAGTCAAGGTCGATCTGTTTTTGGACGAGGCAATAGGCGAAGAGATAGTCGGGGACCCTAGTTCTGAGATACATACCCCTGAGTGCCGACAAGGGGAAGATCTTGGAAGAAGCTCTGAGCTCCAAGCTGATTCCACTACCGAGGAGGGCTTCGAGCCTCGACAATGTCGATCGAAGCAAGAAGTGTCAGTACCACCAAAACACTGGGCATACAACCGATGAATGCTAGGATTTGAAGGATAAAATTGAAGAGCTTATTCAGGTCAGGCATTTTCGCCAATTCGTTCAAGGAAGCCGGAGTTCAGAGTGATCCCCGTGAAAGGGAGAGCCATCAAAGAGGAGGGATTACAGCCCTCGAAGGGCACATGATGAGGAGCATCAGACGCGAAGGGACGATCTTCCTAGAAGGGAGGAAAGAAGAGGTGACAGAGAGGTCATAAACACAATCGTTGAAGGGTTCGCCGGAGGTGACACCTCAAATAGCATGAGGAAGAAGCACCTTTGCACGGTGCACCAAGTCAATTCCGTCTCATTCCGACAGAGAATGCCATCTATAACGTTTACAAATGAAGATTTCAAGGGTATTGACCCTTCTCAGGACGACCCGATGGTAATATTGATCAACATTGACAAATTCACCACCATGAAAACTCTGGTGGATTAGGGAAGTTCGGTGGACATCTTCTACTGGAAGACGTACAAGCAGATGAAGATACCAGAGGAGGAGATGAAATCGTACAATGATCATGTGGTCGGCTTCTCTGGTGAGAGAGTAGGTACCCAAGGGTACATCGAGCTTTACACCACCTTCGGGGAGGGAAATGCAAGCAAGACAATCAAGATTTAATATCTGGTGATTGACGCCAATACCTCATACAACATTCTACTAGGACGACTGTCCATCAACCAGCTGAGGGCGATCGTCTCCACTTCTCATCTAGCAATGAAGTTCCCGTCGCTGTCGAGAGACATTCTCATAGTGCACCTGGATCAAAAACTTGTACAAGAATGTTATGTAGAAAGACTGAGGGTAAAGCCCACCTGTCAGGACAAACAAAGTAGTCGATCCCCTAGGCGTAAGGCTCCGCGAAAACAAAGATCCCCTTGAAGAAAGGTACGACCGGCAACCCAGGAGCACATGATCACTTTGATCGATCTTGACCATCGGGAGGTGGAGCCGAGACTTGAGGCCAAGGATGAGTTGCACCAAGTCTCGCTCATTGATGAAGAACACAACATCAACGTCAGAACAGCGATGGCAGCTGCCGACACTGAACTTGTGCACCAAGCCTTGAAGAAAAATGTTGATCTCTTTGCCTGGATGACAGCTGACCTACCGGGGGTGAACCCAAACATCATCACTCACTAGCTCTCGGTATACAAAGAGGCACGCCGGTTCATGCAAAAGAAAAGGAATCATGGAGAGGAGAAGAGGCTGGAAACAAGAGAAGAATCCGAGAAGCTCTTAGCAGCCAGTTTCATACGGGAAGCTCAGTACACCACTTGGTTGGCCAATGTAGTCATGGTCACCAAGCCGAATGGCAAATGGAGGATGTGTGTGGACTACACAAATCTGAACAAGGCTTGCCCAAAAGATTCATACCCACTCCCCAACATTGACTGACTTGTAGATCGAGCAGTCGGTCACAAAATCCTGAGTTTCCTAGATGCTTACTCTAATTACAATCAAATAAGCTTGCACCGTAAGGACAAGGAGAAAATGGCCTTCATGATCAACGGTGTCAATTACTACTATGAAGTAATGTTGTTTGGTGTGAAGAATGTCGGAACAACCTACTAGCGGCTTATGGACAGGATTTTCAAGGGAATGATCGACAAAAGCATGGAAGTCTACGTCAATGACATAGTCGTCAAGTTTGACCCATGTGCCCAGTACATCAAAGACCTACAAGAGGTCTTTGATGCTTTGAGAAGGACTAATATGCGGCTCAATCTCGAGAAGTGCACATTCGGGGTGGAGGGCAGCAAGTTTTTGGGTTTCATGCTGACCTACCGAGAAATCGAGGCTAACCCGGACAAGTGTCGGGCGATAGCTGAGATGAGGAGCCCCCAAAACATAAAAGAAGTTCAGCAGCTGATAGGGCGTCTCACAACCTTCTCCAAATTTGTCTCTCAGTTAGCCAAACAAACGAGATCGATGGTATAGCTGCTCCGAAAGGCAACTAAGTTCAGCTGGGATGAGAAATGTGAAGAAATCCTCAAACAGCTAAAGGAATTTTTGTCGTCACTAGCGGTTATTTAGAAATCAAGACCCAATCAGCCAATCATGGTGTACCTATCGGTCTCAGATGAAGCGATTGGTGCAGCATTGGTCCAAGAGGTGGAAAAGGAAGAACGCCCAGTGTACTTCGTCAGTCGAACGCTTCACACAGCCAAGATGAGGTATCAGCTGATAGAGAAGGTGACACTCGCTCTAGTCCTAATGGCAAGGTGGATGCACCCTTATTTCCAAAACAAGACCATAACGATAAGAACCGACTGTCCTATATTTAAAACTTTATCTAAGCCCGGTCTTGCAGGCCGAATGATAGGATGGTCGGTGGAGTTGTTGAAGTTCGACATCCGTTATGAGCCAAGAGGGGCTATCAAATCTCAATGTTTGGCTGACTTCTCAGCCGTGCTCGCTCCTCAACAAAACCTCTCGGCAGGATGGACAATATATGTGGATGATTCATCCAATGAAACTGCATGCGGAGCAAGAGTCGTCTTAGAAGGACCGGGCAACATCTTTTTAGATCAAGCGCTCCAGTTTGGGTTCAAGGTAACAAACAATCAAGCCAAGTATGAAACTATCCTGGCTAGCCTGAACCTAGCGTACGACTTGGGAGCTCGTGAGGTAACATGCAAGAACGACTCCCAACTAGTGGTTGGACAAGTCAAAGGGGAATTCAAAGTTCGAGAGCCCCTGCTGCAGAGGTATTATCATATGATCATCAACACTATGGCATAATTTTATAAGGTAATGGTGGAACACATCAGCTGGCAAAACAACACGAGGGTCGGCGCGTTGTCTCGGCTAGCAACAACCAAGAAGAAAAGTCACCACAGATTTGTCATGCATATTTGCTTCAAATAACAAAGTATAGGGGAAGCTGAGTGTTTGGCAGTGATTGAAACCGAAACCTAGATGAGTCCAATCATCCGATACCTGAAGCACGACACGTGTAAGTCAAAAGAAGAAAAAGCAATGAAGCTGCAATGCTCAAGATACACCATGATCAGCCAAGACCTTTACCGAATGGGCTACTCAACACCTTTATTGAAGTGCATCACAAAGGAGCAAGCAGAGTGTGTCCTCAAAGAAATTCACGATGGAGTATGCGACAATCATTTGGGTTGACGAACAATGGTTGCCAAAGTTGTTAGGCCTGGTTATTACTGGCCGACTGTCCAAGGTGATTGCGGAGAATATGTGAAGAAATGCGCAAAGTGTCAGGAGTTCGGTCCTCTGCACCACCTTAAGCCAAAAGAGCTACATAGCATGACATCTCCATGGTCGTTCGCCATGTGGAGAATGGACATCTTTGGTCCCTTCATCCCAGGCAAAGGACAAGCCAAATATCTCTTAGTCGGGGTCGACTACTTCACCAAGTGGATCGAAGCCGAACCCCTCACGTCCATCTCGACCAAGAGTATACAAATTTTTTTTTGGAGAAACATTGTGTGTCAGTTCGAAGTGCCACACACTGTAAAAATTGATAACGGACAACAATTCATCAACCGAGGAATCTAGGCTTTCTACAAGGATCTCGGCATCAAATCTATAACAAGCTCGATCGAGCATCCCCAAACCAATGGGCAAGCCGAAGCTGGGAACAAAGTTATCTTGAAGGAGCTGAAGAAACAACTTGGCACAGTGAAGGGAAGGTGGATTGAAGAACTACTTGAAGTCCTTTGGGTGTACAAATGCATGCCCCAAACGTCAACGCAAGAAACGTTATATAGGCACTAAAGCAATGATCCCGGTTGAGGTAGGCGAACCTAGCACTAGAAGACAACTCTTTGATTTGTCTCTAAATCAATAGAGTCTAGCGGTCATACTAGATCTAATAAACGAGCTCCGAGACAAAGGTAAAATTCGCGAAGCCGCATGCAAGTTATGGGCGGCCAGGCATTATAACACAAAAGTTTGATCGAGGAGCTTTCAGAAAGGAAATCTTGTCTAGAGAATGCGAAGTGAAGCCAGGAACATAGACGACAAGTTTTCATCCAACTGGAAATGCCCGGGTCCGAGACGTCGCAGCTGGGGAGGCATACCACTTAGAGTGGCTTTCAAGAAAAAATTGTACAGAGAACGTAGAATGCCACGCACCTCAAATTTTACTATAGCTGAATTAATACAATACATGCACTGTTTCCTTTTTCGACCACTTTTTCCCTAAAGAGGGTTTTCAGTCGGGAAGGTTTAACGAGTCATTTCTTCAAATTTACATATTTAAGTTCATTTTCTTAAGACATGGTTCGACCAATGATGTAGCCTTAACCAACATACCCTCCCGATATCACCGAAGAAATGGTTCGGCCAAGGATGTAGTCTTAATCGGCATACCCTCCGGATACCACCGAAGAAACGGTTCAGCCAAGGATGTAGCCTTAACCGACATACCTTCCTGATACCGCCACACGAAATGGTTCGGTCAAGGGTGTAGCTTTAACCGGCATACCGTCCCGATACCCCAAGATATATACAACTACAAACAGACCGATTACTTGTTCAATTAAGTTGTCTCGATCGACTACTTAACTTGTTAAATTCTCATTGTTCAATTAAGTTTTCTCGACCGATTGCTTAACTTATTCAGTTCTCATTGTTCAATTAAGTTGTCTCGACCAATTTCTTAACTTGTTCAATTCTCATTATTCAATTAAAGTTATCTCGACCGATTGCTTAACTTGTGATTAGTTCACTTAAAATATGAAGACAAGAATGAAAGAACGGCTGATTCATTTAAAAAGAAAGTAAGGAGAAGGCCACACCCCGGCCTCAGATGATAACAAAACACGGTCACATCTCAGCCAAAGGAACTAAACCTAAGACTATTTAGATTGGAGTAGATTGAGCCGCACTCTGCAAGGCCTACACCTCATCAACTGGCAAAAGTCGACCCTTGAACACATCCATGTCAAGGTCAAAGTCACCGGATGGAGGAGGACCATTGTAGAGTGCGTGGGCCTATTAGACAGCCTGGAAAAATCTTTTGCTCAGCATAGCCAAAGTATCATCAATGTTCTTATCCAGGTCGGCCATGACCACCTCTTTCTCTATTCGCAAATGGGCCATCTTGTCCTCCAACAACAAGTTCCTCTAGTCGGCCTCCTCCAACGCTTTCTTCAGTTGAGCATTCTTAGCCACCCTCTCTAGCTCTCGCCACTTGAGTTCAGCCACTCGAGTCTTGACGAGCTCCCGCTCGACCACCTTCTTGACTAGCCTATTCTCATAGGCTGTGTTGGCCTTAAGAGACTCCCTCAAAATTGCCTGAGGCCTCAGCCAACTCATGCTCCAGCTAGGAGATCTCTTCAACCCGACTAGCCCAAACGTCAACACCTAGGTGAGCCAAGACAAGTCCTCAGAAGATCATCTAGATACTGCCTTGAAGCAAGTCATCTGAAAGCACTGCTCGGATCACCTCTTCAGTGTTGGGAGTCAAGGCCACTCTCACCCCCTAGAAAATTAAAAGTCACCCCCCAGTACAGACAAGGGTGACCTCAAGACCTCAAGAACAGGCTCGGCGACAGCAGGAAGGATAGACCGATTGAACTTGTCAGTCGGTGGAGGGTCTATGTCAATGGGGGAGCGACGAGGGGGAATTGGCATCTCACCCGAGGAATGGTGAGTTCTCGCTGTGTTCCCCCCTCACGCGGCCTTTTCTTACTCTTGTAGGAAGGACCGACATGAGAAGGACTAGCATGGGTGGCCAGAGGTTGACTGGCCGCAAGAACCTCCAAGCTTGGGCAGCCTTTTTTTTGGGAAGCCCTCTCCTTGAAGGCTTTGATCAAGGCGCTCAACTGAGGGACTTACTTGGTCACGATGTCTGCATCCACAAAATAAACATTAGTTAAAAACTAAATATCCGACCGAAACTAAAGATAACTAACGTACCCTCAAAGGTCGCCCGGCAGTGGGATATTGTGTACATGGTCAGCAGCTTCCGTGTAGGAAGTTTTCTTGGGAGCATATCAAAAAGAGAAAAAATCTCTTGCTCCTCGGCCACTCCTTCATTTTTAAAGGATTCCTAGTCCAAAACAAAGGAAACCTCGATCGAGCGGCATCATAAAAAAAAGAACGGCGTACCTTCGGGCTCAATGAACACCTTCAAGAACTTTTCTTTGAAGCTTTTGTACAAGGTGGTAAAGGAATTAAACAAAACGTTACCCGTCCAACTGACAAGCAAGTGCCAGCTAACAGGCTCGGATGGGTGGAAGGTGTAATGACTCAAAAAGGAAAAAGGAGTCAGGCATAAATGGAAAACGTCGCATACCAAGTGGAAGGCTTGGATGGATGTCCAGGTGTTTGGATGGAGTTGCTTAGGAGCCACGTTGAGTGCCTGAAGAGCGCCCATCGTGAGAACGAAGAGTAGCTCAAGAAGGACAAGTAGTGTTCGGGTGTCGGAGCAAAACTTAGAATGGTAGCATGGGGTCTCGGCACTGTTGGGACCACTATTCATAACCCTACAGGGTCTCGGAAGACGAAGCGTCCCAATCATCACAATCGTTGGATCTCTCTCAATCCAACGATCCACATCACTTGATGCCTAAAAACCCCTCATAAATGCATGTCACGTCAACCGTTCAATCGTCACCAAGCGTTACGTCACCCCTCGGGAAGCCCAACCGTCACCATGAAACTCGGTTAATCGACCGTAACAAGACTCTTCAAGACCCTTCGGATTAATCATCCTTGGGCCTAGGGGGCAAGTGTAGTGGTGGGAACCGGATGACTAATTTCATGTTTGTCCTCACCATTGGGCCGACCGACATCTCATTAAACAGTTCAGTGTGTTGACTGACACCCTATATCCAATTACGCTTAAACCAAATAGTGAAGCTAATCCGAGATTAAGAGTTAGGTAATATAGCCTTAATTGCGGTCCAACTCCCTAATCTGGCCCAATAAGGAAAGCCCACTAAAGTAATATAAATAGCATGCATTCCAAGAACCAGGTATGTCATAATCTAGAGTACTCTGACAACCGAGTGCCGAACATTTTTGTTGACTTGAGCGTCGGAGTACCTTTTGCAGGTACCATCTGACCCTGTGCTACGAGAAGACCAAGAGGTGGGGCAAGCAAAGGAGAGCAAGGTGATACAGAGGAGGAAAGGGAGAGCCGGATACGACCGACCGATAGGAGAAGAAGGGAAGTAATCTTATTAGTTTCCTAGGCCCCAACCCCCATTCGAGAATACTATCTGTTTAAATTTTAGAATTTTTTAGCTATATATAAGAAATTATGAGAATAAAATAATCAAAACTATTTCTCCACAGCCATGCCTCTCTCTCATATTATCACACTCCATATATTCCACATAGCACAACACTCACAAGGGATGGGGTTTTTGGTTTTTACTCTCATCATAACAGCGACAACACACTGTTTGTTATCTATGTTTTGAATATCTCAGAAAATAGCAAGACTGTTAATGCAAATATACTTACAAAAATGAACAATAAATTTGGTTACAAAATTCAAATTTAAATGCCATGTCATGCCATTTTAGGCCAAATGTAAGTCTTAGGAGTCATTGCAAAAACATAAGCAGAAGTGTCACATAGACACGATTAACCACCAGGTGCAAGGAAAGCATTACTCAAATGAAAAGAAATGCAAAAAAGATTTGACTTACAAAATGATCATAAGGTTTTCCATTCTTAAACATGACGAAAGTTGGCAATGCCTCAATTCTGTATTTGTCAACAATGCTAGTATACTTCTCAGTATCAATCTTCACCACCTATATCTTATCCTTAAGCTAAGTTCTTACTTCATTGAATATAGGAACCATGAAGTGATAAAGACCACACCTGTAAACTAGGTCTTGGGTTACTCATTAGTTGCTATCATATAACAAGTTAATAAAATAGCTTCAACTTCAAAAAGCACCAATTAACGAAAATTGACATAACACCCAGCAAGCAAATACGAAGAAAAGAGAAAACCAAGAAAGAAACATACCACATTGCATAGAAGTCAACCAATACAGTTTTTCAGAATTGGCAAGCAAACGAGTTAAGGGTTTGTTTCTTAGCTTGACCCTACAAGAATAATACACCAAAATACTTGTAAGTCCATAATTGACTAACAATGTTCAACATTTTAACAAAATTAAATAGTCAGTCCTTGAGTCTACACTTGTTCGTTCAATTTATTTTTCACGTCACGAATTTGAAAATTAATTTGACTATTGTACTACTACAAGAAAAACTCAATTTATCTACGGAAGAATTCCGTAGGTAACTGCCAAAATTCGTAGGTAAATTACCTACAGATCTGTAATTTTCAATTATTATTTGAATTTTTTTATTTTCAATTATTATTTACAAATATTATTTTATGCCCATTTTTATGATTACTATTATTAAAATTCGAACTAAAGACATAGAGTTGAAGCCAAGTTCCTTGAGAAATTACCAAAAAAGCTTTAACCATTACAAAAGTCAAATTTTGTTGTCATGATATGATTATTATTATACTTATTAGTATGATTATTAATATGAAGAGAAGGAAGAAGAGAAATATTATTCATATGATTCAGATAGGGAAGAGGAGAATAACAGGAGGAGAAGAAGGGGAGAAAGAGGAGGAAGAGGAGAAAGAGGAGGAAGAAGAGGAGGAAAGAGGAGGAAGAGCAGGAAAAGAGGAGGAAGAGAGGAGGAAGAGGAGGAAAGAGGAGGAAGAGGAGGAAAGGGAGGAAGAGGAGGAACGAGGAGGAAGAGGAGGAAAGGTGAGGAAGAGGAGGAAAGAGGAGGAAGAGGAGGAAAGAGGGGGAAGAGGAGGAAAGAGGAGGAAAGAGGAGGAAAGAGGAGGAAGAGGAGAAAGAGGAGGAAGAGGAGAAAGAGGAGGAAGAGGAGGAAACAGGAGGAAAGAGGAGGAAGAGGAGGAAGAGGAGGAAAGAGGAGGAAGAGGAGGAAAGAGGAGGAAGAGGAGGAAAGAGGAGGAAGAGGAGGAAAGAGGAGGAAGAGGAGGGAAGAGGAGGAAAGAGGAGGAAGAGGAGGAAACAGGAGGAAAGAGGGGACACAGGAGGAAGAGGAGGAAAGAGGAGGAAGAGGAGGGAAAGAGGAGGAAGAGGAGGAAAGAGGAGGAAGAGGAGGAAAGAGGAGGAAGAGGAGGAAAGAGGAGGAAGAGGAGGAAAGAGGAGGAAGAGGAGAAAGAGGAGGAAGAGGAGGAAAGAGGAGGAAGAGAGGAAAGAGGAGGAAGAGGAGGAAAGAGGAGGAAGAGGAGGAAAGGGAGGAAGAGGAGGAAAGAGGAGGAAGAGGAGGAAAGAGGAGGAAGAGGAGGAAAGAGGAGGAAGAGGAGGAAAGAGGAGGAAGAGGAGGAAAGAGGAGGAAGAGGAGGAAAGAGGAGGAAGAGGAGGAAAGAGGAGGAAAGAGGAGGAAGAGGAGGAAAGAGGAGAAAGAGGAGGAAGAGGAGGAAAGAGGAGGAAGAGGAGGAAAGAGGAGGAAGAGGAGGAAAGAGGAGGAAGAGGAGGAAAGAGGAGGAAGAGGAAATTAGGAGGAAAGAGGAGGAAAGAGGAGGAAGAGGAGGAAGAGGAGGAAGAGGAGGAAAGAGGAGAAGGAGGAGGAAAAGAGGAGGAAGAGGAGGAAAGAGGAGGAAGAGGAGGAAAGAGGAGGAAGAGGAGGAAAGAGGAGGAAAAGAGGAGGAAAGAGGAGGAAGAGGAGGAAGAGGAGGAAAGAGGAGGAAGAGGAGGAAAGAGGAGGAAAGAGGAGAAGAGGAGGAAAGAGGAGGAAGAGGAGGAAAGAGGAGGAAGAGGAGAAAAGAGGAAAGGAGGAAAGAGGAGAAGAGGAGGAAAGAGGAGGAAGAGAGGAAAGAGGAGGAAGAGGAGGAAGAGGAGGAAGAGGAGGAAAGAGGAGGAAGAGGAGGAACGAGGAGAAGAGGAGGAAGGAGGAGAGGAGGAAAGATTAGGAAGAGGAGCAAAGAGGAGGAAGAGGAGGAAAGAGGAGGAAGAGGAGGAAATATTATTAATATTATTAAATATTATAAATAGTGTTAATATTATTAATATTATAAATAATATTAATGATATTAATAATATTATTAATTTTATTTATATTACTAATATCATTAATACTATTAATATTACTAATACTATTAATATTATTTTTATTCATATTATTAATATAATACTAATAATATTATTATATTAATATTCTCAATTTTATAATCTATACATATATATAATGGGGATTCCCCATTATAACTAACACAATTTTTTCTCAAATTTACCCTTATATTAATATTTTATGTTAATATATTATATTGGGTATTTGGTCATTTTTCATTATTATTGAGCAATTAATAAATGAGGAGCGTAGTTACTAAAGGAGTAGCGATTTTGAATTTGAGAAAGATTGACATGTGGTTTTTACCGTTATATCCACTTCTTTTTCTGTTTTGTATGCAGACTCAAGAAAAAAAAAATAGTTTTAATGTCAAACATATATATCAAACATTGTTAATAAAAATAAAATATACAGTTACACATGCGCATGTGTACCCGCTAGTATTAATAATATGTATACCTATTAGTTATGATTATTATTATTTATGAATATTAGTTATGATTTTATAATTTTTCATATTATAATAATATTTTTCATATTATAATAATATTTTTAATATTATGTACATAATTATTATGATAATAGTTGGTAGGTAATAGAAATCTGTGGGTAATAGTTGATAGGTAATAGAGATTTGTGGGTAATAGTTGGTAGGTAATAGAGATCTATGAGTAATAGTTGGTAGGTAATAGAGATCTCTAGGTAATAGTTGGTAGGTAATAGAGATCCGTGAGTAATAGTTGGTAGGTAATAGAGATCCATGGGTAATAGTTTGTAGGTAATGCTGAATTTACCTACGAATTCAGATCTGTAGGTAATATCCGTAGGTAATGTTGTCCGTTGGTAATGCTAAATTTACTTACGGATTCAGATCCGTAGGTAAAAATCCATAGATAATACTAACTTTTTTTTGTAGTGCAACTGTAGAGAAAAATGAAATCAAATAGTGTGAATACATAGCAATTTTTTTATTAATAACTTCAAAAAAATTAGGGATGGGATGGGGGTGCAACACTATTTGGTTCATCAAATAGTGCGTTCCCTACTATAGGTTATTACTATAGTGTCTTCTCTGTCTTGTGACCCAACCACTACCAAATGATTCGTCCCCCCACACCTTACCAAATTAAAATCCCAATTCAAATTACCTAACCAAATTTACACAAAATAGGTTAAACAAAACAACTCAGTGAAGTTGGGAAGGGAAGCGGAATCAACCTATTGCGACGACGAATACGATTTGAAGTGGAAGGAATCGTTTAAGCCGACAGCTAATGGTGGCGATAGAACACAAAAGAACAAAGGTTGCGGTAGCAACATCTTCGTGGTAGTGAGAGTGAGAAGAGGGGTTCACTTTCTTATAAGAGGGTTTCAAAAGTCTATGAGAGGGTTTCAAAATTCTGTGCGAGGGTTTCGAAAGTTTATGTTGACATGAGAGGGTTTAGAAAGTTTGTGTTGACATGAGAGGGTTTAGAAAGTTTGTGTTGGTATTAGAGGGTTTCAAAAGAAGAAATGCTAGGTTTTCAAAGGGGTCAAAGGTTTTGGGGAAAAAATAACTTTGGGAAAGAGGAATGGTGTGGAAGGAATGGGGAATTTTTTTTTTTGAAAAAATAAAAGAATGGTATGGTGGGAATGAAAACGCAGAAGAGTGATATATCATAATATGGTAGTTATAAATGACATATTTTGAAGGGAAATTGTGGCATTTATTAACCTGACATATTATACGGACAATTGTGGCGATTTTTAATAATCGTCATATTAGAATCGTCATAGCTTACATTTTTTTTTTTGTAGTGTAACTACAATGAGAGTTTAAACCAAAAAGGAAAGAACGAAATAAAGATAAGAAGACAAACAAAAGAACATTCTCTAAAGTGAAGCTTCCAAAGACAACAAAGATGAACAATTGAATCATAAAAATCCAATCCATTGACCTCTGTTTGCATTTAGCATTAGCATCAATAGTAAAACCCAATGATAATCATGCATTTGCCTACCATTATTTTTTCTTGGATTGACCTATTTTAGAGGTTTTCTTATCGACTTTTACTCCAGCTTTAAGAGGACGTCCCAATCTCTTGGAGGTTTGTACTTGTTAATCTTCTTCACTTAATGATTCACCTTTATCCATTTTTTCATCCCAGAATTTAGAGACCAAATGAACTTCTTGTAAGAAAATAACAGTTGGGGTAGATTTAGCTATATTTGTTGCCATGATGGTCGGACTTGACTCATGAGTTTGTTGATCATCACCTGAAAGAGATTTAAAGTAATTTTGCAAGGCCAGATCATAAGAAATAGTTTTAGAAGTAACCAATTTAGGAGGCGTTGCATTATATGCATATTTGAGTTGAGATGGTCCTTCAAAAGGTCACGAATTATCAATAGACAATGAGTCCTTTTTTGTAACAAATCATATGATTCATGAATATTCTTCAAAGAGGGCATATCAGAAAAAATATCAACCTAAGATCTTGACCCAACCTATATATCATCAGCTGCAACAATAGATGTATCAACAACAAATAAACCATTGACATATTTCCTTAAATTTTGACTATCAAAAGATCCAGCCTTCATTGGGCAACAACAACTTCAACAGAAGTATCCTGATCAATAGTAGATTAAAACTAATTCATCTTTTATGTTTAATTTGTATGATTACTTAATAAAAGACCAAAGTTCACCCAATTACATGCATCCACAAATCTGGTGGATCATTCACCTTCCTTTATAGCCTTTTGATTCCCGAATTCAATAAATTTGAACTTGGACTTTATCATTGATGTTAAATGACAAAAATGTCTTCTTTAGTTTTTAGATAGGAGTGGAAAGTGCAGGACAAAATGTTTTCATATTTGGTCCATATTAGGCTTAACAACTTTCTAGAATAGTCATTCCATAATTGTTTTTGAATTTTTGTTTTCTAGAATATGTTTTCAGATTTTTTTCCAAAATGTATTATTTGTATTTCAGATTTCTCTCTCTAAAATAAGATTTTGGTTTTCCAATTCTATTTTGGAATTTCATTTCCAGTGCAAAAAATCTATTTCAAATTTCCTTTTTTAGAATGTATTTTTCAATTATGAATATCTAAAATTAATGCATGTTAAAATTGATTGGATGTAGGAAGCAGAAAACATTTTTTCCTGCACCTGACAAAGTTCTTAATGCACCCCATTAAGATCTGAAAATACAATTTTATTCCTTTTTTTTAAATAACTTCCAAAAAGATTTGGAAAAGATTTCTAGAATAAGATTTCCAAAACATGTATAATACGTTCCGGAATAATTTTTCTGAAGTGTATTCTGTAAAGAACTTTCCAGAGTGAGATCGGATTAAATGGGGCCTCTTGGTCTTTTTAGACATTTGATAGTGTGCGGGAAGAGGTTTTTCAGGTGCAAGGTGCAGGAAGAAACACCCAAACCTCTTTTATATTGTGGCAGATTCTTCCTGCACCAGATCATTTTGGACTACACCCAATATACACAAATAAAAAGACTAAAATACCCTTAATGAAATGAAAATTAGGGATTAGGTAAAATGTGCACCCACACCCAACCCAACAGGCACCCTTTTTTCTGTGATCACTGTGAGGAGGCAGCACGTGGAGAAGGAGACGAAGTCACCGGAGAAGGATTGAAGCCACTGGAGGAGGATACAAAGTCACCGGAGAAGGATTGAAGTCACCAAAGAAGGAGACGAAGCCACCAGATAAGGTAAGTTTCTGTGCGTTCCGCATTTTTTTATCTTGAAATTCTAAAAACGGTGGCTTTGTCTCCTTCTCCGATGACTTTATCTCCTCCTCCGCACGCTGCCTCACAGTCTTCTCCGCTCGTTGCCTCCTCACAGTGATCACAGAAAAAAGGGTGCCTTGTTGGGTTGGGTGTGGGTTGGATGTGGGTTGGGTGTGGGTTGGATGTGGGTTGAGTGCACATTTTACCTAAACCCTAATTTTCATTAAGGGTATTTTAGTCTTTTTCTTTATGGATGTAGTCCAAAATAATCTGGTGCAGGAAGAATCTGCCTTATATTGTTTGTTTTTGGTTTTAATTAATTTCTTATATTTTGGACTATTTCTTCTTGCACCCCTTCTTCTCTCACCTCCATAAATTTTCGTATTTCCAAAAATGTCTCTTTGTAATATTCTGGATTACATAATTTGGAAGTCATTTTTCAAATTTGTAATTAGCTTCCGGATTACATAATTCAGAGACTTTTTTTCAGATGCATGATTACTTTTTAGATTACATAGTCTGGAAGTTTTTTTTAGCTTTTGGATTATGTAATTTGGAAGTCTTTTTTCAAATGTGTTTCTGGATTACATAATCTGGAAGCTACTCTATGGGAGTGACACAAGGAGGATAAAAATGTATTTTCATGTTGTGTATGGGGGTGGCAGAAGAAGATATGGAGGTGCAGGAAGAAACAGTCTATATTTTGTTGTAAACTGGGTTCTGCAGGCCCAGCTATAGTCAGGGATCTCAATGGGTTTTGTTTATCTGAGTTTTGTCTTGGTCCATGCTATTCGCACATTCCTTTTACTTTATGCTTTACCTGTTAATTCTCGTATTTTTGTTCTGTAAAACCGTAAAATCATATACAAATTAATTTTCATATCGATAGGAAAAATAGTTTCTATAATTCTAGTTTATATACTATGCGTTAAATTTCCGTTTTATTAAATAATTTAATGACTTTTATGAGTTGAATATCGGGTTAAATAGAATAACTTTAAAGTTAATAGCTTGATGTTTAATATATGTTCAATGTTAATATAAAAAATCTAAATTGAATTAAGGAACAATAAATCGCAAAAAGAATTAAATTATCGTTTTTTTATTTTCATTTTATTAAAAAATTGAATTTTTTATTGTTTTTTTTGTGTACAAAGTATACACTTTCCAAAGGTTGATTCTCAACTAAATAATCTATTGAGTCTAAACACGCAACTCTTTTAATTTTTTATGTATATTTTATTTTTTATAAACAAAATTGAAATTTCACGGTTTACTAAATAAATTATGAGTATTGCTAATTCAATACAAAAGTTATTATTATTTTTTTAAAATTACAGTGATATTTTTATAGACTTAACAAGTTTCCATGCTAATTATTAGTATGAAATTAGTTTCATATTTAAAATTATACAAGTTTTACTTTCCATCTCTCATAACCATCTATGAAAGAAAAGAATAAGAGCTTAAAAAGTGTTAATTGGCATGTTCTTAAAAGGAACAAGTGTCCACAATCAATTTCTTTTCATGTGAAGTTCTACTAGTTTTCATAACTAATTTCTACACCAACTCATCAAATTTACCATCATGTGATGAGTTATTACAAATAATTTAATAAAAACAATGACTCAACATGTATACAACAATATATATATATATATATATATATATATATATATATATATATATATTATTATTATTAATATTAAAATATATTATTATTACTATTAATTTCTTCACTTTCTTATTTATTTTAAAAAATATTTTTTTTTATCTATTTTCTTATTTTATATGTCTATTTCTTTTCCTTTTTCTCATCCACCAATGACATAAAGGATACCAATAAAAGTGGTTTGTCTAAACATTTTAATGAGTTATTAAAAGTATATGGTTGTAACTGTAAAATGTGTCTGACTGGTAGCTCACTTTCATGTAATAAATATACAGATCACCACAAAAATTACTATATACCAATTCGCACATGTAAAATATATTCATAAATATATTTAAAATTCCAAAATACTGAAAAATATTAATATTGCATTTTTAAAAAAATCTATCATATTTATGCATATTGAAGTAGTTAGATGAGTCGCTTATTTGATTTCTAGAGTATTATTATTTTATTACTTTCTTTTTAAATGATTTAAAGTAAAAAAAAATACTTGGAGTAATTTTAGAAATATTTTTGCCAACCTCTTCAATATTTAAACATTTCAAATTATTCTCTAGACATCGGTTTACTAAATTAAAGAAAATTCAATATTTAATAAATTAAGTAAATAGGTTAGTCATGAAATCTAAGAATTAGGGCAAAATGGAAATGAAAAAAATTAATGATAAAATAATAATAATAATAATTAATTGATATTATTACTGTAACGTGTATCACGTAGGTGGTGCGACGGAAAAAACGCGTGAAAGTAAAACAAGGGAACTGCAAGAGAAAAAATAAAGAAAGAAAGGAAAAAGAAGAGAAGAGAAGAGAAAAGAAAAGAAAAAAAAAAAAAGGGGGTTCGCAGAAGACAATCCCCACAATTCAGGCCAACCTTGTTTCCATTTGGAGAACCTAAATTTCAATCCTTTTTCTCTTTCCCGTAAGAAAATTCAAAATTTCAATTCCGCTAATCGAAAATTCCCTCCCTTCTTTGCCCTTTGTCTCTCTCTTTTTGTGTAGCGTCATAATCGATCAGTTGAAAGCTAAGAAGAGAGTGAGTCGGAGAAGGTTTGGTTAGGATCCATCGATGGCGGGGTACAAGGCCGATGACGAGTACGATTACCTTTTCAAGCTGGTTCTGATCGGCGATTCCGGCGTGGGGAAGTCCAACCTCCTCTCGCGCTTCACGCGGAACGAGTTCAATTTGGAGTCCAAGTCCACCATAGGGGTTGAGTTCGCCACCAAGAGTTTGAATATCGATGCCAAGGTCATCAAGGCTCAGATTTGGGACACCGCTGGCCAGGAAAGGTCTCTTCCCTTAGCAATTCAATTACTCTTTCTACAAACTTTGATCTGTCATTCTCATTGTTTGCTGCTGCTGTTGTTATTTCTTATTACTGTTTTCAAGTATTCGGATTCTGATGTCGGATACCGCTTCGATTCACTGTTTTAATTGTTTCATTTAGTCGATTATTTTCGATAACGTTGTGGTGAAGGATTGGAGTTTTGTTGCTCTGGTACGGCGTTTGTGGATTTGTGTGCTTTGAGTTTGTTTATGGAATTGGAATTAGGGATTTTTTTTTTGGTGAGTGTGGTCGAAATGCATAGACGACATCGTGAATCGTTGGTTACTGGTTTGAAAGACATGCAAAAGCGCGTCCTAACATCGATTGATTTATGGGTTTGAGGAGATATTTTGCTGGGCCGTTTGTTTCTTTGAAATGTCATATGGTGGTATTGTTAGGAAAGTGCTGATTGTTTCTTATAGCCCTTGTTGATTTGGTAATGTGAAGTACGATAAGTTCTTAGGATTTTTTATTTTTTGTTCCTTTTTTTAGTATAAGGCCACTTGTGCAATCAGAGTAAGTTTGGAGTACTGATAATGCTTCAATTGACAAAAAGAACATTAGATTGGTTGTGGTAACAGGTTATTTTCCAATTAACCATTTGAACTGCTTGATTACATCATAAAATGTTTAATTTTTGTTGCTCTGGCACCTCCTAATTGATTTGTATAAGTCAAAATTTTGTTTATACTTGAGAGTGTGTGCATGTGTTTGCATATATTTCTATCGAAGTCCTTAATCCCAAATGGTGGTGTGGAGTGAGTGATTGACCTCAAAATACTATTGCAGGATAATGGGATGACTGCTATTTCTTAAAATACACTACCTAAATTATGCTGCACTCACAGTCTGAAAATAATAATAAAAACCTAAAATCTAAAATTAAAGACATTCATATTAGTGATCAACTGTCAGCATTTGATAACTAACCACCAGTATGTCTGAAACAGAAAGGCTTAAATGGTAATGAGCCGGCCAGTTCAGTTTTGAGCATGCTGGAAACTGGGTAGCAAAAGATGTCTGTCACTGGAAACTGGCCAGACATAATGTGTGCTGCCAAAATTGTTTCCAGAGAGAACTGGACTTATTTAGTGGTAATGAGGCAAAGGTTCCAGATTTTTCAGTGCACAAATGATGAGGGTGGGAGAGGGAAAAGGGTTTATGTTCTTGGTTGAATGATGGGGTGGTGATGAGAGGGGAAAGAGCTTCTGACATAGTTTCTGGCTTTATGCCACGGCCACTCAATGATGCTGGTCTTTCATGGGAACATTTCCTCAAGTTTTGGTTAATAAAAATACCAGACTGATTGGTGAACGGTTAGGTGTCTAGTGCAAAACCGCTAGAAAATAACTAGATAAACTGGACAAAGAAAAGAACTAGACGTACAATTAGGTGAAGTGGTTAACACCAGTTAAAATTTATTTATTTGTCCTTTTCCCATTTAACTAAAACTATTTGTTAATGCCCACATATGAGAGAATTGTTTGCCCCCCCCCATGTTAGCAATATGTTGTAAGCTTGGATGTTCTACTTGATATCTTGTGTGAAAACTTGCTATAGACCCCTCATAGCTTTAAAGATTTATTTAATTTTAAAAATATCGAAGCATAATATGTTCTGCTCTGGTCATCATAAATTTTGAAGAAGCATGCTTCTATATTGATAATTAGAGTACGCAAGTTTATTTTTAACTTCATGTAAGTGCTCTGCTTAAAATGATTTTAATATCTAAGGGTCTGTTAGGTAAAACTAGCTCATAAGCTAGTTGGATAAACTTTTAACTTATAACTTCCGAACTGATAAACTAATTTCTTGACTTAAAAGTGTTCGGTACAACTAGATGTAAGCTATTTGGTAAATGTAAAATGACATGAAGTAAGTCATATTATATGAATAAATTTGTGTTTTCCAGATAAAAATATATTATTATGTAATTATAATTTAGATTTTAAAAAATTAATTAAATTTTTATTAAAAAGTTTAGTGCTTTTATTTATTTTTGAAAAGTTGTGTATGTTTTTTTTATTTAGACAAGTCAGGTTATTTAAACTAGTCGATATAATGAGTATTAAACAAATTTAATTTTTATTTTTTTATTTCTCAATTTAAACTACTGCAATTATATCGAGTTTCTCTTCTACAGTTTTTTATTGTGTTTAATTTTCACATTGCATTATGTAGTGAAACATTAGTTATTTCAATTTGTAATGATAATTTTTTTTATTTAATTTAAACTACATACAAAATAAAAAAAGAACCCAATAAATACTATAAATAGTGCAATATTTAAAATAAATATTCAATATCTTAAAAGAGAAATTGATCCTCTTGAAAAAGATGTTTATAGTGAATACGAGAGGGAGTAAAAAAGTTATAAGGAATAGTGATGAAAGAAAATTAAATATGCTACAAGCTATAAGGTAGAAGTTAATTGAAGTAGTTTATAACTTACAAGCTACAAGATCCTAAAATAAGATATTTTTATGTACCTTATTAAATATTTTTGTGTTGGTCAAACTAGCTTATAAACTATTCAAATAAGCTAATAGCTAGCTTATTGATCTTATCAAACACATTTTAAATTGTGATTAGTGAGTAGCTTGTTATGCAATGTACTTCTGTGAGGTATTACACTTTGCATTGTTTAGACTGACCCTTAAGGAACTTCTAATATCGTATTTTTTTTGAAGATCAAGTTGCTTAACAAAATAGAAAGTTATGTAATAAATAAATTATATAGCATAAGATGAAGTTGCTATTATCTTAATGCTTTCACTGCCATTTTAATTCTTCTGTTAATTTATTTTTATATACGTGCAAGCATCTAGAACCTGAACATTTGTCCATGGAATATGTCATTTTTTCTTCAAATTCCCTTATTTGGACAGCAGTCCAATTTGGCTATGAATATACATAGGCATCTTGCAAACCTCGTCCTTACTAATCTATCTGCGTCTTGATTAACTTTTTATATGAATATGATAGTAGGGTGCAGCTGATTAACTTTTTATATGAATACGATAATAGGGTGCGGCTGATTACTTGTTTGACAGCCTTTGTTTGTTATCCTAAAAATGTCTATATATAATTATAATTTATAATACACTAAGGGACATTTGGAAGTGCTTATTTGGGCATGTAAAAGTGGCTTTTGACCTTTCTACAATTTTGTTTTTAAAAAGGTTCTTGCTAAGCAGTGCCCGGGGCACTTATTAAAAATTTAAAAGGAGAACGTTTTTATTGAAAGTCATATTGGAACGCATTAAAAAATTATAAGGGAGGACATCTTTACACATCTCAATAAAAAAAATTTCCTTTTAAGTCCTTAAACAGTGTCCTCACGTTTTCCTTTTTAATTCCTTCATGGAAAAGTCTATCAGATAAGATCTTTTAATTCTTTTAGCTTACTCAAGTAAGTTTCAAATTCAAGCTTATGAATAAGTTCTAGTTTTAAGAGAGCTCATTCAATGGTTGCTTAATTAATATATTTACCGAGATGCATCCTAAGTAGATATATGGATAATAGAATTCAGTATGACGGGGCTGCTGCTGAATCTAGTTGATTTGACTCTCATCAAACAGGAGGTTCCTATTTCTTAATTCACATGAATTCCTGCTCCCCATAATGTCAGTTATTTATTACTTAGAAAATGAAATGAACTAAAGGACATTAGTATTCCATAGTATGTAAGTGAGCAGATTAATATTGTAAGACTCCAATTTTGATTGGAAAAAAACAGTACCACTATTACTCAAGATGCTGCACCCAAGTTTTATATGCTGAACTAGACCTAGATTTGTGTTTCAATGTAGTTAATAGAGATCTCTCTGTTGCTGTGGCAGTCATTAAATCCACTTACTTGACTTTTGTGTTGCTATACTAGGTACCGTGCCATTACTAGTGCTTACTACCGAGGAGCTGTTGGTGCCTTACTTGTCTACGATGTCACACGCCGTGCCACATTTGAGAATGCTGCACGATGGTTGAAAGAGTTGAGAGATCACACAGACCCCAACATTGTGGTCATGCTTATTGGAAATAAGTCGGATCTTCGACACCTTGTTGCTGTTCCAACAGAAGATGGGAAATCTTTTGCAGAGAGGGAATCTCTGTACTTCATGGAGACTTCTGCTTTAGAAGCAACCAATGTTGAAAATGCATTTACTGAGGTTCTTTCTCAGATTTACCGCATAGTGAGCAGGCGAGCAGTTGAGGCTGGCGACAACGGCAGTTCTTCCACTGTCCCGTCTAAAGGACAGACTATAAACGTGAAAGACGATTCCTCAGTTTTGAAGAAAATTGGATGCTGCTCGAACTAGATGCCTTCATCTATGGCAGTTGGTTTTTAAGGCCTGTTTCATCTTGTAAATGCCTACACTGGAATCGTGATATCGTGTAGAATAAGGCTAGTCTTGCATATTATTTTGAACAGTGTTTACAATTTACAAGCATCAACCATACGCAGGATTCATGTTTCGTAAAACGGTCATTCTAAAACGTGTTTGAAACAAATAGGTCTACACTCAAGTTCATGGTATAGTTTTAAGTTTTATGTGCAGGATCTTGATATTTGCTATTCTCTAATTATGATGCAGCTGGTGGCAGTTCGAACATCTATTTTAGAATTGAAGTTAAGGTATGGAGCCCTTGTGTTTGGTTTCGTTGAAGTGTTATAGTTATGATCAGGGTTGAAGTTATTTTTTATTGCTGAATATAAAGATTGGAATTAAAAAAATGTTTCTAAAATTACTATAATTTTCTTTTTCATTTTTTCTTCCTTCGGTACTGTTGTCTTTGGTACTTTTAGAGAAAATTATTACTACAATTTGAGCTTTGAAAGCCATCCATTTTAAGTATCAAAGGTAGGTTTTTTAAACACAGTAAACTTGAGTTGTTTCTGAAAAAGGTAACTTATAAATTAATTTGAACATTTTATCCATGTAGAACTAAAATTTCCTTATGAATAATTATTTGATGTCAACATAGAAATACTTAATTTATGTAATTTTAAAAGAATTTATAAATTAGTACAGAGGAGTCGAGCAAAGAAAGTTATAATAAGTTGATTTGTTTCAGTTTATTAAATTGTTTAATTAGTATAGAAATAAGTCCATAACAAGGTATGTTCCTGTTGTTTAGTTTAGACGATGGAGGCATCAACATTTGTGTTGTCACGGACCGTGAAAGCAAATGTTCAAGATATACAAAGCATAACTTCCTATGGAGGAAATGCACAGAATATTGACTACAGATTTGGCTAAGAAGCTAGGGATTTTCAAATTACCATAAACGGTGCATGGGAAGGACTCTGCAAAATATAGCTTCTACTTCCATTCCTTCAAAATACTCTACCAAATGGTAATTATAAAATTTTGCATGTCAAAGATATACTCAACAATAACTTTAATTCAACCTTTTAAGTTTTTAACATCATCGAAAATTGATCAAAAACTTTATTACATGTAAAATAAACGAACAGGAATTTCTCATAGAATTTTTCCAATAAGTTTTATATAAAAAAATTTGTGAAGATTTGTATCTCTTCTATTTAATTTAAATATGATAGTGACTATTTTCCTCCTTGAAATCTTTATTCAACGTATTACAATAAAGAAATTCTAGATGTGTTTATGGATAAGGTCCTTATTTGTTTTTCCAGAGAGAATCTGGGAACAATGATGGTGGATTTTCACTAATGAGGTGCAAGTGGATTCTAATCTGTACAGAAGAAAAAACGACGCTGGAGCAATTCTTCAGAAGATGATAACCTCCTGTAATTAATTGTTTATTGTTCAAATGTACAACGCAAGAAAAAAAAAACGAAATCCATGAATCTTAAATTAATTTATTTAATTATTTCTTTACGTTTCCAATTTTTTAATAGCGCACGATTTTCAGGCCGCGAATATAATATGTCACTACGTTATCCTGTGATGCCGCCGCACCGGATCGCGCTGCTCCTCGGAATATTCCTCCGCCGGAAAACCACCGAGCACTCCGGCAACTCGTCGAGATCGGCGAAGAGCAACTCGTCCTCCTCTCTCATCGGCATCGCCACGTCATCCACCTCGCCGCAGATCGGGCTCTCGAGGACGCCGGTGGACGCCACGTCATCGAACCACCGGAAGTGGTGGTGGCTGAGCAGAACCGCCGCGTCGCCGGCAAGTTCAAAATCGGTGTGAGTAGCAAACACGACCATCTCCTCCTCCGGCGGGAACCTGGAGGCGGACTCGGCCGGCGAGGAGGCGGCGGAAACGGCGAAGGAATTGGATTTGGGGAGGGGGATGGAGTGGTTGTGGTCGTTGGCGTAGGTAACTATGAGCTTTGTGGGGTCCACACGGCTTCGCTCCACTTGCTTCCTTGCGGGACACCCCTTAGAACTGCTACATCGATAATATCCCCTGCGTTTTCAGATTCAAATTTATTATTATTAATTATCAATTGCTTAATTAATTCAACATTATTGTGAATGAAAAGAAAAAATTTAATACAAAAATTAAGAGAGAGAAAAGTGATGTGGACTGGGATGATAATCCAAAAAAAACCCAGCGAAAACGGCACTTTCATAAATTTTGCGCTATCTGAAGCGCGTGATTCTCCTTTCCCAATTCCTTAATCCTTAATCCCTAATCTCTAATCCCTCATTAATAATAATCCCGTACCTAATTTTTAGTCATTACTTAAAACCAAATCTCTAATCCTGAATCCCCTTTGCAAACTTTGTAATTATTTGTGCGTTACCAACTATGAAGAGTAAAGACATATATTTACATCATATGATTCAAAATAATAAATAAGTTTATTATTTTTCAATAAATCTACCGATTTTTATTTAGTTGGAAGTTATCCTAACTGATCAACACAATGTTGCATGAAAAAAACGTGCATGCCCTTATCTAACAACTCAAGTTCATAAAACGCAGTTATAAAACGAAATGGGATAAACTGAAAACAAGAAAAAAAAATGTTGAATTTCACAAACAAAAAGATCAAACATAGAAAATGACGGCTTCCGACTCCTGGTTTTTATATTCCATAATTATTGTGGCGTGAAGGCAACGCGGTTCGTAGGTCGCGTGTGCGGTCTCAACAACCAGACTACCACCAGAACCCCGATCCGCATTTTAGCACAGCCGGTTTTTCCACGGCGGCGGCGGCAACGCACTTCCAGGTCTAGAAAACAACTTTGAATTATTTGATTCAGTAATAAATTGGTTCTTGTTTCGAAATATATTTAGCATTCTTCAGTCCAATTATTACCATATCCTTCAAACCTAAGCTAATTAGCATGTGATTTATTTTGCTAAACATGATGGATAAGTAAAACAATTAAGGTAAATGAATTAATGTATGCCCGCCCGCAAAGGTGGTATATATATTAGAGAATACCTTGGGTAAGGGGAGCCTTTGATGGGCTTTTGGCCGTACTTCCTCCAGGCCCATGAATCGGACGGTGGATACGTCTCTCCTTTGCTCTTAGATCCATCCACGTCACCGATCGGTATGGTCACCACCCTTTTCTTCATCTCCCTCCTACGTATGGTGCCATGAACGTAAACCTTTCAACATTTAACTTCCCAATTCCCATGAAAAAATGAAAGAAAAAAAACAAACCTTTTCTTAGGTGACGGTGCTTCTGTTTTAGTGTCATCACAGGAAGAAGGAGAAGCAGGCCCAGCTTCTGAGGTGGGCTCGGGCTCGGGCTCATCTGGGTTAGCCACATGTATCGGTTTGTTGAATCTACGGTGGTACATGATGGGTTTGGAGAGAAACTAAATCTGGGTGGTTGATGTATGTATAATTTTGTATGTTGTAGAAATAGTGGATTGGTGAGTGGGGATTGGGTTGAGAAGAGAAGAAGGGTGAGAGTGAGAGAGAAGGGGTTGGGGTTGGTGTTTAATATGAGCCGCCATGGTGACAGATTGGCAGCAGTGTAGTTTATTGTGGACGTGCAAGCAAATACCCATTTAATAAAACACTACTACATGGGAAGGGTTTTATCTGATGAGGTTAGGTTCATGATACACAATGTTTTGGATTCATTCATTGGTTGTTCTGTCATCACCCTATTAGTCTATGTTTGAATGTGTATAGTGTATTACTATTGGCTAGGGTTAGTAAAATATGTATATAATGCTCCATATTTTCAAATTTTGTAGGTTGTGTTTGTTGACAGGGCATCAAGGTTGAGATTGAGAGAATAAGTAATCCCATAATACCAAAATATGTGCATGGAGACTTTCTGGGTTGTTGGGTGGTATTAAACTATAACATGTGAAATTTCTGAGATTTTTAGTGTGAAAACAATAAATTAGTGTTGGCTTGTTGAAGAGACTTTTAAATGGAAATTGGACTGAATTTCTTTCTAATTGGTTTAATTGATGTTCGCTGCCTTTTTTTATGTTTTTAAGATTTGAGACGAATTCTCGAATCTATACCATCTTTTGAATCGAATATGCTTGTTAATTTCTAAGTTAGTTAGAATTGTTTTTGTACTTTTGAATATTTTGTGAAGATTAGGGACCAAATCAAAAGGTCACGATCATATGATGGTATGTGATTTTACAATGATTTTTACAATTTATTTACACGTTAAAAAAAATTATTGATTAAAAATCAATTTTAGAGAAAAAAATAATTAGTTATTATAATAATTAAATTAAAAATTATTTTAAAAATTAAAAAAATTTAAAAATAAAATTGTTTAGTCTCCAAAATAGTTTTTTATTTTATTATTATAGTAATTAATTTTTTTTTTCTCTAAAATTAGTTTCTATTTAATAATTTTTTTAGTGATAATATTTTTTAAATATGTTTATATGTTTTTATTTATGTATTATAATATGGGATTGATTTTTATTTTTTTTTTCAAATTTTAGTTAAATATTTCTAGTAAAAAACTATTGAAATGAGTCTTTATTATTATTTTTTTTATATAAATGAATTTTCATAATAAACTCAAAATATTATAACATTCACATTATCAATGAATCAATATAAAATATTTTAATATCTTATATAAAAAAAATTAACAATAAATCAAATTTACATAAAAAAAATCCAAAGTTTGAACTACAAATAAAAATTAAATTTTAAATAAAAAATACATAAACAATACTTAACCATCTTAAGATAGTAGTAAGAATGGTAAAAATTTTATATCTCTGTAGTTAATAAGAAGATAATAGTAGATTAAACAATAATAATAACTTAAAATAAATTAAATTTGATATAAAAATATGATTATCTTTGGGATTGAACTTTATTATTTTATTGTTTAATTAAACTTATTAAATAAATTTACTTTCTTCATTGTTGTCAATTTTTTTTTTTAATATTTATATTTCAACTCCTCATGACATGTTCCTAAATAAATTATATTGAATCATAATATTTTTCAAAATCAACATAATAAACCTGTTTTTAATTCAAAGATGATAATAAGTTGTTGTATGTTACTGTATAAATTATTTATTTAATATTTTTTTACAGGTTAATAACTTGCTTTTTTTAATTTCTTACAATAGAAAAACATTATATAAGATACTCGTCAATAAAGTTTGTTGGACGGAATTTGCTTTAATTAAAAGATATTTTACCATTTAATGTTCTTTGATAAAAAAAAATAAAAAATTGACTCATTAAAATCATTTTCGTTATAGAGTCATATATTGGATTATAAAATTAAGACTTAGGTCATAAAAATAAAAATAAAAAATTCTCTTAAAAAGTATACTAGCAATCTAATAAAACACTGATAAAAAGTGTGTGTCTTATATGATCCTTATCATGAAGTAAAAATTACAAGAAGATTTTAAAAATAATAGTGAAACTCACAAAAATTAAATTAAAATAGTATATGATGACTCGTGTAACGAAAATGTTGTAAGAGAAAAATTTGGGAGGACAAATAATTATTATTACATAATTGGGTAAGAAATTATACTTATTTGTTTCATTCATGTTTTTATGGTTTTCTCTTTAAAGTCTAGCTAAACAAAAACTAGAGTTATTTAAGAAGCTTGGTTTTTTATTTATTTTTATTTATCTATTTTTATTAACATTTTTATATTAGACATCACTATACAACTTGACATTTTAGTTAGACTGACACTTCAAATAATAACAATTATATATCATTAAATAAAAAAAAATATTATTAAAAAAAAAAAATATATATATATATATATATATGTAGGACTAGACTAAAATTCTAATATTAATATATATAGGTAGATTATACCTTTTCATAAAAAGAATTATAAGAAGATATTAAATTATGTTCATTTACTTTATTCTTCTTTGTTTCATTTACTTTATTCTTCTTTGTCTTTGTTATTTTTTTCTCTTAATTTTTCTTCTTCGTCAAATTTTTATTAAAGAAGTTTTAAAATATTAGATATATATTAACTAAATATAATTCGTTTCACTTTTCTTATGTTTGTAGAACGAAATGAGAACTGAAAAAAATACATTAAAAATATTTTAAAAAATAAAACTTGTAAGCTTAAAACATAGTTAAATAAACATACCTAAATGAAATTGTCCCTATTCAAATCAATCTTTAGAAATTTTCGTAACTAGAATATATAGTGTCTGTTTCTAAGAAAAAGGCATCTCAAACCCTCATTGAAAAGTTAAACAAATGTGTCAGTTAAACAAATGATTTTAAATTTGAAAACTCTTTTAACATAACTTAGACACTTCTTCTATATTTTTTTAAAAATTATTAAATAAAATTAATTTTAATAAAAAAATATGTTTAATTATTATATTAATTAAGTTAGATATTATTTTATAAATTAAAAAAATTATTGGTATCTAAAATAATTTTTATTATTAATAAAATTTAAAATAAATAATAAATGATATTAAATATCAATTTATAAATTAGTTTTTATCAATTTTTAAATTTTAAATTAATTTTTATATTAATTAATTTAAAATATAAAATAGTTATTAGTTAAAAATTTCGTAACTAATATTAAATACAAATTTAAAGATTAGTTTATAAATTTATATTAATGATAAAAATTATTTTAAATATTAATAATTATTTTAATTTATAAAATAGTATTTAATTTAATTAATATAATAATTTATTATTTTTTATATTTAAAATTAATTTTATTTAATAATTTTCTTATTTACATCTTTTATTAATTGACATGTAGCTACATTTTTTATACACCCTTATCATAACATAATTAACTTATGTATTATTATTATTGTTAAACTTTTATGACTCGACTTAAGTTAAAGTTTTAACGAATATATTTATCTTCTTATTTTGGAATTATTTTACTAGCATTTGAATGATTGAATTGTGTTGTATGACTCAATGATTTATTAATTAAAAATGGATATATATATATATAATTAATTAATTGGATCGATCATTTAATCAAATAAAATATTAGTTTAATATTTAATGATTTAATCAGAACCGAGTAAATAGTAATAAATTTATTTTAATAATTAAAAATATATAAAATAGTATCATAATTTTAAAATTAAAAACAAAAAGAAAACATAAAAATCTATAGGTTCTTAGCCTTATATAAAACAAGTTAAATAAAATATGTATTATAATTCAATTGAAGTTTTGATAATAAATATGTTTAATAATAATGGAGGTATTTTCCGTGGGAGTATGAAGGAGTTGATTGAAGCTTTTTCTGCATTTCTTGACATTAAGACTGCTATGGTTGCTGAATTTTGTGGAGTTATATATGTTTTGGAGGAAGCTCAAAAGTTGGGGCTTACTAATGTCTGACTGAAATGTGACACTGTCTTGGTTTGTGCTGCGTTTAATGTTAGGACAAATGTTCTCTGGATACTTCGTATTTGATGGAATACTTGTCTTAATTACTGTGGAAAAATCAGGTTTAGGGTTACTCATATTTTTCTTGAAAGGAATGCATGTGCTCATAAGTTGGCTAATTTATGATTTATTCATAGAGAATCCTTTAATTGGTATAATAGGTTTCCATATAATTTATTCTTAAAATTCTTTATTAATAGGTATTGTCTACCTATGTATGATTGTTAACATATGGGTTTTAGTCTAGTTCCCCCATATTTTTGTATTTTATTTCTTTTTTCTTTTTTTAGTAATACTTTTTTCATGTGATGACAAATGATTGTTGTTACATGAGGTGTCAGCCTAACTGAGATGTCAAGTTGCATAGTAATACCTAACATGAAAGGTTTAATAAAAAAAAAAACAAGTTTATAAGTAGAATAAAACTAATATTTTAGTTTATAAGAAAAAAGTTAAAAATAGTAGTTTATTATTTTTTTTAAACCTGAATTTTTTCATCGATTTTATTGGTTCCACTGATTTTGGTTTTCATTGACTTACCATTCAGATAAATAATTTTGAAAGCTTTTACGACGAGTAATTTTTTGAATTTTACTAATTCATTCATTCGTTGCTTGTTATATGTCTTAAGATTATTTTACAAAAATCAATAAACACAATAAATGTTATTTATTACAACAGAATGATGGTTCAGTTTTTTTTCTTTTCTATTTTCATCTCAAGCAACTAAAAAAGTACAATAAATTTCTATTTATATACTCGTTTCATAATAATACTTTTGTTAATTCAAAGCAAAGTTTGTAGAGTTTTAAAGCAACAAAAATTAATATTAGTTTCACTCAGCCCCATGAAAAATATAATTTTCTTTTCTGGTATTATATAGTTCATATGTTTAAATAAACCGTGTGCTTAACTCTTGTTCTGTAATGAGGTCATGCTAAAAACAAAACCTAATTAAGAAAAGTGGAAAATCACGCTTCAAATATTTATTGAAAGAGGTGTTCACATTGATAATTGTAATTATCATCTACAGAATACAGTTTGTGGGACAAAAACCTAAATCAATATTAAAACAAAACTCTAATTGATATTTTGTCACTTAGGGAAATAAATGTCGGTTTTTGGTCTAAACACTTCCATTGAAAATGGGGTAATTAGGTTTAAAAACAAAACAGTTATTATAAAGCAATGATAAATGATAGTGTTATTACGTATGCATGAATGAAGACATTTGAATTTGTAAATGAGTAATTATTGGTCAGATTCTTTGGCTTTGGATTTCATTATCCTTTGGTCTAATTGACTTTTATATAATTAAACAGTTGCAATCATATCCTGTTATTATGCCAACTGTTAATATACTTAATATTAAAGACAGTGTGTTATCTACTCAAACAATAATTTGTGATAATGAACGATTATTAAAATGCTAAGTCTGACATGAAGACACTATAATTGGTTTTTTAGTTAACTTGTAATTAGGATTCAATTGCCGATTAGATTAGGCAATAACGTATCTGTTCTTCCTTGAACGGGGTGGTTGGGAAATTAAATAAGAAAAATTTTCATTTTGAATTCGTATGATTGAATATTGAAATCCACCTAATTCTGTTCAGAGCTTTGGGCAAATGAAGATGGCGAGACAGGGAAAAATCCTGAGAAGTTTGAGATGAATTAAAGATTTTTTAATATTACTTCCTTTTCCTTTAAATTGCATCACATCTGTTAAAGGATTACGTCAAACATCTTTTTAAAGCCTCAGTAGTTTACTAATTTCAAATTAAGTTCCACTTATAAGAACATATTAATTTGATGTAAGAGTATAAGTAGTTTAAAGATAAAGTATCAATATTTTATTAGTTAATTGAAAAAAATTTAAATAGAAAAACTTAATTATATAAATTTTATTTTACAAAATTCATCATTTTCTTAAAATTATTATATTATCTCCAAGTACTGAGTGATAATTCGTCCTTTTTAATATCTAAGTCTATTATAATGATATTAGCAAAAATTTATTGATTGAATTTTTGTTTAGAGTAAGTTTTTCATTATCATGTTTCGATCTTAAGTTCATTGAGATAACATCATTAAGATTAATTATCGAATTCGAGATATTGTTTGTTTTTATGTTTCTTTGTTCCGACCTCAAGTCCGTTAAATAATATGGTTAAGGTCAATCTGCATCCAATGTGTTGTTTGCTTTAAAGTTCAAAGTCACTTCTCGATTTTGTTCTTAAAATATGTCTCGGAAAATTAAGAGAGGAATGCGTATTTAAATTTATCTTGACTTTGACTCCTAAGTGATGTAAGAGTATTGGATGTACTAGAACAACTCCTTTTATTAGAATGATAACTTGTTAGGTTGTTTACATGCTTAAAAGTAGGTGCTTAGATATGAAATTTGATGGAAAAGATTAGTTTCTAATAGTCTAGGATCGTAGTGATATCTTTAATTTGACAATTAGTTTTCTATGAGCACATTTGAGTTTCTTGTGTTAAAAATAGGACTTGTTGGGTTTGACTTAGAGTGGCTAGATTATCTAGGTAAGGAAAGTTACACTACAAGAAAATATCAACTAGAAACTAATTTTAGAGATAAAAAATAATTAGTTGCTATATTGATTAAATTAGATAATATTTTAGAGATTAAATATTTTTTTTTTGTATCTAAAGTAGTTTCTATAATTAATAAATAGTTTCAAAATTAGTATCTAATTAGCTACCAAGGTTTTAACTACCAACTTTAGAATCAAAATAATTGGTAACTAAAATCTTGATAGTTAATTAGATACCAATTTCGAATTTATTTATCAATAATAGAAACCACTTTAGATATCAATAATTATTTTAGTCTATAAAATAATATCTAATTTAGTCAATATAGTAATTAATTATTTTTTGTTTCTAAAATAAGTTTCTATTTAATGATTTTCTAGTAGTGTTATTTTCAATGGTCTTTTGATGATGAGTTTGGAATAAAAAGTTGTAAGAATTTTAGTAGAATAGTTGTTATATGGCATGTTTGAAATGAAATTGAAATCCTTATCTATTACATGTTAAAATTAAGTTCTCTCTTCTTACTTAGTTTTGAAAATAAAATAGATTGATTTATTAAATAATGCTATGTGTCGAATTTGATTTGAGTAGTTTGATTTTATTAACATATTTCAGTAATGGAAATTTATGTAAATTAATATATTAAGTTGAAACTTGTTTTAAAGCGAATATTTTTTTTTATAATTGGAAATTAGAATAGTTTGTTTTATAACTATGTTTAAAGTTGTTTAGAATAATAGGCAGAATAACTTATGTGTTAACTTAACAAAAATTCAAAATTGATTTATAATACATGAAATTAATCTAAAGTTCATGAAAAGTAATTCTTCTTAGATGAAGATCAAATTATTCACATTTTAAATACATATCTTAAAATTATATTTGTTAAGTATTTTTACAATCTCACACTTTTGAGTCGCCTTAATACATAAAGTTGATCTTATTTATCCCTTTATCTCTCCATGAGAAAAAACATGAGTACACAACACCACTCCTAATTAAGTATCTAATGTCACTTTAAGAAAAATAACAAATGTTTTTTTACAAGGAAGTTCTCAGAAAAAGGATATGAGATATAAACACTCCTTATTCTATTCACACAAGTGAAAAAAATCACAAATAAGGGTCTCTCTTTAATGTTGTCTAGTATACGATCTCATATTTAAGCCTTATCTTAGTAAGTGGGAGTGCAAGGTGAGGATTGCACCCCACCTAAAAATCTTAATTCGACCTTATTATTAGTCAATGTAAGATCTTCAACACACCATTTTATGTTGAGGAATGAACATCTTAAACATGAGATTAAAATACTAGCGGGTGGTCTAACACAAGCCCAATAATGGACACAACAACTCTAATTATCTTGACTAGAATAAACTTTAAATATCTTTGGTACCATCTTAGTTATTGGATTTATGTCTAAATCAACCTTACAAAACAGACTTGTAATGTTAGGATTGCAACCCCTTATAAAGTTAGTGGTGTCATCAATTTTAGGATGTGTGAGCCGTGTGATAGGATATATGATCTTCGTAATTCAAATTTTGTCTTGTGAAAGTCACATGCATGCTTCATCTATTTCACATATCAATACTGTGTGGTCTTGATGACACTTAAGTGCGTCTAACACTTTTATCCTCATTTGATGTTTCACTTAATTTTGTTTAGTGCTTCACTTATCTTCATTTGATGTTTCTCTTGACTTTGTGTAATGTTTCTCTTAGTCAAATGCTTATGTCAGCCGTCTAGTGCTTGAATAGTTTAATGACATTTCTTCTAAACTTATTGCTAACCAGCCCACTAAGTAATCCTATTTATGTATTGTTCTCTCTCTTGTATTTTCTAATTGATATAATATAAGTCTTCTATTTCTTTCTTTGTTCTCATCTTCTAACACTTATTTTGCTTAAGTTATATAGATTTTTATTTCTTATTTTAAACTAAGCAACTTGATCATATAAACCAAAATATGGTATTATTTGTTATAATCAAAATTATGAATTGTCTATGACAAACTTTTCAAATTAGATTATTGTCCATTCATGTGAAAACTAGTTTATGCCTTAATAATTTCTTATTTGTTTATTATAACAAATAATATAAGATTTGTGCAAAAAAAGAAAACATATACATTGTTTTTTTTTTTTTATCAACAAAGAATAAATTAAATATATTGGAGCATCTAAAAGATGCTTTAATCCACATACAAAATAGCCTAAACTAATGTTCCCAGATAGATATAGATGCAAAAGGACCACCTAGAAAGATACAACGGAGAGCATTAGTTAATCCTTAAAACATACCTCCTAAAAAAACCATCTATACCAATCTTCCATAACAAAAAAATACCTACACTAGCCAACTTTGATCATTTCAGTTCCACAATTTAAAAAATTGTCTAATGTCGTACCAATGACATTACAAATCCTGCATCAGCAAACGCTACTCCAGATAAAACTATCAACAATCTCACCACCTAGCATGTCAGGTTAATTTGGTTAACTCCTCCTAAAATTGAGCAGTTCACAAATGAGTGAGGGAACTATTGTTTGCATCCTTCCCTACGGCATCCAATAATGGAAAAAAGAGCCATTACAACCAGAGTTGTTGCCATGCTCCTGTGCGGTAACATCACAACATAAAAAACAGACCCTAGTTTGCTCCCATGCTAGCTTCCACCATGCAAAACCTCCCCTCTAAGTTCCTACATAATTCCTTTATTACCTACACATTTACATAGTAGTAAACCTTCCCAACCACACATGTAACATGGTATAAAAATAGATAATCATGACACAAGCATATTAAGGATTATAGCTTGAACTAAGAACATAACATTACAAAAATGAAGCTAAACTATCTAATTGTTTTGATACAAGGAATAAGGTTTAGGATCCAATCAGAAAGAGAGAAAATAATGTGTGACAGTTTGCTTTTCATCCACACCCAACTCTTAAGTTGAGCTAAATAGAACACTTCCCCCATATCAAATTTAACTTTTTCAAAGACCATTTTGTTCCTATGAACCCCTTTCCAAACCATTGCAATCCATACACCTCTCTAAACCAAGTTTTGTTTTTGATTTACGTGAAAAAGATGGAACTAGTCAAAGTGACACATGAGGTTCTCATGTTGGGCAGACTGAATATTCATCCATCCGCAACATGAAATCCAAGCAAAGGATGCCACCTTACATTCTAGAGAAACTCATATTCTTGTTGGCATAGAGGGCATATAGAAGTATCTAAAAGGATGCCTCTTCTGACCAGATTTACCCTCATGGGGATTGTGCCCAATAATACCCTCCATGCTAGTGTTTGAGCATTAGGGAAGGATTTTACAGGCTGAAACATTTTGAAAAAATTGTTGTTTTCAATAGCGATATTACCATGAACAATTCCATAAGTTGACTTGATTGAAAACCCCCATTATCTACCCCTACCCAACTACATGTGTCATGTACTTTCCTATTAAGTCCTATGTTATTTAATTTACTAAGTAGTTCTGCTTCTTATAGACTCTCCCATTCAAACCCACTCCTTCTCCATTATAGGTTTTACTGCCATCCAGTTATACATTATCTAGCTGGTCATTTGTATTATTTGGTATTTTTGAAAGATATGAGAGTGAAAAACAAGTATAAGACATTATGATTAATGCAATTAGACAATATGTGATTGTGAGTTTTAAACCTTCATCAATGTTGATACAAGAGATTTGTATTACGAAGAAAAGATGTTGAGATTAGAGCAAATGAAACACTTTTTAAATAATAGATCAATTCATTGGTTTATTATAAGACATGTAACAAATAATTTTTTTATCATGAAGCATGTGATCATATTGTTACACATACTAAAACATAAATATAAACTATTAGAAAAAAAAAACGTGATAAATGATAAAATACTTGCAAGACATATATTCATTAAAGAATAACATGAGACTCCTTCGAGTCTATGTGTCATTAAGGGTGACAATGCGGGTTGGCCCGTCTCGCATAAGAGGTAGCTCGTGTGCCAACCCGCATAAGTAAATATTTTTTTAAAAATTAAAATTTAATCATAAAAAAATATTTCTGTAGCTGAAAAATTAAAATTTCATCTTTTTTTTAATTTATTCAATTAAGATAAAAATATAAAGACATTTAAGTATGAGTTGTTAGAAGACTTGATTAAAAATAATTAAAGTTTTGTTTTGCGTATGTTTTCCTTCTATATGTATGTAAATGTATGAGAGTATTTTATCAAAGTTTTGCTACAAAACATTTTAATGAAATTTCTTTTTTATATTATTTTTTTATTAACAAATTTTGAATGTAAAATTTTACTTAAAACTAAATTCATTATTATTTTAATATTAACTTCTTTAGATTATTAAAATAAATCACACTTTTTTTTGGTACATTAAATTTATTTTTTAAAATAAAATAAAATAAAGGTCACACTGCAAGCAATAATAATGTGAGTGAGATATGATTTTTTTTTTGTAGAAAAAAAATTATTTTTTATTTATGCGAGTCAATAGGCCAACCCGTCCCGCTCTGTGATTGGTCGCGCGGGCTGCGAGTTATGCAGGATGGGCCTAAACAGGTCAACGGATTATATTAATGAGTTTGTCCCGCACTTTTTAGTAGCGGACCACAGGCCAACCTACATGGTTGGCTCCGCATTGCCACCCTATGTGTAATAAATAAAATACATATGTTTAATTTATGATAGATCAAAACTATATAAAAAGGTATACAAGAATCTAAGATATTGAATTTATATTTATATTTATATATATAGATCACTTTTTTCATAAGGAAAAAATAAAATACGGAAAGAAGATATATTAGAAATTTTAATGATACTATTTTTGTTAGTGTTCAAAAGCTATTTTAAGTTATGAGAGGGTAAAACGTCAATGAAAGAAATCAAAAAATAAGTCTCTAATATATAAAATAAATTTTTTAACTAGTTATTATCGATGTAATTCTTAAATTACTACAAGAACATAATTAAATAGAAAAAAATTTAAAGATGAAAAATAATTAATTATTATATTAATTAAATTAATTATTATTTTAAAAAATAAAAAACTACTTGTATCTATATTAATTTTTATTATTGATAAATAATTTTTATATTGGTATCTAATTAACTACCAACTTTAAAATCTAAATAATTGGTAGCTAAAACTTTATTAGCTAATTAGATATCAATTTAAAAATTATTTATCAATAATAAATTTAGATATCAATAAATTTTTTAGTCTCTAGAATAATATCCAATTTAATTAATATAGTAATTAATTATTATTTTTTCTTTAAAATAGATTTTTTTTAATGATTTTTAGAAGTGAATATTTGTTAATATTATTGCATACATTAGAAGATTTCTTTTAATTTTAGATTAATGTGATTCACAGCTTTAAAAGATAAGCATGACAACATTGTAATTTTTTCATGTAGTTAAATGACGATTTACCTATTTTTTTTTTTTCTCTCATTTGATGAGAATTGCATTTTTATTCACCAGTTTCAACTTGTTGAGTTGGTAAATGCATGAAAATGAGAAATGTATTGTTGGCTGTACAACTAGCGTATCTTTTCAAAGAATGATTATATTTATAAATATTATTAATTTTTGTTTTATAAGAAGTTAAAGTAAATGAATATAATTATACTTAATTATTATGTAATTAATAGTGCTATGAAGTTATTGAAGTATCTAATGGTTGTTATTTGTCCAACACGAGATTATTGATCTTCAAACATAGTTAATTAGATGGGTAAATAAAATTAATGTTGTTGCATTGGTTATTGAAGGAATGAGAGGACAAAAGTAAATGCATTGTAAAGTGTTTGTAGTGCCTTTTCTTTTCCCTAAAGCTCTACTTTTATGATTAAAGTCACAAAAACAATATTAAAGTTACTCTATAAATAAATTATCCACTTACTAATCAGATTTAAGTTTAATTAATTGTTAATCTAAGTTCTTTTGTATTATCCAAATTCAATTACAAGTATTTTTAAACGTCACTACTTTCGTCAAAATAAAGCATACTTTAAAGCGCTTTTTGCACTGAGACACTTTAATGTTTATAAACACACACTGTACTATAATTCATTACCATAAAACATTTTTGTTATTAATTAAGATTTATTGAAAGTTATAAAACTCATCAAATAAAAATTGATGACATCCTAAAAGCTAAATTTTCATGACAAGTTTATGTGATAAACATTAAAGTCTGAAAAATTATTCTCCTATTAATCTCATGTATCTTTTTTTTTTTCCAAAATGCATCATCCTATCATGTTTGGTTCTTCATGCACTTTCATATCTTTTTTATCTTTTTGTGACATCCCATACTTCTTAAAAATCAAAAATATCTTTTATTCTATTGATATTTTTCATTTTATAACAATTGATTTGGAAAAATTTTGGATTCTATAATTTAGAAGGTATTTCTAGATTGAGAATATCTTTTAAGTCTACAATCCAAAATAAATTTTTTTAAGAAAATTATATTTCGAATTATAAAATCTGGAAGATATTTTTAGAATATAGAATCTGAAAGATATTTCTAAATCTAATAATATTTTTTTAGATTTTATAATTTATAATGTATTTTTTTAAAGAAAAAAATTTTAAATTGTAAAATATAGATCCAGAAATACTTTTTGGATATGTAAATAAAAAACTACATTTTTAGATTATAAAATTTAAAATTTATTTTTTAAGGATAAAATAGTCTTTTCATATGATTATGGGTATTAGGAGAAGATGTGGAGGTGGAGGAAGAAACAGCCTCCTATCACTGTAATTTTATTTTCAAGTAAGGCCCATTTCCATGATCATATTTGGGATTGTAGTTTTCTTCCATTTATAACCATCATTTTAAGAAAACAACTTTTTTTTTTTACATGTAAAGGTCGATTTTCTTGTTTGATTAACGAAAGTTTATGGAAATACTAATATTGGTCATTGTACTGTGATTATTATTGATCCGATAAATTTTTGCACGAAGATCAAACTCATATATTATTATATGAATCATTTATACAACGTTTAAAGGTGAAATGTCTAATATATTATTTTTAGAATATTGTTTCTATTACATTTTTATTAGTTAAAAATTATTAAACGCTGCAAAAATCATAAAAGGGAATATTAAATAAGAGGTGGATTTCTTATTTTGTATAATTTTTAATAAATTTTAACTAGTAAGAAAAAGTATGTTCAAAACACTGGAAAAGAATATTGCATTTTCGTCATGGTTGTAGAAAAAAAAAAAGAACAACAACAACAAAAAGCTTCTCAAACTAATTAAATGTTTTATAACAAAAAAAAAACCACTAAACAAAACTACAAGTCAAAAAGGAATTTAAAATTATACAATACACACACAACACGCATACATACGTATATATATATATATATATATATATATATATATATATATATATATATATATATATATATATATATATATATATATATATATATACTTTTAAATAAGTTGAAGCAACTCATTTTGTCACAAGGTGATAAGTGTCTACCTAACTATATGCATATAAAAAGTTTATGTAGTTTTAGAAGAGTGGTTGAAGGGAGAAATGACATTAATTTATTTAGAGAGTTATTAAACATTTGTAGAAAATGGGGAATTATTAAAAAGTTGTACGACTATTTTTATTTTAAAAGTAAACTAATGTTTGCTTAAAATGAAAATTTGGGCTATTTTATTCTCAAAATTTTTAAAAATGCATAAAAAAGCAGAGTTAATATATAGAAAAGTATTAGGTAAAATGTGTATTCAAGTGTTGTGTTCATATTCTATATTCTATTATGCACGTGATATAGAAATCACAATTATTGTTGAATCTTTTGTCTCCTTGTGAAAGGCATTGGCAACACGTGAATTTGTAATAGTTCATGTTCACACTTACAAACGACAAATTATGACTTCATTTTTTATTACAAATATTTATATTTAATATCTGATATTATTTTTTATAAAAAAATATGCATGTAATGTAGGTATAAAAAGTAAATATTAACACTTTATCATATGATAAGATTTCTAAAATAAATATTAATACAAGTATTTTCAACTTGATTTATATAATCTCTAGATTAAACATGTTTGTATACTTGACTAATGAGTGGGTCTATAATTTTAGCATAAATATTAAAAAACTAAAACAAATGCTAAATGTTTAAGGTGAAGTAGTCTTGCTATTAAAATATATTCCCCTCTTAATATATTTAAGCTAATGTGATTAGAATTAAAAACAGAAACAATGCTTTTAAAATGTTGATATAATATTATTATATATACTTAATTTTTTTAGTATTAAATACATTACATTTAAGTATTTTTTATCTTTTATAATATTTGAATACTAGTAAAAATATCTATAACAATATATATATATATATATATATATATATATATATATATAATATGATACTTATACATATTTCATGTTTTTATTTTGTTCTTAATTATATTTCAAAAATAAGAAAATAGAAATGAATTACTTATCTTCTTAAATTAAGTACACGCACCCCTATTTTGTAATATAATTAAGTTTTTTCCTCTAATACAAATATGAAATTTATATTACTTTTTTTATTATTTTAATTCATATTATAAATTGCACATTAAACATAATAATACATATTTTTATTTAAATAAATATATAAATTTAATTTAATTATTACATTTTAAATGTTAAAATAAGATAATATATAAAAGAATATTGTAGAGAGACACGCTTGTATTTTTGCTAAAATTAAATAATTATTTTTCTATTTTTATAATACCCCACATTGCACCTTTTCATGCTTTAAATTCCCCTATTTAAATGTCGCGTGTCACACACGTAAACATTACCCACCACGCAAATGTTGTTCATTTGTCTTTTTAAATTTTCTTTCCTTTGAATTTTAATATCCATATTATTTTTTTAAAAAAAGTTCTACATATTTTAGCATGAGATTCCCAAACTGAGTGATTAGTATCTTATAGAATCTCTCTTTCAGGACGTTGATAGTTTTTTTTTTTAATCAGCAATAAAAAATAAAATAAATAGAACCATTTTTGGGGTAGTTCAATCCTTATACAAACTATAAAATAAAAACACATATTCTCAATCCTCACCAACAGAGGGAAAAGAACCAGCTAACAAAAAGGACTAAGGTACAGTAAAACTAAAGCATCAAACCAGACTGACATAACAGTGTTCAACAAAATCACATTATAAAACACCAAGTCACAGCCACCATAGCAACAAACCATACCCTCCTAAACCAACAACCAACATACCATCCTCAAAACCAACATCCATCCACCAAACAAAGTCTGCCAATCTAGCCCAGAAGTAGAAAACTTATAATGAATTCAAACAAGATAAAGGGGCAAGACACCAATCAGAGAAGGAGAAGCAAGCAGAAGAAATTTTAGGACGTTGATAATGAAAAATGACCAATTATATAACAACTTTTACATCTAAGATACGGAAAAATGACCAATTATATAACAATTTTTACATCTAAAATGCATATGTATGTAGTAAAAAAAATTATGCGATAACATTTTAGTAAATAAAGTGAACATTTTTACATTGAATATCCTGAATTTTTGAAAACTCCTTTTAAATTGTATTTAGACTTATTTTTTTAACTTGTGTGATTTTCCATTTTTGATGGCGTTCAGGAGAGTATTTGTACACTATTTGATGATCCTAAACATATTCTTCTTCCTTCTTTATTTATCATTTGTAGTGGTAGACGTTTTTCTCTGATTACTTTCGGACATTTGTGAATGTACATATATCATTAAGATTAGTATTCGATATTTTCATTTTATTATTGAAATTAAAAGCGTAGTTGTTTTTGAAAATCTAAATCATGTTAAGATTAGTATTCGATATTTTCATTTTATTATTGAAATTAAAAGCGAGTTATTTTTTAAAATCTAAATCATGACAATGCATGAGTGTCTTCATTGAATTGTTATTGGTTATTGTTGGTTGATATTACAATTTTTGTTTAATTTTTAAATGTGTTATTTAGTTGTTTAAATTTAAAATATTAAAATTAATTTGTGTATCAATTAATATTATAAGGTGTTTAAAATCCTAATTTAGAATTTTGAAATATAGACTAATTAATTATTTTAGTCACTAGGAGTGACATAGTTGTTTATTCATTAGTTTGTTTAAAATTTTAGAAATTAAATTATAGAAAATTTATAAAATCTATTGTAGGGAAATTATAGGAAAAAAGTGTAGTTTAGATATTTTGTTGTAGTAACACTAGTACAAAAGTTTAAAACAACGATCCATTATTTAATGCGTTTTTACGGTCAGACACGGTCTTTTAAAATGCGGAAATATTTTTGAAATTAAATTGATTTAAATAGCCACCTTCTTAAATCAAAGTGTTTGATTTAAGAATGTGGCTATTACAAATAGTCACCTTCTTAAAACCCTTTTTACCCTAACTCAGAAGCGCGCCACTTACGTTTTCATACTCTCCTTTCTCTCGCGCTTCGTTTCTTTTCTGTGCTTCCTCCATTAATTGTGTTTTCTCTCTTCTTTGCATTGTCTTCGTGCCATTGGTAAGCATTGTCTTCCTCTCTTCTTCTTCTTCTTATATTGTGCCTTCCTCGTCGCTGTTGCCGCCTTGCTCTGTTGTATATTTGCGTTTCATTGAGAAATTTTTATTTGCATTTTCTAGACTTTTATTTATGTTCTTGGTTATTAGGCCTTCCAATATCAATCCATTATTTGTATTGTTTATTTTATATTCAGAATATGTCAGATTTAGATTCAGATTGGGATGAAACACTAAGAATGTGAATAAGTATGATATGGATGCTCCAAGAGATCAAAAGAAATGCTAAAGTAATGACCTGTTCTTCAGAAAAGATCAAAGTTGAGAACTTTGATTAGAAACCCAAACAATAGCGAAAAAGAAAAGAAACCCTAAACGCCATTTGTAAATGCGATTTATAAATGCGGCTATGGTAAATAGCTGCATTTATAAATTGAATTTATGAATACGGCTAAATAATCGCCTTCTTAACTCTTCGACGTGTACATCAAATATGACTATATAGCCTCTGTTTTAAATTGAAAATAGCCACCCTTGTTTTTCCTTTCTGCATCAGTGTAATTTTATTTAAATTAAGTATTGAATTCATGCATAGATTGAGTAAATCATAGTTCTGGTTTATGATCTAGTAAATCATAGTTCTGGTCTATGATTTAGTACGAATGATTAAACATTAATTATTTGTTTTAAATCTTGAATTTTCCAATTGGAAATTTTGGGAAAATTATTTTTCTAAATTTGTTAATATGTACACATTATAAATTTAACCTTAAATTTGGTGAAATTTTGGTTAAAAAACCATTTTGTATTGTTCTCCATGTGCATATTTGACTGTGGTGTTTTGTTACTACTTTTATTTTGTGTATTTTGAATATCAATGCGAAATATTACCAAAATTTGATCAAATGTAAGATAATAGACTTTGTTTTTACATGCTATCAAATTGTGGAAAATGTTTTGCTAAATGAGTAGGGCCTCACCTTCAACTACAGAAGTGAGAATCACATTGCATAGTTGATGATGATGGAATTCGTAACCTACGTAGTTATAGATCGAAGTTGGATGAATGCATGTTACATTAGTGAAAAGTATGAAAAGGGAGTTGATGAGTTCTTGCAATTTGCTCGTTAAAATGGAGAATCTATCAATAAGACATATTATTGTCCATGTGTTCGCTATCTGAATTAGATACTTCACGATCTTGGAGAAATACGTGATCACTTATTTATATTTGATATTGTGAAGAGTTATACAATATGAACATGACACGGAGAAATATTAGACATTCAAACTATGTCAACAATAAAAAATTTTGAAGAAAGGATGAATGATTATTTAGAAGAGATGATACCTGATGTTAGTGATTTTTTTTTTGGAAAGACACACGTGTATGATTCTTTGAAGTATGATTTGGAGCGATAGTTGCATCCATGTAGTAATTCTATAAAATTGTCAAAAATTTTAAAATTCTTCTGTTTAAAGCAAGAAATGGATGAATTGATATAAACTTCATAAAATTATTGGAATTATTAAAGGGGATGTTTCTAGAAAATAACACATTATTTATAAATTCCTTAGGAAAATTACCTTATAAAAGGAAAAGGAAAGTTCAAAATCATATTCAATAGTTGAAAATCTTATTTTAAATATCTAACATTCTTTGTAAGCTATAAGTGAAAGTTTTAGGATACTTGTAAAGACAAAAGTTACTTAATGTTAAATATTTATGCATTTTTTATATTAAAGAAATATAAAAATAATTATAAGCTATTTTGTATACTCGTGTAACATAATAAAAGTGACCATAAAAATACTTATTATAATTTACTAATTACAGTATAACCTTTCAAAAAATTGTTTAAGAAAAATTGGATGCAAATTAGGTTGAATGAAATATTTAAAACAAGTTTTCGCTAAGCTTTTATATTTATTGCACACTTATGGGCTCATCCAATCTATCCTTTCTATAGGTTATATAAAAGTTTTTTTAAAACGTTTTGAACTATTAAAATATTTTTTCTCAAATTAAACACATGTTTTTTATGTTTTACAAATTTTTAACAATATAAAACTTTGAAAATCAAAATTAATTATTTCAAAATAGGAAGACATAAAATTACTTTTTAAATTTGGAAACTAAACAATATTTTTAACTTTGAAGGACTAAAAGAATTATATTTAAATTTGGGGACTTAAAATGTCAATTTTACATTTTAGGGACTAAAAACATTACTTTTAAATTTAGGGACAAAAATTAATCTAATGAATAAAAAAATTAGCCTTATTTTTATTTAATAATTTTACAAAAATAAAAAGAAAATATTACATTAGTCATTCTCTAAAATAATTCAAGCCCATTAATTATTCATTACTAAATATTAAGAAAACAGTTATATATGAACACCCCAGAGGAAAAGAAATGTGAGAAAACTATAAATATTATAGTGGGATATAGAAGTGAACTCCACTCACATTCATATATCAGTTCTCATAAGTTGACAAATAAATGAACAGGACTTCACTGATCCGCAAATTAAATGAGAGAAGAAAATTGTTGATGATGTCCATCCCTCTCCACAACTTATTTATTTCTTCAACTAACACCTAACACCTAATGAGCATTAAAATGTTTCAACCATTTTATATGTTTCTAACCATTTTTTTTTCCATACTCATTAAAATTATAGAATATATGTGAGAGGAATGTCATATTCACATACTTGTAGTTAATTTTGCATATTGACTCATTAAGCCATTTCACATTTTATATTCATACTTAGTTTGCTATATTTGCCTCAAATGATATTTGAATAAGAATTTGTCAAGTGGCATATAAAAAAACTTCATACATTCACTACAACAAAATCAAACAAAATTATTAAATAAAAACTAAATTTAAAGATAAAAATTAATTACTATAATATGACTAAATTAGATATTTATTTTAGAAATTAAAAAAATATTATTATCTAAAATAAATAAATAATTTTTAAATTGATATTTAGTTAGTTATCAACTATTTTAGATTCTAAAGTTAGTACTAAGACTTTGTAGCTAATTAGAAACTATTTATTAATAATAAAAATTAATTTAAACAATAATTTTTTAATCTCTAAACTAATATAAAATTTTAGCTAATTAGCAATCAATTTAAAAACTATTTACTAATAAGAGAAACTAATTTAAATAATAATATTTTAATTTTTATAATAGTATCTAATTTAGTCAATATTAGTAATTAATTATTTTTTTAAAATTTAATTTCCATTTAATAATTTTTTGTAGTGTTTATTTATCTTGATTAAAAATGAAAATAGAAAAATAAATTTTTTTTAAAATTTATTCTTTTAATAAATACATAAATACATTTTCTATTAAGAAATATACACTAATTAATTTGAAGAAAAATAATTAATTTTGACTTTAAATTAAAATATCAGTCAATTAATTTTTAAAAAAGTTAAAACTAAAGTCACTATTGGACATATAAATTTTTTAACTCTCATAAATACCATAAAAAAAAAGGAAAGTAAGAAATAATGAGTGTGATGAAGCATTTGCATTATTGAGAGATGCAGATATAATAATTCAAACTTTATGGGTGTGTTTGATTTCTTCTTTAATTAAAAAACTACCATTCATACATATTTGAATTAGGATCACAAGGGATGAGAAAACACCCTCTATCTATTTCTGTATTTTCGTTTTTTAAACATTTGTTTAAAAATAATTTTCAAAACTTAATCGATTTTAAATGAGAATTAATAATAAATAACATAATTAAATAAAAAAAAAGTTTTAAAACCAAAATGTTTAGATATCCAGCATTGCAATAAAACGTGGGAGCTATAAATGCATAAATTATGGGGCGATCAAGCAATGCCCTTTAGCATTTAATTCTTGATTATTGGTTAGGCTTCTTCTTGTCCCAACGTTTACTATTCATTTGAACCAAAGCAATGGATGCAGAACAAGTTCTGAGATTGTTGGATAAATTCTGGTTTCAGACAACAATTTTCACCAACAAAACCTTGTCACCTTTTCATGCGACAGTGGACTCAACCTCTCAGTCCCTTGTGAAGGAAGTGCTTACTTTTGATTCAAAGCTCCTCAGAGTTCCAACACTTCAAGTGAGGTCTCTTAGTGACCAAAACTTGGGGTCAAGCATAGGTCTTTTCTCTGATTTCCCATCACCAAATTCTGTCCTCACATCACAGAAGCTGATGCCAATTCTTTCTGGGAAGGAAGTGGGAGATTTTCCACTGGAAAAAGGACATGGAAAGCATGAAGATGAACAAGTAGTCACTACCAAAAAAGTAAGTCATAGTGATAGAAGAAGAAGAAGAAGTTTCAGGAAAGAAAAAGCATCCAGGAGCCTGTCAGACCTTGAGTTCAAGGAGCTAAAAGGGTTTATGGATTTGGGTTTTGTGTTTTCTGAGGAAGACAAAGACTCAAGATTGGTTTCTTTGATACCAGGGTTGCAAAGACTAGGAAGAGAGGATGCAGGAGAAGTGAATTCACAACTTGACATTGATGAAACTGTGATTTGCAGGCCTTATTTGTCTGAAGCTTGGGGAGTTTTGGACCAAAAGAAAGCTGTGAATCCATTGCTAAATTGGAGGGTACCAGTTGTAGGAAATGAGATAGACATGAAGGACAATCTCAGGTTCTGGGCTCATACAGTAGCATCCATTGTAAGATAACAATGAATGAGTTTCCTTTTCTGGTGGATGTTCTTGAAAGTCCTTAGATGTATATGTTTGACTCTATCTGCAATAATAGATGTACATTTCCTAAGTTATATTTTGTAATTTGCACCTTTTTTCCTTATTTTTCCCATGTGCAGTTTTTATCAATTTGTTTGACAAATGTAGCATATGATATGAAGAGATGGTACATCTGGACAGATAGATAAGCCTTGATATTTGTTTGTTATGGTCCATTTTTCCATCTTGTTTGGAGCAGAATTCTACATAGGAGAATTTTGATTTGTTGTTTTTTCAAGTGCATTGAGACACTCTTAATGCTTCTTCAATTATTTGTTTTCTCTTTTCTAGATAATTGAACAACTCAATAGGTTGAACAATAGGTTTTCAATGATGTGTCCACACAGGCTCACACCAACCCAAATTGAATATTGTTTAGTGAAAAAAAGGAATGGCTGGGCCTCAGTGATAGAAACAAGAAGATAAACAGGGCCACTAGTAATTATTTACACTTGAGTGGATGCAGCCACTTTTAGTATAGTGTTGTATTTTCTAATGTTAAGATCCATTGTTATGGCACTTTAAGATAAATAAAAACGAAGTCATCTCCACTTTCCATCCACTCATGCAACTCCACTGCCAAATGGGGTCTCATGATTGTATCAGACAACACTAAAAAAGCATTCTTTAAAGAGGTTAGAGATTAAATTCAATCTTTTTAATGATTATGTTTCTTGATTTTTAGATCATATTGACATTTTGGTATTTTCAAACAAATTTCAAAATCATAAAATATACAACCTTTTATTTTAAGCAAGGAATTTAAAGAGTATATATATATATATATATATATATATATATATATATATATATATATATATATATATATATATATATATATATATATATATATTGTTTTGAAAATTCCCATCCAATGGGTATTTTTAACTCTACATATATATTTCACCAAAACCGCCCCTCTAATTCAATTATACAATTTCTGAGGATAATTGTTGATGACAAATTTATAATTATTGTTAATACTTCTTTATTTATACTTTAAATAATTGATTTTTCATCCTTAAGTTGTTATTTTATCTTCATATTTAAAAAGATTAATCCTTGTGCTTTCTTCTTATGGAGTGCTATTGTGAAAGACAAATTATAAGGGAACTTTTTTAAAAATAAATATAAGAAACATTTATTATTAAATAATTCGCATCATTGGGTCATCACATTAAGTTTAAGTGATTAAATTTTTTTCTATCAACATTTTTTTATGAGTGTGTATTTAAAAAATAAAAATGTATGTGTTTATTTGAAAAATCTCCAAAAAAAAAGGAAAAGAAAGAAAAAGAAACCTGATCCGTGTCTATTATTACATATGAACAATTGATGAAAATTGTTGAATGTGGTAAGAAATTATGACCGAAGACTATCTGTACCTGCTACGGCCAACTTAATATGATTAGAGTATTTCAAATTAAAGTTGAAGTTAGACAATGAACACCGAAAAAAGTTACAATATGAACCAAGTTGGTCCTAAATTATTCTTCAAAATATACATGATTGAGAAGTTCCATACATAAAAGTCAAGTATAAACGTCTTTTTGTGAGAGCAAAGTATATTCTCTCAAGTATTGCTATGGGCCACACAATATTGGGTGCTCTTAGGAGGGTATGATTATGTTAATAATTTTCTGATTCAACATATATAAAGTTGCTCACTCGTGCGCAAATTCAGGTAGTTCTTCATTATCTGTTAAGACCAAGCCAGAAGTTATCTTGAACGATTCTATATAGTTGGTTCATTTGCTATGGAAAAGTTTTATCACACATGACCTCACATAATGTTTATGTTTAGCTCGTGTATTTTGCATTTCATGTTCGTCTATTGGGTTGCGTAATTGAATTTGCAAAGAGAAGACTCGTTTGCGATTATTTGTGCACAGAAAAAAGATGTGTCTGCTATGGTACACGTGAAAGAATATTCTACTACCATGATTCAAGAAAAAGCTGTTCTTGAAAAAAGTAAAAGGACGAACTTAGCTTAATTAAGAAAGAGTGTGGTTTTGGTTAATCCATGGAGATCTTTAAGAGTATAAAGTGTGCCCATCAATTCATGTGTCTACCCCTTGCTCTAGTTTTCATCAAATTATCAGCATTTCAGGATTAGCTTATTAGTACAAGATTCCTCAATTTCATGTGGTGTAGGGATTCTGATATTCCAGTTTTGATGGCTACAATTTTTTCCTATATTGCAAGATTCTATAACATGCAAGGGTTCGAGATGATTTCTATAGGGACATTAATGTTCTTTTGCATGTGTATTCTTCTATGAACTCGAACATCTAGTTATAAACACCGTATTTTACTATCTGTACCACCTCTTTAATTAAGCTAGGAATTAGTGTAAGTTTGATTGATTCTGTGATCCTCAATACTTTCTGCTTTATCTTGAACTTTCTGTTGATGCCTTTTGAATCCATAAGTAATTTATTTTGTCAAATAATAATGAAAAATAATACATTATGGGTAATTCCAAATTTGGCATTCTTGGATCAACAATCATGTATGCATTGTTTTATGGATTAATATATACCCGAAAAATTACAAAAATAGGGTAATTTGGCACCGAAATAATTTAAATGGATAATTTGCTTATATATTACATAATGTGAGAATTGAAGAATGATGATCATAGGATAATTAATGAGAAATTGGTGATAAATGAATTTAGGAGTCAACCTTCTATATTTATCATTTATATTTTCTACTAAACAATTTCAACCCCTTTACTTTATTGGTATGACTAGCTTTTATTGCTTGTAGACGAGTTTCAAATACTGTTTAACTGGATTCATAATTGGATTTGTTAGAAAATGACTTAGGGTCAATTGACTTTATCTATACTATCATCATTTTGGTTTTAGATGGTCTATCACTGCACTAGACGACATCTTGTGTTAAATGGTCTTAGCTACTAGTTTGCAAGCTCAAGAGTAAATGTGAAGAATCCTTGACTTTAAAATAAGGAAACGAATTTGTTAAATGCCCAAAGCCTTGTATAAATGTTTGCAAGTTAAAAATAAAAAGGAATATGACGAAGCCTTAGTAGACCATGTTGAGCCATTTCTCTCACAATGTGACAGTCCGATTCAATATGTTTTGTTCATTCATGGAAGACGGGATTTGTAGGAACATATGATGTATATTAATTGTCACATTATAAGGGTGAAAATTTCTTTAAAGGGATTGTAGATCTTGTAAAAGAAAAGTTAATCATTGGATTTCACAAGTAACAAATGTCATTGCTCTATATTCATATTTGCAAGAGCTTCTCAATACTGTGTTTTGTTTCTTAGACTTTGAGGATTAGGGAAGAGCCAAGATACACATTGTAGCCTCTGATTGATCTTCTAGTATTTGGACATGAAGCCCGATCCCTGTCACTATATGCCTTTAATTGAAGAGAACTATCTGAAGGAAAATATAAACCAAGATCAAGATCATTCTTCACATATTGTAGAATTCTAAGGTTGCATAATAATGAGTAAAAGATGGCTTAAAAAGAAATTGTGCCAAGTGATGGACTGAGAATGTGATATTGGGTCTTTTGTTTATTAGATACATGAGACATCTAGTGAGACTTCTATAAGCTAGAACATCATGGAAATGTTTCCCTGTAGTAGATACAAGTTTCTTGGCATTGTCGATAGGAGTAGATGCTTCAGCCAACCATTCTAATGCATCCTTTAATTCATCAAAATTCCTCGCTTGGATCTTGCTATCTCAAAATCATGGAAAAATCTTAACTCCCTCAAAACTTTTACACTAAATGAATTGTTCATAGCTTGTTTAATACTTGAGATTTCTTGATCATCATTTATAGTTAAAATAATATAATCCATATACACTAAGAGGGTTGTGAAAGAACTACGAGAATGCGTAATAAAAAAAATAATAATAATCATGAACAAATTGGACATATCTAACAATAATTAAAAAGGACGACAATTTAGCAAACCATTATTTACTTGCTTGTTTAAGCTCATACAAAGCTTTGTTAAGTTTACACATTTGTCTTAGCAAAACAAAAATTAACCTAAGGGGAGTTGTCATATAAACATCTTCCTTTAAATCTCCATGTAAAGAAACCATTATTAATATTCAATTGTTGAAGTTTACAATTAAAATAGAAGCAAGAGACAAGATCAATTTTACATTGTTATTTTGGCCACAGGGGAGAATGTATCTAGATAGTCAATATCATCAATTTGAGTATTTCCTTTTGCCATTAGGCAATCTTTATGCCTTTCAATGGTCCTTATCTACCCTGTATTTGATCTTAAAAACCCATTTACAACCAATAAGAATCTTTCCTTGAGGTAAATCGGTGATAGTCCATGTTTGATTTCCATTGAGGGTCAATAATTCATCTTAAATAGCATTCTTCCAATAATCATGTATAATAACCTCATTGTAATTCCTTGGCTCAACATGAGAATACAAAGACAAGATGTAAGATGTATAAGTGGGTGACAAACCTTTATAGGATAAAACAGAAGAAATTGGATAAAGATTTTGTGAAGTCTAAGCAATGCTAACATTAGAATAATAGTCTTAGATACCTAGGGGGCCTTCTTCTAATGTCAGATTGGGAATTATTAGTTGGTATGAGAATATCAATAGGGTATCATTGGATTAAGAATCCGAGAGGATATAACTACCATTTGATGAAACATATGCATGTGTATTTGGATATTGAAGAGAAGAAAGTATATCAGTGTCAACATTAGTGGGATGTTGTTCAAAGTCAAAAATTAAAGAATGATTTTGATTTTCGGTAATATCGTTAACTTAATCATTTGTGGTTTTCAAATTAGAATAAGGAAACAAATGTTTAGAAAACAAAACATTTTTTTTTGACATAAACAACTCTCTAATATGTACATTTATTAAGACAAATCCCTTAGTCCCTACTTTAAAACCAAGAAAAGCACATATTTTTGCTCTTGGATCAAATTTTGTTTGGTGAATAGTTGAGTTATTGCCAAAACACAAAGAATAAAAAGCCTTTAACTGAGAAAAATCAAGTTTAATTTTATAAAGAATTTTATATGGAGAAAAATTCTTTAGAATTGGGGTAGGCAACATGTTGATGATATAGACAACATGTTGATGATAGCATAAAACCAAAATACTTTTGGAGAGTTAGATTGAAGCATCAAAGTAGTGGCTACATTCAACAACTAACCATGTTTACTTTCAGCAAAGACATTATGTTCAGAAACCTTTTTACATAAATGGTGCAATTTTGTAGAGAAATTACATAAATGAGTAGAATTTTAAAAAATTATATAAGTGGATAGTCATACTTTCGAGCACGACATTAAAATAAAGAAGTTGTGTTTGCAAGCACAACTTTAGTTGTAGGTATACATGTTTTTTTGTCCCATACAGTTTTGACAATTTGCACAACTTTATCCATTTTGAATTCTTTTTGTTTGGTTTTGCAGAAGTCATGGAAAGATGCACATTTTTTTTTTTTTGTTAAAGTCATTCTACCAAGCATGTTTTTTCTTTAAATTGTGCTTTGTAGCTCATTTTTTATGTTTTTTTTTAAAAATTGTGCTTGTTAGGACAACCATTCATAATAAACAAAAATCATACAAATAAGCACAACTTTGGCTGTACATAAGTCGTTCATCGAGGCACAACTTTCACGTTAGGAAGCAAGACATAATTATGGATGGAGGCACAACTTTGATTTTATTAAAATTCTTCTTTCTACGCACCACTTCACTTATTCATTAATTGGAGAAATTTTAGGTATTGTATAGGTGAATACAAAATCAAAATCACACATAGAAAACCTTGTATGTAGGTTGTACAATGAGTTAATTTATGCTTAGAATCTCATACATATGCTAGATACAAATTTTGTTACTTCTCATAAGTGACTGTTATACATAAAATATATAACATACACTGTTAAAGTTTTGCATCTAATATGGAACATGTAGTGTGCTTTCAATTTGCAATGTTGATTTCAGTTTATAATGTTCCCTTCAAATTTTTTTTAATTGCAAGATACAAACATGCACTTTCAATTTGTAATATTGTGGTTTCAATTTATATAATTGTTTTCAAATTTTTTATTCCACTTTTAAATTGCACAATTGCAAGTTTGAATTTATTTATTGCACTTTGAATTTGTTCATTGTGAATGATTATCCTAACAAGCAAGATTTAAAAAAAAACGTATTACCAACTACGATTTAAAAAAACCAAAAAACATGTGCTTTGTAGCTTGACTTTTAACAAAAAAATGTGTCTTCTTTCAAAATGGACGAAGTCATGCAAACTGCCACGACTTTGTATGGGACATTTGTATACCTAGTACTGAAGTCATACTTGCAATTATGACTTCTTTATTTTAAAGTTAAGCACAACTTGCCCACTTATATAACTTTTTCAAATTCTACTCATTCATGTAATTTCTCTACAAAATTGAACAACTTATGAAAGAAGCCATGTTCAAGAGTATATAAGAAGTTTGATACATTATTCCTTTAGAAGCATAATATCATTCATACAAAATTTAGTTCCATTATCACTTTTTATTACTTTTTATGACACAATAAAATTGTGTTTTAACTTATGAAACAAAGTTTTGTAGAAATTTTTGATTTTTCATATTTTAGCTTTAAAGAAAAGATCCAAGAATATCGTGAATGATCATCAACAATGGTTAGGAAATACTTGTGTCCATGAATAGATGGAATGTAGTAAGCCTCCCATAAATCAACATGAATAAGATCAAAACATTTATCACTACAAAAAACAGTGTATATTGTGGCGGTTTTTTTTGTATAAAGTGGCATTTATAACCGCCACAATATACACGTGTGGCGGTTTCCCAAACCGCCATAGAACTGGCCGTCACAAAGTTTAATGTGGCGGTTTCACTTTACCCGCCGCAACACCAGTCACTTTAACACTACGTTTAAAGTGGCGATTTTTATATGTAAATAGTGTCAGTTATAATTGACACAATTTAATTTGTTGAAGAAGATTCTGTGCCATTATGTAGGGTATAATGTGGCGTTTTTAACCGTCGTAATTTTAATTCTAAATAAATAAATTTTAACCACCTCTTTTTTATCCTTTTTTTTATATATATTTTTAATTTTTTTATAATTTTTTATAATATTTTTTATAATCTGGTTTGCACAATTAACTAAACATAATATATTTTCATAATAAAAAAATAAAATATACTAATAAAATGAAATAATGTATAAAACTTATAAGCATCCACTCATTTCATTGAAAATTAAAACACGCGTAATATTGTTCAAAAGTTGATACATAATTGAAAATGAAAACACATAATTGTTCAAAAGTTCATACATCCCTAATCAAGTTTAGAATTAAAACACACATCCCTAATCAGTTTTGCTTCCAGTACTTGATCCTATTATTTGATTAGGCGATGGAGCACCACTTCCAGTCTCTGATGTCTGAAATAAATAAATAATTTTAAGTTAATGAAATTGAATGTTTATAATTATAAAATAAAAGACACTAAAAAACATTTAAATATATTAATACCTCATTGATGAATGCATGAACCAAATTAATTCGTCAATTTTTTCCTGGATAAAATTGAAAATAATCAAAAGAACAACAGATGCTTGTTAGAATATATTATCACAGTAGTAAACATAATCAAGCACTAAACCTCTTTTCATACAACATTTCAGAAACAAGAACAGGTCATTTGACATTATTTTTGCATTGTTTGAGTAAATTATATATCAGAACTAAAGAATAAAAACTTTTTAGAGAAAAAGGTAATTAATGTAACTTTTTACTAAATTAATTAAATGATAAAAGAAATATATATTAATATCAGTTAACTTAAGCTAACAGTTATAGCATAGATAACAAAGCTTAGGCTTCCTAATTATAATTAGAGCAAGCTCTACAAAAAGAGTTTACTAAATCCCTTACAAAAAAGAAATTCATAGCAGATCTATACACCCTAAAACTATGCATCCCTCATATTATGCAGAATCTTGACAGCACCTCATGCCAAACCTTAGGTAACTCATTCTTCCTTCATCTTCCATCCTCCAATGCATTCTCTCTAATGGCTTCTAGCGGTTGCTGCATAATGCTGCAGAACTTTGTTATGACCAATCTCCAACCTCTCCATCTTTCCATCTTACTAACACAAGCATAACCACTACAAGCATTCAATCCGTAACCAATATACATACTACTCCTGCACCAAAATCCTGCACTATCTGATGGCACAAAGTTGCAAAATTATGCATAATTCATGGGGGAAAATATGCAGTATACATGGGGAAAAAACCAACACCAGATCTCTATGGATGATAGCTTAAAATCCCTGCATGAATGTGGGTGACTGCGGCATATTTCTACATCACTTGAAGATAAGCCCTTGCACCTGGGCCAACACCACCAGCTTGGTTAGTTATTGCCCTGCCAGAGACAGCTTCTGCACCTATTCTCAGTTCCACTGCTATGCAATGCCTTTATTTTCTATAATTGATTTAAGTGAACACTTGGCATTGGTAAGATTCTTCTCATCAAGATATTAATCTAACTAACTTTCAAATCATCATATGACATATTTCTAGAATATGTTTTAACTTGTGCAACCACAAAATCCAGCTAGACAAACTTTTTTCCATCCAGCTTTGCACTAGAACTGGACTTAACAGCCCTAAACATTAGAACCCAGGCTCCACAATTAGCCAGCTACTATGCAGAACCAATCAAGAACTGAACCACCAACTAATCCAAACCGGAGGAACCCTGTCATCACAAAAGCAGATAACTCTGCTTCAGATAAGGGCACTGACTTGGGTGTTGGAATCATGAGGACACTAATGAGGTATCCATTGCTAAATCCTAGCATAAATATTATATTGGAAAACAATTTGTATTTAAATAATTTTCATTTTAAAAGACATTGATTAACAACTTTTTAACTTCTGTACCTATTTTATTATATAAATCATGTTTTTTAATTTAACATATACAAATTAAGTTCAGATTTAATTTCATATAAAATTTTATACAAATTAAACTAATATTTTACTATTTAACTTAGTGATAACAACAAGATGTATAACTTCCTCATACTCGCTTTCTGTATAGAAATAACGCGTAACAATAAGAATCTTCTTCCTCACACAATAAGGAACTCCTTCTATGAAATTCAAAGGAAATTATTTAACATACTTTCTCATTCCCTGTGATATATGTAAGCTGTTACAAGTCTCCACCACTAACACTGTCGCCTTTCAAATCAATCTTTTTATTCAATGTAAATTACTCAACTCATTTGGTTAGTCTCATTCTACATAAATATAGGGCATTTTCTTCCTCAATCTCCATAGTTTTTTCACGACACTGCACATGCTCCCTTCTACCACTCTCTTATATTCCCTCTCAAAACCCTTGCTCAATTGGAATTCTTAGAATACCCCATTCATCACAACCAATAGATATATCTAACCTAATCCCAATCAATAGATATATCTAATCGCAATGTACCTATAATTTCACTAGAAATACTTATTAAAGAAAAAAAAAAGAGAAACAGTGACTACAAAAGGATTAAACAATTTCAACCAATAACGATTTCGAACAATAGATTTCCAAGAAAGAAGTTTAGGGCGCGTGAGCACAAACCTGAAACAACCTTGCGCGGAGGCGGCAATGGCAGAATGAGGAGTGAACGTTAGGGTTTCGTGAAGGTTAGAGGAGGGGTTAGTGAAGGTCGCGTAAGGGTTTTGTGAAGGTCGTGTGAGGGTTTCGTGAAGGTTGCATAAGGGTTCTTGAAGGTCGCGTAAGGGTTTTGTGAAGGGGAAGAGAGTTAGCAGAGAGGGGGAAGAGAGTGGGAGGCAATGCTAGTTTCCAAAGAGTGAAACATGTTTTCAAAAAAGAAAATTGAGAATAAAGAGGAATGGTGTAGGGAGGGAAAGCAAACGCGCGAATTTGATTCTAAAAGATAATTGTGACAGTTAAAACTGACATATTCTAAAGGATAATTATGGCGGTTAGTAAAATGTCGTATTATGCGACAAATTGTGGTGGTTATTAATAACCGTCGTATTAAAATCGCCGTTTTATACATAATTTTTTGTAGTGTATCTGAAATTGATATGCTAATAGGGAAAGAAAGTTTTCATTGTTTAACCAAATGACAAATGTCACAAACATAAGATTTGTCATGACTCAAATGAGGAAATTTGATCTTTATCACATTAACACACTTTTTGAAATATAACCAAGACAAGAATGTCAAAAAGAGTAGAACTATCAACCGAAGCCAAGTTAATAGCAATGGTGGTATGAGATGGATTTTTGTGTGGGATAAAAATTGATGTGAAGGTACCCTGTGTATACAAAGCATATTATGAATGTTAATTGAACTAATCATCTTCAAGGTAATCTTGTCTTGGATTTGACAATGAGTAGAATCAAATGTGAGAATAAAAGAAAGTTAGATAGTCAATTTTGCAATAGACAAGAAATTAAAAATAAATGAAGGAATGTATAAGACATCATAAAGAACATAATCAGGCGTAAAAAACATAATGTTAGAGTAATCAGCAACAACCTTGTTTCCATTTGGTAATAAAACATGAATAGGTTTAATTTTATGATAAGAAGTGAAATGTGACAAACAATAACATATGTTTTTAGTGGCACTATCCAAAACCCGAGAACTAAAAGAAGGGATATTACCAATTTGTCTAAAAACATCAGAAGGCCCAAGTATGACTGAGATCTGATTTGATACATGACTGTTGTTAGAAATTTGTGATTGTTGCAAGAATGTTATTGAGCCTTGATATTGTTCTTCAGTGAAACCAAATTGTTAATGTCCCAAATATGCCTTTAGAAATCCAGATTCCTTTTAATTTGTATTACCATCATCATTGTGAACTGAAGCATTCACATGAATTTGTCTCTGATTCAGGTTTTGTTTTGTAAATTTGAAATGATGTGGAAATCCATGTTTCTTATACTATCTATCCACCTTATGTCCCGATTTTCAGCAATAATATGATTTTGTTGTTAGTGCCTCTATCCGTAAGGGTGGGTAAAAAATCTAGTTAGGCTAATTTGATCCAATTTTTGCACTACATTGATCCATTATAATTCTATTTATTTAAATCTAGTTTTTATTTTGATCCAAATTTTATAATTTTTTCAAATCAGATATCCATTTTATTTATACAGATTTTAAAAATTAGAAAATCCAAATTTTCAATCCACATTCCATTCCGCTCTTGATCTGAAAACTTCGAAACACTCTTTCTCTGTCTACCACCTCCAGCAAAACGCAACTAGAATGAAGAACTTACTCTCCACCACCTCTGACTGTCTCTCCATCACCTTCAACTCTCTCTCCACTATCTCCGGCAAATCGATTTTGTTGCATCCTATAGTCTATTTTGTTTTCGATTTCGAAGCACTCTGTCTCTCCACTACAACCCTATAGTTTTTTTTTTTTTTTTTTCGATTTTGAAGCATTCTCTCTCTCTCTCCACCACCTCTAGCAAAAGCAACTTGCAGGTAGGTTTCATTTTCATCCATGACCACTTCTTTTTGGATGATTATTCTTGATCTGCATCTTAATATTTTTTGCCAATTTGATTTTTTTACAAAGAATTAAAGCCAAGAATGCGCTTGTGGTGAATACTTCTAGATTAATCCATAATGAATAAGAGTGGAATTCATTTATAGGATGTTTTGAAGAGAGAAGGACATGATTTTGTTTGGAAAGAATCACTTTTTGTTAAAGAGGGAATTCTTTTTTTCTCTATTGGAGCTAAGCTCTATGGCCACTAGAGATATTCTCCCTTTGCATTTACTTTCATATGTTTAGAAATCAAAAACATATATTATCTTCACTCATATTTTTTTCATTTGTTATTGCTTTTTGAGATTTGGTTCTTAATGTTCAACTACTTACATTGTGTTGTTTCTCCATTTAGGCGTGTTGTTGCTTATATCAATAATCACTTAGTTATTTTTTCAACTCATTATTACTTCTATGTTTGCCATAGTTTATCCAAATATGAGTCATCTCATCAGTTCTAAACCCAGAAAAAGCGCCAGCAACAACAAAATGGTGAATTAGGTATGCGGCAGTGTTGGTTTAAGTTTTTAGTACCAATAAGAGATAAGTGCTAATATGGTAAATTTTCTAATGATATAAAAGTTTAATACAAAACCTTATGAAAATGTCTTAGATAGTTAATATTGGTATGAGCTTCATTTAGATGTTCTGAAAAGAGGCTTTATACTACTGTATGTATGATTCATTTCAGTAGCTTATAAATTATTGTTGAACATAAAAAGGTGGTTCATCATACATTTACACATTTATAGGGTGTTTTTTTTGTTTGGGGAATTATTCCATTGCTGCAAAATATGAGAAACTAATTCCAAGCTAACTAGAGATTGGAGAGTGATATAGTCGCAATTTATCTATTTTGCATATTGGGATGTTCATAGTCTCCACTATTATGGGTTTTCTTATTGATTCTCTATGAGACTATAATATATCATATCATATGAATATCAATTAGATATGTTATTTTTTATCTCTTCCTTTTATGTCATGTTGTAGGAAACTTCTGCTACCTAATTGACCATTAATATTGCTTAATTGTTTCATTTTGATTTAGTTGTTGAGTTTTCCTTATAGGGAAAGGGAAGGTTCATTTGAGTTTGGTTGCTATTGGAGGGAAATTGAGGATATACATGTTGTAGCTCAACACTTTCAAGAAACAAACCATACAATTATTGCAATTGTTGGGCACAATAAAGGTTTGGGTATTATATTGATTTCCATACATGCATATGTAATTCTACAAGATGAGTAGTAACAAGAGTCCAGGTGCACTGAGGCACATGATTTATGTCAATATTTTTCTAGTAAACAATGATATAAGTAATTTCTCGTCAACAATGATTTGGGTGGGGCAGAAATCTCTAAATGAGGTAATAGGATAAGAACAACGTAGTTGCATAAATAATATTTTTTTCCTATTTGGAGATTATTACTCATTGAAAATAAAAGCATGTCAATTCATACTATGAATAAAAAACACTTTTTCTCCACTATTATGGGTCTATAAATCGGTATTATTGCTTGTTAGGCGAGACTCTCTATAGGCTTTATGGACCTAATATGATGCTTCCCCATACAAAGATATATGAAGCTTAGCTAGCTCTATGACCATCTACGGTTACAATAGACTCTCTATAGGCTTTATAGACCCAATATAATGGTCCCTCATACAAAGATATATAAGATAGTACAAAAGTACACTTATGTAACAACCTTCAAATTGAAAGCTACCAACTTATCTAAGATATTGCATCATCTAATTCAACTTTTTTACAACAGAGATAGTCTGATTCACTATCACCAATTAACCACAAGGCATGCCCTATGAATAATTCATCCACATAATTCCACTAAAACCACATGAATTTAATCCACCATTAATAGAACAATGATGTAGAATTTCATTATTAAAAAGAGATCTTTATCACGTGCAAGTTGAACCATTACATTACAAGCCTGAACTCAACTAGCTACTACAAAAACTCAACTAAAGCCACTAATCTAAATAATTAGAGCCACCTGTGCAGTTTTATTTCAATCTTTTTTTTTTCCCATTACTTCAACTTATTTAATAGTATGTAAAATTGTCCCTTATTTTATATACTTGTATGTACATGTATAAATGACTTTGTACTCTTTTACTTCATATATTCTTATTTTTTATTGTAGAGGACATCCCTCTAGCCATATATTGCAGAGGATACAATAATTTTTTTGAGTACAACAATTAATAGGTTGTATCTTTTACTTTTATTTAATGTCATTAATGCACAAAGAAGATGATTATTTAGTCTCAAAATCAATTGAGCATGTGGTTTCTACTCCACCAACTGTCTTTGGCTTTACAAATGTGAGACCTCCTTGCTATGAAGGAAGGAAAAATCGCTCAGAAGCTTAGAATCATTTTATTTAACTAAAAGCTAAGTAGAATAAGATAACTCAGTGCACGTATTTGATATTCTTATTTGATATGAGAAAGGAACAAGTGAAATGCAAAATTTATGTGTTGAGATATCCAAATAAGCCTAATAAAGAAGAAAACAAGGGGCAAAAAAGTAAGTCCATCTTCAACAATTGATGAAAATATGAACTCTCCATCTTATGGTAGATTTGACCAAGAATTTTGTCAAGAAGAATTTGTAAATATGTTTGTGGAACCTGAACTTCCCTTTTGATTTGTTGAGCATGTTGCTTTTAGGAAGTATTCAAATACATTGCAACCAAGAATTAAGATCTCATCACATTATACCTTATCACGGAATATTTTATCATTATAGAATGCAAAAAAGGTATATTTGAATACGTTTCTTTCTCAACATTGTCAGAGAGTTTGTCTAACTACTGATACATGGACTTCACCTCAAAATAAAAGTTTTATGTGTTTGACAACCCACTTCATTGACAATGATTGGATCTTGCACAAAAAGATTTTGAATTTTCGTCAAGTAATAAGTCATATAGGAGAGGCCATGGCTAAATTTGTTGAGTCATGTTTGCATGAATGGGGTTTGAATCATGTTTTGACCTTGATAGTAGATAATGCTACATCAAATGGCATAGGAGTTCAACACTTGAAGAAAAGACTACTATCTTGGAATAACTTGGTTTAGAAAGGTGACTATATCCATATGAGTTGTTGTGCACATATTTTGAACTTAATTGTGAGTAGTGGGCTAAAAGAGATTGACAAATTTGTTTTAAGAATTTGTGTTACAGTAAAATATATTAGATCATCTCCTTCTAGATTTATGAAATTCAAAGAGTGTGTTGAGAAACAAAACATTGAATATAGGGTCACATCTATTTGGATGTTGAAACTAGGTGGAATTCAACTTATTTGATGTTAGATGATTCTTTGAAACATAAAAAAGGCATTTGAAGAGCTTGAGTTTCACGATACAAAATATGCTAATGAGTTAGGAAAGGGGATTGGTTTGCCTTCTTACGAAGATTGGGAGTATGTTGAGTCTATTCTACCTCTTTTGAGTATTTTTTACAAAGCTATTTTATGCATCTCTGATACCTCTTATGTTACTAGTAATATGTACATGTTAAAGGTGGTAGGAATTTGGAATGAGATCAATCATTTTCTTAAGTCCAACAGTGCAAGCAGTGCTACATATAAGATGACTGAAAAAATGGAAAAAAAAAATGAGAAATATCATGGTGAACCTAACAAGTTGAATATGTTGTTGCTAATTGTCATCATCTTAAATCCTAGATACAAAATAAGATATATGAATTGGGCAATTGATCAAGTTTTTGATTAAGAAAAGACAAATAACGGATGTGTGTAAAAGTCAATATTAGATATTTCTTTGAAATGTTATTTAATGAATATAAAAGTCGAAAAGGGGGAGCTGAAAATGACACAACAAATACATGCAGAGATACCTAGTTATAAGAATGATCCATATGGTTGGAATAAATTTTTGCAAACAACAGAGTTAACCTCTTCAAACAAATCTAAGTTTAAAAAAAATTTAGAGGAAGAGCTTGATACAAGTACAAATTTGAATATTCTAGATTAGTGGAATATTAATTCATGTAGATTTCCAATCCTTTTCAAACATAGTGCGAGAATTATTAGCTATGTCTGTTTAAACAATAGCATCTGAGTCCACGTTTAGGAGGAAGAGTGTTTAATCCATATCGTAGTTTTTTATCACATCAAAAGGTGGAGGCACTTATTTGTACAAAGGATTAGCTAAAAGATACACCTTTACCGTCATTGTTAGACTATTATTTTGAAGAGCTTCAATGTGTTGACCAAGGTATGTTGATGTTCCAATTATGTATTAATGTTACAAAATTAAATATGTATTAAATAACGATAAATTTTTCATTTCTTATAGAGTTGATTTCTCAACAAGATGTTGGCGGATTGACCATAATTTCTCTTAAATAGTATGTTTACTTCATGACCACAACTTGATTTCTTTGAGGTTGGGATGTTATCATTCACCAATGATTTTGAATCACAAGAAGTAAATAAGTTAACTTTTCTTTGATTATTTTTTTATTTTTTATTTTTTATTTTTAGTGTTGCATACATGTTGCAAAAATGGACTTCTTAATCCTTACAAGCATGAAGTTTTGTGAAGAATATGAAAATATCCAAGTCAGTTGAATTTATTTTATTATTTGATTTGTTTTTATGAGTCATGCTATTTTTGCTTATCTTCTTTCTTAGTTTATTTGTTTTTTCTCATTTGTTGCTTTTGCTTACAATTTCTCAGTTTATGATACATGGAATATTTCAAGGTTGGAGTGGAGATAAGATAATGCACAAAGATAGAAAGTATGTATTAAATTTGTTTATTGTTGTTCTTTTCTAAGGGATTAATTATAATTATTATGGTTTCACTTCCTGAACTCCTCTGCTTTATGTGGGCAATGCTCACTGCATTGAGCTTCATTATGGTGTAGTCTCATGACTTAAAAATGGTGGATATTCTCATTATATGAATCTTATAGCCATTTGGTTTTCTTATCTTTTTGTTGATATATTTTTTCTGTATCACTGCTGTTTGATATTGGGGATGAGGTGCTGGCTTAGGTGGTTTGTGTTGAACAAGATGCTTTCATGTTTTCAAATCCATGTGGAGAGCTTGAAGACCTTGTTGCTAGGTGTGTGTGTTGTTTAGTGGTTTTTAACTTTTTAATTCACTCCTTAAGATGATCCAAGTTCATTTGAATCTTTATCTTTTTGAAAAGATGGGTTTTCTAAAAGGTTGTGAAATTTGAACTTGTTCAAATGTCGAATCAACCTGCTGTTTAACGCTTAGTGATTTTTAAAATGGTTTGGAAAAGCTTTGCTTTATTTTGTCATTGTTGTCAAACAGAATCAATTGGTGTTTCGATAAATCAACTGGTTGTTTTATGAAAACCTTAACAGAAAAATTATTTCAATTGACTGATTTGGAAAACAACTGCTTGTTTTCATAACAAAATTTTGTTAAGTGTTTTAAACTGTTTTAAATGCTTCTAACTGCTTTTGGTTTCTGATCTAACAGCTTTGACCTTGATTGAGTTTATATAAAGGCTGTTTGATATTCTTTTCAAGACTCTAAGAAAGAGAGATTGCTTAGAACGCTTTTCAAGAATTAAAAAGCTTTGGATCATCTCAAGTGTGTGGAATAGGATTGGGTTTTATACTTTTGAACCTTAAGTTTTGTAATACCTAGGTGTATTCTATTCCCTTATGTTAGAATTAATGGCTAAAATAAGAGGGGGGGGTGAATTATTTTTGAAAGCTTTTCGCAAATATTTAGTTACAAATGAATTCTTTTATCAATTCACAAAGGCAAAGATCAGAGAAGCCAAAAGAAATCAAGCTTTCAAAACAAGCAGCAGAAAATCAACCAGTTGATATTACGATATAACCGATTGATATTATTACAGAGTTAACAACAATGCTATATAACATAATTATAACCGATTGCAAGAACAATATAATCGGTTGTTTATATCAGATACAGAAACATTAAACAGATAAACTAAGGCAGAGAAAGAGAGAATCACACAAAGCAATTATACTGGTTCACTCAACCCCTAAGCTACGTCCAGTTCTTCAGAAAAACCTTCTGAGTTCCATTATGTAAAACACAACAGTTTACATACACACAACAACAACAAGAGAGGATCTTTTAACCTAAGATCACACACACTCTCTTCAACACACCACACACCTTTAAACCAGAACACCCTCTGATTTTAAAGGATTTCACACACTTACAAGAATTGAAAGAATACAATATCAGGAACAAAGAAAGGAATAGAAAACACCTCGCTTAGCACTTCCTAAATTCGTGTATTGATTAGAACATTAGCTATTTGAGCAATCTTTAAACTTCAACAAAAAATCTTCTAAAAAATGATTTCTCAAAACTTTTTCAGATCTCTGTAAAACTCTCTTTTGCAAAATCTTTCTGTATCTCAAAATGTATTTCACTTTTTCTGTATATTTCAAAAGATAAGAGAGGCTCTATTTTTAAACCTCACAAAATGCCCGTTTGAATCTGTTAGAAAATCCAGCTGTTGTTGGCAAAACAGATTTTCAAAATTCAACCGATTGAAGTTTCTAAATAACCGGTTGATTCGGTTAAAGCTGTTATAAAACAGTTAAAAAAACCCACCAAACAAGCCAGTGAGGAACAATCAGTTAAAACGAGAAAATAACCGATTTTTTATCACTTAGCTTTTCAAAAAACATTTTCTCTTTTAAAATCAAGTTTGCTCAAGTTAAGGTTCTGAATCAAGGACGAATAAAACAAATTCTAAAACAGAAACAAAACATCTAAACCTAACTTCATCACAGCAACCAACCTCTGCACAGATTCTTCACAAATTTGATTCATCAAAGCCTTTGGTTCCAACACCTTCTTCTTTGGACACTGTATTTCTGTATTTGTGTGTAAGGCAGTTTCAAAAAAGTGTTTCTGAAAACTGTGGTGTTGCCAAGGAGTGTTGTGTGTTCTTGAGGGGTTCAAAATCAACACTCTTGGTGTGGTTTTGGCCAAGGTGTGGTGTGTGTTCTTAAGGGGTTCAAGATCATTACTCTTGGTATGTGTTTTGTAATCTAGGTTTGATTACATAGTGAATTCTCAGTGATTAGCTGAGGAATGGATGTAACTCTTGGTTAAGAGTGAACCAGTATAAATCTCTTATGTGATTCTCTCTATCTCTACTCTTATAAACTGTTTTATCTTGGTTTCATATTCTACTGGTATAAACAACCAGTTGTTTTGTAAAAACAACAAGTTGATTTTCTGAAAATAAACTTAAATTTTTTTTTTATTGAATTGATCAGAAAATCAATTGGTTGATTTTTGACACTCTATCCTCAAACTTCGAGAAAACTTTTTGAAAATAATTCATCCCCGGCCAACTAATTCTAACAGTTTGAAGAGGATTGGTTTGATTGAGGCTATTCTCAATGTTTAGGAGTAGGTAATGGTTACAATCCAGTAGTCACTAAGGTGCAATACATTTTTCTGGTTTCGCACTATTCTTCTCAACATCGAAATTAGATTATTTGATAAGAAAGGGAGTGTCATTTGTCCTATTGGTTTCAAATTATTAGACTGCATACTTTTGGGTGAGATTTCAACTTATATATATTCATTAGAGATATGAACAAATTAGTATGAATAAAGGAAAAAGTCACACAGGAAAATATTTGAATTCCAAGATGTGTACTTTTTCTTAATTTTCCAAAAGCATATCAGTAACATATTTCATATTTTAAGTATTCTTATATTTATAAAAATTTTATTAAATTTTTGATATTATTAAATTTTTGGTATTATTAAATTGTAATTTTATTATATTTTCTTGATATTTATATAATATTAAACCTTTTATTACATATTATTTTATTAATATTATGTTAAATATTTAAAAATATATATATAGATTTAAATTTAAAATCCAATTAATTTTTTTATAAAAATATGGATTTAGATTAGATTAGATTTGGATTTATAAAAATTCAAATTACTTTTATAAAAAATATAAATTTGGATTTAAAATTCGATCCAAATATTTGAATTTGGATTTAAAATTCAATCCAAATATTTGGATTTGGATAATCCAATTCATGAACACCCTTATCTATCTTTATTCCTTGAAATAGAATATGGAATGAAATTTCCTCTGCCAATACCAAAAAAGATGTGATTGTGAGGTGAGAGTGGTAATATTCATTTTATCAATATAGCAACTAGAACTCTCATACCACATGAGAAGAGAAGAGAACAAAACGTAATATGAAAAGCATATTAGAAGTGAGCAAAACGTAATATGGAAACTCTGTGTATTTTTCTCACTGTTACAGTGGAATACTGCACCTCTAATATACACGAGAGAGCACAACATACAATTAACCAAATTTGTTCCATCTTAGCCAATAAGAAAAAGACAACTATAAAGAAAAAGATTAATCTTTTTCTTAGTCAGCCTCTAAATGACAAGTGCATTTTCTTTTAACACTAACAATTACTTCAACCAAAATATTCGTTGTTTGAACTTTCCCCAAGAATTAACCATCGTATAGAGCACATTGCAACATAATTATAAAACAGTTTTCTTATATTTTCCCCTTGTATAACTATTGTTGCTGCATATACAATCATAGATAGTAGAGTGAAAGATCTCATGAGTTTCATGAGAAGCTATACAAGAATTAATTACATGGGACTAAATTATATAAAAGGTAAATCAAGTAGTGGTCATTTTTCCTTGCCAGGGCTTGCTTCTGGGAGTTTAAATGTGGGAGGATTATCAACACCCTTCCTTGAGTATTCCCTCCATCTTCGTGCTGCTGAAGCAGCTCTTCTTGCTCTTTCTTCAACTTCCTCATCTGCTAACCATTTTCAAATATAATCAATATAATCCTTGTATTACAGTAATTGTCACAGCAACATGGCTGCTAGAGACAGTTTTTCATATGACAAACTTCAACATTTAGAATTTACAGATAGAAATACTATATAAACCAAGTACTAAAACAATACAACACTTAAAAAGACAAACAGAGATTTCTAAAAAGCAAACTTTTATAATTTCCAATAATTTTGATGTTTATATCCACTTAGTAGTTTCACATCCCCCGTACCTGAACTTTGATAGTCTTTTTGTTTGCCCCACAGATTGTCCCAGTATGAATTTTTCTTATCAGAACCTTCTTGCTTCATCAATCTAACTTTTGCTTTTTCCTGCAAGAAGCTCATGAATATTTGATTATGCTTAAAACTAAATTAGTCTTGTGTATCACATGTTTTATAACACTGAAGCAGAACTGGAATTTCACAACAAAATTTGAGATATTATAATTCCTTTGTCTGTGATTAAGAGTTTGGTCCAACATATAATCATGAATTTTGTACCAGTTGTAGATTGTTCAGCAGTTATTGCATCGTGTTAAAATGTAGAGCATACTATCTTGAAGAATATCACTTCAGAAGTAAAACGTTCTTTTACTTGTGTGGACTTCTATGGATTGCATCATTGGAGTGCTTCAATTATTCTTCATTTATATATGAACAAAATGTCTATTCGGATAAACACTTTCCAAACCACTCATCACTACCATTTATCTGAGTAAATTAGTCACAGTGACATTAGAAAGTGAATCATATCAGCACAATTAGGACCAATAAACTAGAATTCTCAAATATTTGAGCACAGTCTTAGAACTTTGTAAATTCATACGCTCTCCACTCTCCTTCTAGTACGGTAACACTTTATTTATTTTACATAATACGATGCAGAGCCAACCCAGAAATAATAATATTATAATCAAGAAGAGAGAAGAAATAAATATAATCGTAAGATTAATCGATTGCATGTAAATAAGTGACTCTTCACATTAAGCAAAAAATGAAGACATTGAATATAAGAGTTCTAACCAAGACTTTTGATTGCCTCTTTTCCCATCTGGAACTTGCCTGTCAATTATACATGCAGATCATGTTAGACATTAATAGCATTTCAGCACTTAATCTGCTTGGAATTTAATAATTATCAAATCTATGATTACCAGTTAAAAGATGAAATATTACAAGTTATAGTATTCTGAAAAGAAAATGTTTTATCAATTCATGTTACTTTGACCTTTAAATCATTACGCAGAATATGGTTATTGTGAATTGCAAGTTTGCAACCCAAGAAATCCCCATCAACAACTCAAACACCCACCAAACGTAGATAAAAAAGATTCGAACAACACCTGTGAACATTTAACGAATCCAGTATTCATTTCATTATTCTTACCATTCTGAAAACATCAATTGATGCTGTTCCCATTCCTGATAGCATCAGGGCAACCTGCTCATAGAAGAGTTACTAGATATATAAAAAGTATAAAGCAATTACAAGATCATAAGCATTTGTAAGTGCAGAATAAATTTGGGGATAATGTTACAAGCTTATAGAATTTATAGAATAAAATGACTTACTTTGGAAGTGCAACACCTATGACAGTAACTTTCCCCTCCAAACCACTAATTAGTTTGTTGATTTCATACGGAAGTTCAGTATTTTCTTTCGTTTAAAAAGTATTAACCAAGAGAAAGTAAAGCTTCATGTACTAAAAATAAAGAAAAAACATAGAATCCTAGAGACTATAAATGTGGAAGAACGTTGAGGCCATTCCTCATAAGCTAAATTATCAAGAAAAAACTGTTAAGAAACTCGAAATTGAAAACTTCAAAAGCATGTACCGAAAAAAGAAGTGATGATTTTTCTTGTTTTGAAGAGGTGATGAAATTATCTTCAGGAGGTAGAGATTGTGAAGATGAAAAAATCTGGAAGACTTGTATGCTATAACTAAGGCCTTACATTGACTCTTTCTACACGACGCATCTCATCTTCAAGTAATGATAACTGAGCAGCAGATGTCCAATGAATGCAGCTAACAGGGCTAAAATTAAAGAAAAAAAGGTTAAGTTAAATTAGTTCCAGCAATCTCAGAGCAAATATCATTGTGATACCAAAGGTTCTAAATCTCAAGTATCTACCACCACTAAGAAATTCAAATTAACATCTCAATGGATTATGTCTGTATAGTTATACAATACAGCCCACATACGTCAGAAGACTCTGATTTTAAATTCTCAAGTTATATACTAAAAAGGGGAAATTGAACAAAAAGACTTTGCTAATAGTGGCCATTTTAAGACATGTCAAATGATATTAACCAACCTTCACCACTTTATGGTTGCTTATAACCATTTAGAAATATTCTTTTATCCTTTAATAATGTGAAAGTCAAGATCACCATCAGAAATATATCTTGAAAAGATACTAGCAGTAAAAGTGAAATCTAAGTCTCCTCTTAGGGAGATGAATGAAGTATGTTTCATTATACTTCTACTATAATCAGATTAAATGTGTTAGTGTATAAGTATATATAAGTAATAACTACAGATAACGTAGAGATACCTACCAACTGTCAATCGCCTGTTGAACTAATTCAGGATTCCCACATTGGTTGAATGCTCTGGCTCTTCCAAAGTCCTCTTCAATTGCAAATACATCAGGGGCTACATTTGCACAATTTTTGCAGCCTGTAAAAGGGTATGCAGATGCTTTTTAATTTCTCAGTGCAAAACTTACAAGTATAATTGGTATCCACAATGATGTATGAATTAAGACACAAAAGAATAAAGCATATTATTTAAGTACTTAGCATCAAGGAACTTCGATGTCAGTGTTTGTTTATATTCCATGATCTGACTTAGTCCTGGTAGATTGAAAAAGGGTTATTCTATTCTTGGAACATTTTTTCCTCTTTACCTCAGTGCATCACATCTCTCATTTTATTGCATATTTAATCTCTTCACTACCTATTTCCTAGTTGAAGAAAACATGTGTATAATTAGACATTCTTGTCGAAATTGTTTCTCTATAAAAGTAGTTTTTTTGATAAAGAGGTTAAAGATGGAGATATCATGTAGTTATCAAAGCTGACAAAATTAATTAAGGTAATAATTTACGAATGACAAAGTACCTATGCAGCTGAACTCATCAACAAAGGCATGATCCCTTGGGCTTGAATCATCGAGGAAAGGATTGATTGAAGTTAAAGAATAGCCATGAATTTCATCATAAATCCTGCGCTGGATGGGATCACTTAGCACCTGCACTGCAATAGTCAATTCAATTTCCAATAAAAGCACAGACAATACTTTAACAACATTTCTCCCGAAAGCTTAAAACTTGAGAAACTTAAAATGGAACCAACCGTGTATATTTCATTAATGAACATGCAGAAATTTGTGGTCTCAGGATCATTGCCACTCAAGTCGGGGTGGCAAGATTTCATGCAATTGTAGTATGCCTTCTTGATCTGCTCTGGTGAGGCATCTGGAAGCTAGTAAAGCAGACCAACCAAATATTAATTATTATACACACATCTCATCATCATACATAAGATTTGGCAAAATCCACCCAATTTGACTAAAGGGTCTAAAAACTATACTAACATTCAGATCATGGCTAATGATTACAGTAAGCTCAATACTTATAGATTTTCTCATCTTAGAAATACTTCCTAACTCATTGTATGTGTGCATGTTTGAATAGTTTCAGCAGAAAGTGAACGAAGTCAGAGTTTGATGCATCACCAGACCCAGAACTTCATAATAGTCATCTGCAATAGTGTCAGTGGGAGAAACTGAATCTTCGGCAGTAACTCTTACTCTGCCACACCCTCTTCGCTTACCACTGCGTGTCACAGAAGTGCAATGACTTGGAGTCTTCACCAGCATCCGCCACGAGCCTGTTGAACAGAAATTCAATGATGGGTTGTGGATTTTCAGTGCCTCCATACATACTGGAGACAATAACTGAGCCATAATTCCAAAACAAACTCCAGTGAAAAGAAACTTGTTCCAATCAGTATGTGAACTTGGGTTGCTGCAGTTGTAAAATAATGGAAACAATCTCAGCCATAAATATTATTATTATTATTAATATTAGAAATATAGCTCTGCTTGGATTTACATTCTTTCATAGTCATCAAAATAAAAATAATAATTAATACATCAATCTTAGAAAAAAACAATTATTTATACAGCTATATCTTTTTATGTTTCTATTATTATTAACAAAAGGGATGCTGTAGTTGAACAGGATAATATTTATGTTAATTATACAATTTATTGGAAAATTATAGATTTTAATTTTTTGAGGTGGAAGAAAATTTGGCTGGGAGTTGAGAGAGGGAAAATTTGCTGACATGTCACTCTAACAGCCACAAGACACCCTTAGAATCTGAACAAACATAAGATGAATCGAGCAAGTACGAAATAGGAGGCAATGTTTCCAGAAAAAGAAAGTGATAATAGGCCTCTAAATGTCAACCGTGATATGTTTTTTGGGCTGTTTCTTACTGCACCTCCATAGCTTTTTTTGGCACCCCATAGTTCAGGTAAAAGGATTATTTTGTCTTTAAAAAACACATTTCAAATTATAGAATTTGTAAAGTATTTCTCATACATCTTGGATTGCAAAAATACCTTCTAAATTTTGCAATTCGAAATGTTTTTTTTTCCTAAAAAAAATACATTATGAATTAAAGAATCTAAAATGTATTTTTGAATTCAGAAATGCCTACAAATTCCATAATCTAGAATATATATTTTTTTAATTTACGCATTCTGAATTCTAGAATTTGGAAGTTATTTTTAGTTCTAAAATATGAAATATTTTTTTTCTTAAAAAAATAAATTATGGAATATAAAATCAAAAGATATTCTCAGATCTAGAAGATATTCTCACATCCAGAAATACCTTCCAGATTTTATAATCTGGAATGTAATTTATTAAAGAAACACATTTTAAATTATAGAATCTGGAAGGTATTTATGGATCTAGAAGAAAGACCTTATGAATTTTATAATTCAGAATTTGTTTATATCACTTATTCCAAAATGAAAAACTTCAATAGAATAAAGTGTATTTTTGGTATTTTAAGTAATCTGGGTGGCGGAAGAAGCTACGGTGGTGCAGTTAGAAAGAGCCGCTTGAATTTGATTAGCCCGACCCATTTGGATAATCTATTGCAGCTCGGTCAACTACAAATTTAATTTGTAAAAGGCAAAGTAAAGTTTAAGTTGATAAATAAATATTAAATAATTAATCGGTACCTAAATAATAAATATTAAATAAAATATAAATTTTTAAAATTAAATAAATATTAATTATGATATTTGTAAAGATAAAAATTCAGAATAGATCAATCTGCATCATAGATTGGATGAAATGAAGCTGGATTAAATGTTTAAATTCGATTACAATATACTTTTATTTTAAGTTTATTCATTTAATTCAAATACTTTATTCAAATATTAATGCCAAATTGCGAATTGCTATCGTGCACGCTTGGTATTTTTGTATAAATTGTGTACGTTGACAACCTCTTTTGTTGCTTGAAGCAAAAGATTCTCTGCAACCAATATTTGACTGGAGTGGAATATTTGAATTTAAGGCATCAAAACAAAAAGAAATATCTGATTTAAAGTTGAAGTTTGCACGAAAAATATTTCATATTGAAAAATTCACAAAAATTTTGTCCATCAACTACTGTCATAATTATAAATAAGTTGGAAATGTAATAACACACGTAATGTTTTATAAATATTTTCTTAGGTTTTATAAATATTTAATTAGTCCAGTAATCATAGTTATAATTATTATAATTTTTTATCAGCAGTTATAATCATTATAATATTTTTATTAAATTGCTAATCCACTCAAATCAACGATTTTTTGATGAAATTTAAATAACTATTTTTTATCATGTGTTTTTAAATTTTAAATTTAAAAAACCGAGTAATTTTTATTTTATTTTAGGATTATGTTAATTATTATTCATTTTAAGATATTTTTATTTATTTATAGAAATGGAAACACGTCAGGAGATTTACAATAATTCACGTGAGTTAGACAACTTGACAATAGTTTTCAACAAATCAAAACATTTTATTGAAATAGATTTTTTTTTTTACTTTAGTTTTAAATATATGTTATTTTATAATTATTTTTATTTTTATTTATTTTGGACCAATCAAGGAGAAAAATTATATATAGAACCATTTCTTAAAGAGTAATTATGTACTAATGCTTACTAACCAAACTAAGATGAAAATGAACTCTTTGAAAAAGCACTTCTATTGTTAAATAATAATTTGATTTAGCTGTTGAAAATTAAGATGACATCAAAATGAAGGTATGGTCAATAATAAGGTTCACAGGAGTTTGGATAAAATATTATTACATACTGATTTTGCAAAGAACAAACAATGGAGGGTTAGTTAAAAAAATTCAATGTTCACTGATATTTCTTTATTTTTTCATATCTTTGAATTTATACTAGATTCATATTATTGTAACAAATTTTTACTCTTCAAGAAAATCATTAAAGAAAAATCAATTTAAATTTGGAGATAAAAAATAATTAGTCACTATATTGACTAAATTAGATATTATTTTAGAGACTAAAAAAATTATTAGTGTCTAAAGTTGTTTCTATTATTAATAAATAGTTTCTAAATTGTTATCTACTTAACTACTATCAAGGTTTTAACTATCAACTTTAAAATCTAAAGTAATTGGTAACTAAAATGTTGGTAGCTAATTAAATACCAATTTAGAAACTAGTTTATAAATTTTATTAATAATAGAAACTAGTTTAGGAATCTAAGTGAAAAGTGGAAGTTTCACATTGGAAGAATGATCCACAAACGCATTGTCTTAAGGTTTTGAGTTGAAGGTAGTGTCATGATCTTTTATTTGAATTTGCTCATATTTGATAGTATCGAATCTCCCTGGTGTATTCTCCCTCCAAATAATCCCACATACCCAATAGTTGAATCACCTTAATCAGATTATTTCTTACAACATTAAATATGAGTAGTAGTTATTTGATAATTATTCACTTAATAAAAACACAATTTGTATTCATCGTGTTATTTGTATGTGTCTACTCAAGATGTTATTCATGTGTCTACTCAAGAGAACATATGAAGTTCTCATAAGATGGTGGGAAAGAGGTTAGCAGAATCATAGTTGCATCTCCATCTTCTACTTTGACATTAATGTCCCGAAACTCCATCAAGATTAAATTGAGTTCATCAACAACATCCTTTAGTGGTATATCCTCCTTCATTTGTATTTTAAAGAACTATCATTTCAACAACTTGTTACATCTAGACTTCGCCATGACTAACTTCACCTTTAGTCATTACGATATCGAGGTCTTCTCCTTCGTAGCCTCATAAAGGACCTTTTTTGACAAAGAAAGAAGAATCATTGAATGAGTATTTTCTTCTTATTACCTTTGTAGAACATGATTCTTTATGTGGGACATACTCCCCAACAATGGTGCTTACACACCTTACTCCTCAAGCGAAACCCTCATCTTGATTCTTCATAAGTTGAAGTTGTTCTTTCCATCAAACTGACTTTGATACTAGTTTGTTATGCACCTAGTATCAAATTACATCCAAAAACAATGAAAAAAATGGACAAAGAGAGTTCTAAATATCACCAAATAAATATAAAGAACAAATAAAAAAACTAATAAATTGTCTTTTGCATTATACAAAATAAGTGTTTATTTTGTACGAAATGGAGATCCATATAATTCAATCTCATAAAAGTAACACAAAATTATTGGTATATAAATTATTTTCTATTATTAATAAAATTTATAAACTAATTTATAAATTGGTATCTGTTCTTGCCGGTTGACTCTCCTGTCGGTTGACTCTACGACGATCACACACCTCCTTTCCTCGCCTTGAATTATGCTTTGCTCTCTCCAAACAAACTGCACCTACAAGATAGAAAGGGGCGCCCTAGAGGCCGTTTGCACTCCGACGCTCAAGTCAAAAACTAGGGCAAGCACACCAAGTGTATTCAGTATCTGTGTTTAGGTCTAGAAATTGCGTACCTTTGTGAAGTGTTTTACTACCCTTTATATAGTCTAGGGTTTCCTCTGGGCCGCTACCCATATTTAGGGTTTACTGGAATACCCTCGCGCCGCTATCACCCAGACTTAGGGTAATCTAACACGTAAGGTTTCCTTAACTGGAGTGCAAATTCTAACAGGATGGCCACCTGGATACCCCCTCGTGCACCTAGTCTCTGGGGCCACTTGTCCTGGGAGCACCTTCACTGTTTACGTGTCATGCATGTAGCTTTACTGGGAAACCCTAATCCTGATGAGTACTCGACCCTTCAAGACTCTGCACCTAACTGTGCTTTCCATGCCACACGCATGGATGCTTTGTGAATTAGGCTTTTCCCTACCTCTGGGCATTTTACTGATAACTGGTCTTCTTCCAGAACCCACATCAGATGCTCTAGTCCTATTGTTCAAAACACCCAAGACCGATGTCACCTCGTCCCACTCTGTTGCCGAGGACTCATCATCCTGCTGAGTGACGAGGACACGTCAGTCCACTCTGGTGATCGACCCGCTGATGACTAATCATCTCACTAGTCTATTCTACCTGTGGGGTCCTTCCCACGTGGCTCTGGCCCATGCTGTGGGACCCAACTGACATGGCTCATCATTACTAGCCGTTCTCGGCATCTGAGGACTGGTCGGTACACAAGCCCCCTAGTCTCGAGCTGTTAACTTGTTCAGCGAAGAGACTAAGTCCTCGGCTCAGGCGACCTACGGGGCACTGAGCAAAAGGACATGAACAACCTGCTGAAGGGACATCTCACCAACCCTCGTTAAATTGCGGACATGTGGTTAGATCAACGGTTGGGGCTTCTTAACGTTTGCGTTGCCTTGCCTACGTTAAACCCCTTCAAAACCCCGCGCCTCTACACTGTTTCATCACTTTTCACTCAAGCCTCCATAATTTCTAACTTTTCTCGAACGCTTCCACTCCCTCTCCTACACTCGCAACCTTTCGTCTTCGCTTACACAAAGGTATGATTTTCATCCACCTTTTTTGCCTTCGTTTTATGATTCTGCTTCCCTTCACATGCTATAACTGTTCTGGGTCTATTCATGCATTTTAGGGTTTCTGTTCTTCTTTCTTATTTTTGCTCTTCTTCTGTGAGTCTGTGTCCGCCATTGTTCACGCCATCACTTTCTTCTAAACCCTTTTTTTCTTCTCCCTGCCTCTCATTTGTTTTAGATTCGAGATGGCCAGAACCAAAACTACCTCCAACCCTCCTCCCGCTATTGACTACAGGGCCCTCTACCCCTGGGCCCCTGAGGATCTCCTTGTTGAGACCTCCCAACTCACCTCTAGTGAAGACTGAAGGAAGCATAAAGACGACGAACACGAGATTAAAGGGCGAATCTTTGGCAGAGAGAGCGACGCGTACATTTCGGTTCGACCCTGTACTGATGGCGAACCCGTATGCACCGACGACCACTGCAACAATGGGGAGCCCTTCTTCTTCTTCTATGCCACCGTCTTTAAGCGAGTCAAAGTCCGTCTGCCCTTTACTGGGTTCGAGAGGGCTCTGCTCACCGAGCTAAATGTGGAGCCCGCCCAGCTGCACCCCAACAGCTGGGCCTTCATTAGGGCTTTCTCAATTCTCTACAACAACCTAGGGTTCACTCCCTCGATGGACGTATTCCTATAATTCTTCGAGGCGAAGAGCCCTGGGAAGAGGCTTTGGGTAAGCCTCAATGGGGTGGCGGGGAGGGTTCTGCTAACCGTCTTCCAACAGTCCTACAAAGGTTTCAAGGGGAAGTTCTTTCGGGTCTGCTGCAGCTCCTACGACTCCACCATGATTGATGGGTTCCCATTATACTGGGTGGAGAAGCTGAAATTCAAGAAACCCTGAGGACTTCAGGAACTGACACCCTTCGACCACGATCTGTGTCAACTCCTTGCCAGCTGGGGGGTGGTATCCAACACTTCCTAGCTGATCAGGCACGAGTATGATGCTCATTGGTATACTTTACCTTACCTTATCCTTCTTACATCTGCTTGTACTTGCACTTTGTATCTGTGTGTTTGCATCTTGTGACTGTGTGTTTTACTCTGTTGCAGATATGGTGTTGGATGCTAAAAAGAAGAAGAGGTTGGTCAATCTGCTAGGTCGCCGCACAGTAGGTGGATCCTGCCCTGCTGGCTCCTCTTCTCCCGTTGTGGCTGCCCCTGGCCCTACCTCTGAAAGCAAACATAAGAGGGCAGCCGCGGTGGTAATCTCTGAGGACGAGGACACTTGCTCCGGCCTTGTCTTCAAGAGGAAGAGGGTAGAGGTTGTTGTAGCGACCTCATCTGCAACAGAGGGGCAACCTCCATCTTTCAGGGAGCATCCCCCTAGCACTTCTTCTCCCCCTAACCCTCTCCTGACACTTGAAGGTGTTAGGAAAGATGGCTTTAAACTAGAGGGGGGTGAATTGTTTAAAGAGGTTTTCGCAAAGTTTTTGCAAGCTAGAATGAATTTATTTCAGAAACCAATTGATTAAGCAATTTAGTTAGCCAAAACAGTAAGCAAAACTGTACTGCCAGGAAAACAATCGGTTGTTTATATCAACAAACAACAAACAAACTGAATTTAAAGAGTAAGGGATAGAGAGATTGTACACAATTGTTTATACTGGTTCACTCCAACCCAGAGCTACATCCAGTCTTCTCAGAACCCCTGAGGAAATCCACTAAGCAATCACACCTTGATCACTTACACAACAACCAAGAGAATGACCTTGAAAACCTCAAGACACACACTCTCCTTGGCCAACACTAAGATTGCTGATCTTGAACACCTCAAGAACACACAGCCAATCTCAGCAACAATACACAGAAGAACTGTTTCAGCAGTTTACAAAAATTACACTTGTTACAGAAGAAGATCTGAAATCAATACAAGTAGAATCCTATTCCAGCACCTTGATCAATCACTAAACTCCTAAGCAATCTCAACTCTTTTAAAACTCTCTTAGAAAAACTTTGTCAAAAGCATTCTCTTTTTACTTAAAAACATTTTTTCTGAATTTATATAAAATAGTTTGTTATCAAATCTCAACAAACCCTTAATTGTTTTCAAAAAGATTGGTCAAAGCATTTAATGACTGGAGCGTATTCAGTTTCAAATCATTTAAAGCTCAGTCAAAGAAAACAGTTTTTCTGTTAAGGTTCCAGAACAAACAATCGGTTATTTCCTCGAATCAATCGGTTGTTTTTTTACTTAACAGTTTTCTTTATTCAAAAACAGTTTTCAAACTTTCTCAAAACTTCTAAGTGTAAACAATTGGTTGTTTCGACAGAACAATCGGTTGTTTCAACTTAGTTTGAAAAACACTTTACTTTGTTTAAAGATTGAGATGCTAATTGCTTTGAGATTTAATCTAAGGGTGGATTACAACATTAAACTACCCTAGAACAAAGCTTTAAACCAGCACAGCAGCATCAAGCAAAGCAGAGGCTTCATCATCCTTAAAAGGATTTGGATTCTTCAAAACATTGAACATCACTTGGTTCAACAGAAGGTAGGGGGGAAAATGCTCCCCCTTGTGACCAAGCGCCTCCTGCCCCCGAACTCCCTCCTCTCCTCCAACAGATGCTCGCTCATCTGCCTGCCAAAGAGGTGATGGAGGCCCTGGATAGGAATTCACTAAGGGCCCGCTTCAACCATGGCCTTGGTGAGTTCCTCGCCGCCTCCAGCGCCTTGTTGGTCCATGGGGATGCTGACACGGAGCTGAAAGAGAAGGTGGCCCGATTGGAGAGGGAGCTAGAGCAGAAGAAAGAGCTAGAGCTTCAAGTCCAACTGGCTGCCAAGCGCGAGGTTGCTGTGAACCAGGAGCTGAGCAGCCTTTGCCAGTCAGAGAAAGAGACCAAAAAGCTCCTCTTCTCCAAGGGGCAGGAGGCCCTCCAGCTTGAGGCCAAGATTCTCTCCCTCGACAACAAAATCATAGACTTGGAGGAACAGTTGGAGGGGGCCCATACTAAACTGACCAAGCTGGAGGAGAGGGCGACCACCCAAGAAGTGCAACTGGGCAAAGTTGAGGAAGAGCTTGTCCATCAAGCTGAGCTGCTCAAGAAGACCGAGGCCGAGCTTACTGAAGACGCCGCTGACGCCTACGGGGAGGGGTTTGGCGATGCCCTTGCTAAGTTTGCCTGCGTGCATCCTCAGATGGTCCTCTCGCCATTCTCTGTATCAAAGCAGGTAGTCGACGGGCAAATAGTGCCTAGATAGGTCTTTTGAGCAGCTATACTTTATGGCTGAACTTCTTGTAACAATCTTTTTGTAAACGTTCTTCCAATATAATTAATATATTTACTTTGTGTATATATAATTATCTTACTCAACTATACTTGCCCATATATATATTGCTTAGCTTATTTATTGGTATATAAATTATTTTCTATTATTAATAAAATTTATAAACTAATTTATAAATTGGTATCTGTTCTTACCGATTGACTCTCCTGTCGGTTGACTCTACGACGATCACACACCTCCTTTCCTCGCCTTGAATTACGCTTTGCTCTCTCCAAACAAACTACACCTGCAAGATAGAAAGGGGCGCCCTAGAGGCCGTTTGCACTCCAACGCTCAAGTCAAAAACTAGGACAAGCACACCAAGTGTATTCAATATCTGTGTTTAGGTCTAGAAACTGCGTACCTTTGTGAAGTGTTTTACTACCTTTTATAGTCTAGGGTTTCCTCTGGGCCGCTACCCATATTTAGGGTTTATTGGAATACCCTCGCGCCGCTATCACCCAGACTTAGGGTAATCTAGCACGTAAGGTTTCCTTAACTGGAGTGTAAATTCTAACAGGATGGCCACCTGGATACCCCCTCGTGCACCTAGTCTCTGGGGCCACCTGTCCTGGGAGCACCTTCACTGTTTACGTGCCATGCATGTAGCTTTACTGGGAAACCCTAATCCTGATGAGTACTCGACCCTTTAAGACTCTGCACCTAACTGTGCTTTCCATGCCACACGCATAGATGCTTTGTGAATTAGACTTCTCCCTACCTTTGGGGATTTTACTGATTAGCGGTCTTCTTCCAGGACCCATATCAGATGCTCTAGTCCTGTTGTTCATAACACCCAAGACTGATGTCACCTCGTCCCACTCTGATGCCGAGGACTCATCATCCTGCTGAGTGACGAGGACACCTCAGTCCACTCTGGTGATCGACCCACTGATGACTAATCATCCCAATAGTCTATTCTACCTGTGGAGTCCTTCCCACATGGCTCTGGCCCATGCTGTGGGACCCAGCTAACGTGGCTCATCATTACTAGCCGTTCTCGGCGTTCGAGGACTGGTCGATACAGTATCTAATTAGCTACTAAAATATTTGAAATAAATAAAATTCTCAAATTATTTAAAATCCTAAATAAATATTAATTCTAAATTATTTAATGTATTTTTTAAATAAAAATCTAAAACAAATAAAATTTTAAATTATTCAAAATTATAAATTATTGAATGTGCTATTTTAATAATAATGTGAAATAAATAAAATTTCTCAATTGTTCAAAATCCTAAATAAATACACATCCTAAATTATTTAGCTTCTACTTAAATAAAAATCTGAAAATAAAATAAAAATTTTAAACTATCAAAAATTCTAAATAAATGTAAAACATATATTATTTAAGACCCTACTTAAATAAAAATATGAAATAAATAAATTTTTAAAATTCTAAATAAATATAGATCTTAAATTATTTAATGTCCTACTTAAATAAAAATTTGAAATAAATAAAATTTCTAGATTATTTGAAATTCTAAATAAATATACAAATCATAAATTAATACAAATCATAAATTATTTAATTTCATACTTAAATAAAAATTTGAAATAAATAAATTTCTAAATTATTCAAAATCCTAAATAAGATATAGGTTTAATAACTATTTTGATCCTAAAATATTTTTAAAATATTTAATTTCGTCTCCACTTTTTAAAAAAAAAAATCAATTTGATTCCAAAGTTTTTTAAATTAATTTAATTTAGTCACGAAACATATAATTTAATATGAGTGACATAAAACGTTAATGTGAATATGTTATAAACACGACAATCTAAAAGAAGAAAAATTGCACTTAAATTTGAGGTCATACTAAATTTTTTTAAAAAGCAATGACAAAATTGTATTTTTTCTAAAAAATATTGGGATCAAAATGGTCATTACACCAAAATCCAAATCCTAACTTATTTATTATACTATTTTAATAAAAATTTTAAATAAATAAAATTCATAAATTATTCAAAAATCATAAATAAATACAAACTTTAAATTATTTAACTTGCTAGTGAAAAAAATATGAAATAAATAAAATTTTTAAATAATTAAAAATCCTAAATATACAAGATTTAATGACTATTTTGTTCCCAAAATTTTTGAAAAAATTTAATTTCAACCTGAGTTTAAAAAAAATCATTTTAATCCCAAAGTTGTTAAAAATAATTCAATTTGGTCATAACACATAATTTAATATGGACTCACACCAAACGCTGAGATGAAGGTAGTATAATAATAACAATCCAATAGTGAAATTGCAGTAAACTTTTAAAAAAGCTTTGGGATAATACTGAACTTTTAAAAAAGTGAGGATGAAATTGTATTTTTCTAAAATTCATTGAGATCAAAATGGTTATTAAACCTATAAAAATCCTAAACTATTTAATGTACTATTTGAATAAAAATCTGAAATAAGTAAAATTCTTAGATTGATCAAAATTCTAAATAAATATAAATTCTAAATTATTTAATTTCTTACTTAAATAAAAATTTGAAATAAATAAAATTACTAAATTATTTAAAATTCAAAATAATACATATCCTAAATTATTTATAGTCCTACTTAAATTAAAATATAAAATAAATAAAATTTGTAAATTATTAAAATTTCTAAATAAATTTATATCTTAAATTATTTAATGTCCTACTTAAATAAAAATATGGAATAAAATTTTTTCTAAATTATTCAAAAATTTTAAAAAAATATAAATCCTAAATTATTTAATTTCCTACTTAAATAAAGCATCTGAAATAAATAAAATACCTAAATTATTGAAAATCCTAAATAAACATAAATCTTAAAATAAGGAATTTCATACTTAAATAAAAATATAAAATAAATAAAATTTATAACTTTTTAAAAATCTTAAATAAATACAAATCCTAAATTATTTAATGTCTTATATTAAAATCTAAAATAAATAAAATTTCTAAATTATTCAAAATTTTAAATAAATATAAATCCCAAATTATTTAACATCTTATTTAAACTTCTAAACAAATACAAATCTAAAATTATTTAATATTTTACTTAAGAAAAATATGAAATAAATAAAGTTCTTAAATTATTCAAATTATAAATAAATACAAAACCTTAAATGATTTAATATCCTACTTAAATAAAAATATGAAATAAATAAAAATTTTAATTATCCAAAATTTTATATAAATAAAAATCCTAAATTATTTATTGTTCTACTTAAATAAAAATTCGAAATAAATAAAATTTCAGGATTATGCAAAATTCTAAAACAATGCATATGCTAAATTATTTAATGGCATCCTTAAATAAAAATATAAAATAAATAAAAATTTTAAAATTTTTAAAATCTAAATAAATACAAGATTTAATGACTATTTTGGTTCTAATTTTCTTTTTAAAAATAAAACAATTTTGTCCTCACTTTTAAAAATATTCAATTTCATCCCAAAATTTTTTAAAATATTATACTTAGTCACTAACACATGTAATTAAATATGCAGTTACATACAACTTTTTAAAAAGCTTAGGACAAAATTGCCATTTTCTAAAGAATATTGGGACAAAAATGTCATTAAACCTAAATACAAATCCTAAATTATTTTATATAATATTTCAATGAAAGTATGAAATAAATAAAATTTTTAAATTATTCAAAATTTTAAATAAATATAAATCTTAAATTATTTAATGTCCTACTTAAATAAAAATCTAGAATAAATAAAATTCCTAAATTATTAAAAATTTTAAATAAATAAAAATGTTAAATTATTTATTGTCCTATTTAAATAAAAATTCTAAAATACTAAAAATTTAAATAATTTAATGTCCTACTTAAATAAAAATCTGGAATAAATAAAATTCCTAAACTATTTAAAATTCTAAAAAACTAAAAATTCTAAATTATTTAATGTCCTACATAAAGTATCTGAAATAAATACAATTATTAAATTATTCAAAATCTTAATAAATACAAATCCTAAATTATTTAATGTTCTACTTAAACAAAAACATGAAATAAATAAAAATTTTAAATTATTAAAAATCATAAATAAATACTAATCCTAAATTATTTAAAGTCATACTTAAATAAGAATCTGAAATAAATAATTTTTCTAAATTATTCAAAATTATAAATAAATACAAATTCCAAATTATTTAATGTCTTACTTAAATAAAAATTTAGAATAAATAAAATTTTTAAATTATTTCAAATACTAAATAAATACAAAAATTAAAGTGTGTATTAACGAGAATTAAACAATACAAAAAATTAGGTAATATCAACGCTAATTATGACACACACATTAATCTTGGCCCAACAGTAAAGGGGTCCATCATATACTATAAATAGGCGCAACAATCAAGACAAAGATACGTCATTATTACATCATTAATTGCATCCAAATACAGAATACTTACTTAAGCATTGAAAATCTCTTTGCAGGTGCAGTCTCAACCGAGAGTCAAAGCCCGAGCGTTAGGAGAGGAAGAGGAAGGCAATCGTGACTAAAGGGAAGGAATCAATTGTTCAACTCGTAGCAGTTATTGTCTCAACCCCTCATACAAGAACAATTGACACTGAACATGGGGCCGAGAGAGTAAAGGAAGTTACAGAGAACAAAATGGTATCAACAAGAAAAATGGCGAGCTAAAGAATGATTGAAGTCGAATAGATGGGCTTGTTATTATCCCTAGAAAGGGAGATGGCCGAGATAAGGAAGAAGAATGAGGATGACATAAGTGTCTGACATAAGGAGAATGAAGAGATGAAACGACAGCTGGTCGAAGGAAGCTCGACTAAGAAGTAGTAGCCGAGTGAAAGAGAAGGTACCATGCAGAGGGAGAACACGATAGATCCCTCGACCACGAATCGCCCATCAGGGAACAAGAGCCAGAACGAAGAGTTGCAGCTCAACCAATCCACCTACTTGGAAGGGACTGAATGTGGATCGGTATGACGGGACCACAGATCCAGACGAGCATATGGATGTCTATACCATTCAGATGGGCCTCTACACATCTGATGACTCAATCTTATATCGAGTGTTCCTGACATCACTGAAGGGAGGAGCCCTCAATTGGTTCACAAGGCTTCCTACAAATTCCATAGACTGTTTTGACACCCTTACGTCTAAGTTTGGGACACAATTCGTAACCAGTCAACCACATCACCTAACCTCCATTGCACTTGTGAACGTACGATAGGAGAAGGGAGAGCCTCTTCAGGTGTTCATGGATAGGTTTAGCAAGGTATCATTGAACATCTCGAATCTAAGTTCAGAGGTGGCAATTCACCATATGGTAATGACTCTGTGATCGAGACCTTTCTCTGATATAAAAAGTCAGTGTTCGATATGGATGAATTGCGATGATGAGTAACGAAGTTTATGCAGCTGAAGAACTTTGAGAGTATCAGAATCAAGTTCGGGCCCACACTGCAGTAGAAAAAGATAAAGGAAACTGGAAGGAGATGAATAGCCAACTTGCGTTTGGAAAAAATTAGGAGGTCTGAGGACCTCATTTTCAGCATTACACCCCGCTTAACACAAATAGGGGGCGAGTCTTGGAGGATGCATTGAATGTCGGTCTCTTGCCCACCCCAAGAAAGGTGTAAAGCCCTAACGATGCCGACACGACCATAAAGTGTTGGTACCATCGCAATCATGGGCATTTAACCGAAGAGTGTCAAATAGTAAAGGATAATATTAAGGAATTTATCCAAGCTGGACACTCGTGTAGATTCGTGCAAAATATTGATCACAACACGAACCGCTCACTCCAACATAGGGAAGTATAAATATTTAAAAACTACAATAAATAAAAACTTTAATATATGATAAACTAAACACAATTATTCTAAATTTTCAAATATATCATGATAAACAATATTAGTTATATTGTAATTATTATAATTAAGAAAAATTGTATGAACTTTAGTGTAATGTACAAAACTCGGCAATCTAGTGTATGTGAACAGTAGCTCGGTGCTCGGGAAAGGTAAAGGTCAGCTCGGTTGTTGGGCCGAACTAAGATTTATGTGACTGGCCCAATTTCGCTGAAGGGCCCAAAGCGCATGACAAGGTTGTCATACGAGATACCCCTTGTTTCCACGCTAATGGATATATATGGTAGCAGTTGCTATAATATTTGTTATTATTGTGCATATTCGTTATTATATTGCTTTTTCATGTTTGTTACACATAAATACCTGTTGATAGTTGTTGTTAACCCTAAAGAAGATAGGGATGTGCATTTATAACAGAATGTTAGCCTACGGTTAGCACCTGAAGATGATTGGTGCACGTGGTAGGCCGTTTTTTTGTTAGAGATAAAAGATAAATGTGCTTATTTTCAATTAAGATTGGCTTCTCTCATATAAGAGTTGTTGCATGTTGCTTGTACGGTTATAAAAGGGTCTGAGACCCTATATGAAGGTACACTATTTTTGCACACTAAACTAAGATTTATTGTTGCTTTTGTGAGCCCTTACTGACTTGAGCGTCAGAGTGCCATCAACAGGTAGGGCGTCCTCTGTTACAATGGAGCCCTACTTGAAGCAGCAAAGAGAGAAATGACTCCAACTTCAGGAGGAGGTGCGTTCAGCCTAGGTCAACCGGCGGAGAAGTCAACCGACAAGAACATTTGTTTCTTACTCTCAAGATTATACAATTGTTCATGTGTATTACAAGTCTTGATAAATAAATTTTCTATAATTTCCTATAATATTATATTAAAAGATGAAATTATACAAAATTATGTACTCTTATATAAAAATATGTTATATAAATTTTAAAATTGTATAAAACTCTAAATTATCTGCAAATATTTTTAATCATGGATAAAAAATCGTATAAATTGGAGCACAAGGGTTACTCCAACCCATGTACAAAAAAGAATCTCCAATCAAGAAAGATGAGGTTGCCAAAAATATACATTAGCCAAAATATAACCCGATTTTGCACATATATAGAGCTAAGAGGCCTAATCCTCAAACAAAAAATTTTGCACTTATACATCATACTATATCTACCAAAACATAAGCAAAAAGCTTAGCCTAATTATAGAAAAAAAGCATGACAACTCCAAATAAAATATGTTGCTTCTTTGCTACCTATAACAACTTTCACGCACCAATGACTATAGATATACCCAACAACATGTCCTCTCATTCAAACCCGAGATGAATCAAAAAAAGAAAAGAGAAAACATGTTAACAATCAAGGTAAAGATTTCAAGCATGCATATACATTAATACACCAATTAGAATAAGAGAAATTTGACTTTGGAAATTTATAAGATATCCATCCCCATGCCTTTACTTGGGCCAACACAAAAATATCAATAAGATCCACCACTGCATCATTAAAAATTATCCTATTTCTATAGTTCCAAATTTCCCAAATGATAAATTATTTGCAATTTAAATAGTAAAATTATTTAATATATACTATTTATATAATTTAAACAATGAATATTTAAGATACATTATTTAATGTTGATTTATTATTTGTTACGAAGAAAAAGGGGGAAGGAATTTCTTTTTAAAAAAATTTTTATTTACTATTGACCATAAAGAGAGAGGGGGATCTTAAAGTTTTTGCGATGAACCAAACTTACCGGAAGTTGACAATCACAAATTCCACTATCTCATGAACTTTCTTTTACATAATACAGTGATTATCTCATGAACTTTATTTTACATAATACAATGATGATTAATTATTTTAGTCGAATGTTGTTAGTCAATTGTTGCATTAAATAAACAATTTTTTCATTGTATTACAAAATAGAACAGAGATGAACAAAAGGGAACAGAAATGAACAAAAGAGCAAACTGAAGGCAAAGGATATGAGAATGAATATCTCTTCTTTCTTATTATTCAAATCAAAACAAATGGTCTGAATATATACAAGTAGTGCACTCATTTCAACGAGAGAGCTAGTCCCCTATGTGACTACTGCAAATGTCTTCATAGAGTTCAGCCATTATACAGGCACATTGATCTCCACTTATGCAAGTGAGGATTGGGTGGGTATAACCATGACGGAAAAGCTTGCCATCTATCACGGTATACCTCCCGCAGTCCTCTTAACCATCTTAGCCTCCATAGGCTCGGTAGGAAGCAACCCATCAACTAGGTAAAGTTGGTAAAGGGTTATCCAAGTCTTTGTGGTGTCAACCTACAAAACCTCAAGAAACTCATCCCCCAATGACCTATAGGTAGTCATCTTGGGACTTTCAGGGTCTTTTGAGTCATCGACCGATGTCTTCTCCCCTTTTCTGATATGACCCCCAAGACCTCTGCATGGATGACCTCGACTGATCCTCCTTCAGCTGTCCTGGACCACTTCAAGATCTCCTGGATCACTGACATCTGTCGACCTCCCCTCCCTGAGCTTGCTAGCTTGGCCAACAGGTCTGCTCGAGAGATCTGCTCTCTAGGAACATGAACAAGTTCAAACGTATACGTACTTGAGATATGAGGCTAGTTGCGGATCCTTGGCCTAATACTCACTCGTGACTTGTCCAGTGACAAGTAACAAGTCACTCTTCACCAATAAGCAACGCTTGGCAAGTAACATCCCCGCAATCAAGGGTCATATTCAGCTTGATTGTTGCTCACTTTGAACGTGAACCTCAGGGCTAGCTCGATCAGCAACCCATCTGGCCCCTCTAAAATGACCCCAGCTCCACTCCCTTGTTGGTTGGAGGATCCATCTACTGAAAGAACCAACTGAAAGTCATTAGGATCGGGTTGAGGATCCTTTGATGAAAGCTTTACCATGAAATCAGCATACACCTGACCCTTAATCGGCCATTAAGGTTCCTATTCGATATCAAACTCAGATAACTCATCCACCCAATAGACCATCCGACCTGTTATGTCAGGCTTTTTAAGAACCTTACAAATGGGCATCATAGTCATCACAATTACGATAAAACTCTGGAAGTAGTGGCAAAGTCACCAAGCTGTGAATACCATGGCTAAGGTGGCCTTCTCAATGGCCTGATACTTGTTTCCCGTCCCTGTAACACCTTAATTCTCCACTTCCCGTTGGCCTTCTGCACCAACACAATGTTCGCTAACCATTAAGGGTATTGGATCTCCCTTATGTGGTCAGCATTCAAGAGCTTCTGAGTCTTTTCTCAGATGATGAGGCGCTTATCTTCATTGAACTTTCTCCTCCTCTGGACCACGGACTTGACCTTCTCATCCATGGTAAGCCAATGGCATAAAAATTTTGGGTCTATCCTAGACATGTCAATGGATGACCACACGAAAACATTCATGTGCTCCAATATCACCTTGGTTATCTTATCTTCTAGCTCCTTGCACAATGAGGTGTCGAGCTTAAACTTCTTTCCTTTTACTGAACCTCCCCAACAGGTCCAGGTCGCCTTTCATTGACAACATGTGCCTCCGCAATCCACTCTGGCTCTCGCGCCAGCGATTGCATAATTTATCCTTTGATTCTTCAAACTACTCTCATAGCACTTTCTCACCACCTTATGATCAGCTTTCATGGTGATGACTCCTCCCTCCGTGGAGGGCAGCCTCACCTTAATATGGGCTGTTGTGGCCACTACTCCTAATCTGTTCAGGGAGGGTCACCCTTAAATCAAGTTATAAGTAGAAGACACGTTAACAACAATATACCTGATGGTGATGGTCTTGGTCACGTTTTCATCAGCGAAGGTCGTCCTTAGCTCAACATACGCTCGTACCTCTACCAGATCTCCCACAAAGCCAACCAAACACCCATTGTATGGCCTCAACTGGTCAGGGGATGACTACAAATTGACAAATGTTTCTCAGAACATGATGTCAGCCGAGCTTCCCTGATCAACTAAAACTCTATGTACCTTTCATCCCACAGTGACAACTGATATCACCACCGGGTCATTCTCGTTAGGAACCACGTTTTCCAGATCGGAACCCGTGAAGCAAATAGCAGGCTCTAGATGATGATCAGACCTTCTTGCCTCCAAAGTGATGTGAACCAAGACTACATAAAGATGACTAAGGATGCCATATATAAAGGGTCATCTCAACCATCAAAAGAAGACTTCACAAGAAGAAGAAAGGGCCATATTCAAGAGCACTTAAAGTTCGTTTTACTAGTTTTCTTAAAGATTAGAATATTTTGTAAATAGTTGGATTCTCTTGAAGAATCCAAATAGTAGTATAAAGAAAGAGGGCCCAAGCCCAAGAAGCCCTTGTCAAGTGGGGGCCCAAGCCCAATCCATGAGCATCAATAGGAGCAAGGCTAAAGCTTTGGGAAATAAGCATCAATGGATGTATCTTTTTTGTAATTTCTTTTGTCTAGTTTTTAGTAAAACATTAAAGGAAGGTATAGATATTAAAATAAGGGGTGCTAATGGATAAAAACAAGTTACACCTTCCATGTGACATAAAGAGTAGGTGTAGGTGTAGTTTTTAGGAGGTGCCAAAGTAGAAAAAAGGTCACACCTCTCATGTGACTCAAGTTTGGCTCCAAATTAGAATTTGAATTAGGAGTGAATTTTGAATTTGTTTCACTTTCATTTCAGCCCTCTAAAACTATAAATAGAGGTGCTTGGTCATTGTAAATTAAAAAAAGATTGAAATTAGAAGAAAAGTTACTATACTCAAATTGTGAGTGAATTTTGTGAGACTTGTTCTCCTCTTCCTTATCTCATCTTATGAAGCTTTGGGAGCTCTCAAGTGGTGGAAAATTTGCACTTATCTTGGATCATCACCTCCAAGTGGCGTGTCCATTCCCAATCCATGGCTACAACCACAAGTTTCATTTTCTGTCATCTTCCATAGTCATTTCAATTGGTAGTTTTGATTCTAAGTCTTGTTCTTGAATTTCAATCGATTCTTTTGTTTCAATTTGTGTTTGCATTCTGTTTTTGTGTTTAAATTCTGCACCTATTCTGTTTTGGGTTCAGCACCTTGTTCTTCATTCATTCATCACCATTAATTGTGTTTTAACCTTGGATCTTTGGAAATGAACCTTCACATCTACTTAACACTTGTTAAGTTAATGTCCAGTGGGGATTTTCCTTAGGTGACTCACTCTAAATTGCTAAGAATCTTGATCCTAATTCTAAGAAGGTGTCACAAAGCTAATGAATCTAAAATCAACTCACATCACAAAGATATCACTTCTCGTGCGTATCTCTTACACTTGGAGGCCAAACTTCCTCCTTCGAAAAATCCTCCCGAGATTGTGTTTAACTCCCCGTGGACCAGTGTCTCGTGCGTTTGGTCCCTAATCACAACTTCTCCCTGTGGTTCTCCCTAATCATCCTCAAGATACTCCTTCAAGAAACCATCTTTGACGAGGCTAGCCAGCTGGTGTCCCAAGGCTATGCATCGCTCAATGTCATATATGCCCAAATGCTTTGTGGAACTTGAACTAGGCGTCTCTTTGCGACCCTAAGTTTCTCTCCATCTTCTGGGGAAACTTTAACTTGTCTACTACTCTTGGATTACCCAAGAGTTATTTGTAGGATACACGGAACTTGGGTTGAGCTGTCAGATCTCCCTTAGCCTTCATCTTTGACTCATCTTTCTTGGCCACATATGGCACGTACCTCGAATCTATTATCTTCTCGACAAAAGTTTCATGGACCCGCAAAGGCCAGTCTCGGCTGCTCTCCTTAGACTTAGGTTGCCTTGAGCGCGAGTTAGCGTTCTTCCTAAGCACGACTTCTTCCACTTCCATATGAGCAATAGCTCGTCCGCGCACCTCGGAGAAAGTCTCTGCCAGGTTTTTATCAACGAATCACTGAATGGTTGAGCCGCTATCCCTTGTTCAAAAGCGGCGATCATCATCTCTTTATCATGCATCTAAAGTCTAACTGTATGCACGTTGAACCTATTCAAGTAATCCTTTAACATCTCTCCCTCCCTTTGCCTCACGTCGAAGAGGTCATACAACCTCGGAGGTTTGACTTTGTTGGCGAGAACTGCTCTCTAAACAACTTGGAGAACTAAGAGAAAGAGTTAATGTGGTCGTCGGGAAGCCCATTGAACCATTGGAAGGTTGTAACTGTAAAAGTGACCATGAACATCTTACATCGAATGGCATCCGTTCCTCCGGAGATAATCATTTGAGCATTGAATGTTGTGAGATGATTTTCAGGGTCCTTTATACCCGTGAAAAAGGTGATCTTGGGTGTGATGTATTGAGGCGGTATGGCCTCATCAACAATCTCCTGTAAGAATGGCTTGGGAGTATCCCTTGCCAACGGGGTCAGATGTCGTTCCCTGCTAGAACGTCAGTCACATTGCTGTAGATTCTTTCGCAGCTCCACATTGGTTTTACGACTCCTCATTGGTTTATGCATGCTCCTCTATAGCTATCCAGGAAGCCTTGATTTCTACTATCAAGCGTTCTTGCAGAAGTTCTTGCTCAGCTCAGGCTTTTGCTTGTAGCCTCTCCTGCTCAGCCTTGGCTTCTTCTTGGTCTCGTTTGTGCTCCTCATTCGCCTCTTAGAAGGCTCCCATGGCCTCCATAAGTTGTTGTAAAGTAGGGGCGTCATTTTCTTCGAATCCCAACGTTCCTTGCCTTGTGTTCCTCATCACGTCAAGAAACTCAAATCACGATTGTGGATGTGATCAAGTTTTATCGGGTCCAATGGTGGACGCCAAATGTTCTTGGCGGTTAACCTGGGTGGAGAGCTCCGCTTCTAATCTGTCTCTTCTGGCTGCTCTTGAACGCGGCTTCGTTCAAACAGAGTGGGTTGTACCTGTTGATCACACTCCGATGATTAAGTCAATGAGAGCATTCAAGATAGTAATCAATTTCAGTCTTAGTATCTAGAAACAACGTACCTTGACCAGGAGTCTCAAGCCCCTTTCATAGACTTTCCTTCAACCACTTTCACTAACGAGACTGTAATCTCAATAGAAATATTTAATCATAACAGAAAAACCACCTTTTCACGGGCACCACTTATCTTCAGGTGCTAACAACAGGAAAACATTTCACATGTGCACCATTATTCTCAGGTGCTCCTATTTTATTCTTAACAACTATCAATTAATAAGTAACTAACATGTATTAATTAATATCTCTTTATCTTTTATCTTAAGTACTTTTTTCTAGGCCGACCAATATCTGGGCTGAGCTTACGACTCGCCTTCTAGGCCCAAACACTGAGTTGGCCTCCCCTAAATACTTGGGCCGAGGTGACGAGCTCTCCTGCATAGTACAGACACCACTAATATTGATGACTAAATCATAGAGAAAAATAAAGACTAAGGAATCTTTAGAGAGTAAAAATGAACTTACTCTATTTGAAAATTTGATCGGGTTAAAAATATAGCCTACTCCTCAACTACTGCATAATGTGATTAGATTTGAAAATAGATGAATTATAGGAGAGAGATTGAAGAGAGAAGGGAAAGAAGAGAGAAAGCATGGGGTGAGATAAAAAAGAAAATGAAAAGGGGTGGGGGAGTGTCTGTTACCTTTTAAGGGGTTACATTAATAATATATTAAATAGAGAATTTAAAGATTATAGTTGACTAATAAATTATTTCATGATATATAAATTATTATTCCATAAAAGAATTTATTTAATAAATATAATTAATAAAACATATCAATTTTAATTGAATTTTTTTATACAATAACTTTGTTTAAGTTGAAGAAACATTTTATGAGGTTTTTCAAGATTTATTTTCTTTAAATAAAAAAAGTAAACTCATTAATAAATAATTGTATAAATGTAACGTTAAAATTGTGATAACTTTTCATGTTTATTAGTCTATAAATTTGAGTTGAAACAAATACTTCTTCACACAAATACTTGGAACAAACTTGAGTATCTTTTCTTTGTGTCCTATCTCATTCAAATCATGAGCTTAAGCTCTCTTTTGCTATTGTTTCTTCTTTGTAATATAGCAATTACAAATGCTATATTTTCTACAAATCTAGACAAGAAGAATATTTTTCCAAAAGGTGAACACGAGGTTGAAGTTGAAACTCGTAATACTTTTTCGAAAAAACTTCTTCATGTGTTCTCGAGAGGAAATCTTCTACCCAACTCTATTAATGGACATCTTGTGAAAGGTAATCAAAGTACAAGGTTCCATGAACTTCTCAAAGGATATGTTCCACCTTCACAGGATTCACATAAATCAAATGGTAAATCACCACCGCATCCTTCAACCAACTCCAACAATGGACGTGTTGTCAAAAGAAATCAAAGTACAAGGTTCCATGAACTTCCCAAAGGATATGCTCCACCTTCACAGGGTTCACATAAATCAAATGGTAAATCACCACCGCATCCTTCAACCAACTCCAACAATGGATGTGTTGTCAAAAGAAATCAAAGTACAAGGTTTCATAAACTTCCCAAAGGATATCCTCCACCTTCACAGGGTTCACATAAATCAAATGGTAAATCACCACCGCATCCTTCAACCAACTCCAACAATGGACGTGTTGTCAAAAGAAATCAAAGTACAAGGTTTCATAAACTTCCCAAAGGATATGCTCCACCTTCATAGGGTTCACATAAATCAAATGGTAAATCACCACTGCATCCTTCAACCAACTCCAACAATGGATGTGTTGTCAAAAGAAAACAAAGTACAAGGTTCCTTGAACTTCTCAAAGGATATGTTCCACCTTCACAGGGTTCACATAAATCAAATGGTAAATCACCACCACATCCTTCAACCAACTCCAACAATGGACGTATTGTCAAAAGAAATCAAAGTACAAGGTTCCATGAACTTCTCAAAGGATGTGTTCCACCTTCACAAGGTTCACATAAATCAAATGGTAAATTACCACCACATCCTTCAACCAACTCCAACAATGGACATGTTGTCAAAGGTAATTAAAGTATAAGGTTCTATAAACTTCCCAAAGGAAATGTTCCACCTTCGAAAAGTTCAAATAGCTCAAATGCTAGACCACCATCATTCTTCAGCCAACTCCACAATAAAAATATTATCAAAAAAATCAAAATATAAAGTTACATGAACTTCCCAAAAGAAATGTTCCACCTTAAGGGATTCAAATGAAAGACATGATAAACCACCACCTTCTTCTTTCAACAATGATAAAAAAAGATGTTACATTTGAACATCTTTTGATAACAAAGTTTACCATTATGATTTTAATGCTTTGTTTATTTACTATTGCATAGACCTCAACGAGTTGTATTTTGTGAACTAAACTAGTTTGATAGCGTGCATAAAAAATAATTAAATACATTAAAATCAATAAGAGGATATAAAATAAATAATTAAATTAACACAATTAACAAGATAAGAATATAAATATTTAAAAACTAAAAAAAATAAAAACTTTAAATAATGATAAACTAAACACAATTTAATATTAATACATAGTTATTCTAAATTTTCAAATATATCATGATAAACAATATTAGTTATATTGTACTTATTATAATTAAGAAAAATTCTATGAAGTTTTGTTTGTTTTTTACTCTCAAGATTACTGAATACAATTGTCCATGTGTGTAATACAGGTCTTGGTAAATAGATTTCCTATAATGTTATATTAAATAATAAAATTATACAAAATTATGTACTATTATATAAAAATATGTTATATAAATTATGAAATTGTTTAAAACCGTAAATTATCTGCAATTTAAATAATAAAATTATTTAATATATATTATTTATATAATTTAAAACATAAATGTTTAAGATATATTATTTAATATGTTGATTTATTATTTGTTATGAAGAGAAAGAGGGAAGGAAAATTTTTTTTTTAAATTTTATTTATTATTGACCATAAAGAGAGAGGGGATCCTTAAAGTTTTTGTGATGAAGCAAACTTACCGGAATGCCAACTCACAAATAACACTTTCTTATGAACTTTCTTTTACATAATAAAATATATATATATATATATATATATATATATATATATATATATATATATATGATTGATTATTTGAGTTGAATGTTGTTAGTCAATTGTTGCAATAAATAAAAAACTTTTTCATTGTTATTTGTTTTCCAAAAATCTTGTAACATTTTCATTTAATTATAGAAAAAGAGTTTAATAAAGTTTAATTATTTTTTAAATAACTTAGAAAATAAGCTATCATGAGTTGCATTAATTCTTTTACATAAAAGGTTAGGTGAACTAAATTATTATTAAATCATGGTGTTTAAATTACTATATTTCTAAGTATAAAAAAATTATGTTGAGATCATAAACTACTATAACTTTTAGTTTAATAATAAGTGATTGATTCAACGTAAATCATTAACAAAAATTGATATTATTGAGAATCAAAATCTGACGGTAATGTGAAAATCCATCAATAATATTATTAATATTATTATTAATAAAAATACTATTATCATTATTAATATTAATAAAAAATTTATTATTATTAAAATTATTATTAATTTTATTAATATTAATATTATTATTATTATTAATATTGTAGAATTTGTCAATGAAATTTACTGACGAATATTAATTGACGTCTAATTACTAATCGATATTATCGACGGAAAATATTGGAGTCCAATTATCATGGGATTTTACCGACATGTATTGATTCGCACTCAAATTATTTTTTGAATTTTTAAATATGTCGGTATAATTCGTCAATAAATTTCATCGGTAATAAAAAAATTATCAACGAAAATAAATTCGTGGTAATTTTTTGTAGATTATACAATATTTTCTTGTAGTGAATATTGTAACAAACCAAACATTGGGATTTGATTGACTTGGCTCACCTAATATCCATCACACGATTATCGATGCATTTTACAACAATCATCTCCTTAGAATCGGTCTTTACCATGGAATAATTGATGTAACCTATAACAATTTTTTCCTCAACAATTGTCTGTTTGAGAATCAAATTCGTAACCTTAAGTTTGATATTGATTCTTAGATTAAGTGTCACTAATACAAAAGAGGCTTTTTACTATGTTATTTAGGATTTTTTTTACATTTGTTAATAATTCGATGTGGATATCAGTGACGTAAATTTATGTCGAGTCAAATCTCCAATGTAAAAACTTCAATTTTACGTTGAACTAGAACAGAGTTCGACGTAAAGTTAAAAATAAATTTAAAAGATCCAAAATTTATGTTGAACCATGAAGTGTTTGATGTACATTTACATTGAACCGTACCAAAACTGACAAAAATTTACATCGGACAATGTAAGATCCAACATAAATTTTTGATGTGTTTTTAAAATAATATTGGTTTTAGCTTCAAACTAAAACCCAAACTACAGAAAATTCTCATGAAAAATAAATAAATAGTTCAACTAAGAAATTTACACAAAATCATATAATTTGACCTAAAAATTTATCAACAACAAATTAAAATTATACTATATATGTTGGACAAAGAAAGTAGTCAATTATTCTCTCAACTTTTGAATATTATCCAAGGACAATGGAGATTCATCATTAAAGACCTAAAACATTTCACCCACTTGATTATTCAATACATGACGTAATAGCCACATTTGAACAAGTATACTTTCATGTTACACTAAAATGAGAAAGAAGTGACAAAAATTAATTTCATACATCTTGGACATAAATTAATTATTATATTTATTAAAATACGCTTAACCTTAGGAAAGATCAATTGTAATGACCTTGTTATGCTCCTTCCACTTAAAAGGTTTATGTCAGCCAAAACTCTAATTAAAGTAAATACATATGTTAGTTCAAATACAATTATACTTGCAACATAATGAAAATTGTAAAATTTTACCCTTGTAATAGGCTTTACATTTCCTAATTAAGTATTTTTTGGAGCGAAAAAAACCATACTATTGTGTAATCCTTAGGAATAATTACAATCAACTGCTAATGGGACCTATGGTGAATGACAAACAATTAGTTATATAATTACCATAATTTTTACAAAAGTGAAAGTTTGAATACTAACCCTTCAATGTATGAAGCCATGTAAATAAGCCCCAGGGAGTCACCCATCCATGTTTGCATGTATTGCTGGACTTGGATCTTTATGATCCCAAAAATTTCTGGATGGATTGAAGCTCAAGAAATTCATACATTCCTTATTTGCCTTAGTCCACCCTCAATTTATTCATGTACCTAACACGATAACTATAAGTTAAATGTAATTATTATAATATGAAAAACATAGACAACAATAAATGACTTACACGGCCCATAGTTGTATCATTGAAATATTTAACATGGGGGTTTCCCCAACAACCTTTAATGTGTCTGGTAAGAAGATGTATAGAGGAACAAAAGTGTCAAATACTCTATTGTCCAATGTAGTTGTAATTTTCTCCTCCTCAAATGGGTAATATGGTTAAAAGTTGAGATATTGAATCATCCTCAGCTTTTACTATGTCATCATCATCATTGGAAGGTGTTCCCATAACTGCTTACCATGATGAACATGATCCTAAAGCAAAATGTTAGTTCAACATTAATAGAAATTATAATAATAATAATAATAATTAAAAATAAATAAAACAATTTAATACTAATGGTCATGTTGAACTAGCTTAACCAGATGTTTAGGTCAAGTAAAAAATGTGCCTAAAGCCTCTCCTACCAATTGGACCTTTGTGTTGGGTGGAGGAACTTGAGCAACAACATCTTGAGCTTCAACAACCATCACTTGCGTTAGTCAGAATGTAAAATGATATCATGGATGGTTAATCCTTATCTATTTTTCGTCAAAGTGTGACTAGACGCAAGGGATTATCCTCAACATATAACTCACATTGGTATTGTTCATTAGTGTGAGTATATACCCTAAGGGATCTGTAACAACAACAACACAACTCTCTTTCATGCTCACAAACAACCTCAAGAAATGTAGGTGTTCCGTGATTCTATTGCTGAAAACGAAGGGACTTTGACTATTCATCGAACTCATGCTGAGAGGATTTCTGAATTTTATTAAGTTTCTTGTCAAACTGCATCTCTATCTCTTCAAGGCATCCTGACTACAAGACTCAGTAATTGATAAGCATAATTTTATTCACACTTTCATAATAGATTCTTGGATTGTAATCATGAATAAATCTACTATTTTAATTAAGATTCATTTATTGGGTTTATTTGGGCATTAACCATTATTTCTGTTAGTTTTATAATTTTAGTGTAGAGAGTATAATATTTCTCAGGATAAATGGTCTAAAGGAAGCATTTCCTACTATGAATGGGTCGAATAACGCAAAAGTCCAAGTTGTTTCTCTAAATCAAAACAAAAGTGAAATTTGAGGAGAAAAACTATAGAATAAAAATATTTCATAAACAAATCTGGTACCAAATAATATCTAGATCTGCAAATATACGAAGAATAGGTGCTTAAAGTTGGAAACAAAATCCAAAAATTTTGGAAAGTTGAAAACTAGGAAACTGTGAATAAATTCTGAAACAAAATATTTTCCCAAGATCCTTAGATCAAAGAAATCTATAAAAAGACACAAGCTTCAATAGAAAAATCAAATTTCCATATTAAGGTTAGTAAAACAGAGAAGAACAAAGCATTAGGATTTCCTTAGTTTTCTTTATTTTCTTTCTCGTAATATTTTCATTTTGCCTCTACATGGAAGACTAAACTCCTTTGGATTGATTCTCTTGTAATTTCACAATGAATTTTGAGGTTCAATGCAATCAAAGTTTTATTCTTCAATATCTTATTGTGCTAAATATATGGTCTTTTTCTCAATTTAATTGCTATTTTTGGGAATAGTTTTTGAATGCATGTTGATAATTCAAATCTGTCTTTAATTAAACTCTTGTTTAGTTTTTTAAAAAATCTCTTGGGCTCATGATGCAAGAGGTAAAAGATTCAATACCTTATGAGTAGACACATGGAGACGAGTAAGGTACTTAACAAATTAGTTTACACATGTTTTCATTCATGAGATTCAATTATCTTTGACTGACGCATGTTTGGTCAATTCAATTTATTTAAATGATTGAATGAATGGTATATTTATCAACTAAGGAAAAATTCATTGTTGGAAAAGCTTGAGAGTCAACCTGCTTCCTTTTACTATTTAATAATCTTTAATTTATTTTTCCTCACAACAATTTTAACCCCCCCCCCCCTTTACTTTATTGATAATGATAGCTTTTATGGCTTGTCGATGGATTGTGAACACTAATTTACTTATTTCACTATTAGATTTATTGGGAGATGACTTGGGGTCTTCTGATCTTATCTATATTATCATCTCTTTGGTGTTAGATGGTCTAGCACTATGTTAGCCGGTCTAAACTAAAATCATTTTAGTTTGACTATTAAAATGACAGCTATTAGTAGTTCTCCATGATGGTGGACTAAAGTAATCGCGGAGTCCCCATGAACTACCAGTATCATGCACACGTCTTGGGTGCTCTAGTCTTCCTATGGTCGTCAAAATATCCTTTCAACCATAAGGAACAAATGAGCCATGTGTTTCCTACTCAACTAATGAACCCCACAACATATGAATAATAATTAAGCATAAACACTTAGGAAGAAGGGGAAATGGCAATGATATTAAGTACATTTTATGGGTGGAGCACCAGAGAACACGATGGCAAAGGAAGATGGTTAGGGTTAGGAGAGAGAGAATAGGGTGTAGGGTTTAGGGTAATGACGAGACTCTAACGTGGAGACATGTGTGCATAATAGTATCACTCATACTTGCCACATCAGCATTAGTTAACGTCATTCATGTGAATTTAACAAAAATGACCAAATTGCATACTTTTTAACCAAACTTGGGACGAAATTGATTTTTTTAAAAACCACTGTATGAGATTGACTATTGACCCTTAATGTAGGGACCAAAAGGTAATTATACCTTATTATTATTTCTACTCATTTTGTAATTGTGTGCTTTGTTTTATTAGAAATATATCATCTTTCTTTCATGTTAATTGATAATTTGTTGAGTTACCAAGATGTCAAGTTTGTTCATTATCTTTCAATAGTTGAGAGATGTTCCAATATTTAATTTTAAAAAACAATAAATTTGTTTTTAAATATTTTTGCATCAATTACCTTTTCATAATATTTAATTGTTCAAACATGTTAAATTAATATTGAAAAAGTTGAGACCAAATTGAACTTTTTAAAAAAACTTTGGATCATACTAAATTTTTTTTAAAAAAAGTGAAGACAAAATTGCATTTTTTTCAAAAAATATTGGGACCAAAATGGTTATTAAGTCTAAAATATTTTTGCATCAATTATCCTTTTACAGTATTTAATCATTTTATTGTATCATGTTTTTTAATTATTATTATTATTATTATTATTAATTTATGAATTGTGTGCTAGGTTTTATTGAAAATTAAAAAGTTTCAGCCAATGTTAAATGACAATTTATTAATTTACAAAAAGGTCAAATACGTTCCCTCTCTTTAAATCATTAAGATATATTTTGATATTTGAATTTTAAAAATAAAATAAAATATTTTAAAATATTTTTTATCTTATTGTTTTTTTTTTATTATTATTACATTTACAAATTGTATACTTGATTTTATTGGAAACTGAAAAGTTTCTTATAATGTTAAATGATAATTTGTTGGGTTACCAAAAATAAAATTTATTCACTCTCTAAATCATTGAAATTTGTTCACACTACTCTACTAGATATATGATAATTAGTAACATTAAAACATGTTACTAATATTATTTAGAAACATTTGATTCAATGTAACAAATATTCAATGCTTTTAAAGACTTTTAGTAATATTTTTACATATTAAAACATTTATAAAAAGTCACTAAATACTTTTAGTAACATTTATTTAATAAAAGAATAATATTTTAAAAATATGACTAAATTTTTTTAGTAATATTTTTTTAATAAAAAATAACACTATAAAAATGTTATTACAAATTTTTAGTAACATTTTTTAATATAGAGGTGACATTTTAAAAATATTACTAAAAATTTTTTTTAGTAAATTTTGTTTAAACAAAGTAATATTATAAAAATATTACTAATTATTTTTAGTAATTTTTTTAATAAAAATGTGACATTTTAAAAATATTATTAAATCTTTTTAATAATATTTTTTAATAAAAAAATAACATTATAAAAATGTTACTAAAAATTTTTAGTAATTTTTTTTAATAAAAAGGTGACATTTAATGTTACTAAATTTTTTCAATAATTTTTTTAATAAAAAAGTAACACGATAAAAATGTTATTAAAAATTTTTAGTAATTTTTTTTAATATAAAGGTAATATTATAAAAATGACACTAATATAAATATTTTTTAACATTTCAATAAATGTTACTACATTATTTAATAGAAAAAAAAATGTATAGATATATACATATATTCATATTAAAATTGATTTCCGTATAAAGTAAATTATATTTGGATAATTTTATTTTATAAGCAAGTATAAGAATGGTGGAAAAGCTTGAATTACCCACCATTTTTTATACAAAGTCCTACTAGCTCCAATGACTTAGTAAAGAGGGTGAAATCATGGTTAATAAACAAGTCCTCATAACTTTTGCTATAGGAAAGTATAAAGATGAGGTTTTATGTGATGTTGTGCCAATGGAAGCAACACATATTCTTTTGGGAAGACCTTGGCAATATGATAGACAAGTTCTACATGATGGCCTAACAAACAAAATGCCTTTTAACTTTCAAGGACACAAGGTTATCTTAAAACCCCTATCTCCCAAAGAAGTTCATGAGGACCAAATAAAAATGAAAATCAAAAGAGAAAATGAAAAAAGAAAGGAAAGTAAAATGGGTTTCAACACCTCTTCTCAAGCAATCAAATCAATAATGTTGACCCATACAAAACTAATTGTGCCTCCTAGGTATACTTCCTCCTTCTCTTTTTCATCACCTAATAAATCTAAATACTTGACATCTTGGACAAAGAAGTTTTGGGATGAAATTCAAACACCTCCTAAAGGTTCTCACCTTCTAAGAGGATTTTCATCAATTTCATCCCCAAATATTCTTTCCCAACATGGCTTGTATGTAGAGCTTCTTCTTTTGAACTCCCCAAGCTTAAGGAACATAAGTTTCCTTCACATACCACTCTTTGCAATATCTTATAAGTGAACAAACTAACTATGTTATCTGCAGGAATTCTAAATTTGAGATTGAATTCTCTCAAACTTGGGGGGCATGATACAATCCAAGTAAACAAGGAGATGACCAAGGCCTCGAGAGACCATTCACACTATGAGTAACCATCTCAACAATCAAGTTAAGAGCCCACCAAAGATCTAGCGGACCTCACCAGAAGATTAAGTGGACATAGACCAAAACACCAAATGTTCTTTCTTTTGGTCTTCTTAAAAATAAAACATGTTGTAAATAATTTGGGCTCACTTTAGGGGTCCAAATAGCAAGAGAGGCTAGAATAGGTGCCTCTAGCATAATAGGGGGTGTAGTTATCAGTTTAGCTTGTGCCTAGCCCTTTAGGAAGGAAATTTGACCTAGTTTCTATAAGGACAAGCATAGGGTGCGGTTTTGACTTTGTCAAGACCTAAAAACCACCCCTCCCTCATTTACTTTCATGTCCTTGCTCTTCTTGTTTTCCAAGGCACCCATTCCTCTAAATAGGGTGCCTTACTCCATGTATTTTGTTGTTGAAATTTGAATTAAAAGGAAAACTCTACACAAATTGTGTGAGACTTGTGTTCTCTTAGCTTAGGTCTTATCTAATGAGAGTTAGGGAGCTCTTCAAGTGGCGGCCATCCACACTTATCTTGGAGAATCCACACTCCAAGTGACGTGTTCACTCTCCTCCATCACCATAAGCTTTCCTATCCTTGATCTCTTATTCCATTTTCCATTATTCCATTTGTCTTTGTGTTTATGTTCTTATTTTTCTTCCATTTCCATTTCGGTCTCCTCCACATAAATTGTTTCCTTTCATGTTCTTTCAATTCCGCACCATACATCATCTTCACCATATAATATGTTTTTCCTTTTGCCTTTGAAAGTGAACCTTCACACTTACTTAACCATTCGTGTCCAGTGGAAATCTTCCTAGGTCTCACCTTATAATTGCTAAAACTCCAATCATAAATAAAGTATCACCATTAAAATGGACAAATCTAAAATCAACTCATATCAATCATCGTCCAATGATTCCAAACAATATGCTTCTTTTCCTACTACTTCACAGATGCAATATGATTTTAATAAGAATATCAGTCACACATATGATAAACACATGATAATATTTTTATTATGTCTCATTAAAAACCTTACAAAAACACATGTAAAAAATATACAAGAAAAATAATATATAATTTAAACATAAAGGTTTACGATATTTCATGTCTAAGATTTGATGTATTATCTCTCCTTTCTTTTGTGTCATCATCCTTCTTATCACTTGTATTTCTAAAAATGGTGCAAGATTGATTTACCTGTCTCACAATGGACACCAAAATGTTATAGCCAAGAAAGATGTCTCCCAACTAGAGCATTTAGTTTAGCCAGAAACAGTGGTTTCCAACCGAGTTGTTGTTGTCTTTTGATCGACCCTCCCTCTTCTTCTTATTGAGTAATATTCTCCCTCCTTCTTCTTGTATCCGGTCCCGTTTAAAAAATATAATTTACTTATTTATCGTTATGGTAGAAATAAAGTGTTGAAACATAAAGTGTGAGACCATTGAGAAATGATGAACTGTAAGAACTACAACATTATAAAAAATGAGGAGGATAAGACTACAACATTATAGAAAATGAGGAGGATAAGATGCACATCAACTTGTCTTTCTCCATCGCTAATAAACTTTTTTCCAAAATTCACAAGGTAGAATTTCATCAAAATTTTGAACAAAATTAAAATAAATGTAGATAAACCTATCTTCACCATAAATATAAACATGCTAAAGAGAATTTGAATTCAAATTAATTAAAAAATTTGAGTGAATCCTTAAAAAAATTTAAATTAATTAAAAAAAAACGCAGAAACGTTCTTCACCATCAGCGTCAATCTCTTTTCAATTTATAGTTTAAATAAATAAATTTAAATCTAAACCTTCCTTAAGTTGTAGTAGTAGTTATAAAAATTGTAACTGGCGTTGAATTTATCTAAAACAGTTAGGGTATCACTTGTTGACATCGAGTGTATTTTAAATAAATACATTACAGATTATAAAACTTAAAAGATATTTTTAAATCAAAAATATTTTTTCATTATAAAATTCAGAATATATATATATATATATATATATTTTAAAATATTTTGAATTATAAAATTTAAAAAGTATTTTTAAATTCCAAAAATATCTTACAAATTTTTAATAAACTAAATTTCTTTTTTTAAAATATATTTCAAATTATAGAATTCAGAAAGTAATTCAGATAAAAAATATTTTTTAAATTTTATAATCTAGAATGTGTTTATAAAAACAAATAAATACTTTTCAAATTTTATAAGTTTATAAAAACAAATCAATTTTGGATTGTATAATCCAAAGTATTTCCAGATCACCCATTCTAGAACCCAAAAAAATCAATAAAATACAAGATAATTTTGGTATTTTTAGAAGTAGGGGTGCTGGAAGAAAATATTGAGGTGCAGAAAGAAATTTCCAAACTTGTATATTTTCCGTCCTGCCCCATTACTGGAGCACAAGCCCAATTAATGTTCTTTTTTGTTTTGTTATTTTGTTTCGCACAAATAGGTATTCATAAACATCATTTGAAACAACATCAAATATGGTTATCTAAAACTCAGAAATTACTACAAAGGTCCTAGGCAAGAACGCTATAATTTAGAATTACTAACTTTCTACTATATGAGGAAAAAAATTGTACAGAAGGAAGGAAGAAGGATGGTTTAACTAGAATGAAATATTAGAGATTAGACATGATAACCATGTTGGGGGTTACATTGAGTATCCAGTACATGTATATATATCTTCACAACGGGCGTAAAACTCTGCATATTTTGGCCTGACCCCTGTTCTATTGATCACAAGCAGGCCACCATGTATTTCACACTAATCACTACAACGGTTGACTCTATGTTTCACTATCTCTTTACATTTGAGTTTGGGTGTCCGTCGAGTACAGCAAGCCGAAACCGATCTGCCGTCTGATGTGCTCCGGGATGAGCTTAGGAAGCAGTTCAGGGGGCGCTCCATCTAACTGCATTCAGTTTTCATCACAAAATTATTAATATGTATGGATGTACCATTGTGCAGAACATGCAAAAGACATTATGCTTTTGTTAAAGCCCTTCTTGAACAAGAAACAATGCAAAAGCTTTGCGTATCATATCTAATACAAGAAACCAGTTAGATACATACTTCCTGTTTGAAGTTAAAAAGTGGAGGCAATAAACGACCATTAGGTAGCCGAGCATTGGGCTCACGAAGCTCGTCAAAGAAAGGATGTGCCAATGCTTCCACCTTTAAAATAGAAGCCACCAGTGAAAACTATGCTAATTTATAGATATTTCTTAATAGTGTATGAATAAAGAGTATAATATGATGAAACGTGTTAACTTCAATCATACCAATTAACGACATACCAAGGCATGTAGATCTAATCTCAAAGCAAAAACAAATAAGGGAACTTCTATGTTAATGTAAATAGTTTTCGTATCAAAGCTGGATGTTTTAACTTTTAATATACTAATATGATTCAGTGGTAAATGTGCCTTGAAAGGATGGCAATGGAGGAGGAGGTATAAGGTTTTGCCCTACTTACTGCGGTGTAACGAAGTTTTGGTGAATATTGAAGAAGCCTTGATGCAAGGTCAATTGCTTCAGGAGGCATTCGTTTGTGAAAAACCTGAGCCAGGGATCGTTGCCCCAAATGAGTCGATGCACGTTCCCCAGAAAAAGCTCTCAGAAAACTGCTTGTTAATATAAAACAAGAGGAGGGTTAACAACAAACGCATTACCTTATGCCAAGGATGAGCTTTGATATGGGGGAATCTGAAATCTGTATAATTAGGGTTCATGCATCGAATTTCTTCTCGAGTAGGAGTGCCAAGGACCTACAAGAAAACACATTAATAGTTATCTCTGTAGCTTCATTCATACAGTTCAGGGTAACATAAGTATAGACAACGTATCACCTTGATAATTTCAACAAGTTGGTCGACCTGATTTTCTCCCGGGAACAAAGGCTAAAGAAATATTTTGAAAGTAAGAGAAATCAAGATAACATTTCTCATAAACTAAAGAAACTTGTTATGTACGAGCAACATTAGTGCATAGGTTGCCTAAAGTTTTAACAACCTGGCCTAAAAGAAGTTCTGCAAGGACACAACCAGCTGACCAGATATCAACAGAAGTTGTGTACTCTGTCGCACCAAATATTAATTCTGGGGCCCTATAGTACCGTGAGCATATGTATGAGATGTTCGATTCACCCTTCACCTGACAAGAAATACATTATTAAAATCATACCTTAATTTGTATGAGCAAATATCTGTAATCAAATTAGTATGTGATCCCAACCAATGCCCTTTCTCCTATTTATTGAAAAATTAATGAGTTGGGGTCCAGTTTAATAGCAACATTAGTGGTTAGTGGCTATTTACTGAAATGCCAATTATCACATACAAAATTAAAATTGCACTAGTGAACAAATCTTAAAGGAGATTTTTTAATTCTATGATCCAGGTACGTTGCGTATAACACTACAATTACACATCCAACATTGACGAGGTAGCATACATCTTTAAATTAATGAAATGCACAAGAAGAATACCAACATACCAGAACTTTTGCACTCCCAAAATCGCAAAGCTTGACTTGATGTGTGAGTGGATCCACCTACAGAACAAATGGACATTGGATTCAGAGTAAAAAAATGCAATTCTTGAGGAAAAATAGCAAATGAACAACTTACCAAAAGATTTTGAGGTTTCACATCCCTATGGCAAACTCCTGGTACGGTATGGATATAGGCCAGTCCCCTAAAGATCTAAACATCACATCCCGACTCAAACATTACAAAATTTCAAAAGAAAAAGTAAGGAATAAGAACATATCAAATCAAACTGCAAAAAGAGAAAATTTCATACTTGATATGTATATAATTTCACATAGATTAGGGGAATTCTCTGGTTTATACTACTGTAGTGCTTTATAACTCGGAAGATCGTCTCAGGGACATATTCCATCACCAAGTTCAGAAAAAGCTCATCTCTGCTTGTTGTAGAGAAGAAACAGTGCCTCAGGGAAATTACATTTGGGTGATCCATCATGCGCATCAACTGCAGTTCACGGTTTTTGTATCGCCTGTCCTGCAAGACCTTCTTTATAGCCACTGCCTCCCCAGTTTCCAAGCACTTTGCCTTTGTTTAGGTACCCAAGAGAGATTACTTGACAGCATGAAAAGCAAAAGTAGGAATAGTATCACCTCAAGATTAATATTCCTTTACTTATCCTTACCTGGAAAACAATTCCAAATGATCCAGTGCCAACAACACGTTCGGCCATGTAACTGATAGTCTGCAAGTACCATAGAGCACAAATTTATGAAGAATAAAAGAAATGGAAACCCATGGAAACATCGACAATCTTAAGCATTTAATTTTATTTAACCATTATATATACATACACACACCCACACATCAAACTCTTCAAAACTGTACCTTTAAAGGTAAAAAATGGGAACCAAAGACAATCTATCAATAGAAGGGGGAGAGCAAAATTAAATTTAATAACCAAAAAAATTAACATGCGCGTGGATGAATTACGCCAACTTCTAGCTACCTGACTACAAGTGTTATATTTTTGGATGGGTCCATAATGAAACCCACTCTGTGGTTCCCGAGTCCCAAAAAGGAAGCAAATATTTATATACAGTACAAATGGAATTCTTTTAAAAAAGATTGGAATTTGAAAAGGTTAGAATGTCCGCACTCGTTTAGGTTCACCATTTTTGCCACCAATGGTGGTTGAGATTATATGACCAGTGAGTGCATGTGCTTCATTACCCTCTGCAACAGGAGCAGACATTTCCTGCAATTTACACCAGTAAACAAAATATTTAATGTGGTAAATCAGATCTCTTAATACAGAAATAGAATACAAGACTTTTCTTTATACAATATCCATAATTGCTTATTGAGTTATTTTCAATGAAATTGTCTTAATAGCTATTATCACCAATAATTTGGTTTAGAAACATTTACTTAACATGCCAACCTCATATGAGTATGGACAAGTATAAATTGGTCGGACATACATATGGTCAATCTATGCACGACTCCAATTGGCATATAAACATATTTACATTTTACATACACAGCAATTTAGCAGACAAAACTCAGCTTTAAACACCTACACCTATGATGCTTAATTAAAAGTTTTATATGATACTAGAAAAACATAGAAATGGATAGATAGCCACCAATCGATGGGAGAAGTTGAAGATAAGCAAAGTGTAAAGATCTCAAAGGTAATAAGGTATGTCCACAGACAAAGTTCAATCAGGTTACCATGGTCCACAAGAAAGCATCAAATGCCAAAATGCTTTGATATCATTTATGAGACAAGACAGAGAGAGAGAATCTAAGAACACTAATTCCCTGAAGCAAACATAAACCATTTGAACAACAATCCACCAGCAACTCAAGGAAACCCCATGTTAAGCAAGGAACTCCACGTATAATAGAAAAATTATACAGCAAGTAATATAGAACCAACTTTAAAAGAATCCATGATATTGTTAAAGCCATTTTAATTTCACGGTAAATTAGAGATTAAGTGAAAGCAATGAGGCCTTTTAGAACAAAAATAAAACATCAATAGCCTCAAGGTTTTAAACGGCAACTTCAAGGTTTTTGGAATTATTGTAATCGAAATTGAGGCCACATTGACTGCAATATTAAAAAAATACAGGGAAAACCAATAATTTGAAACCTTTATTATATATTAGGTAAAAATGATAAAAAAAAAATTGGGAGGCAAATTGTGATATATTCAAACCCATAAAGTTTCTGGAAGAAAAAAACTCTGGCAAGTGAAAGAAACCAAGGAATGGGATGACAAACTCAGGTACACTCAGCTAAGCCAACTTGAATTTCGGCTAAGTGCCTAGTCAGACTCTCTCTCTCTCTCTCTCTCTCTCTCTCTCTCTCTCTCTCTCTACCTCTCTCTCTTGTTTGAAGAAATGAAAAGCGCAAATTAAAGAACAGGATTCCACATTTTCACTTCACTCGATTCTGGACCACCAAACCAAAAGCTCCACAAACTTCAATTTGTCAACAATAAGATCTCAACTCAACCATGAAAGCACAGTAAAATCCAAATATTAACAATGATAAGAACAATCTGTCCATGCTTACGAAATTTCCAATTCCATAAGCCAAAAAAAAGCCATTCCTTCAAGGCAACGTTGGAAAAATTCCGTCGACCTCCAAGCGAGCAAAAACAATGCCGAAAACGAGCAGATCGCCGTGAGCTGCGTTCGTACCGAGGCATGTCCAGCGGATCAATGACGATCCGAGGACAGTAAACGGCGCCTTTGCGCACACTGAGAAAATGGCCGAGAGCGGAAATTACCTTATTGGAGGCGGCGTCAGAGCCGCCGCGAGAGTCCACTTTCATAGAGTCATTCTCCGCTTGCGGCGGTTGTTGAGGCGGAGTTGCCACTTGCGGTGGTTGAAGCTGGTGCTGCTGCCCCAACGGCATAGAGGCCATGTGAGGAAGAAGCTCCACACACAACACAACACAACACAAACACTCTCTTTTGTTTCTCTCTCTGAAACGCACTTTCTCTCTCTGTGTTTGTGTTTTGAGGGAATAGTAGTTCTTGGTTCTGGGTCCAGGCTTTGGAGTATATAAAGGGTGAGAGAGTGTATGATATTAATGTGTCTCTGTGTCTTTTCTCAAGCGCGTGGGGTCGAGAGTGAAGAGCACGCTTCAACGGGAGCCCTAAGATGATACTTCTGTTTTGGTAACGGACGAGGGGATGCGTAATCTGGTGTGGCAGGATTTAAGGGTGAAATATGGTCCGTAGGGTGACGTGGCGAATCGAAGGGAGAGAAGGATCACATGGAACTTGTAATGCTGCATCTACGGAAATACGTATTCGGAAGTAGTAATGTTGACGTAATGGCAACTTAAAATACTCAGCTTTAATACTCTACTCATTATTTAATTTAGACTTCTACTTGGTAGGTGACTATAGTTTATTGAGTTTGGGTTATAATAATAATACTTTTTAATGGATAAAATCTAAATAACAAACCTTCCAATTTAAATAATTGCTTTTCCTTTTATGGATAAGTGGGTGCTTTGTTTTATTTATTTTTTATCCGATGAAGAACTTCCTGCTTCATATTTTTCTTTTAAATTACAAATTACTAAATTAAAGAATATAATGTTTTGTAACTAACTAATGTTACTTGTTTAGTGAAGAAGTAAGGTGAATATTAATAATGATAATGTTTTTTAAGTAAATGCGATTGGAAAATTTGTTACTTCTTTTAGAAAAATTGATAATATAGGAAGAAAATTGTTAATAAGACTTGAATGAGTGTGTTCTTTTTGTAATGATATTTGAATAAAGATGAATAAAAGATAAAGGGGGAAAAAAAACTGAGAAATCGGAAGTGGCAAATCCTCATCCTCTGATCTCAATACAAAATTTTACAATTTTAAATTTAATAAAGCTTTTCCAATCAAAATAGAAAAATAAATTCTTAATTTTGAAATAAGACATTTGAGCTATGAAGTATAGACACGGATACGGACACGGATACGACACAGATACGTATATCGGGATACAGCAAAATTGAAAAATATAAGACACGGGACACGGCATATATATATATATATTTAAAATATACTAATATACTTCTTAATCTAAAAAAAAATTTTAAATATATTTATAAAAAAATCTAACAAAAGATAAATATATTTAAATTATAATGTTTGAATTTTACATTTGTTTATCCTCATTGAAAAATACAACTTCTAATTCTGGTTCATCAAGAGATAAATTAGCAATATCAAGAATTCCATTTTCATCTAATGAAAAATATTTATCATTAAATAATTATATTTACATAATCATAAATATTTATCATTAAGTGATTATATTTACGTAATCATAAAAATAATTATTTAATTACATTTATATCATCATATAAATATTTATAAATAACTAATAGTTAATAACTATTTAAATTTATTTAAATTTATTTAAAATATTATAATAAAATATAAAATATTATAATTTAAAATATTTTATTTCTTTTAATTTAAGTTAAAGTTTAATCTTATAATATTAATTTTAATAAAATATTACTGTTTTAAAATTAATTTAAATTATAAAAAATAATTTGATGTGAATAAGTAAACAAGCACACGTCAATGTCAATATCACTTTCATAATAAAACTAAATAAAATATGAAAAAAGTTATGAAAAGGCACACCCAATGTCAGCAATTAATTTCAATTTCCCACACTTTGACTTTCCTTTTTAAAAAAGGTCTCGCACGCTTCATCTTCTCCCTTTTTATTTCAACAGTGCTTCATCTTCTTCCTTTTTATTTCTTCTTCTTTCTTTCTTTCTTTCAACAGTGTTTCATGGACATCCTCCTTCCGTTCATCTTCTCCGACGTCAAAGTATCCGTCGCATGTCATTAAACTGGGCCGTGTCTGGCCCACCTCATTGCATCCGACGCGGTGTCGTTCGCATGTCCATCAAGTTTCCGTGTCCGATATGCGTCCGACGCGCGTAAGCGGACATCACCAGCCGTATCGGAGCTTCATAGCATTTGAGTTGTGTCAATTCAAAACAATCCACCAAATCATCACTAAAAATAATCTCAATCGATATAAAATCTATGTAAATATCAATAAAAAAAATTCACTAAAAAAAACGTGTATGTGGTGGCGGTTATTTTTGTATAACCTGGCGTTTATAACCGCCACATTTTACATCTATGGCGGTACCGCATACCGCCAGCATTCTTGCCGCCACAAAGTTTAATATGGCAGTCAAGTGAGAACCGTTGTAGCAGACGCCATATCATACATTGTATAATGTGGCGATTTTAAACGTGTAATTTACGTCAGTTACAAATGTCATAATTTTCAAACTGGTAAACTAATTCCAACGTAAAGTGTGGCAATTATAAAGGCCACTTAATACGGTATAGTATGACATTTATGATAACCTTTATGATTGTCATAATTCAAATATTAAATATTTAATTTTATTTTTAATATTTTTAATAATTTATTTTATTTTGTTTTATAATTTAATTTCATATTATAATTAAATTTCATATTTTAATTAAATTTTATAATATAATTAAATTTCATATTATAATTAAATTTCATATTTTAATTAAATTTCATATTATAATTAAATTACATAATATTATTTAATTTCATATTATAATTAAATTTCAATACACAATTAAGTTTCATAATATAATTAAATTGTAATATAAAATAATTTCATAATATAATTACTTCATAATATAATTAAAATTGAGAAATATAATAATCAAAAGATGACTTCATTCATTCATTTAAGGAACAAAGTTGAAAATGTCAAACTAATCCAAACAACAAGTAAATTAAATTGTCAAAATATAAATTGTTTCACTTTAAATTCTAAACATATTACAACTATAACTCCAATCCTAATTTGTCTTACTGCCTCCACTTGATCTTATATTCTGGTGTGGTAATGGAGCATCACTTCCAACATCCGGTGCCTGAAATAAGTTAAAATATGTTTAAAGTTAACTGACAATTTATAAAAAAAGAAATGAAAACAGTATTAGAATAAAATTTTAAGTATATAATTTATACCTCATTAATAGATGGTTGTACCAAATTTGCTGCCATTGCAGCTAAATGTTCCGGCATGTCTGGTCTAGAAGCAATGTAGGCTAGCAGAGTATGCATTTGACTTTTTACAGTTGCAAGTTCAGTTGCCATCTTGTCCACCTTTTCTTCAACATTTGTTGAAGACCCACCACTAGAGGAACCATGATTCATATTGCTTAACCTTGTTGTGGACTTCCTGAAAGCAAGGGTTGGACAAGCTCCATATGAAAGTCCTCTGACCCTCCCTGGATGCTCCTTTCCAAAAATGACACCAACTGGATCATTTGGAGATATATCTGATGCAGTATCTGGATTTTGCAGCATTAGCTCATCAATTTTTTCCTACATAAAAATGGAAGCAACCAACATTAACAAAGAAAAACGATCCATGTAGAAAAACAATAACAATAATAAAGAAAATACTATTTATCAAATCCAAAACTCCATGCGCATATAATCAAGGGAACTAGGAAATCTGCAATCTTTTATAAAGAAAATATGTTCCCAAAACAGTCCAAAACAATGTCAAAAATAGTCCAAGACAGCATCCAAAATATCCCAAAACAATCCAAAAAAATATATACCCATGGTAGAGACAATATGGTCCCATAACAGTCCAAAACAATGTAAAAAATAGTTCAAGACAGTATCCAAAATGGCCCAAAACAATCCAAAACAGTCCAAAACAATATATACCCATGGCACAGACAATATGGTCCCAAAACACTCCAAAATAATGTAAAAAATAGTTCAAGACAGTATCCAAAATAGCCCAAAATAGTCCAAAACAGTATATACCCATGGCAGAGACAATATGTTCCCAAAACAATCCAAAACAATGTAAAAAATAATCCAAGACAGAATCCAAAATAGCCCAAAAAAAATCCAAAATAGTCCAAAACAATATATACCCATGACAGAGTTAATATGTTCCTAAAACAGTGTCCAAAATAGTCCAAGACAGTATCCAAAATAGCCCAAAATAGTCCAAAACAATATATACCCATGGCAGAGATAATATGGTCCCAAAACAGTCCAAAACAATGTAAAAAATAGTCCAAGACAACATCCAAAATAGCCCAAAATAGTATACCCATGGCAGAGACAATATGTTCCCAAAACAGTCAAATAGAAAGAGACTATGTAAGAAAAAGGAAACAGAAGACCATTTATGATTGCAGACTATGAATAATATAATTTTCAAACAGCACAAATCCTTCTGACCAAATACTAAACAGATAACAGAAACATCACTTTATGCAGGAAAGTGGGATGCCAATTCACCAAATATTCTTCTGTCCTCAAATGGGAAATCATAATCTACAATGTGTAGCTAAAGGTCTGGGCAAAAATCCCATAAATGTCAAGGGTGTGCTTTATTGGGTTATAAAATGCAAGGGATATACAAGAGTTACCTGATTTAAGGGGAAATTCTATTTGTAGGGGTAAGCCAGCATCCAGTACATCCTGAACCAAAAAGTCACCTGCCCCACTTTCCTTTCCAAGTAAAGCAACCACAATTCCTGTTGCAGATAATGTAAATATAAAATTGTCATGTTTCAAATGACAGTCCTTTGTACAGAAGGCAAGTTGCAAAAGATAACATAAAAGACAAACACCCTTTTTCTCCCTTTCCGTTTGTGCCATCGTAACTTTTATACCTTAAATTTTGTCCCCACTGTTGCACCACCACCCCTTAAAATGCCTATGAATAATGGAAAGAAAAGAAAGAAGGATAAAAGTTGAGACTTAGCCTGCACAGAGAGCAGGGAGCAAAGTGCATGTACCTTTTTGAAAGGTTAAACTCAAAGTGGACTATGCAGAAATTTACTCACTTTACAGAGACCACAATGCACATAATTCACAGATTTCATTAAAAAAACCCAATTTGAACATGAGTGAGGCTGATAGTGAGGGAAGCTTACCTCTTAACGTCGTGTTTGAAGCAAAATCAGTGAGGCCAACGGTGAGGCTGACGATTTGCGGTCAAGTTAATGGTGGGGAATCATCGTGAGAAGATCTCTATGGATGAGGCTGACAAAAAATGGATTGCGATGAAGGTGCAGGTGATGGCTAGGTTAAACGAAGAAAGGAGATTGGGAAAGACAAAGAAACAAAGGATTTAGGGAATAGGTTTTCAAAGGATTTTTGAAAATTTTTGGACAATCCGAGAATGAAGATAAGAATAGGGTTTTGGGAAATAAAAAATTTGAGGAAATGTGGGAAATGTAGGAAACGAAGGAGGGACTTGCAGAGATGATGGAGAGTGGAGAGTGAAAGAGGGAGAAAATGGGTTTGTTTTGGAAAAATCCAGCGCAAACGAAACTAACGGTGGATGTGGCAAAGAGAAAATGGTGAGTGGTGAAGAGAAGACGATGAGTTGCGGAGAGAAGATGGTGGATATGGCAGAGAGAAGGCAAAGAGCGGTGGGGAGAAGACGGTGAGTGGCAGAGAGAAGAAGAAAGGGTTTTAAAGAGAAGAGAGATTTTCAAAGGTTTTAGTGAATAAATTTTGGGAATTATGTGGGAATTATAGGGAGGTAACGAAATGCAGGTTTTAGGGAATAAATTTTGGCAATTATGTGGAAATTATACGGAGGGAACGAAACGCGGGAGAGCGTTTATTTCGAAGGATAATTGTGGCGGTTCTACACGCCACATTTTGAAGGAAAATTATGGCGGTTATGAAGCTGTCGTATTATACAGCTAATTGTGGCGGTTTTTAATAACCGCCACTATATACAAGTTTTTTTGTAGTGATTCTTCAACATTTACTAAAAATATAATAATTAAGATTCTACGTAATGCGCCTGTCCCGATAAATGAGGTGTGGGAAGCGATTTGAATCGTAGTAGTCAATGAGACTTCGACACATTGAAACAAAGTAATATTTAAAGAGGGAGTAGTAGACTTTCTAGAAGTTTTTGCTTTGGTCCAATTAAAGGTTTGATTTTAGGTTACGTCTAAGTCACAATCAGCGCTTTTTTCCTTTTCTAATTACTGTATAGACCCTATGGTCTGTATGAGAATGATCTCATGATATATTCATTTAAGTTGTAGGATTTATTATCTCAGGTGACTTTTTTTGGATTTAGTTAGGAGAGACTCATTTAGGCACTCTTGGAAATATATCTAATAAGGGAGGTTAAAGGTTGCAGTTAAGTATAAGGGTTGGACCACCCCTAAATGGTTCTTATTTATTCATTTTTTATTGCTGATAAAAAAAAATTCACCCACATATATTACTAAAAAAATTGTTTTTATAATATAAAATGATAACTCTAATTAGTTGCAAATGAAAAATCATGTTGAAAAAATAATACTAAATAGCATGACTTGACCTAATCAATATCAAGTAAACAAAACTTAGATTGAGACTTCATTGATTTGGTTGAAGTTGAGCTCACGAGATAATATAAAAAAAAAAATCATAAATATAATGGACAATAATATATAAAACTTCAAACTCTTATTCTTAAGTAAATTTTGAATTTATATAATAATCACCTAACATTATCTTTGAACATAGATGTATCGATATAAATATAGGTATATAGATGTTGGTATGGAAAAAACCATAACCGTAGTTAATTTATGGAATGAAAATAAACTGACAAAATCAACTTTCTCTTCACATATATTATCATTTTGCAATTTGTTGATGAGATATTGGAGCATGTCATGCTAACCAGAAATGGCACAAACTTATAAAAAATTAGAAGATTAAGAAATAGAGGAAAATACACGTAAATACTAATTATTAAATAATAATAAATTTTAAAAATAAAAAATAATTAATTATTATATTAATTAAGTTAAACAATACTTTATGAATTAAAAAATTATTGGTATATAAAGTAGTTTTTATAAATAATAAAAATTTATAAATTTATTTCTAAATTGGTATTTAAAGTTATCAAGATTTTAACTACTTACTATTTTATATTTTAAATTAATTTTTATGATAAAAAATTTAAATATAAAGTAATTAGTAGATAAAACATTGATAACTAATATTAGATACCAATTTAAAAAGTAATTTATAAATTTTTATTAATAATATAAACTATTTTAAATACTAATAAATTTTTAGTTTATAAAATAATATCCAACTTATTCAATTACACTACTCTTACAAAAACTGAAGAAAACATTAGCAAGAGTCACATTTACATGCCTTAGAGGAAGTTGTTGATCTTCAGGCACGTCCATATGCAGATAACATGTTTCCTGTTAATACCAACTCAAAATATAAAGTTTGAGCAATATTATCTTTACTTTATTCACTTATTTGTTTTCAGAGTGGACCGCACATTTGTATAAATAATAATGAAACTACGAAATATTGAATATTCAAATGCAGAATAAATAACTTAACAAGTTTTGGTAACAAACTTAGATACGAGTCCCCACCATTGACCTACACGAAAAACTTTTTTTCCTCCATCAATGGTGTTTCATTACATATTTAACTAAAACATATTGTAAATGAGAAAAGGAAGAAAAACAATAAACATACCTCGTTTCCCTCTTACTTTCTTTGTTATTTTCCCGTCCTACCTTGCTTTCGATTAGGTTTCCTCTTTCAACGATGATTTTTGGTGACTCTATAAAGGAATCCTAAAAATTCCTATTAGGATTTTTCTCTTTTAACGGTGATCTTGGATGACTCTAAGGGACCTTTTTTTGGTTTATTAGAGGTAGACAAAGAAAGATTATGGCAGAAAAGCTTAGGACAAAATGAAGCATTAAGTCGAAGAACACTCACGGAGAATAAAAAAGACACAAGAAAGAATAAGACACATTTCTATTATTTTATAAAAAAATTAATATAATCTTTTAATATCAAATTTTTTAATATAATATTTTATTATTTTTCAATTTTGTATGTAATATTCGTAAGGAAGATATTACCTTATCCATACATATAAATATAACTATGTACGAATATAATCCTTCAAAAATCATTCTCGCTTAATAACGTCATCTTTATCTACTAAAATAAGTCGTATATAATCAATTTTAAAATACATAAAAAAAAAGTCAATACGTAATTGAATTAATTCTATATGTAAATATTCGTATGTAAAACTCATTTTATAAATGGATCTAAATTCGTACGTAATAATCAGTATGTAAATGAAAAATTTCTTGTAGTGACATGCAACACTTATTTATTAACATTAAGCAACTCTGCTAAACCATAAAAAGCAATGTCAAGTAATACAATCTAGTATGGAAATTATGTGAGAAGCCAACCACAATTTAATTAGTTGACAAGAATAAAAAATAAACTTGAAAAAGGCATTACATCAATGAGAAAACTTGGGATAACATTAAGCATGGAGTCAGACCTTTTTAAAGTTTAATTAACATCTAGGGAACTAATTTGGAAGGAAAGAAAAGGGAATTACAGAGAAGGAGTCCCCCATGTCCTAACTGTAGAAAAACCAAGTGCATAAACCCAAAATGAAGCAAATAAACCATCTTATCCAAATATGAGAAACCGGAGAAAAATATTCAGAAATGAGATTCAAGTTATATAGTTATATTCGTGTCTTTATTTATTTCTTACACTAAGAAGAAGGCAACACAACTAAACGAAGGAAGACACTTTATTTCATTCAAACCAAAAGACTCTGCATAAGCCGAGAAAGTAATATGTAATATATGACAAAAGGATTAGAAGTTATAATGGACATCAATTGGACTAATTCGAGGCATCTTAAGCCTTTGGTGATAAACCAACATTTTAAACCTTTGGTGATAAACCAACAAGAATTTTAAAGATTCGTATTCATCTTTAGCAATTTTATAACCAATAGACACATTAAAGACTTGATTCAAGTACTACAGTTCTTTATATTCATCATGACCATCATCACAGTACAAAGAACGGTATATTAAATTTTACTTTTACAAAGGTCAGCTTTCATATAAATGACAAAAAAAAATTTGACAATGCGTAAAAATTCATTGTCATCGTCTAAGCTGACAATATAATAATAAATGAAGAACAAAACAAGAACAATGATGCAAAAAATTGACTAACCATTTCTTGAAACTCGACTGATTGATTAGAGAGGAGAACTCACTGTTAATGGAGTTTTGTGTCATATATCCAGACAATGAAGAACACATTGTTATCAAACCAAAATCAATTAAATATTGTTATAATGAAAGAAAAGCGAACTAGAGACAATGTTCTAAGAGGTGATATTTGATCCTTGAGCAGAGACCTGAACTGAAACCCAAAAACGCATTGCAGTTCTAGAAATGAGAATTGGGAAAAATGAAAGCCAATTTGAAAAACTAAATAAGGCAAAATGAAAATGAATACCAAATAAGTAAAAAACAGAGTGAAGAGGAGCTTCAATTAGAGATGAAGATCGGAAAAGTTGAAGATTGACGATGTGAACAAGTGTGTGCCTCCAAAACTGATTTTCTAGGGCATGAGCATATCACAGTGTGTAAAAAACGTGAGAAGTGTTGTGCCTCCAAAACTAAAAAACACGAGAAAGTGAAAAAATAAGGTGAAAAATCTAAAATTTTGGTACGATTTCTCTAAAAACTGGTGGAACTTATCAGGGGTTTAGAAAAGTCTTAGTACACATATGTCTTGGTGGAGGTTGTAACGCCCAATTTTTACTCATACATATAAAATAATAAAAAAAACGGTAGAACAATAATATTAAAATTAACATATGTATATATAATAAAATACATTCATCCCATACATTGTATCTCAAAAGAACATCCCTTCTCTAGGGGATTTTAATACAGATTCATCAAATAATTTTCAAAAAGAACGAAAATACAGGATTCAAACTCTTCCATCCCTTCCTCCAATAACTCACTGGGGAGCTCTATCACCTGCCACCTTATCTGCTCCCGTGTAAATTATACACAATCATCACAGATTTAAGGAAAAACAACCACAAAACAAAACAAAGGGGTAAGCTAGCTGAAAAAAAAAAACTTTAAATATGAAACTTTATATCAACATAATCCATCATTTTTCACACATTTCACAATTTCCTCAAGTGTCATTCATAACACATAGACACTTGACTCTACTTCCGGAAGACTCGTGCGTTGACTCAGACTCAGAGATCTGCACCTGTCATACTATACCACTGTGAATCCACACAGGGTCGCTGTGAATCCACACAGCTATGCGCATAAATAATCTCAATATCATCACTCTCCTAGTATGACAGGGTTAATGCATATAACAGGTCAAGTCAGTTATCTTTCAAACGACTTACCCATACATATGAACCTCCTTCGACTCTCACCACCTGAATAACTTCATCTATATGATTCCATTATCTCAGGAGAGTCAGGATATCTCCTTATCACAAATCCTTAGTCAATGCACATTCTAAACAAATCTCCACACGGTATTTTCTTTCCTGAAAATACTATGCTTTGATCACTCTTTCACATCATTCCAGTATATCATCCAACACGTAAATGAACAAGGCAACCATAACATACTTTAAACCTTTTCTAACAATCCAAACATATCTCAATCAAATCATACCAAGGTTGATAATTTCGAAAATCATACACAGTTCACAGCATCCACTATATTTAAAAAAAAACCACATTTCAATCTCAACAAATACCGATTCACACAAAACAGGGGATTGTGAAATAAACGTTAAAACTAGTGACCACGTCACCCCAACTTCAGAATCTGCTAGCCTAAGGTTTTTATTAAAAATAACGCTAGCTTCCCTTACCTGGACTTGAGCCGATCTCATTAAGAGCTCCAAACCCACCGAGAACTCAAGGATGCCTTAACCTGCACCATAGAGTCTCGATCACAAAACTAACTATAACACTCATATTCTGAGTTAACAGAGACTAACTCTAAAGCCAAAAGAGTCGCATGCAAAGCCTATGCAGAGGCAACTCTCTCAAGTTCAGAAGCGACTTCAAAAACAGAGCACGACGAACTTACTCTGTTTTAAGGCTTTGATCGGAAACTTGCAGAGGTACTTGCCCGGAGCCCAGGGGCAGTCGCCGATCGTTAAACGGGTGCTTGATGGTGTCGGAAACGTCAACTGGTAGCGAAGATGTCCGAACATGGAGAGAAGGAGAGAAAGGAAACATGGAACCAAAACTCAACTCACTCGATTTCTCTCTACCCAAACAGCGTTCGAACATTGCCTATCAGAAGTGGATTTTTGAAATTAAACCACCTTGCCCAGGAATGCCGCTGCCACCACCCACTCTGATGGAAAACTCTTGTGTGCAAGTTTCCTCTGACAGGATGGCCACGTGGACACCTTTTTATGCCCAAAACTCTGGAGTCACCTGCCCTACTTACTCTCTGTTGCCAACTGCTCTGGGGACCCTTACTGTCTACGTGTCGCGCCTGCAGAACGCCTTCGCTGGAAGGCTGGGTCCCAGCTTATCTGCGTATAATAGGACCCCCCGATGACTGATCTCTCGATCACTATCCACCAATGTCTCATCCTGGCAGACGACCGATGTCTCTCCCTAGAAGACGACCAATGTCTCTCCCTGGCAGACGACCGATGTCTCTCCCTGGAAGACAACCGATGTCTCTCCCTAGTAGACGACCGATGTCTCTTCCTGGCAGATGACAGATGTCTCTCCCTGGCAGACGACCGATGTCTGATGACACCTCGTCATCCCTGCTGAAGGCTCATCGACTCACTACTCCACGTCTGTGTTATCACCCCCACATGGCTCGGTGACGTCGGTAGCTTCTCCTGCCCGAGGACAGGTCGGTACTAACTCCTCACGCGCCAATGCATGCAACACTGAGGACAATCTCTTATGCCAAAGCATAGAGTTTCGCATTTATCCCGCATGCATGGCGTATCTAAGGTTCAAATCACACCTTGATACATGTGATTTCTGGAACCCACTAAGCTCCACTGACCGACTTCTACCATACTGACCTCAGACCTCTTAGGCGACGTCCGAGGTCTGACTACTATGGATTTTCTATTATATGACCTTTTTCATTTTAAATAATAACATACTCAGAAATCATTTAAAATATACCACTTCTATTCCAAATAAATTTCTAGATCCTTATAGAGGTCATTATAATATCTGATAAAAAGACTTTTTAAAATTAATTTTTTTACAATGATAATAATTAATTATTTTTTATCTTTAAAATTAATTTTTATTTAATAATTTTTTTAAAGTGAAATAGATACCTAAGATAAGATAAGATGTAGATATGTTTTCGAAAAGGTAAATCCGCTTTGATGAGTTGAGTTAACTCACTTATTTAAATTCATTTTAATACATTATATATATATATATATATATATATATATATATATATATATATATATAATCAATTATTATTCTCAAAGTTGCAGCCATTTTTAGAAGTAAATCATTATGTTTAATGTATATAATGTGTCAATTAAACATTTTTAGCCAGAAATAGAACATTTTTAGCCAGAAATAGATTACATTAACCAATAATAAAGGGAGTAACCGAGGATGGTTTACAGTTAAAATATTTAAATGTTTAGTTCTAGGCATTAATTTAATTAATCATTACATTTTTAATTTGGTGTTAAATTTATTATTAATTTAGTTATGATGTCAGATGCATTTTTGCTTTATTAATTTTAGAGACCAATTTTATTATTATAACAATTTCGTGAACTAAATTAACGATTCACTCCGTATAAAATGTTGAAATACAGAAAAAATCATCGACTACTAATAATCCAAATACTTTCTCATTTTATTTTCAATAATATATATATATATATATATATATATATATTTATCAATCTACACAAATCACTATCATGATTATATATTATATAGATAGAATTTACGGTGAGGGGCATACTTTTACCAATTTCAGAAACTCTTAAAATTTAAGTATAAATAACACAAAAATGTTTATGAGGATGTGGTACGTATGCGTACAACTGCAACTATACGAGGAAGTTAACAAAGTACGAAATGAAAAGTATTCGTAAGTTTCAACTTTTGTTATCAATGTTTTAAATATGTACTCTGCCGTATAAAAACACAGCAGCAGCCTTACACTAGATAATTAAAGATTAAAAAACAAATAGAAAGATAAAATAATTTATACAGTAAAGTGCATTTGCATTATTATTCAATTATTAATTTTGAGGGTGAAGTATAAAAAAACAAACTTTTTTTTTATCACATTCTTTTGAATACTCTGTCACGGAGTATTAAAAAGTAAAAGATTAGAGAGTCTCTAAACTCATCTAATTTTAAAAAATTTTAATAATATTTTAGCAATAAAACAAAACAAAATTTCCATAATACGTTCCTCGTACTGAACGAAAGAAGAAACTGAGGATGTTCAATTGAGAACCCTGCAATTCCTTCTGATCTCACCCGCAGTTCCAGTGAGAGGAGTGATATTAGCCATCTTAATCATAGCTTCAGCAAAATCACCAAAAAACGCAGCATTATTGTCACTGTAAGCTCTGACCAAAGGGTCTTGAGAGTCACCATTGAAGAGCACTTGGTCTGAGATGAGAAGGCCACGGCGAGCCACGAGCTCGGAGAAGTAGTTGTTGTCGAAGCGAATGGGAGTGAGGGAGTCCAGAGGGGACAAGTTGGTGTCCCCACCAGAGGAAGGGCAAATACTCCTTCTCGACGCCGCGAAGTTGGTGTCGATGTTGGTTCCGTTGAAGATGCGACCTCTGAAAAACTGGCACTGCGCTTGGCCTATGGTGTGGCTGCCGGAGAGCACGGTGAGGTCACGTGCGTTCAAGCCTTTGGCGGCGAAGAAGGTGGTGAGTGTAGGGAGGTCGGAGAATGGGGAAGGGATTTCGGCGTTGGCTGCGCTTTGGCTTGCTGTTGTTGCGTCTCTTCGACCTAGAGCTACTGTCCACGAAGGTCCTCCAAGCTGCCATTTCAGAATATTAACTGAAATTTGATTTTGAGAATAATTGTATTTTATAACTCAATTAGCAACAAGTTTAGTATAATTTTTTTATTTAAGCTAAAAAAATATTTAAAACAATTATTATAATAATGTCTGTTTGTTTCAGCTTTTCTGAATAATTGTGTAATTTAAAAAAAATAATTAGACACGAAAAAAAAACAGAAATCTGGTTATATTTAGAAGTTATTTTTTGGAACTGTTTTTCATGACATAAACTATTTCTCGTTGTAAAAAGTTTCTTTTTATTGTAAATGCACATTAACAAACTCTTAATATTTTTAGAAAAATTTAAAAATAATCACTAAATTATTTTATATCAGAACTGCTTTTTATTTTGAATCTTAAGCAAATTAGTCTGATATTTTCAAAGACACGATGATTTCCATACGTTGTAACATTAAATATATAATGGCTTTTTTTTATTTGACTGTGTTTATTTTATAAGACTATTTTAACTGATATTTTAATAGAAATACAATTTACTCACATGTAATAAAGGAAAATAATTTACAATAGAGTTGCTATATATATATAAAATATTGTATGAGTTTATTCTTAACATAACTGATCATATGATATTAGATGTGTGAAAGCAAACAGAGAGAAAATGATGTTGAATTGTTGAGTTAAAGTGGTGAATGAAAGCTAAAAATGGATGACACAGCACAAGACAAAGGTTTGCTGGTACTTGCGTTTCTCAGGTTTTTAAAAGGGAAGAGAATGAGTGGTTCTTCTCGAGAATGAGACAAGGCTGACACCAGACTTTGATTGCATGAACCATTATCCCTTCTTCTTCTTTCTTCTTTTTTTCTCTTTTTTTCTCTTGATCAATTATTGTTCTGTGTGATGCATTTTCTTGGGGAAGGGGACCCCACCAAATTACGAGAGTTGACATGGTGATCGATTAAGTGTGAGAGGAAAGTAAAAACCGAAAGTGGGGAACAAGGTTTGAAAACAAGCCCATGCCAAATTGAGATGTTAGGAAAAATATAAACATCAAGTTAGCTTAGCTATGTGCTTGTGAGAATGACTGAAGGTTGGAATCTCATTGTAACATTTCAATGCATTTTCAATGGGAGCAGGAAAAAACCTAATAAAAGACATTATATTTTTATGTGTTTTATGCCATTATATATAAAATCACCATGTTGGCGATTTTATGTGTATTTCAAAAAGTTTAATAAGGAACAGTTCTTAGATGCATATGGTGTAAGCTGTTGCGAATGAAAGTGAAATTTATATATATACACAGAAAGAAAGGGGAGAAAAGATGGGTCACCAGAACTACTCCATCTCTTGCTGCAAGTGCCAGAATATCAGCACAAGAGACACTGCCATTGCAAGCAGCTTCAACCTTGGTTTTAATGGTATCTATCACTTCGTAACCCCTAACTGAATTTCGGTTTGGTACTGCATTTTTCTCACCGACAAAGGTGCCACTGTCATCCAATAAAATTGATGCATCGCAGCCCTGAAAATATGGAAGTAAGATTAAATTCATTTTTAAAAAGAAATTATACTTTATGTCGTATTTAATACTATATATTTATAAATTATGTCTTAATAATATGGAACTAAGTTTAAATTCATTTTTAAAAAGAAATTATACTTTATATTATGTTTAATATTATATATTTATAAATGATGTAATAACGGTTAATAGTAAGTAATTAGATAAATTCAATAAATTTTTATTAATATAGATTCTAAATTGGCCTTTAAATTAAACTTAACTTTATAAATCTGATTTATAAAATAAAATCTCAATAACATAGATTCTAAAGTAAATTTTAAAATAAACTTTAATTTTACAAGATTGACTCGTGAAATAAAATTATATACTATCAAACATTATAAAGTGAAGTTTGTAAGACTAATTTATAAAATAAAATTATATACTATGAAATGTTATAAAGTGGAGTTTGGAGTTATATATATTAAAATTTATGCATAATTGTGGGATCTCCAACAACTATAAATAATATAATATGATTGTAGATATCCAGCAACAATAAATAATATAATATAATAAAAAAGGAAGAGGGAAAAAAATGATTAGTTATCACTCTAAACCTAAAAACTTAATGTTTTGTTTTAAGCAAACCATGTATACAATATGCATGAATAGTGAGCATTATACAATATGCATGAATAGGGAGCATTATTTTTACTCAAATTTAACATTAATTATTCATGTAAGTTTGAATGGTTAAGTCATAGTTCTGCTCAATATCAGTTTCACAGGTTCTTACACATGTATATATGAGCATAGATATAGAAGTGATTAAAGAAACAAGAAAGTGTGTTCTCACATTAACGAAACAGTCGTGGAAGAACAATCTAAGTATAGAGGCTCCAAGCCGGGCTTCTCCTTGGATGGCTAGCTCCATTACATTTCTCACAATGGTTTGAAGATTAGGACAAGTTTTATCATAGAAGTTGGTAGAAAGCTGTGCATTGGTTGAAGAAGAAAGGAGAGAAAGAATGAAGAGTGCAACAAAGAAGAGGGTACGTGAGAAGGGTGCCATCTTTCAAGCTTTAAGCCACAAATAGTGATTATTGTGTTGTGTTGTGTTGTGTTGTGTTGTGTTGTGAAGAGGGTAATGGAAGAGGGTATGCAATATATAGAGTGTTGGTGCATGCAGACACAAACAAATTTGGGAAAAAAAAAAACCTGCCAATTTCAATCTTGGCTGCTCCATACATGCTTTACTTTTAAAAATATTTTGGAGACTATGTTTGGGAGAAACCTGAGATAAAATATTACACTTGAATTATGTTGAGATCATGAATATATTTGGGAAGATAAATAAATTAGAGATATTAAAAAGATAATGGCTTATGAATTAACTATGTAAGAGATGATGAATTACCTCTAACTCAAAGTTTTAAAATTAAGTATTTATAATTTTTATTTTATGTTATGTATGTTGTTAAACTTTTTCATTTCTACATACTTTTAATTCAAAATTAAATTCTTAACAAAATATTCCTTAAAAATAAACACAAACAAATGTAGAAACATATTTTAAGTGCAAAACTAATTTTCACAGTTTCAGATTTTTTTTTTCTTGAGACAACTTAGATGGCTGTAATACATCAAGCACACCCTTTCTATTACAATCATGAAAAATTGTGAAAATTCTACTTCACATTCAATAAATTTCACTAATAATAATGTCGTATTTGAAGTAAATTTTGATTGAAAGAATTGCAAAAACTATTAAGCAGTGTGAGACTATACCATAGTCATCACTAATTTGCACATAATATTATATAACTAATATTTAAGTTTTGTTAATATTTTTAGTAAATTAAAAACCTTCCATGCTAAAAGTTAATTAACATCATAAATATACTGTTCCAAACTAAGAAAAACACGTGTTATAAAGAATTTGTTATTATATAGTAATTATTTTCGAGAATTACATTGATTCATATATATAACTAGATCTACATTTTATTTTATTTTTTCATTCACTACTTTATTATTATTATTATATTATTTTTATTCTTTTTTAAAATTTATCAATAAATACGTCACAGATCTTTCATATTATGTCTTTCATTTTTAAGATGAGTTTAGACTTAACTCAATTTTTTTAAATTAAATTTTAAAATTTATATATCATTTATATATTTTATTTTAGTTATATCAAATGTTGTTGTAAATTTTTTATGCATCCTTCTTACATCGGGGCAAATCTTGAGTATAAAAAAAAAAAAATTGATGTTAGACATAAACTCAACTTTTTTATACTTTTTATTTACTAGACAGAATTTCAACTACTGTTAACCTCTCCAAGAGAGGTGGATAGGTATCCAATTTGTCCAGCAAAAGGATTTGAAGTGTCACTTTGAGAACTTCCATCTAGCTCATTGGTCTGTAAAGCAGAATTATGTGTGAAAGGGCATGTGGGTGGCAACTGTCTGTTGTATTTGGGAGCAGAGGAACGCTGTTATATTTAAACAAGGAGTTCCAGAAGCTGAAGAAATATTTCACTCGGCTCAACTTCAATCTTGGTTGTGGATGAAACATAGGGTGAATTCCTTTCCTTATGCATTCTCGGATTGGTTACTGAATCCGGATCAATGCCTCAATAATTTTTGCTGAAGAAGGTTGTGAGAATGGGTATAAATTTCTGACTTTTTTGGCTCGGGCTTCGCCGATGTCTAGCACATTGTCTTGGGTGACGTCTAGATCGTTGGCGCGGGCGACGTTTATCACGTCGGCGCGGGTGAAGTATAGCACGTCGGCGCGGACGTGTGGATTGGTGGTAGTTATACAGAGGGTAAGTTTAGACTTATGTTTTTAAAGTTTCTATTTTAAGTCTTTGGAAGATTTAAGACTTTTGTTTTTGTTTTCTGTATATGGATTGGGATACTCCCTAAGTATCTCTCCTAATTGATTTTATTCATTGCTGATAAAAAAAAAAAATATTACAATTTAAACAACTTAAAAAAAACACAACTTAGTAGGACGAAAATAAATGTAATTAAGACAATTTTTTAACATTTTCGACAAGAGCATAAATGACCTAAAAATAGATCACATATAAATCTGTACACTATTTTGAAATATGATTTTAAGCCAACCTTAATTTATTAAAGGTAAAATCTCACTAATATTATATAAAGTAATGTTATAAGTAAATATGACATATCAAATTATATTCTTTAGTACTATTAAAGTCAATGTGACATTTCAAATTAATTTTGTGTGGCAAAATTTTTTTGATAATTTTTAGAAATAAGAGTGAAATGTTAACTAGAACAATTAAGATATTGACTAAGAAATTATAAATATAAAATGTATATTTAGGTATATATAAAAATATTTTTTTTTATAATTTTTAATACTTTCAAACGATCTCCAATTAAAAATTATTTTTATTTTTTTAACCAATGAGATTAATTAAGAAAAGTATGATAAAAAGTATTTTTAATTTCTATGATGGGTACCTCTTTGGTTTTATAACTTTATATTGATTTAATTTATTTATTATTTGCCTTAGTGAAATGAGATGCATGATTGGTGTTACTTTACACGTCAGTACCATCTATAATTCATAATATGCTGAACGCAAAGATGTAGCAAAAAAGAAAGAGCTTGAATCACCCACCAGCCATAAAAGCGATTCTAATCATAACCATGTATGTATCCTTTTTAGGAGAACCAAAAGCTGGGATCTGTTTGACCAGTTTTTACAAGTTGCATATGCAAATAAAGCACATCTCAACCTAACTTCAGTTACATTTGGTTGAGTCAAACACATCTTTGTCTATATAAGTTATTTTGTCAAATCATAATTAACAAAAACAAATGATAAAAAAAAATGGGTATCGTTGAAAAAAAAAAAAGAAGTAGGTTGTGTGCACCTTTTAGTGCATCACATTCATATGAAAAATGGTTTTTAGAACTTTTAATAAAGGTTGACGAAGGTGTATATATGGATGAAATTCAATGATTTGAATTTCTACATGATATAAAAGATTTGACAGGGAAATCTGCAGTGACATTTAGTGAAATTGTTACATAGGTGTCTTAATTTGATATATATAAGGATAGATTATGATTGTTGTAACTCACTTCACACATGTTTATTATTGTGATGTGTTTGGCCAATTGAAACTAGGACCTTTGAAAGCTTGGTCGCATACACTTAATTCAACCATATCAAAGTCAGAACTATGGCTAATTCAAAATCAGAACTATGTTTAAAGTAAAGAAATTTAAAATTAAAGAAATATTTGCAGAGAAACTTATATTTACTTCATATAAAATTTCATGTCTATTGAAAGGGAAATTTAAAAAGAAAAAATAATTATTTTATTATAATTATCATTATTAATTTTTGGGTGAGTTGTGTGCGTGTGTGGAATAGAGAAAACTTCATTTGTAATTGTTTTCCTTCAACAGAAACGATAAATATTTCTTTGAAGTCTTATTTTCTTTTTGACAGTAAAAATTTAAGTTTTGATTAGTATATATAGTTTTCCGTAGTGTTTCTTTTTATTACAAGTCTGTTTATTATTTTAATCTTTAAAATTAAAAATTCGCATTCTGTAAGTTAATGATTGATATAGTATAACAAAAATAAGAAACACGATTTTTTATGTTTTTGTTTTGTGCTCCTTTCTCAGTGTGTTAGTGTTTACAAAAATGTTAATTTAATGATACGATTTCAAAGTAATATATTATTTCATAGAATGATAGATGCTTCTTTAATCCTACTTCTCAGAAGAGTTACAGGTCATATGATATGATGACATTATGCAGCAGGAGAATAAAATAACAGTGTTTTTTTCTTCTTTCAACTTGATATAAAAACAATATAGTATTGCTTATAAAAACAAACAATAGTTACCAAATGCATAGATAACTCAAAAACAATATACCTTACTTTGTCCTCATTTTTTTATTTATAAATAAACGAAACATTTGGTGCCATTCTAAGGTTGTCTTATGTCAGTGTTAGACTGGTGACAATGCATGTATTGCTACTTCGCTTACTCTTTTAGACAAACAATATTTAATAACTACATTTTTCTGACAGAATTAAAAATGGCTTCAATTCTCCATACGTCGACATGACACCATGAAGATATGGGGCGATGATCAAATGTATGAAAACAGAAGATTAAACACGGTTTCTCTTTAACGTACTAGAAACAGAAATAGGTTTAAATATTTGAGAATCTTGCGACATTTCGTCAATCATATTTACGTATTTAACCAAACACGCTCTAATTATTTCGCTCATGATATGTTCAATAGCCTTCAGCTTTTTATCCTTTTGCCATGATCCACTAACACCATCATCCTTCCAAAGAAATCTTTGCCTCAGCCAGTAGTAACTACAAGAATGGAAAAAGTCGTACGAGGGGACAATAAGATGATGAATCCCCTTAGGAGTGTTCAATTGCTTTCTCTTCTCTTATTTTTCTTTGTTTGCCTTCAAGGGTACAATAATTGATAATTGAAAACCACAATGATTAGTAAAGCACCAAGCAACCAACCATCAATTATGGGGAGACTTAAAAAGAGATTCTTAAGCAGAACCTTCCATCACAAACTAAGATAAACAAGTCTAATCTTTCATCAAATTGAACATTAGCATTGAACCCACCATGTTTTTCCTCTTCAAAAAGTATCCCATGGTTTAAGATTACAAAGAAAAGGCAACTACTACCAAGCTACAAATATAAGTTAGGTGAGTATGTACCTATCCTTCATTTAATGTTGATAATATATGTTACAAGCACTAACTGGATGTTGGGCCGGGGGACAACTTGGGGGAGTGGAAACTAGAGCAGCTTCCCACCTTTGAAGGGGACCTTTGAGTCTTCACCAGTGGAACCAATGACTGCACAACATCTGCCATGAGAGGACGATAATCTGCCTCTGGTTGCACACACATTGCAGCAATTGCAGCCACCTGGACAACCTCTTTCATGGAGTACTGTCCTTCTAATGAAAGATCCATAATCTTGACAACCTTTTCTCTATCAGTCAGAAGAGGCAGAGCCTAACCACATCGCACATGCAAGTTTGTTAGAAAAAGCTAGTGCTTAACTACGGTGTCTGAGGAATTGAAAAACTGGACTACCAATTGATTAAATCAACTCAGAACTTGATTGGTGGAAAGAATTAGCAAACGCACCCAAGAAACAAGAACACCTTCTCCTGGAGGTCTCTTCATATCTACTGGCACTCGGCCAGTGAGCAGCTCTAAAAGTACGACACCATAACTGTACACATCTGATTTTGTGGTTAAATGCCCTGTTAGTGCATATCTGCACAAACAACCATTGAGAAACACATTAGTTTTTCATGAGAGGAATTATTCAAAGAAAATAACCAAAACAATGTAAAAACAAGGTAAGATTTGTACTCAGGGGCAACATATCCTTGGGTGCCCAAAACTCGAGTTGAAACATGTCCACCAGCTCTATCAGGTCCAAGCTTTGCCAATCCAAAATCAGAAACTTTGGCATGAAATTTCTTATCCAAGAGGATGTTACTGCTCTTAAAATCTCTGTGAATAACTGGGGGACTGACATGCTCATGAAGATATTCCAATCCCTTTGCAGCTTCAAGTGCTATTCTTAACCGAGTTTCCCAATCCAACTTTATGGGTGTTATTATAGAATCTAAAAGAAAATTAATTCATCAAAACCAACTCAAACATACAAAATAAGTAACAAAAAATAGCAAACATGGCTGCAGACAACACCTTGGACATTTTATATTAAATAGCTCCCTGATGAAAATTTTAAAAGAAAATAAGGGGAGAAAAAACAACATGAGTCTTTATCTTGTAACGTCTTCAGTAAGAGACAGTGAATCGAGTAAAAAAAAGATCAATACACCCCAAAAATATGGAATAAGAAACAATTATAACATTCTACTACAAATCATTGCAAAATTTTGTTTCATGGTTCAGACAATAAGCTGAATTCTTGCTCCAGGTTCTGGTTTATAATAGCTCAAATAGACAAATTAAGAATAGAAATTATTTTAAAACAAACTTTACGCCGTACATGACCCATCAAATATTTCCTTTTACATTGTGTTCAATACACCTAGAGATTTAGAGGGAAGTATTGCAGCTTCAAGTAAACCTCTTTAACACCCACTCCTGTTAGAACAGATAAGACAACTCCTGTCTTTCCTGCCCAAGGGCTCTCTTCCCCTAAAAAAGAGACTAGAGGATGAGAAAAATCATCAGGAGGTAAATCTCTCCTCTCTTGCAAGATTATCAACTGTATATAAACTGACCAACTTAAGACCTTTCCTCAAAAAAGACCGCATATAAATTACTTATGCACCTACCAGCTATATATGTAAAATGTAGACATCTGAAACAGCAGTAACAAATCAAACATATAATGTAATTTAAGATTGAAATAACATGGTTATCACTTCAAGGCCACTGTCCAGATTGTGTAATATGCATGGAACAAAGTTGTCACTTCTAACCCATAGTCATCATAAACTTTACAAGGGAAGAAAAAGCCTTGCAGAGTGAAGAATTTCGAAAAAGAGAATGCAAAAGAGAGAATTTGGGGAAAATTATTTTCTTTGCTTGTATGGACATGCCATTCAATTTTACACAACAGAAGAGAAGAAACTATGTAAGGAATCAGTTACTCAGAGAACCAAATGTAACAGTCAAACTGGGTACATGCTGCCCAGACTATTTCCAATCAATAATTTCATCAATTTAAATCAGATATTCAATACTGCAAGATTAACAGATTAATCTATCATCAAATATATTTCTAATTGAGAGTTACTCATTCAAACTAGAAAAAGGTTCTAAGCAATTTTTCCTTGTTCCGGACCCTGTAGCAAGCAGATTAAGTATAGCAAAAGCCGAGATTGTTATATCAAAATTCCATAGACATATGATACATCCATCCCATTATGAGGATGAGTCTGGACTAGTGTCTGTCAAGTACGAAAAGTTATTTGAAGTATCATATCATCCATTTGCAGCATTTTAAATTAGCAAAGAATAAAAGCTTTCTAGCAAATATATATTTCATAACTTACTGCTAACAGGATAGAGATGTTCCTGCAGTCCACCATTTGCCATAAATTCATACACTAGCAATTTATGATTACTATCAGAGCAGTACCCAAGCAATGCCAGCAGATATGGTGAATGCAACCGCCTTAGCAATTCCACCTACAGTAACATGTAAGCAACCAATTCAATTCAATTACCAAAAATGAATTGGCTTCTAAAAGCTACTTAATTCATTGACAAGGCCAAAAAGAGTACGGTTTAAAAATTTAACTATTTTGATTATAGGGGAAATCAAACGCATAAACATGAAGAACAATGCATTCCTTTGCCCATTGTTTCTAGAAAAGAAACAATGCATTTCTAGATAAGAAGTAACAAACCTCTACTTTAAATTCTTCTTCCCCTTGCTTTCCTGCCTGATCCATGAATTTAATTGCAACTTTCCTGCCATTATTGAGCACTCCTCGGTAAACAAGTCCAAATCCACCATGACCAATGACATTCGACTTGCTGAAGCCGCCTGTTGCAGAATGCAGCTGCTTGAAAGTGAACACCTGAAGTCCTTTCTCGGCAATAACTTGCAGATTTGCAAAGTCACTATTCTCATTAAGGTTAGCGTCTTCAACTAATATGAAATCAAGTAAAATCTGTCAGTAACTGGGACCTCAATTTACTCAAGTAAAGTAGAAAAAAAGGAAAGATATAAAGTTTTAAAGTAAAAACACAGCAGTTACTTTCAAACCATTACTTAAAAATCTTGAAAGAAAGGGTAAAACATAATAACACTCAATGTACTCCCTTTTCCATTCTATTGAATACTTTCAAACAATATAGATGAGAATTAATTACACCCCGTAGAAAAAAAAATATAAATGAATATCAATGAACTGGAAGTATTAATATTGCCTGCATTATACTTACCTTTTTTACAAGTGTGGAGATTGAGATGTGATCATTCATTAATAGAATTAATTAAATGAGAATACAAAGGATAATAAGGATCAACTAGGCTTGAATAAGAAATTTCTATTTTCCTTCCTTGCTTTCACAAATACTTAAAAAAAAAAAACATTATTTTCACTTTGTTCACTATTTTCCAACAGTTGTAAAGAAAAAAATGGTATTTTCACCATTGTCAGTTTGCCAATATTCATATTTGTTGAGAACTGAAAACAGAATAAAAATAAGGCATCATTTCGTAATTATTTGTGAATCCATGAAAAGAAAACAGGAACAGTCTTTTCTTTTTAAACCGAACAGGTCTAAAGTATCCGGTTTGATATTCGAACTCCACCAAATTTGAAGACAAGAAAGGAGCACGTATAAACAGTAAGAACAACAAACGTACAGTTCCAACATAAATCTATCAACAGAACGCCCACGTCTTGCATTAGTCAAATTCTCCATTTTAATCTAAACCTACATGAAACACAACTAACCCCAACCCCTCCATAAAAAAATTACTAATTTTTCTGACGAAAAAAATCATAATAACACAATTTTACCAAGATTTCCACTAGGCCAAAATCCAGGAGGGGGGAAAACACAACGAGCAAAATCTCAATCAAACCAAAATAAAACAGCACATGAGATATCAGAGCCTAGTATCAATGGCACTAAATCTAACACTTCCCTTCAATCAGACGAAACCACACCGTAATCAAAACTAATCTCCACAAGACAATAAATTTATTACATAGTCCCAAACCACCACCTGACAAGTCTTCATGTGTCAGGTCTCTAAATTTTCAAATTTACATAAAAGAAGTAACAACAATAAATCACACGTCACCTAAAGATTATTAATTTTTTTCATAAACTGAAAAACTCAAATTGTATAATAAATTCTCCTACATGACACCTAGATGAATGTTATTAATTTTTTTCATAAACTGAAAAACTCAACTGCATGTTAGTACAGATTGGTCAGCAACAGTTCCATCGAATAAATTTGCAGAGTAATAGAAATCGAACATTGAAGTTGGGCACATTTCCGAAAGAGAGCCAAACCTTTTTTGAGGCTTTTGCGGCGGTTGGAGACCTTGTTGAGGATGTAGCAGTAGTAAGCAAAGGCAACGAGCAAGGCAAAGACGGCGAGGGAAGCGAGGACCATAATGGCGATGAGTGCAATCTTGGCCTTCCTTCTGTAGCCGTAATCTTCGTCCATTTCGATTTCTCTGAGAAGCAAAAACCCTAACCCTAGAAATGAAGCATAGTGGCAATGCGAGAAGAAGCGAGAATGGTTAAAAGCTGTGTCGGAGCTTCGAAGTTGGAAGACACAGTCTGACTTGGCTCACTCTCCCTCCCTCTGCCCTTTTTCTCTGCCGCGTATAATGCTGTTACTGACTTTTCTCTTTTGCATCTTCCTACCTCAACTTCTTGCAATTTGCGTTCCCACCACCACCTTATTTTACACTATTTTCGTTCTTTCCCCTTTCATAAGAATAGTTTTTAAATCCTTTAACAAAACATTTTTTTTAAATCAAGAGAGAAAATAGAAATATAAAATAATGAAAAAGAAAGTTTATAAGGGTAGGTAATTAATTACCTTGGTAGAAGTAAAATTAAATATTAGTTGTTTTTTTATACAGTATCCAAATTATGCTTAGTGTAATATTATGTAAATTTAAAGATGCAAATTTGATGCAATTTGAAAGTACAAGTTTGATAAACTTGTATGTTACCTTAACTATTTCAACAAGTCTAAGTTACTAGAAAGTGAATGATTTTTTTTGTATTGAGTCTCATTATTTAATTTTTTTTTATCAAGTCTATTATAGACACAAAATCCCACAATTACCTTGAAGTCATCCTCTTCAAAAACACAGTGACATATAAAAAAATGAAAAATAAAAGTTGAAACTGAATAAATATTTTAAGAGAAATTAGATTATTACGATGCAGCAACCCTTTTTTTGGATTTTGTTTACATTAAACATCTGAGATAATATATTGTTTAGATAAAAAGGACAAGGTGTAAAAAGGGGAAAGACGAGGGACATAAGAATGCAATTGGAAGAAATATTGAGGCCGGCACCTTTGATTGGAGTGAGAAGATGGAACAATGTTAATGCCATTTAGTTAATTCAAATAGGACAAACTTTGGCCATTTATTGCTTTGCTTTTGGGTCTCAATCTCACTTCACTCCATCATAACATCACCCTCATTAATACCATAACCTTTCAAAAACAATACCTTCTCATCTCTTAATGAATAAATGCCACCTGCATGGCTGCATGTGGGAACGCATTTTCAAAGTTTTAACTTGTTATTTTTATATTAATTATTCATATTTTTACTATGTGGTCAAAATGTGTTTGCCTAACATCCTAAACCATAAATTCTAATTTCTATATCCGAAGTACCGTTCAGTTAATCACTACATTAACATATATAATTAAATATTATTTATTAAATTAATATAAGGATTTAATAGTAGTATGGATTCAGCTTAACTCAATTTTATAAATAGGATATCCTATCTAGACTAAACTACATATTTAATAATATTTATTATTCACAATTACCTAATATTAATATTAATTTGAGTGTTGAAATTTTTTTTACATATCTTATCGAGACTAATTTTGAATTATTAAGAATTAGATTTTAAGTTTAACTCAATCTTATGAAATTGATTTATAAAGTGAAGTTTGCACTCACTTATATATTTTGAAATATCCTTATCTCTAGTCGATGAGAGATTTTCAACACGCACCTTTCACACCGAGACTAACAACTCATGTGTAAAATTATATAATAATTATTAAGAGAAGAGTATCACGGTTTGTATTTGGAAAAATGAAAACCTCACGCATAGATGATGATGGATAATCTTCATCACTCAGAATTTTTATTTTCATTCAGTGTGTTTACAAAGCAACAAAGGAAGACTTTAAATAATAATAAAAAAAAACGGAAACTAACTATGGTAATGAAAAATAACCTAAGGTTGGATAACCAACAATCGATAATAAGAATTACAATAATTACAATAGGTTATCCCAATAACAACCTAATAATGAACAATTTGATAAGTCCAACAAGTGAGAAAAGGGTAATGAAAGGTGAAAGAATACTATATTTAATTTGTTAATTACATTATACATATATAGTCAAAACCTGACACTATATAATCTTACAATTAATATCCAGTATCATCACACTACAACAAATAAGGTAACAATCAATGTTGATAACCATTGATTGATAATTACAATAATTACAAGAATTGACATAATCAAAAGCAATTATTAGAATTCACATATTAAGAGATCTTGTCTCTAATTCAACAAATTCCCGTGATGATAGACTTTAGATTGTTTTAATATTATATTAAGAAGTAAATTTTAAATTTAAGTCAATCTTATAGAATTAACTAATAAATTAAAATTTACACTCATTTATATACTATAAATTATATATTATAAAATATTTTTATTTTTAATCGATTTGAGATTTCTAATAAGAACCAAGATCGAGAAAATATAAATAGATAAAACTTATCTCAGAAGACATTCTATATCCATAAAAAAATATTAAAATTCTATCTTTTTACATTTTTAAATTTCATTTGAATACATTCATAATTCACCTTTAGTTTAAACAAAAATGGGAGGAACGAGGCGTTGAGTGATGAAGAGAAGAAAACAAGAAAGTACTGTTTGGAATGGTCGGCAAATGCTTTAGAGAGATTCCTTCATAGTCGAGAGGCCTGCAGTGTAGCAATTGACTTACTCTTTGGAACTCTCATAGGAAAAGTTGATGATGGTTGAATCATCAAAATAAGTTCAAATTTTGTTATTTAAATAAATAAATAAAATGAGAAAATAAAATAAATATTAAGGATGTGAAAAGGGATTAACCTGTCAGCTTTTTTTCTACTTTTTATATTCATGCATGTAAAATATTAAAATAAAAAAAATACTAGTGCAGATTATTATAATTTTTTTTAATTTTTTGAAAGATTAAAATGTACTGTAATTTAAATTTAAATATTTTTAAATTAGGTTTCAATTATTAATTATAAGTAAATAATTATATATATATATATATATATATATATATATATATATCTTTTTCCATTTATTTAATCACAGAAATTAATTAATTAAGTAATTAAACAAGACTTATAAAATACTTAATTAAGTGAATTTTTCATATATATTCTCTTAAAAATAATTAGCGATTTTTATTGGTTATGAAGAGGTGGGCCTCAGTAATACCAATATCAGATTGTCCATTTTAGCCCGAAAAATAATTGATTTCCTTTTGATGTTAGGAATGAATTTTTTGAACTATAGGTGGTCGTTTCATTCAACTTTTTATTATTCTTATTATTTAAAGTTAGTGGTTATTAAATTTGAGAAAATTTACTAATTGTTTATTAAAAATTAATAAAATTCATAAATTAAATTTATAATATTATGACATTTAATTTATAAAAAAAATCACAACTTTCTGTTATAAATTACAAGAAATTAGCAGTTTATGGACGAAAATTTGTTGATGGAAATGGGTCCATCAAAAAGTTAAATAGAAACGACAAAATTAATTACAAATATTTATGACTAATAGAACAATTTCTTAGAACAAAATTCTTATTCTGTAAGGTAAACTCGTGAAAATTATTATTATATCCATCTGTAAGTGGGTTTGGTCAAAATATTATATAAATATTAAAATAAGACGTTTTAATGATTATTACTTAGAAATTAATATCTAATTCTATATAATTATTTTTTAAAAAATTATTATATTTATATAATGAAAAAAAATACTGATTAAATTTTTTATTTTATGTAGTAGAAATTAAAATATATTTGTATTGTAATTTTATAATAAATAAAAGTTTATAATTAATTAAGTAAAATTTCAAATTCTTATTGTTAGTAGTATAATTTTTTTATTAATAAATGTAAAATATTTATTTTCATATTAAAATTATTATTATTAGTTTAAAAAAGTTAATTATTAATTGAATATAAATTTAAATTCTTATTAAAATATTAAAATAATGAGTAAAAATATCAAAACAATTATTTGATGTAATAAAAATTAAAATATATTTTAGATTAATTGATTAATGGATTTATTTTTTATTATTATATGAATATGAATATAAAGTATTATTATTATTATAAAAACTATATTTACCTGAACTTAAAATAGGTAAAATATTTATTTAAATATTAAAACTATTATTACTATTTTTAACTTCTTAATTTTAATATAAGTTTAAAAGTAGTATCAACAACAAGAGTTAAATTTATTTTACAATTATTCATTTTATATTAACATAAATTTAAATGAAAAGTATTAATGTAATTATTTTATTTAATAAAAATTAAAATCATAACTTCCCTCGTTCAATCTTGTGGTGCTTCTGCCATCGATTTTTGATTGAGCATTTGTTCATCATTTACGTGAATCAAGGTTAATGTATTTGGTAGAAACTGCATCATTCATCGTTCCCATTCGCTGCTCCACCCTTGTCGGTCGAAACATCTTCGTTCATGACTCCTTTTCGCCCCCATTGATTTTTGGTTATGAGAAGAAAAACGCAGTAAAATCGACATTATATGTCTTCTTTATGAAGAGAAATTGCAAATTTGATGACTTAGACGTGTATGACAAAATGCGCCGATTAAACCTCTAAATAGTTGGAGAAAGATGGAAATAGAAAACTTAAAAGATTTATTTTGCACAGTTGAGGAAAGAAGAATCAGTCTCAATGTTTTGTACCCTACTAAAATCTTCGCCTTGATATTGTCACATGTTTAACTCTATTCCCGCAATCTCTTGTACAAAATTCATTGATTTTCGATGGTTTTAAATTCTAGTTTTAGATTCATACAAAATTGTAGTTTCAGCTATTTAGTGTTCAAATTATCATTATATACATGAAATTTTTTGGAAGGAAGATTAATAATTTGTACCAAGAGAGATAATTTTGTGATAAAAAATTATAAGATACTGATAAACTCAAGTGCCCAAATCACCTACTCTTTTGAGTAATCTTCTGTTTTCATGTTTGGATCCTCATCCACTTCAAATTTAAAAGCTAGGCAACCATAACTTGCATGATAGTTTGTTCACTTGATTCAAATTGGTTCCAATAAGATATATTTAATCTTAAGTTAATAAAATTGTGCACAAAAGAATGCTTTCATTACTTGTTTTGGGTGGTTCTTAGATGCAAAAGAATTCATTTTCTTATAAGGAAAAATAAAGTTTCTAGTACCAGCATAACTGCGTAACAATTTGTTTGATGCTATTTTATGTCAATAATTTTAGTCGTTTAGTTTTCACGTCTTTTTTTATTTTTTATTTATCAACAATAAATAAATTAAATAAATAAAAATATTTTATCAATGTTTCAACCATTATAAAATAAAATTAAAAAATTAGTTGTAAATGAAGATTCGTATAGATCATTCCATATTTTTTATAGTTTGAGTTTGATTGAATTATGCACCTATCAAGTCAAACATGCAAGAAGTTTATTCCTTGAACCCATTTGATATTTGATTTTTGCTTTTGTATATTTGCTTTATGTTTTCTTGAATCTGTCAAGAAATCTCAATTTCATTGAGCATACATGCATTGATGTTCAAAAATTGTAAGTGAATTTTATTATTATTTATCTGAAAATTGATGTAATGTAAATTATATTCTACATTTCTTCCTTGGTTTACTTATATTACTTACTCTATGCGAAGACCAAGACCCATCATCATTGATGTTGCCCTTTACTTATAGTTCAAATCTGATTTAGCATTGACCACTCAATGAAGAACTCTTCCCACATCTTGTAAATTGTTTGTTGGTATGTCCACTGTCTATTATCTGTAAACATTCTAAGAAAAATATTTTCTACTACAGATTTAAATTAAGAGGCGATTTTAAGGTATAACAGTGATAAGATTACAAAAAATAAGTCAAGGTACATGTCATTTGACTTTGTTAGACTGTTTCAAACTAGTTTACCAACCCATCTGAAAAACATGATATCACATGTTATTTAAGCATATTTTTAATTCTCCTTGTTTATTATATAAGTAAAGATGGCGCCTAATACAATAGGTGAGATAATGATTTTGAATGTGCAGATCAATATAAGTAGCCTAAAACATCATATTTTTGAATCGTACTTTAAATATGTAGTAATAACAAAGTGAAATAATATTCTGGCACAGGCTATTTGGTGTAATTGGCGTATTATGTATAAACTCTATAAATTGATGTATCTTGTGGTGTTAAAACCCCAGGCTAGGAGAAATGTTTTCTTTGAATTTGAGAGTGTAAGTTGAGAAACCTGTTGAGAAATCTCGTTACTCTGCAGGGCAGGTGAAGAAAGAGATATCTGCCAAACCTAGTTCAAGCAGTCTTAAAGCCTCAGCCTCCAAACCAGCTCCAAAGAAAATTTAAAGCCAGACTAAGAAGAAGGTATATAAGGCTGAAAAATACAAAATTTAAGAATATACTTGCAACAAATACTATATTACTTTGGTTTAGTTTTGTTATATAAGGGTTTTTAGATCTATGCATTTGGTTTAAAGGCCAGCACTTTTGTATGGGTTTTGGGATGTCTAATATAATTCGATTTATCCGATATATTATATATGTGTTATGTTCCTTTTCGTGGTAGCTATGATAGATGAATTACTTCTAAATAACTTTCATGTTGCTTGTTATTTTTGTGTATGGTTTCCACCGAGGGAGACGAAAAAGTACTTAAAAAGTAAGGATTTGGCATTTGCTTGAATTGTCTTGGGTCCAAAAGTTGTTGAGCATCTCATTTTAATACTTTAATTCTTAACTTTCTTTATTGTGGGATTTTGATCTGTGACATGATCTTGTTGCATGATATGTTTATAGTTCTAGATTCCTCTGGATTACTTTATTGTTTTAAGAACTTTGCATTGATGTTGAACTAATTGTAAGTTTTGACTTAGATTCTACGATACATTAGATTCTACCATACATGACATGACACCAAATAGAGAAGTAAGAGTTTTCATAGTAGATTAAACTTATTCATTTGATGTTTTCAAATTCAATATGCCACTCAGAAAATATTATATATGATGATTATATTCTTATAGAAGAAGGTTTAGTGGAGACCAAAATATGAAAATGAGATTAAGTAAAATTTCAATACTAAAGCCTCTCACAGACTTTTTAAAATGTTTAAAGATGCTAGAGTTGCACGAGAAATGTCAAAATGGATCGGAGACATTAGAATTAACCAATGTGTTGCAACACATGTACTATAGCCCAGAAAAACTGAGCTTTTGAAAAAGGTGGGAGCCTACACACAGGTGACTCCATCAGCACACATGAACATGTCATTAGTATGGTATACACAATAACAATTTTTGTAAGTTTATATTGTACTAAGTTTTAAAAGTTTTACATGTTAAAATTTATATGTTGAAAATGTGTTGCAGGCACAAGAGCTTGGACAATCTATTTTTGTTTATCATATGTATTTTAACAAACCCATATCTGAAAGGATGCTGACCAATTTGTAGATGAAAGTTCTAGAAAGACATGTGTAAGCCCCTTTTAATGGTAAAATTATTTATCTTAAAGTTATATAATGGTTTTCTTAACATGAAGAATTTGAGAGTAGACTTTCACAAGCCAGGTTTAAGGTTGGATCTTGTATTGACGAATCAAAAAAAGTAAGAGTTATCGATCCTACACAGGATGACATTATAAGGACTTGGTGTTGGGTCAAGGCCGTTGGTGGAAAAAGCAAAGGAAGACTTTATGGAGCTAAACAACTTGCTCGAAATTATAAAGGTGTAAATGATAGTATGAAGCAGCAAGCATCCACTTCATCTTGCAATTTTGAGGACATAAGCCAGCTTAGACAACGACCTCAACCAGCTTAAACAACAACTTTCAAATAGCTTAGAGGCGAATGAACGATTGAATAGCCAGTTTGATGCAATCCTAGCTTGCATTGCTATGGGTCTTTTGTTTTGTATGTTATGGTGTGGAATTTGGTGGGATTGGGTGGCTAAAAATGAGTGAAAGAAACTGTGAAGTATTGATGTATGGAGAATGATAATGAAGCTTAAGAGAGGTTAGATGACTTTTTACGACAAGTGCACAGCGTTGTCAGAAGTAATAATTTGTCCTTAAGAACACATATCGATCCCACAAGGAACAGTTGAATTATCAAGTAAAATATTCTCTAAATATAAAATAAAACAATAAAAAGTTGTTTGGAAATTGTTATAATGGCAAGAATTAACAAGAAAACAAATCAAAGAGTAATTGCTTCAATTGGAAAAATGGGGATTAGGTTTCATCTCTCTCACTCTCATGCATTTTGATTAGCATGTCAATATTAAGTTCTTTGATTGAAATTGATGCCCGTATAAAAATAATTTATATCGATTCCTCACATATAAAAAATCCTTAAGAATGTTCCCTAATTATCGATCCCTTGCATAATTATAAGAACAACATAGAACGAAGCTCAGACGTTAATAGCAATTAATATTTCAAGTCTATTCCTAGCACTCAAATATGTTAAGTATTGTTGTTTAAGTTAGAATCCTAAAAAAACTTTATAGTCAGATTTAAGATTCTCAATTTTGTCACAAAAAATTAAAAGTAAAACAACAATACCAATAATCAATCAAGAACTGAATACTTTAATATAAGATATCACTTCAATACATAAGAGTTCGAGCAGATTACTCCCAACCCCAAAGGGTAGAATTAGTCACGCATACTTCTAGCACCTTCCATTCTCCCAATTGGGTTACAATTAACTCAATGGTGTTTTCCTCTCAATCTGGCACACTAGGGTTGTGCCTCTAACCCCCTATTTAACCTAATTTGCTAAGGTTAAGTGACTTCCTATGTCGCGCTCATGGGCTTAATGATAAAAACATAGAAATAACTCAATTAATTTGACACATTCTTGCTGTTGAGTTAGACTTTTTTTTCTCTCTCTCTCTCTCTCTTTTGCGCGTTCTGAGCCTTCCAGCTTTCTCCTTTTAACATATATCATTCTTCTTTAATTCAAATCTCCATTCTTGCATAAAAACCTACAACTAACACCAAATTTAGGAATAAAATGCTCTTATTCAATTAAAATCATAAAAAATATAAAAAGGTATAAATTCATAAATTAGGGATTATTTTATATGTAAATTAGCAATTAATAGTCATAAGTGCCAATATTTTAATATGAAATATTACGGAAATTAGACACTTATCACTCTCCCCAACTTAGAATATTGCTTGTCCTCAAGCAAAGTAAATGAATATGTTTGAATTTAAATATCAAAACAGCTTAATTCACTAAACAACAGATTAAATTAGAAACTTATGATGCTTCCAAATTCAAATATAGAAAAATATAGATACAATCAACTTCCAGAATCAAATGAAAACAAATAAATGAGAATTCATTAAGTGTTTCTCTCTATTTTCATTGAATCATAACAAATCACAATTGCTTTTCATTTCATCTTCAAATCACAAACATATTAGAAACATGAATCTTGTGGTCTTTTCCAAGATTGTAATGAGGTTGGGCTTCCAAAAAATATTGGTTTTTTAGATAACAAAATGCACATCTTAAAGAAGAAGAACATACCTACAATTTAAATATAGCACATATGTGTTATCTAATCACCATTTTCTTTTGAGTTCACACTTTTCCTCATATTTTTTTTCTTATTCATGATTTTCAACATGAATTTTTCTTTTTTTTTTTCTCTTTGAGATTTTTTTTTTCTTTTTTTCTTTTTCATCAGTAGGAATAGATTCTTCCTATTTTCAAATTTTTGAACTTTCACAATTAGAACCAACCATTCTCTTTTCTATATTTATTGCATCTATGTTCTCCTTCCTTAAACATGCCAAAGGTTAGGAATATATATCATTTAAAGGTTTAAGGTGCAATAATAATAAAAATTCTTGGCCCAAAGGGGATATATAAAAAAAATGGAATTCTAATATGTTAAAGGTTGGCTATTTGGCTCTGGTTTCCTAATTAACACAAAAAAATGCCTCAATAATCTTCATGCTCTTTTATGATGTAACAAAAATAAAAATTAAGCAACCATAACTGTCAATTCATAAATAAAACTCTCAAAATTGTTTAAGGTTCACACACTTACTTGGTTTAATTGGTCCCATTCCTTTTTGTTTTGTCATTCTCTGTCTTAATCAATCATCCTGTTAAATTTTCATGTATCACAATTTTAATTATATTTGAATAAGGATTCAATCATATTTTCTTTTCTAACATGTGTCTAATTCATCTCACTATTTAATATTTAAACAAAAATTCTTTTTTCCACAATTCAAAATTAATTTCTAGTTCTTTTTTATTTGAGAAAAATAAACTAGAGAACAAACACATTAAAATTGAAATTTATTCAAGAAAGATAATTCAAGACCTGAAACTAACAAACTAACAAAACATCATATTTATTCAAAATACAAAATAAGCAATTAAAACAAACTAAACAAATAAGCAAATAAACAGAAAACAAAATAACCGAAAAAAATAAAAAATAAAATTCAAATAAATGAAAAGAAAAGAGAATTAGAAAGATAAAATCATACTTTTATTCAATCCTCTCTTCTTAAGAAGTCATCCAGCTTTTTGTTAAAATTTTTATCCATAGTCTTGCTTCATTTGCTGGATCTGCCCCCCCTGAATAATAGAACCTGTCCCCAGGTCAAAATACATAACCTGCAAAATGATTAGGAAGCATATAGGATTTTTATTTTTATTTTTTATTTTTTATTTTTTATTTTTTTATTATTATTTTTTATTTTTTGAAAAATAAAATCAACAAAGGTAACAAAACAACATAAAACTAAAATGTGGATTGGGTTGCCTCCTAGTAAGCACTTGTTTAACGTCATCTAGCTTGACGCCAGTTTATTTCAAGGTGGAAAACTCCCTTTGTTGCATGCTTCTATACGCATTTCCCCTGCATTAAAATTTTTTAGACCATAAAAAAGATTAAAAGTTACCTCCTCATCTTGAACTCTAAGTTGAAGTTCTCCTTTGTCAACATCAACTATGATTCTAGCCGTCTTCATAAAGTGTTTGCCAAGTATCAAAGGAACCTCCTCATCTTCTTTCATGTCCACTATAACAAAATCCACAAGGAATATGAACTTATCCACCCTTACAAGAACATCTTCAACCACACCATAAGGATATTTGATGGATCTGTCTACCAATTGTAACTGCATCTTGGTGGGTTGCACCTCCAAATTGCCTATCTTCCTTAGCATTGCTAAAGGCATTAAATTGATGCTTGCCCCTAAATCCAGTAAAGCATTATCCACCGATAAAGCACCTATAGACACAGGAAGATTAAAACTCCATGGGTTCTTGGATTTTTAAGGCAAGCCTTTATGAACAAGTGCTTTATATCTAGCCTCCAGCTCTATATTTCTCTCTTTAATATAGCTCCTGTTCTTTCGAAATCTCTCAAGTGTTGAATCTTGCTTAAGATTTCCTACAAAATAATCTTTAGGGAGCAAATTGTCAAAAAAAAAATTTGTCCTTCTCTTTTTTTAAGGAACATGAGGATATGATAAATCTTTTTCAAGAACTCCTCTCTCCTTATTTTTAATTTTTTCTTCCTCACTTTTCTTCTTTTCTCTCTCTTTCTCATCTCTTTCCCTCTCAGTCTCAACTTTTTCTTTCTCAACAACCCCTACAATCTTACCATCCCTCTCTCATATTATTTTATCACGTTCGGTGACAATTTCATTGCAATGCTCTCTTGGGTTGGTTTGATTGTTGACTGAAAATTGGCCACTTTTTCCCTCCGCAATTTGTGCAATTTGTTTGGCCAGCTGCCCCATCTGGATCTCTATACTCCTAATCATGGCCGTGGTATTGTCCTGCGCTCTCACAATATTATCCTGCGTGCTCACAATCTTTGCCAGGGCGTCTTCAACTTTACTCATTCTTTCAAGCATGAATGGATCCTCAGCTTCAGGTGCATTGTTCTAATAAGAACAATGACCATTAGGAGGATCACCTCCACAAAAATCACATCTGATTGATTGACTTTGGCTTTGAGATGAATGAACAACATATAATTGTTGGGGCAATTTAGCCATTTGTGCGATTAGTTGCTCAATCTGCTGTATCAGAATCTTATTTTTAGCCAATAGTGCATCTTCTAACAACCCTTTATTCTGAAGACCTTGTCCATCATGTTGGGCTTTATAATCAATTGATGCCAATGCATCAATAATTATTGTCGCTTGTTCTACATCAAGGGCCATCATTGTGCCACTAGCTGCAGCATCTAGGAGTATCTTTATGTCAGATCTGAGACCATTCAGGAATATGCTCAATTGAGCAATATCTCCAAACCCATGATTTGGGCATTTTCTCAATATCCTCTTGAATCTTTCCCATGTCTCACAGAATGATTCAGTTGCTCCTTGTCTCAACATAGAAATTTCAGACTTTGCTTTGATATAGCAAGAGATTGGAAAAAATCTTTGCAGAAATTTTTCCTCTACAACCTTCGAGCTAGTGAGGTTATAATTTGGAAGTGATTTGAGCCATTTCTTAGCCTTTCCTGCCAACGAAAAAGAAAACAAGCGCATATAAACATTTTCAAGATCACCTTATTGAAATATTACAGAAATTAGACACTTATCAGCCAACTCCTAAAAGATTCCTAGCTAAAACACTTAGAAATAAGGCTAGCAAAAAGTAAGCTAAGAGACTAGTTGAGGCTGAAATTTTGGCAACAATTCAATAGTATATTCAAAACTAATTTACAGGGGGGTAGCACTTGTATTTATAATGCTATGGGCAGCCAAGCTGCAAGCTTTAACCCTAAAAACTCTCCACTCATAGAAGGACAAGTCACTCTCTCTAATCGGAGCAAATCCTCTCAAATTAGAGGTTGACAAGTGCCTTCCTCTAATTGGAGAGAATCCTCTCCATTCCCATGAAGACAAATGTCCTTTTGGCATTGGTAGGAATCCTCTCCATTAAGGAGATGACATGTGGACCTTCATGCCTTCCTTGCCACTATATGCTTTCTATTTGCACTCTAGTAATTTATTTGGGCACCCTAAATGGTCTAGAGTTGCATTGGGTCCAATGAGAACCAATTGTAACTCTAGCTAGACTCTTTCTTTTTCTATTTACACCCTACTCTAATTGGCCCAATATATGGTCCATGAAAATTGGCTCAAAACATGGCCCAATACAATGGTCGAAATACAAGTCCAAAATAAAGCCTATACTACTTTGTACAATTTTATAAGACTAGGAAATTTGGAAAAAAAGTTAAAAATTAATTCTCCATAAAAATAGAGTTTTATGAACTCCTTCTTCTTCCATTATTCTAGCCATGATCCTAGTTAAAGGTCCAATATGTGTCCTTTCGAATGGTCCTCCATCACAGTTTCTAACTTTTCAGTCACTAGTTGGTGCAGTTATGCAAATACTTCTTCGTGATGCCCAAACTTTTCTACAAAAACACTTGTTCAACATAGATCTAAAGAATCCACAAATCCCTCAACAACAATCCTCTTAACAACAACAAGACCGTCATCAACAACAACATGATTAGAAAAAGGAAAATCCTAAGCAACCATAATCCTCTTCTGATTATGTAGATTATTAGAAATAAGTAAAATTGTGATGATATGCAGAGTTTCATTATTTTAGGATTGTATTACTTTAGTTCCATGTTAATTTTTAAACCCGTGTATTTCCTTTATTTGAAATTTTATGATAATTTTCACCTACTACATTTAAATTTCACTTTTCAATAAATATGTATTTGATCTTTTAAGTTTATTATTATTAATATGTATTTCATTTATATATTTAATCTACATTTGTCATAATGATTTGAAAGTTTGCAATTGTGTCATATGGTTTGGGTGGTAATGTGATATGCTAGTTGAATTGCAAGCATATGAAATAACCAATAATAAGTTTTGACTGATTTTTTATGACTAAATTATCGAAAAATTCTTCCATCATTAAATTTGGTTGGGAAACACATGTTATTTATCAACGGATAGGTTTGTCTCTCAATATCAACAAAAATATCCAACGATTACATACAAAAAATGAGTTCCCACAAATAATTTCCTAACAACTTTTTTCGTTAATAATTACCAAAGGACAATGTCCATATGTAATTACTGAAGGAAAAATCCGTCAGTCAATATAGAACATGGGTTCCCTAGAACATTTAGTGATGAATTTTTCCCTCTGTAATTACCAAAGAATCTGTAATTCATTGGTAGATTTCGATGGCTAACAATTTATTGATAATTGATGACAAATACTGGTTATTAGTAATTACCAACAACAATTTTAGTGACGAATTTTTGTTTGTCACAATCCTGTTAGAAATGTTTACTTATGAATTTTTGTTATTACCGACATAGTATGTCTGTCGATAAATCCTCATGTAGTAATACTTTCATGAAAAATTATTTACTTTTCATATTGTTGTGTTATATAAATTACTAATAAGCATATTTATACATATGCACGTATTGGTGTAGTTAATTTGATTTTTAATTTTTATACAAAGTTAAGACGTAAATTCAAATAATATTATTAACAAATAAATATTAGACATTACGAGTTTTTAATATAAAATATGAAACTACACTTATATTTTTTGAAAAGAAATATGATATATACGAATTTTATACAATATTTAATCAAATAAATAGTATAAAAACATGTAAAGACATTTGAAAAGATTAAAGACATTAAGATAAATGTTTTTTTAAAAATAAATTTATTAATGATAATAAGGATAATTTAAGACAATTGTTTGAACTCTCTGTAAATAGAAATAGAATATCATCCATATATAAAATAATTAGTGAAGTTTTCAAACTTTGTTCTTTATGTTAAAACAAAAATACACTATTATTTTTGAAAAGTAAACTTTATTGAGAAATATGATTAAATTATGTTTCAAAACATGGTGGATATCATCAAATAACTTAGAAGTCTTTAGTTTCATTTTGGTTTACGACGAAACATTTTGAAAATTTTCAATATGCTTAATTAAGGTTTCATTAGTTAACTCATACGTGTTTTGTTGTTGTGTGATAATATGTTACTTGTTAACTCAGTACTAGAAAAATCATATAGAGAGAGAAATGTTGTCATAATATATTGAATATTTTTACTTAGGTAGAATATGATGAAGTAAAATAATACAAAGATTAAAAATTATATTGTTGAAATAGTAAACCTCACACATGCATCAAACAATGTAAAGGTGTGAAAATTTGAAATAGAACTATTTGAGAAAAAAAAAATAAAAACAATGTTTTCAAATTGATTTTTTTTTTCTAGATGTGGATGACGATGTTGAATCATAGTAATTAAAGAAAATGTTAAAAAATAATAAAAATAGTTTTAAATTTACCACAATAATAGCAAGACATAAAATTGAGATTAATTATTTTTGGGAAGTGGTATTTTGGTTATTTTGAAGTAAGATTTGGTTGAAGTTGAAAATGAACAATAAAAAGGAACAAAATATGTAATCCGGTTGAAAGAAAAATAATCTTGAAGATATTAATGGAGTTATTACTCGTGGTTTGATAATTCTAACAACATTTATTGATATCCACTTGGACCAAGGGAATGAGGAAGCAAAGAACCGACTGACCAAAGGAGGATTTTGCATTTGTTCTTTGAGCCTCAACCCTCAAACGAGAACACACATAAATACAAATACACAGGCAATCCAACAACAGGCTTAATTAAGATTGGCGGCAAGGCAAGTATACTTTTCAAACTTTGAAAAGGTTCCTCACACTCACTGGTCCATGTGAAACAATCATTCCCTTTCAAACTCTGAAAAAAAGAAACTGATCTATCCCCCACTTTCGGAATGAAACGAGATAATGACATCATTCTTCTCACCAATTGTTGCACTTCCTTAATCGACTTTGGACTCCTCATGTTAAGGATTGTCGCACACTTCTTTGGATTTGCTTCAATTCCCCTTTGGGTCAACATTAATCCTAGGAATTTTCCTGCTTTTACACCAAACACACACTTTTCGGGATTTAGCTTCAACTTGTATTTGTCCAACGCCTGAAAAATTTCTTCCAAATCTCGTACATGACTCTACTTGTAGTAAGACTTTGTAAAATATTTAAGGATGACGGAGAAGATTGTAGGCTATAAAAGAGGACAAAGAGAGAATGCTTAAGGGTGGGTCTAAGAGAAAGGAAGAAAAAGATGGAAAATGGTCTTTGTAAAAAATATAATTTCATGAAACAACTAGGGTGTGGGTATGAAGATTATAAGTAAGGCAACCTTTAATATGAGAAGAAAAATGGAGAAAATACAAGGATGGGTTCATAGGTCGAGTTTGGTACTATAAGAAGTGATGGTGGTGATATAAGAGAGAGAACCAAAAACTCTAAGCAAATTAAGATAATGTGAATGACCATGCATTTTTTTAAACAGAGCTGATATGAATGTTCTTGTCGGTTGACTTGGCCACCAATTGACTCTGAAGACAAGCTTTGGCTATGTCTATCTCCTTTAGAATCTGCTCCTTCCTTTATCACATTTGAACGTGGCTCTGTTGAGACAGAGGGTGCCCTACCGTTGATTGCACTCCGACGATCAAGTCAGTACAGGGCTTATAAGAAACAAGAAGTAGTTAGTTTCAGTTTGAGAAACAGCGTACCTTTCACCTGGGATCTCAAGTCCCTTTTATAGCCTACCTCTTGTAACAACTTTCTAGCACGAGAATTTCATCTCAACTGAAAGCGTAATCAATAGGAGATATTTTGTTCACGAGTGCATTCTTTTTATTCCACAATCGAACGGAATCTTATGTCCTTGGAGTGCATAGAATCTTAACAGAATAACCTCCAGGGTACCAACTCATGTACCAGCATCAGAGGTCCAATTTTTTTCACGTAGGCACCCTCAACATGCCACTACGTATCATACATGCAACAACTCTAGAGAAAATAAAATCTCAACTGAAATATAACTAGACACATTATCTTTTATCTCTAACAGAAAAACCACTTGCCACAGGCACCAATGATCTCCAGGTGCAAACCGTAGGTCAACATTCTATTTTAAGTGCACGTTCCTATCTTAAGAGTTGCTATCATGCAACAAATAACTAATCATGCACATGCAATGAATAACAAACATGCACATGCAAAAAATAAAAAACACACACACATCATAACCTCTTACGCACGCTTATCTATAAGCATATACAATGGGCCCCTCTCAAATGGCAGCCCTATTATATCTTACGGGCTCATTAACTACACTGGGCCAAACTCATAACCCTTACCCAGGATCCAATAATCGAGCTAACCTGCTTGAGGCAGATGCTGATGTCCGACCAGCGAGCACTGAGCTCTACACGCTCTGGTCCAATACAGTTAACATTGTCAACAGTGAAATACACATCTCACACTTTAATAAACTAATATATTTTTTTTGTTTTTTTTTAATTCAAAATATTATTATATTTTTACTGTAGATAGTGTTAAAGTAACTTTTCTCTTTTGGAAAAGGAGAAACATTATGAAAAAGGCGTAGGAATGTAGTTAATGATATAAGTTGCATGAAATAAAGCAAAAACCAAAAAACAATGTGGTAGATTAGAATGAAAAAGAATAACAGGAGTGACATTAAGCAATTTTTTATGTTTACGTTCCACAATCCCATCTTCTTGGGGAGTTTTAATATGTTTGATGAATTATTCCTTTTTAATGAAAAAATGTCACACATGAAAAATTCTTTACGATTGTTAGTCTATATGATTTTAATGTGGGTATTAAATTGGTTTTGAACAAGATTGATAAAATTAGTAAGATAAATTATTCCTCCTCCTACATACCTCTCTCATGCACCTCTATATTAATTGTGAAAAATCAATTAATTGTGAAAAGTCGGTATTAACCTCTTAAAAAATTTAAATAACTCTAAATGAAGAATAACCTCACCTTTTTAAATAACCTTAGTTGCATCCCCATACCTCCCTTCTAACCGCAAGACTTCCATTCTTCTCTAATAGAGCATTTGAGAGAGTAGTTCTATCATTTGACATGTTTTAATTTACTCCATAAGATAAATTTACATTTACATGAGGGTTTGTGTCTCTAGCAGTTAGAAGTTTTTCCTCAAGCAACATCGCAGAAACTCTATCAAGAAAATAATTATTGTTGCACTATTAATGGTTCCATGAAGTGGACTATTATTGCAACATGAAGCAAATTGTGAATCCTTGGAACCAAAAGTTTCTTCAACAGTGCGAAGATAATATTTTTTTTTTTAGTTTTGTACTCAATTTTTGCATCTCTCTAGTTTTTTTACTAGATTTTGTGGCTTTCAGATTATCTAATAAACAAACGAAACATAATCACTATTAAGTAAAAACACGATAAAACTTACCTCAACCACCAAATTTGATGTGATTTGATTTTAGAATGGTTCATTTTATGAGATGACACTTTACTTAGATTGAGATTTTAGCAATTTAGAAGGTGAAACCTAAGGAAGATTCCCACTGGACACGAACTGAACCAAGTGGTTAAGTAAGTGTGAAGGTTCACTTCACAAAGGCAAAAGGAAAACACATGATATGGTGAGCATGATGATGGTGCGGAAATGGAATAACTTGAAAGGAAACAAATTAAAGAGCATATTACCGAATGGAAGAGAAGAGAAAAACAATGACATAAGCTCTAGGAAAGGAAGACATAGATGGAATTGGAAACAAGATGAAGGAGAGGAAACTTATGGTGATGGCAATGGGAGAAACACACCACTTAGTATGGAGGTCCTCCAAGATAAGTGAAAGTTGGCCGCCACTTGAAGAGCTCACAAATCTCACACAAATTGTGTAGAGTTTCTTTACTATTAAATTTCAACATGAAAAATACACTAGGTAGGCCTCCTATTTATAGGTGAAGGAGCCTTGGAGAACAAGCTAAAGGGGTAGGATGGGAAAAGGGAAAAAATGGGTAGCCTTAGGGTTTGACTAAGTCAAACCCGCATCCTAGGCTTGTCTTTATAGAAACTAGGTCAAAATGCCTTCCAAAAAGGTTAAGAACAAGCTAAAATGCTACCCACACCCCCTATTATGCTAAAGGCACCTTATTCTAGCCTATCTTTGTTATTTGGACCCCTAAAGTGAGCCCAAATTATTTACCACATGTTTTATTCTTAAGTAGACCAGAAGAAAGAACAATTGGTGTTTTGGTCTACGCCTATTACTTCTTCCAATGAGATCCGCTAGATTTTTGTTGGGGTCTTGACTTGTTTGTTGAGATGACTGTGAATGGTCTGTTGGGTCCTTGGTCATCTCCTTGCTGACTTGACTTGTATCATGCCCCCCAAGTTTGAGAGAATTCGACCTTGAATTTAGAACTCCTACAGATAACATAGTTAGTTTGTTCACATATAAAAGAGTACAAGGTGTGGGAAGTGAAACAAACTTATGTCTTTTAAGTTTGGGGAGTTCAAAAGAAGAAGCTCTACACCTCTTAGAAGGTGAGAACCTTTTAGAGGTGTTTAAATTTCATCCCAAAACTTCTTTGTCCAAGATGTCAAGTATTTAGTTTTATTGGGTAATGAAAAAGACAAGGAAGAAGAACACCTTGAAGGTGCAGTTTGCAGTCCGGCACGGGTCAACATGATTGTTTTTGCATTGCAAGGTGATATATTGTGACCCGGTTTATCTGTTCTTTCTTTATCTTTTTCATTTTCTCTTTTGTTTTTCATTTTTATTTGGTCCTCGTGAACTTCTTTGGGAGAGAAGGGTTTTAAGATAACCTTGTGCCCTTGGAAGTTAAAAGTCATTTTGTTGGTCTGGCCATCATGTAGAACTTGTCTATCATATTGCCAAGGCCTTCCCAAAAGAACATGTGTTGCTTCCATTGCCACAATATCACATAAAACCTCATCTAGATACTTTCCGATAGCAAAAGTTATGAGGACTTGTTTATTAACTATGATTTCTCCTTTGGCACTAAGCCATTGAAGTTTATAGGGCTTTATATAAGAGATAATAGGTAGTCCAAGCTTCTCCACTACTCTCGTACTTGCCACATTAGCACAACTACCCCCATCTATTATTATGGAACATAACTTTTTGTTGATAAAGCAGCGGGTGTGGAAAATATTTTCTCTTTGGGTGTCATCCAAATGTTTTGGAATTGCTCTCAGCATTCGCCTTATCTCCAATAAGTCACCTTCACAAGGTATTTCAGATTCATTTTCACTAAGGAATTTTGAAGAGGCAGGGGAGTTAGACCTTGAAAATTGATCATTGTGGTCCCTTATGACTATTCCCCCCTTAACCATCATGGCTCTTTTTGTTAGAAAATTGGCCGCTATGTGCCCAAAACCTAAACATTTAAAACATTTTGTTCTTGAGGTTTTGATTGGCGATTTTATCCTAGGAGAAGGATGTTCTTTTTGTGAGGTGGATTCTATAGAGAACTTGGAAGGATTATCTTGTTTTGAAATTTGATTTTTACCCTTCCAGGTTGAGTTATAGAAACCATCATTATGAGTATTTTTTAAAGATATTTTCTTTAAAAGTTGTGATTCAACCTTGATGGCTAGGTGAACCACTTTTTCCAAAGAAGTATACTCATAAAGTTCTACTACATCTTGGATTTCTCTTCTTAATCCACTCACAAAACGAGCCCCACTCACAAAACGAGCCATCTTTGACTCCTCACTTTCATGCATGTCAATTTTAGTTAAAGTCATTTCAAGCTCTTTAAAATACTCATCAACACTTTTTGGTCCTTGTTGAAGTCATTGGAGCTTCAACAAGAGTTCCTTCCTATAGTGAGGAGAAACAAACCTAGCGCGCATGCATAATTTCAAATCATCCCAATAGACCACAATTGTCCTCTTGTTAATTCCAATGTCCATTATAGTTTTATGCCACCACTGCATGGCACAGTCTAAAAATTCTGAGGAGGGTAACTTAATCTTTTGGTCCTCTTGGACTCATGTACATTAAAAAAAATTTCTACCTTAGCCTCCCATCCTAAATATACATTGGGATCACTTTCCCCACTAAAACTAGGCAATTTTACATAAGGGAAAGAAATTCTTGAAGCTTGTTGGTGCCTTTCCTCAAAATTGTTCAACCTCCATTCTTCTTCCTCTTTTTGGCTGTCGTAATGGTGGTAGCTCCTAGACATTCTCCTTTGATCCCATCTCCTTCCTCGGGGTTGTCTTTCTTGAGCCATTTCTAGCCTTTGGAGTCTTTCCTCCATTTGTCTCATTTCGTCCTCCTTTTGGGCCAAGGACCTCTTTGACCCCTGCCAATTGACCCATAAGGAAAGCCCTTTGGGGAGATTGAGGCTTAGATGATTCTCCTGAAGAAAGATGAGTCGTAATTCACAAGGGACAAACAATTAGTAAAATAAAATTTAGTAAAAACACTCTAAAGTTTGCGTCCCTTTGGTGAAAAAACAAGAATAAATCACTCAAGGCACTCAAAGAAATTTTCTTTCACTCCACAAAGATCTTTCTCGAGGTGGAAAGCTCTTCAAATGAAAAATGGCAAAGCCCTTAACACTTGAACTCAAAGGAAACCACAACAAAACTAAAGGAAAACCAAAAGACAAGCAAGAAAAGCTTTAAACAATAAAAGATAAACCAAGAAAAGATAAACCAAGAATTGGGAGAAGATATATGAGAAAACTTTGAAGAAAGACAAACAAGAAAAAGGCACACAAAAAGGACTCAAAGATACTTACTAAACTTTTAACTAAGAAAATTTTTCTTTTAGAAATTGCTAAAGCAAAAGGATAAAAATTCCAAAATTGTTGAAATCAATTTGCCAATTAAGTTGAACCCCAAAATTTTGAAAATATTGCTCTTTGAAAGAATGGAACACAAACTTTGTTGTGCAAACTCCTTTTCTCCTTTTTTTTTTTTTTTATACTTGTGTTTAGATTATGGAAAAAAGATATCCATAGTTTTGATCATGCATATTTTCATATAACTCCAATTTTCACAAAAAGATTAGGCTTCAAAATAATTGATCACTTAAATTCTTTTGTTTGGAACTTAAATCTACTCTTACTAAAACAATTTTCCAAATACTTATAAACTTTCTAAATTAAAAGCAAGTAAGTAGAATAAAAGCAAGAACTCCTAGAAACATTAATGAACATATGACTCAAAGCAAAAGGCAAGAACACAAAACAATCCAAAAGCGAAACAAAGCTATGGAAAGGTAAAATGGCTGAATGAAAATTGTAAGAAAAAATAAAGGACTGAATTTAAATTGCAAGAATGCAAAGACAAGAATGTAAGGGCGGAGTTTAAATTGCTTGAAAGGTAAAAGCAATAAATTAAAAGTGCAAGAATGTAAAGTGCCGAAATCAACTCAAGCAATTAAGCTAAAAAGAACCAAAGCTCTAATAACCACATGATGTGAGTTGATTTTAGAATGGTTCATTTTATGAGATGACACTTTACTTAGATTGAGATTTTAGCAATTTAGAAGGTGAAACCTAAGGAAGATTCCCACTGGACACGAACTTAACCAAGTAGTTAAGTAAGTGTGAAGGTTCACTTCACAAAGGCAAAAGGAAAACACATGATATGGTGAGCATGATGATGGTGCGGAAATGGAATAACTTGAAAGGGAACAAATTAAAGAGGATATAACCAAATGGAAGAGAAGAGAAAAATAATGACATAAACTCTAGGAAAGGAAGACATAGATGGAATTGGAAACAAGATGAAAGAGAGGGAACTTATGGTGATGGCAATGGAAGAAACACGCCACTTGGAGTATGGAGGTCCTCCAAGATAAGTGAAAGTTGGTCACCACTTGGAGAGCTCACACTCTCACAAGATAAGACCTAAGCTAACAAGCTCACAAATCTCACACAAATTGTGTAGAGTTTCTTTACTATTAAATTTCAACATGAAAAATACACTAGGTAGGCCTCCTATTTATAGGTGAAGGAGCCTTGGAGAACAAGCTAAAGGGGTAGGACGGAAAAGGGAAAAAATGGGCAGCCTTAGGGTTTGACTAAGTCAAACCCGCATCCTATGCTTGTCCTTCTAGAAACTAGGTCAAAATACCTTCCAAAAGGACTAGGAACAAGCTAAAATGCTACCCACACCCCCTATTATGCAAAAGAGACCTTATTCTAGCCTATCTTTTCTATTTGGACCCCTAAAGTGAGCCTATATTATTTACAACATGTTTTATTCTTAAATAGACCAGAAGAAAGAACAATTGGTATTCTGGTCTATGCCTACTTCTTCCGGTGAGGTCCGCTAGATTTTTGGTGGGGTCTTGACTTGTTTGTTGAGATGACTGTGAATGGTCTATTGGGTCCTTGGTCATCTCCTTGCTGACTTGGCTTGTATCAAACTTTCACAACCAGTCACTAAAAGCAACCACTACCAATGAAATCAATCTTGTGAAAAGAATGAAAAAATTTAAAAAAGAAAGATGATTAGTTGCTCCAGAATGAAATGATAACTTAGTCTATAGTTCATAATGTGTATAATCTCAAATTTTTAAAGGTTCTTAAATGAAATAATTAAAAATCTATCCCATTCATTTTTAAATTTTTTTAATTTAATGATTTTCCCCCCTTTAAAATACACCTCACTAACTTATATCTTAACTCAGATATCGCCATAGATATTTTTTAATAATATTCATAATATTCAAAGTTAAAACATTATCGATGTCCTTGTCACCAAAGGCTTCATTAAAATTCTGAGTACAATTTAATGTTATTTGATTAGTGGTTATCCATGTTGCTTTCCTCAAGACACATGTTTTATCATGAGTTTACAACTGATGTTGACTTGCACGTGCCAACGAGTAAATTGTATGCTTTCATAGCTTATAAATATCACTTATATTTTGAGAGTTTTTCCCCTAGTCTGCCACGAGAAGTCCTCAAATCATGTTGCACTTTTCTACCTTTTCTCTTTCGTTTCCTTTTGGAACTTGACTGACACCATCCCTGACTTTCTATTCACTCCCATTCTTTCTCTCCAGTGTATCTTTTAAAAGAATTTCAGCATTGTTATCATAAATAACTCACGAAGAAAGGTTACTCGATATTTTTGAAAGATCGGCTACTACACTTGAAGAAAAAGCAAGGGCGTTTGGTTGCTTGAATCGAGATGGCAAGAAATCTGATGTACAAGCTGAATTTAAGAAGCATACGAGAAAAATGTTTGCAAGTCAACATGGAAGATAAAGCATCATTGTGGCTTCTCTGTTTTGGTCACCTACATCATGATGGCCTAAAAGAATTAGCGAAGAAGAATATGGTGGATGGGCTACCAAGCATGGACTACGAGGGAAAATTTTGTGAAGAATGTATCCTCAACAAGCATGTGAGAACCTCGTTTCCAAAGAAGGTATTGGGCTAAGCAACCTCTCGAATTGATTTATATCGACATATGTGGACATATTACTCTAGAGTCCTTCAGTGATAAAATTTATTTCATTACCTTTATTGATGATTTCTCACAAAAAACATGGGTTTATTTTTTGAAAGAAAAATCTGAGGCATTTGAGGTTTTCAAAAAGTTCAAAAATGGTCAAGAAGGCAACTGATAGACAGATCAAAGTTGTATGATCTGATAGAGGTGGCGAGTATACTTTGACAACTTTCATGGAGTATTGCGAGGAGCAATGCATAAGATGATTTCTAACCGCACCGTACACTCCTCAACAAAATGGTGTGGCCGAGAGGAAGAATCGGACCATTCTAGACATGGTTTGATCAATGCTTAAGAGCAAAAAGATGCCAAAGGAATTTTGGGCGGAAGCCGTGCAATGCGCCATCTATGTGCAAAACTGATTTCCACATGTGAAGTTAGATGATCAAACACCATAAGAGGCATGGTGCGGACAAAAGCCGACAGTTTCTCATCTCAAAGTGTTTGGTAGTGTGGCTTATGCACACGTACCAGATCAATGAAGAACGAAGCTTGAAGACAAAAGAAAAAGGTATATTTTATTGGGTATGATGAGAATACAAAAAGGTTACAAGCTACTTGACCTAATGAGTAAGAAGGTGATGGTGAGTCGTGATGTGCAAATAAATGAAGTAAGCGAGTGGCATTGGAACAATTCTTCAGAGGTTATAATTGAAGCATCATCAGTCGTTGCACCGACAAGTATAAATTATGAATCTATCGATGATGAAGTTGAACCACGACAACCCAAAATGCAAAGTTTGCAAGATTTGTATACGAATGAGGTACACCTTGTATGTCTTTTGGCAGATGCTGAAAATATCAACTTTGAAGAGGCGATGCGAGACAAGAAATGGCAAGCTGCCATGGATGAGGAGACTAAAGCGATGGACCGCAACAACATATGGGAGCTAACAGAATTGCCAGAAGGAAGTAAGCCCATTGGTGTGAAGTGGGTATTCAAGAAAAAGATGAATGCTCAAGGCGAGATAGAGAGGTGCAAGGCACGACTTGTTGCGAAGGGATTTTGCTAACAGTTTCTCAGTTTCCAACTTTCAAGAATTCTTATATTTTGTAGACGATTTACTTCCAAATCTGTTGTTTAGATATTGTGGATTTTATATTTTCTCCTTTTTCTCCTTAGACTTTTTTTTCTATTTTGATTCAAAGAAGCAACTTGGACTTTTGCATATTTGGCCTATTTGAAAAGGTATACACTTCCTTCAAACTAATCTAAAAAAACAAAAAATTAACACAAAAAATAGTTAAGGCCCAAATAAAACCAATTATATAAATCTAAATTAAAACAATGAATTTATTTATTATTATAGTCCAATAATCTATGATTAAAGCTATTGAGTATGAATAAATATATGCTCATCAATGAAGTTGTCCATGGAATTGGTTGAAGAGCAAGGTGATGAAGGGAGGCGTGAAAGGAGGTGTAGAGGGAGCAAGTGACCATGTAAGAAAATGTCATGAGTAGGAGATAAATCAAGTGCAATAGAAAATGGTTGAGCTTTGGAGTTATCTTCAGGGAATGTGTGGTGGTGGAGGGAGATTCTGAAGGAGAACTCTTGATGCGGACATCCAAGGTTTTTCTCAAGAAGGAGGGAATGGTGCGAACATCCAAGCCCAAGGACGGCTAATCTTTTGGAAGTCCAACTGTTGAATGGCCCATAGTTTAAAAAGACTAAGCTGGTTACATGCACAATATGCTTGGAGTATTAAAATAAAATAATATTATTATTTTGCTTGGAGTTAGGATTTAAACCCAAGACCTATAACTAAATTTGTATTTATACACTTTTGGAAATCAGAATGAGGGATGAATATTTTGGCAATTTTAAGAGAGAATATTTCTTTGCTGGGGTTTTTCCCAGCATCTTGCAAACTTATCAAGAATCCACCAATTCTTGTGGCGATCATCCTTAAGCTTCTCAAACTTTGCTTGTGACGTCTTCCTCTATCCAGATTTTCATTGATACTATTTTTAATTGATTCCATTTTGTAACCCTAAATTCCCAATTCTATTGTTAGTTCTATTTGGAATCATATCAACTCTTAAGAAAGGAAAGAAGGTGTTGAATATTGTGGTGATGATGTTGGTCACTACAAAAAATATTGATATTAGCCTCCCCAAAAAACCCACACAAAGACTAAAAGGGAGACACTAAATGATAATTAGAGTGAGTTTAGTATTCCTTTTAGTCTTTGTGTGAGTTTTTTGGGGAGGCTAATACCGATATTTCTTGTAGTGGGTCTTCTCTATTTTCTTTTTTGCCATGATAACTAGGGTGGTTGTGGTGGTGCTTCAATTTTTTGGAAGTAGAAGGGGACTAGGAGGGTGCAATTTCAATGTCTCTTTCACAACATATTTCAAATATTTTAGATTCTCCATGTCACTTTCATTAGGGTGTCATTCTTTACCAAATACCTCTCTTACCTCAGTTTGTACCTTCTTCATTACTCTTGGATCTTTCATGTTATCTGCCATTGCCCATGTTATGGTAGATGATGTCTCACTTCCCCCCCATAGATATCCTAATTCAAGATCATGACATCATGATGTTTATCTGAATTTTATTGGAAACAATAGAAGGAATACTAATATTCTTTTATGTGGAAGAATAAGCAAGAATGTTAAATGAAATTAACCTAAAAAATAGCATAATTCACCAAAGAAGTATAATGAATTAGTCTAGTACAACTGGACAACATAGGATTTAATGTAAATTAGAATGGTGTGAACTTAAACTTCATTTTACATGGGATTTTTTATTTGTCAAGTAGCAACTTTATTTTGCTACTTATTTGTGTGGACGTTACGAATATAACTGCTACTATAGTTTTCATAGAAAGAAATGAAATGGATTTTATGTTACATGTTACATGGATTTAAAATCATCTAAGATTCGCCATTAAGAGACCAAAATAAGGTCCAAATTTTTGTATAGTTTGTAGATAAGAAAACACACTTAACTTGAAGATTTTCCACTCCATGCAAATGTGTCACTTTCATTGTAGTTGGCCCAACAATAAGTGTTGCAAACTTTAGTAGAGAGCATGTAAGCGATCGGAGAAGTTGATTTCAATGTTTATTTATTACTTTAGCATGGTAGTAGTCCATATATACATCATATATATGCATATAAAATGGCACTTTCTCTGAGTATTTTACTCATTGACCATGTTTTGTAATTTAATACAACACAAAATGTTAGATAACAAGACCAATATTTGTATTATTCTAGTTCATCCATCATCTACAAGGTTGGCTTGACACACAAAGATAATTGTGATTAAGGTTGAAAGATTCATAAGAATTTAGTTGAAGGGTGTGTCGTTGAGGAGAGGGAATGAGTTGTTGAGGGGTGTGAGTGAAAAGAAAAAGAATATAGGAAAGGTGTAATGTTGGAAGGCATGGTTGGTTGAAAGGGAAATGGAGTAGTTTCATGCATAGAGGAAGGTGGAAGGGCTGTAAGGATGAAGATTGTGGTGAGAAAGAGTGAGTTAAAGCAGGTGGTGGAAATGATGAGTGCTATGAAGTCAACAATGTGTTTGGAATCTTTTGTGTTAAAAGTTAACTAGCACATTTTAGAAGTTGAATAATCATAAAAAATAATAAAAATATGAAATAGTTAATGTGATACACCTTTACAAAAAGTTATAGAACATATTTACCTCTATACATATTTTGTATGTGCATCCTTAGTATCAATGTGCATAATAAAATATTAGTATAGGAATAGTTGAAACAGTAATACAAGCACTAAACAATTTAGTATCTTTAGTGTAGTGAAAATGATTTAATATTAAAATTAGTATATAAAAAATGAATCAAATTCAATCTTATTATATTATATATGTTATTAAACAACTGAACTTTTCAAAATTAAAATTAGTAAAATGTCACTGAAGACCAATAATTTAAGAATGGTTGAATTCATTGACTACATATTGTTATATGTCCATATTTTAACCTCTACTTTTCTTGGTCTATAATATAGTTTATTGTTTTGCTTTCATTCAATTTCTAATTTCCTTATTGTTTCTAGTTTAGAATTCTACAGATCTAGTTTATGCAATGTCATCAATGCATGAAGAAAATGATTATTCAGTCTCAAAATCAATTGAGCATGCGGTTTCTACTAAACCAACTGTCTCTGGCTCTACAAATGTGAGGCCTCCTTGCCATGAGGAAAGGAAAACTCGCTCAGAAGCTTGGAATCATTTTATTCAACTAGAACCTAAGTCGGATAAGAGAGCTCAGTGCAAGTATTGTGATATTCTTATTCTATATGAGAAAGGAACAAGTGCAATGCGTAATCATGTGTTGAGATTTCCAAATAACCCCAATAAAGAAGAAAACAAGAGGCAAAAAGTAAGTGCATTTTCAACAATTGTGGAAATATTAACTCTCCTTATGGTAGATTTGATCAAGAATTTTGTCAAGAAGAACTGGTAAAAATGTTTGTGGAAGTTGAACTTCCCTTTCAATTTGTATAACATCTTGCTTTTAGGAGGTATTCAAATGCATTACGACCAAGATTTAATATCCCATCATGCTATACCTTATCACAGAATATTGTATCATTATAGAATGCAAAAAAGGTATATTTGAATAAGTTTCTTTCTCAACATTGTCAGAGAGTTTGTCTCACTACTGTTGCATGGACTTCACTTCAAAATAAAAGTTATATGTGTTTGACAACCCACTTCATTGATAATGATTGGAATTTGTGCAAAAAGATTTTGAATATTAATAAGTCATACAGGAGATGTCATGACTAAATTTGTTGAGTCATGCTTGCATGAACGGGGTTTGAATCGTGTTTTGACCTTGACATTAGATAATGCTACATCAAATGACACATGAGTTCAACACTTGAAGAAAAAACTAGTATCTTGGAATAACTTGGTTTTGGAAGGTGACTATATTCATATACGTTGTAGTGCACATATTTTGAACTTAATTGGGAGTAGAGGGCTAAAAGAGATTGACAACTCTATTTTAAGAATTTGTGTTGCAGTGAAATAATATTAGATCATCTATTTCTATATTTGTGAAGTTCAAAGAGTGTGTTAAAAAAAAACATTCAATATAAGGGTCACATCTGTTTGCATGTTGAAACCATGGTTGTAGAATCGAGATTCGAATCGTGAATCGTTTTTCGATTTTTGATTTTTTTGAATCATGAATCTTATTACGAATTGTAAGATACATAATAGATAAAATATGATATATTTTAAATAAAAATAAGTAACATGAATAAATGTTCAATCTATAAAATCAAAATATGAAGTCAAAATGTTCAATCCACACAATCACAAAACATAATATAATGTAAAATACTTTCTATTTTGTATTTAAATCCTACATCCTAATCATCATCTACGAGATCAAGGTCACTTAGATCATCTTCTTCCTCTAATATAACATTCTCTTAAAGCTCATTTTCATCCTCTTCCTCCACATCTTCAATCTCATTATCATTTGTAGTTACAGTAGATTTTCCCTTTCTATCAACCTTAGTAGTTAAATTTCTTGGACCTCTCTTCCTTTTGTTGCTTGGAGCTCCCTCTTCAAGAGTAAAAGATTCATGTATATCTATCATGAAACATCATTTGGTAGGCAAGGATCTTCCTTTTCAATAATCCACTGATCATCTGATTTCATACCAGATAAACATATGGGATCATAAGTATCTCCTTTTTCCTCTCTAACAGTTTGTCTCATCTCAATATGAAGATTATACTTAACAAATACAAAAGCATTTAATCTTTTTTGTTCTAAGTGATTCCTTCTTTTAGTATGCACTTGATCAAATATGCTCCAATTTCTTTCGCATCCAATAACACTACAAGTTAGACTTAAAACTCTTATTGCTAGATTTTGTAGCTCTTTACCCTCTGCACCATAACTTTCCCACCAAAGAGCTGCAATTTCGAACAAAAAGCTAACATTAATAAATCGTGATCCAAATTGTTATGCCTTTTATGAAACTATTTAGGATTAATTAAATGCTTTACCAGGATGCTTCTTATCCTTGACATCTATTGTCATGCTTCTTCCAAACAATCCTTGTGCTCTTTTGAATTTGTCAAGTTGTTGATCAAGTTGAAATCTAATCCTTCTATCTGGATTCATTTTTTCAATGCTCTTGTATAAACCATATAAAACTTCACTATCCACATTGAAATTTTTGTCATAATGAAATCTGATCAAAAGAAACAAAAATTATTGAAGATATTCTCTTCTCCCAACTGAAGATATTCTCCCTTCTTTTTCTTCTTCTATGGTGACCCTCTCTTCTTCGGTGATGAAACTTATTTTCCGTGTTCCTCACTTTTCTTCTTCTTCCACTACTTTTCTTCTCACCTCCGCCATCGATAAATTTATATTTTTCGTGTTCCTCACTTTTCTTCTACTCTTTGTTCTTCTCCATTGCGTTCTTAACTTGATTTATAGCCAAATTGATTGTCTCTGTGATTGTCCATTTCATTTTATTTAGTAAGTTTTTTGGGATTTTTGGAAAAAATTAAATGAATCACGATCTTTCATCTCCTTTTTGGGATTTTTCCAAAATCTGATTGAATCGGAAATAACGAAACAGAATTGAGAATCCCACAATTCACTCGATTCAAGTCACGATTCACGCCCAAAAATGAGTCATATTCCGATCTAAATCGACAAGGTCAGGTTTTGACTCGAATCGCGATTCGAATCTTACGATTCGAACAATTCTAACTACCATGTTTGAAATTAGGTGGAATTCAACTTATTTGATGATAGATGCTCCCTTGAAGCATAAAAAGGCATTTGATGAGCTTGAGTTTTACGATACAAAATATGCTAATGAGTTAGGAAAGGGGATGGTTTTCCTTCTTACGAAGATTGGGAGTATGTTCAATATATTCTACCTTTTTTGAGTATTTTTTGTGAAGCTACTTTACACATCTTTGACACCTCTTACGTTACTAGTAATATGTACATGTTAGAGGTGGTAGGAATTTGGAATGGGATCAATCATTTGCTTAAGTCCAATAGTGCAAGCAGTGCTACATATAAGATGGTTAAAAAATGAAAAAAAAAAATATAAGAAATATTGGGGTGAACATAACAAGTTGAATATGTTGTTGATAATTGTTGTTGTCTTAGATCCTAGATACAAAATGAGATATATGAATTCGGCAATTGATCAAATTTTGGATTCAGAAAAGAAAAATAATGAATGTGCGTTAAAGTCAGGATTAGATATTTCTTTGAAGTTGTTGTTTGAAGAATATAAAAGTCAAAAAGGGGGAGCTAAAAATGACACACAACAAATACATGTGGAGATACCTACTTATAAGAATGATCCGTATGGTTGGAATATATTTCTGCAAACAACAGGGTTAACTTCTTCAAACAAATCTGAGCTTCAAAAATATTTAGAGAAAGAGCTTGATACAAGTGCAAATTTAAATATTTTATATTGGTGAAAAATTAATTCATGTAGATTTCCAATCCTTTCAAACATAGCATGAGAATTATTAGCTATGTTTGTTTCTTACACCTCTACCATCATTGTTAGACTATGATTTTGAAGAGCTTCAATGTGTTGACCAAGGTATGTTGATGTTCCAATTATATATTAATGTTACAACTAAATATGCATTAAGTAATGATAAATTTTTTCATTTCTTATAGAGTTGGTTTCTCAACCGGATGTTAGCAGATCAACCACCATTTCTCTTAAATAGTATGTTTGCTTCATGACCATAACTTAATTTCTTTGAGATTGAGATGTTATGATTCACCAATGATTTTGAATCACAAAAAATAAATAAGTTAACTTTCTTTGATTATTTTTTTATTTATTTTTGGTGTTGCGTACAGGTTGCAAAAATGGACTTCTTAGCCCTTATAAGCATGAAGTCTCGTGAAGAATATGCAAATGTCCGTGTGAAATTATTTTTCTTAGTTGATTTGATTTTAGGATTTTTGCTTATCTTCTTTCTTAGTTTATTTGTTTTTTCTCATTTGTTGTTTTTGCTTATAATTTCTTAATTTAGGAGTCATGCAATTGTTTATGGAAATGATTATGAGATGTCATGTCTCTTTGATTTTAGGATTTTTACTTATCTTCTTTCTTAGTTTATTTGTTTTTTCTCATTTGTTGTTTTTACTTATAATTTCTCAATTTAGGAGTTATGCAATTGTATATGGAAATGATTATGAGATGTCATGTCTCTTCTATTGATTGGTAGAAAGAATCTTTTAGATAAACCTTTTAATGTGTATTTTTTCTTTTCAAATTTTCATGAAAATATTTTCTAAAATTGTTAAACATGTAAGGTTGTCATTTGTGTTACAACTATTAGGGTATTTTTCTATTTCTACATTATGATTATGTTGTTTTTCATACTTTAGCCATTAATTTGTGGTGCATCTTATAATGATGGTTGTTTTTTATAATGATGGTTGTTTTGCATAACTTTGAATGAGGGAAAAAACTTAATGGCATTGCTTATCCTAATTTTTTTGACAAACAATGTAATTTAAATAAATAAAATAAACTTTAACATCGCAGTTTGTTTTTAATAATCATAGTTAATTATAGCAATAATTATATATTACATGTGCAAATTTTGCAGGCAACATTATATATGCTCTTTTTTAAAACATTATATAGTTGTTAGTGTGAATTTTACGTATTCTAAGTATTTTATATTTATTAATTTTTTATTAAATTTTAGTATTATTAAATTATAATTTTATTATATTTTCTTAATATTTATATAATATTAAACTTTTTTTATCCATTATTATATTAATATTATGTTAAGTTTTTAGAAAATATAGATTTAGATTTAAAATTCAATTAATTCTTTTTATAAAAATATGGATTTAGATTTAAAATCTAATCTAAATATTTGAATTTGAATTTAAAATCTAATCCAAATATTTAGAATTAGATTTATAAAACTTAAATTAATTTTATAAAAATATGGATTTAGATTTAAAATCTTATCTAAATATTTGAATTTGGATTTTATCCATGACCACCTTACTTCTCATGATCACTTGGCTTCATTCTTAGTTTTCCTATTGTTGTTTTTGTGTGCTGCTTCTGAATTCTTTCAGTTTCAAACCAAGATTTTAAGAGAAGTGAAAAAAAATACAAAATTGTGTTTCAATACACGATTTTAGAAAAATAAATTAAAAAATTAGAAACATGCTTAGAAGCACATTTTAAAAAAAATATATAGAAAAATAAAATCATGCTTGAAAGCACGGTTTCTTCATTTTGAATTTGTGCTTCCAAACACAATTTGTCTATATAATGTAAAAAATATTTTTTTTTACCTATTTTTTGTAAATTCAGGAAGGAATTAAACCCTTTTGATATAAAAGAATTCATCGGTATTTAAAATAAGTAAAGAGTTAGATGAAAATGACTAAAACAATATTGGATCTTAAATTATTATTCAAAACTTATGAGAAGATATCATTTTTAACTTTCGACAAAATAATATATTGTTTCTATAAATATCATATGCAAATTCATCAAACAATCGTGAGATGTGTGCATTGGCAAAGGATGCATTATTTAGGTAATATATGATGGATTATATAATACAAAAATGTTAGACAATACATGATCTATCAAATTGTAAAGGAATATATTATAAGATAGTTTAAAATTGAAAATCATAACATACACACATCAAACAATATATGGTCTCAAGATGAAAAACATGCAAATATATTAAAATAATACATTGTTTATCAATTAATAAAGTAAAAAAAAAAATACATATTTTAGTTTTAGATGTTAGATTATCTAAATTTGACTTATCGCCTAATTAGATATGGTATGACATTGTTTAACTAATATTAGATATGATATTATCTGAAATATGGATAATGATATTCCATAGATACAAGACAATATATCTAAATAATATTAGGTAATATGATATTTTTAGTTGTTATATAAAAATAATTAAATATAATTTAATAAATTATGATGCTTATGTGTGAAAGTTATATGATGCTTTGTATATGTGATTTGTATGTGTAAACTCAGAGGAAATGATATTAGATTATTTGTTATATGTAATGATAAAATAATAATCTAGATATCACACAAACAATATAACATGATTATTAGATACTAATTTACAACAATAATTTCATAGTAATAAAATAAAAGTAACTATGAAATTATTTGACTAATTAGCAACAATATTAACTACATTAGTTTAAACAATTATTTTTAACATTTTTAATGACAGTTCTTAATAATTTTTTTCAAAAAAATTTGTTAATTTTGAAATTTCCAAATCACTTTTAACAATGATTTTTTATCAACTATTATTGAAAGTGAAGAAAAGAAGATAATTATAAAGGGAATCTGTTATTAAAAAAAGATGACAATTTTGTAATTGATTTAATGTTAGGATAATAGACTTTTGACCACAATCATTTAATCATATGTAAAAACAATGATAATTATATAAATATTTATTAAAATTACGTTAAATCTTCAATAAATTTTTTTCCACTTTTTTTCATTGATTATTCTTCTTGCCTAATTTTTAAGCTTTATCCAGTCTCATGCATTGTCACCACTCATTATCTCTTTTGTGTTGTTATTATTGTGCCTCCAGAAGAAAAAAGTTTGTACCACCATTGTGTTATTGACGCTGTCATGTTATCACGGTTGTGCCTTTGTGAGACGAACAAGAAGAATGATTATGTTTTCATGAGAAGAAAAACAATTGTGTTGTCACTACTATGAAGTCGTCATCACGCCTTCAAGAAAAGAAGAAGAAGAAAGATTTTGTCATCGCCAAGTTATATATATATATATATATATATATTATTATGTCAAAGAAATAACAATGGTTTTTTTCAAACTTCCATCTATGTCAACAAATGATAATGATTGCAAGTATCATTTGACTTTTAATGACATATGAATCATTATAAACTTATTTCAATTGTGATTAAAAGTTTTTTTTTTCTATTAGTGTTATTTTTGTATGACTAAAAACTAGTTGTGTTATGTTACACCCTGTTTGCTTCTAGGTGTGACAAAGGAGGAGGAAGGGGCAAGCAGGAAGAGTTTTTGTTTGGATCAAGGTATCTGAGGGTGTGGACGCGGATGGGAGAGCTGGGTGGGTATTTTTTTCACTCCTCACAATTAGAAGATTTGCGTTGATTATAGAGGCACAAATACAAATTTATGTTGCTACCCTTCCATGAATTCTAAATACATTAAACAATGTGGGCATCTGCATGTGAATAAGTTTTCGGTTTTCTTCTTTAATATAGTGCCACCAGTGATGCAGTTTTACACAAATAACTTTTCTTTTCTTCTTTATAGTGTTGGGTGCATGAGAATCTTGGCGAAAGAATGTTGACCAAAAAATTTAGACCCGTGAACGTGAACTTTGTGTATAGATAGTTTTGTTTGTTGTGGTTTGCTCCTGTGCCCAGAATTGTGCCCAAAACGAAATGAACGAGAGAGAGCTAGTGCTTTGAGGAACAAGAAAAGTGGTTTGAGGAACAACATAAGTAGTTTGTAATCGATTTTCATATCTTTGTAAATTGGTGCATAATCGATTTTCGATTTTTCCAAATGGTGCAAAATCGATTTTGCAGTGAAGGTTGATTTGAGAGAATCGATTTTGTGACTTTTATAGGTAGTTGGAGAATCGATTCTATGGTTTGTGTGAGAAAAGTGTTGACATTGATTCTGTTTTTTTTTTTTTTTTTCAGATTGGATGTTGGTGCTATGGTTCTTTGGTTGATTTTGTTCATCACATGGTTTCTTCTTTTTCTTCTCCAGTTTCTTCTTCTTCTTCTCCAATGCCTTCACCCTTCTCGTAAGTTTTTAATATTTTTTTTTTCTATTTAGAGTTTTTTTCTATTAAGTGTGGTTACTATTTCTTTTTATTATATTTACTGTTTTTATGTTTAATAAATGTAATTATATTCTTTTATACGTGTTTATTGTTTACAATTTTTATTTTTTCTAAATGTATTTACTTTTCTTTATTTCTTTATTATTTTATTATGATGTATTTATTGGTTTTATAATTTTTATTATTATATTTATTTTTTATTTTTTATTTTATAACTTTAATGTTTTTATTTGTTTTGTTTATTTTTTATGTGATAATTATTTTTAATTGTTATAAATGCATTTACATTTATTGTTTTTAATTTTTATAAATTTATTTACATTTTTCTTATTATTTTGTGTTTATTTTTAATTTTTTATTCAATGTCTATATTGTTTTTATATATATATATATATATATATATATATATATATATATATATATTTTGTTACTATGAGTTTACGGTTACATTTTTTTTATTAACAAGATATAGCGATTCGTATTTAAATTTATTTTATTACATTTTTACTGTTTTGTTTATTTTTATGTGTTTTTTGTTAGAATTTAATGACTTAAATAAGAGGGGGTAAATTGTTTATTGAAATACTTTCGCAAAAACTGGAGTAGAATGAAGAGAATTGAAGAAACACAGAAGAAGCAATTAGATTAGCCAAGAACTAAAACTGCTTTTAATTTTATTCCAGAAAATCAATTGGTTGTTTATGCAAATCAACCAATTGTTTATACTAGCAGAGTTAAAAACACAAATCAAACAGTTTTAAATGAGTGAGAGACAGAAAGAAAATCACACAAGCAATTATACTGGTTCACTCCTTACCAGAGCTACATCCAGTCCCTAGAAACCACTGGGTATTCCACTATGTAAAACCAACAACATATTACAAACTATACATAGCCACAAAGACGTGATCTTGACCACTCAAGAACACTCACCTTCTTTGATATATCACACACACAAATTCAGAACACCCTCTGACCTTACTGTACCAACAATTTACAGATATACAACATTGAAAACAATTACAAAAGTGAATAGAACACATTACACCTGATACAGGAAATCACAACTGATCCTAACCCACTCTTAAACCAATGCAAAGCAAGGCAATCTTGCAATCTTGAATCCAATCTTTCATAAAAGTGTTTCTGAATCTCTCTTTCTGTGTATTTGAAATAGGGAGGTAATCCCAGTCTTATAGCTTTCGAAAATAGTCGTTTATGGTAGTTAATCATAAGCCAAAGCAGATTGAAATCACTGAAAATAGATTTAACAGTTTTAAGAAAAGTTGTTAAGAATTTTCAAATATTAATCGGTTGAATTATCGAATCAACCAATTGAATTTGTTTGACAATTAAGTCAACCAAGGTCAAACCAGTTTAAAACCTTTCAAAACATACTAAAGGAAAAACAATCGATTAAAACGATAAATCAACAAGTTGTTTTTCACTTAACTTTGAAAAACTCTTTTTCTTTTAAAGAACAAATTGATTCAAATTTGAACTGACTAAGAGTGGATTTAACAAATTCTAAACTACCCAGAACCCATGCTCATGAGCAGCCACACAGTCTTCAAGCAATCTTCATGAATTTGGAGACATCAAAGCTTCAATTCCAACATTTTTATGTATAGATTTAATTATAAGGATTAAAGTACATCTTAATGTTAACATTATTCTTGACATAACCCTAATTATAACTCTAATTCTAACTCTAATGCTATTGCAGTAACTTTAACTTTAAGTGGTTAGAGTTATTCGTAGCATAAATTATTTCATGTGTATCCATAAACTATTTTATGGTTGTTAAGGTCAAGATTACATGGATAACGAGAACAATCAGAAACCACTTTGGAACAACGAAGACATGCAAGAACTTGAGGACACAATTGCAATTTATAATGATCTTGCTCGTGTGAATATGAATCTAATTTCAAAAATACAAGAACAATTGAAAAGAAAGACTCAACTTGCATCAATGATGATCCTTTGCACCATTGCTTTTGGTTTGAATTTGTTGCGTATGTTAAGTGATAAAACAAACTCTATTACTGAGTTTGAACCAAGAAAAGAGCATCACAAACAAGAATTGATGGAGTATTTGGTGCACACGGAATGTTCTCGTGACATTATTCACATGGGACCAGAAGCATTCATTCAATTATGTGAATAGATTAGGGCAACTGAAGTTGTTAAGAATGCATATCGTTCAATAGTTGAAGAACAAGTTGCTAAATTTCTTCATATTATTGGATAAAACGTCAAGAATCAAAGTGTTTCATTTTTTTTCCATTAGTCTAGAGAAAAAGTTTCTCGTCAATTTCACAACGTATTAAATGCAATTTTGATGTTGGAAGGACAATTCATAAAGCAAGCAGATGGTATTGATGTACAACCCCAAATCTTACACAACAATCAATTTTTCTCGTACTTTAAGGTTTGTTTATTACAAATTTCCTTTAGGGTTCTCATAATGTCTTTTGTATTTCTATTCTTTTAGACCTGAAATTTTGATTACCATTAGGATTGTTTAGGGGCCATTGATGGCACTCATGTCCGTGTGAAAGTCTCACGTGCTGATGCACCTCGTTTTAGAGGAAGAAAAGATTGGCCAACTCAAAATGTATTCGCAGCTTGAGATTTGGATATGAAATTCACATATGTTCTCACCGGGTGGGAAGGAACAACCTCAGATTCGAGGATATTGAAGGAGGCTTTCATAGGAGAGGATCCTTTGGTTATTTCGGAAGGCAAGTTTAAGGTGTTTGAGAATTCATAACAACAGATACAAAGGTGATAATATACATAACTAATGGATGTTTCCTTGGAATGTTTGTAGGAAAATACTACCTTGGCGATGCAAGTTTTATGTTAAAACCACAAATATTAACACCTTTTCGTGAGGTTAGACACCACTTGAAAGAGTATTCTTGAAGAGGACCACAAGATGCGAGAGAATTGTTTAATCATCGTCATTTGTCGCTTAGAAATGTAATTGAAAGGACATTTGGTGTCATGAAAAAACGTTTCCCAAATATAGCTAGTGGGACGAGCCACATTTCGATTTGCATATTATGACAAATATTATTTTAGCTTGTTGTATTTTACATAACTTTCTTCGCGGGGTGGACAATGATGACTCTTTAATAGAAGAAGTGGATCGTGAATTGTTGCAACAAGATATACAAGTTTCAACTTCTCAAGTCCGTGACGATGATCATAGACTAGGTTCACACATTAGGGACACTATAGCGAATGAAAAGTGGCAAGATTATGTAAACAATTGATGCTGTAATAAATGTTTTTATATTATGCTTACTTTATTTGGTCCTAACTTTCATAATGCTTGTTTAGATGGATCGCAGTAAAAGTGTTCAGCTAAGTTCATCCACTGGGTTCACACAGACAACAAAGTGGACCACGGATATGGATTTTATCCTGCTTAATGCCATGGTGAACGAGGCACGACGAGGGTTGAGAATCGATGGCAACTGGATGACTCAGGGATATAATAATATTATACTTGCATTACACGAGGCCAGACTCCCTGCCATTACGAAAAATAATGTCAAGAATCGATAAAAATGTTTGAAGGACAGGTGAAGGGAGGTCCACGACCTATTTAGTGGTCTTAATGGTTTTGGTTGGAACCAAGCCACAAAACATTTTGAGACCGAGGACGAAGTCTGGGAAAACTTGATTCAGGTAAAGTAATTAAAGATGACAATATCCTATAATTAAAGATGGCAATATTCCATAATTTGTTATTATAATAACACCCGACTTTTTGTATGCGAAACCAAATCCATTTGGCACTACAATCATATGGAGGAGTTGTGGTCAAATGACAGGACCACTGAAATTGATCAAAGGACAAACCGATTGGCATCTAGACAAGTGCACACAGAAAATTTAAGGTGGACATAGTCGATCATAACATGGACTACATACCTAAGCCGCCAGAGTTTAATGCTACAGACCACGAACTTTCATGCTCACTTGTAGTGCATGTTCAATCAATAGACAGTCCAAGTAATACTCCATCTGCACCCTCTCAACCATTCGGTGGGACATCGTCATCTAGGGGATCAAAGAGAAAAGGTCCCATGGTGGATATAATTGATAATCAATTCAATATGTTGAATACGAACCTGCAAAATTGTGTCACTTCCTTGAATCGTGGTAACAATGTCGTTGATAGGGTATTAACCATTACTCGTGTACAAGCCACTTCATCACAAGAAATCGCTGCAGAAATCAAACGAAGAAATGACTATTATGGTGAACATGTACAAAATGATCGTCGTAAGAGTTCGTATCAATACTTGCCTTCGGATATTTGGTCCATGCTATTTGATCTAAATATTCAGGATGAAGCAGTCATGGACCAATGCTACGACTTTTTTTGTGAAAATCCAGCTATTGCGATGGGAGTATTTGGTATGCCGAAAGAGCGAAGAATGAAAAAATTGTTTAACATCATGACTCGGCGTCAATAAATTATGTTTAATTATATTTTTATGTTGTTCAATTTGTAATTTAATTACATCTACTTTTAATTCAAGACAAACGTTGTACTTCTTATTTGACTTTTAATATTATTATTGTTGAACTATTTTTCAATTGAAATTTATGTGTGAAGATATTTTCTAATATACTACTATTTTGTCATTGTTTCGTACCATTTTCATCATAGGTTTTAATTTCTTTATCGATGGCATCTTCATCCATGAAGAGGCAAAAAATGCCAAAGGGTAAGGGTAAAAGCAAACAAAAAGATGATGAAGTTCCTATGATCCCACTAAAAAGGGGGGAGGGTGTTTTAGATTATTCCTGATATTTCCAAACGAAACATCAAATGGTTGCATTTGAGGAAAATTTTCATGGAATACCAGTCATACCTCCAAAAGTCTTAGATTTCCCATTTTTTCCCACATATGATTTTCAGTTTCAAGAATATTTGAACTTCCAAGGATTGCAAAACTTTCAGTATAAGACTACCATATTATGAGGATATAGTTAGGGTTTTTTATTCAAATCTCCATCTAACAATACAGGGTTACCTTGCTACTCAAATCGGCACCCACAAGATTATAATTAGACATAGGGATTGGATGAAAGTGGTGAATCTAAAATATGATGGTCTCTTGTTAACCCCTGATACCATCCCTGAGGACATACATTTTGATCGTCAACAAGTCCTATTAACCATGACAAGAGAAGAGGTGCACAGTCAAATTATAAGAAACGTAGGTAGTTTGACTATGAATGACAAAATACTTCATCACACATGGGTGCATATGTTGTGTCCTCGGGGGAGCAACTTCTCACAGTTGGTTCATAAAGATGTTTTTATGTTATGGTGCCTAAAAAGTAATGTAATGATTAATTGGCCTATTTATATCATGGAACATATGATAAAATGTCGTGACAATGATATGCATCTTCCATATGGCTATTGAATCACACACCTCATGTTGCTATATGGCATGAACTTGATGGGAGAGTCATCAACCACGTTAGGGTGGAATAACTTCTTTGGGAAAAAAACCATGATGAAAATGAATATCTTTGAGGCTAATGGTGTGTGGCAACTTGGAAGGCCTGACGACAAACATGAAAAAGAACACGAAAACATTCCATTGCCTCAAGAACATGTTGCAAGCGGTCATCCTCAACCCAAAATCCCCCATGATTCAGCGATGTTAATACAAATTTAAGGGGGAATTCAAAATATGCAAGAAAATATCAACATTATCCACACACGTTTGGACCAAATCAAAGATACACTTCACCAACTTCAACTCAATGAAGAACATTAATTGTATATTTATTGTGTTATTATTATTTTTTATGTTGAACTTATTTTTGATAAATTTAATGCGTTATTGGACATTATTATGTTTGTAATTTTTTTAAATTCCCCTCACACAACATCATTTAGGATTCTCATTTGATGACTTCATTTATTTATTGTAATCACCGACTATTTCATGTTAATCTAATGTTTATTAATGATAAGCGAATGTTGTTATTTTATTTTCTTTATTTTATTGGATACAAATTGAAAGAAAAAATTATACATCAAAAATAAAATATAATTTTTTTCATGTTGTTAGTCAATATTTCATAATATTTATGAAAATATGTAAATTTTATCGTGCTACTATGTTTAAATTGTACATTATTTTTAAAATATATAATTATTCAAAATATTAATAATATTATTTATTTTAGTACTATTATAATTATTAATATAATTATATACATACAATATACAATATACAAATTTATTTAATAATTTCAAATATATTTAATTATACTATTAATAACAACATATAATTATAAATAATAAAAATAACAAAATAAAATAAGAATATCAACAAAAACATATATAATTATATAAAATAAACAAATGTATATAATAATAAATATTATTTTCATAAATTTTAATATATTTAATAAATTTATTTGAATTTAACAAAAAATTATTTTTATTACAAAATAAGAGTAATTATGAATATTATATATTAGAAAAAAATAATTAACTCAAACTTACACAAAAAAATATATCATAACTCATTATTAAAATATTTTTTAATGACAAGGATAAATTTGTAAATTTACATTTTACGCCTTTAAAATAATTTCTAAATTATCTCCTAACTATCACATCACTCACAAATTTCAATAAACAATCCTCACAAATTCATTCTATCATTCCTCAATCCAAACAACCTCACACAGCTCCTCTGATCCACTCCCTCCTCTTCCCACAAATCCCTACCTCAATTCAAACACAATACAAATCTATTGGAATGAATATAGTTAGATATAGTGTATTTTTTTAGAATAACTAAATTATATAGATATGAAGTTTGTGATTTGTTTCTACTCAGCAATTGAATTGTGAAAAATTGGTCAACATACATGAATAACCTTTTTCATACTTTCATTGTTCGAATAAAATCATGTGAGATAGTTTTTAGTTTCAATTTTTCTTTGTTAAAATGACTTATATTTAACACGATATTGAATTTGTTTGATCACTTAAATTGATGTGTTTTTGAAGTTTATTTGATTTCAATGGTTAGTTTACAGTTGAATTAAATATATTATTTTAAAATATAATCTTAATTACTAATATTAAACAAAGTTTTGAAAAAAACTCTTTAAAAAGGTTTAATGATATTTGATTCTGGTCACGAACAAATATTTTTAAACTATTTTTGCTTTGAACTTTAGAAACAACCATATATAATTGTCTGAAACTAAAAACACATTTAGAAAAATATAAGCTAACATAGGAATTATTTTTTTATTTCTTTGAAAGGTCACACAGATTATAATAGAGACATAGACATATACAAAATATAAATAAGATCGTTTTTTTTTCCAAGCATTATGATTGCTCTAAACATATTCTAAAAAAATTAATTTGAAACAAAATTTAAAAAGGTTGTAATTACTAATAAATTGTATTATAATTGAAATGCATATAAATAACATTTAACCTATAAGAATAATGGGTATTTGTTTGGTATATAAATGTCATTATGAGCATAAGTTTTATGAAAACCAATTTTGGTTGGTTATATATGCAACTTTACTTAATTGATTATTTGTTTGGTGTTGCCTATTGGTGGATAATCATATATGTTGATATTTGTTTAGTACATAAGTGTTTATTTTGATAAGCATTATTCGATGGACTTCATATGTAAAACTTAAAATCATCTTATCTTAGATATTCGAATTATTTATATAAATTTTAATTTCTTTTAAAATTATATATTCAAACAACATTTTTTTCCGTTAAATATTTAAATTTTTTATTAAAAAAATACCTTGTAAAAACTTCTATTCCAAATATATTATTAATTATTTTCTTCTTTCACTTTGTTCAAATATATGCTAAAAAATTTGGAACCACTCGAGAAATATACAGATTTGATAAAATAAACAAGACTATAAGAACTCTAATTTTATTTAGCAAAAAATTGTCTTTTTAAATGTAACTATCATCATTTATCGTTCAGCAAGACACAAGGGATTCAAATACAAGCGCTTTTTTAAATTAAATGACCAAAGTGATACCAATGAGAATAATTGATTATAATTGTAAGAAAAAATTACAAATTTAAATCAATAGATCACACTTAAATAATAAAATATAAGATAAAAAAATTGCATTCTAAAATAGGATTAAAAGCACACGACTTCGTACAGTCATATATCTATTAATTAATTTGCAAATTTATAACTATATGCATAGTGTTATGAGTAATATTGATCACTCTATATTCTCGTAACAAATATTACCGCAGACATCACATTTAGAGAAAAAAAATGTTTTACTTTTTTATTAAAGCTGAAAGGTATAAAATATTAAACCTCGTTGAGATTAAAATAATAATAATAATTAACCTTTTCTTTAGATGTGAACAATAATCTTTTAAGTAAAGAACGTGCAAAAGAAAATATAAATGACAATTTCCAAAAAAAAAAAATACATTCTAAAAAACAAATCCAGAATAAAATTTGAAATCAAGTAAAAAAATTCTGTATAATAAAATGTAAAATCGTATTTGGGATTACAAAAATCCAAATCTGGAAATTCTAAAAATAACATCTAGAATCTTATTACAAAAAATTCAAATCTGAATAAATATTCTGGGAAGGAAATTTCAAATTGTACTTTAATCTACATCCCTTTTATTTAAGGACACTTTTGTCATTTCATTGATGCAAGAAGTAATTGCTAATCTAAGTTTGCCTAAACTTTAGATGTTAAACAAAACCCAGAAAGAGAGGTTAGGCAAAAAGGACTAGTACAATTTTAATTCCGTTTTCTTCCTTCTTATCCATAATAAATGGCACTAGATCCCAACGAATGAACACATTGTGGATCTTCACAGTTATATCATAAACACATCATCGCAGCTCCAAGGTAAATTAATTTGTGCTGAAAATACATCTTTATTTATGCAAATACATAATCATGTTTGAACAGGTGAAAGACTCAAGTTGCCACACCAATTGTCTCTCTTGCAACCAACCTTGGACAGTGAAACAAAAGCCTTAAACTACATACAGAACCGTCAGAGTAGCTTCTTCATTTCTTGCCACGCAGTTTGGCACCAAGGGCTCTCTCCAACTTGCCAATGATCTGCTGGTTTGGAATGGCTTTCCCTGACTCGTACTCCTGGATTACTTGAGGCTTCTCATTGATCAACTGAAAACAATCGTTATCAGTAACTACCCAACTACAAATAATGAACATAAACACAGTATAAACGAGGTTTGTGAAAGCAAGAGAAAGAGAGAACAGTACTTACTTGAGCAAGCTGAGCCTGAGTTAGTTTCTTGTCCATCCGGGCCTGCATTATAGCTTTCTTGAGTTCAGTTGGTACCCGATCATCTGTTCACACAAGTTCAATAACTCAGTATGGGCATTAAAGCAGAGAATGGGTAAGGTTGAGTCATATAAGAGACGCTTTGATGCTAAAAACTTCAAACGATTAAGAAAAGAAGCTCTATTGCTGTTCAAAGTTATATAGTGGTATCAAAGCTGTAGCAACACACTTCTGTTGATATAAAGTCCCTCAATTTTATCTATAGGAATATGCCAACAGAAGAATCTAAACGATGCAACAATCTTTGACCCTCATATCGTATAGCTAAGGTACACAACAACAGGAGTCTTATCTTAGCAGACAAGTTTAATGTCGGTATGAACATTAAAATAGAAAGGGGTGAGAGTCATATATACAAGAAGTTTTAATTAAAATGAATTAAGAAAAGAAACCCTTTGATGATCAAAGTTATATAGTGGTATCAAAGTTATAGTGACACACTTCTGTTGAATAAAGCTCCTAAATTCTATCTATAAGAATGTCATCAGAAGAATCTAAATAACACAACAATTAGGTGAGTTAACATAGATTGCACAACACCATTGAAATAGGTATAGACACAACAACAGCCAAGATAAGTAAGAAAAAGAAGAGAATAAGCAAAACATAAGCAACACACTGCACATTGTAGGCAAGAAACAGGAGAATTGCAGACACCAGAGTAGTTATCTCATCAAACAGAAACAAAAGTACAATAAACAGATTGCACATTGAAAGAAAGACTCAGTTTTATGATTCTTTATCACAATGATATTACACTCTAATAATGTAGAACTTCATTTATAGAAACTATATGTTCGCATCAGATGGGTGGGGGAATACTGTCATAATTTCATTAGTTCTAAGTCTACCCTGACATCAACTAATTGTCAAATAGGACTAGAGCAGATGGAACTACACTAGTACACTAAGAGTGTGCCTTAATAGAAAAGTTTATCTTGTATTTAACTCAACTTCACAAAACTGATTTCAGAAAACAAAGGAAACAACGAATTGATCTATATTTGGGAACATTTACCTGAAAGTGATTTATAACAATGAATCTTGTCCATACAGAATTGATAAACTTACTTCAGATTTTCAATCAATTTGTCAATAACAAACGGATTATGAATAAATTGTGTCAATCTCGCTAAAGTGGATATAATATACATATCAATATATACAAATTGATAGACAAAAATACGTTTTTTTTTCATTGACAACAAAATGGTTCAAATCCGAAATAGAAAAAGAAAAGGTTTCACATTCACTTTCGTAATATCTAAAGGATTCTTTAGATTTTAATATTCTATATTCTAAGAAAATGAAACAAACAGAGGAGAGAATATGTTTTTTTAGTTATTTTAGAAAACGAATAGGTAGACATTTAAGGGATTATTTCTAATAGAAAGAAGAGTATGCAAATTAATCTGTCTTGTCTTGATTCTTTTTTTAAAGCGTAGTTATTTGTATAGGCATGTGAATAATGTAAAGGAAAATTATGAATATTGCTGTCAAAACATACTACATGATTTTTCTTCACCACAAAACAACAAAATATAGCTCTACTGGCTGGATAACAGAACAAATTTTGAAAGAAAAAAAATATTAACAAACGTGTTTCTTTGATTCCAAACCACAATTACAACCTCAAATGAAATCCCCCCCTGTCCAAGCTTCTCTACCTAGTCTAAATCATCAGTCATTTTTGCACTGTGCTTACAGAATAGACTTCTTAACTTAACTTTAAGTGATGAAATCAAAATGAGTGCGCACGTATGAGATACGTGCAGTAACCCCATGCTTAGAAAGGAATATGAATTTCCTAAGTTAACTATGTAAATATTCCAAACCTTGGCACAAATGACACAAGCTGCTAAAATTTATAGCATAGAACCAATCAAATCATGATGCATGCAAATTTTTCACCGACGAATCAGTAGAATATATAAAGTGTAGCATACTTACGAGTTAGATTCTCGGTATCATCATCCAGCCTCTTAGTATTCAATGAAGTGCTACTGGAAGCAGCTTTGTTTGTTCCAGCATTATCTGCAGACAAGAACTAAACAATCATCACTCTGACCACCCAAATACGAAGGAGACTAAAACGGTAAAATAATCAAAAGCATCCAATAACGTTATACAAATTCAACTCTTATTCATTTAAGTACGCCAGGCAAAATAAAATCAACCCAGAAGAAAATACATCTCTAGATAATCACAAAAACCACTTAGCGTATAAATCCATAACCCATAGTCCACTTCATATTCAACCACAAGAAAAATATTGATTAACAAAACCGTATATGAAAACTACACAACAATAACTAGTACCACATAATAAGTAACAAAACCTGAATAACATGCAACAAAGTCGTAAACCAGAAAACCTAATAAGAATCGCCTATATATCTGAAAGAAATACACCGTAATAAGAAAAATATAATAAACCAATACGTCTAACCCAAAATCCTAAAAGATAATAAAACTCAACCGAATCAAACGATTCGATCAAAAACATTAAAAAAATAAAAAAATGATTTTTTTTGTTCCAAAATCGATATCCGATTGACGAAATTGAAGGGGAGGAGTGAACATTTTTTTATGGTGTCGATGTCGGCGCCGGAACGGCGAGCCGCGTTGACGGCTTTCTCATCCTTGCGGGCGGCGGAAGTGGGGGCTTTTTTGCGAAGCACCACTGGTTCCCAATCCTGCGAGAGAGGCCCCACTCCTGACATGGTTCAAAGGTTTGGTTTTTTTTGTTTGGAAAACTTGTTCTTTTTCTTCTGTGCTTGTGTTGTGCTGTGTAGAGTCTAGGGTTTTATTAGAAGAAGATTGAAGTAGTTCAACGAATTGAATGGGGATAATATACTTCTAGCTTGGGATGCACGTCATGCTGGGTTCCATTTTCTATTGGACCTTTCTGATATTGGGCTTTCAGATTCGCCTCCATACTGTTGGGCCTTTTCTTCATTCACCCCTAGAATTTCAAACTGCATCCCAATCATTTTCGAAATGACCATTTTATCTTCCTCGTAATTGTGACTTCCAAACTATTCTAGAATTTTTGGAACAGAATTTTCATAATAGAATTCCATACTAGATTTTCAAAACTAGGCTTTTGGAATCCAACTTTCCAAAACAAATTTTCTAAAACTTATGAGATTTGTTTTCTATAATCAGTTTTACATTAAAAAAAATTATAATAAAAATTTCAAAACATACTAGGTGCATTCCAAAATAAAATTTTTGGAACAAATTTTTTAAAACAAACTTTTCGGAACATATAATATCATTTAGAACAAATATTTTATCACAATTCTCTCTCTTTTTCTTATTCCTCTCAAATAGTACAACGATGATGAAGAACGAAAATAAAGTTGGAGGTACAATGACAATAGAAATATTGTAAATGATATTTTAATTTTTTTAATAAGAGGATGCTGCTAATAATTATGGGAATGCAAGGAGAAAAACCTAATGTTGGATGAATTGAGTCATGGATTTTTTTCTCTTTTACACCCGCATAATTTTTAGGACTTTTCTAATTTAAAGTACATTAGCAAATACAATTCAGATCATAAAAATCATAATCATAAAGCATAAAATTAAAAAACTTAAAACATTCAAAAGAAATATTGTATTGAAATATAGAAAGAAGATTGCAAAAAAAGACAATTGCTAAATATGAAAACAATTTATTTCATAGATAGAACTTTCATACAAGCTTCTTAGTGAAATCTTTACTTCACTCTATCCTTTTTCTCTAAAAGAGCTCTTTTATATAGACATACTACAATGCTTACAGAGAGAGATTTACATTATTGTTCAAACAAGTCTACATTATTGTTCAAATTAAATTATTGTTATCTTGAAAAATCTTATACCTCTTCTTGTTATGTTAAAAAATATTCTGCTTCTTGTCTAGTCCACTGTTGCCAAATGCTCCAATTAATGTTCTTTGATTCTTTTTACTTTATTTTTATGAAAAACAATGTTTTGGCACGTTACGGTTGATGGACTCTTCAATAATACATGTCTTCATTGCAGAGATAAGGATTGGACTGTGTAGCTTTGTCTGAGCCTTTTGAATAAGTAGTTTTTTAAAGAACTCTTCAAACTCTTATTTTGAAGTTGTTGATGCTAAGATTGCCATTAATTATTGTTTTTTCGATAAGAATAATGTGTCTTGTCTGAGTGCAGGACTATCTTTGTTTCCTAAATTATGCTTTAACCATTCTTGATTCCTGTTTTCGCACACCAAATTATTATTGAACTTCTTCCACCATATGGTAAACCAATAGCTTATGATTCATTAACTCATGGACAAATACACAATATAATAATAGATATAAGAATTCAAATTTGTACAAATTTCAAATTACAAAAATAAATTTAAAAAAGAAAGTATGATAAATAAAAGAGGAATTGACACTTTTTGTCAACAAAATGGAACCAATGAAAGTGCCTAGTACTAAAAAAAGAAAATTAATTAAGGAACAAAATAAAATAGAAAGAAAATTTGTAAAAAGCCTTATAACAAAAATACACGGGCTATCACATTTCAAGAGGATAAGAAAAAAAAAACCTAAATATAAAAAATTTAGTTTGTAGGACTTTTCTAATTTAAAGTAATTTTTAATTTTATAATTAAAAATTTAGAAATATATTTTAAACTATCAAGATTATATTTTCAATTTAATTTAAATTTTTTATTAAAGAATTTCCAACCTGTAATTCATTGAAAAAACATTGGAGTGAAGGAAGAATTTCTTTTTAGTCATGTCTTAACTTTTATTTTGAGTTCATTAGGAAATGTTTCTTCAAAAATAAATAAGAGAAGTTGTACGTGTTTTCTTACAAACGTGTCTATCTTTCTTTTCATAGAATTCTTTTTTAAGTAGTAAAGAATCAGTATAAATCAAATAGGAATATTTGGACTCTTTTCAATAAACAATTTAATTATTTATTTTGATTTCATAATTATTCAAGCTTTTTTTTAGCTCGTATATTTAAAAATAGTTATTTAATATATATATATATATATATATATATATATATATATATATATATATATATATATATGAATATATTATTTTAATTCATTGTAGTTAATATTTATATGAAATTGTAGAAGGCATTTTGAAAACAAATGGGTGTATTTAGAAAATCTTGGTATGTTTATTATTTTACACTTGTTTTTTTCTTCAAGCAGTAGTTAATTAATTATATTTGAATTTGAATAAAAACAAAGCAACCGAGTATTTTTTTTTTCCACAGAACTTTAACTTCTTATGCGAATAAAAAATAATAATTTGATATTTTATCAACTAAAATCTCAATTGGAAATAAATCTTTTTAGCGTCATCTCCAATAATGCTTCTTAAATGCTCATATTATTGTATACTCGATTCTTCTACAGTTACTTTAAAAAATGTTCTTAATCAAACACATGTACAAAAATGAAGGGACCAACAAAAATAAAAATCCAATTTAGGTTCTTTAATTGGGACAAAAAGAATAGATAACATTTGCATCTTATATAAGAGGGACCACAAAAATTTGCATTAAGAACCCAAAATAGATTATATTACTTGAGATGTTCTAAAACTCAATAAGTAGTTGTGGTCACAAAGTGTGACTAATTAAAATTACATAAATTTAAACTCATACAATAATTTTTTTAGTCTTTTTCTTACATGTTATAGGTGTTTTGGTAGTAGTAACAGTGAGTGTTTTTCTATTTTAACACTTTTTTTTGTAAAAAAATAAAAATAATGTTTTGTAAACCTTCCAAACTTGTCTGTTCTAGAGTAATCTTAAATCCTTTGTTTAAAAACTGCTTTTGCTTGACCCATTAAAAATGAAAAAAAAAAAGAGAAGAAACAGTGCGTGATGATGACGTGTTGAAGATCTTCCTTGGGCCTCTTTAATTAATCGCGTTTCTTCAGTTTTTATCCTTCTTTGAACTCTTTTCCCTTTTCTTCCTCGTTTTTACTTTCTTTTGTACCTATTCTTCCATACTTCAACCTCTCCTCATTCTTCATCCGCTTCTGCACCCTACCTCTAAACCTTCTTCTCCAAGGCTTTACCAGGTTCGCTTCCCTTTCCGCAACCTCCATCCATCATATTTTTGCGCTTTTCCCCGTTTTAAAATCGGAATCTGGTGCTCCATTTGTGGTTCTCATCCAATACTTCTTTCTCTATGCCTTTTCAGCTCATATTTGTTATTGGGTCGCTCTCTATTTTTCCATTTTTTGTTCGCTGTTGCGCTAAATATTCCCCTGCCATAACAGTGTATGCTATGGAAAAATGAGTGTTTTATTATTGAAACGTCACATTCGATTGTGAAGTGCTGTTTTGATGAGTGGAAATGAAGGAATAATGTAGGGTTTTTGGTTTTTTTGTCTGTGCAAAGCTTGTGGGGTTTGTTGTTTGTATGTGAAAAATGGAGGTTTTAGGTTCTTTGGATTTTTTTAGGGAAACCATAGAGCAGAATACAGTTGAATCTCAGTGGTTTGGAATGAATCGTCTGCTTCCCTAATTGTATATTTAGATCGTAAAGTGGTTTGCTTTAGACTTGTTGCGATGTCTATGACGTGAAACTCATTTTTTTAGCTGTGCTATAACTCTTTTTTTGTTCAATAGGCCAATAATTAGATTTGCTGTGAGGGATCATCTGCAGCAATTCAGATTCGTTACCGTTGCTTTGAGATTAAAACACTGTTACTATCCAATTGTATATCCAGTCCCTATTGCAATCGATAAGCTGCTTTGCAAGGTGTTATCGGTAGAATAGTCGATCACACCTTTACAGGATGCCATATTATATACAGAGACTTTATAGGCTGTGCAAGGCTTCCTTTTCGCCAGATGGACCTGTCTCTGAAGAAGCTGTTGCAAAAGTTCGCGAGAAGTTAGGTATGTTGTTTGTTTTCCTTGTTGAATTTTTTTTATATGCATATATATATATATATATGTGTGTGTGTGTGTGTGTGTGTGTGAAATATTGTATAACTTGAACTATATAAGAAAATAAAAAATTATTTTATTGATAACAATGACACCAATTACATTTTCATGTCTCTATTTCTAATAATCCAAATCTTTAAAATAAGGAAATAAAAATATGTTGAAATGAATAGGAAGATTCTGAAGTACTTTTTCCTAACTCTGGATATATTGGCATTCTTTTTATCTCAATAATCTATTATTTACAACACTCTCCCTCAAGTTGACACAAGTTGACACATGAGCATCAATCATTCCCAATTTGCTTGCAAGATCCTGGAATCTGTCTTGAGAAATCCCTTGTGTGAAAATATTTGTTATTTGAAATCCTGTAGGGACATGGATTGTAACCACTAGGTCCATGTCAAGATTATCTTTGATGAAGTGTTTGCCTATTTCAATGTGTTTGGTCTTATATAATGGACTGGATTATGAACAATGATCATGGTTGACTTGTTATTACAGTACAATTGCTTAGGAATGTTAACCTTTATTTTAAGGTCATCAAGTATGATCTTCCTACACACCTTGAGCAAGGGATTAAAATTCAGTTTCTATACTAGAACGAGATACTCTGTCATGTTTTTTTGCTTCTCCTGGTCACTAAACTTTCTCCAAGAAACATGTAGTATCCAGACGTAGATCTGTTAGCAACAAAACCTACACAATCTACATTAGTATATATCTTCAGGGTCAAGAGTGTCTTCGTCTTCGTCTTCTTTCCTGATGAGTTGCCTTTTTCTTGGGCTTGACTTCAAGTACTAAAGAATTTTGTCAACTGCTTGCATGCGTCTCTCTTGAATCATATGCAGAAACTGACTTACCAAACTAATTGCATAAGTAGTGGTTGGTCTCATGTGTGATAAATATATAAGTTTTCCTACCAAGATCTGATATTGGGTTTTTTCTATAGGAAAACTCTTTCCAATTCTATGAGTTTGTTCAATAGGAATTCTTGAGATTCTACATCCTATCTTACCTGTTTCTTTGAGAACATCAAGTACATGGGCTGCTAATTTCTTTATTCATCATCTTATGCAATTATCATGTCATCTTCATAAACCAACAATAGTGTAAGTTTACTTGTAACAAAGTGCTTTATGAATAAAGTGTGATCACCTCGGCTTTGATTATACTCTAAGGAAACCATTGCTTTTGTAAATCTCCCAAATCTTGCTCTTGGAGGTTTTTTAAGACCATATAAGGCCTTTTTTAGAATACATACCTTATTCCTTCCACTATGAGTTTCAAATTCGAGAAGAATATTCATGTACACTTCTTCTAAAGCTCCATGAAGAAAAACATTTTTAACATCCAATTAGTGTAAATCCCATCCAAAATGAGTTGTTAGAGCAAGAACAACTCGATCTGTATTCATCTTTGCTACAGGACAAGAAGTGTCCTCATGGTCAATTCCATAAATTTAAGTGTACCCATTTGCAACCAATCTAGCTTTGTACCTATGTAGTGACCAATTTGCCTTATGTTTCATAGTAAATATCCATCTACATGCTATGGTGTTTTTGTCTCTTGGTTTGTCGACAATCTCCCATGTTGAGTTTCTTTGTAATGCATTTATCTCCTCTCTCATGGCTTGAGTCTAATGTTCACTTCTCATGGCTTCTTAGACTATGGTAGGAATTTCTGTGGCATTAATGATGACAGTAAAACTTCAATGACTATTAGAGAGATTGTCAGTGTAGACATATTGAAAAATAGGATATTTAACACAATCTTTTTCCCTTTTTCAATGTAATAAGTAAATTCTCAGTAATACTTACTTTCTCATTATAACCTTTAGGCTCCCTTACATCTGAATCAGGAAACTATTCTTTCTCTGGAGTCAAAGTGGGTTGTTTTTGATATTTTTTAGCCGAAGATTTTATCTTCTTCTTGACTTTGGGCTGGTTTGATCTCATTTGTGGTGACTTTGTTACTTGGATCTTGAGCATCTTACAAAGATATATATGGTAATGACAGGAAGGAAAGCTCCTTCACTTCAAGTGTTTTCTCACCCTAAAGCTTAGGGCTGAGAAAAAAAGATTTTGTTTCATGAAATGTGACATTTATGGTGATAAAGACACGACAATTCTCAAGATGATAATATATGCAACCTTTTTTATGAGGGGTATAATCAATAAATACACATTTAAGAACTCCAGGATCTAATTTATTGCATTTAGGAGGATTATTAGAGTGAATTAAAAGAAAACATCCAAAGACTCGACAAAGTAGCCTCGACACTAGGGGTTATTTTTAAACAAAAGACTTAGTAAGACTAATGTTATTTAAGATATGAGTGAGTAACCTATTGACGAGGTATGTGACAATTAACACAACTTCTTCCCATTGGGTTTAGGAAGAGTCATATAAAAAAGGAGGGATCTAGCTACTTCTAGAAAATAATGATTTTTTCTTTCTGCAACACTATTTTGTTGTGGAGTGCTAAGACATGTTAGTTCATGAACAATACTATTATGAGACAAATTTGGATAATTTATGATTCACATATTTATTACTTAATTCTTTTGATGCCTTTTCCAATTGATTTTAGACAAGACAAAAAAAAATTAACAAAGATGGGACAAACCTCAAATTTACTTTTCATAATGTATGTCCATGTAACACGAGTACAATAATCAATAAAAGTAACAAATCATTTTTCTTCAAAAATGTATTCTAAAATAGGGCCACAAACATTAGAGTGAATAAAGTCAAATGGGAAATTACTCTTTTTACAAGAGATGGAGATAAGATGCATGGTGACATTTTGACCTTTTACAAAAATCACATTTGAAAGACTCAATAGACTCTTTAATGAACAAATGAGGGAACAAAGATTTTATTGGGTTGAAGGAGGGATGCCCAAGCCTTTTATGATGAAGCCATATCTGGGAACTTGCTCATGTTTTTGATGTTGCTTGTTAGCTTATGACTTTTTGTTTTGGCCCTTGGATTCAAACAAATATAATCCACTATGCTCCTTGGCAATTAAAACCATCTTCCTCGTGGCAAAGTCTTGAAATACATAATAAGAAGAGAAAAAGTTACTAAACTATTCAAATCTTCTGTATGTTTTTGTATAGAGATAAGATTATCGGTATAAAACATCCTTTAATACAATAAATGATTCTAAAGTTATATTCTTGGAATTGCATATGGGTACATTATCACCATTTGTAACTGTAATGGGTTATTCTCTAGTCATCTTGACGTACAAATGGACGAGCTTATGAAAATGAGTCATGTCAGTTGCTCCTGAATTAAGAATCCAAACACCATGAGACAAAGAACCAATAGTATTGAACGTACTCTTACTTTTCATGGGTAAGATATATGATTCAGATGACTTAGTCATTTATTCAATCACTGTTAGAAGCTTTCACACCGGGCATTGTAAAAAAAAGAAGACAAAACAAAGAGATAACAAAGATTAATCGCTTGTCACTTTGATTTGATAACCTGTTTGGTACAAGAATAAAAAAGTTCAGATCTACTCGAATTGAAGTCAAATGAGATGTCACCACCCCTTGGAATGGGCTCAAGAGGTTGTGACGACATTGTTTTTGGCGGCGGCAAGTGGGTCGCACCTTTTTGGCCAACCATTAACCTCAACAGTTGTTAACAAAGCAGTGGAAACAGGGCTCCCAAGATTGGGAGCTTTGACAAGAACTTGAACAATATAAGAAAATAAATAATTATTTTATCGATAACTATCAAACCAATTACATTTTCATTATCTCTATTTGTAATAATAAAAACTTTTAAAATAAGAAAATAAAAATATGGTGAAATGAATAGGAAGAGTCCGAAGATATGTTTTCCTAATAACCATGGAGATATTGAGAATATTTTAACCCTAATAATCTGTTATTTACAACAATATATATATATATATATATATATATATATATATATATATATATATATATATATATATATATACACACATTTTATATCATGCATGTGTACATTTGATTCTAATAATCATGCAAATAAACTTATTGCTCGTGATTCCATAGAATAGTCATTGTTAAATATTTGTCCAATCTGGAGGGTTTTAACAAATAGGTCGTGTGATTGATGAGTAATAACTGAGTATATATCCAGATACAAGATAGGAGTGAAGTCTAAACTATTGATCGTTCTATGCTATGTTCAGACTCCACTCCAGAAATCTTTAAGCCTTCTTTTTGTTCTCTCTTTTCCTTTTTAGGGATTTGAATTTCTGGAGGAGATTATGGGAAGGTTGAAAAATTGAGGCTTTGTCATGACAATTTTGTCATTAACTTGTTTCTATTCTTCTTAAGAATTGAGTAGTCACAATGTTCTCTCCAAACTCTTGGATGAAGCTATTCTCTTCTTTAGAAGAGAGGAAAAAGGTTGACCGATGGCTGTTTACATTTTAGGATTAATTTTGTTTTAAAGTTTCTGCTGTTAACTAGATTTCTATTTGTCATTTATTAATTTAATTTTCTTGCTTATCAGTATGGTAATGCACAGTAAAACATTTCTACCTTTTGAAATATGATTTTTTACTGGTCATATCGTTACACCAGCTGCTGGTATCCTGTGTTATATCCCAACAATCAACATTGTGACCTGATTTTGACATCTGACCGAAAATCTTTGCAAGCTTGTGATTGTGACTCCTACTTAGTGTTAGAGATTGTGATTATATAATCTGATCAAGGGGCTATACATGTGTGCTTATATAGCTGTGAATACCAGCGTAACATTTCAATTGTCTCTCTGTGATCTTTGGTTCTGTTCTGAGTGTTTTAAAATACAGTCATATATCACACATGGACTTGTATTGTACATTTTGTTCCCTTGTGATCTTTTTAATAACCATTCATTTAATGTTTCAGAAAAAATCAAGCCTTCAGATGTAGGTCTTGAACAGGAGGCACAAGTGGTTCGTAATTGGTCTGGTCAAATGCCTGAATGTAATGGGAACCATCAACAGTCACCACCGATCAAATACCTGCATTTGTATGAAGATGACAGCTTCTCTGTTAGTTTTAATTCTCAGAACTCACAATTTAGTCAGCAATTTTTATACATTAATTTCTTGAGCATAGCTACAAAAGTTTGATTACTATTTTTTATCTTCATCAGATAGGAATTTTTTGTATGCCCCCTTCTTCTGTTATTCCTCTCCATAATCATCCTGGAATGACAGTCTTAAGCAAGCTCTTATATGGTTCAGTACATGTTCAATCCTATGATTGGATTGATTCTCCCGGTTCAACTGATCCATCTGAAGGTTTGTTCTTTATGGCTTTACATATTTTTTGTTGCAATCCAGTTTTTTGTCCAGTGTATCTGCCTGGGAATACATCAAGTATTGAATGTGTTGCTCCCTTCTTTGTTTTTGTTCTGTCATGGCCATTGTTAATGGGGTAGGACAAGATGGTACCCTGTCATCATCCTCCAAAATAGTTTGTGCTCTCATGAAACAGAAAGGAAAAAGCCAGGACCTGTGTTTTAAAAGTCAACAGACGAAATCTAGCTTGTTAATGTTAGTGCTTGGTCTCAGTTAAAACTCAACTATGAAAAGCATATGGTAGCTGAGCTAAAATTGTCTAGAAATTATAAACTGGCAGATTGAATGTTTGGTAAATGAAAAACAGTGGATAATGGGAGTCAAAAAGGGAATTTTTTTGATAGTTGTTCAATTCCCGACCTATTCCTCCCTGTTGAGAAAAGGCATTTCCCATTATGAAAAAAATTAAGCTGATGAACTGAACATGAAATAAGAGAAGAACTCCCATGTCATAGGCATGGATTTAAGTTTTCTTCATGGGCTAGTGAAATGTCAACTTTAGTTCTTTTATCACTAAACTTTTCAAGATAATTGTGGTTTGTCTGTCTTACTTATATACCCAAATTTAGCAATCAAGAGGCACAGGTTTTAGGTTTTCTTTGTATGGTAGTGTAACTTCATCCTAAGGTTTTCTTTATTAGCAAACGTGTGATTGAGTGTCTTCTATACTTATATGCCCTAATTTAGTGATCAATCGGGGTTGGTGTGCAACCTTATATCTGTAACAGAAGCCTAACAACATGTTATTTTGGATTGAGACAATGTTTCTTTGTGGGAACTATTGGTGTTGTGTCATGAAGTACAAAAATTTCTCCTCAACATTTTAAATAGATCTTGAAATCTGACTTCTATTAAAAGTTGATCTGAATATTCTAAATGGGACTAATAAAATCTTAAAATTATTGAAAGAGATGTCGCAGTGATGTAATTGTGTCTTGGTCTATAGCTGTTAAAACTTGTCAACCCAACTCTTTAGGCTTGACCCACATTAACCCAATTATAAATGAGTCGACTTGTTTCGACTCACTTGAGATGTAATTTGAAAAATATTTAACTAGGCCATCATGGGGTGGGTTAAACGGATTGATCTACCTAAATTTATTTTAAAATAATTATTTTAAAAATAAGAAAATAAAAGAAACCATTTTTAATTTTTTATACATTTAACAAAACATAATTCATGAAAACTGTGACTTCATAGTTAAGAATTAAGGATTTTTCATGTAATACATAATGCATAACTAATAAAGAATTAAAAATGTCTCATTAACTTACTCCTGTGTCCTTGTTAACTTCAAGTTTTCTAGGTTTTAACATTATTTCTGTCCATCAATTCCATGTTTTTGAAGTTTTCATATAATACATAATGAATTAAGGAATTTAAGTTTTAATTTTACATTATCTTTGCAATTAGGTGAATTTTTTTTTCCTTTTTTTAAGTGCTTTGGAGAATCAATTGGCTGACCAAAGGTTCAATGTAGATGAACTTGGTCATATAGGTGGGAAGGATCCAATTTTTTGACCCATTATAAAAAATATTATTTTTGGCCCAGCCGCCTGAACATGAGGTGAGCCGGGCTGGCCAGGGAACCTTCTAACATCAGCATACATTAATTTATAATTGGAAAAATAATTTCTTTATAATATATTTTAATTAATTATCCCTGTGCGACACATGGATACAAACACTAGTCCCAATAGCACCAGAACCTTAGTACTCTAATATGAAACTTTGTAATTTCATTAAACATAGACATTCACTTGTTGAGTAGATGGGAAGTCCGAAATGCAGAGGAAAATCCTCCTTTGGGTTAGGTGGTGGAAAACCCAAAGTGATTGTAAGAAAAGGTTGCAATAGAAGATTCCATGGATTTCAGAACCCACGCTCTTTACTCACAACTGAATAACCAGTTGTTGAGATACTACATTGACTAGACTAATATGTCGAATGAAATTCTTGTTTGTTTTGTAGGATTGAATTAGGGTCTAACTCCAAATTCTACGATGATATTATAACCTATTTTAAATCTATGATTGGAACACTCATTCTACATGTCTATTCGTATGGCCGTGAGGGGGTTGTTTTGATTTGATCATCTGCAGTTGTCCATGCTCCATGTTCCAATCCTTTGTCAGTTTCACTGTGCTTGAGGGCGTGTGTTGAGCTACAGGTGTGCCTGATGTTGTCCTTTCAAGATTTTCTCATATCTCATCTTACAAGTTGATAATGAGTTAGACCCATTGCCCCAATTTTTAAGAGCAACTAATTCACTCCCTTTTCACTTTATTTCCAGAAACTTAACCAATTAACTAAGTGTAACAGCTTACTGACAATACCGACTGTCAACTAGCAAAGCCTAACAAACAGGGGCTGGTCCATGTGATTCCTTGGAGGAGATCCCACCAGGATCCCACTGCTTGAAACACGAGCAGGACTTAAAATATGACCTGGTAACATGGGTTCAGAATTTGTTTTATAGTACATCTTCTGTAAGTTTGACCTGATAGTCAACTATACAACAATCAGCTTCTTAACAATATGATTCTTGCAAGAAAAAAAAATCTTCCCATATAGTCCTGGAACCTAGCAACTCTACTGATCCCTCCCAAAGTAGTCCTGAAAGCTTCATAGCTGGTTCATCTGCAATACTTAAAAATCTGGAGGCATGACTGCATGTGAACCTTTTCATTATTTTTGGAACGCTCAATACTGCACATCTTATTACATGCAAGTCCTTCACTGGCATGATTGCATGAACATAAAGAAGCGTCATTACTTCACCATTCAACCTTTATTAGAGAGGTTATTTCCTCTGTTTTCTGTTTTTTATGATATGATCAAATGCATGGTTCAATTTTAAAAGCCAATCAGATTTGACAGATTCAAGCTTGAATTAAAAGTTTTGATATGTTTAGCTGTTCCCTGTCCAAAATATTAAATTCCCCGTGCACCTGTTCTATCTTACAAGCTACCATCAGCATCAGCCAACATGGCTGGATCTGGTGGTTTCACTTCTTGTGAAGGTCTATCTGGGTTTGAGTTTGAACCCTGTATGTTTTTGGTCGAAAACAATTTCCCAGTGGGGATGTATTGTCTGAGCTGTATAGCAATGTGAACTATTGATGCAGTATAAGAACTCCCATTGAGGTCCATTGACCTTCAATACCAACATCAAGGACCAGCTTGGAGAACAATGAGAAAGACAAGTTGCGTATTGAGGGCAGCTTAGTTTGTAGCTTCAACAGGTGCTTTAAACCCATCCACTTGCTCTTGTAGCTCCTGCAGAGCAACAATAGTTGATCATGATATTAGTAGGATCTCCTGGTCACAAACATAGTGCACAATCAAGCTGATAACTACAAAAGTAAACAAAATGAACAAATCTTCGCAAAAAATACTAGTCATGTTTTCTAGCTTAGATCACTTCCATACCCTTGACACAGTAACCACCACAGTTATTGAATGAGTCAGAAACCTTTCCATGCAGAAGAAATTAGATGGGATGTTGTGTTGTGTGCGGTGCATGAAAGTGAAGGTGGTGCTGCCCAGAAATAAAACCCTAATTTCAAAAAACTCAATTCAAACATTTGGGCCTTGGCCAATTTTTAATATCCAGTCCATTGCAACCCTAACTATTCAAATTAAGTCATTGGAGAAGTGTTCTGCAACCGCAAGAGGAAGTGAGCAACAATATTAATTTAAAACCGTAACTAAACAAGGTTTATTTGGGCCTTACTTGCCCATTAAAAATATTATAAGTGTTGCATGTCCATCTTTGTGAGGTTCCTTGTTTCCTTCTATGTGCTCCAAGACTTTATCCCTTCTATGGAACTTGGAGAATGTTTTCTTAGTATGCTTAGATCTTTTACACTATAAGCAATATATTCTCCACGATTGCGTTTTGTAGAGAACTTCCCTCCTGTGTTTGATCCCTTGAGCACCCCATTTTGTTGTCATGGCAAATCTTGTGTTGGAGATTCCTCTATTAAGCATGATAACTCTTCCAGTTTGTTCTCCCCCTTACAATAAAAAAATACTTTTGACAAAGGAGACTATTTTTCTTTTCTATGGATTTGTATCCTAATTGGGTCATATTCATGCTCTAGGCCATGTAGGAATTTAAAGATTCTTCTTTCTACAGGTTCAACATGCCTTTTGTAGGAATTGGGTACTAATCTAGTTCAGTCCACAACCCATTCAAAATTAAATGATATTTCGTTACATAGATAGAACCATGATTAGTATTAAATACCCTGCTCTCAATGTCAATGGGCAACAAAATCCTTCTTCAAAGAAAAAGTAAGTCATCTCAAATCTCTTTAGCAAAGGATAGAACATGTACTTTCACTTATCTTAGGAACCATGGAATATCACATTCAGGTCATGATTTGTGAATCTTCATTTTTCCAAATCACAAAGTTAGAGTAATTCAATCCTAGTCTTCCACCATCGATATGGTCTAATCTTAGTCATCCCTTGAGAATCCTTTAAATGTATTTGATTCACTGCAAAAAATTTCGGTCATGAAACTGGTACAAACTCACCACATTTAGGAGATCATTAAGACTTAAAGGATAAATTTCACCTTAGACATTGAAAAAATCACAAAACAAAGGCATAACAAAGAGAACCTATTTGGCTAAAGAATCGAAAAACTCATAGTTACTAAAATCAAAGCTAAATGTGACATCATCGCCCCTTGGAATCTTAGGACATCTCGACAACCTTGTCTATGGCAACTGGGCTTTGTCAGAGCAAGGCGAGTGACCTACACGTGTTGGTACTAGTGGTGACGTGTGATGGCGCGTAGTAGCAAAACTACCAACATTGTGATTGCCAGGGAGGGGCGCACCTTTGTGGGCTACCATTGATCATAATGGTGATGGTGGCAAGGCGCACAACGATAATGACATCTATTTATGTGATAGTGGAAATAGAACTCCTAAGACGAGGAGTTTTAATACTATGGAAAATAAGTCAAATACACAAGAAAGGAGGGTTAAATTGTGTATTAAAACATTTTTTGAAATTCTTGCAAAGTTGTGTATGATGGAGTGTACATAGACGCAAGTTTTTATTGTGATAGACGATTGGTCAATAACTTGTCTAAATCTTACTTTGTAAGCTCTCCTTTTGATATTACAATTTTAATAACATGCAATTTAACTGAGCATAAAAGAAAGAAAGATTTATGTTGGATATTTTTGTACTAGTTCATTTGTAAAAGTAGACTATGTCCAATTCTTGATCACAATCAAGTTTCACTAGGCCTGTGAAGTTACAACAGAGAATTATTTGGAACATATTCACCCTTGGCTAGATAACTCGAGTATTGTTTGAACACTCAGCCACTCTTGGTTAATAGTCCAAAGTATTGATTGGAATTTAGTCACTCTTGGCTAAATAACTCGAATATTATTTGGAACAAAAACCACTCTTGGCTAAGTGAGCTTTACAGAGAAAGGGTATTCTGAACGATCACAGGGTTTTGCTTACTAGATAGAGATAACATCTTTCAAAGGATACAAGGTTAATGAACTCTTTTAGTTTGCTAAATGAACACAAACAATGTTCTTTTGAAACTTAAGGCATACAAAGCTTTGAGCGTGAATATTGACAGTGTTTCGACATCTCTTGATCACTTCTATTGTCTTCAAATTGGAAGATTGTTTTATATAGGGAGTTAAGAAAAGAGCCGTAGTAAAGTCTTTTCTACTCGTTAAGGAGCTTCACTTCAGGTCTATCCATGCAGATATGTAGATATGCAGTAAATGCATCCCATGCAACATTAAATGCTTATCTCTTCCTTAAGCAACATCTCAATAGCTGGTATGACTTATCAGGTCTTGGTTAGAGAGCTTTCACCCAAATTAGAGTACAACATAGGACTGTATGTGACAGATAACCTTTGCAGAGTTGACACAAGGCGTGTCAAGATGTGTGTTGGCGTAGAACAACTTTAGCATGTCCCTTAAGGGATATTAAATGATTACAAACGTTTTACGAGATCCTCTTAATAGATGTGAAGATGAAAACATTCCTTGCAACACAATGTGCTATATTGTTGGTTAGGCGTCTCGCATGATATGTTATGTTTGAAAAATGAAGCATATTCATGTTTGCACTATGTTGTTTAAGGGCACTTAATCAAAATCATCAAGGACTTATTGGAATTTACTTTTAACAAATACCAACTTGAACTATGTAAGAAAATAATAATAAAAATTATTGGTTTGTGACAATCAAACTCTCCAAAATAAGAAAATAATAATATATTGAAATGAATAAGATTCTAAAGATATTTTCTCCTAATCAATATGGAGATAGTGAAAATATTTTTATCCTATTGATCCGCCATTTACAACAATAGTAATACACGTGAATATATTTCAAAACCTCCTAATAAAAATGGAATGTTTTTTCATTTCTTAGCATTCTTGGGAATAAAAGATGACATAAAACAAACACCCCCTTATTTGTTTGATTTAGGATATTTGGCACTTAGTCTTTATTTCTTTACCTTCTTTGCTTATGAAAATTAGAGGTTATTACCTTGTAGTCTTATTTATCTTGTTTCTCTTCATAATATTTTACTTCATTTGGGAATTGGTAAGGATTATTAATCATTAATAATTTTGGTTTTCTTGCCCTCAACCAATTTGTTCTTGGCAGCTAGAGCTGCAAAGCTTGTCAAAGATACCGAGATGAAAGCACCAATTCCCACGACAGTTCTTTATCCTACCCTTGGAGGGAACATACATACTTTTAAGGCAGTAACTCCCTGTGCAATCTTTGATGTATTATCTCCACCTTATTCTTCAGAACATGGAAGACACTGCACCTACTTCCGGAAATCTCAGAGGAAAGATCTTCCAGGTGATCTTATTTATATCCAATGCAGGTTCATTTATGCTTTGTGTCCCAAATGATTGATGGTTTTACCTGTAAATGTTGTGTTTTGTTAACCACATCATATGGTTTGCCAACATTAATTTTGATTGCAGGTAATCTTCAGTTGAATGGAGTTACAGTGTCTGATATTACCTGGTTGGAAGAATTTCAACCTCCTGACGACTTTGTGATTCGGAGAGGGATTTACAATGGTCCTGTCATTAGAACTTGAAAATTTTCTTCGTTTTGTGTTTCACCTTAAAATGAATTTGGCCTTTATGATTAGGTTACCACTAAGGGAATTGATGAACGAGTTCTGAAAAAGCCAATACAATAATTCAATTCTTTGTTAGGCATTTGGTTTGTACATAACGATGCACTATTTTAGTCTCTCGAGTCACCGACCTCACCTCAATCCAGTAGATTAGTTACGGAATTTGAAAAAGGGACCTCAATCATGATGAGTGAACTTGTTAAATTTTGTTTGCTTAATGTTGAGAATGAGTTACCATGTATCATTTTTGTTTTCTCTTTTGCAATTTCCATGTGTTTTTGCCTTCTCAATTGTAATTTACACCATTGCTACGGTAGAGGTTCCAGGGAAACTAATTTGATCTGAAATGTTACTCTGATATTGATTTGTGTCTCCAAAAATTTGCTTGCTTTTGGAAGTATTTTGAAAAGAGTTCACAATTTGTGTCCAATTGTTGGTTGTGTATTTTCTCTTTCGGTAGAATATTGTTTTCTTTTTTTCAAATTGTGAATTTAGTTTACTTATTTCTTTTAATTTTTATTCTTCTGACTAATGTTTTTATAAATGGTTTAGTTGATTCTATCATTTTAGTGGGTAGGGATTTTCTTTTTTGCACTCCAATGTTTTTCTTCTGCATCATGGTAAATATTAAATTTTGCACTTTGTCCTCTGGTTTACCGTTTTTTAATTGTGTAATTAAGAAATATCTTGAATTATGTAATCTACAATTTAAAAACTGTGATTAGATTATGCAATTCAAAATAGTAATTTATAAGTAAATTTTGACTTTTGAATTTCAGATAATTTGAAAATTAATATTATACTTTGAATTATATAATATAAAAAAAAAGATTTTTAAATTATGTAATTTAAAAAAAAATTTCATATTAGAAGTGATTTTTAGATTGTGTAATTTAAAATTTATCTTTCAAAATTTGTTTGATTATATAATTTGAAAGATACTTTGAATTATATAATTTAACTTTTTTTTTTATATAAATTATACTCACTGAAAGTTATTTTTTATTTTAAAGATAACTTGAAATTAGAAAGTGTACTTAATTTAAAACTTTTTGAAGTAGAATTTGAATGTTTCTTGCAAGAGTCCACACATATGGATAAAGTTTGGTAATGATGTAAAGAGAGTGATGATGGGATAAAGTTTGGTAATGATGTAAAGAGAGTGATGATGGTTATAAGGTTGTGTTTGGATTAAAGAGTGAAAATGAGAGAATATGAGATATAATGGGTGAGGATTTAAGAGAGCAAATGTGTGAGGATTTGAGAAAAAAATGTAAAGAAAGTGTGTTGGAATTGTGGTATGTTATATTTGTGAGAAAACTTTATAAAAATTTGTAAGTGATATGAAGTGTAAAATATAAAATTACAAATGTATTCTCATCTTTAAACAAAATAAAAATGTATGTTAGAGTTAATTTGTGAGAAAACTTTATAAAAATTAAAGCACGAGTTATATTTAAAAGATGGTGTTTGAGTTTAACTATGCCATTTTGTTCAGGTGTTTTAACACATGTTGTTTGGTGAATAATACTTTTTGATGAAAAGAAATCTTTCATAACAAATCCAGGGCCATTATCTGTATGAAAACTTTAGCAGTAGTATGAAAATGATTTTCAATATAAGCAATAAAACTAACAATATTTTGTCTAATTTCGGATTTTGCATGTAAGAGAAAAGTCTAAGTGTAATGAGAAAAATCGTTAACAATAGTAAAAAAGAATTTGAATCCTTGCATAGAATTAATAGAGCAAGGACTCCAAATGTTCATGTGTAATAAGATCAAATACATCTGTAGTTTTTGAAGTGCTTAAAGTGAAAGGAAGTTTTTTTTTTTCTGTTTAACACGATTACAAATATCATACAAATGCAGTTTTCCAGCAGAAATAAAAGGATATTGAGTGCTCAAAACATGTAATATTTCATTAGAAAGATGTCCCCGTCTATAATGTCACAAATTAAAGTCCTTGGTAGTGTAATTAACAGAAGGAACAATATTATATTTGGTAGGAATTTGAAAAATTGCAGAATTAAAAATGTACAAGCCAGCTTTGGCACTAACTAAACCAATCTTCTCTTGAGTCAGGTTATCCTGTATGATACAACGGGTAGAGAAAAAAAAAATTAAATGGCAATTCAGATGTTGAGAAAGTTTGGAAGTAGAAATCAGATTGAAAGAAAACAGAGACACATACAAAACATCTTTAAGATTTTTTTTTAATAAAAATAACAGTTCTAGAATATTCAACATATACATGATTACCATTAGGTAAATTGATTAGAATAGGTTTGATATTCTTATATTTAGAGTTCCAAAATATTCAACATATGCATGATTACCATTAGGTAAATTGATTAGAATAGGTTTGATATTCTTATATATAGTAAAAGCTGATAAAATAGTGCATACATGATTTGTTGCTCTAGAATCAAGAATCCAAAAAATTTCAATTTTATTTGAAGAATTTAAAACAATATTACTGTTTGAAGAATTCTGATACCATAATAAGGTTGAGTCAAATAGTGGTGAAGAAAGGGCTTGAGGAAGATGATGGTGCGTGTGATTGCTTTGCCCAATCGGTGGTGAAGAAGCACTATAAAGAATGCGTCTTCAACAATGAACAAGGCATAAAGATTCAACACTGTAAGAAAAAGAAGTGGAGAAAATAGAGGTGCAGAATGAACCTTAAACGAAAAGAAGAACAAAATGGTAATGAACATGAATTGAGAAAGAAGAAAATCTATTATTCAATGTATTTAGTAATTACAATGGTGCATTATATAAAAGAAAAATCAGTAAACATAAAAAGGCCAAACATAGAGGCAGAGAAGTTGCAAATAGAAAAGGCCCAAAATAAACTAACCCAAAAACAAACTAACAAACTTTATCACTTGACATCAAGAAATAAAATAAATTTATTTGAAATAACCTCTAATTTAATCGGAGGACGTTCTATTGTAAACAAAAGTAGTTAGAATTTGTTTATTTTTAAGTCTCAGAGGAAATAACTCTATAACATAGTTTTGTTGTTTCTTTTAACAAGACAATCAATAAATTTGTGTATGACTTGTTTTTGAGGGCTTAACAATTCTAGTAACCTGTTCCAAGAAGAAACACGTGGAAGTAGATGTAAAAGATATTAGAAATTAAAAAAAAATTACTCATGCAGGACAATATATTGATAAAAGACAAGATTCAAAACTGAATTTTGAAGAACTAAAATTAAACAATAAATTTTACGAAGATTAAAATTAAACTCTAAATTTTAGGGACGCTAAATTAGGATTTGAATATTTTTTAGAGAAACAAATTATGAAAAGTTACAATGCAACAGATGTCGTGTGATAGGATTAGTGGTACTTAGACGTTGCATCATCTAAAATGTTCACTAGTTTTTGGAACTTCATTCGGCATTAGCAGAAAATTTACAGGCTTAGTAGCTCCAAATTAAGTGTGACATATTTAAAGATGTCAAAGATAGTAAAACAATGCACAAAGAAAAAAAAAAGGAAAATGGATAACACTAGGTTAAAATGATATGTGTTAAATATGTTTTTCGTTTTTATACTACAATGCAAAATTATTTCTGTCCCTAATCCAAATTTTAGGTTTTCTAGGTACTTATATTAAGAAATTATTGGAATGAGTTTTTACAAGTGTTTATTTTCTTTATGTAACAAATAAATTTTCAGCATGAATTGTATTATAATATTATAACATTCACATTAACAATGAGTTAACATGAAATATTTTAACATCTTAATCCACATTGAAAATCTGTTTAATATGTAAAAGAAAACTAATAAGGACTCATTCCGATTGTTTCCTTTCTACATCTGCCCATAAAATCTAAAATTTAGACTAAGAATGAAAACCAATTCGTGTAAAACTACAAAAACAAAAAACATTAATCCAAAAAAGATTTTGTGAGATTGAGTTAGACTTAAAGTCCACTTCTTAATATAAATAAATATACTATTAAAAGTTATTAAATTTTTTGTAATAATTATTTTTGAAAAATTATATGTAGAAGGATTGATAATGTATTTTTTATACATTAAATTAAACTCCAGATCTTCACTTTTACCATGTTTATTTCTGGTATAAAAAAAAGTTTACTCATATTATAGCCCGACTTTTGTCATTATTTCATAAAAGTAATATTCTGATCTTAGCATTAACTGTAAAAAAAAAAAAGTGTGAAGCTAGCACAACAAGGAAATGTAAGGCTACATCATATTGAAAAATGAAATCCTATCACGTTGTTTCTCAATTAAAAAAACACGTTTAGGTGTAAAGTCGTGTTGAGAATTGATTTAACAAATGGAATTAAAATTGAATTCTCTTATTAATTAGAAAAACTGTATTGATACAATACAAGCAATGTTATTTATAACTGTAAAAATAGAATAAATTAAAAATATTTTGATAACTGAAATATCTAGTTTTAAGTTTTGGATAGTTAGAGTTAACAATCAAACTCTTTTATTTAGCTTATTTCAACACACTTTCTTAAGTTGAATTCTCCAACACTTCTAACTCTTAACTGCTCTCTTAGTTCTTCAAATCTGTTTAGTCGAAGTGGTTTGGTGAAAATATCAGTCACTTGCTCCTTGGTATTGCAATCCTTCACTTCTACCTTTCTTTTTCCAATTTGTTCCCTTAAGAAATGGAATTTGGTCTCTATGTGTTTACTCCTCCCATGTGAAATTGGATTCTTTGCAAGGTTGATGGTTGATTAAATGTCCACGCAAAATTGCACAGGTTTCACATGATCCAGCTTCAAATCATCAAGCGAAGACTCAAGCCAAACACATTGACAAGTTGCCTCTGTTGTAGCTATATACTTTGCCTCACAAGATGAGAGAGCAACTACGGTTTGCTTCTTAGAACACTAAGAAATTGGTGCTTTCAGATATTTGAAATAATATCCATAAGTGCTCTTCCTTCTGATAAGTGTCTAATTTCAGTAATATTTCATATTAAAATGTAGGCACTTATGAGTATTAATTGTTAAAATACATATAAAATAATCCCTAAATTATGAATTTATATCTTTTTACATATTTTATGATCTTTAATTGAATAAGAACATTGTATTCCCAAATTTGATGTTAATTTCAGGTTTCTAGGAAAAAATGAAGATGACTGGGCTAAAGAGGAATAATATAAGCTAAAAGGAGAAAGTTGGAAGGCCTCGGAATGCACAAGTGCAAAAAAGGCCCAAATCAGCATCAGAGCATCTCGCTCAAGCGAGCTCGCTTGTACGAGAATGCTCCAACAACATTGGACAAAATTGGCGCTTTGCTTGCTCAAGCGAGCTATATCTCGCTTAAGCAAGATAGCGGTAAGGACATTGGGCCTTTTTACGTTTTACCCGACCAAACTAGCCCATCAGTGCCACACAAGAAGTCACTTAACCCTAACAAATTAGGTTAAATAGGAGGCTTGAGGCACAACCCTAGTGTGCCAAATTGAGAGTAAAACACCATTGAGTGACTAGTAATCCAATTGGGAGAATAGGAGGTGTAGGAAACATTAGAGGTGACAACCGTCAAGGAGAAACATCTTGTATCTTCTTTTCATGCCATCCTTGTGTGTAATAGTCATTATGAGTGGCTAATTCTACCTTTTGGAATTGAGAGTAATCTGTTTGAACTCTTATATATTGAGGTGATATTTGAATATAATATTCTGTTCTTGATTGATTATTGGTATTATTGTTTTGTTTCTAATTCTTGATCTAGAATCTTAAATCTGACTGGAAAGTATTGTTATGGTTCTGACCTAAACAATAATACTTAACATATTTGAGTGCTACAAATACACTTGAAATGTTAATTGCTATCAACGTCTGAGCTTGATTCTAAGTTGTTTTTATAAATATGCGAGAGATCGATATTTAGGAAGCATCTTAATAATTTTATATGCGAGGAATCGATATAAATGAATTTTATATGGGAATCAATATCAATCAAAGGACATAATATTATCATGCTAATCAAAAAATACATAAGATTGAGAAAGATGAAACCTAATTCCTATTTTTTCAACTTGAAGGAATAAATTCTTTGCCTGTTTTCTGATTAATCATTGCCAACACAACCACTTTCAACACACTTTTATTGTTCTGTTTTAATTTAATTACCTTATTCGTTCCTATATTTAGGGTAAATATTAAATTTAGTAGAATGGTTTTTAAAAAAATCAATTTGGTTTCTATATTTTTTAAAATGTATTCAAATTGGTCATTTCTGTTAATTGGCACCCTACGACATCAAGTAATGCTTATGTGGCAGAGAGAGATGAGATTGAGAGATTTGATGTGTCAATCACGTAGAGGGCTTATTCTTCAATCATGCGGAGGGTACTTCTTCAATCACACTAGCGGAGGGTACTTCTTCAATCATATTACATGACCGACATGATAACCTACATTGACACTGATGTCGTGTTATTGGGGGTGGGCTCCGCCGGCTAGTCTTGCGCGTACAATCTGAGCAAGAACCTAGCTGTGAGCTTGGCCATAATTGAGCAGTCAGCGAGCCCAGGCGACGACGCGTGGCTCAGCGGGCAGCTCTTCTCCTCCATGGTGGTGCGCAAGCCCATGCACCTCTTCTCGGACGAGCTCGGTGTGGACTACGATGAGCAAGAGCACTACGTGGTGATCAAGCACACGACATTGTTCACCTCCACCATCATAAGCAAGCTCCTAGTACGGCCCAACGTGAAGCTCTTCAATGCTGTGGCGGCGGAGGACTTGATCGTGAAGGAAGGGAGAGTCGTGGGGGTGGTGACGAGCTGGGCGCTAGTTTCGATGAACCACGATACGCAGTCCAGCATGAACCCCAACGTGATGGGGGCTAAGGTTATAGTGAGTTCTTGCGAGCATGATGGACCCTTTGGCACCACTGGAGTTAAGAGGTTGAAGAGTATTGGGATGATTGATAGCGTCCCTGGAATGAAGGCCCTGGATATGAACACTGCTGAGGACGCTATTGTGTGACAAATAATAAGGTCCCACCAATTACGCAGTCACGCAGATACATTATTCCATCACACCATTATGCATTCATTGTGAAAACATGGTCCCACCCCCTAGAAACCTGAATCGGTCATCCTCAAACTGGACCCAATTCTGGTTCTTCTTCTCCACGGTTAGCTCCTTGTGCAGTATGTTCACGAACCACGATGCATCGCGGCTCTTTGGCCACCTTAGGGGCACACGATAGTCGAACGCGGCAGAAATTCGACACCGTATCACCTCCACCCCCAGGGGTAGTGCCGCTCGCGGCAGATCAAGTCCTCAGGGGACAAAATCAACTCCATGCGACGACAGCGGGCGGTGGTGGTGGTGACGGAAACCCTAACCAGCACAATGTATTCATCTTCGTGGATCAAATCTCATGTTCCAAACCCTAATCGCCCAAAATGACGTGTCACCTACTTGATAGTCTACATAACTCCTTATCTCTGCTACATAAGCATCACTTAACGCGATTTGGTACGACTTAACATAAAGGACCATTTTGGATACATTTTAAAAAATATTGGGATCAAATTGATTTTTTTTAAAACCACACTACTAAATTGAATATTGACCCTAAATGTAGGGACGAATAAGATAATTAAATCTTCTATTTTATATTTAGCGAATGGTTTACTTGATTATTCAATTGTTCCTTGTGGATTCGATATCCATCCTTAGGAACACATTATTACTTCTGATAACGTGGTGCACTTGTCGTAAAAAGTCATCACCTTCCTACTTTATCACCACACCGATTTGAATCACTCCAAGCCTCCAAACAGTCTTCTGATTCATTCAAGCTTACTGGAAACAGTAAGCCATACCCTGCTATCTCCTTAAGATACCTCAATATGTGCTTTGCTGCTGCCATATGACAGGCTCTTGGATTACACATAAATCTGCTTATTAGTCCAACTACATAGCTTATGTCAGGCCTGCTATTGCAGATGAACCTCAAACTTCCAACTAGTTGTTTGAATAGAGTACTATCTACTGCATTCTCCTCCAAGACTTCTGTCAGCTTCAAATTTCCAATAGCAGGCACCCTAGCTCCATTGTATTGATCCATACTGAATTTGTTGAGTACTTCATTAATGTATTTCCTCTGATGCAGTATGATGCCTTGATCTATGTACACGAATTCCATTTCCAGAAAATAACTAAGTATTCCCAAATTTGTCATTTCAAAAACAACCTTCAATCTGTTTTTGAACTGTTAAATTTATGCCACTGAATTTCTTGTAATTAATAGATCATCCACATACAAACATATATAAATCAGGCTTTAACATTGTGATTCTTTCACATAAACTCCATATTCTAATGAACATTTTGTGAAGCCTAACTTAAGCAAAAACGAGTCTATTAGTTTATTCCACACTCTAGGAGCTTATTTGAGTCCATAGAGTGCCTTCTTGAGTTTGAACACTTTGTGGCTGGCATCCTTTGCTTCAAAACCTAGTGGCTGAGTCACATAGACCTCCTCTTCTAGAATACCATTCAAGAATGAAGATTTAACATCCATTTGACAGATTTTCTATTTTTTAGAATTGGCCACAATAATCACCAATCTAATGGTTTCCAATATGGCCACTGGTGCATAGACTTCAGTGTAGTCTATTCCATGTTTCTACAGAAAACCCTTAGCTACTAATCTTGCTTTATGCTTGGCTATGCTGCCACCAGACTTGAGTTTTATTTTAAATACCCATTTGACATCAATTGGTCTTTTTCCCTTCGGCAGAAACCACTAATTCCCAGGTTTTATTTCTTTCCAGTGATTCCAGTTCTTCAATCATGGCATTCTTCCATTCCTTGTCAACAATTGCCTCCTTCCAAGTGATTGGCTCAAATTATTACTGTAAATTTCATGACTTATTAATCTAGAAGAGGGAAACCTTCGTCTTTATGATCTTCTAGATTTTGTTTCAACTATTATATCATACTTTTCATCTTGCTTTTGCCCACTGTCCTCCAAAATGCAATGGATTTGTTTTCCTGGCTTGCTCCAATCCCAAGATGCATTTTCATCTACAATAACATCCCTGCTAATAATGATTTGTTGGTTTACAAGATTGAGTAACCTATATGCACCAGTTGGATGGTACCCGATTAGAATAAGAGCTTCACTCTTATCTTCCGATTTCTTCCTCTTCTCATTTGGAATGTGCCTATAACATAAAGAACCAAATATCTTCAAGTGACTAACAGTTGGTTTATGTCCAGACCAAACTGTTTTTGGTATGGCTGCCTCCAATCTTCTTGTGGGACACCTATTTAGAATATAGGTCGTAGTAGTGACAGCTTCTCCCCAAAAGCTATGAGGCAACCCCTTTCCTTTGAGCATGCATCATCCCTTATCAAGCAGAGTTCTATTTCTTCTCTCTGCAATACCATTATGTTGTGGAGTGTAAGGAGATGTAACCTCATGTTCAATTCCTTTTACAGCATAAAATTATTCTAGCTCTTTGGAATTGAATTCTCCACCTCCATCAGTTCTGAAAATCGTCAAGGCATAGCCTGATTGCCTTTCAACCTTAGCACATAATTTCACAAATCTTCCAAATACCTCACCTTCCTCCTTTAATAGGTAAATCTAGATTTTTCTTGTGAATTCATCCACAAAAGTAAGAAAATACCTATTACCTCCAAGTGAATTTTTGTCTAGGGGGCCACATACGTCTAAATATAAAACCTCCAATGGTTTCTTTGCTCTTTGTAGTTAAGAAATCTTAGAGATCTTTCTTGACTGCTTTCCAAATAAACAATCTTCACATGTCTTATGAGGTAGATGAATCTGTGACAGCCTAATGACCATTTACTTGTTGCTTAACCGATTTAAACTTTTGAAATTTAAATGGCCAAATCTATAGTGCCACAACCAAGTTGTTTCCTCCTTACCATCAATTGAAGACAAGCATTGTGCAGTTGATGTATTAAGGTTAGTCTTAAAAGTTCTATTTTTAGACAAAGGTGCCTTAAGAACTAACCTTGATTTTTGATCATAAATCTTGATAGAATTTTGCTCAATTGACATTTTGAATCCCTTTTCTAGTAGTTGGCCTAAAATGAGAAGATTATTCTTCATTGATGGCATGTATAGGACATCATTCATATAACCAGTTCTTCCATATTTACAAGTGAATCTGACCTTGCAAATTCCTTCAGCAGAAATAATACTATTATCTGCAAATCTCACACTATTTTTGACATTAGGATCAAAATCAATGATCCAATCCCTGTTGCCAGTCATATGATTAGAACAACCTGTGTCTAAGTACCAATTTGAAGCATCTTCATCCTGATTTGTTGTGGCCATCAATAACACTTGGTCTGAATCAGAATCTTCATCTTCTTGGGCTAGATGTGCTTCATCTTTCTTGGATAATTTTCCAGTGCAGTTATTGTGATCAGCTCCCTAACATTCAGTTCCAAAGTGACCATACTTATCACAATTATAACACTGCAGTTTTCTTTTATCAAGATACTTCTTGGATCCATGATCTTGATTGCTTGAATTTTACCAAAATAATCACTCACTGATTCTTGATCAGCCATGGACATCAATTCAAATTGTCTTATGAGTGATTGCAACCTTACCTTTATGACCCTTCCAGTGTTACTATAGGTCTATTCTAGTATATCCCATATATGCTCGGCAGTCTCAGCCAAGGTTATCAAACTCTAGGGTTAACTCGTAAACCCTTACGAGTTTACGAGTCAGGTGCAGGTTGGCGAGTTAACTCGGGAGCAAACTCATTTTTGAGTAAACCCGAAGTTGACTCGGTCAAACTCGGTCAAACTCGGTCAAACTCGCGAGTTTAAGACCGAGTCAGCGAGTTGCCCAAAAAAACCCAAAACGGTGTCGTTCCCTTTCAATCAAGTTAGATTTTTTAGGGTTTTACCTGATTTCACTCCTCACTTGCGATTTCGTCTTCTTCACTGCCGTTGACAGTTCCACCGCGCCGCGCCGCTCTTCATTGGTCGTCGCTCGTCGCTCGCCGCACCGCTTGTCGCTCGCCGCATCACAACGCTCGTCAAACTGCGTCGCGCGTCACAGCACAGTGGTCGCTTCTCATCGCGCCTCTCGCCGCACCCCGCCGCGATCCTCGCTACCCTTGCCGCCGACCGTTCGCGAAGCTGCTGTTCTAGGTATGTGCTGCGCTGCTGCTGTTGTGGTGATTGTGATTGGGTTTTAGGGTTAGGGTTTTTTTAATTAGGTTTGTTTGAGCTTTTAAAAATGGATTGGGGTTTTTTATTGGGTTTAGGGCAGATTTTTGTTGATTGGGTTTAGGCCAAATTTTTTTGAATTTTAGGATAGATTGGCTAATTGATTTTTCTTTTTTTTTTAATTTTTGGCATATTGTAAGATGTCTGGAACTGATTCAAATTCAGCATTTCCACTGCCACCTAGAAGTAAGAATGCTGCTGGAAATAGAACAGATATTGGATGGAAGCATGAAACTGATGCTTCAGGGAATGGAAAAAAGTGCAATATAATTACTGTTCAAAAATATTTAATGGAGGAATTTTTAGATTCAAACATCATCTTGCCGGAACAAGATATGACTTTGAACCTTGTGTATCAGTACCAGAAGAAGTTTAAATGATTTAATTCCTGATGCAGCTGATTTTGATAACATAGTTTTTGATAATGATGTTGATGGTGATGAAGATGATGATGAAGGAGATGGTGATGAAGATGATGATGGAGATGATCATGAAGATCTTGGAGCTGATTTCCTTAGAGGATTAGATGAATGAGACTTTTAAACTATAACATTTGTGTTGTTTTAGTTATTTTGTTGGTGTATGAACTTGTTTATTTTAATATTATGGATTTGTATCATGAATTATTATTTTTTTGTTAAATTTTTATGTGAAGTAGACTCTTACGAGTCTACGAGTCGGGTTTACAGGGCTCCCACGAGTCTGAGTAGACTCTCGAGTCTGATAACCTTGGTCTCAGCTTTTGAGATTTTATGGAAAATAGTAGCTGAAACACATTGATGCAACAACATTCATGCCTTGCAATCAATCTTTCTATTCTCTTTTACCTGCTTCTCAGATTTCTTCTTTTGCTTCTCAGATTCAATCTTGGTTGGTTCTTGAAAACAAAGAATGACTTTCATCTTCACAACCCAATCATCATAATCCTTCCCATCAAATACTGGAAAACTCCCTGGAACCATATTAATTGCAGCCATGGTAGTTACCACCTGCAGCAGTCAACCCCTCTCTTCTTGGCTTGCAATTATACAAATTCTCCTATGCTCCAACAGTGTTCCAACAACACGTTCCTCCAAGAACTTCAAACTATCTTTCAGGAACCACACAAGTTCCCTTAATTTTCCTAAGCTCTAGATACCACTCTGCTGAGAATTGATTTAACAATTGGAATTGAAACTGAATTTTCTTATTAGAAAAACTATACTGGTACAATACAAGCAATGCTATTTATAACTATAAAAAGAATGAATTAAAAACATTATTATAACAGAAATATTTAGCTTTAAGTTTTGGATAATTAGAGTTAACAACCTAACTCTTTTACTTAGCTTATAGTCGAAAGTTTATAATTAAAAAATGTTAAATTTCATTTCTTTCAAAAATTTAGAGTATATTTTTGAGATATTTCACAGTATAGATAAAAATGAGACAAAAATAAGTGTATATTATATATATGAACTCTTATACGTTTAATTAACGAAATTATTTATAATTGTCAAAAATAATAAATTTCTCAGTCTTCAACTTTTTTAATAATATGTGCATACCTTCCTTTTATAGTAAAAAAAAAAGTAAAGAGATTAACTATTTTATCTTAAAAGAATTGTTGCCATGTCTTAAACTTGTTTTTTCTTAAACAAGGTTTTGGATTCAAATCTTATATAAATGAAGAATGAAGAAAAGTATAGTTGAAAGAAAAGATTTTAATAATTAAACAGCCAAAATTTTCAATGGATATCACTCAGATCTGCATAAATTGCACCTAAAATATCTTCCTTGTTGTTATGATACTGTACACCCTAAATTTTTTTTTAATCTTACACACCCTTAACATTTTATTTTACCATATATACAGAATATTTATGGATTAATCTCCAGAAGAAGGTGGTGATCAAAAAACAAAAATCTGCAGAAAAAGGTTGATGGAGCTCTGAGTGAAAATTTGGTCCCTGATTCACATAATGAAAATTATATTTTGCAGGGAGAGAATTTCTTGAGATTCTGACTCATAATACATTAAGAAAGTTGGAAAAACTACATGCAACAGAGGCAGCATCCATCTCAGTAATATCAGCAAGTCTACAGCTAGTTTTTTGAACTAATAGCCAAAATGGTTCCAAACTTTAACTGAGAGGCTCCGCAAAACATGGGCATGTGATCAATTATGATGTCTCTCTCTCTCTTTCTCTCTCTCTCTCTGTCTCTGGTACAACTACACAGCATGGCATTATTCTCTCTCTTGGTGTCTCTGTCTCTGTCATAATTTTTCTAACACCATTTTCTTATGAAGCTTTGTATTTGCTTTGGCGAAAGAGTCGCCGCGAAGGTAGGCATTATATATGCAAGCAAACACACCCACGCCAGAGAAATCACTTAGACCTTGGAATGACCTATAGAATCTTTGCATGCATTATCATTATTTTATCACAAATCCAATCTCACAGATTACTAAGATGGGTAACAGCCAAAATTCTTAGACTGTGTAATCAGATACTTAATCGAGAACATGGCAAATAATGCTCCTAAATATATACAATACTCATTTACAAAGTGTAGGGTTCTTCTCTCCACAGCTCTATATATTAATTCCACGATCTTTTTTTCTTTTTAAATGTTCTTCCTTCGTGTACTTCTTTGATTATATATGTCTCCCCATGTTTTCGAGCAACATTTGGTGGTATATATACATATACTTCCTTCTGTACTTGTTATAAAACATATTTTTGAAAAAATTAATAGTCTTCTTCTGAAATAATTTTATATAGTTTCTTACTAATTATTATTTGTTTCTATTAAATATTACGAGTATATGTATTTTTTATTAATAATTAATGAGAGTAAATATAGTTTATTTGTAACAATTTTATATATTTATCACAACTAAAATTACAATATACTTCTTTTTATTGTTGGAATATGTTTTAGCTCCTAACATTTAGTATTAATATTAATAAGATGCATTCTGAGTTCTGACTAGTAATGATATATAAATAAATTTGAGTTCCATGCGTTGGTACATCTCATAAAATTATCATCATATATATTAGGTTAGAATTCAAGATATTAATCATTCATTTAGTACATGAGAACATGGTATTATTAGAAACTTAAAATAATAGGTTTTTATTTGTTCACTTCTATACTATTTAATGTGTTCGCTTTATTAATGAGAGTCAAATTCCAACTGCTATTATAGAACAAAAGCTAGGATCACATTAGTTTCATAGAAATAGTGTGAGTATAAGGAATATAAAAGTGAGAGCCAATCTCTGTACTTTGATAAAAAAGACAAAAGTTTTAGAGCCTACCATGGAAGAGAACAGTAGTTATATTATAGTATATTGTTGGACATAATTAACAAGTCAGTGATACGATGCACACACCATGATTTTACATATATATGTTTTTACTACCTGATTCTTATATATATCATCTTGTGTTTTGTGAGTTCATAGTTGAGGAATTAAGTATACCACTTTCCATTCTATTTAATTAATTTTTCGCTGATTAAAAAAAAAAAAGTATATCACTTTCCTAATATATGCTCTTTTTTTCTGAAACAAAACCCGAACATCTACTTAATCCTACTAGGACGGAGTAACTGTTTAAATATTAAATATCCACGTGTATAGGCACTATGCCTATGCAGACATTGATCTTGTAGACAACACCTACAAAAGTAGGTTTTATGTTCTTTCATCTTCTTTAGACTGTTTTGCTTAAGCGATTTCAATTTTCATGTACCAGAAGATTATATTCAACCATTAGAAAACAATTATACAGAAAATTGTATGTGTGAGTTGACATCAGTTGTGTGTTGTCTGGCTAGCTCTGATACTTCTCCCATGATGTCAAGGTGCTCACATGTAAAAGGTAATTCAATACTCTTCTTTTCACATTAAAAAAAATTATTAAATAAAAATTAATTTCAAAAATAAAAAATAATTAGTCAGTATATTAAATAAATTAGATATTATTTTAGAGAATAAAAAATTATTGATATCTAAGTAGTTTCTAAATTTATAAGTTGGACCAGATGGTTTTAACTTCGATTTTTTCAAAGAATTATGTGATCTTATTAAGCAGGACTTGTCTAGGACTGTGATGACTTTGCACAAGTTTGGAAAATAACCTAAAGATTGTAATGCATCTTTTATTATCCTCATTCCGAAAGTGTCTAATCCCTTATAGGGTGACATGAATATAGGCCAATTTCTCTTGCGGGTAGTTTGTATAAAATCATAAATAAAATCCTTTCTAAAAGGTTGCAGAAAGTCATGAACAAGCTCATAGATGAAAAAAATATACTTTTATCTATGTTACAGGAATTCTAGATAGCATATGGTGGGAAATGAGGTCCTAGATGACATTAGAAGGAGGAAAGGAAAATGCAGGTTGATTTTGAGAAAGCCTATGATTTTGTAGATTCATAATTTTTATAATATATGCTTCAAAGAATGGGTTTTTGTGCCAAATGGGTAGCTTGGATTAAGGTTTGTCTTGAATCCTCAACTATATTTATCCTTACCGATGGTAGTCCAACCAAAAAATTTCCTCCCTCTAATGGGCTAAGGCAAGGAGACCATCTAGCTCCCTTCCTGTTTATCATTATGGCAGAAGGGCTAGCTGGGTTATTTATGGAGGCTAAACGCAAAGGTTTATATGAAGGCGTCAAAGTTTGAAAAAATCAAGTGCAAGTTAGCTTGTTATAGTTCATAGATGACACTGTATTTTTTTTTTCCGTAAATTAGACATTAGGAATATAATGGTGATTAAGTGTGTGTTGAGGTGCTTTGAGTTTGTGTCTGGTCTGAAGGTGAATGTTTTCAAAAGTAGAATCGTTGGTATTAGAGTACCTTATAGTGATATCCATAGGTTTTATGAAATGTTGTTATGCCGCACAATGCCCATACCTTTTAAATATTTGGGAGTCCTAGTAGGTGTTAGTCATAAAAGGAAGGAGTTTTGGAAAGATATGGTTGAGAAAGTTCACAAGTGACTTATGATTTAGAAAGGTAAACACCTCTCTTTTACTGGTAGGGTCACACTGATTCTATTTGTGCTCTCGGCTATACCCCTTTATTATGTTTTCCTGTTTAAAATGCCTGTTGGTGTGGAAAAACAAATTAGGAGGATTCAGAGGGAGTTTCTTTGGGGATGGGGTCATGAAACGAGGAAATTTGCTTGGGTGAGTTGGGACTACATGTATAGACCAAAAGATGTTGGGGGCCTTGGTATAAAAAACTTAAAACTCTTCAATATGACATTGTTAGGAAAATGGAAGGGAGACTTGGGAAGGAAAAGTTAGATTTATGGAAAGTAATTATGGAATCTAAATATGGGTCTTGAAGGGAACTCGATAGTATAAATGACTCATGATGGTGGAGAGATATTAGAAAGATTTGTGGGGGTGGTAGAAATAACTGGTTTGATTTAAACAAAGGGTGGAAAGTTGGAAATGAGAAGGAAATTGATTTCTAGAGTAATAGGTGGGTAGGTAGTGACTCTCTCAAGGTTTGGTATTTAGGAGTATTCTCAATTTCTTCTTTGAAGGTCGGTTCGTTGGACGAATATGGAGTATGGTAAGATAACAAATGGGAATGGAGATTGTCTTAGAGGAAAGAGTGGTTTCAATGGGAAAATACTATGTTGCTAGATTTTATGCAAGAATTAGAAGGAATACACATAGAAAGGCACGGGAAAGATGAGTGGTATTAGAAAGAGGATCCTAATGGACTATACTTGGTTAAAGTAGCACATAGAAATATTTTGCCTTAGGTCAAATAGGTTTTTGGGAAAAGGTTACATGGTGTTGGAGACTGAGTTCGAAAATACCTTGGTTTGTCTAGGAGGAAAAATTGGTGAATGAAATGGTACATTGTATTAACGATTTTTTTTTTTTGATTATGATAAAGAGGATGAATGGATATGGAAAGACGTGAGTTTGAGGAATTTCATTGTTAAATTTGTGTATAAGATCCTGTCAAATTTTCAAATGCAAGAGGAATCTGAGGTATATATCAAACTTTGGAAATCCAAAGTTTTACCTTCTGTCATTGTTTTTTGCTGGCATGTTTTTCATGATAAAATTGCAACAATCTAGAACCTTCTTCATAAAAATATTCATATTCAAAAGTTAAATTATGTTATGTGTGATAGGAAGTTAGAGAATTCAGATAATTTATTATTTACATGCTTAAAAGCTCTGAAAATTTGGAATATGATTGTCAATTGGTTGGGATTTGTAATCACACATCATAGTACTACAATATTACACTTTTGTTGGTTTGATATTGAGTTTTAATAAGAACAAAACTGATATCTTAAAAATTATTTTGATAGCCACAGTTTGGAATATGAGAAACAATATCATGTTTAATAATAAAATTCTAGTGAGTAACAAATATTCATGATGGTGCAATTAAAATCTTGAGCGTAGATAACTGCTAAATTTCCAATGACACTTTTCTCTTATTTTGACGGGTGTTTAAAACCTATCATGTGTATTCAATTACTAAGTTAAACATCAGGCTCTCTAGCTCAGATAAAAGTTTTCTTTGCAACTCGTTAGGGATCAAGACCATAATGGTAATGTTGGTTTCAAGAAGAATAGGTTCGGACTAGAATTCAAATATGAAGTATAGATTGCATTAAGGAACAAAGTGTAATGCATGGGACTTCTTTTACGTACATCTTTTGGCAGTTACCACTATTAGATATGCAAGTATAAGGAAGGTATTTTTTCCTAGAGCTAGTAGAGCTTTGGCAAGGGTCTACTAGGTTGTTTGATATGAAATGTATAATCTCATATTTAAAGTTGTTCTCGATAGAAACATTTATTCTTGATAGAATTAGCTGTTATATATCTTTGTTTCCTGTTATAATTTAGATTCATCTTTCTATATCTATGTAAGGAACCATCAGATTTAAATAGGATGTGTGAAATGAGTTATTTTGACTGGTCATAGAATCTATTTATTTATGTAATAGGATTAGAGTATCCTTTAAATATTCTCATTTATTATATTCTTTATTTTTGTTGGAGTAACACACTTATTCCATTTAATCTTTTGCTAATAAAAGAAAAATCTCACCTACTTGTGATTCCGATAAGAATCCACAATACATTATCTATGAGAAACAAAAATGTAAAACGAAAAAATAGTATAGTAGACCAGGAAAGAAAATGACTTGACTACTAATTGGAAATATAAAATGTATATGTATAAAGTGACTGAAATAGACGTAGCAAATTGAAAAAATTATATATAGAAAAGAAATAATAAAATTAGGTGGTATAGACCTTTGGTAACGGGCAAAAGATGTTTATGATATAATAAAAGGTGTAATTCTGAGAAAGATTCTTTGCTTCTCTGCAAGTGTTCCTAAAATATGCAACATGTCAACTCCCATGCACACAGAAAATGACAAAGAAGAAAGTGTTGTATAAGCCGGTACGTAGAGCTACGAGAATTCTCCCATTTTTCCATTTGAATCCGCACGAGAACCCATTTCTTCTCTCCTGCCTATGGCCTTCCCAATCCAATCGCTTTGTTTAATCCTTCGAATATTTGTCTTCATTCAGTTTCTCTCTCCCTCTCACTCCTCCAACACACGTAAAACTGTGTTCATACTAATCTATAGTCAAAATTGGGTGTCTTGTAGCCAAAACCTAATCCTTGAAAATGATTCCTCATTGGGACCTACACTCTGCGCTGCAAGCAATTGAATAAATAAATATTTAGTCTCCATGATCTCATGACAAGTGGCTTAAATTCTCTCTAAGATGCTCTAGAAAAGTAAATCCTTGGACAATAAGGAAAACAATCCATAAATGAGACAATGCCAGGGAATATCAAATATATGACACAACACTATTGTATTTACCATGCATGCATCATCTTGTATTTTACTTTCCCTGTCTTTTTACCCGAATCTGTTCTCAATGTTTTTAAATATATCAATTTTAAGGTTTTCAAAATCACATGCACGTATTTTACTTTGCATATACATAGACAGGGAGAGAGAGAGAGAGAGAGTTTTGGCTTGTAAATTTTAGGTTTTGCAAGCTAAGTCTGGAGTATTCTGCAGCTCAAGATAAATGTTTAGTTACATTTTTTTGTAAACAACTTTAAGAAGAACAATTTTTAATTCGGATTATGCACACGTACGTAGTTATTTATGTAAGGCTTAGAGTATTTCTTAAATACTTTAATCTATTATTTTTTTTTACCGCTAAAAAAATAATTCGGGTGCAAAGGAAGGTATAATTCCCAAGTTCATAGAACGGTTAAAAGAAAGATGATGAGCAAGATTCAAATATGGGACCATTAGATGTGATATCGAATTTAATCAATTCCTTAAAGTTGATAAAGGAGTGATTGGAATGTAGCCGAAGGAAATCATCCAATGTATAATAGTTCATCATTAGTTGATTTTCATGTATCATTCACATGGATGAAATATACAACTATTTATGTCACCAAAAACAGTTCTTAGCAGAAGGATTTATATATTTATACATCTTCTCGGACATACAAGCATTCAAAGTTAGTTTTCGAGATAAAAGAAACATATAGGACAAACACTTTTGCCCCTACCTTTGTTTACCCCTATGATTGCCGATGTCTCCTTAATTAATTAGTTAAGACATACTGACATTAACTTTTCGAGGTTATAGATCATATATATTTGACTATTTACACTTTGGGATTTGGAGTTTATTTTATATATATATATATATATATATATATATATATATATATATATATATATATATATATATATATATATATATATGAGTTTTACTTTTCCTACTTGAAACAGTTTAGCTTACCAAGACAAAACATTGAAAACCGTAAAACATCTTTGTTTGTCAAGTTAGAATTAAGGTGATTGCACGCCTTCAATGTCATAGGCCCATATAGCATGAATTAATATATATAGTAATTTTTTATTGGAATTTTGGTATACTTAATTTTTCTGCTCATAAATACTTTATATATAGATTTCTGGTGTGGCTATGTGTTTATACCTCCAGGTATATATGCTTGTACCTGTTACACTTAAAAGGATTAATGAACAATTAAATTAAAACAAAACTTGATGATTAGTTATGCAACACTATCCAAAACGATTGTCATTATTGCCTCAGGCGAAAGAATGACATGAATTAGCATGCAGTGATGCAAGAATAAAATAAGAATTAGGAGATTTGTGTTTGAAGATTAAAGCGGAGAGATATAACTGTCGGTCAATATACGCCTTCAAAATTGACATGTTACTATGGCTACAACCTAATTAAGAATATTTGTATAAAATAAACAAAAAATGGGATTTGTCAGTAACAGAGGTCAACTAATGACATTAGTAGTAAAGATTATCACATATAGGTTAATTGAAAGAAGGACACTAGAAAGAAGCTAGGGACACAACCTGTCAAAGAAAAGTTGGAAAAATAAAAAGGTCAAAAAAAATAATCACATGATTCTCAATAGTACAAAATAGGAGTCATGTGTGTGCTTTTGATCTAGTATATCTGTTAGCTCCGGCTAGCTACTTGCTAACTCAAATGTTTTAATATCAAAATGTAAAAAATATTATTAGTCACAGAAAATACAATTGGTTTTGTCCGACCATCGTCTTCTCCATGTAAAATATTTTATTGTATTTGAATATACTAATTTCTGAGAATATTTGATTTGATGTGCGATGACTAGTGGTATTTTAGGCTTAGTTTTCCATACATTCCAACCAGTCCCACTTGCTAATAATGCATCCTCACCTTCTTACACAAACCAACCTTACCATATAGGGTTTCCTTTCATCCTCAGATATTGGATCCATCAACACCAAGGGCTCTGGCAACACAAGATAAGCTTGATTCAACCTCTGCAAAACAGATTTAGGGGTCTTCAAGAAATTGGCTATGTTGGATCTTAGAAACTAGATTGGCTTCAGTTCAATCATCTGTGGTGCTTTTGTTTGGTCTCATCAGTTATCTTGGAAGGAATACTTTAAGCTGTACTTAAGATTCATCGTCATCAATGGTTTGCACAAAACTACTTGCATCTCTCTCTCTTCTATATCTCTATTTCTCTTCCACCATTTGAACAATTCAAATTGCTTAGTCTTCTCATCTGCACTTTATTTAATCTTCTAGAATAATATATATATATATATATATATATATATATATATATATATATATATATATATATATACTTACTTTTTAGGAATAACCATTTCTGTTTGACTTCAAGTCTTGACTTTTTTTGGTTTCAGATCTCATCCTTCTGTAGCACTTGAAATTAAAAAGGATCAGTTTGCTTCCAAAATTCTAATTGATCATGTAGTTTTGTGGAAGTTCAAATGTGAACCTTATAGACATCTACCCCCATCCCCTTCCAAACTCACAAAAAAAAAAACATGAAAAAAGGAGCTCTATTTTATTAGAAAATGAAAAAAAGAAAAAGCTAATAACTACATAGATCACGTACTGCACTTTCACTTAGATTTATTGTAGGTGATGAGTTTTCCTATACATGTTACAATTTTCAAATTGTAGGCTATATATTGGTTAGTGTGGAATTCCAAGACCTAGGAACAAGCAAAACTTGTAATAAATTTATGGTACAAATGTAAGAAGACAGAGAGTCCTTCTAAAGCATCATGTATAGTGTCTTCAAAATCAGTACAACTAATTAAACTACATTTAATATTTTTTTCTCACATATGCAACATATCATCTTGGTTATGGCAATATATACTTTGAACAAATGAGAAACTTTTTATATGGGGGGTTGTATTTTTGTTGCTTTTCTGACTTCACTCTATACCATCTCTCTACCTGCAGAAGAAAAGGAGCATTTAGAAGAATAAATAAATTTAATAGAAATGGATGAGAGAAATTGTATATCTGAGGAAGACAAGAGTGAAAGTAGCAAACCCTCTTCTACAATTCATAGAAGAAAACGTTCATTCTTGGATTTGAATGAAGAAGCTGCGGATGATGGAGATGGTAGCACAAGTGATGACCCCATCAGTATCAATGACATATCATCTCAAGAGGGTAATTTGAGCAGTAATAACAACTCAAGTGAAGAAGGGAAAGAGCGCGCAACTGCTGTTAGGCAATATGTTCGCTCCAAAATGCCAAGACTCCGTTGGACTCCTGATCTTCATTTAGCTTTTGTGCATGCTGTTGAGAGGCTTGGTGGACAAGAAAGTAAGTGCAACTCACTTCAAACTTATACACTTTTTTTATGCACAATGAACACAATAAAACCTTACTCAAACTTTTACTACTTCTGTTACAAAAGGTTACTCTATGAGAAACATGCACAATTTCTCTTTCTAGTCAAACTTAGCAACTATCGAGATCATGATCAGTTTTCAAGCCTATAAACTTTAATTACTACTGGTCATGGATTATATTTCCCGTGAACAAATGGATAAATTAAGAAAATGTTTGAAAGATTTTTTGTAACAATCAAACATTCTAATCTTACGTTTTTATTGATAATTTTGTGTACAGGAGCAACGCCCAAGTTGGTTCTCCAGTTGATGAATGTGAGAGGACTTAGCATTGCACATGTAAAGAGCCATTTGCAGGTACACAACTAAACACATATACACACACACACTCAAGCATCTGTTGGTTTATTGTACTCCAGCTAGAGACATTTTTGCCAAATAATTTTTCATTTCATTTCTAGCTTCATGTAACGCCTTAGTTATATTTTTGAAATTCAGATGTATCGAAGTAAAAAGCTTGATGAGTCTGGCCAAGGTAAATATTTTCAGAACCTTAATATAGTAAAACCATGATTTTTTATCGAGCTCAAAGCTTTCCATTTTCATGGTTCCAAGGGTTTACATTGCATGCATGATCATAACTTCACTGTCACTGTTTTTATTTCAGTTTTATCTCAGAATAAGGCAATGCAAGGAAGGCATAGTATTTTCGATATGTACGGAAGACTTAATGCCCCACGACACTTTGTGATTGATAACAGAAATTATATTCCATCATCTCTGCTCATTCAACAATCACCTTATCAGATCAGTGCTCATGGCTCCTCAAGGTATAAAAAGAATATGTATATATTATGTATATATTAATCTTAAGAATATTAATAAAATTTTGATATATCATTAGTGTTTCTCTTTGTAGATCACACCCCACAGGGTTTTTCAATGGTCACATGATGATAAGATCAAGTTCAGTGTGGGACAAAGATTTGTGTAATTATCAGTATCAACGTAGTTCTTGCAGTCCTAACTTCGCTGGCCACGCCAAGTTTGATGCCGAGGTAATAAAACTGCTATATTAATCACATTATTTTATTTGCCTAATTATGAGAATAGGTATAAAAGATTTTCAATCCCCAGTTTTCAGAATGTTTTGCTTCTGATGGAGACGTGAAAGTGGAAACCAATTGCTAAAACTTCTGCATTTTTTTTAAAGAATATTGAAATTGTTTCTTTAAATGAGAGGCGTATTCAAACACGCATTTAACAACCCTTTTAAAAGAACAAAAACGGGTCAATACTTTTAATTTGTTGTGTGTGTGAAAAGTATTAGATAATAAACTGTTTCCTTTGCGAAAACTATTGACTTGACTTAATTTCTATCTAAGTTTTTTCTTTTTTTCCTTCGATTACACATTTACTAATGAAATACATTGACGTTTATTTGGGATATGGATTTGACGAAGAAAACCGTATTATATAGTATTGCTCTTTTCACATTGTTAAGCTATTTGTTTGATTTAGGAGAGCTGAAATAAAGAGGTATAAACAATAAAGCGAGAAACAAGAATCATAGAAGTAAGAGAAAATAGAATAGAATAATATGTTCTTATGAATAAAAATAATAAAGAAAGAAAGAATTGGGTAAATTTCTTTATTTGAATAAGTAAAAAAGAGAATAAAAATATAAGTTATATAAATATTTTCGAACTTATTAAAAAATATTTTTGTAATCTACAATTTTTTTTAAACATAAACATATTTTTAGTATCTATGTAGTAAAAAATAAAAATAAAAAGAGAGTAGTTATTTCTCTCTCTTATTTCAATTTGGGAGAAAATAATTTTTCATTGTATTTCATGAATAACTTACACCTCTATTGAATTTTTTTTCCTCTCAAACAAAACGTAGAAATTTAGTATATTTATTTTTTTTGATAAAAAAAAAATCTTGTCTCTATTTTTCTAGGGTTAAGGTGTGTATTCTCCATAACTAATTTTATAATTTAAAAGAAATTGTCATATTAGTCATTTAAAATTGTATAATTTAAATAAACGTACAATATAAATTTACTTTACACTATGATTCAATTATATTAATTTATCATGCATAAAAGAGTTGTTGATTTTTCTAATAATAACATTAAAACACATATCTTAAGATTATTTCTAATTAATAGATATATTTGCTCGTAAATACTCCTATAAGTTAAATTTCAGTAAAATTTTGGGGTTCCATGAGTATAATAGCTAAGTTAATGATTCCTTGTGGAATTGTAGGTTCGTGATGTGAAAAGTCGAATGCCAGAATTCCTAAATCAGGTTCAAGTGTGGAAACAAGGTCAAGTAAAAGATCAATTAGAGAGGTTGAATGAGAAACAAGGGCCTCCAAGTTTTTTGGAGCTGAATTTAAGTCAAGATTCAAGAAACATTAATAGTGATGAGCAGATGAAGAAAGATCCAGCAGAAAGTGAACAAGAAATTAATACCAGACTCTCTCTTTCACTGTTCACTTGTTCCTCCTCAAATTCACCACAACAAGCACAATGTAGTGAAAATCATAAAGACGATACCCATGTTGAGAGTTTTTGTTTACAAAATTATGCACCAAGGAGTCGTTTGGGCTGAGTACTTATTAGGATCTAACTATGTCAAATAGAGCATAGGAGTAAGATCTTTTAAGTACTTGTCTTAGCAAATCAATGTCGTTTCAAACAAAATAAGTAATTCTAGTTGGTTGATTTTTGATGTTGTTTTCCGTAAAATATTATGCCATTAATTTCATTTTGAATAGAATGCTAGAAACTAAATAGAAGCTTCAAACCCTAGAGAAGAGCCACCTCATCAACCCCTAACTTTCTTTTCAGGGGCTAGTAAATTATTTATAATTTAAGAGACAATATTTTTTTTTCAAATAGTTTATAATGGGTGTCACAACAGAAAATGCAGCCAAATGATGAAAAACTTAAAATTAGTTTTAAAAAAATCTTTTAAGGTCTAGTAAAATGAGGAAAATGTAAAAGAATTTTTTTGCAATGATTACCAACGACAAATAAAGTAGGGCTAAAAATTATTTTACACCTAAAAGAAGAGTTAAATTGCAGGGAGAGGGTTCAGGATTTCTTTTGATGCATCAGTTTTGCTGTAGGGAGTAGGTAGTTTCTTGCGGATGTAATATCACGTGGTATTGAGTATGTGTTGGGATAACAATTGAAATATCTCTAATTTTTTTTATTTTATTTTTTATCCGTAGAAAATATGTAAAAAAGTCAAAGTTTAACTTGATGGTTTTTTTTTATCAGAAGAAAATCATAAATATATGTGCCCCATTATATTGGTCTGCCTCCGGATGTGAAAAGTTTTTCTTTTTGAACTTATATATCATTCAGGCGTAGACCTTTATCTCTGTCATGTTGAATATTTCTCTCCCTTCTAGCATTCTTAAGTGTAATTATATTTCTTAGGTTTCAAATAGCCCAAATGATTGTTATTCACATGCCCTTTAATATAATATCACTCAGTCCCTAATTACTTGTGCAAAGATAAAGGTCTACTACTATGGAGGCTAGCTATTTCTTCTCCAACTCGCGATCAGAATGAGAGGGATATGTGGAAAATCTTTCAGAGGTGGAGAAGGATTAAGGATATCTTTATTTCAAAGAGATTAAACATCAAAAGACTGAGGTTTGTTTTTGTAAAATTTCAAGAGGTGGTAGATGCTAATGTGCTTGAAAGAAGACTAAATGTTATTTGGATTGGGACTTGGAAGTTGAGGGTGAATAAACCAAAATACAAAAGATCACAGGAGACAAGAAAGAAATGGAATGGAAATCACAGACCACCAATACAGAAGAGGGAATGGAGACAGAAAGAACCTAGTCAATCATATGCACAGGCGGTGGGTAGGGAGAGTCCCCAAGTGCCTATTCAGACCGTGAGGAAGATGAATGAAAGGAATGTAAAAAGGGTCATGGAACAAAACAACATTCATATCAGAGTTGAGGAGGAAGACTCAGAATGGATGAAGAGGTGTTTTATTGGAAAGGTGGTAGATGCAGGGAAGGTTCAAGCAGTAAAGGAGAGTTTTCTTATGGAGGGATTCAATTTCATCAGAAGGAGGTACCTAGAAGAGCTTTATGTGTTGTTGTCTGGAGAATTAAAAGAAGTCATTCAAAAATCGATTAAAAATAACAAGGAGGTGCTTTTTGAAATCCTTGAATCAGTTGTACCATGGAAGGATAGCTGCGAAGTTCAAGAGCAATTGGTGTGGGTCAAATGCAGAGGAATACCCCTCAGATTCTAGAGCAGGCCTTGTTTTGAACAAGTCGCCGCTCAACTAGGGTCGCTGGTGGAGGTTGATGCCGCAACGTCAGAACGTGAAAATCTTGAGTTTGCTAGGTTGAGGGTGAGGGTCCTTGTTGGTGGAGACCTTCGCACGATGAAGAACATGAGTTTCAACAGAGTTTCAACAAAATTTCATGCCAAGTTGTCATTGAAGAGGAACCCTCTTTCTCGAGCTCATGTGTTGGCTGTTGCTAATGCAACTGGGCGATGCTGCGAGATGGGGAGTCGGACGAGGGATCGAAAGGGAAGATTGGAGAGGAACTTCTTGTGTCAGAGGGTTCTGATTTCAAAGGCCAAGATGAAGATGTGGTGCGCGATGGTGAGGAGTTCTCTATGAAGTATCCGGTGAAGGAAGCGGCGATACACGAAGGAGGCGCGTGCATTGGTAGTCTGAACAAAAGCAGTGAGTCTAGGTGTGATGGTAGGAGCAAGCTTCCTGCAAGAGAAAAGAGGAAGTGGACAGGGGGCTTTCTGAGGGTGAGTCAGCATAGAGGAATATTAGGGTTGGTATGAGAGAGGCAATGGCTACTGGGTGGATGGAAAACTATTTTGACCTAACAGCAATCGGGCCAGCTAAGGCCCAAGCAAGGGATGGGTGTGCCCTTTGTTGAACCAATTGGTGTTCAAGATTTTGAAGAATCCAAATCCTTTGAAGGATAATGGAGCTTCTGCTTGCTTGTTGCTGCTGTACTGTTTTGTTGTTTTGTTCTGGGGTAGTTTAAAGTGTAATCCACCCTTAGATTAAATCTCAAAGCAATTAGCACCTCAGTTTTTAATAAAACAAAAATGTTTTTCAAACTAAGTTGAAATAACCGATTGTTCTATCGAAACAACCGATTGTTTATACTTAGATGTTTTGAGAAAGTTTGAAAACTGTTTTTGAATGAAGAAAACTGTTAAGTGACAAAACAACCGATTGATTCGAGGAAACAACCGATTGTTTGTTTTGGAACCTTAACAAAAAAACTGTTTTCTTTGACTGAGCTTTAAATGATTTGAAACTGAATACGTTCCAGTCATTAAATGCTTTGACCAATCTTTTTGAAAGCTTTTATGGGTTTGTTATGTTTTGGTAACAAACTTCCTTTTATATAATTCAGAAAATCTCTTTTAAAGGAGGGAATGCTTTTGAAAAAGAAGAGGAACTAAGAACAAAAAGAGAGTTTTCAAAGTGCTGAGATTGCTTAAGAGCTAAAGAGATTGATCAAAGTGCTGGAATAGGATTCTACTTGTATTGATTTCAGATCTTTATCTGTAACAAGTGTAATCTGTGTAACTGCTGAAACATTTCTTTTCTGTATTGTTGCTGAGATTGGTTGTGTGTTCTTGAGGTGTTCAAGATCAGCAATCTTAGTGTTGGCCAAGGAGAGTGTGTGTCTTGAGGTTTTCAAGGTCATTCTCTTGGTTGTTTTGTAAGTGATCAAGGTGTGATTGCTTAGTGGATTTCCTCAGGGTTCTGAGAAGACTGGATGTAGCTCTGGGTTGGAGTGAACCAGTATAAACTTCTGTGTACAATCTCTATATCCCTAACTCTTTAAATTCAGTTTGTTTGTTGTTTGCTGGTATAAACAACCGATTGTTTCGAAGAAACAACCGATTGTTTTCCTGGCAGTGCTGTTTTGCTTGCTGTTTTGGCAAACTGAATTGCTTAATCATTTGATTTCTGAAAGATATTCATTCTAGCTTGTAAAAGTTTGCGAAAAACTCTTTAAACAATTCACCCCCCCCCCCTCTAGTTTAAAGCCATCTTTCCTAACAATTGGTATCAGAGCCAGGTTCTTGAAAGTCATTCAAGTTGATCCTAAAATCTTTTTAAAATGGCTGATAGACTACCTTTTGGGGAAGGTGCATCAATAAACAAACCACCCTTGTTTTGTGGTTTGAATTACCAGTTTCGGAAAGTTAGAATGAAAATATTTATGGAATCTCTTGACAAAGGAATTTGGGATGCAATTGAAAATGATCCTTTTATACAAAGTTTGAAAAAGATGGTTCTGTCATTGAGAAGCCATGGTCTCAATGGACTGATGCAGAAAGCAAAAAGGCCAAATTTGATTGCATTGCCAAAAATATTATAACCTCTGCTTTAAATTCTGATGAGTTTTTCAGGGTATCACAATGCAAATCATCAAAGGAAATGTGGGATACTTTGGAGGTCACTCATGAAGGAACAAATGAAGTTAAAAGAGCTAGAAAGCATGCTCTAATCCAAGAGTATGAAATGTTCAGAATGCTTAAAGGTGAAACAATTACTGAAGTGCAGAAAAGGTTTACTCATATCATCAATCACCTTATGAGCCTAGACAAGACTTTTGACAAAGAAGAGCTAAACATCAAGATCTTGAAATGTCTTGATAGAGCATGGCAACCAAAGGTAACTGCAATTTTTGAATCTAAAGATCTAACATCCTTAAGTGTTGCTTCTTTGTTTGGAAAGCTTAGGGAACATGAGCTAGAGATGAATAGACTCAATGTTCAAGAGAATCAAGATAAGCACACAAGGAGCATAGCCTTGAAAGCATCCAAACACAAGGGAAAGCAAGATTCAAGTGATGATAGTGATGAGGAAAATCTGAGTTTGCTGTCCAGAAAATTCAGCAAATTCCTAAAGAGAAACCGCAACAAAGACAACAACAAGGATAGGTATGGAAACAAGAAATCCAATGATTTAAATTCAAATAACTATACTTGTTTTGGTTGTGGTGAGCAAGGTCACATAAAGGCAGATTGTCCCAACAAGAGCAAAGAGAAAAAGACAAGCTACAAGGAGAAGAAAGGCAAGACAAAAAGAGCCTACATAGCTTGGGATGAAAATGAGGTGTCATCATCAAGTTCTTCATCAAGTGAAGATGAAAAAGCCAACATATGTTAGTAGCTGAGGATGATGATGATGCTTGCAATTCAAGTAAGGTAAGTTCTTGTGCTTCCTTAAATGAACAAAATTATTGTGAATTACTTGAAGCTTTTCAAGAAACTCATGAAGAAGCTAATAGATTGGTTCTTTCAAACAATCGATTGAAAGATCTTAACAATGTGCTTGAGAAGAAAGTTAAATCACTTGAAGAGGATCTGAGAAAAGCAAAAATTGATTTTGAAAATCTGGAAAATCATTTAAAAAATGCCTCTTGCAAGTGTGATGCTCTCATTTGCACAAATTGTGAAAATCTTGAGAAAAAGGTTCATTATCTTGTTGAAACTGTGGACAAGCTTTCAAAAGGGAAATCAAACTTTGAGAATGTCTTGGCATCTTAAAACTGTGTTTTTGGAAAGGCTGGTTTAGGCTTCAATCCACAGAACAAGCAAGATAAGTTTTCAAAAGCTTTTTTAAGAAAAACAGGAAAACAATCGATTGGATCATCGAAACAACCGATTGTTACATGCTTTTACTGCATGAAGAAAGGTCATTCTGTTAGATTCTGTAAAATTAGAAAATATTGTGTTCCTAAAGGTCTTATGAAATGGATTCCTAAGGAATGTGATGTTACTAACAGCAAAGTGAAGCCAAATGGACCCAAATTTGTAAGGGGACCAAATCTTGCTACTTGAATTTGTTTATGCAGGAAAATAAAGGGAAAAGAGGCATTCTGATCAATCTGTTAAAGAGAAAGGAAGTCATTGAAGCTGAATCAATGCTGTGCAAAAGAACAAAATAGTGAAGAGAAAGTTTCTTGATCCACAAGCATTTGGATCATTGAAGAAACAACACAAGGATAAGACTTTCCTTTAATTGTTCTTAATATTTGTTTCAAAGTCCTTTCCTATGATTAATTCTCTTTTAATCAAATGAATTCTACTTTAATCTGTTTCTGTTAATGGCTAAAATCTTCAAAAATCAAGTTTTTATAGTGCTGCAGAAAAACAACCGATTGGTTCTTCGAAACAACCGATTGTTTTGAGTCTGACAGCACTGTGAAGAAACTGATCTAATTTTGAATTCTTCTTCTATCCGTTGCAGATCAAATTCAAAAGGGAGAATCTTGGTCAAACTATCTGTATTGAAAGCTGAACGTTCTCAGAAAGTGGTTACAACATTCATAAAGGAATATATTCCAAAATCTTGGAAATTCAAGAGCCTTTATGACTAGTCAAAGACCATGTGATTTTCAGTTTCTTTTTCTGACATTTTCTGTGCAGAACAGAGTCAAGTTCTCTCTCTCTGAAAATCAGGTACCCATTGAATGAAATTAAATTCAAATTGATTTTCTTACTGCTATAAAATCAGGTGCAGATGAACAACCAATTGCAACATCTCTTGTAATATCTCTTGCACGATCTCTTGAGAAAATTCTGTGAAGAAGTACTATCCTCTCTCTGCTGCCATGGAATCAACTCCTCCCACTTCCAAAAGAATCAAAACCAGGGCTGTAAGGTCTGGAGGAAGGTTGGAAGGATGGTTTTCTGGAGATAAGGATCTCATTGAAAAGTATAGATATGAGACAAGTCTCAAGAAGATCAACAACCCCAAGGTTGTGAGTTTTGATTGGCTGAAAAGTCAAAAGCTGGACAATGTGAGGAAACTACTCAAAGATCAATATCTCAGAAGGTTCCTGGAGATGAAGGGAAACATATATCCAGACTTGGTGAGGGTCTTCTACACCAATTTGAAATTTGAGGGAAACAACCTAGTTTCTCATGTAAAAGGTGTGGACATGGAGATAACACATGAAGTTTGGGCTGCTGTTGCTGGACTCAAGTACTCTGGCCTGCGAATCAGCAAAGGGAATCTTGGTGTGGTGGAGGATTTCAACAAAATCCAGTTTTACAAAAGCTGTTTGAAGTATACTCAAGCTCAAGTGAGTGCATGCTCAGTTGGAGGGTTGAAAATTGATGAGAGGCTGCTTGCTCTCATTGTGACATGGATTATGACTCCAAGGGGGAGCAACCATTCTGTTTTGACTGAAGAAGATCTGGTTTACATCTTCTGCATCACCAAGAAGATCAAGCTAAATTGGATCCACATAATCAAAGAGCACATGCAAAAAGCCATGAGGTTGGGTGATTATCACTATCCCTATGTTGTTTTGATATCTAAATTCCTACTCTATTTTGAAGTTAATCTTGAAGATGAGACTTCTGAGCTGGTCAAGTGAACTCAAGAGTTGGACAATGGATCACTCAGCAAGATGGGATTTACAAAGATAGGTGGAAAATGGGTAAGCAAGGATGGTGATCATGGTGCCTCATCTAGTGGTGCTGCTCAAGAAGAACCTGCAGACATGGATGTTGAACATGAAGATCCAACTGGAGTTTTTCAAGATGCTGGACCCAGTGCTGCTGCTGAACATCAAGAAGAAAGGATTCAAACTATGTCTCCTTTTGAAAGATTCATGGTGAATAGGCTGGATAGCTTTGCTGAAAACCAAAGAAACCTTCATGATCTATGTGTTAGCAATTTCCAAAGGTTTGACACCAGGTTTGACAACATGGATGCAAGGTTCATGAGCCTGGATGAACAAATTGAAGCTGTCCAGAACCAAATCTTTGATCTTCAGTTTGGAGATAAGGAAGACTGAAGAAAAACAACCGATTGTATTATCGAAACAATCGATTGTTTTTGGTAGCTGTTGAAGTGTGGTTTTATTTTCTTTCCTTCTGCTGTTGCTGTTTTAATTCTGATGTAATATGAACAATATCTGGTTTTATCTCTTATATTTGTCTATTTGTGAAGACAAATAGGGGGAGATTTATGCTTGTTTATGCTTGTTTCAGGTTTTAAGATTGGCTTTTAGCTGTTTTTAGTTGTTAAATGTTGTTTCTGATATTATTTGTTTAAGCTTTAACTGTTTATATGTATGCTAACAAAATATTAGAAGTTCAATGTCTGCTAAAAGTTCAATTGCAGGAACTGCTTCAGATTTAATCAGAACAACACAAGCTTTAGGGATCAAGCATCAGGGATTTGTCTTCATCAAATAGGGGGAGATTGTTGAACCAAGTGGTGTTCAAGGTTTTGAAGAATCCAAATCCTTTGAAGGATGATGGAGCTTCTGCTTGCTTGTTGCTGCTGTGCTGTTTTGTTGTTTTGTTCTGGGGTAGTTTAAAGTGTAATCCACCCTTAGATTAAATCTCAAAGCAATTAGCACCTCAGTTTTTAATAAAACAAAAATGTTTTTCAAACTAAGTTGAAACAACCGATTGTTTATACTTAGATGTTTTGAGAAAGTTTGAAAACTGTTTTTGAATGAAGAAAACTGTTAAGTGACAAAACAACCGATTGATTCGAGGAAACAATCGATTGTTTGTTTTGGAACCTTAACAAAAAAACTGTTTTCTTTGACTGAGCTTTAAATGATTTGAAACTGAATACGCTCCAGTCATTAAATGCTTTGACCAATCTTTTTGAAAGCTTTTATGGGTTTGTTATGTTTTGGTAACAAACTTCCTTTTATATAATTCAGAAAATCTCTTTTAAAGGAGGGAATGCTTTTGAAAAAGAAGAGGAACTAAGAACAAAAAGAGAGTTTTCAAAGTGCTGAGATTGCTTAAGAGCTAAAGAGATTGATCAAAGTGCTGGAATAGGATTCTACTTGTATTGATTTCAGATCTTCATCTGTAACAAGTGTAATCTGTGTAACTGCTGAAACATTTCTTTTCTGTATTGTTGCTGAGATTGGTTGTGTGTTCTTGAGGTGTTCAAGATCAGCAAACTTAGTGTTGGCCAAGGAGAGTGTGTGTCTTGAGGTTTTCAAGGTCATTCTCTTGGTTGTTTTGTAAGTGATCAAGGTGTGATTGCTTAGTGGATTTCCTCAGGGTTCTGAGAAGACTGGATGTAGCTCTGGGTTGGAGTGAACTAGTATAAACTTCTGTGTACAATCTCTCTATCCCTAACTCTTTAAATTCAGTTTATTTGTTGTTTGCTGGTATAAACAACCGATTGTTTCGAAGAAACAACCGATTGTTTTCCTGGCAGTGCTGTTTTGCTTGCTGTTTTGGCAAACTGAATTGCTTAATCATTTGATTTCTGAAAGATATTCATTCTAGCTTGTAAAATTTTGCAAAAAACTCTTTAAACAATTCACCCCCCTCTAGTTTAAAGCCATCTTTCCTAACACCCTTAGTATTTTTTCAGGTTTAGGCCCAAATGAAGAAGAAGAAGAGCAGTCAGGGGGGTGCCAAAAACAGTTTCCCCAGAAGAACACCTTAATGGCATTGACGAAGGCGATTGGGACTTTCACGATGACGGTAATAGTGACATTGACGACGTCGACAATGGCAACCGCAACACATCCAGGGAGAAGATAAGGGGTTGTTTAAGGCAAGGCAAGATGTGCCTTCTTTCTCAGATTGGCAAGCATAAAGGCGAAGGATCTACGAGATTCGTAGGCGACAATGCATGTTCGCCGCCGACGAGGAAACCTGAATAGTGCGAAGCGACGTCTTCGGCAGCCCATTAAGAGGAATCGAACAAGATTACTACGCGGGCAAGGGCAAGGGCAAGGGCAAGGGTGATGGCGGTAGCAGCTACTTCAAGACAAGGTGGCTCAGAAGAGGAGGAAGACAACAGTGATAGCGGGGAGGAAGACGATGGTGATGGTTGGGAAGGGATAACCAAAGCAGTGGCAGGGAGGAAGTCTTTGTCGGGGATAATCCAGTTGAGGAGCTCATCGACGTCTATACAGCGAGGTGGAAGGTTAGACACTCAAACACAAAACATCTGCATATCTGACAGTGCAGTTGAGAATTGTAATAGGTTATTTTGGATGAGTAATGAGCACTTTGAAACTTTTAGAATATGGAATATTGGAAAAGAGTTGGGATATTCTTTTTCAAGAGATGATGATACTGTCATAGGCTGGTTATATGCAACGAAGATAAGAGATAATTCAGCTTTGAGGTAGGTGAGCACTAGTAGGGTGGAGAATACTTTATCAGATGATGAAGATAATTAGTATGAATATAAGAGGAGTGTGGGGAAGCAACAAAAAGAAGTACTGCGTGAGTTAATTCAGATAGAACGAGCGAATATGGTGTGTTTGTAGGAGACAAAGTGTTAGGAGATGGGTATGGAAGAGATTTTTAATATGTGGGGTACAAATGAGGTTGATTGGGTTGAGAATGGGAATGATAACAGTGTTGAAGGGGTGATCACAATGTGGAGGAGAAATTGCTTTTCTCTTCATAACGCTAATAACGGGAAAAATTACAGCATAGTTGAAGGGGAGTGGAGGATAGGAGAAGCTTTGCAGGTTACCACGGTTAATATGTACAACCTTGGTTCTCTGTCAAACAGAAAAGTTGTGTGGGATGAGGTTCAGGAAAGGAGAAGAGTAACTTCTAAAAAGGCCTGGTGTGTGGTAGAGGATTTTAATTCAATGAGGAGAGCAGGAGAAAGAAGAAATGTGGGTACGGATGGTGCTACATAAGGGAGATGAGAAGGTTCAATGATTTTATTGAAAGTTCAAAGTTGTTTGATATCCCGATGTTGGGAAGAAAATATATGTGGTATAAGCCAAATGGTCTGATAAAAAGTATAATAGACCGTATTCTGGTGTCGAAGGAATAGTTGGATAAGTGGCCAGACAGCAGATATCATGTTGTTGACAAGTCGGTGTCTAATCATTGCGCCTTGATTTTGAATACAACTATCAAGGACTGGGGTCCGAAACCATTTAGGTGTTTGGATATATGGCTTAAAGACAGCAGGTTTAACGATTTCATTAGAAATAAGTGGGTTAGTTATGAAGTGCAAGGTAATAGTATTTTTGTTTTTAAAGAGAAGATGAAGATGTTGAAGTCTAATTTAAAAGTCTAGAACAAAGAGGTCTTCGGTAATGTTTTTCAGCAGGGGGAGGATATTCATAGGAGAATACGAGAGCTTGATGCAAAGGATGACAAAAGCGAGTTGGATGAAGTAGGAAGGGAGGAGAGAAGGTGGTTATTATCATAACAGAGACGCAATAGTCACAATCAGGAAGTTTTTCTACGACAGAAAGCTCGACTTAGGTGGTTGAAGCAAGAGGACTCCAACACTAAATACTTTGATTCGGTTATCAAATGAAGAAGAATAAGGAACGACTTGTGCGGGCTGAGAGACAAGGGTTAGTGGTATGACGAGCAGGGTGTGGTGAAGGAGAAGGTCAAAGATTTCTATGCAGAAAAGTTTTATGTAGAAGATATTCAGGGAGTAAGGCTTGATAAAGCCAAGTTCAATAGAATTACAGATGAAGATAATGTCTTGTTGGTAGGTAGGATTTCTGATGAGGAAGTTAAGAGAGCAATGTAGAGCTGTGATAGTGATAAAAGCCCGGGTCCTGATGGTTTCAACTTCGGTTTTATTAAATATTGTTGGGAAGAGATTAAGGAAGATATCTTAAGAGCAGTCCACGGTTTTGAGGATGAAGGAAGCTGGCCAAGGGGGTCGAATGCCTCCTTTATTACTTTGATTCCTAAAGTCGATAATCCACAAAGCCTGAATGATTTTAGACCTATTTCTCTAGTTGGATGTCTATACAAAATTGTGGCAAAAATTCTATCTCTAAGGATGAAGAAAGTGTTGTATAAGGTTATAGACTTTAGACAATCAGCATTCTTGGAGGGTAGAGGAATTCTGGATAGTGTTTTAGTAGCAAATGAAGTGTTGGAAGAGGTTAAGAGGAAAAAGACCAGTTGTGTTTTTTTCAAGGTAGATTACGAGAAGGCGTACGATTCAGTTGTTTGGGAGTTTATCTACTACATGCTAGGGAGGCTCGGTTTCTGTAGCAAATGGATTGGCTGGATAAGAGCTTGTTTATGTCTTCTTCAGTGTCAGTGTTAGTTAATGGGAGTCCTACTAAGGAGTTCAAACCAAATAAAGGGCTGAGACAAGGTGATCCTTTAGCACCTTTTCTTTTCTTAATTGTGGCAGAAGGCTTAGTAGGAGCTATAAGGGAGGTGGTTGAGAAAGAATTGTTAGAAAGTATGGAGATCAGAGGCAGATCCACAAAGTTTAATATGCTACAGTACGCGGATGATATGTTTTTCTTTTGTAAGGCAAAAGCACAGAATGTGTTCGTTATTAAGGCTATACTAAATTGCTTCGAATTAGCCTCTGCCCTAAAGGTTAATTTCCAGAAGAGCAGAGTCGAAAGAGTAGGTTGCAGCTCTATGTTGGTACAACAATTCGCGACTATTTTGAATTGGGAGAAGATGAAGACTCCTTTCACATATTTGGGCTTACCAATAGGAGGTTGCCACAGAAGAAGTAAGTTCTGGGATGAAGTGGTGGAAAAAGTGAAAAGAAGGTTAACCAAGTGGAGGGGTAAGTTTATCTCTATGGCAAGTAGAATTTGTTTGATTAAATCGGTGTTGTCCGCTCTTCCTCTGTTTTTCTTGTCTCTGTTTAAAATGCCGGCTATGGTGATGAAGGCAATGCTAAGGTTGTAGAGAAATTTTTTGTGGGGATGGGGATCGAAAGGTGGGAAAATAGCATGGGTTTCGTGGAAAAAGGTTTGTGAGTCAAAAGAGAAAGGAGGGCTCAGAATGATAGATTTAAGACGTTTTAATATTGTCTTGTTGAGCAAGTGGATTTGGCGATTAGGATTTGAGAATATGGATTTATGGAAAGAAGTTATAGATTCTAAATATGGAGGTTGAAAGGATCTACAGAATCAAAGAAAGAACAAAACCGATTCTCTATGGTGGAGGGACTTGAAGAAGGTATGATTTCTTGACAAGTGGAAAGATAAATTTCAGGATACTTTCTCTTGGAAGGTTGGAAATGGGAGGGAGATAAGGTTTTGGAAAGATATATGGGTAGGCAACTCTAATCTCAAGGACGTATTTCCGAGACTATTCACCATCAGTTTCAACAAGGATTCAACCATTTGGCAAGCAGGAGAGTGGTCACAGAACTCGGAGTGGATTTGGAAGATCAAATGCAGAAGAAATTTGTTTGAATGGGAACGAAATCAGGAACAATAGTTGATGCAAGTTTTGGGGGACCTGAGGGTAAAGTTAGATAAGGAGGATTATTGGGTGTGGAAAGACAAAGAGCCAGTCGTGTTCACAGTAAAATCAATGTATAAAATCCTTAAAGAAGACGATCAGGGGGTTGAGAGGGAGGTGTATGTGGGTTTCTGGAGGATGAAGGCACAACCTTCTACACAAATTACTGTTTGGAGGGTTTCGGAAGACCAAATAGCATCTAAAGCTAACTTGGCTAGAAGGGGGTTAAGCATGACTACCAGTATGTGTGGTTTGTGCGGAGAGGAAGAGGAAACCACGTCTCATCTTTTTTGCATATGTAGAGTAGCATGGCTAGTGAGGTCTAAATGCTATGAGTGGATGGGGTTGGCAGTGACGCACCACAAGGAGCCAAAAAAACATTTCAAAATCTTCAGGATGAATGGTGTCAAGGAAAGTGTTAACCAGATATAGGGTGGAGTGTGGATAGCAATCGTAGGAGAGTTGTAGTTCTAGAGGAACAAAAGGATCTTCAGAGGTGGCAGGATAGATCACATTGAAATCTTCACCCTGGCATAGATGAAGACTTGGTCATGGGTTCTGTCTAAAGCACGTGGAGTGGAGTAAGTTTCTCATACTCATATTGGTGTCTCGAACCCCTAATTTGTATGAGGTCAGTCAATGTTGCTAGGAGATAAATGCTTGTTGGTTTTTCAATTCAGTTAGGAAGTTAGAAAATTAGTGCCTCACTCAAATCTTTTGTATAAGGGTTGAAGTATTTCTAAAATACCTCTTATTTATTAATTCATTTTTTGCTGATAAAAAAAAATATCATATCACTCAATATCAACATATTATACATGTTCCACACTCTAATTGCATTTAGATCAGAAAAATAATAATAATAAATAAGAGAGTATTTAAAGGATACTCCAATTCTATTACAAAAAATTATCTCTACAAGTCCAACAAACATATTCTAACAACAAAAACAACCCGTGTAATCCTCATTAAGCTAAATAAAAACTGAAGAAGGTCTGACTCAACCCTAAGGAATACAAAAAAGGGATAGATGCATGAAGCAAAAAAATTTCAAATAGAAAACCAGCATCATAGTCAATGTTGTTATCCTCTGAGCATCACCTATAATGGTGAAAAGAAAAAATTGGAATGAAAATTTGGGGGAAGTAGTCTCGGAACACCCACTTACACACACACCTGCAATGAAAATATCATATATGAGAAACATCATGTGCTCCTTGTGATGTAACATGTAACATCCCGCCAAATTACTTTGAAAATAAATGTAACACGAAAATAAAGGTGACAAATAGATTGAAGTGAGCAAAATCTTTATATAAAATAAATAAGTTTCTCCTCACAGGGAGTTTAATACAAACGATCACTTCTCCACTAAAAACGTAAACGAAATACAATACAAAAGACAGATAGGCGATCTCCTGGCAAAAAGGGCGATCTCCTATAAGAAGGGCGATCTCCTTTCATAAAGGCGATCTCCTATTATAAAGCAGCAAGAGGGGCGATCACCCAACAGAAAAGAAAACAGGCGATCTCCTTCCAGCGACAATTTTCTAAAGAGCTCTACTTCCTGCAACATCATCTGCTCCCGTGTAAATTATACACGATCATTACAGGTTTAAGAAAAGGCCACAACACAAACGAAAACACAGGGTAAGCTAGACATTTAAAAAGAGTTTAAATAAGGATACTTAAAATAAAATCAAGGTAAACAATTTCAAGATATTCACGTAAAGTTATCAAGTTTCTCATACTCTTCACCTGATCACCCAGAAATCACACATTTCACAATATTTTCCAGAGTCATTCTATTTCACAACTGTATCAAGTGTCTATCAATTTCAAGTTCCTCATTTCACATGTCAGACCACCACTGACCCAGCACACAAGACACTTGACACTACTTCCGGAAGACTCATGCATTGATTAGACTCAGAGATCTGCACCTGTCATACCATATCACTGTGAAATCCACACAGGGTCGCTGTGAATCCACACAGCATGCGCATATATAATCTCAATGTCAATAGTTCTCCCAGTATGACAGGGTTAATCCATAGAACAGGCGGAGCTCGTTCTTTTTCACACGAGACGCCCATTCATATGAACCTCCTTCAACTCTCACCAACTGAGTAACTTCCTCTATGTGATTCCATTATCTCAGCAGAGTCAGGATATCCCCTGAGGAATCACCGATCAATGCACATCCTACACGATCTTACACGGTATTTCCTTTCCTGAAAATACTATGCCTCGATCCACATTCACAACATTCAACACATCATGCCACACTTAAATGAATGATTCCAATCACAGCAAAACTCACTCCAAGGTTCATGTTTTCGAATATCACATTCAAATCTCAACAGTTTCAAAACAACACCAAAAACAGGGGAGTTCGTAAAACAGCGCCAAAACCGGCGATCTAGTTCAAAACGGGGTATTTCGAAGTCTGTATTTAAAAACCGGCGACCACGTCGCCCAAACACATGGAACAGAGCATTCACGCAGATGAAAACGAAACCGGCGACCACGTCGCCCTCATTTCAGAAATAGCTAAACTATGGCTTGTATTGAAAAAAAGAAGTCTAGCTTCCCTTACCTGGACTTGCGCAAACACCTAGAGTTCCGAAACCCAACAAAGCTTGAAGAACGCCTTGGCTCTGTTTTTGCGTCTGGTCGAAGGACTTGCAGAGAACTGCCCAGGTGCTCTAATGGTGGTTGTCGCTCGTCGTACTCTCGTGTGAAGGTGCTAGAATCGCAGCGCGAAGGAGGCAACTGGAGGAGAAGGGAGGTAACTCACTCTTTCTCTCTTTGAAGGCTGCAACGTTTCTTTCTCTCAGCAGTGGGTTTTCTGCATCTTAAACCAACTTATCCACCAAAAGCAGCTGCCACCACCCACTCTGCAGAGAAGTCTGAGAACCACTGCCCTGAACAGTACGACCACTGTTGTCTCTGGTGCATGCCAACCACTGCTCTGAACAGTACGACCGCGAGTGTCCCTGCGCATGCCAACATTCTGATGTCACTATTCTGAACCACCCTTTTTGTCTACGTGGCGTGCGTGCACTACGCTTCCTGCTGGGAGTCTGGGTCTTACCCCCTCTGTGTGCAACTCGACATCGCGCGATAACCTTTCGTCGATGACCCCTCGCGCGAAAACAATCCACCGAATGACATCTCGCGCGAAGACTATCCACCGATGACCTCTCGCGCCAAGACTATCCACCGATGACATCTTCTGCTGGACGACCGATGTCTCCCCCTGGAAGATGCCCGCATGCATCGCGCCCTGGCGACGTCTGCATGCCTCGCGCCCTGGCAAAGCCCGCATGCCTCTCGCGCCTTGGCCACGTCCACGTGCCTCGCGCTCTGGCAATGCCCGCATGCCTCGCGCCCGCGCGATGCCTGCATGCCTCTCGCGCCCGCGCGATGCCTGCATGCCTCTCGCGCCCGCGCGATGCCTGCATGCCTCGCGCCCTGGCGACGTCCACCTGGCGCTCATGTGTAGCAGGCGACCGGCGATCTCATAGCCTTCTAAACTTAACTTTTCCTCCCTTTTTATTTTAAATAAAACATACATAGAATTCTTTTAAAATATAACCCTTTTTATTCCAATTCAATTTTACAGGTCCTTACATAACATATCCCATAGTATTCCAAGATTTCACAACATTCATTCCAATTCTAGACTTGCACACTTTCCATTTTTCAGTATTTAACTTGTTCAAAGCAGATAACAAATTTCTCATTCCTACTTTTCCAATGACCAACTTTAGCTTGGGTAATTGACAAAATTCTAGTAAAGAGAGGTTGTTGTAGTTCCAATATAGAATCAAAAGCCTCATTGGACGAAGTCATCAGATTTATCTAAAAATGGAGTTAAGATGTTGTAGTTCCATGCACATGTTCTTTCCTTCCAAATCCTTAAGATCTACAACAAGGAGCGACAACATACCTTTGTGAAACATCAAGTCATACTAATTTATTGTCTTAACAATAATAGATATAATTAGATTACAAACATAAAATCAAGTAATTAATCAGAGCTAAAGATAAGACCTTTTTTACCAATTCCCTAAATTCTTACAAGGTTGGTTACAGGGATTTGAGACACATAATGAGACAGGTGCACAGTAAAAAAATGAGAAGTTCACATTTCTCTGCTTATGCTTAATCCATAACCATACTTTTGGTTTATCCAAACACCATACTTCTTGCATGTCGACCTTCCCTTACCTAAAGATTATATTATTCATATGCTTCCATATTTTTCAAACTATAGCTAGCCAAAGCCCCTTCTAGACAACATTTTGCTTTACGTTTAAGAACACAAGATGGAAGTGTTGGTAGCTTTGTATAATTTGATTATGGTGTACAGAGGATAAATTCATCGACATATCGCACATTCTCCACACAAACTTGTTGATTTTCAATTTACGAATATAGGTTTAGTTGTTTCATTCTCTTCGTTGCAGTACACACACCTAGCGTTATTAACTTAGACTCCCCTTCTTATTCGATTCACTCTTGTAGGCAGCTTGTTCAAAAGCTCTCCAACCTAGATGTAAGGTAAATGGTGCTCTATTTAGTTTCCAAAGGGATTTAAGCACCCCATTGTTTTCCCCTTTAAGGTTGTTTGCAAGTATGAGGTACGCATATTTAACTAAAAAGACACCTTCCTTCTCTTCCTTCCATATCCACATTTTATGGTAAGGATGTTGTTAATATTTCCCCCACACATAAATAATGTGTCATCTGCAAACTGTAAAAGATTAACCTCTACTCCTCTATTCCCCACCCTAATACCTTGAAATAATTGTCTCTCAGAAGCTTGTCTCACCATTCTTGCTAATCCCTCTGCTACTATTAAGAATAGAAAGGAGTCATAGGGCCTCTTTGCCTAAGGCCACGGGTTGGTTTGATTTTCTTATTAGGGCTACCATTCTCTAAAACTAATATAGTAGAAGATTTCATGTAAGCCTTATCCAAAAACCTAGATGACCCATCATACTAAGTCATAAGCTTTTTCAAAATCTACTTTAACAATTACTATACATTTCTTTTTCCTTGTACATTCATGCACGAATTCGTTGTTCACTAGGATACTATCTAATAATCCCTTATTCTATAATAATGCATATTGTGAGGAGTCAATAATCCTAGGCAATACCCTTTTTAAGTCTATTTTCCAAAATCTTAAAAATGATCTTATATATTTAACCCACTAAAGATATAGCTCCAAAGTCATCCAAGGGGTTATCTTGTTTAGGTACTAATTTAATGAAATAAGCATTGCAACCCTTCAGTATGTGGCATGATAACTAGAATTACTTTACAACAAGAAAATTATCATTTTTTAATGTTGCCCAACTATTCTTAATAAACTTAAGGTATAATTACCTTTTCCACCCCTATATTTAGAGTCAATATTCAATTAACTATAATGGTTTTTAAAAAAATCAATTTGGTCCTTATGTTTTTTAAAATGTATTTAAATTGATCCTTTCTGTTAAGTCTTACCTTACAATGTCAAGTGTTGTTTATGTGGCAGAGAGAGGTGCTCACATGGACTGTCAATTAGAGACACATTAGGACGTTGTGTGAGGTGGCATGAAATTGGATTAGGGTTTCTTCTTGTGATTTTGGATGGTGGGCTATGTCATTTTAGGAGTCATAATCATTTTTTAGGTATAGTAGAAAGTTGTGTCCGCTGTTTACAGAGTCATCATCGCCATATCCCACCTTGTTGCCATTGCGGAAGAGATTTCTCTCATTTTTCTCCCAACCAAACACTTCCTTCTCCTTACAAACCCATTACTTTTATCATGAGACATTCCCTTCACTCTCTCCTTAATTTTTTCTGAAACATTTATGGATTTTCTCTGTACATCGCACGTACCGGCACACGTGCGTCGCTGAAACAGTATGATATGCACACAGAACTTATCTTCTTCTTATTATTATTCTTCTTCTTTCAGTTCTTCTTTGTGTAACAATGAAAAATGAAAAGGAAAGGAGAAGGGTTTACAAAACTAGACTAGGCTATGATTCACATCTCGAAAGTTCTCAAATCTAGTCTGGACTTAAGCTTAGGACTACTTCTTCCTTATCGCGGGAGTATTGCATCGCCTTTACTTGAAAACAGAAATTGACCACCTGCAAGGGTGAAATGTGAATGAATATGTGTTTTTTGAATGAATATAATTAATTGAATGTATGCGATGAGACTTTGTGGCATTAGGTGAGGGTTAGACGGCCTAAAGAACACCCAGACATCTTCTTCCTACCACTCCAATTGCAATTCAAAAAAACCAAAGAACCCTAAATCCTAAATTCAAAAAACCCTAAATCCCGAATTTATTTTTTCCTAATACATCAATTTACATCACTTGACACCTCACAACTCACACAATATCCAATCTCACCTCTTTCTGCCACATAAGCAACATTTGACGCGTAAGGTGGGACCTGACGAAAACGACAAATTTAGATACATTTTAAAAAACATAGGGACGAAATTGAATTTTTTAAAAACCACCATACTAAATTAAATATTGACCCTAAATATAGGGACGAATAAGGTAATTACACCAACTCAAAATACTATCACTCAGTAATCAAATGGAGAAGTCTTAGAAATAAGGTCAAAGGAGTCGAGGTGAGAAATCAATGGAGTGAGGAGCCTGAAGTTGTCCGAAGGGAAGCCAAAAAGCTATTCCAAGATAGATTTACAAACAACAAACGATTTAGGGGTTAGACTTGGTTTTGTAGACTTTAAGACTCTGCCATTGGAAGTTACTATAAGCATGATTACTTCTTGCACAGAGGAAGAAATAAAGGAAGTGGTGTGGCAATGTGAAGGTACAAAAAGCCTTGGTCTGGACGGGTTCAACTTCAATTTTATCAAGAAAAGTTGGGACACTCTTAAACAAGACATCGTGGATGTTGTACATCTTTTTCAGGAGACGGGGTGTATTCCGAAGGGCTGTAATGCATCCTTTATAACCCTAGTACCTAAAGTGAGAGACCCCTCTAAACTTAATATAGACCTATCTCCCTTGTGAGAGCTGTCTACAAAATCATAACCAAGGTGTTATCATGTCGTATTAAGAAGGTTCTACTTGCGGTTATTGATGATAGTCAATCGGATTTCTTGAAGGGTAAAGGATTGTTAGACAATGTTTTGGTAGCCAATGAAGTTATTGAGGAGTTAAGGAGGAAGGGGAGGAGTGGCTTATGCTTGAAGGTGGATTATGAAAAGACGTATGATTCAGTAAGGTGAGATTTCTTATATGATATGTTTCACAGATTGGGCTTTCACAGTAAATGGATCCAGTGGGTCAAAAGCTGCTTGGAATCTACATCGGTTTTTGTTTTGGTAAACAGAAGCCCCACGACGGAATTTCAACCATCAAGAGGGTTGAGGCAAGGAGACCCCTTAGCCCTATTTCTCTTCCTGGTTGTAGAAAAAGACTTAGCTAGGCTTGTAAGACAAGCAATCAAGGCGAACTTGCTTGAAGGTGTGAAGGTGGGGAGGAATGAGGTTGAGGCTTGTGTACTACAATTTGCGGATGACACTTTATTTATGTGTGAAGATGCCTACAATAATGTTGTCTATAAAAGCAATTTTAAGGTGCTATGAACTTGCTTCTGGGCTGAAAATCAATTTCCACTAATCAAAGTTGGCTAGTATAAATGTTGAAAGGAATGCTTTTTAATTTTATGCAAAAGCATTGAATTGCAATCTAATGGGGGTGCCATTTAAATATTTGGGGTTAGAAGAGGGAGATAACCCAAAGAAGAAGCAGTTTTGGAAGCCAGTGATAAATAAGATTAATGACAAGTTGAGTGCTTAGAAAGGGAGGTTCTTGTCGGTGGTGGAAAGAATATGCCTAATTGAGTCGGTATTAACAGTATATCTTTCTATAAGATCCCCGATATCAGTGTACAAGAAAATTGTTAATACTCAAAGGAATTTCTAGTAGGGGGTGGGGAAAAGACAAAAGATGTATTTCATGGGTAAGGTGGGAGAACGTTTGCAAACCTTTGGACGAAGGTAGGCTGGGGATTAAAGATATAAGAACTTTAAACAACGCTCTTCTTGCCAATTGAAAATGGCGGTTAGTGAGTAATGAACAAAGGAAATGGAAAGACATTGTAGTATCAAAATACGGTTTAGAATCAGGTCGTGGGTAGATCCAGGTGAAATTCCAGTCTTGGTGGTGAAGAGACTTATCAAAAGTATGTGGTGAGGGTGAGGAAGCAGGATGGTTCCAACAAGATTTACTATGAAAAGTTGGATCAAGGGACAAAGTGAGACTTTGGGAGGACATTTGGATTAGCAAAAGTAAACTTTGTACCTTGTATCCTAGACTATTCTCATTGTCTTTGGATCAAGGGCTGACGATAGGGGAGGTAGGTGTATGGGAAGAATCTGGGTGGTGTTGGAGGTTAAGGTGGAGGAGGCCAGGTTTGAATGGGAATCTCTATAAGAAGAAGAATTGTTAAGGTTTATTTCTGTGTATTCCAAATATGGAGGCAACGGACTGACAAGTGTGGGGTAGGAAAATCACAGGGAAGTTTTCAGTGAAATCAGCTTATAAGTGCTTGGCTAATCATGGCACTAACTATCATTATGACATCTTTAAACAGTTGTGGCTGGTTCAAGCTTTCCCCAATGCATTGATAACTGCTTGGAGGACTTTGTTGGACAAAATGACAGCACAAACCAACTTATTGAGAAGAGGTGTGATAGTTGAATCATCTGTTTGTGGGTTGTGCCAAGCTATGGAAGAGAGATCTCAACATTTGTTCTTGGCATGCTCCATTGCACACCGGGTGTGGTCACTATGCTTAAGAAGGATAGGAATTCTGTTTGTTCAATAACAAGACTTGAAATCTCATTTTGAAAACTTTCACTTGGTACATATGAACATCAAACAGAATCTAGTATGGAAAGGTATGTGGGTGGTAGTGGTGAGGAGTATTTGAGAACAAAGAAATTGTGTTACCATTAAGCAAGGGTACCTGATGCAGAAGAAATTTTCCATTTGACACAACTAAGAGTGTGGCTGTCAATGAAATACAGGGTGTGTTCTTTCAATTACTCATTCTCAGATTGGCAGTTGAATCCTGACATTTGCTTATACAGAATGGGAAAGGAAGAGCTCAATAAATGCGGAAGCGCAGGAATGGGGTGTGAAGATGCAGTCCAAGCATATCTGAGTAGTGCTCGATCCACATCACTCTTGTTTTTTGATGTTCATGTCATCTTGGAACGATTTTACAGCACACAAATGTAGATCATCTCTTGAAGAAGGAACTTTTGGTGGCAGATGTGACTCTTCCTAGTTCTATATTGGTGTTACTCAATGCTGATCAATCACCGTGTAAAAGGAGCTGCAGAATTTTGTTCTGCATATTTCTGCAGCATCATTGTTGTTTATATGTGTTGTAGGAGCATTGGACATTAAGTGCCTTATAGACAGTCAGATATAAACAGGGTGGTTGCTTATTAGATGATGGATTTTGCTCTTTAAGGCACTTATCACTCATAAGGGTAGAAAAGTTTTAATTGCAGGGAACAATGTTATTCTATGATGTAAATCCAGCAGTGGTTACCTTAGTTGTGTCAACCCAGGGGTTCTTTACCGTTGTTCTTAGCAGCAATGAGGAGGGCTTGGTAGCAGGGGTGCACGAAGCATTTGAAGAGTTTTGTGGAGTAGTTGTATCACGGCTTTTGCAGGTTTAAGGCCAAGGGGCATGATGGAGTACATGAATGCCTACAAAGCAATGCTGGGACATTTGAGGCTTCTTAAAATTTTGTTTTAGCATGTTCATTGGGTCCGCTGGATAGTGTTATGCAGGGACTTACAAAGCACACGGACCACAAATGAGAGGGAGAATGCATATCCTCTTTGTTGTGCATTGGATTGGAGGAAGGAAGATGAAGGAAGAAACAAACATATGATGACAGGTTTTGGGCTACTGTCATAGGATTTTGAATTGGTCTATGCATGGAAAAGTCTTTGATCAGGGAATTGATGAGCTAATCACAAGGTGGTTTTCCTTTGCTCTGCTGCCAAAAAGGAATTATGCAGTTTTTTACTGCATAATTTTGCAGCAACCATGGCTAACCAATTCATATTTTTTGATTGATTTTTTTGTTTTGAATGTCTTGATTTTTATGTGATTATTAATTTTTTATAAGGTTGGGAAAACTGATAAAAAAAAATAAAACAAAAAATTGTGCTTCCTATTTACAGCTTATCCAAATCTGTAATTTTTTTACAATCTTTCCACTCTAATAATTTCTTTAAAACAATTCACATGGTGATCATGAAAAAGTATAAAGATATTAAAATATCAAAATGCATGCAAGGATATTTATATAATTTTTAAATTAAGTTCTAAAATTTTATTCTTTGATATTTCATTTTAATTTTGACAATATTATCTTTATAAATTATTAAAAAAAATTAAATATATTTTTTCAAATTGAGTAACATAAAATTATTGGTGATAAAAATATTAACAATAATATTTTTTAGAAGGATGTATTATTTAAACTTATGAAAATAAAATTATTTAAAAATTAATTTTATTTAAATTTATATTGTAGAGTACAAGTTATTTGATATCTATTTTAGAAAGAATAATTTTAAAATGTAATTTTATTTTTATTTTACTTAAGGATAAATACTTTATTTTAATTTATATCATTTTAAAAATAAATAAATAAATTATTTGAAATTTAAAAAAAAATTACATTATAAGTGAATTTAAATCTTTATAATTTTAAATAATTAAATTACTTTAATAGTTTTTTATAATTTGAATTTATTTTAAAATTTCCTATTTAAACAACATATTTTAATGTAAAATATTTTATATTCTCTATAAAGATGTATTTTTCTCTAAACATTATCCAAGAAAACTTTTAGAGTGTCTTTGAAGTAATTTCTTTATAAATACTTTTATGAAAAAAATATTTTTTTTATAAATTAAAAAAAGTAAAAAATAAAAATTTAGAAGAAAAAGAAAAATAATTTTTACAAAATTAATTTATACGTAAACTAATTTTAATTTATATAGAAAAGGTACTTCATTTATTTTCTTTTTATTTTTCTTTTCTAAGAGAATTTATTAAAAAAAAATTATCCAAACATAATATAAACATATTTTGTTGAAATGCCTCCAACTGATTTCGAAATGCAATTTTTTATTTATTAAAGATTGATATAGTTATAGCACATTACATAGGAGGACATTTTTCTTTGATATGCTTAAATGGAGTACAATACAAAGGTAATAAAGAAAAATGAATAAAAGTTACCAAAAAAAAAAAATTAACATCCACAAAAACTATGCTTGTGCATTTCTTTTAATATGTGAGATCATACACAAAGATAATCTAACTCAAAATAAAATCATCATAAATAAAATATATATTTATCTAAATATTTAACTCTTACTCGATCGAGACCACGAATTATTTCAATTTATTTTTATAAAACAAAAAAAAAATCCAGGAACAGAACTTTGAATCTCAGAATTAAATACTTTAGACCACAATTATCTATATATTGAATGTTGAATTATTTTAGTTTATTTTTACAAAACAAAACAAAATGTTCTAGCAACAGAACTTTGAACATCTCAGAATTAAATCAACCTACTGAATAATTTCAGTAGTATATATAAAATTATACATATCCATAGATCATGTTTTCTTGAGTTCACTAAGTTAACAACAAGATTTAAACTAAGGTTGCAGTTGCAATCATAATTTCAATTTCATCTTAATTATTAATTAACAGTGTATGGAACAGACAAAACCTTGTTGCAATAGAGATATATATGATCATGAGTCTCAAAATTTTGAAGTTGTGACAGAAAATGTAATCTCACAAATCATGGTTTAAAAATTTGATCTAACCGCCGCCTCCGTCGCCACCGCCACCGCCATCACCACCGAGTCCACTTATGCGACGATCTGATTTTCGTGAATGCGCAGTACTACCACCACCATGACGGCTGGTATATCTACTTGAACCACGAATTGGTGGTGGTGGTTGTCTTCGTGCATATTGGTCGTAGGAATCGTCAACCCCACAAGAAAATATGATCATTGATATAAGCAAAAGAGACAGAAATATGATTCCCAGCAAAACTAAGGTCCCTGAGTTATACCTAAGTACTTCATCTTGGTAGCCACCATGAAACATTGCAAGGAATTCTCTAGCCATCTTTCACTGATTAATGGGACCTTCTCTTTCTAAACCCTTCCTGTCTTCAGATATATTCGAATCCGATCATGCTCCTCATCATCTCAAACCTAGCTACCATTAACGTCGTCAAAAGCTTCCAGAGTTTATACTCTACAAAACTACAATAATGGTGCATAGAAAATTAGTAAACCCTACTGTTGGTACAAGATTATTTTATAGAATAAATATGTCAACACTTCAGAAAAGCAAAAAAACAGGATTCAGATCCTGAAAATTTCAAGATCTCACAAAGGAACGCAAGAAAAACAAAAGGATCCTGATATTTTGGCGTTGAACCGGACAAGTTTTGTAACGTGAACCGTTATTAAGGAAGGAGAAGATGAACGGTCATAATGTTATGAAAAATAATCTAAAATATCAATATTTTTATAAATTATACTTGTTCTCTAAACTATTTTATAGTTTTTGTTTTAGTTATAAAATTTATTATTTACATTTATATTAATTAATTAATTAAAGTTTAACTTTTTTTATAAATTTGACATTTATATCAAAACAAAATTTTGCATTTTGCATTTATATTTGTACTATGCAGGAGAGCTGGTCACCTACATCCAACTATTTGGGGGAGGTCAGCTCAGTATTTAGACCCAAAGATTAGTCATGAGTTCGGGCCAAGTGTTGGACGGTTCAAAGAAGGTAATTAAAATAAAAGATAAAGAGATATTTTATTTCTTTGTTATAATACGTATGTTAATTAATGTTAATTAAAAGTTGTTGAGAATAAAAGAGTGAGCATCCGAGAATAATGGTGCACATGTGAACATAATGTTTTCCTGTTTGTTAGCACCTAAAGATAAGGAATATTTAAGACTGAAACTGATTTGATATCTTGAATGGTCTCACTGACTTGATTGCAGAGTGTGATCAACAGATAAAGCCTCCTCTATCTCAACGGAGCCATGTTCTAGAGCAGCAAAAGAAGACAAGTCAGAAGCGAAGCTCTCCATCCAGTCCAACCGAAATCAACTGGCGAGAACAATATTAATACTAAACTATTTTATATTTTAAAAATTTTGCATGATTTTTCTTTGTCAATATTATGAAGAGTTACAGAAGGAAAGTGATGAAAACAAAACTACTTCTTATGGGGCAAAAATAAAATTCATTAAATATACTAGTATTAAAAAAAATAAAAGATTGTTTCTTCCTACATCTCCGCAACTTTTTGTGACACCTCCATGCTTCTTAAAATACTAAAAAAATCATTTATTCTGATGTTTTAGAATGCTGATCTAGAAAAAATCTAAATTATAGAATTCAAAAAGTATTTATAGATTGAAAATACCTTTCAAACTCTATAATCTATAATAAATTTTTTTAAAATAAAAATTAGAAAATCTAAAAGATATTTTCAAATTATAAAATTCATAAAATATTTATGAATCTAAGAATACTTTACCAATGATTTTATAATCCAAAATGTGTTTATTAAAAAAAAAAAATTTCAGATTGTAAAATCTGAAAAATATTTCAAGATCTCCAAAAAGTATAAATGAATAAAAAGTACATTCAAAAGGTATCAATAAAAAAAATACATTTCTTAATTAGAAAATTCAGAATGTATTTTTTAAGTTTTTGCCTAACCAATGAGGTGGTAAATAAGTTATGAAGGTGTAGGAAGAAACAACAGAATAAAATGGTATGGAGGCAATTGGCCCACACCCTTAGTAGATCCACAAGTGGCAGAGGAAGGGTAGAAATAAGGAAAACTTTTATTTATTTATATATATATATATATATATATATATATATATATATATATATATAATTACAGTGGTAAATAAAAGTTGTCATATTGTGTAGTAAAAAGATTGTTTTATAGCGATTTTAAACTGCCAACATGTTTAAATTATAGATGGAGTTAATTTTAAATAAGTGCAGTGTGATTATTTTGATTCAAAGTAAATCGATAAAGGAATAAACGTATATATTAGTCTATTTTCTAAAAATAATATGAGAATAAATTTGGTTCATATTTGGTATGAAACATACACATGTTTTATAAAAAAAAATGTACGAATTCGCTTGCATAACTATCAGTACGAATTCACTTGCAGAACTATCAGTATAATTAGTTCTGCACAATTTTTATATGAATTTAATTTTACACACTAAATTTTACTTGAATGGCAGAGAATTGAAGTGCTGCCCTAGGAGATCCACAATTTCAAATAGGTTCCAAGTCTGAATGCATCAATGTTAATTACAGGAACAGGTCGCGTTAAAGATTCGTGTAAATGACATACAACTTTTATTGAAAGAGCATATTATTACATTATTAAAAAGATACAAAAGGCTATAGTGATTTACAGAGTCAGTTATACACACCTCATCATGGGTATAAAAGCAAAGGGGAACACCCAACCAGAAGGATAGGAACATAGAAAACAAATGCAAAAATTACATCACCAAAATTGTTGTATCCATAAAGTTCAAGCTTCTGATACAGGTGTTTGTATTTCCTGAAAAATTGAGGGATTTTATACTTTGATTTCCTGCATAAGAGTTACACAAAGCATGCACAACAAAGAATTATCAGATTACCTCAGGGAGCTGCAGATGACAATGATGTACATTGGAATGTCATTGGAAGATTTAACAATTGCTTGCTTCCACTTAGGGTACTATAATGTTGTCTTGGGAGTGACATTGTGCATGAAGGTTTGCAATAAGGCTAGACCGTGAAGTCATGTTCTTTTTGGAAATGGTAGGTAAAGTGCGCTTAAGCCAAGACTCTGATGGAGCTTTTAGTGAAGGTAGGACAAGAGGAAGTCCAAAACAGCTTGCACCAGATGTTTCTTGGTGACCTGACTTTGTAAAACGTTGGCTTTCTAAGTCAATCTTACCATCATTTCTCACCTTTGAGCTATCCAAAGAACATTCTTTATCAACCCATTTGGCTGATAATTGGCTCTTCAAATCAACTTCTGAATTTTGATTGAGGCTATTAGAATTTTTTCTCCTGCTATACCCTTGACTTTCTGAATTTATCTCCTTACATCCAATCATTTTACAACTTGAATCTACTGAAAGATTATTGTAAACGCCACTGTCTCTTCTCGAAGTCTCATAATCACCCCTTATGGTATTGGTTTCAGACGTGACCTTGTGTACAGAATCTACATACATTGTTTTCTCATGAACTTGGCTTTCATAATCATCATGTTGAGTGCTCTCACAGGATACTATTTTGCTGCAACCTCTTTGATTTGGATCAGTGCCATGTTTAGATTTTACAAGAATATCCAAAATCTCTTTTTCTTCTGTAAAGCCACAGGTAGTTCTAAGTTGCTGCAGAATAAGAAAATAATAACAATTAACCGCACCTAAAGTGAAATAATAGCAAAAAAAAGTAGATAGAGACAAATTAATACCCCTTTTGTAGAACCAATGTGAGAAGCACCTGATTTTGCTTGCATTCGATGAGCTGCATTTCTTTGAACCTTATCCATTCTTAATCCAGGTATTGGATTCAAAAGACAGAACCGAGGAAATAGCCCACAAGTAGTAGTTGTGTATCTTTCATATTCACTGCAGTCATCACTTTCATTTTCACTTTCTTCCCTATCAATATCTTGAATGTAATTCGGCAAAGCTTTTGACCTATTAAGGGGATTTGAGCTTTCTGCATTCACTTCTCTCTTTTTCTGTTTTTGTTGTTCTTCTCCAACAAGTGCCTTCTTGGACACATAATGTGGTGCCCCAGATGCACTTCCCTTTGCTGCAGGCAAGAACCTATCAATCATGAAATCACGAGCTTGTTGATGATCACTTGAGAAACTCCCATATGATTGAGCCTCTTGTTCCTCCCAACCACTCAAACCAGTCACCCTACAGCTCACGAAGAATGACTCACTCCTGGAAAGTTTGTCAAGAGCGTCTTTATAGGATTCATCTCCATCATCTGAATAAGAACTTTTCTTCTCCATATTTTCCTCTTTCGAATATTTTGCTACTCTTTTATCCAAAGATGCAACCCTTTGAGAATTGGAAAAGGTGCTTCCAGTTCTCATCTCAGAAACTGATTGTTGCTTGATTTCTGATACTCTCCCAAGTGGGGGAGTGATGAAGGGAGGCTGCTCAGCAGCTTGTGCCTGTAACTTGGTTTCATCTTTGGGTTTTCCTGGGGCTTTCTCCCATACAAAAGGAACCGTTCCACCATTCCTCACTGGAACTGGCTTTAACTCTGAATGGTAAGTAGGAGGACGTGGAAGTCTGCCTAATGAGTTATTAGTTTTGCTTCTGCGGTCTGTTTCATTGGCCACTGTTGATGAGAAACGCCTCACTGATAAAAGTGGCTGGTTAAAATTCAACTGCTTTTCTTCCATTAGATCTTTGAGTATCATAGAATTAGCTTCTGTGAAACACCAAAAAACAAACTACATTTAAACTTAGCCTTTTCAGCAACATGTGGAAGAAAAATACACTCACATTATTAAGAATTCGAGAGTAATTTTGTATCAAAAGTAGGGAATAGAACCACTGAGCACAAAAATGACTTATATTTATAAAAGTGGTTCATCCTTTGGATGAACTTATCCATAAGAAGTTCTAGAAAAGAAAATTTGAATTAGTTTTCGATAGCTTAAGAACAAGTTAATTTATACAAGTTCTCTTTATCTAATTTTTATAGATTTTTATTTTCAACTTGCTAAGCTAATTTTAGTTTAAGTTTTTTTTTCATTTGTTTTTCTAGAATTCCTTATGATGAAATTCTTCCAAATACACAAGCATAGATGTAGTTGAAAAATTGAAAGAAAACCATTGCAGCAGAACCCAAAAAAACCTCTCACAGTACCGCTTAATGGATAATCAGCATTTGAAAATGAAAAGCGATAAATATGATATAACTAAAGAATCATGCATTTAAGACAAAAATATGTGCTAGAACTAAAGTCAATTTAAAGTTGGAGATAAAGAAAAGTAAAATATAAAAAAATATTGTCGCATTTAAATTGCTGTCACAGTAGCTGTTCCAGTTTTATTGTGATCCTTGATATGCCAGGAAATTGATCACAGTTATAGTTATGTCGTGGTCCTTGATATTGCAAGAAATTGCAAAAAGCTGATATGACGGCAATTACAATCAAACAAGACCATCAAAGAAACAGAAATTTCAGTTTTATCAGTTAGGCCAAGGCCAGCATTCATCAAAAGCAGTTACGTCATTCAAGAACTAGGACCAAGAAAGTTTTGATGCTTCCATTAGAATAACAAAGAAACGTATTTTCATTTTCTGTATAACATTCACTGTGTCATTCACCATGTACGAAACCAAGAAACGCGAACAAACACATGCAGACAAGAAAACAGAGAGAAAAAGTTCAGGAAAAGAACCTTGGAAAGAAAAAATGAGTCGGCCCAGGAATCAACTCACTTTCCTCCTTTGGAAAGCTAGTGAATAAGACATGCAAAGCAGCTAGAGAGAATATAGAAGCAGAAGCAATTTCGTGTCTTGCACAAGGACATCAGATAAAGAAGACAAAGAAAGAAAGGAATTGCTTTCAGAACAACACATAAACTATATTGTACGCTTGTGTTTATTACTTTGCAGCAGAGGTGAGTAAATCCTTCTTTTCTCTCTATCTAGTGTAGCATTGAACTTGGAGTGAAAAAGAAATGATAAAGTGCAAGCACATACATTATGATCATTTCATGTTCCTCAAGACTAGCAATTATTTTATATCAGGGGACACGTGTGGGATCATGTGACAGAGAAGCCAAATCAGGGATAACCATGAGTCTGGTACATATCAGTACACAAAAAATAGCACTCTAGTATGCATGAAAATAGTTGAAAATGACAAAAAACGTCAACCCTGCTTCACGTGTTCGATTGTTGAGGGAAGAATAATGTTTGTTAGAAACCTTGGTGAGAGTAACAGAGATAGAAGATAGAGGAATATTAATGAGTGATGTGATTCAATGTGATGAGAGAAGAAAAGATATAAAACTCCTATTTTCTTGTTCTTCCTTCTGATTATTTTCTTGCTAATAGAAATTAGGAATATGCTAAATCCAAATCTGCGGGATAAGTTTTTGTTATGTGACTGATGATGATAAGAAAGGAAAAGAAACCCACGCAGAAAGTAAATAACATATGCTAAAAACATTATTCTTTCATTCACATATTATATTTAAATTTTCCTTAATTAAACAAACCAACTAATAATTTAGAAGTGTATCTCGATATTGTTGTTTTAGAAACCGAAATACACAGATTTTCGTTATGAGCTATTGAATTATAGATATGCCTCTTCATGCATTGTCTGAACATTTGCAGACTCTTAAAAGGTAGAAATATATATAGTTATAATATTAAGCTAAAATAAGAAGAACAACGATGAAATTGTAGAAAATTAATTTCATTAGAAAACAATATGAGTGAGGAAATTTAATGTTCACTTCATGAATGTGCCAGAGCTCCTAGCTGCAAATATGTCACTTGCTACAGGTGTCAGCAAAGATATAGAGCACGTTTCCTCTTCTAAGCTATAAATATGCTTCCTAATAATTTAAAAAATTATTTTTAAAAAAATATATTAAAATTATTTTTAATATATTTTAATAATAATATGTTGATGTTATCAAATTATCCATTATTTAATCTTATCAAATCATTTATTATATAGTCTCCTCCAAGAGAGTGTTTTCGTAGTTTAATTTTCAAAAACTTCTTTTTCTCCGTTTCTTCCATCAAACCTAATAAACTACCCCTTCTTACCTCCAACCACCTACCGAAGCTTCTAAACACCATCACTACCACCACCACACTTTCCTCGGAGTTCAACCGTGCCTCCACCATCACCTTCAGCCACCCAACCAGCAAACACATTGTCATCCTCTCTTCAACGTATTTTATAAAACTTCCAAGTACATTTCTAAAATTTAATAAAATGGTCGGGTGCAGGTCTCAATTAGTAGGTGCAGGAAGCAATAACCTTTGTTTTATTGTTCCTTTTTGCACTTGTTACTTGGACTGTCTTAACCAAACAAATAGTTGAGAAAAAAGGGTCAAAAAGTTATTTTAGAAGTTGAAATTGAAAGTTAATATTTCATTGTTAATAAAATAATTCATTATAATAATTGATAAATGCAAAATTATTTGGAAAAATTGTTTATGTGATGTTTTATATTAATTTAATATCATTATGTTGATAACATATATTTTCGATCATTATAATTTTAGTTTTTTAATTGATTTAAACTCTTATTACATTTATTTATAGATTAATTGTTCTATTACAGTTTTTAGTTCTGATCTTTGAAATTGCATTCTTATTAATCATACATTATATTTTAAAATATTGTTAATCAAATTTGAAATAAAATAAATTAATGCACGTTTAAGTAAATGCTATTGAGTAATTAATTTTGAGGTATGTGTTATGAACTTTTTGACTTTACTAGATATTTGTTTCACCTACAATTTATTCTAGTTCAATTTTGTATATTTGGATTTAATTGAGCTTTAACGCTGATTTTGGTTAATTTTAAAATTTTCATATGTTTTGATATGATACATTAAAAACTCAAATTCAAAAACTAAAATGGCATAAAATATTTATAAACTTAATTAATAAAATTAAAATTTGAAAAAAATGGCAATTACAAATTGTAATTAAGTATTGTATTTATAACCATACATCATGAAACACCTCTATTATTTTTACGCATTTTATATTTCTATTTGATCCTAATTGTATTTTAAAATTATAAAATTTTAGTTCTCATAACTATCTTTCGGTTACATATCCAGCAACAAAGAAAAATATTATAGGTAAATTATTCATTGACTAAAAATAATTGAACACATTACTCTCCTTTATAATACAATGACAATTACATAATAAAAGATGTGGACATACAAAAGATTTTTTTTCCTCTCTTTTTATAAAATTTGGAATTTTTGTAAAGAAAAAATTTAAATAGATAAATGATAGAAAGTCTATAAATAGATTACATATATTAATTAATTTTTTAAAATAATTTTTTATATTTTGACAGTTTTACTTTCTTTAAAAAAATCAAAATTAAAAGATAACTAAGGTAGTGTTGTACATAATGACTTTAACGAGTAGTAAAATGAAATAAAGTTAAACCAGACAAATTCATGATTTGATCATTGAATTACCAAGAGTATTTTCGAGAAGTTCAAAAAGTGCATAGAAAAAGTTTTGTTAGTATATACACTATCATTAAGGCTTTGTTTGGATTAGAGGGTGTGGAGGAGTAGAAATTTGAGGGTGTGGGAGAGTGGATGTGTGAAGAAAGTTGAGGTTATTTGGATTGAGGTATGTTAGAGTGGATATGTGAGGAAAGTTTATTGAAATTAGTGAGGGATGTAATGATTGTAAGAATATTTAAAATTATTTTTAATAGTATAAATTGTAAAAGTATAAATTTACCCTTGTATAATATATATAAAAAAAATAATTACATTAATTTACTCTATATTTAAAATAATTTAAACAAATTAAATTCTAAAACCACACAATCGATTATCCTCTGTCTTAAAAATTATGAATATTTGATTAAAACGTATTTTTATATTAGATAATATTATTATTTTTATTTTTACTTTTTTATAATTAATATAATTATTATATAAATATATTTCTTTATTAATAAAAAATATTATTTTTATTATTATTTATGTTTATAATTTATTATATATATAATATGATTAATTATGTTATTTTATAATAATTATTTTTTTATAATTTTAATTATATTTTTTAGTTTAAATTATAATTCTGTTTTAAATAAAAATAATAATAATTTGAGTTTAAAATAAATGGGTAAAAAAATAAACTAATATTAATTAATTAAATATATATACATATATATAACTTTCTTCGCACATTTGCGAAGAAAGTTCTGAACGAAGAAAATGTCTCGAATTTCGTGTTTTTTTAAAAAAATTGTTTTGATTTTCCAACTTTCCCTGATGCACAATAAATATACGTTTTTCCACTCCTGAAACAAACATGGGGTTAGTGAGGGGAAATAATTACAGTCTATTAATTAGTAGAATATTGTTTAGATGTGTAGAGAATATATTGGTGGTAATATATATATATATATATATATATTGAAAATAGATTATATATTTATGTATATGATTGTTGATAGGCTTAAAATGTGAATATGGGATTATGATGATTGTATAAATAATGCTAATAAAAGTGAGAGTGTTGTAATTATGATATTATAGGTATGATTTGTGAATTTGTTCTTTGGATTGATACTAGTAAAGTGGTGGATTATCGCTCCAGTAATGTTTAAGAGACGAGTTATCATTATATGAATTGGTATGATTTGTAAATTTGTTCTTTGGGTTGATACCGCTAAAGTGGTGGATTATCACTCAAGCAATGTTTAAGAGACGAGTTATCATTACATGAATCGTTTAAGTACCAACATGAACACTTAAGCTACAAAGTATATAGTCTAAGTTACAGCTCAAGGTTTGAGTGATAGAGAGTTTAGAATAATTCTCACTCAAGTAACATTCAATGCTAAAGCGTTGAAGCGTAATGGTGGTGCACATGTTGGACTTGAAGAGTAAAATCAAGTCTCAAGAGAAGTTATTTTTTATAATGATGTTTGAAGATGTTGATGTTGAATATGTATTGAATGTTGTAGTTTTTATAAGGTATTCACTAGAGTTTCAGTTTAGCACGCAACCAAATTAAAATTAGCCAACACATAAATGTTTTGAAAGGTTAAAAATATGTGAAAAAAAAAAATTTGATTGTATTAATCGATTAAGGTTTAAGCAAATCAATTAAATTGTTCTCACTAATGTAAAAAAGGCCTTAGACAGTGATTTTACAATCACGGTCTATTAGCACATAATCTACACGACGATTCTTTTGACCAATTGCAGAGTAAATTGGAAACAAAATGTGGTTATAGGATACCCAAAGAAACCTGGGACTTTGTTTGAAATTTACATGGTCGAGATATAGACAACGGTTTTGGGCAAAACCGCTGTCTATACCCTATTTTAAAATGTAGTTGTGCCCACAACCGTAGTCTATTATGTAACTTTTTTTTTTAGTTAATTCTATTTTATGTGTTTCCTCCTCTTAATTAACCTATTCATTTAAAAATCCACCTCGATACATAAATTCAGACACATTCTTTCAAACAAGCAAATTATATATATTGATAAATGTATTACAAACATTAATACATATTCCTATATATCTAATTCCTATACATTAGAACCTATATTATTCATTAGCTATCATGAAGTTGTAGTGATTAACGAAATATGCGGCCCAAACATTTCTCACATAATCTAGTACTTCCAAGGGTAGTGGTTGCTCATCCGTAAACAACTACATTACAAAATAAGTTCAAATTAGTGTTTAGATACATGTGCTTTTATTATAAAAAATAATTTAAATATTATTACCTACTCCTAATCTTTTTGAATGCCTACTCTTATAATGGTAACCATCCATTGCATAATGTAGTAGTCACACTCATAGCTTTCCGGTTGTTTATTACACTACAATTCAATATAAAGTTAATATTGATATTCTGATAAATAATGAAAAGAGGAAGACAAAAATTACATACCTTAAGGTTCAACCATGTTAGCTTTTGATAATTTGCACTAAGTCGACCTCTGAGTATGTGATATTAAAATATAAGCACTTATGAGTATTAATTGCTAAAATAAATATAAAATAACTCCTAATTTATGAATTTATACCTTTTTACATATTTTGAGATTTTAATTTAAATAAGAACGATTTATTCCCAAATTTGTGTTAATTTCAGGATTCTAGGGAAAAATGGAGATAACTGGGCAGAAGGGATATATATACAAAGTTAAAAAGGGAAGGTTGGAATACACTAGCACTCACCAAAGCTGCCCAAACAAGTAAAAGAGTCATCTCACCATCAGGGGAGCTCGCTCAAGCGAGCCATATCTCGCTTGAGCAAGATAGCACCAAAGACATTAGGTTGGATTTCGGTTTCTGGGATCCTTATCTTCTTGAATGTTTTCCGATAAAGAATCACTAAACTTCCTTGACCTACCAAAGTCTTCATGATGGCAAAGTTATCCACCTCTACTGTGATGACCATAGGGTCATCTTGTGCTAGATCGATTAGTTTGAAATCTTCATTTGTAAAAAGTATTAGAGGTATTGATATGAGTTGATTTTAGATTCATTAATATTGTGACACTTTTTAAGAATTAGGATCAAGATTCTTAGCAATTTAAGGTGAATTACCTAAGGAAAATCCCCACTGGACATTAACTTAACAAGTGTTAAGTAGATGTGAAGGTTCATTTCCAAAGGTCCAAGGTAAAAACACAATTAAAGGTGAAGAATGATGACAAATGAAAATGCAGAATCCAGAATAGAATTGATACTAAAAATAAAACACAAAAACATAATTGAAACACACAAGATTCAAGGAAGCTTAAGGAATCATCAATGGAGTCAATGTCTTCCAAATGATGAACCAAACTCAAATATGAGTGTTATATCCTTGCAAACAACAATTACCGAATGAAATTGAATTACAAGTACAGAATTGAAAAGGAACACACAAGACAAACAAGATTAACCGATTGAAATAAAAGAATAAGGCATAGGAAACATTTCTACCGATTAGAATTACTAGGATAGGTGCGAAAAATGAAAAGGAAGATGAAAGGAGGAAGACTTATGTGGTTGAAGCCATGGATGGAAATGAACACGCCACTTGGAGATGAATGATCCAAGATAAGTGTTGGAATGTCGCCATTTGAGAACTCCCAAAGTACTCACAAGATGAGACAAGGAGGAGGAGAACAAGTCTCACAAAATTCACTCACAATTTGAGTATAGTAACTTTACTTCAATGTTATTTTACAAGAGCCAAGCACCTCTATTTATAGTGTTTAGAGAGCTGCAAATGAAGAGGGAAATTTCAAATTACAAAGCATTCAAAATTGGCACCAATTCAAGTCACATGGGAGGTGTGACTTGATTTCCTACTTTGGCACCTCCTAAAACTATATCTACACCTACTCTTTATATCACATGGAAGGTGTGACTTGTTTTTGTACATTAACACCCCTTATTTCCATGTCTACACCTTCTTTTTATTTTCTACTAAAACTACTCTAAAGAGATTACGACAAATGACAACAATTGATGCCCATCTCCTTAAAGTTATGTCCTTGCTCCTAGTAATTCTTTGAGTTATGACTTGAGCTTAGGCCTTATGTTGGGCTTGGTCTTCATGTTGGGCTCGGGCCTCTTGTTGGGTTTGAGCCTCATCTTTTTAAGAAGACTAACAAGAAGAACTTCAAATGTTTTGCCCCTTGTCCATTCCTCCTATGAATGAAGTCTTTATTTGCTTATTGAGATGACCCTTCAAGTTTAGCATCCTTGGTCATCTTCATGTGGTCGTGGCTTGCATCAGGTATCCTCAATCGGGCTATTGCCGAGGTTAAATTTATTGATTGAATAACCCGAAGATGCTTCTTCCGGGTGGTGCTCGAAGATCCTCTGCATGCGAATCAACTAGTGATTGTTTTGATCACTTCTTTTCCACTTCTACATGAAGGCTCGACCCTTCTCGGGGTTTCACTCCTTTGCAGTTGCTTTTTTGTCATCGATCATCATCATGATGACGTTGAGGGTAATATTCCCTCCGTTCATCCCTTCTGGGATATTTTTCTCTCTGAGGAGATCTTTTGGAACTTTTGTTAGCGGTATGAACAAACTTAAGCAAATGCCCAACCTGAATGAGTTCTTCTATTTTTTCCTTCAATGCCTAGCATTTCTTGGTCGTATTCCCAAAGTTGGTAGTGATACTAACATCGCCTAGATGTATCGGCATCTTTTGGGCTATGTAGCTTTTGGAGTGGGATGAGGTCACTATTTAATGCCTCATCCATAATTTTTTCCCTATCAGCATTCAAAGGGGTGTAATTGTGGAACCGAGGTCCTCAGTTTTCCTTGTATTTATCAACTCTTTTGGGCACGTGTCGGCTACCTCGTTCTTTCTTTTTTCCCTTCTCTACATCGTTTTTTACTCGAACCTGATTGCGATAATCACGCAATTCTTTGAGTTGCATGAACTTTGTTGCTCGTTGCCTCGATTCATCTAAGTTAGCTGCTAGTTTCTTGCATAAACTATTAAAAAACGATCCTAATCGTAGTGTTATAACAAGTGATGCATGACCATCTCTAGACTCAGATTCTGGATATTCAAAGATAGCTTACTGAACCTCTCCATAAAGGCTCAGAGTGACTCACCTTTTTCTTGTCGTATATTGATAAGTGTTATGGATGTCAGATGATGTGATCAGTTGGTTGCAAACTAAGTACCGAACTTGGACAAAAGTGTTCTAAAGCAATCATCTTGTGTAGCGATGCTTATTAATAGTGTTAGAAGTGGGTTATTTCATTTATGGGTCGTATCTGATACGTATATTTAATAAAATAGCATTACCTAATTTATTGCATGTCTACAAAATTTATAGGATATTACCTAATTTATCACGTATCTCTTTATTTTCTATTAACGTAACCAATTTATCCGATCGGCTATTGATACCGGGTGACGTGGCTCAATCGGCTCCGATTGGTAAAACATATAAAGATAATATATTCTAGTTATTCTAAGGTTGAATAACAAAGACTTGATGTATGATCAATTGTGATCTAAACTAATATAAATTTTCTACGTTGTCTCTCTCTCTTTTTCTATACTTTTTATCTTGTTATTCTCAATCTTTATCAATTTTGATCCCTAAATCAATTGCATTTAGTTTTCTAATTGAAACTATTTTTCAAATAACTTGAAGAATGGGTAAATATTTTCAAAAGGTTTTCAAAAACCAATTCACCCCTCTTAATTTAATTTAGCCTCACGTTCTTTTCTAACAGTACGTGGGTTCTATAATATATGAGACAATGTATTTATGTGTCAAAACTTAAGCAGAAATGTGATCGCTCAAGCATTGATGAAATGGTGAGAATGATTATTCTATAACTTAGTGAGATATATAACAAGTAGCATCACTTGGGTGTTAGGATAATAATCAGGTGATGATTTCTCAAGTGATGATTAAGTGTTTATGGTGAAATGTAGTTGTATTTGGATTACATAGATATGTTTTGAGGATGATGATTTGGTATACATGTGTGGTATGATGCTTATGTATTATTATGATGATGATTATATGCATGCATCAATATAATATATTGTTATATATTTATGTGATATAATATATTGTTATATATTTATGTGATATGTTTATGATATGATGGTCCTTTATTGGTGTATTGACCTTTAAGGATAAGAAGGATACTTCAAAGGGTAATCATGTAAATTAAGATATTAAGTAGTAAAAAAATTAAAGAAAGTTTGTGCATGAGACTATTCCAAAATAAGTAAATGAATTATCTTAATATAAAAAAATTGAAGATGTATTTTCAATATATTTTTATGGGTTAAATATTAGTTTTTAGGGAAACATATTTAATATAACAATTTTAGAATACATCAAATATGATAGATTACATTTTAATGAGATAAAATTAATAATTTTTATATATTATTTTTGCAAAAGTAATTTAGTTATAATTTGTTACGTGTTTTATGCTATGAATGTGTTTTTACATGTATATCATATTGTATGATAATTTTAAAATAATCTATTTATATTTACATAACTTTTACGATTGGAGGAAATCATAAAAGTATTATAATTTTTCTAACATTTTGTTATATATATACTTAAAAGTTTCCGTGTATATGAGAATGAAGGTATCTTTTATAATTATACTTCATTATTAGTGTAATATAAAAAGAAAATTCATGTTGACACAACTAATTTGTAATTATTAATTATTAGTGTGCCAAATAAAATTTAATTATGGATCATGCCTATAAAAAGTTTAATTGAAAACAAATTGCTTTATTTATTTTCATTATATAAAAAAATATTAGGTATTTTCTATTTGTCGGCTAAGAATGCTCTTGGAAGGCCAAAAAAAGAAAGTAAGAACTCTACTTATAAGATATTATGTTGAATACTTCAATTTTCTCTTCTAGCCATATTGATCCATTTTAAAACTTGTGTAAGAACTTTCCAACTTACCTCAATATTTTAAGATTTACTATGTAATCATTTCACATTTGACTACGTACCATTTTCCATTCAAATATCTACAACAACCTATGTGTGAACACCGACAAACTTGGTCTAAAACTTTATCATCATACTAATAATAACCTTGTTGGAAAAGCAAAACACAAATGTTTTCATCGTGCAACATGCTTAGATGACTTTTGAATGGAATTTTGTGCCTCACTTCAACGTTTAGCCTTTTGCATTTTATTATTAGATCGATTTCATATTGATTCTCACTATTCTAATAGTTAAAATCTTATATATTCCCTTAAAAAAACTTACATATTCATTTGGTGTTGGTCTAAGCAAAGTAGAAGTAACGTGGACAATGAAATATGAATAATTCAAGTTTCTGCTTGAGTTGGTTTGCTAATTTGACTTGATAACCAAGCTATAAAATTTAATAAATTTAGAATGACTTATATAGCACTTTGTCAAAATCAGAAGAGACTACCAATTAGTTAATTAATTAATTAATATGTGACTTATATCGCACTTTTGTCATAATAAGAAGTGACAACCATCGTTGGTTGAACATGGTTAGAACTACGATAGTAAGACTCACCAAAAAAATGTTCAAATTTAACAGCTAATTATACATTAAATAAAATTATCATTAATAAATAAAGTAGTCATATATAAAAAGTAAACAAAGTATTCAAATTTCTTTTTTAAAAAAAGTGATAATTTTTTTATCGATAAAAATAAATAAATAAATGTAACAGTACTACAATTCTTATACAGAATAAAGGATTCTTATACACAATAAAGGTTATGTAACACATTTTTTTTTTCAATTTTCTCTCCGTTATTATGAGATAGAATGTTCTATTGTCGCGTTTTTAATTTTAATAATTTTTCAAAATCAGAACCCAGAAAATAACCTAAATGCCTCCTTCAACCAAAAAATAAAAATGCATGAATGGTAACAGCATATTTTCTAACACGCTTTTTAACATACTAACGAACAATTAACTCTTAAAATCTACTGAAAACTACAAAAAAATACACACAAAAAACTAATGTAACACCAAAAGGATATTTTTTAATAACTTTTATCCAGCAGTAAAGAATGTATATAGAGTGTATCAAAGAATAAATTATATAAAAGAGTATGCTACTTTAAATTAAACTAATAAAAATGTTACAATTTGGGAAAATATATTTTAAATATAAAATAGCAATTATAATAAAACTTCAATGATCAAATATTTATCACTGTAAAATTGTTTCAGTTTCATCTAACTATAAATTATCATAGTATTACTAATTTTTAATATAATTATTATAAAATTCAAAGAAACTTATTATACTGAATAATAGAATAAAAACATTTACATTGTAAGTATATAGTTTTTTTTCTTACGAAAAGTAGCTTATATACCTTTTTATTTTAAGATTTAACTAACTTCATTTTAACTATAAAAAAAATCTAGAAAAATGTAAAATAATTTGATAAGATTATCTATACTATTATATGAAGAAATATATTTTTTATCGATAAATTGTATCATTTTATCCTTTATTTAAGTAAAATAATTTTATTATTTAATAAAATACATAACGGTGAAATCTCTATCCAAAAATAATTGTTTATTTTCTTAACTAAAAAATAATAGTATGAATTTCTTAAAAAAATTATTTGTTTATTAAAATTTTAAAAATTAAAATTTTAATATTATTAAAATTGGAAACACATATGTTTCCACTAGTTTTAATAAATTAAATTTATTTTAATTAAAACTTAGTGAAAGCTGTTAATTAAAAAATGACTAAATGCCCTAAGTAGAGATGAAAATTTTCGGTCAATTCAAATAAAGCAGTCATATTAATTTATTTTGACTTTTGACCTGAGAGTAATAATACTGTATAGGACAATGATTTAATAATTTTAAATTCCGGTTAAAAGATTAACTTCCTTTCCACTCAATTTTTTTTTCTCCTTCCAAACTATTTTCCTTTTATATTTATTCATATACATGTTGCTCTTAACTATTTATGTTTTTTAATCTACATTCGTACATTTGTTTCAATTTTCTTAAAAAAATCATAAATATTTAAAAATAATCATATATCAGAATATAAATTATTTATCATAAAATTAAAATATAGTTTATATATTAAAAAAATATTAATTTACTAATATTTTAGAATTCAAAATACACAAATAAACCTGTAGTTTTTTAACTAAAGTTTCTAATAAAAATTCATAATAAATAAATTTTTTAATATATAGATGATGTTATACATTCACAACAAATTTTATATTATAACATAGTTATTTTTAACTATTTGATAAATTATTTTTGAAAATATTATTATTAAACTCATAAATAGACACTACAAGAAAAAAATGGTTTTAACGGGGTTTATTTTTACATTATCCAGGGTTAAAACCTCTATTAAGTCATTTATTTAGGGTTGCAATTTCCCCTGCTAAACCATCCTTGGGGAACGTGTTTCCCGAATTTTTTTTAAATCTCAGGAAAAGTTTTTCAGAACCCCTGTTAAATACCATGGTTTAAGAACCTCCATAAAATACCTTGAGTTTAAAAACCTCCGTTAAATACCATGGGTTTAAAAATATCTGTAAAATATCATGGATTTAAAAATCTTTATAAAATACCATGGGTTTCAAAACCTCCGTAAAATACCATGAGTTTCAAAATTTTTGTAAAATGACTTGTCGTCTGAAATAACCTTCAACCCCATTTTCTACCATCTCTAACGATCTTCCTAACTTCTCTCTTCCACCGTAGACACACTACTATCCGGCACAGGCTCAATGGTTGCCAACGACAGTCCTAACAAGGAATCACAATTCAACCAGACTTATGTCTATTATATCTAAGGAGAAGAAACACTAAATAAGGCATTATCTTCTTCTTACTGCAATATTGTTTCTTCCATCACCTTACTACCCCAACTTGGGAACTTGTGTTTATCACTACTTTATATATCCTAAATAATTGCATTATGTGTCAGATGTGACTTCAAAATCATGTGTGTTCTTGGCTACGAGGGTTTCAAAGATTGCAATATTTTAAGGAGAAATTAACTTTATCACTTCTCACTTTCATAGTGAATTAATTGTTTGATGCATTTTAAAATAAAGGCCTTAATTTAAAATATTTCAAAATTATGAGATTAAATATTAATAATTATAACTAAAACAAAAATTGCACATAAAATATATGTACATCAAAAGATAAAACAAAATAAGTTAGGTTTTTTGAAGTATGAGCTTGTAACAAAAAAAACTAGGAATTATATAAACCAACTACCATCAATCATAATAAATATGCAAATACTATTGAAATACTAATTGTCCAAGATTAGTTGTTGAAATACTTATCATCTAAGGTTATTTTTGCTGAGTTTTTAAAATAATTTTTTGAAACTTTAGAAAACTTATTTGTAATGTAAAATTACACTTTCAAAATTTTAGGGAATTTAGTTATAAAATATATTAAAACTATATAGTTTTTAATCATTTATTTTTAAATATATTTAATTATATTTATTATTGAAGTTTGAAAAATATGGAGTGTTTTATTGAGGTTCTACAATAAATCTTTCAAATTTAACGAAGGTTATAAAACCCTCCATTATTTTATTGAAGTTTTAGAATAAACCTTTGGAGTTGATGAAGGTTAAAAAACCCTCAATTATTTTGCTGAGGTTTTAGAATAAACCTTTGGAATTTAACGAAGGTTAAACAAACCTTTGTGATTTTACTGAGGTTTTAGAATAAACCTTAGAATTTTACGAAGGTCAAAAAAACCTCATTTATTTTGTTGAAGTTATAAAATAAATCTTTGGAATTTAACAAAAGTTAAAAAAACCTTCGTTATTTGTGCTGATGCTTTAAAATAAACCTTTGAAATTTAATTAAAGTTAAAAAAACATTTATTATTTTACTGAGATTTTAGAATAACCTTTGGAACATAACGAAGGTTAAAAAAAAATCTCTGTTAATTAAATCAATTCCTGTAATTATATTAACCTCTACTAAATAAAATCCATTAAAACCCTTTTTTTCTTGTAATGAAAGATGAATAACATGATGATTGAAAAATGAACAATTAAGAAAATTAAAATGTTACTATCTAAAAATATGGTTGCAAACTTTTATAAATAGGATTGTGGATCCACAAATAATTGAGTGATATTATATTATTATAATTTTACATCTATTCCACATTTAATGTTTTTTTATATATTTACACACATCAAGTTTTAAAGTTGACTTAATAAATGAAAGGAGTGAAGATTAAAATAAAAATAAAATAAGTTTAGTATAGATTGCAATACTATTTATCCAATTTTTATGGTATCACCTTAAATAATTTGTATCTAAACGTTTTTTTATTCTTTTACTATTAATTAAAAATCATTAACTACTGATCATTTGGTAATTTACTTTTAAACCCTCCTAATTAACGTGTCAATTCTTTGAGCATTTCACAAAATGTATTGCATTAAGAAAGACAACATAGAAACGGGTAGTGAATGAAACTTCATTCTTAAATTTTTAGTCCAAAAGGCAATTCAATTTATAATGGAAACATTTTTTTGGTGTAATTTTAGATTTAACATTCAAACCATGATCTTTTAACATTAAACATATAAACAAAATTACTAACAAAGATAGAAAATAAATAAATATATTTAGATGAACAAAAAATAATATAAATACAAGTTTGGCAGATACATTAATCTCAACACAAGAGAAGCAAAGTTACCATAAACTCCACAAGAACATAATAAATTCTCATTCACAAGTTCTCTTTGTAGCTGGATGAAGTTATGTTTTTCTTTTTTTCCCATTAATTTCTCTCTAGAACTCTAAAATAAAGTGAAAAACTTTATTCTTTTTACTCTACAAAATCTATTTATACACATTTTAATATTTAACATATAGACATTAGTTTTCGCTATATTCATTAAGTGGATTATAATTCTTTGGATGAATGTTAAAAAAATGATTTCTTTTCAATGGAACATTCACTTAATGGATTAAGATTCATTAATGTTGTATTTGTATCTAGGTGATAATTGTGTTAGACGGATGGATTTGAGGGAGGATCATGTGTTTATATATATTGATTAGCAAGAAAATGAGAGCATGGATGTGCGAGGAAGGGATCCAGGGAGTGTCTCCCTCTTGTGTGAAGAAATAGAGGAAAGTCAGTTGGACGTGCATGAGAACACTAAAGTGGCCTTCACTTTTACACTATGCATAGTTGAAAGTCGTGGTTTGAATAATGGTCATGAATGAAGAGATTCATGAATGAGACAAAGAATCTTTTTACCATTGTAGTTGGGCATTTGAAAACTCCATCAAATACTCATGAATGGATCTGGTAGAGCTTCACACTTTTGTTCTTCCTTAATAAAGTTGGTGGTTGTTCATGTGAGTTGAGTTCATGGTGTGTGTGAAGTGTAGGTGAATTGAGGTCGATGGAGTCTTGTTTGAAGGAAGTTGTTCTTGTTGGAGTTGTTTTCATAGACATGTGTTAGGAAGGGTGGTTGGTGGAGTTCGTTGGAGGTGTAGAAGTAAGGTGTCATAACCGAAGAAAATGAAGATGACATGAGAATGAAGATTTGAAGGGTGAAAATAATAGATTATATGAAAGAATAATCGATTATACTTCAAAATAAAACACATAATTAATTATGTCCAAACTTAATAACTCATTTATTCATTATATAGTTCTTCCTATCGATTCCATCTTTATTCAACTAATAAAATTTGTAAACTGAAATATATGGGTTTTTTTATGTTTCAAATCTCACTTTTGTCCTTATATAATTTTAAACAGAAGATATCTAATAAGACTTTCAAGTCAAATAATTAAATTAAATTTAACAATTAAAATATATAATTAAAAAATTAGGTCTAGATGTAACATAATGCAAAGAAATTATTCTAATTCTAATTTCATATAAGAAGAAATTATAAAATTTAATTATAATATCTTTTATATAAAAAAGGTAAAAGTATGTAAAAAAAAAAAGAAGAAGGAAGAAACCGGTTAAATACTGAAGATAAAAAGTTGAAGACTAAATATGAAATCTAATTATCGTAGTCCATTTAAAATATGATAATCTGTTTCTGGTTTTAAAACTAAAATTAGCTTACAAATGAATTATAAATCTATCCCACCTTGAAGAAAAATGTTTTGTATTAAAATTTAAATTATCTAGTCTCAACTTTAAACTCAAGTCCCAAAATTTAAACTAGATTTTATATAAAAGTATTTGAGGTTATGTATGAAAAATTGGCATGTACTTAAATATAATTAAGCCCCAATAATAGGATGAAGTTGTCATTGTTCTCCATTTCCACTACAAGCAACCTTCAAAATCAGGTATAAATTAAATCTTGAAATATATCAAAGAGTAAACAACAATGGTGGTCCATGAAAAATGAAGCCATAGTGGTGCTTCGTCCTTGGAGACAACCTTTGTCTTCACTGTGATGGGTTGATTTTTTAGCAGCAACCCATTGCCCAAAACCTAGGATCACTTAGCTACACACAAAAAAGACAAAAATGATTGACCGCGAAAGGAAATAATCTAGAAAACCCTTTTATGTCATATTAATAAATTTTAATATTTACAACTATCATATAATCTCACTTATTAAGTAGATTGCGTTAATAAATATTAATATTTTACTACAAGTAAAATATATAGAAAATATTGTTAAGGATTTCACATTAACTAAAAATAAAGATATTTATTAATTAATTTTATGAATTGATGTTATAAAATTATGTTACACTTAAAGTTCAATTTTTAATATATTTTAAATGAAATTATTTAAGATTTTTGAATTTAATACTTTTATCTTTCAATTATATATTTTTAGCTTAATTCATCCAACTTAAACCATCAAATTCAATAACGATTAATCCAAGGATCATATTTATGTTTTACAAATTCAAGATACTCCACCCAAATTAATGATGCAAGTCTTACTATTATTAATTATCATGCATAAATTTTTATTGTATGATCTTATATTTTTTTAGTTTTTCTTTGATATTACTCAATTAAAAGCAAGTTAATTATAAAAATATATATTTATTGTCTTATTTTTGCTAACATGATTATGTATAACTTTTTGGCTATAACTTTTTTCAACAAACTCTACATGTTTACATATAGTGGACCTGCTTGATTTGATTGGAATAAGTTTATTTTTTATCGGATTGGTTTAGCTAAAATTATAGAAAAATAGTTATAAATTCTTAATCAATATCCGTAAACACTCAAAACTTTCTACATATTTTTTCTTTATTACTTTACTTGTTTACAAGACATGCATATAACAAAAAAACGCAGTACCTATGATTTGAAGTACTAAACATTACTCTGTTTAGAGATTCCCAGAAGAAAACAGTGTATTTGGACAACCCTGTTTGGCTAGTTTTGAGTATTGGTGCTTCAACTTTTCAAAAAAAGGAGAAATGTGGAGTAGCTTTATTCACATCGAACTTTCCATGTGTAAAATGGTTTTGACAACACCACACCCCACAAATGGATATACTTATTATTTGCAGCAGTTTATTGCCCAAAGCATTACCACAACAAACCAGTTTCCATTGCCACCTAATTATTACCTACTAAAGTGCTTCCATCACCCTTTGTATCAGTACAACATCTAAGTCAAATTCTACATATTCAAAATTCAAAAGGGAAAAATCAAAAGTTAATACTATGTGTCACTCTACAAAAAATTATCATTCTTTACCCATATGCTCTGGAATTTATTCCCTCTAAAAGTTACAACTAGACAACGGAAAAAATAAAAACCAATTTTTTCATTTGTTTGAATCAAAATTACAAGATAAAAGTATAGTGATAAGTTTTGGAAAAGAAAAAAATGATGGGACAAGTATCTCCATATTATATATATATATATATATATAAATAAAAGTGTGAATTTCTCTTTATCTTTGTGATCTAAAATTAAGATGAATTCACTGAATAGGTTTATATTAAGAATTTTAAAATGTATTAGATTGATCAGATCGACCTGTCTTCTCTTATACTTTAAAAGATTAGATTTGATATTTTGAATTTGTTAATTTATTTTGGTGTATCTTTTCTAATTTTGTCAATTCGATTAATTAAGAATATGTTACACTGTTAATTTAATTTTTAAATTAAAATATAAAATTATTTAAAAAATTACTTTTTAATTATATTATTTAAATAATGTATATATGAAATAATATTATAATTTAAATTATTAATATTTAAGTTTAAGTTTCAATTATTTATTATAATAGAGAAATTTAATATATATATATATATATATATATATATAATGATAATTTTATCTTATCTAATTAGATATAAAGTGCTTTTAATATATATATTAAATTAAAAAAATCAATAAGTCTAAATTTTTAATCTGTCCACTTTTTGTGCGTTAAAAACAAAAAGGGATTGAATCTGATCCTTTTCATCCTTAATTATCTTTAAAATTTTGATAAAATAATTAATTGAAGTCAAATTTAAAGTTTAAAATATTTAGGAGAATATTTGGGCCATTCAATTTTATAGACTAATATATTATTCTTAACATTATATGTAACTATGAATCGTAAAACAAAATGTATAAAACTTAAACTAAAATATACTTTACTATATATATTTAAATAAATATAAATATAACATAATGTTATTTAAAATATGTTTTAAATAAAATTTATTACTAATAGATAACTGTTCAAAAATTTAATTTAAGAAAATTTAGGACATATATTTGATTAGAATATTATAGAACCCACTTGAATTAGTTCTTGAAAATATTAGGTCCAGTTTCATTCAATTCAAATTAACAATCCGTTAGAACAAGTTGATAGGTTATATTCAACTATATTAGTCCAAATCTAAGACTTTCTGCTCCTGTTACCTGTTAGCAGGAAAAGGTTTCACGACAAGTGGATTTCCTGAGAAAATCATAAGTATTTAGTTTAAAAAATTGACACTAATTTTTCCTTAGCTTCCATTTTACAATTTTTTCAATAATAAAATATTATATTTTTTTAATAAAAAATAATATAAATAAAACTTTAAAATAAAATAATAATATATTTGATTTCTAATGAACTGGATATAAAAGTCTCAATTTATAACTTATAATTGATCCTTTCGTTAATTTAACTTGTTTTCATTTAATTTTATAAGTTGAATATATTTTTAATTTATTTTTAAATGACTAGTTATTTTGTTATGATTTATTCTCTTTTCTTCTCGTTTGATACTATGCTTTATTTAACTGGATATTCTTATTAGTATATTTTGTGACGACAGGCTCAAGTTTTGTACTGGCAAATGTCTGTTGCCCAAAAATAAGTTTTCACATGAGATCTTTTGAGTTTATGGTAATTAATTAGAGAAAATAAAAATTGATTTGTATGGATGAAGAAAAAAATTCTCAAAAGGGTTTGACTGATGCGGTACAAAAATCAATGAGATAAGTTAAAATAAATTAAAATGCAAAATGGATCTTAGAGAGAAAGTGAGACATCATGTCCAACTTGAGGAATTGAAGTGAGAAATGTGTAAGCATTGAAGAATGACCCAATCTTTTATTGTAAAACCCTAAATACACCATGACCCAATCTTTCTTTTATTTTTCTTCCACCCTTTTTATATTTGTAACTTGGTGAATCATTTTCAGAGTACATTAGTAAATAATTGAAACAACCTCTTTGGAAGGAAATAAACAGAAAATGAACTAAAGAAAAAGAATGAAAAAGTAAAGAATGATAATCAAATATACATATAGATATTGAAGTATCACATGTGAGCCAAACTGTGAAAAACTGAGCCCAACCAAGCTTCCTCTGTGTTACGCACCTGCTACTGGCAAACTGATGACACCAAGAGAAAAAGAAAGAAAAACGAAAAACTAAATCCACCGAATGTCAATACCTTTCATCATAGGGGCCGACTCCAAATGTCTCTGAAAGTGAAGAAAAACAGATGTTCAAGGTAAGGGTTTCTGATTGGAACGAGAGATAAGGTTTTGATTTGAGAACCAGTTTGATAATGGAGAGGTAGTTCAAGATTATGTTTTTGATTTCGAAATCAGTTGAAATTTTTGATTTCTGGAAACATGTTTGACATTGAGAAAGAAAGGGAAGCTTCCGATTTGAGAACGTAAACGTGCTTCCAGAATGTGAATGTGGTAGTTATTTGGAAACAAAGTGTTAAAGGATAGTTTTTAAGTTTTTTATAATATTATTTCAATTATACTAACAGATTTTTATATTACCCATTGGTTCTTCCTTTCCCACCAATCTGTACCAGTGGGTAATGATTTTTCTCAATCCGCCTTTTCGCATCCCCTCACTTTTTTGTCAAAATAAAATGATATTACCTACAGATACTTGGGTTAGGCTCATTTTCTATGTAGAGGTCTAGTCTAATTTTTAATCACCTTTAAGGTTTATTCTGAATAGAGAGAGTAATAGCCTTTAGCAGAGACAGAAAGAGAAAAAGAGAGAGAAAAGAAAACGATAGAAAAGTTTCGTCCAATAGCTTCTGACCGCTGTCGACACTTTTTTCACTGTTCGATCGAGCTGAAATTTTGTCAACAGGTTCATACTTTGTGTGAATTCAATCTGACCGTTCAGATCTTGCAGAAGTGATTTGAGCAGAGAGAAATTCATCTCACATTACAGTAGCATTTTCAGCGTTTCTATTGAGAACGAATTTTTTCGGATTGTTGCTGCTGTTTCGTCCACTGTTGGATCGAGTTGAAATTTTGTCAGCAAGTTCATACCTCGTGGTGCTTCAATTGGACCGTTCGGATTGTTCAAAAGTTACCGGAACAGTGACATATAGGCCGCATACGGTAGCTGCAGTTTTGAGAATTTTTCTGGTTTCTTGTTCTTTGTTTATTGTATTGCTATTTGACTGGTTATTGAGCACAATTTGTGCTGTTTTGAGACTCTCTTGTAACCATAACATTGATCATAGTGGAGTTTGATTGACTGGCTTGTGCCCGTGGTTTTTACTTCTCACATTGAGAAGGTTTTCCACGTTAAAAATTTTTATGTCTTCCTGAAGTGTGTTTTTGTTGCTGCCATTATTTGTTATTGCTCCTCACAGATTCTTGCTAGTTGGGGAAATTATTATCCACTGCTTATTGCTCTTGTTGAGATACTATTTTTATTGTGTTGAATTTCCCATCAGAGTGGTATCAGAGCCTGGTTGGAGCTATTTGACTACTTGAATGATGGAGGCAAATACAAATAAAATGATCTGTTTGAACGACACTAACTATCACTTATGGAAGGGAAAAATGAAGGATCTGTTATTTGTGAAGAAATTGCATCTTCCTGTGTTTGCTACTGAAAAGCCAAAAGACAAGACTGGTGAGGAATGGAAGTTTGAGCATCAGCAGGTTTGTGGTTTTATTCGTCAGTTTGTTGAAGACAATGTTTATAATCACATTGCTAATTAGGAAGATGCAAAATCCTTGTGGAAAAAGATTGAGACTTTGTATGCTTTTAGTACAGGAAACAATAAATTATATTTGTTGAATTTCTTGATGAATTTGAGGTACAAGGAGGGGATTTCTATTTCAGATCACTTAAATGATTTTCAAGGGCTCCGAGATCAATTGTCACAAATGGGCATCAAATTTGATGATAAAGTGTTGAGATTATGGCTATTGAATACTCTACCATATTCTTGGGAAACATTTCAGGTTTCAATTACCAACTCATCTCCTGATGGTGTTGTCTCCTTGGAAAATGTTAAGAGTAGTGTTCTTAATGAGGAGATGAGAAGGAAGGCTCATGGTACTTCATCTCATTCTGAGGTACTTGTCACTGAAAATAGGGGGGAGAAGTCAAAAAAAATGAATTGAAAGGGAGTAGACAGAATAGCAGAAGTAAGTCCAAGTCTAGATACAAAAATGTGGAGTGTCATTATTGTCACAAAACAGGGCACATTCAGAGAAATTGTTTTCTTTGGAAAAAGGAGAACAAGGATAAGAAAGGGAAGCAGAAGGAGAAACATCATGACAATGATGATCATGTTACTACTGCTATTTGTGATGATGATTTTATTATTCTCCGTGACCTTGATTCAGTTAATCTTGTATCAGATGAGAGCATGTGGATAATTGACAGTGGTGCTACATTGCATGTTACACCAAGGAAGGAGTTCTTCACATCTTACACTTCTGGTGATTTTGGAGTGTTGAAGATGGGTAATGATGGTGCGTCTAAGGTAGTTGGTATTGGTGATGTTTGCTTGCAAACCAATATGGGAATGCAGTTGTTGCTTAGAGGAGTCAAACATGCTTTAGATATCCGCTTTAATTTGATCTCTGTGCAGATGCTTAATGATAGTGGTTATGAAAATTACTTTGGTTAAGGAAAGTGGAAACTCCAGAGGTAATCTAATTGTGGTTAAAGGGGAGAGAATTAGTAAACTGTATTGGACAAAAGCATCGGTTGCTAAAGACAGTGTGAACGCCATAGATATGGATGCTTCTTTGTGGCACCGAAGGCTTAGTCATATCAGTGAGAAGGGGCTAAATTGTTTAGCGAAAAAGGATGTGCTTCCAGGATTGAAGAGTGCAGAGTTGTAGAAATATTCTCATTGCATGGCTGGTAAGCAGATCAGAGTATCCTTCAAGAAGCATCCTCCCTCAAAGAAGTCAGAGTTGCTTGAATTGGTGCATTCTGATGTTTGTGGCCCATTGAAGGTAAAGTCATTTACTGGTGCACTTTATTTTGTTACCTTTATTGATGACTGTTCCAGGAAACTTTGGGTTTATGTTTTGAAGACAAAGGACCAAGTTCTAGAAAAATTCAAAGAATTTCATGTTTTGGTTGAGAGATAGTTAGGCAAGAAGTTGAAATGCATTCGTACTGACAATGGTGGTGAGTATTGTGGATCATTCGATGTTTATTGCAAGCAATACGGTATCAAACATGAAAAGACTCCTCCTAAAACTCCTCAGTTAAATGGTTTAGCAGAAAGGATGAACAGGACATTGATCGAAAGAGTTAGGTGTATGCTTTCTGAAGCAAAGTTACCTAAGCATTTTTGGGGTGAGGCATTGTACATTGCGGTGCATGTTATTAATTTGAGTCCTGCAGTTGCTTTAAATGGTGAGGTGCCAGACAAGATTTGGTTTGGCAAGAATGTCAAGTATGATCATTTGCGAGTCTTCGGTTGTAAAGCATATGTGCATGTTCCAAAGGATGAGAGATCCAAGTTGGATGCGAAGACAAGGTAGTGCATCTTTATTGGTTATGGTCAGGATGAATTTGGCTACAAGTTCTTTGATCCTGTTGAGAGGAAGTCAATTAGAAGTTGTGATGTGAAGTTCATGGAAGATCAAACCATTGAAGATATTGACAAGATAGAGAAGACGACATCTGAGATAGATAATAGATTGTTTAATGTTGATCCGGTTCGAATGCCTCTATGTGATCTGGATACTATTGAGAATAATGTTCAGAATGATGAGCAACATGAGGATGTTGATGATCAGAAACTTGGAGATGATTTTGAAGTTCCTATTGATGATGTTGAAAAGGAACATGGGATGTTACAAGATGAAGATCTTGGTGATGCTCCTAAACCACCTCAAGTTCAAATTCGGAGGTCTAATAGACAGAGGGAACCATCTACTAGGTATCCTTCTGATGACTATGTTACCTTGACAGATGAAGGAGAACCTGAGTGTTATCTTGAGGCCATAGAGAGTGAAGAAAAGGAAAAGTGGTTGGATGCAATGCAAGATGAAATGAAGTCTTTGTAAGATAATCACACTTTTGACTTGGTGAAATTGTCAAAAGGCAAGAAGGCTCTAGAAAACAGGTGGATTTACAGGGTAAAGCAAGAAAACAATTCTACATCTCTAAGATATAAAGCTAGATTGGTGGTGAAAGGTTTTAGACAGAGAAAAGGCATTGATTTCAATGAGATTTTTTCTCCTGTGGTGAAAATGTCATCCATTAGAATTGTGTTAAGTTTGGCTGCTACTCTTGATTTAGAGGTAGAGCAAATGGATGTTAAAATTGCTTTCCTTCATGGTGATTTGGAGGAAGAGATTTACATGCAGCAACCTGATGGTTTTCTTATTGAAGGCAAGGAAGATCATGTGTGTAGGCTGAGAAAAAGTCTATATGGCTTGAAGCAGGCTCTGCGTCAATGGTACAAGAAGTTTGAGTCTGTTATGTGTGAGCATGGCTACAAGAAGACTACTTCTGATCATTGTGTCTTTGTTAAAATGTTTGCTAATAATGATTTCATTATCCTGTTATTGTATGTTGACGACATGCTTATTGTTGGGAAAGATATTTCCATGATCAATAGGTTGAAGAAGCAATTGAGTGAGTCATTTGCTATGAAAGACATGGGAGCTGCTAAGCAAATTCTTGGTATAAGAATCATGCGTGATAGGCAAGAGAAGAAACTTTGGTTGTCACAGGAGCATTATGTTAAAAGAGTGCTACAGAGGTTCCAGATGGAAAATGCTAAGGCGGTAAGCACTCCTCTTACTACTCATTTTAAATTGAGTGCAAAACAAAGTCCTTCTAATGAAACTGAAAAATCAGATATGCAACGGGTTCCTTATGCATCTGCTGTGGGTAGTTTGATGTATGCAATGGTATGTACAAGACCAGATATTGCACATGTTGTTGGTACTGTTAGTAGATTTTTGTCTAATCCAGGTAGAGAGCATTGGAATGTTGAGAAATGGATTTTAAGGTATCTTCGTGGTACTACTTGTTTGAAGCTTTGTTTTGGAGGTGATAAGCCTACCCTTGTGGGCTATACTGATTCTGATATGGGTGGAGACATAGATATTAGAAGGTCTACCTCAGGCTACGTGATTAAATTTGCAGGGGGAGTTGTGGCATGGCAATCTAGATTGCAGAAGTGTGTTGAGTTGTCCACTACTGAGGTAGAGTTCATTGCCATTACAGAAGTATGCAAGGAGTTGTTTTGGGTGAAGAAACTCCTGCAAGAGCTTCGTTTTGTTCAAGACAAGTACTTGCTATTTTGTGATAGTCAAGTGCCATTCATCTTGGTAAGAATTCGACTTTCCATTCTAGGTCCAAGCATATTGATGTGAGGTATCATTGGATATGTGATGCTTTGGAAGCTAGGTTACTGGAGTTGGCAAAAGTTCATACAGATGATAATTGTGCTGATATGATGACTAAGATACTACTGAGAAGCAAGTTTGAAACTTGTTGTGAGATTGCCGGTTTGTCGATCATCTCCACATAGTTGTGAGGGGGAGATTTGTTGGGTTGGGCTCACTTCCTATGTGGAGGCTCAGTCTAATTTTTAATCACCTTTAGGGTTTGTCCTGAACAGAGAGAGTGACAGTCGTCAGCAGAGACAGAAAGAGAAAAAGAGAGAGAAAAGAAAAAGATAGAAAAGTTTCGTCCAGTAACTTCCGGCTGCTGCCGACACTTTTTTCACCGTTGGATCGAGCTGGAATTTTTTCAACAGGTTCATACTTTGTGTGAATTCAATCTGACCGTTCGGATCTTGCATAAGTGGTTTGAGCAGAGAGAAATTCATCTCACATTACAACAGCGTTTTCAGCATTTCTATTGAGAACGAATTTTTTCGGATTGCTGCTGCTATTTCGTCCACCGTTGGATCGGGTTGAAATTTTTTCAGCAGGTTCATACCTCGTGGTACTTCAATTGGACCATTTGGATTGTCTAAAAGTCACCGGAACAGTGACATATAGGCCGCATATGGTAGCTGCAGTTTTGGGAATTTTTCAGGTTTCTTGTTCTTTGTTTCATCTCTGTTGTATTGCTATTTGGCTGGTTATTGAGCACAATTTGTGCTGTTTTGAGACTCTCTTGTAACCATAACATTGATCATAGTGGAGTTTGATTGACTGGCTTGTGCCCGTGATTTTTACTTCTCACATTGAGAAGGTTTTCCATAATAAAATTTTTTGTGTCTTCTTGAAGTGTGTTTTTGTTGCTGCCATTATTCGTTATTGCTCCTCACAAATTCTTGCTAGTTGGAGAAATTATTATTTGCTGCTTATTGTTTTTGTTGATATATTATTTTTATTGTGTTGAATTTCCAATCAGATACGCCAATGGATAAAATAAATTTATATACGAATAAAATTTCGTAGATAATTATTCATTGGAAATTTAGTTTTTTCTTGTAGTGAATTAGTGTTGATTCCCTCTCATTTGGAGTTGTTCGATTAACCTACAAAAGAATGCTCAAGAAAGAAAGACAGCAAACAAATTTTCTCTCCTTTAAAGTTGGTATCGTTGAAGATATACAAAAGGTCACTCAAGTGGTGGTTTTCCAACTTGAGTGATAAAACTTTTCCTGTCTAGTGAAGATAAGTCACTCAAGCGAGATAGTCTCAGTCAAGTGACATATCATTGATGATTATGGTACGATATATTAAAGTTGTATGTTTATATATATTTATGTAATATAATGTGCATATATGTATATGAAATGCATATAATATGATATATGTGTTGAGATGAAAAAGGATGAGATGATATGTATATTGTGTGAATAATTGGGATGATATCATGACCATTTGTTGTTGTGGTATTAACTGCAATAGCACATTAAGAAAAAGGAGATATCATAACTTTGATAAAAGTTTGAATAATACAAGTTAATATATCAGGGGTGAAAATCGAGGAGAAATCTTGCATCCGGCCATGTAAAGTATGTGGAATGAACAACTTTGACATAAGGGAGTAGAAAAATATTGCTTCTAATAGATCAGATGTTAGTTTTTTGTGAGACATACTTAATATGAGTTTTTGAGAAATTGTGAGTGTGACCAATTATCCTAATATCATATGAGATACAAATGAAGATTCACGTAGTCTTGAGGTGTGAATCAAATGTAATTTATTGTATTTTATGGAATTGAGAATGTGTGATGATGATTGATACACATGTGTGTGCGCACATACACGTGAATTATTATATATATTGAGACATATGATTTGTTTGAAATTAACTCATCCTTATGATGTATTATGATATTGCTATGGTCGTATTTAATACAAAGAATAATTGACATTTCAAGTAGAACTAGAAGATGTTATAGTATAGTTCTAGGATACATAAACTATAGGTGTGTATTTTAGGAACAAGTAGTTCCAATATATGTATAAATACTTAGGTGAGCAATATTTTGATGTATTTATATATCTACATGTATGAATAATATATATATATATATATATATATATATATATATATATATATATATATATATATATATATATATATATATATATATTTTGAAGGCACAAGAGAAATAGTCAAACTCCTACCGCTATAATGTTTTATTATATAATGAACTTTGAAAAACATCAAATAATTTGAGCATATTCTATATGTAATACTTACTTTATGATTTTAATTGAAAAAATGAATCAAATTCATATTTTGAACAATTTTTGTATCTTCCTATTAAATCGATTTGTCTTATATCAATAATTTTTAAATATATTTATATATGCACGAGCTTTTTTTAACAATAAAATTATAATCATCTTGATCTTTCTCAAAACTAGGTAATTTAATTAATGTAAAAAAACTTAATTAGTTAATTTAAAATTTAAAATTATATATATAACACTAAAATTATACAAGTATTAAAATTATTAAAACACAAAAAATACATATAAATTTGTCATACGTGTAAATGCATACATATATATCCAAAATAAAATATATAAATATAAGTTATTATATTATTTATAGATTCCTCTAACTCTAGAACTTGTAGAATCTTTTGCTCCAATGTCAAAACATACTTACAGTAAAATTACAATCACAAATATAAATGGTGAGCTAACCAAATAACACAATCACAAAAATATAAATGGTGAGCTAACTAAATGACATATGAGAACTTCACATAAAGTCTACCAAATGGTTCACATGTCTTCCACACAAAATATATAATGAGAGACTACTTCTAGAAGACTAATATTAGGTTTAGATTAAAAGACTAACACCTCTCACAATATTTGAGTTTGTTTGACAATCTACCCAATTTGAAATAAATTTCATTTAGCAACCTCCTATAGTATGATGATTTCTTACGTATCTTATTGATTACTAGTGATTCTTCATCCCTAACTTGATTTTATTCTCACCACATCACACATTTATCTATTTGACTAGGGGTATCGTAAGAACCTAAAATCCCATACACAATACTTACACAATACACATATCTACTGCAAATCATAAGAACGAGTGGTAACATAATCAATATTCAACCAATTCCATGTTTTCTTAAATTTCATAAAAAGAATGTTAAGGAAAATAAGTATGTAAAGTTTAATTTAAACATATTTATATATTACATAATTTTTTATTTTATCATAATTCATATTGCTTGATGAATTATAAATCACTAAGTGAATTTTATTACCGAAATTGTCCATTATCTTTGAGCTAATATCTATTGGGAGAAATCTATCCGTTGGACATATTTATAAATTTTGTTGGGTGAATTTAATTAAAAAATTAGTCCTTTGTAGGAAGTTCATTAAATAAATTACAGATTATTCGAAATCAAAATATTATGTAAAATCAACAAACATATAGAGACAATCCAAAATAAACAATGTCATTCATCCAAACACTGTTTAGATCTTGATTTAAAACTCTTTTCATTATGACATGTATGTATATCAACTCACGCAAGTTATGACTATTAAACACTAAAAAAAAAAAAAAATCAAAACAACATTAAAGTGGTTAAGTTTAATTAACTTTTAAGAAATCATTACTTTCAAAGAAGTCTTAAACTCTTTAAATTCAATTCTACCAAGTTTGCTTTTTTAGACTCTTTTGTTTACATCACCTCTTCGAGTAATTATCAATTCTCAATTGATTACTTAAAAACCCAAAATTGTATTAAAAAAAAAATCCAATATCCAATTATATAAACAATTTGAAAACAAAAACTACAAATCTCAAAGACATAAAAATAGGTTATCCATGAACTATAATTATCAAAATTAATTACTTTCACATAGTAAGTTAACTCTCCTTACCTTATATTTTGTATTTTTTAAAGAATTTCTTGAATACTATGCTAAATTATGAAAGTTTTAATTTACTCATAAAAAATCCAATTCAAAAAATAACATTATTACATGTGTAAATCTAAGATAGATTTGTTTGACTGAAATCTTATATGCATATCAAAATACTATGAAATGTAAAGTGTTAAAAGAAATAAATTTGAAAATTTGAGAAAACAATAACTTATCTAAAACAATTTTTTTATTTATATTATTTTATTCTTCATAGGCAAATATGTGATCTAATTATGGAAAAGACAAAAAAAAAAAAATCATTTCAAAATATTCAATAAAAGGTAGGGAAAGAGAAAATAAAATTTGGATTAGTTTAGGAGAACAAATAATCATGAACTTACATTCTTTCTAATAACAAATAACAAAAGTTTTCATTAATGAAAATTCATTTATAATTGTTAATGAAATTCAGTCATAAGGAAAGAGGTAGGAATAGAGTTCTTTCATATTCTCTTTAACTCTAAAAAAATATATTTTAATCTTGCTTTTAAAACTATTTTAACTAGTGTAAGAACTTTATTTATCATCTCATTCACGTGATATTCTTCAATTTTGATTAGATTTAATTTTGAAAGAAAGATATTTTTAATCTAAATTTTATCATACCTCAAATAAAATTTAAATCAATAATATTTTTCTATTTCAACTTTATCCGATTCCAAAATGAGAATTTAATCTAGTATAAATGTTTTGTGCTCAAATCCATTGAATATGTTATGTAAGTTAGCCAAAATCTATAATATGAAGGCCAAAACATATCATGAATTTCCTCATATACATTAAATACGTAGCCAAAATGTATATACTTTTATTTATATGTATATATATATATATATATATATATTATAATAGAAATATTTTAATTTACTTAGTGTCAAATGAACAATTTATAATTAATATACTCAAATAGATAATTTTTCTATCCGTAGAGATTCTATTAAAAATAATAGTTATACAGTACATAATTTTTATTAAACCTTAACTCATAATATATATATATATATATATATATATATATATATATATTATGTTTTCAAAAGAAAATATTGGTGAGAAATAAGAAAATTGAATCAATATGTTATTTATTTTAATATTAACTAACACATCTTAGTTCACAAATTATTACTATAAATTAGTAATTTTTTTAAGTACTAATATTTTTACCAGCAATTAAAAAATAAATAAGAGTATTTGAGAAAATTCTATTAATAAAATTACCTTAAATAGTCTAACATAATGTCACAATAATTTTTTTTTTTTTTACATAAACTCACATTAACCTACTAACTTACAATGATCAGTTCTTACTTAATCTTTAAAGGTCTTATAAGAAATAAAACATAAAGTGTACAAAATAGATGATGTAAAAGACTACAAATAATTAAAACATGAGGACCACATAAAAAATAAAACTAAGGGTAAACAATGTTGCAACCGACTAGAAATAAAAAAAAAGTTAAGAAGAAGAAAATGCGATTAAAGAAAAAAATAATAATAATATCTTTAATATATTACTTAACTAGATGTCAAATTTGCACTAAAAATATTATTCAACGGTTCCATCATAAATCTTAATAAAATTGATTTAACTAATATCTGAAGACATCAATTAATAAAAAAAAGTCAAATATGTGATAACCAATAACTTGTTCATATGTTAAGTCCCACGTGCGTGGCAGCTTGATCAAGGTTTGAATTGGTGGGAGTTCATTGATCTTAGGGTCCACCGAGATTTTACCTACCAGAAGACTATTCTCATACGTATTCCAAGTCTTCGGTAGTTTGTTTAGTTATTTATTCATTTTTATACAACCGAAACAAAATCACATCACAGAGAAATTTGTTTATTTCTTATGGCAACAAAATTTTTATTTTTTAATATCAAAATCAAACACCTCTTTCAATAGTTTCAACCCAAGTATTCTAATACATAAAAATGTTTATATTAAAAATACTACAATTAAATTCTATAAATAATTATAAACGAACATATTACGGAGTGACAAATTTCTTTTATGCTGCGCTAACACATGTTTCTCGTGACTCAATTGTACTTTAATTGGTTAGGAATATTATACGTGACAAATATTTAAAGTAATAATATATTTAAATTTAAATTTAAATTCAAATTTAAAATTATTAATTGAATCAGTGTAAAAATTGTGCAAATTGATGTGGACGGTTGATACAGAAATAACTCTCTTGACCATATACTTTATATTATTAGTCAATATATATATATATATATATATATATATATATATATATATATATATTTGAGAGAGTTAAATTTTGCCAAAATACATAAATTTCAACAATTGCCATTCTCATTTAATGATGACCACTTTTTTGATTTCATAAAATCTTAATAATAACAATAACATTGTATAGAAAAGGTGTAGGATTAACATTAACGTAAACTTTATATTACTATTATAAATTTCATTAGTGATTTCTTTTTGGAATTAATATGAAGTATTTATTAAGTTTACTTAAGAGTAACTTGATTAATCAGTTTTAATTATAACTCTTAACTCAATCACATATTTTTATATTTGAGGAAAATTGAGTGCACGATCAATAATGGAATTAATTAATAAATTAGTATTTATTTATTAATGTAAATGTAAATATAAAAGAGAAAATAAAAATTAAGAAGGTGAATGAAAGTGATGATGGTTGAATGGCAATAAACCAAGAATAATGAATACTGAATGCGAAGAAATTTTAATTGAGGAGGGAAAAGGTAGAGTAGAGGGCTAGAGGGGAATAGCATAATAGCTTTGACGCGTAAGAAGTTGTGGATGTTGGTGAGCCAACCCTTTTGCTAGCTGGCTGTCGGGGAGAGGTCCCCAGATCCCTCTCGCACTGCACGTGACTCACCCCCTCCCTCTCCCTTCCCTTCTCTTCTCTCTCTCACACACCCTCTCCTTCGCAACTCTGAAACAAAAAGCGCATCATCGCTTTCTTCTTCTATCAATCCAAAACTCAAATCTCTCTCTCCGTTTTTCATTTCTTCGTCTCGCTCTCACTCTCTTCTCTCTCAGTTTGTTTGTTTGTATGCGTTAAAACGATTATGTGCTGTTAACTGCTGATTCAGATTCAAATGCTATTGGATGCCAATCCAGATTCAGACTGAATGCTTGGATCTGCAGCCGGTGAATTCGCCTTTCCTTTTATCTCACTCATAATTTTCTTTCTGCTTCTATTCGCGTTAGTGCATCCGAATTCAATCCGTTTGTGTTTGATTCATGTTTCCAATGGCCTTACATTCTCACTTCAGGCATTGTTCTGGCTCTGGCGTTCGTGGCTCCTTACGGATTTGTTTAAGGAGTTTATTTATTTTATTCTTGTGATTTACTGTGAATGGAGTTGAGTCTGTGCGTGACGTAAGTAGGTCCTCTTTGTGATCTAATGTGTTTTGCGTTTGTATTGCGAAACTATTGGTTTTTGAAAATTTGAATTGGAATCGATGATTTGGCTGAACTATTTTGCACTGTTAGCGGTTGAAATTTGAATTGAACTGTACAGGCATTCCTTTAAAGAGGTTATAGGTTTTTTGCGTTCATACAATTAGTGCTGGCGTGATTTTTCTTGGGGATTTATGAGAGCAATACTCTATATTAGGAAGTTTCTAGCTGTCTTTTTGTTGTCTCCCTTTGCGGCATGCTGGATTGTTATTGACTTTTGTTAATTTTTGTGTTTTTCTCTGCAATACTTGTTAAAATATGGAAATACATAAATAAACTGATACAGGGAAATGATTTAAAACAAGACAAAGTATTCCAGACCTCTCCCTCTGTTTGTTTAAAACAAAAGCACAAAACATAGAAAGGGACAAGAATAAATGGAAAAGTGAAAACAAAGTTTACTACGGAAAGAGAATAGACTTGTCATTGAGTAGGGATGATCAGTTTAGCTGGAAACTAATAGCACAGTTTGAAATTAACTATCTGGAAAGAAGCAAGAATAGGAGAAATTCTTTGGTATGCAAAATATAGGGTAATCAGAAATACTTTTTGCAGACTTTATTTAGTTTTGTGCTAAGAGTTTTCCTTTGGATGTGCAATGAATGGTACGGAAACGAATTGTAAAAGTGGTATTGATATTAATGACATGTCTTATGTATATGTCCTAATCTTCATTGATCAGGTGAAAGATTCCTTCTTGCTTCAATGGGGCTTATCTTAATGATTAACCTTTATCATTTCGTATAAAGACCATTTTCGGTAAAATATAAGGTGACCGAGTTGCTATTTGCTTGGCACTGTATAGGGTTTTATTATGAGCTAGTAAACAACAACAACAAAACAACAACAACACAACATCAAAAGCTTTACCCCGCTAGCTGAGGATATTATGAACTAGTAAACAGTGAGAATATTAAAACTAGTTAATATTAGAATTTCAGTGTGGATGCAATAGCATTTGAAGTTACATCTGTAAGTAATGAATATACGGGAATGGGATGGTATTTGTCTTTCACAAGAATGGTTTGGTTATATAAATATTCTACAGTTGCTTGCTTAGTATACTTTGTCCACATGTCCAATATTTAAGATATGCTTGCACTTAAATGTAGATATTTGATATTTCTCATGTGTCTTTGTCATTATCTGCTTCAATAATCAGGGGAATGTAACATGGTGAATACTTTGTATTCATTTTTTAATAATGGGAAAATGCTGAATCGGATATGGTCAGAAGGTCTTAGTAAGTCAACTTTTAGTCATGCATGATGCATTTTCTGTTGCCTTTGGAGAGTCGATATAGGTTACATTTTATAGGTTCAATATCTGATGTTTATGGGTGTCACATGACTGATGATTGCTGGAAACATTGTAACTTGCACAAATAGGCTTACTCTTGTATTTTGAATGATTTGGACTTGAGAGAATCATTGCTTCCTGGTGTTCTAAGCTCACCAGTGATAATATCAGTTCTGAAAATTTAACTTGTACGGTTCATTTGGGAATCATCTAATTATTATCATGGGATTCATGCGTGGTGGAGATTGGTCAATGCTAACAATTTTTCTATTTTTTTTTTGTATAGCAAATTTTTTTGGCTCATGGTTGCAATGCTTCAGTTTCACAGTGTAATGATTTTGAAAATTCATTCCTTTTTTTTATCAGATAATTTTTTTTAATATGCCATATCCTTGTTATTGGTTCTTGCAGGTTACATGATCTCCTGCCTGAAGCAGTTGGGGTTACTGAAATATTTATATCAATGATTTTGTATATTCAGAACTACCTTTAGCCTGGATATGTCTCTTATGGGTTAATAATTGTGGCGAAATGGTTTTTCATTTCAAATATATAAGAACATGGAGGAGACACGAGAAGATGCAGGGCCGACAGAGCAAGGGCCATCTAATGTGTCGTGGTGGCCTTCAGATTTTGTTGAAAAATTTGGATCTGTTTCTTTGGATTCTCATGATGAGACACTAAGTAATAAAGAATCTCCTCGACATTTTGTCAAAGATGTTTTGTCTTCTCAGAAAGCATCACAAACTCTCTGGTGCACTGGAATGCTTTCAGAACCCATACCAAATGGTTTTTACTCGGTTATTCCCGTGAGGATTGATTTCTACATTACCTTCTTAGGGTTGCAGATGTGTATTTGCTCATGCTAGAGTTGCTAGTAATCTTTTGTTGCATATATTACTGCTGATAATTGATACTTAAGAGAGATACACCAAGTTTATGAGATTTTTTATTTGCTTTTGCTCTTTTGCATACTCCAAAAGCTGCATCGTAATTTTGATTTATTCTGTGATAGAGTGAAATCTGTCATAGACATCATCCCTTAAAGGGGAGGGGTAACAAGGTTAGGAGTTCTACACTGAGTACAATAAATACTTGATGTAGTATTTAAGCGTTGAGATTCTCCCATCTAATAGACTAGTGTTTTGGGTGGGACTCTTCTCTTGTGTTAAGTCCTAATAATTGCCTGTACTAGCTTCTTTCTAGTTTCTAATCTCTTAAGGATCTCTCTTAAAAGCTTTACCTATTAGATGGAGTGCAGGTTTGAATAGTGATTTTATATAACAATTTTTTTAATCCAAACTGAATGAAGGTTTGTGTGTTGAGAGAGAGAGGGTTATGCAGAACTGTGAATTTATTTTTCAGACAAGTGCTCAAGTTATGTAGATTGTAGGAATATCATTAACAATCTTCTGCTGCTACTTGTTAAGGATTGTGTGTTGCATTATACAGATGTAGGTAGCTTGACACATGGGTTTTATAATTAGTGGAGCTGAAGTGACAATCTGCATCGTAGTTGTTTTTTTTTAGTATCATTACGACCAACCTCAAGTGGAAGTATTCAGAGCACCACATATTTAGTTTTGCAAAAGGGGAATTCAGTAAAATCTGGAATTTGACATTGGCAACAATAAATATACGTTGTCTTATTTGCAAGTGTTATTCTTTAAGTCTTAAGAATGTGGACCCAATAAGATGAAATTTCTTGCTGGGAGCTGATCCTACTAGCTGTACCAGATAATTTTTACTTAGTGATAGAGTTTTTACTACGTTTTTCAATAACCTCTGCTTATTATGGATCATGACACATTGTTGTTTGAGTTTGTTGGTGCCCTGGTTCTTGGTGTGTGACTAAAATGATTTTTCTCACTGAATTCTATTAATTAATTTGATAACATGCAGGAAAAAAGACTCAAGGAACTTTTTGATAATATTCCTACCTTGGACGAGCTTCATGCTTTGAGTGGAGAGGGTTTTAAGGCTGATATCATTCTTGTGGATTCAGAGAAAGATAAAAAGTTATCCATGTTAAAGCAATTGATTGTGGCACTAGTTAAAGGATTAAACTCAAATCCGGCTGCCATAATTAAGAAGATAGCTGGATTAGTATGTATTTTGCCACATCTTATTGTGTCACCCTCTTATAGTGTATAAGAATATCTTAGCATATTATTGTTGCTTTAATGTCATTATTGTAACTTGGAATTAATTTTTTTCCTTCTACAGAAACGAGCTTTACAATTTTGATGCATATTGTTTCAAATAATGCATATGATTATATTCCCAAACAATTTATAAAATAGAAATTTCCAACATCGAAATGGTATTAACTTTTCAAGAAACATTTATTTTAAACTCATTTGGCTGGGCTGTGTTATCAATTTTTTTTCTGATATTAGTAGTGACTGCTACAACTTTGTTTGGAAGAAATAATTTCACTATAATTATTATTTAAAAGGCTGTTGCTGGGCATTACAGGGATTATATCAATTATGTGTGGGAACTTTTCTTTTTTGACTCTGTTATTTAATTCATTTTTCTAAGCACAGTTAAAGATGTTTTATGCTAATCTTGACCTTCAGAAATATTTTAACCTCTGTTTCTAAACAGGTTTCTGATTTTTATAAGCGTCCCAATGCGGAAAGTCCAGCAAAAGCCGCGCTAGATGAAACCTCTAACATGTTTGAGAATCGAGGAGTCCAGATGCTGGGGCAAATAAAGCATGGTTCTTGCCGTCCTCGAGCTATCTTATTTAAAGTATTAGCTGATACTGTCGGTCTTGAAAGTAGGCTCATGGTGGTAAGATTCTGTTGGTGGGCTCAATTGCTCTTACTTACACTGTCTGCACTTGATTGCCATTTTACTAATGTCAAATATGCATTTAGCAGAAGAATTAATGGTGGAGGCTCAATGTTTTGTATTAGTTTTGCCACTCTGTTCTTGCCTTGTGGGATAAGGGATTGGTTTGTTTTTGTTATTCATTTCATTCTTCATTATATCTAATTTATAAAGATATATCTTGTACTACCATTTTCTTTATCAGGGCTTGCCAAATGATGGAGTTACTGAATGTCAAGACTCGTACAAGCATATGTCTCCGATAGTTGTATTAAATTCTGTGGAAATGCTGGTTGATCTTATGCGTTTTCCAGGCCAATTGTTACCACGATCAACCAAGTCAGTTTTTATGACTCACATTTCTGGTGCAGGGGAGAGTGATTCAGCAGAAAATGATTCTTGTGATTCACCATTAGAACCAAACAGCCCTTTGTTTGGTGTTTCAGAGAGGTTAGATCCTAAAAGGCTTAAAAACTGTTATTATTGCTTAGGCTTGATTACATTTTTGTTCCCTTTAATTTGATTATGTTCCCCCTAATTTTAGTTACAACAATATCATGCTGTAGTTATTAAATTCCTGCAATAATGTTGCAACACTTTTTCCCTTACGTAGTACTATGGCATGTCATCTCCAGGTCAGAAGATTCAATAACTAAAAGAGTATTGTCTTGAATTTAGAGAAGAGTAAAATCAATGAGTGTATTTCTAAGCTGATGTATTATATATATATATATATATATATATATATATATATATATATATATATATATATATATATATATATATATATATATATATATATATATGAAAAGATGAGAAAACTAAAGAGCTAGGAATAGGTACAGCCTGTGACACTAATCCCTAAACTAGGTACACCCGAAAAGCAGTATTATAAAAGCTGTACAACAAAATAATAATTAACTATTTTAACACTTCCCCTCGAGTTGGAACATATAAATTGTATGAACCAAGCTTGGAACATATAAACTAAATTGTAGCCCTTCTCAAAGACTTAGTTAGAATGTTTGCAAGTTGATAATTAGAGCTGATAAATGCAGTACTAACAACCGATCTCTGTCTTTGGTTCTCTCATGAAATACTGGATTGGAGACAATATGAAGAGCTTCTTGATTACCATATTGCAACTTCATCTGCTTGACTTCACAAAATTTCAGCTCTTGCAGAAGTTGCAAGTTCACAAGTGGCCAAAGCTATAGATCTATATTCAACTTCTATATTGGATTGGACAATAACATTTTGCTTCTTGCTCTTCAAAGACATGATATTCCCTTTAATGAATACACAATATCTTGTGGTGGATCTTCTGTCAATGGGACAACCAATCCAATTTGTATCACAATACCCTAAATTTAAGTATTTCTCTTGTCCTCATACAACAATCTTGTCTTGGAACCTCTTTGACAAATATGAGAATGTGAGTCACAACATTCCATTGGTCACTGTGAGGATCTTGCAAGATTTGACTAACAACTCCAACTACATAAGAAGAAATATCAGGTATTGTAATAGTGATATAGTGATATAATCTTGTCTTGGAACCTTTTTGACAAATATGAGAATGTGAGTCACAACATTCCATTGGTCAATGTGAGGATCTTGCAAGATTTGACTAACAACTCCAACTACATAAGAAGAAATATCAGGTATTGTAATAGTGATATAAGTGAGTTTTCCCACCACCCCGTTCATCTCTCTAAATCTGAAACAATTAGACTTTGGTCCACCATTAGCTTCTGATTTGGGTCCATGGGACTATTAATGGTTTTGCAATTTTGCTAGCCCTATCTCCTCTAGATTATCAAGAGCATAATTTCTTTGTGGAAGTACAATACCTTCCTTTGATTGAGCCACTTCAATACAAAGTATTTCAGGAAACCAAGTTCTTTGGTCTGAATATGAATGAATAAGTGTTCTTTCATTGAGAAATTCTACTGTAATAATTTCGTGTAATAATTATATCATCAACATGAATCATTAGATAAACACACTTCCTAAGAGATGCATGATAATAGAAAACAAAATAATTTGCCTCACTCCATTTCAATCCAAAAATCTGCATAGTATGACTAAATTTACCAAAACAAGCTTGAGGTGATTGCTTTAGTCCATAGAGAGAGTGACATATTTTACAAACTAGACCATAATCCCATTGAGCAACATAGCTAGGAGGTTGCTTCATGTAAATTTCCTCTTTGAAATAACCATGAAGGAAGACATTTTTAATGTCAAGTTGGTGAAGTGGTCAATGGGGAATAATAACCATAGCAAGAAAGAGTTGAACTATGTTAATTTTGGCCACAAGAGAAAAAGTATCATAGTTGTAAAGACCATAAATTTAAATATATCTTTTGGCAACCAACTGAGCTTTATGGATCAACTTCACCACTAGACCCAACTTTAACATCATAGACTCATCTACAACCAACAATGTTATTCTTGGGGGAAAATGAATATGCTTCCACATGCAATTGTTTTCAAGAGCCTACATTTCATAATCATGGCTTGCCGCCATCTAGGATGTTTAAGTGCTTCACAAATAGTTTTAGGAACAAGAGTAGTAGACAAAGCAAAAACAAAGAAGTATGATAGAGACAAATGATGATAACTCAAAAAATTGTAAATAAGATAAGGGTTACAAGTAGACCAAGTACCTTTCTTAAAAACAATGGGCCAATTTGAAGAAGAAACAAAGGATAGAATAGGGAACCTCTTGAATGGAAGAAAGAGTTTCCATGGAGGATGAGGAAATAAGTGTCCTAAAAAAGTCAACATCAACACACATATAATATCTTTGGGCAGTTGGATAATATCATATGTATCCTTTTTGAAGACGAGAACATCCCACAAAAACACATTTAATAGCCTTTGTAGAAAGTTTGTCTAAACCTAGAGAGACATTATGAACAAAGCAAGTACAATCAAGCACTCGAGGGGAGACATGACATAAAGGTTCATTTGGAAAAATAATGGAGTGAGGAATTTAATTTTCAAGAGAGGAAGAAGATATTTTATTTATTAGAAAATGAGTGGTGAAGATTGCATTTTCCCAATGATATTTGTGAACATTTGTATTTAACATTAGGGAGCCTACAATTTGAGTGAGATGTTTATTCTTCATCTCTTCCATGCCATTTTTGTTGTGATGTGTAGAAGATGTGGATTGTTGTAGAATACCTTGTAAGGATAAAAACATGGAAACTTAATAGAGAAATATTCTTTTAGCATTGTCACTTTGGAAGATTTTTAATTATTTTTCCAAATTGGTTCTTAATCTCATTAAAGACATGAATATGGACAAAAGTTTGAATCTATCTTTCATTAAATAAACCCATGTACATCAAGATAATTTATCAATGAAGGTTACAAAATATATAAAACCACAAGATGTAGTAAGGTTTGGTCCCCAAATGTCTAAATGAATGATGGAGAAAATTGAGTTGCATCTTTTTCTACGTATGTTTAGGAAATGATGACCTAACATCTTTTCCTAATTGACGCAATTCACATTCTAAAAATTGAAGTTGCTTAAGACTAGGGAATATTATCTTCAATTTGGCCAAAACTTGGCATGCAAAAGTTTAGGGGTTGAGGTTGCAAAATAGGATTTAGGCAAACTCAATTTAAGGTAGTAAAGACTTCTTGATTATGTCCTTTTCCAATCCGACAACTCGTACCAAGTTCTTTGAATGACAAAGTAATTAGAATTAGAGGTTACAATTGGCTTAGAGAGTTTAAGATAGAAGGACAATGTGGAATGTACAACACAAAGTTAATATTTAAAGGAGATAAAGGAACTTGAACAATTCCATGATATGTAACTTTGGATCTATTGGCCACAATAACAAGGCAAGGAGTTTTCGGGGAAGAAAAATTTGAATGAAGAACTATATTATTAGAAATGATGGAAAAAGTTCTTTTTCTAGTAGTCATCTTTGTAATTTCTTCTCTGGATGGATGATGAAGGAGATTTGAGAAGCGGAAGCATTAAAGAAACTTAAGAGGAGTTTCCATGGATTGAAGTGGAGTTAGGAATTTGTGAGAGTGAGAAGTGAGGCCAATTCACTAGGAAAGAGTCTAGGCTGAATCTTGAAGGAGACTAACCTAGGGAGAACTTAGGAACAAGTAGAATGGCCAAAAATGGGCAGTCTTTTATTATTAATTCCAAGTTGAAAAATTACAAGAGAGGTGCACTCCTATTTATAGGAGACCTGTCCTAAAACCTCTCCAATGGCAAGGTCACAAGTGGTGTCACATGTTCCATGCTCATGATCCTCTCAAATGAGAAGTTGACAAATGTCACCTCTTAATTGGTGTGTATCCTATCCATTAAGGAAGAGCCATGTGGACATTCATGCTTCTCATGCCACACCCATTCTTCCCATGCCAAGTGGTGAGTCACTTTACCATACTCACCCACTTTATTACTATACACACCCATTCTTCTATTAGCTCAAATACAAGGCTCTAAACCAAGGCCCAATACATGGCTCAAATAAAATGTCCTAATCTACTTTTTACGAATTATTTAAACTAAAGCATGGCCCAAAAAGATCTTTGACTTGGTCCTACTGAAGCCAGCTGAGTCCCAATCTTCTTGTAGTCTTTTGACCAAAGTTCTAGTATTCTTTCATGGTAGGTCTTTTCTAATACTCTGTACATTCCTTTCTCCTAGAGTTTTCCTCTTTATTGGGCCTACAAAAGATATAGAAAAGTACAATTAGGCCCATTTATGCTAATAAGTCTTTGAACAAAGCTTTAGGTATTTATCCTCCTTATTCCGTGGATGTTGTGGCTGGATGGTTTCCATCAAGAAATGTGGTTAGAGGCACTTGAATCAAGTATGCTAGGACATTGTCCTTCAATACATGGAGAAATACATGTTGAAAAGCTCGGTGTTGAAGAAGATTGAATTGTACTTTTGAAATTTAAAGATTTAAAACTAAAATATTCTTAGTACACTTCATTAGAAAACTTGGAGCCTCCCTTTTCAGATTTAAACAAGTGGACTGCCTTGTCACAGAAACCGTGCAAGAATAACAACTTTTTTGGGCATTGTGTGCATTAAAGACGTCCACTTCAGCTACCACGTCATTCTCGGTTGCTATGACCACCTCTTTCACAGGGTGTTACCATTATTGAAGTTTCAATAACTTGATTTGAATTTTCATCTTTCACCAAAGTAGGGACTTGAAGAAGTCTAGTCACTAAATTGTCCATTGAAGGGATCTTATCACCAACCAGAATTTGATCACTTTCATGATCAAAATCTGAATTTGGACTTCTTAGAATCAAGTTTGCATAAAACTTATTAAGTTTTTTTGGTTGATATCCTCCAATGAGTTAGCTACAAGGAATCACTTTAGTTCTACTATTGTTGTCGAAATGTTTTGTTGTATGTGAGGTCATATCATAGTTGGCCTATTTGAGGGAGACTACTCTTTGAGTCGCATCAAAGAGACATTGAATGTGATTAGTAAAAATGTCATGGGCCTTCTTCCAAGAAAACATGTCTTGAAGGATCCGAGTGTATCTAAGACGTCTTGTTCAACTGACTACCATACAACAACACATAGTTGGAAGTCAAACTTTTGCTACTCAAATTTATTTTCAATGGGAATAACACTACCTTCCTTCTGCAAATGGTCATGGTATCGTAGACCAAGGAGCCACAACTCCATTGGAGCATACTATGACAAGTAATTTTTCCAATTGAGTTTTGTAGTTGTAATGGTAGGAGTACTAGAGAAAGGAAGGATTGGATTTGTGGTGGCCATTTCAAGTTTAGAGACCCATTGGTATAGGGAGGATCGAGAAGAAGATAAAAAAATCCATTACATATAAGTGTGATCCACATTTCAAGTAGGTTGAAACCAAAGTCATGCCCAAAAGAAGTCAACGAGTCTAATGAAGTTGGTTCGGCGAGATTTCGATAGGCAACGAGCAGCACATGGGGCACATGCACAATATAGGTTGTTGGAGAAGAATGACGCATGAGAGCAAGTGGTTGTGGTTCAAGTCACACAACTTCTCTAGTTGGGTTGCTTTGGTCGAGGCGTACCAAACACTAAGATCAATGGTGGGTAGTGATCAAATAGGCAACTAAGAGGTCAAAGCAAGCTTTTACTGCTCTGATAGATATCATTGAATTCAGGCACGAGTAAAATCGGTGAGTGTATTTCTCAACTGATTTGTTTTGTTATATATATGAAAAGATGAGAAGAGTACAGACTAGGAATAACTAGAGCTTACTAATCTTAATCCCTAGACTAGGTACACCCAAAAAGAAGCTTTATAAAAGTTGTACAACAAAATAATAATTAACCATTTTAACAGTCTTTAAGTTTTATACCATTTTGGAAAAGGGAGAACTATCAAATAGGATGACTTGTTGCAATTCGAAAGTGTCATACAGCTGTCAACTTTTATTTTTTTCCTTTTGATCATGCATTTGCCAAAATTGTCAAGTTGATCTTGCACTGAACATTTGCTCAAATACAACTTCCCGATATTGTGTCAATAATAAATGGGTTGATATTATAGGTACAAAACCTTTAGAGCTTCATCTTTAATGTTTATATCTTTTCTTCCAGTTACAAGAGTTGCCAATTGATTGGTATTTCTTTGTCCCCTCTTTCAGTGCTGAGAAGGAGGAAAGCCTCCAATTCCATAGAAAATTTGAACCATCTTCAAATGCATTGGGCCTTTCCTTGAGAAATGTGATGTTAAAATCAAATAACAGTTTGAGGTAATACTTTCCATTCCCTGTCAACTGTTTTTCATGGTGGCTTTTTCCCATTGTTTTCATTTAGGGTGCAGATGGTCCACTTTTTCCTTGCTTTAGGTTTTGTTATATTTTAGCTTTTTGGTGTATACCTAGGGAGTTTATTTTAGTAGAATCTGTAATAATGCACGCTACTATGTACCAACTGTTTCTTGTTTGAACTGTTTTGTCAATTATCTCAGCTTGTCTTATAGTGAACCCAACATTGGCACTACATTAGGTCGGCGTAGTCGGAGAAAGATCATTGCTGAACAGAGGACAGCTAGTTCAAGGTTATTCATTATTCATTTTTTTTCCGAAGTGATGATATGTGGGTATACATAAGTTTGGCTTAGGTTCAAAACACATGATCTATATTATTAATGATATTTGTTTGTTACTTTGTTGATCTTGGTGCTTAGAAACTTTCTCTGTTTAAGTTGATAAAGCCTTTAACTTATCTTTGATGGCATTACACGTGTTTTTTTTACTCTGGTTTGTCCCTCTTCTCTTGGTCTGTCAGTATGAGAAGGTTTAGAGTCTTAATGACTAGAGCTTGAAGTGTGATACTATACTACAAGGTATAGCTGTTGATATTGTTCTCAAGATAAAAAAGGAGTGCTGTATTAACTTATCCTGAACCATATCTGATGGGATAGACTGATCGCTCTTTCCAAATATTGAATATTATATATATTTTCACAGAAGTAATGGTCATGATCTGTGTGAAATTCATGATTGCTCTATCATAGTTTTCATCTTTAAATTTATTTTGGAATTGACACTGGTTGCATTTTTACACTACACAATGATTCTTGGAGGCAGCATAGGTAAATTTACTTGACATATTTAATTACAGTACACATAGCTCTCTTTGGCTGGTTTCAGACTGAAAAATTTAGAAGTGTATCACAGTGGATAGAGAAAAGAATCATATAGGGAGAAATTGGTGATGATAAACTGCACATGGTTTTTTGTGATGAATACGTTTTATTGTCATTGTTTTTTTTTTAAACTCAGGCATTATCACTATGGATTTTGACATCTTAGCTAGACTAACACCTCAAAATCCACCAATCATCTGCCATCACATGAAACATAACATAAAATAGAAAATAAAAGAATGCAAAACATTGTTAGTGTTGGCAGTTTAGAGGTAGTGGCCTACTACTCTTTTAGAAATTTCATGGCTTATGAAGATCGATGTGGTCTCTACAGTCTTCATCGAGTATTTTGGACTTATAAAAGTTATGCATTTATGACTTAAGGCATTGATGGTTTAGGTGTGGCACAAGATGGTGGCTTTAACTATATGCATGCACTAGAACTGCATGATGATGATTGGAGTAAACATGCTCGTCAAAATTGCAGTGATGACACTGAGAATGAAATTTCACTTTGCTGGTTGTTTTGTGGTCCAAAGTGTTTAAAAATAATGCCGTGAAGACCCGAGTTTTGTGGAAAGTGGAAACCAATTTTATTTTTAAGTTTGAATCAATAATAGGAGAATATGTTAATTCTGTCGTGGAGCATGAATTTGCTTTTCTTGCACATCATTTTGTTTTTTGTCTTTTATATTAGGATGCTCTTATAATATGTGGACTCCTTTTGGTCTTGTATGACTTGTTGGAATTAGACTTGTAGGGTTATTGTACTATCATCCAATGTTCAAATATCTGAACTTTGATGCACATGCTTCTATATTTCTCTATACTTCTTTTTTAGTTCCTGCATTTTTTCTATTGAGGCATCAACATCGAAATTATTGTGAATTTATCAGTAACTAATCTTAGGTCAGTTACACCCTTACTTGCTATTTTAGAGGAGATTTTTCATTACAAATTTTTACTAGGACTTATGACATGCCAAGTTTGCCTTTCATTTTGCATTTAGTGGCATTTTGAATGTTATCATTTTGCATTTAGTGACAAGGGTATCTAAACATTCTCCAAATTTTATATACTAATTTTAATGACTTATTCTCAGCCTTCTTTTTGTTTGCAATATTTCTGGTTTTGCAGTCCAGAACATCCCTCAATTCGAGCACGTGGACGGTCCATGCTTAGTGGTGATAGGAGTGGTGATAGGACAGCATTTAGAGATTTTACTGATGATCAAGCTACATCAAGGTTGTCATCTTTTTTATCCCTAAATATCTGCTTTTACACTGTTAAGTTATATGGGCCCACTTTTTTTTTTTTGCAAGTATACTGTGTCTTTAGTTTTTACTAACTTAATTTATTTATTTGTTTAGGGTTCTCCTTACATTCTGAATAAAGACTGGCTGATAACTTTTGTTTACCTGAGATTATGTTGCCCTGTCATGTTTTTCACTTTATTATTATTATTATGAACAATTAATCAGTATTTTTACATGATTGTAATGGAAGAGGTTTAATATGTATGTGTGTGTGTTGTGCAAAACTTTCAATGAGTATGCGTTTCTAATCTTTAATATCTTCACATTCTGTCTGTCAGTTCACTTTGAAATGTTGCTAAAACCTAAATAAGAAAAAAAGGTAATCACCAATTATCATCAGTCTAGATGCTGGATTGGACTAGGGACTGCAGAAATGATTTACCTTTCTGCTCTTAATTTGTTGTGGTTTGTTGCTTTTGAAGTACTGTTTTCTTAAGCATATCTTACCTCTCTACTTTTGGATTTTGTTGAATTGAATGGGATTAAGTAGGATGAGATTGTGTGGGCCAGCATTTACTTTGCTCATCCCATGCAATAATTATATATGGAATGATGCAGAATGTTTTTTTTGTCCTTGTTCTTTTTAATCTCGTGATTTCTTCTTATAGATATGGTTTGTAAGAGAAGTTTGTCCATTTCTCAGATCTAGCTATAGGTCAGATGGCGCGTCCTCGTCAGAAGCCCGTAGGATAAGAAGAAGAAGCATCAGCATTACACCTGAGATTGGAGATGATATCGTAAGGTTGATTGTTGTTCTAAGATGCTTCTGGGTTTATACTTGCTTTATTGTGAAGTGTGTTTTCCTTGGCATATTGTATAATCTGTTTGAAATGTTTGACTGAACAGCTGAATTTCCATTTTCTAGTATGTTTTGTTCTTTGTGATTCATTCCTTTTTTGGACATATGCATGCTCACATGTGTTCTTGGATTTGTTAAAGATGATAACTTCCCTGGATCATTCCCTTCACGTAACATTTGTTTTTGGTAGGTGTCTAGTTGATACACTCTTTTTTATCTTAAATTTTTTAGTCAAAGGTTTTCCTTTCATGTTACCTTCTGCATTTGTTTTTTCAAGTATAGAGAGTTTGATTTTTGTTTTTCTCTTTAGTTATTTGGCTTTTACCATTAGTAGAAAGTAGAAAATGGTGTTGCCATGGCAACCAAACTGATCGAGTAAAGGGTCTTATTTTTTTCTATTTAAAATCTCATGAAGGATTACGTATGCCCAGTGCAGAGCTGGTAATTTGTATTTATTGAGGTTCATAAAACTAGGTCCAGTGGGGGCAAACATAACATATTTTGGCATTTGAAGCTGGAAGTGATTTATTTGTGGAGCAAAGATAACATCTTCTGCTACTGGATGTTATTCTTTTTTTATTTGTGGCTTTTCTAGGTTGTCTTTCTGTACTTGATATTATTCAATTTGAGGTAAATAAAGTGTGATTTATCTTGAAAAGAATTTAGCTATATGAGAGAAAAGATCTTTATTGAATTGAATAATTTGAAATAGTACATTAACATATACATAGGGAACTTTATCCCTAAAGTAATGATTACAAAAGATCTCTTTACTTGTAATGATTACAATATCTTCTTATAACTCAACAAAGTATTTTCTCCTAACTCAACACTCCCCCTCAAGCTGGTGAATGAATATATCATTCTCAGCTTCCATGTGAAATTGTGGAATTGTTATGTGGGAAGACCTTTGTAAGAAGATCAGTTAAATGAGGCCCTAATGGGATGTAAGAAGCGGTGATAAGGCCACTATCTAGTTTTTCTTTGATGAAGTGCTAATCTGTCTCTACGTGTTTGGTCCTACCATGTAGAACTAGATTGTTAGAATGCTAATAGTTGATTTATTATCACAATAGAGTCATAGCCCTTCACATTTCACTTTAAGATCTTTCAAAATAATTCTCAACCATAAGAATTCACACACCTATGTGCCATGGCTCGGAATTTGGCCTCTACACTAGACTTTGCAACAACATCTTGTTTTTTACTTCTCCAAATAACCACGTTTCCACCTAAGAACATGCAATATCTTGAGGTGAACCTCCTATCTGTAACAGACTCTGCATAATTTGCACATCAATATACAACCTTCATATTTAATTTTTCATTCTTTTTGATCAACAATCCTCGTCCTGGTCTTGTCTTTGAATATTGAAGGATTTTGTTCATAGCCTGAAAATGCCACTCCCTTGTATTGTGCATGAATGGTTGCTATTTTCACAACATAAGCTATGTCAATTCTAGTGTGGGCTAAGTAAATGGGCTTCCCCACAATCTTTGATTGGCCCATATTAACAGTGGGACTACCTTCATCACTCCCACCCAATTATGTTGTTCTGTTCTATGGGAACTCCAATGTTTTTGCACTTAATCTTAACCTCTCACCTTGAGAAGATCAAGAACATACTTTATTTGGGAGATTAAGATGCCTTTCTTCGAGTAAGTAACTTCTATCCAATGAAGTACTTTAATTTTCCTAGATCTTTTATCTTGAACTGAGCAACAAGCTTTTCTTTCAAGATTTGTTTCTCATGTTCATCATCCCCTGCAACAATCATATCATCCACATAGAATAAGAGGAGAGTATTATCAAGATGGGACTATTCCTGTATCAAAGGCACAAAGGATGACTCAAGAGACTACTAAAAAAACTCAGCTTCTATAGAACCCGCCCCTTGAACCTGAGTCTACATATAAGACGGTTCAGTTTATTGAAGAATGACATTCTCATGGGTAAAATATTTAAACTTGAAGGATGGTAAGAGTGATATCCTTTTTTATCAGAGGTATAGCTAATGAACATACATTTAACGACTTTAGGATCTAACTTCCCACAAAATTGATTGTGAACATGAACAAACATAACACATTCAAAAAACTTGACTATGAAGGCTAAAGGGTAATTGGTTGATAATATAAACAACAGTGAGGACAACTTGATAAGGTTCAACTTATGTTTTAGCTTGAACTATAACTTATTTTGTATTTTGATTTAGTTTATATCGCAAACAACGATGAATAAAGAAGTCCAAGGAAACTCAACACTGAACATGAATTTAATCCAAGAGGATTATATAAGTTTGAAAGTTTGCTTCCAAGAGATGAATAAAGATTGAATCAACACACAAGACATTATAGAAGACACGGGTGGCAGAAATGACTAGAGAGATATAAACTAGACAACTACACAAAACAAGTAAACAAGATAAAGAAACAAAAGGATGGAAAGACTTATTGGAATGGGAGAAGAGTGCTACTAAAAGATGGAGGAAACTTCATCTTCTTTATAAGCTCCATGAAGAATCGCCACTTGACTCCTAAGAGTTCAAGATAAGACTTCAAGTTTATGATCATTTCCACAAGAGTTTTCTCTTAAATCTCAATTCTCATAAATTCCAAAGTAAAAGTTTGGTTATAAGTGATGGTTATTTATAGTCAAACCAAACCTGAAATGCCTACTTAAATAGAATGCCTTATGCTTAACAAATGAAATGCAAATGTGTTTGGCTTCTATAAAGCACACATGTGGTGGTCGAAAGTTTGAAATATAAATGGAGGGAAAATTCAAAATTCAAAAAATAAAATCAAAGAATATCTTGAATTAGCTGGTTTTGGAGGCTGTGTATGCCTCTTGTGTACATGCTTCTCTTGCTTTTATTGACTCCTTGGTTGGCCGAAGTTCACTCTTGAGTATGGGTTCCAATTGGGCTTCAATTTCCTTACACAAAGACTTGTTTTCTTCTGTTTTTGCTCCTTTTTCTCTTGAGTCTTAGCTGAGAATTTATGAAGCTATTTTGGGCTTGAAAATGCCCATATAAACCTAGTTTCTAATTACAGTTCAACATAAATAAAACCTTACAAATTATTAGTTCAAGAAATACAAAATAAGGAAGAAAGAGAAATATTTTGTTGAGCAAGAACCATTTGTCTTGACATGCGTCTTGTAACTCTCTAGGTATGATGTGTTCTTGCTCATTTTCTTCTTTATCATTCATGCACTCATCACATCCTCTACACAATAAGATTTAGGGAAAAACATTTGAGAGAGAAGGGCTTGTTTTTTCTTTCAGCAATGTGATTTTGTTGTAATGTATCCATACATATGAATTCATGAACAATATCATTTTCAAAAAGGAATGTACACATGTTGTAATTTACATATTCCCTCCCATTGTTAGAACGCAAACATTTAATTGACTTCCCACATTGTGTGTTTTTTTTTATAAAACTCATGTTAGGCATCATTATGAATTTTGACATCTCAGCTAGGCTGACACATCAAAGTCTACCAATCATCTGCCATAACATGAAACACAACATAAAAGAGAAAAGAAAAGAATACAAAACATGGGGGGACCTAACCAAAACCCATTTAAGAAAAAGGAACACAACCTAAATACGGAATAAAAGAAATTGATATTTGTTATGGAAAAAAATCCAAACTAAGACAAGGAGGTATAACAAAGTACCAAAAAAGTCTAACTTATTATCAACACCCAAATTAGCCAATTTATCAACAAAATTATTTCCTTCCCTAAAAGTACGAGAAACTTTGAAATCCATGCGAACACATAGTTGCATACATCTTCTCCGCCTCCCTCTAAGAGTACATGGAACCACTTCCGCAAAACAAAAAGCTTGACAAAGCAAAGTAGAATCACCAAAGCTTTATGAACCCAGTCCTCTGAGCATGTTCAATGGAAAAAATAGCCCACATGACCTCAGCATACAAGACATTCTGATTCCCCAAAAAAGTAGAAAAACCACCAATATATTTCCCATGACTCCCTCTAAAGATACTCACACAAGCAGTAGGGCCTGGAGAGCCCCGGGCAGCACCATCAATGTTCACTTTAGTCCAGCCCGGAGCAAGGGAATCCCATTACACTTGTACAAGAACAGAGACCTTACCAGGTCTGGTCCTAGTCCAAAAAATTTCAAGATAGAGAAATCATCCATCTAATTAGACATACATGTTTAAGACATCTTACCCAAAATCCAAATGCAGTCCTTAACCATGTGAATGGCAGAGACCATACTGATGCACTCTTGAAACCTAGTATGATTCCTCATCCTCCATGTCATCCAAAGGGAGAAGGTTGCTTAATGTGCTTAACAATAGGACTATTGGGAGACTTAAGAAAAGTAATAAAACCAGAACATGAAGAATTATTAAGATTAGGAAAGATATTATGAAGCCAGGACCAAATAAAATAAACAGAAAGACAACTAAAAAACAGATGGTCAATACTCTCCTCTTGCTCCCTGCACAGAGAGCACATAGAACATAAAACAACACTTCTTTTCTGAACTTCATTATCAGTAGGAAGCCTCTTATGAATGACTTTCCAAAGCACTAGAGATTTAGAAGGAGGAATGGAACTAGACCAAATTAACATCCCCCAGTCACAAGTAGAAGAAGAGAAAACATTCCTGGCAGCTTTCTGATTAAGAACCCCACTATCCTCCATCCTCCAATTAAGAACATCAGGCAAATCGGAGAGCATCAAATGATTAATAGAACAAATACATGATGTCTAAAAATATCTGGAGAAATAAAGGAAATGCATTTAGAAGAACACCATAAATCATTATAGAAATTAATTTGATCACCCCTCCCAACTGTCCAAAAATTAGTTTATTTTTCTTAATTTATTCTTTCCTTCCCCCTCCCCCTTCCTGCCTGTTTTACGAGGATTCATAACCCTCTGTGCCATGGATATCTCTGCATTCTTTATAGATATTGTGTGTAACATATAAAAGCATTAAATCTGAATTTCTTGATCAATTAATCTTTGCTTTAATTCTGACTTCAAAGTTGATTAATTTGATTTATTGTTACGATTGGAGACTTGACTGCTATGTCTGGTTCCTGCTTTAAGCTAAATAACTAACTCAAATAATGCATGATTGTGATATGTACCTGTGTTGAGTACAATTAATGATCCTTCTTTCCCAATATCCAAACTTCATAGTTATTTGTTTAATGTTTTGTATGCGTGTTGGTAAGAAAGTTGTTTGAAATACTGTGATAACCCAGGGTCGATTCAATGTAGGGCTGTGCGGGCTATGAATGAAACTCTGAAGCAAAATCGTCTCTTGAGAGAACGAGGGGATGATAACTCTACTAACAATAATAGAAGTGATGCAAACCTTCAGAAAAATGTATGTCTGCACTATTTTGGTAACAGTGGAATATGCTATCATTTAAACCTTATGTTCTGTCTCTCTGCCTGTGGATCATTCAACATCTCATCAAAAAACTCTTTACATCATGCTTCTAAACCTATATCTTTACTCAACTGTTTTCATAGTCATGATAATCCCATCATTTTGTTGACTCAACTCTTTGCAATGTGGTTTCCAATCCCGCATGTTAAAAATTTATGGTTGTATGGAAGTTAGTGTCTGCTTATTCAGTTAAATTTAACATATTCCATGCTCTACATGTGATTCTTATTCTGCGGACAGGTGTCAAATTTCCATCATGATGCTCTATATTCTTGTCAGCATGACCAAGGAAATTCACAGAAGGCAATGTCGTTACCATCTTCACCACATGATTATAGAGGTCATGCTTCAGAGAGAAGTGGACCGTCAAGATACGGAGTGAATGATGAAATGGAGTCAACTTGGAATAAAGTACTGGAATCTCCAATGTTCAATAATAAACCTTTGTTACCGTATGAAAAATGGAATATTGACTTCTCTGAGTTGACTGTTGGAACTCGGGTAGGGATTGGTAAGTGTTACTTCTCAGTTAAAATCACGTGATTTGTGATCTGCCCTCTTAATGGTTTGAAATAATTCATATGGGCAAGTTAAGAGTCTTGACTTAATTGCAAAGATGGTTTTTAGTCAATTTGTCAGGCTAAATGACAGACCAACTTTTTATGGGTTGGGTTGTGACAGATTTAATCAGACCTGTCTGTATGCTTCTGTGTTGGATTTGTGAAAGATCTGTTCCAAATCTCTCACATCGAATGAGAAAAAAGTTGGTGCCTCAGACTCCTAAAAAAACTTCAGTACTAAATATTCTTCTCCCACATAAATCAATGGATCACTTTTCCTTTTCTTCATTTATTAAATTTCATTTTCATCAATTTCAAAGATTGGGTTTTGTTTTGTCTTAGAAATGGGATTAGAAACAGATTATTGGGAATAGGATTCCTGGGTAATTTTATTAAATATGTATGGTTATTATTCAATTTTCCTAGGATTTATATGTGTACAGTCAGTTACCATGGGAAAGATTAGCAACCTTATCGTCATTAGCACAGAAAGTTTTATTCCATTCCCACTTGTGAAGATGGGAAGTTTTGTTCTCACTTATTCACAAATTAACATTTTCAAGAATATTTTATACAAAGGAAATATTTTTATTCTATTTACTATGTATGGGAAACTTTAATTCCCATGTCACTTTCTTAGGAAATTTTTAAACATTCCTGAAACCAAATGTCACCTTAAAGGTTAGATTGTATTGTAAAAGGAAAAAGTAAAGAAGAAAATGAAGTGCTGTTAGGTTTCAGTGAAAGTAGTAGTGTGGCCGATCTAAACAAGTTTCTCTGCTTAAGCTGATTTTGTTTTGGCTTCTGCTATTTCTGGATAATGCAACTTTGGTGTTTCTTTTCCTTTTATTTTATATGCTCGGTGTGTTATTTCTTGAGAGTTACTAGAAGCAATTGAATTCCATTTCTGCTGTCGATTTTCCCCTTGCTTCTTTGTGAGTGGCAAGTTTACGAAAGTAGTGTAACTAGAAGAGTATTGGATGATAGTTGAGACATTTGATTGTCTTGGGCTACACAACCTTATCATGAAACATTTGATTTGAAGTTTGAGTTGGTACAAGAGGGGAATAATATCTTATGTTGATTTGTTTTGTTAGAAAGGAGTTTATTTGTTTACTTGGAGCGGATTCATGTTATGCAATTTTGAATGGAAGTGTGCTATTCAACTTTTGAAAAATAAAATTGTCTTTTTGACATGTTTATGGTTACTGGTAAATTACTATTTTGAGGGAATTCTTGACTAAAGAAGTATTTGCTTGAGCATTGATGTATTGTTCTTTTTCAGGTTTCTTTGGAGAGGTTTTCCGTGGCATATGGAATGGCACAGATGTTGCAATCAAGGTTTTTCTAGAGCAAGATTTAACTGCTGAAAATATGGAAGATTTTTGTAATGAGATATCTATTCTGAGGTATCCTGCCATTTATATACTGTTTTTCAGCATTTTTTTCTGTTATATATGTACATTTTCTGACTCTCTTTTCTCACTGAATTGGTATTTGTTTTCCTCCAGCCGACTCCGACATCCTAATGGTATTCTCTAACATCCTTACTATTTACTGTTCTATAGTTGTGACTTTTTATGTTGTCCTAAAACATTTTTGTTTTCTTGAGATTGTAATCAAGGGAAGAAAATCTGATCTGTTATCTTTTATTGTTTCAATTCAACTGATATTTATGATTATTTTAATAAAATATTCCTTACTCAAAAAGAATTAAATAATATTATGCATACTTGGTTATAAGAAATCTCATGTAGCTTTTTTCCTTTGAAATCAGCTGTTATTTATTTAGTGATGAAATTATATGCAGTTATCTTGTTTCTCGGTGCATGCACAAAGCCTCCACGCTTGTCAATGGTTACAGAATATATGGAATTGGGATCGTTGTATTACTTGATACATTTAAGTGGTCAAAAGAAAAAGCTTAATTGGCGGAGAAGACTAAGGATGTTACGTGACATATGCAAGTAAGTTTATGGTTATTCTGTTCATACTTTCAGAATCGTATCTGTTTCATTGGCTTTAATGTTATAAACGGGTGTTGCACATTAATTACTACATTATTGTCTTTCAATAAATCATAAAATTTCCCTGCCAATTTACTTTCACTTGAGAAATAGCTGTCATTTTTTTGTTAACTGTGGAACATAATGTTTGTGTGTGGATTTGTCATTATTTAATTATGAATTATTATTATATTTAATTTTATAATTTAATACGTTTAAAAAAAATACTTTTCTTGCCACCTGTTTGATAATGATTTAAAATATGAATTATGAATACCAAGTAGCTTGGTTGAATATCCTGTTCAGTTTAAGTTTTATGAACATTGGTATTATGTACCCCATTTCTAGAAAGATTACATTTGGTCTATCAATATTGATGAGAATAACTTGCTTGTGTGTAGGGGTTTGATGTGCATACATCGAATGAAGATTGTTCACCGTGATCTTAAAAGCGCAAATTGTCTGGTGAATAAGCATTGGACTGTGAAAATATGTGATTTTGGGCTTTCAAGATTAATGACAGAGTCTCCCATGAGAGATTCTTCCTCGGCTGGAACTCCAGAATGGATGGCTCCTGAGCTCATTCGAAACGAACCATTCACAGAAAAATGTGATATCTTTAGCCTTGGGGTGATAATGTGGGAACTCTGCACCTTGAGCAGACCATGGGAAGGAGTACCACCTGAGAGGGTATAATATTCAACACATTATCTGTTCATGTTGCGTGATAGTCTCTATTTTTCTGTCATGTGCTTCATTCAAAAAAATTCATTTTTCTCTGCTGCCTAGGTGGTTTATTCCGTTGCAAATGAGGCTTCCAGATTGGAAATACCAGAAGGCCCTCTAGGAAGGCTGATTTCAGGTCCCTGCAACTTTCCTTTGTTACATGTTTATGGCAGAATTCAGAATCGTCTGCTTTAACTAATTACTACATTTTTTTGTCTGCAGAATGTTGGGCAGAATCTCTTGAGAGGCCAAGTTGTGAGGAGATTCTTTCTCGTTTGATGGACATCGAGTACTCCTTGTGCTGAAGCAATATCTCTTGTACATAGAAAACTTTGGGTAGAGTTTTTACGTTGTCTTATCGGCTGATGTTGTGGACTATTTGTGAATTTTGTTCCTTTTCGCAGAACATGCGAAATATGAATCCATATTTTAATGTGGTGCAACTCCATCTCCATCTGGGCCAATGAGAAAGACGAGATCAATCCATCTCGTATTTTATGTGCAATGAAATTAAAAACAGTGTCTGATGGAGAATAGTTATTCCCGATCCAAATTGGATATTAATCTTGCAGTTTTATGAACTATATTTAAATATTATGACTAAGTTGGTTCCATGCTATGTTCATAATAAAAATTATATTATATTTTTAAATTTTATATATATTTATTGTCTATTTTTTATGATTTTTAATCATAAATTAACAAAGTATTACTATTTTTATTCTTTAAGGTAATTATTTAATATTTATATTTTTCTGTTTCATTATCTATCTGATTAGTTTTTTTGTTCAAAAGTATATAAAAATAATTTTTTAATAAATATGATTAAATGAAGACACCTGGTAATATTAGATACGTATTAAAAAAAAAAAAAAACATTGTAATGACCAAAATTTGGTTGACAAGATAAGTTAAGAAATCAACTTTTAATAATTGGTTTAGATTTGAATTGAAAATAAAAGCCAATAATCAAAGTTTTTAGTTAAGTTGATTTGAATCCTCAAATTATTGAGTCAATGACCCATAACTCCTATAGTTATGGTATTGAAGTTTCTTGAGTATCAATTTGGTCATGGTTTTATTTGCCTATTTAATAATGCAATGTCTCTTGTTGCTGTGGCGGTAGGTAATAATCCAAAAAGAAAATAATTTTTTTATATTTTCTTATTTATAAGTGTTTATGAATTACTTCATCCAAACAAACTTTAAATATATTTGGATTGAGGACTTAGTCAAGTTTTTAACTCAAGAATCATTTCTCATCTTTTACTCCTTATTTTTTAAAAATCCAATAGTTTTGTAACTAATTTTAATCATTACATTAATAATAATAATAAGTATGAGAAGTAATTGTCGTAAATTATTCTTAGAATGAGTATATCTTCTTATTTCAATTGCTAAATTCTAGATCATTAATAAATTATAGATTTAATTTCAAAAATTAGTATTTGAAGTGAAAAAGGCATTGCAGTAAAACTTACTGGGGAGGCTCATCATCAATTTTACAGGATAAATCGATATATTTCATTAGCCAGTTCGCTTTCACCAGTTCAACCTATCCTCTCGTTAAACTAAAAGCATTATCGAATCCATTTACATTTTCTATTTTTATATTATACGTCTAAAATATTAAATTTGATTCATTAAAATAGAAAAGGGTTACATTTAAAAATATCAATTTTTGACTGTATTATTTGGATAATAAAAATATGAATGTAATTATAGCTTAAATAATAAATATTTACAAATTAAATTTTAATTATTAATTATAATCCAATAATTTAATAAGTAAAAGTAACATTGCTCTTAATTGATCTATTAGGCACAACTATTAACTAACTAAAACCTAAAAATATTTACAGGATTAAGAGTGATTTGAATATATATATATTAGTAAATTTTTTAAATTTAGTGTAGTGAGTTCACACCCACTCTTTAACAAGATAGATTAGAACTTTCAATATATGGTCATTCTAATAATCCAGTGCAACGGAACCCATTTTTGATAGAGAGTGGGGTGAGTCTAACGATGTGCATCTTTCAAGTAATGTATAGGCGAGTGCTTTGAGATGAAAGGGAGTAAAATGGTGGAAGTAAAAATATGAGACCATTACTCGCCAATTAAGAAAGAAGCGAAAAGCCACGTCAGCTCGTGTGAAAATACAAAATTAGGCTTACTTTATCTGAGGGTTACATATGAGAGGAAGTTATAATCACTTATAGAGTTTTTATTTTTTTTTATAATCGATTATGGAACAAAGAATAATCGATTGTGGTTTTTTTTTTAGGATTAATCAATTATATTAGTGAATAATTGATTATATGTGTTGTTTTTTTGCATTATTTTTTATTATTTGTTGTTGTGTTGGTATAAGTGTTGGTTTCTGTGATCGTGTAAGGTGGTGAATGTTTTTCTTTTACTTTACTTAATAGTTGTTGTTGTTGTTTTTTTTTTTTTTTCATATAAATCTATTTAATACTTTATATTTTAATTAAAATTAATATTAAAAAATATAGTAAGAACATGGTTGATGTGGTTTTAAATAAAAATAATAATAATAAAATTTTAAAATAATAATAATAAAAATAAATTTATAAATAATAATAAATAAAATAAATTTGTAAAACAATAATAATTAAAATAATTTATAAAATAATAATAAAATCGATAATAATAAATATAATGAAATTATAAAATAATAATAAAATAAAAATAATAATAATAACAATAATACTAATTTAATTTTAATTTTTTAAAATAATTTTTTGTATACATTTATTTATATATATATATATATATATTTATATTGATAGTGTTAGATAATTTGTAGTCTTTAGTATGAGGATAATGTTTAACTAAATATAATTTAACTCTTATTTTTATGGTATTGTCCACTTTAGAAGTCAGTGTTCCATCACGATTTTGTCTTAAAAGATGTCTCAACGGGTTGAGGGAGGAGAGAATATATAAACTGTCATTGGCTTTGACTCCAGAGCGATGTGGGACTATATTAGTGGTACCGGAACATGATTTATTTTATTAAGTTTTACGAAATTTACAATTTTAGTTAATTTTTTTACAATTATTTGTATTTCAATTTTATTTAATTTTATCAAAATTCACTCAACAATTTTGTATGTATCCATTAGTATCTTTTTTCAAGTGAGCTATAGATTGTAGTGCGAATAATGTTTTAATTACACACAAGTTCCATATACATCATATTTATTTAAAATTAATTTTAACTATGAAGGAAAAATTGTAATCTTAAAACTTTATCAATTAAAATAAATAAATTTATCATTTACACCTATCACATCACTTACAAACTTTTATAAATTTTCTCTTCATTTTTCTTCATTTTTCATTTTTTCCCCCTAATCCAAACAACCTTACTTTCTACTATCTTTTCATTCAAATTTATCATTTTTCTTTCCCTCAAATACATCTTTAAATCCAAACAAAACATAACCGTGTGTTTGAATGACATGATTTACTATAGCTACGAAAATGATAACGGAGAAAGTTGAAGCATTGTCTACCTTTGGATAGGTTCACTCGTTCTCATGTAAGGAAAAAAGGGACAATTTACATTGTGTTTGGGCAATTATCCTTTTGTCTCTGTAATAGACATGAAGAGACAATTTACATTGTGATCGAACAATGTCCTTATGTGTGGTTCTATTGTATTATGACTAAAGGCATAATGGATTAGGCCTCAACACATTATTAATTATGATAATGATAATTGATTATAGGTTCCTAAGTCTCATGTAAGGAAAAAATAGACAATTTTCATTGTGTTTGGACAATTACCCTTTTATCCTGTAATAGCATGAAGAGACAATTTACACTATGATCAGACAATGTCCTTATGTGTGGTTTTATTGTATTATGACTAAAGGCATAATCGATTATGCCTCAACACATTATTAATTATGATAATGATAATTGATTATTAAAGTAACATTATCAATGATCGGAATAACATTCTCAATTATGTGTTGAGGCACAATTGATTTTACACTCAATCATAATCAATTATGACTCCCTTGAAGAAATATAGTTTTCATTTTTCTTTGATTTTTGGTTTGACTGGAAACCATACATGCTTATTGTTTATCACATTAATTCTTAAAAAAAATATATTGTTTTTAAAACAAAATTTGTCAATAATTTTATTTTAAAACGTGAAAAGTTAGATGACTTATTATTATTATTATTATTATTATTATTATTATTATTAATACTTTGTATGATTAAAACAAGTAATTAAGTTTAGAGGTTTATTTGATACTATAAGAATATATTTTTAATTTTATTAATTTCAAAAATTAATATAATTACACTTTACACTTAAAAAATGTTTACCTAACTATGTAACTAATGTGAATAATTTTGAAAAATATATAGGTATTAGTAATTTTAAAAAATTCCTTTTAGTATTTATATTCATTAACAATTAACAATAAGATAAAATTGATATCTAAATTATAGTTTTAGGTTTAATCATCTCTTTAATGTTATTATTTATTTAGTTGTATCATTAATAAAAATTCAAATATGTCCTCAGCTTATTAAAAATGTGATAATATGAACATTTTTCATCCATACTTAGTTCAACATTTTATTAATAGGGGTCAAATTTAACAAAATAAACAAGTAATAAAGAAAAACTCTTTATTTCTTAATAATTAATCACTTTTTAAATAATTTACATATATTATTAAAAAAATACATTAGTACAAAACAATGTATTAACGACGGTTAAAAATGTCAAAAATAAAGACGGTTCAGGAACCGTCGTTATTACGAATGTCACTGTAAATCAGCTATTTACAACGATAATTTTAGAACCGTCGTTATAAAATCACATTACATACATGTGTAAAAACTGTCATTATTTTGCTATGTCAAATAAAAAAAAGGTATTTATAATGACGGTTCTAGGTTGGAACCATCGTTATAACCCTAAAAAAAAAAGGTTTTAAAGACTGTTCCATATGAAACCGTCATTCTATATATATATATATGTATTTTTTTAAAAAAAATATTTTATTATTATATATATACCCTAATCCTGCATAAAATATAAAATTTTCAGAGCAATAATAAATGTAATATCATAATTTAAATATGAAAGTCTGCATATACATACAATAAATTAGTATATATAACATTTTACAAAAAATTCTACAATTATATGAAAAGGTTTTATGTGATTCTAAACCCTAAATTTTAAAGTGTTTTTGTAATGAGGTATTACTTGATCCCAACCTCTATGAATTGCAATGCACACAATAGTCGATATGCACTGCATAACATAGTAACCGTACTCATAATTAACCTCTATTAAATGAATGAATTAGACACATTAAAGTGAGTGAACAAAATATACTTTAAATACCTTAAGGTGCATCCAAGTGAGTTTGTTTTGCATTTGCACTTTCTTCCCCTCCCAGTGAAGAAGCACTGAAACAATAAGATTTCATGTTAGAACACATAACATTATGTAATGTATTGTAATGTATGAGTAATAAATTTGTAAATGTAATATAATTATAATGGTTTGATAAACATCTAATTTATACTAGGAAATATCATGCAAAATTTCATAATTTTCTGACAAGTGAAAGTATGAGAACTAATACCTTAAAATACTTGAAAAAACCCTAAATAATACTTAAAAATAAAAAAAATAATAGTAAATAGTGGATTTTTGGAATTTTGGTGGACCCCAATTCCCTTGGTAATTGGCCACGTGGTATTACCTCATTTCAAACAACTTTCTCTTTTTACACGTCTCCATCCGACTTCTTTGTCAAAAGTTATAAGCATTTAAAGTTTTTTAATGCTAATTTTTGTCAACTCAAAATCTATCACATATAACTTTTTCATATATCCACTTAATGAAGTTCCCACAAATCCTAAACTACTAACTAATCAACACATACATGCCAATATTTATTATAAAATTAATTAATTAATTAATTAAAAAATTTTAAAAATACTAATTAAGTGGAGTTGCAGGTGCAGCCAACCGGTGGACAACAAGGTGCAGTGGCAGTAAGTGGTTCGACACGGTGGTGAGGTGAAAAGGAGGTCCTTGCAGCGTGTGGAGGTGCTGGAGGCGTTCAGACGTCCTGGTAGTGTGTGGAGATGTGACGTGGTGCTCAAGTGAGAGGAGCTGCGACGTGGAGGAGCTAGGGCCGCGGGATGGCTAGAGACGACGTGGTGGTAGCATCCGTCGATGAGTGCAGAGAGAGACGGCTCGCAGTGATGGTGGTGGAGGGGGAAGTGCGGAGGGGGGATAACTCAATGGCGCAGAGGAGAGAGGAAGAAGTGAGGCAGGGACGTAAATGAAAAAGAAGAAGTAAGGGTTTATTCACCTTCATAATGACGATTAAGTGGGTAACCGTTGTTATTTTTCAAAAAAAATATTTATAACGACGATTTTCCCATCTAACCGTCGTTACTTCTCTGGCCATTATTTAAAAAATGCTAGCACACATTTTGCTCTGATAAATTTTTCTCAATTGTCATTATTTATAATCATCATTAACTTTTTTTTACCAGTGATAATTCAAAAAAATATTAGTAATTTTTATTATATCATAATATTTTTTCACATAAAATCGATCTACTACAAATTTATATCTTAAAAATGCACTTACTTTCTTTATATTTAAACAAGAACACTTTTCACTCATTTTTTTTCTCTTTTTATTCCCTTTCCAATTCCACCATCATTCAAATAAAGCATAAAATATAGGAAAATGGTGTAAAAAAATGGGATAAGACAAGAAATACGGAATTAAAATACGGAAAAAAAAAAGAAAGGGTTGCTAAAAACAAGTTTGATTGTTACGTTTTTTTTTTGTAAACTTATAAATATGTTATTCATACAATAAATTCTAAACAATTTATAAAATATATATTTTTTCTCTATGTCCGTCTTATCTCTTTATTATTTAGGGTATTATATTTTCAGTATTATTTAGGAGTGAAAAAATAAATTCTGCATAACTGACTCCTCTTATTTCTCACATCAACTTTTTTTTTTATTCTGTTCTTTCTCTTCTCCAACCTCCATTGTTTGTTTTGCTTTTATTAGTTTTGCCTCTCTCATTCCGTGAAAACTACTTTTTATTATGCATTCTTACAAAATTGAAACTGCTTTTTTATAAATATAAAAATATAGCAAAACTAATTTCTATTGTGATAATTTAACTCAAAGTAAATATATTTCTGCTTCTACTTTTTTTTTTTACAGAAATTAACACAATAGAAACTTATTTAATTGGAAGATATTTTTATTAAATCTATAATAAAGGTGGCCAGTTTGAAAATTGAGTGAAAACAACACGGTTGAAACAATTCCATTTTCAATTTTTTTTTACATCTTTATTTTATTTAAGGTTATTTTTATTATTTTGTATGGACATTTTTATTATTTCATTAATAAACTGGGTAGAATTCAAATTAGTACGGTGCATGAAAAATTTACCCTCCCATAAATATTAAAATTTTCACTTGCTTTTTCAATTTACATTTTGTTTTAGATAGTATAACTTAAAAATCTTTAAAATTACGTAGTTTAAAACTTAAAAATATTGATCGAATTATTTGAAATTCAATTTTAATATTTAAATGTTATAATTTAAAAATATGAAAATGATTTCTTATGAAATATATATTTATAAATTATGGAATTTGAAAGTAATTTAAAAAACATTTTAAAATTACATAATTCAAAAGTATGGCAAGAGAGTAAGGGAGTGACACAGCAAGCAAGGAGTAGTTTTGTCTTTTGCACATCTTACAGAGGTGCAGGGGGAAACCATAAGGTGCAAAACGAAATAGTCCCCAAACCTGAACCTGGAGTCCATAACATTTCCGAAATGATCTGGGCCCACAAACATTCCCTAACCTACAAAACAAAATAAAAAAAAAACATTAAAAAAACAGAGCTTCCCACACGTTAATCGCCAAACGTCGTAGCACATAGGCAAAGGTTCCTCAGACGAACCGAACTCACCGTAACACCAAATACCACCGTTAATCTAAAAGCAGCACGCCCAGCCACCGCCACGCGCATCATGGACTCCATCGCCGGAGCTCCGCCTCACACAGCAAACCCTCCACCGTCTCGGCCGTCGCCGTTCCCCGGCCGGGAAGACTGCTGGTCGGAGGAAGCCACGTTCACGCTCATCGAGGCGTGGGGCGAGCGCCACCTCGAACTCAACCGCGGGAACCTCCGCCAGAGGCACTGGCAGGAGGTCGCCGACACCGTCAACGCACGTCACGGCCACGCCGGCGCCAGGGCCCGCCGCACCGACGTGCAGTGCAAGAACCGCATCGACACGCTCAAGAAGAAGTACAAGATCGAGAAGGCTAGGGTTTCCGATTCCGGCGATTCCGCCACCACCTGGCCGTTCTTTCGCCGCCTCGAGTTCCTCGTCGGCGACAATTTCCCGGCGAAGAAGCCCTCCCCGCCGGAGGCAACATCCGCCGATCGACGGAGCACTCCTCCGGCGAAGTCCCCGTCGTGGGCCCTCATTCCGGTCGGTCCTCGATCCCGCTCGCAGAAGCGGCCGACGCCGGCGGCGCCGGCGGCAGAGAGCGTCGCCGACTCGTACTTCCGGCGGAATTTCTCGGTTTTTGCTGCGGCGGCGGCCGCAGCCGCTGAGGCCGACAGCGATAATTCGAACGGTTCTAAATGGAGCAGTGGGAGTGAGAAGAGAGAGAAGAAGAAAAGAGGAAGGGATTGGGAATTTGGTTACAGAGAGGTCGCAGAAGCGTTGGAGAGGTTTGGGGAGATTTATGAGAGAGTTGAAGAAGCTAAACAGAGGCAAATGGTTGAGTTGGAGAAACAGAGAATGCAGTTTGCTAAGGATTTGGAAACCCAGAGAATGAAACTCTTCATGGAAACTCAGCTTCACTTGCAAAAAATGAATCGCTCCAACTCCAAACGTTCTTCTGCAACTGGTTAGTTACCCTCTTTTCTTTCATGTCTCATTAGTACATAAAAGACAAAATTCACAAATAACAATACACAAAATAACATGAAGCACTGTGTAATTGGTTACCTTCTTAATTTCTTCTTTTATGAACACTATAACTTTATTTAATGTTATTTTGCATTTTTAGTTATTGTGTTGTTGTTATTTATGTGCTATTGTGGTTGATGGTAATTAATCTGTTTAGTTATAGGTAACAGTATTTTAGTGCTGGTGGTGTTTTAAAGCCGGATATTGGTTCTGAATTATTTGATTAATGATTCTCATAACGGGTATCTGGTACAGCATGATACACTTTTGTTTTGAAACTTGCATGTTAAAGTGTTTTCTTGAAGATTTTTTTGTTCATTTTGAGTGCTACCGAGGTTTTTGTTGGCTTCTGATTTGAAGTGGAGGAATTGTGGCATTTGCTATCTGTGATATTTTTCATGGTCCATGGGTAGTAAGTCACAAATGGTTCAATTCCATGTAAACCTAAACACAAATATGTGTCTCCAAACTCTTTTAAAGCGCTCGCCCTGGCTTATTTACCTCCTTCACCTATCCAATAAAGTTTTTAAAAAGCCATAGCAGTAATGTGTTTTTGTCATTAAACCTCACATCTATTGGTCACATTTTTTAAATAAAAGGCAAAGCAGAAAATTTTGCTACAAGAAAACAGTTTTCAATTATCACTACAGAGGTCAAAACATACCTCTGTCTCTTGCATAAGAATCTGCCTCAGAACTTCAGTCGAAAGGAGCTGCAAGCCTATTTTCCTTTGCCTTTTCTGTTTTTCTTATTTTCTTTGTTTTGAGGGGCAGCACTATGTTCCCATGATAGAAGAAAATCAGTGATGGATGAAGTTTAGTACTTAAGATTATGATTGATTGACAAATACCAACTGAAATGATTAAAAATACAAAAGAAAAAAAAACATGACATCCTTAGTTGTAAATCAGTAAATCAAAGGTCATTCATCCATGAGAGTTCCATTGTCATAAATTTAACCTGAAAACTAGCCCAATGCCGTTGTTTATTCAGCACTTTTTTAAGCTTATTATCATATGATGATGACATGGGACAATAATTGAACATTATGATTATTGTTAAGAATCTGTGTTATCAGTGAAGTGCTTGAGTCATAGTATTATTTGTTTGTGTAAATGTCTCTATCTAACGCAATATTTGAGCGCCTCTGCATATTGATGCTATGATTGCTTATTGTTAATACAGTGATGGGCATGTAGTGATTGTAAAAAATTAGAAATCTTGCAATCTCAGAAAACACTCAGGTAATTGATAACCCATACATTTAAGATAATTATTAAGGATTTAAAAATAGAAAACATTACATGTAAATTATTATTTTTTTTGTTTTTTCTATACATTAAACTAATTATTACAACTATACTAACCATTTTTATTACATTAAAATAATCTGATTTAAAAAATTATATAATTTTCTTAAAATGTTATTAAAAAATATTAAAATAATATAATTTCAAAAAAAATATAATTTTGTAAAAGAATAGTGTTAAAACATTATGTGATAGTTATTTTTAAAAAGAAAAAATCATTTAATATTTTAAAATAGAGAGAATTTTTTATTTACTTATTTTATTAAATAATAAGTTATTTTGTTATTTACTAAATAATAAAATTGTCTAATTAAAAATATTAGCTACATTGTTAAATGGGTTATACAAAGACACGTATTTATTTAATTATGAATGAAAATATTTTTTTAATATTTTTCTTATATCATCAAAATCTGAAGAAAATAAAATATTTAAAAAAATATATATTTCAAAGAAACTTGAAAGTTATGTTAAATTATAAGAAAAAAATGAAATAAAATAAGATTTAGGAAGATGAATTTCTATTACTTGAATCATTTAAAATCACTTCACATAAAATAAAAATGTACTTTTTACTCATCCAAGACCTCTACTCTTTTACTAATTCGGAATGTATGATGTGGCATGGATTGACAACCTTATTCTATATTTTAATCATGATATTATATCTTCTTTAAATATATTTATGAAAAATTCGTTTGGCTATTATTTTAAATTCCTACAGTTTTTTTTGTTAGTATAAGTGATACTATTTGTTGTAGCAGTATTGTTTAGTACTATTTTTTCTTAATAGTACTTTTAGAGTGATTGTCTTTTAATAAAAGTATACCATATTCTAGTATTTTATATTTATAATGGTTTTAATAATGCTGTTTGCTTTGCATTTCAAAATTGTATTATTATTTTAATAGACTGCTTTGATAATAGTATATTAATATTTCTGTTATACTGAAGTCATTTAATATTTTTTCTATTGAAAAATATTGTCATTCTTTATCTATTTCTTCAATAATACTTTTAATTCATGAATATTATAACATCTTATTTTAGAATTATTTTAACAAACTTACACTATAAAAGTAGGAGGCATTCTTTAAAAGGGACTGTGAGAGGCATTATTTGAAGTTATATTTTATATGTATATATATAATTTTTTTAAAAAGAAGATAAAGGTACTAGGCCAAGCACACGCACCCATTAGCTTGAATCACATTTCTTGTTTTTTTTTGTTATGAACAGATTTGATATCTCTATTACATGTTAAATCTTTCTCATATCAGTCTAAGCATAGCTTTAGTTGTCGGATGTGACATTGATTTATTATGTATTTTTTTTTTGTCTTTCCCATGTTCGTGGTACTCGAATGAATCTAATGTTATATTTCTCTGTCCCCTAACAGACAGTGTCTCATAGCAAGCGGTGATGGAGACTCTGATCCAGAAGAACAGAAACATATTACCATTGGACATGGAAGCATCTTTAGCCTTTTTATTTTTTTAATGAAAAAGGAATTTAGGAAAGGTATTTTTACAGTAAGGTTTAAATTTGGTCGTGTTTTAGAATTTTAATAGCCCAATACTATCTTTATGTGCAGTAAATTTTCTTTCTCTGTCACCTTCCAGCAATTCAAGAAAAGTGAACAAAGTGACTGTGAATATTCAATTGGAACTTTAGTTAATGAGTGTGTGTATGTCAAATTTTTTTTGTCATATTCTGGTTTTTTTAATCGTTAAAATTGGTTTTGTTGGTAGGTACTTAATATTCAATTTTGTGCACTTCATTTTGTTTCTTAATGTCATTGCTGCATTTTACTATTAACATTTCGTGATTTCAGCAACATTTTACTTGATGGTAAAACTGTTTAAGAGCTTAAATACGATTTTGTTTGGATAATTTTTCTATAAATATTTATAAAATATCAAGTAAAATGTATTGAGTTATTTTTATAAACTAAATTTATTTTTCTTTGTTTTTGCAAAACTTAGATGCTAGAGCTTTTTCACAAGTTGATTTTAGTTTGAGGTAAACTTTACTTATTTTATCTTATCATTTTTATTTTGTTTAACTAGTATGAACTGAAAAATTGATTTAAATAGAGTTTAAATCATGTTTTTATGATAGTTTTCTTCTTTTGCCGTTGTTGCTGCATGGGATTGTTGATGAGTTGGTGGACGTTAAAAGACTATTGCTTTGAGAGTCAATCAATTGAAGGTATAATTTAAATTTTTAGTTTCTTTTATATTTTTTATGTTTGAAATATCAATTAATTATTAAAACCCACCTTGTTACAAAAACTACAAAACTAAAATTATATATTCCAAAAATTTTATTCTTTAAACAAGGTGCTTTTAAAATGTCAACTTATTTACATTAACTTTGGAAAAATAATTTAAAATTTAAAAATAAAAAATTTAGATTGCTTTAAAAATTTATAATGATTAATTTTTGAAAAATAATTGTAAAGGTCTCTCTTTCTATTTTATTTTAAAATACCTTTTTCTATATTTAAAATCTCTTAAATTATATAATCATTGAATTATTTTTTAATCAAACGTTAATATTTTTAATTGCATTCAAGACTTAATTATTTAGAGAATGTTATTTTAGAAATTTAATTACATGGATGTGATTTATAAATTTATATAAATTTCAATCAGTATTTAATCAATTTAATTTAATTCAATATGTACTAATTTACACATATAAAAGAAATAGTCATAAGATTAAAAATTATAAATATTTTATTTATTTAAAATTTGACAAGAACTAATTACTTTGACACATGAATTTGCTCCATTCTCAGTATTTATTTATTGATGAACATAATTTTATTAACACATTCTTGCCAATTTTATGCTTAGTCACAATATAATATATAATATTTTATAGAGTAGACGATTTAGTGGTTATATGCATTAGACGGTTCAACAACACATGCCAAGACTTAGTTTAAAAAAATACTTTAGAAATAAGAGGCTAATGCAAATTACGAAAACTAGACACTGTTAAACGTTATGAAGGAAACATTTATTTGTGCGAGGGAGCTTGATCAAACAAAAATTCAAGTTACTTCTTTTGAATCAAAACATGAAACAAAATCTAAAGGAAAGAATAAGAGAATAAAATCTACAAAGTCTCATAAACAGAATTAGAAGCAAATCATCTAAAAAAGTATGAGGAAACAAAGTTTGCGTTAAAAATGGAAATAAAATTTGAAAATTCTGAAAAGTTGAAAACTGAAAAATTGTGAGCAATATTAGAGACAAAATATATTTTCAAAATCCTTGGAGCAAAGAGACCTATAGAAAGATGCAAGCTTCAAGGAGAACGAAGGAAGTCTTCATAGTGAAACACATTAAAAAAACAGAGCATCACAGTTATGGAAGACTAAACTCTTTTGAGTTGATTCTCTTGTGATTTTACAATAAATTTTAAGGTTCCTATTCAATAAAGTCTTGTTTTTCAATTTTCTATAGTGGTTTATGCTTTACTATTGGTCTTTTTTGTTAAGACATTAGATAGTCGAGTACCAGTTATAAACAATATACCACCCATTAAACGAACTCGTGATAAGAGAGTCTATGAGTTTTGATGATAATAAACACTATAAGGTGTGTTAAGAATTTTAACAAAGCTACTATGTGTGCATATTTAGATAAAGACTCATTAGAATGTATATTTAGATTAAAATCTATTAGATGGTCTTGCAGTGTTAAAGTATTAGACAATATTCCTGTGCATAGAATAACTAGACGGTCTTATATTACACACTAGACAATCTTGTAAGATGCATTTGGAAAATCAATATGCTAGACAATCTATAGTATTAAAACTTTTATATGGTATCTGAGTGTTAAACTCATTAGATAGTCTATGTGATAAGAACATAAAAGTCAAACCATAAAGCATTGACCTATTAGATAGTCCAATTGTGTAGAGATGCACCAAACGGTCTCACAGTACAAGAACATGTCAGACAATCTCTGAGAACATAATATGCCAGAAGAATCCAAAGCATAAGCAAAACCTAACGAAACAGTGCTAATGGTCATGCTAGACGACCATTGAAACTTATACATGACAGACGATCACTTTGTCTTCTACGTGTTAAACAATCTAGCACGTCAGGAAATGTCTATACTTGATTTCTATGATCTTAGTTTGCCTTTTGACATTGCTTTAATGATTTTGAACCTTATTTGATGATATTAATACATATAAATCAACATTTTCAAATAAGACAACTGATTGATTAAGTTTGGGAAGTTTTCGTATTTGTGAACATAAAACAAAGCATCCCAAAAACTTCAAATATTGATGGTTTTTAGTGATTTTTAAATGAAATATATTTTCTATAATGATTACAGAGTGTTTCGAGTACTTTTATGCCTTATAGATTAAAATTGAGACAATATGAGAAAGTTTTTCAATGAACAATGCTTAACTAGAATGTTTACGAAAAATCGAGGCACATTTGATCATTGTATTAAAATATTTTTTGAAAATATATTGAGGAAATATATCTATGTTAAAGTCTGATTGTTTCTCAAGGTTTAAATCAAGTACAATCTTAGAAAGTATTTGAATTTTTTTAACATTGAAGTCCTAAAATAAAAGATTTAGATAATTCAGAAAATCAAAGATTATATTTCAGTGATACTCATGCATTTATATGATGATTATTATTGATACCGATATTTCAAATGATTCTAGAAAATAATTCCAGCACTTAAAAGGCACATATGAAAAATAAATCAAGAGTTTTCTATTTGGGTGTCCAAGGGCAAAAAGAGGAAGTGCAAAACAAGATTTGTGCAGACCTAAGTGTTTTATTGTTGCCAATCATGTTCAAAGTGTTTCCAGAAGTGATTATGTACTTAAGAAGAACAAAAGAAATCAAAGCCAAAGTTTTCATTTCAAGTGTTTATTATGAAAAGGATGAAAGAGAAATTTGAGATTGGAGAAAAATTTTAGATATAGAAGTATCAACCTTCAACGTTCAAATATCTCTGAATATGGAAATAGTTCTAAGTTCAAAATTGTGCGATATTATTTGGTTAAGACGCGAAAGATATTACCAAAGTTGAAGTTTCCTTATTAAGTGTTCCATGGAAAAATGATGATGCTATAGTATGAGATTTCCGCAAATGATGATCAAAGTAATATCAAGTCTCTAACAATGAGGACATACAAATAGAGAAAGGATTCAAAGATCAACGAGTGATCAAGACACATTAAAAGTTCAATATCAAAACATTCCATTTAGAGCGTTTGATATGAAGAAAATGGTGAATCATCCAGTACGATGAAGATTCAAGTACAAATATGTTAAAACTCCAATGTTTAGATTTCTACAAATGAAGAAACATTTTGAAAGCTCAAATATGTGGTTAAAATGCACAGATTGCATCAAAGTGAAAGTTGCCTTATTGATTATCTACTACATAAGGAAAGGAAAGTTATGCAAATTTGAACAATTACTTGAGTCAAGAGGAATTAAAGCATCAAGGTACACATTTGATTAAAGAAGCAAACAATTCAAATGGTCTCACACGTTCAAGACACACAGATCAAAAGTTTCTATATGGAGCATCTAATGAATACTTGAAGATATGCAGTATGCAAAGCTTCAACGGTCATATTCTGAGGACTATATAAAGACCTAGAGAACAAAGGACAACATAACAAGAGAGTTGAAAAGATTTCAAAGAGAAATACAATTTTTTTTCAAATTTTTGATTTGTGCAAATTCTATTTGCTTCTTAGAGCATCTAATGAGTTGGGTAGTGTGCTAAACTTTATAAATCTTTCACTCTGTGAAGTATACCCCGTGAGCTTACATTGTTTTCTCTATTGAGAGTGTTTTTCTCATACTTTGAGAGGTCTTCATCTCAGGGGGAGATTATGACTGGTTTACGTGTAGATACTAAATACGTTAGTAAATGGTTGTTCTGCTAATAAGAATCTGTTGGATTTTATTAATGCTTGTTTAATTAAATTAGACTTTGTGTGAAAATTGAAAGGATATTAATCTTAAATCGATGATAAATTTACTGTTGAATGAACCTGAGAGTTAAATCGTTTTCTTTTATTATTTTTAAGTGTTTACTTACTTTTCTACAAAACAAATCTCAACCCCCTTCTTATTTTACTATTATTACTAACCTTTACTATTTGTATGTGAATTACGAACACTATTTTATTGAATTCACTATTGGATTCGTTGGGAGACAACTTGAGATTATCTAATCACATATATATTAACATATTTTTTATTTTATTTTTGTGTTAGACGATCTAACTGCATTAGACGGTCTGCACTGAACTATTTTTAATTTGAATGCTAAACTAGAATGATCACTTACTATTCTCCATTCTTTTTCTCATAGATTTAAAGCTTACTCAAATATAAAGCTTAATAGGAATTGGGTAATACATAATATGAAGGTGCAGATGCATTTGGTGATGTGAAATATATAAACACAACTTATTGAAAGTGCATAAATAATACCAATACATATTCACTACAAAAAAACGTGTATGTCGTGGTAGTTATTTTTTGTATATATTATCATTTACAAATATCATTATATATGAGTGTGGTGGTTTTGTATACTAGCATAGATATGGTTACCACAAAGTATAATATGGCAGTCTTATGCAAACTGTCGCAGTACCCGCCATTTAACACCTTGTATAGAGTGACACTTTTAAGCACATAGTTTATATTAGTTAAAATTTTCGTAATTATTTTAATTGAGAAAACGTCTTCAGCATAAAAAATGGTGCATGCCATTATTGATGTTATAATATAACGTTTGAAATGACCACTATTATAATAAATTGTGAAATATAATACGTTAGTTGTAGCTACCATAATTTGAATATTAAATATTATAATATTTAATTAAATTTGTTTTCATAATTACTAATAAAATAGTTAAACAATATACGAACTTAAAATATAAAAACACATTCATTCATTCCATGTTAAAGGATGAAATTATCAAAGTTCACATGTGTTCAAAAGTACACAAAATTAAAGTACATGAAATGATAACTTAATATTTTGAAAAATAAATATTGTTCTTAATATTCAGACACTATTACAAAACACATGTTAATCAATCTTGCTTCCTCCACTTGATCTTATAATATTTTCATTTGGTGATGGAGCCCCACTTCCAACATTTAGTGCTTGAAATAAATAAATAAAATAGTTTGAAGTTATTCATTCATTTCCATTTTTTATAAAATAAATGAAGACAACATTATTTAAGTATACTAAGTTATACCTCATTAACAGAGACATGTACCAAACCAATTGCCATTGTAGCAAAATGTCCTAGCACGTTTGGTCTAGAAGCAATGTAGGCAACTAATGTATGTATTTGGTTCTTCAATATTACAAGCCCAATTTCCATCTTGACTACCTGGTCATTAACATTTGGTGAAGTTGCACCAGAGGAAACATAATTCATATCACTCAACCTTGTTGTGGATCTCTTTTTTTTTTTTTCTTGCATAAATTGGAAGCAATGAACAATTATCAAAGCAACATTACATACTTTTATTAATCGAAGAAGTTAGACCAGACCATGCATAAATAAATATTATATTGAACAAGCAAGTATAAAACTATATCCCTCTCTAATACAAACATGTACGAATGAAGTTTGTTATATGATGATCTTTTCTTGAAAAAATTAGAAACTGAGGGTTTTTAGTGTATGAAATTGAAAAATAGAAAAAGGAAAAAATAAAATTGGCACAAAAAAGTAAATGACTGAAAATGCAAGAGACTAGAGTGTAAATGTAGAATTATAAAAGGCAATGTCATACTAAAATTGGAAAAGTAAAATAGACTTGAAAAGGAAGATCAGGAAATGCAAAGCTGAAATCTAGAATGAGAATGTAATTGTTCGAGAATGTAAGTGAAGTATGAATGCAGAATTATAAAGGGGAATGGAAAAATAGATATAATGCAGTGAAAATGTAAAATGATTGAAAATCAATTGTGATTGGCAGTGAAGACTTGAAATAACAAATTGTATTAACTAGAAACTAAACTAAAATAATTGGTATGTAAAGTGAAACTGGAATTAAAAGAGAGAAAGTGCATGGACTAAAATCTTAAAGGCAAAATATAGAAAACTAAAAAAAAAAAAGAACAAAATTTGAACATTAATGCAATCAAACTAACAGGAAAAAAATGTAAAACCTAATTTAACTACCAAACTAAACACTGTAATCGAAAGTACAATAAAAAAAAAAGAAAATACTATGCACACATTCAATAGAAACATAAGGCATTATATTATATGGAATCGAGAATTGAAATAATAATTTTGTAAACCATGGTTCACTTTTTTCATCCTTAAATGCAAAGAAATCAACCGGTCCATACAATCAAAGTAAGTAAATGTTAATTAAGAATTGAATATTAAAAACAAATCATGTTTAGCAGATTGTTTGCACTATTCATCCAATTTTGTAAAATTCATTAAAAATAGCTAGAAAGTGATTTTAGAACCCAAATTTTGTGTGTTAAAGTGATAGATTTTGAGTTGCCAAAATTTAGTAGGAAAAAACTTCAAATTATCATAACTTTTGACAGAAAGCTCAGATTGAGACATGTTAAAAATGAAAGTTGCTTGAAATGAGGTAATGAATGACATAACCAATCACAAAGGGGATTGGAAGTCCAAAATTTCAAAAAATCGACCATTTACTAATAATTTTTTATTCTTTTAGTATTTTTGAGGTTTTTTTTTGTATATTTTATGCTTTTAGTTCGCATACGTACATTTGTCATAAATTTTTAAATTTTTTTGTGGTGTTTCCTTGTATCAATTAGATATTTATCAAACCATTACACACATGTAGAAATCGGATTTTATATTTTCATTTTCATAGGTTTAAGGATTTTGTTTCTGTTTGTTGTTCTTTTGGATTGCGATTATAATTTTTGGTAGGAAGGTGCATCTAGTTATGATTTCAAATCTGGACTAGTTATGATTTATCTCTTCTAAGCCTAAACATGTAGTTTATACTTTACAATTAATCTTTGTTCCACCAATGATAGTACAAAACACATTGAAATTTTATCCTAGGTAACACCTATAAGCAATTCATGTATTCTATGTCAAACACCTGGTGCAACTTATTCTTGCAACCATTATCAACACATATTAGCATGGCTAGCCATGTTAACAACATCAAAAGTGTTATATAATTTAGTATATGTGTTAATCCCACAAGGTTGTTTGGATCTATTTAAGATCAAATCATGTCTAGCCAACCATGTAAACAAGATAACAAAACAAATTACATTAAGACCAAGATCTTAATATAGCTAGTGAAGGCCTAGCGATATGAAGTCATATGTTTCTTGCAATGTGTGATTAAGATAATCTCATAGTCTACAATCGTCTCAAAATTATAGATTAACAACAAATTCTTATTCTAATAGTTTGGATTAAATATAAGGATCACATGACTAATTTTGACTTGGTTAAAAACCAACCTTAATGAATATTATCCCACTTTCAACAAAACTGTTGAGGGAAAAAAGAAAGAGACTTGGGCATAGTAATCTTTCCACACTCTTTGAGCAATTTGATGAATCCCTAAATCAAAAGCTTTGAACTTGATGTTGGACTAACCTCTATTAATAGGCATTGGTAAGTTTTGAGAAGACTCCAACTTCATGATTCCTTAGAAAATGCAGACTAATAAGTATTTCTAAATTGGGAAAATCTAAATATAACAACATTTACTAGTTGCCATCATAAACAAATGTCAAAAATCAAATTTTGACCCACTCATCGACTTCGAGGTGGATGACGAGATCTTGAGATATGTTGTGGTGGAAATCGGTGGATGTGACAAAAAAATATGGTGAAGCGCAAAGAAGATTTAGCCAAAAAAAATAGAAAAGAGTTTGGATAAGATAAATTGCATATGGAAAATGAAAATGCTATTATGAGCGAGAAGGTTTCTACTATAGAAAACAATAACATAGAAAAAAAAAAAACAAAAAATCTAATCTAAGTAAGTTTTTTTAATTAGAAAACAAAAATTAAGATGAAGGAAGGAAAAGCGCATGATAAAAAATATAGAGTATACTTATTATATAATACTTGAAAATATCATATTTTTACTAAATAATAGGACAATTATAAAATTATTGTATTATAAAGATAATTATCACAGGTTTTTAAAACTGCCATTTTAAAATCATCACAATTAACAAGATTTTTTTAGTGATTAAAGATACCAATAAAATCTGCAGACATGACAATCTAAAATACACGAGTCTTAAACTATATATATTTTTAATTTACATTACTCTCTTTTTTTAAAGAAAATATTCTTTCTCATTATTTCATAGATATACTTCCACCAATTTGTATAGGTTCAATGTTATCACAATCAACTTTATGATATAATATATATCCAATCGTTTACCACATTACAGATCCAATTATTTACCACATTACTATCATACCAAACATCTCATCCACCATTAAGGTACTTACCACTAGAAAACATTTCTCAACATTTTATCAGTCTCTAACTATTCTAAAGTTGTGTCGAATATCGACTGAAATCACAACTTTTTATTTCTTTTCTTTTAAATACTTTTACCTTTCTTGAATAAATCACAAATTTTTATTTCTTTTTCTTTTAAATACTTGTACCTTTCTTGAATAAGTAATGTTGCTTCCTTGCATGTGAAGTTGGGGTGTTTCTTCCTTTATCTATCAAAATCCCCCCTCACCCTCATCAATTTTTAAAATATTTTTTAATATTTTTTCTTTTAATAATTTCTGGATTATTTTTTGGAACATTTTTTCATAATATACTTTCTGAAATTCATAAAATATGTTCTGAAAAGTATTTTTTGAAAATGTATTTTAGAACAGAATTTTCATAATAGACTTTCTGGGACATATATAATAATTTTGAGATGTATTTTCTGAAATGTATTTCAAAAAAAATATGATAAATTAGATGAGGTATTAAACCACTTCACCTGTTTAATGGGGGTGCGAGAACAACTTTGATGAATGCAGGAAGGAACACCCGTAAAGTTGTCGTAAGACCAGTGACGAGTGAAGAAAGGGTTATGTTCTTTTAGATAACAGTTTGTTGAAAATCACCTCAACATTGGAGATGATGTTAAATAGGACCATTACGAGAGTTTCTTCCTGCATCCTACGTTTTTCTTCCTGCACCCCTACGATTTTAAAATTTCTAAATTAGCCTTGGCCTTTTATTTGAAAAGGACATTGTGGATGAGTTACTTTGCTACCCTTCTTCTTCTTCATTCATTGGTGGCATTGGTGGAGGCTCATTTTAACTTTGCGGAACAAGGTGGAGGAGTGAATTGTATTGTTGAAGTATTGGTTAGCTTTTAAAGGTAAGAACTGAGTTTTTTTTTAGAGGTTGAGTAGCTATGATGTTTTTAGGTTCCCAGAATTGGAATCTGAGATTGTGCTACGGATCCAATCCGAAAGTGAAAATATGATCTATGAATTGGTTGTTTCGTAAGTAAATCTTTATGTTTTCTGGATGAGAGGGTGCTTTTTAGAAGCAATTTGTTGACTTAGGGATTATTGTATTTGGAAGTAATTTTTCAGTTATGGATTGGTGAATTCAGAATGTTTTTTTTATTTATTTATAGATTCATGGATCCTGAATGCATTTCAATTCAGATAACTTTGGGACACATTCATCCAAGAAATTTTTGGATCACTCAATCCAGGACTATGTTGTGGAATCATGATTCCAAAAAACAAAAACAATAGGGATGAGATGAAGAGACACCACCAAACCACTACCAAGCCCCCAAAGACACCACCGAACCACCACTAAGCGAAACACGTCTCACGGTTCCTGTGCGATGAGATGAAGTCATCGTGCGCAGAGAAAAATAAAGAAATGTAAGAAAAGTAGGTCTGTGGTGTGCGTAAGGAAGAAGAAGAAAAAGTGTGGATAGTGTGTTTTAGAATTTTTAGAAAATAATAAGGATAATTTTATTTTTACATAATATTGTGGGATGCAAGAAGAAAAACCTAAAGGTGCATAAAGAAACTCCCGACCACTACGTAAGAGAAAACAAAAGCCCATAACTATTACAAAGCCCGTAACTAAGAGAAAATAGTTTATTTGACCTTAGAAGTCTACAATTAACAATACTAAAAATATTCTTACATTTATATATTACATCAATTTTGAAATAATCATGCAAAAGTATATATTACACTTGATTAAATTTTTTATTAAGTGGATTAGGTTTACAATTTTTTTTAATCTAAAGGATATTGATGTACTTTATCAATACACTTTATTTTAATATACACTATGTTTTTCAAAAACAAATTATATCAGTCAAATGATTACAATGTGCATTTTAAGAAGTTTGAAAAAATACCTCTTAAAATAAGAAACTGGAAATAAATAATTATAATAGTTAGATTAATATAATAATAATAATTGAAGATTAAAATACGTCAGAGTTGTATATATTCTCATACTTATTTTTATGTTTTAACAATAAAATAAAATTAATAATTCGATTTTTATATTAACAATATATTCTCCTCATTTTTATTTATTTTCCTCACTCTCGTCTAATTTTTAACATAAGAAACTCGTCTTTCCACCATTTATCTACATAATGCATCTTTAACTATATTTTTGCCATAACAAACCTCCATCAAAGCATTTTTATTTACAACCTTTATAAACTATCCTCCTCCTTTTAACTAGCCACATCTCATCACATTAGCGACCATGTTTTCCCTTGATGCTTCGTTCTCTTTTGGTGTGTTGTAGTGGGTTCTAAATATAGTCATTTTGTTTTTATTTGTTATCATTTTCATTGTGGTGTTTCTATTTTGATATTTTATTATTTAATGTGGCTAACTTTATTAAAAGTTGGTTTAAAATTGAAAAATTAAAAACCTTCTCACTTATAATACCATGTTAGGAACTAACTCATTACTGTATAATTAACTTGCAAGAAAATATTATATCCACTTATACATTTTAAATTGATTTTATTTATACTTGACGTGAAATTTTTAGACTAAAATTATTTAGTAAAATTAGTTAATTATTTGTTAGAAAAGATTGGTAAATTAGTCTTAATCATTTTGTAAACAATACTTCATAAGGTTAACAACAAGTTTAAAAAAATCTTCTTATCACAAATAAGGGGCATTATCTATCTTTTACAACTTATCTATATACCATTTAAAACAATTTGTTCTGAAACTGTGTAGGGAGGGTTTTTCCTTAGCGTTCCTACTCTCGTGGTCCTTCATCTTCTTAAAGACTCAGACTCTTAGTCTCTCGGTCATGTGGTGGGGTATCTGCAATTGTACTTTGACGCTAAGTCACTTTTAGGGCTGATTATGTATCTTAGTTTAAGATCAAAGTTTTATTATCTTGCTCCTTAGAATGCTCACTTATTTATAGTGATATTTTTGGGCCTTCAACTTTATGTCATACCCACTCTTACCCAATTACCTCTTAATCACAGTTTGCATAGTGTTTAGCGTGTGATTATATGTTATGGGAGTCACTGAATTTCTCTTGTTAAGATAGTAGAAGTGTGGCATGCCAAGACTCCCTACCATTCGGTAACATACAAGTTTTTGACTATTCAATAGTACACAATTCATCTCATGCTCGATCTAAATAAATAAATAAAAAAACCTAATTTGGGCATGGTATAGGGGTTGTGGCAGTTTGATGCAAATGGAACAGAAAAATAATATAATTTTTAAAAATGAAACACGACTAGATTGGTGCCTTTGCTTAAAAACTTGTATTCAATCCATACAAAACTAGACAAGGTAGGGGTAGTTTCGTATCGAAGATGTGAACCTATGTCTAGTAATTAATGTAATAGGCATAAATAATGGGAGGTTTTTGAAGTACATGTATTTATATATTCAAAGAGTGTGTAAATGCCTATTAGGATTAGCTTTGCGGTGATAAGATGGTTTATGGTCCTTAGGAATAGGCTTCGATTTTTGCCATATCCATTTAATAAATGACTTTGATTTTATAAGTATTGACATTTGGATTCCTCTTTATTGTGGTTGTTGAAGGCTTGGCCGGGCTTGTAAGACAAGCGATCAAAGTGAACGCGCTTAAAGGTGTGAAGGTGGGTAGGAGGGAGGTTGAGTCAAGTGTGTTACAATTTGCAGATGATACTCTCTTCCTGTGTGAAGAATGCTACACTAATTTTTTCACTATGAAAGCTATTCTTAGATGTTATGGTCTTGCTTTTGGGCTCAAAATCAACTTCCACAAATCTATGCTGGCAAGTATTAATGTTGATAGAGATTCTCTAGACTTCTATGCTAAAACTCTTCATTGTACTATAATGAGGCTACCTTTTAAATACATGTGGTTAGAAGTTGGTGGCAATCCTAGGAAGAAGCACTTATGGGAACCCATTTTGAGTAAAGAAAGTGCTAAACTAAGTGCTTGGAAGGGGAGATTTTTTTCTTTGACAGGAAGAATTTGCTTAGTCAAGTCGGTTTTCACATCCTTACCTCTCTTCTATCTATCCTTCTTTAAAGCTCCATAATCGGTGTGTGATAGAATCATTAGTATCCAAATGAGCTTTTTATGGGGTTATAGAAAGGATAACAAGTCATATGGTGGGTGAGTTGGGAGAATCTATGCAAACCTTTGGAGGAGGGAGGGTTGGGTATTAAAGATGTCAGAACTTTCAATGGTGTTTTTCTGGCCAAATGGAAATGGAGGCTTTTTAGTGAAGAAAAAAGGAAATGGAAAGATATTCTCTTGTCAAAATATGGTACGGAGTCGGGTCACAGTCAAATCATATGAAATCCCAATCATGATGGTGGAGAGATTTGTCTAAAAGTTATGGTGAGGGTGATGTGAGTTGATTTTAGGATTGCACATTTTTACTTCACTTTCAATTTTTCACAAAGAGAATGGGATTCAATTCATATGATCACTTGAATTCTTTATTTGGAACTAAATCAACTACCACTTAAACAATTTCTAGTTGCTTTTAGTTCTTCACAATTAAAAGCAAAAATAAGTAGAATGGATGTAAAGACTCCTAGAACACTAAGAACATAAGACTCGAGCAAAAGGTAAGGAAAAAAATTGACACAAAAAAAATTCAAAAGCAGAATTTAAGGTGCTTAATGAATAAAAAGACAGAATTGTAAATGACAAGAATTTAAAGGAAAAATTGAAATTGCTTAAAGACAAAAGCAATAATTGAAATGTGCTGAAAATTAAAGGCAAAAATCAACTCAAAAGCAATTAAGCGCAAGATAACCATGCTCTGAATACCACATGATGTGAGTTGATTTTAGAATGGCACATTTTAGAAGTTTTACTTTTGTTTAAGCTTTTTGAGATTAGCAATTATGGTGAGAAACCTAAAGAAGATTCCCACTGGACACGAACTTAGCTAAGTGGTTAAGTAAGTGTGAATGTTCACTTCTAGAGGACAAATAGGAAAACACAACTATGGTGAAGATGACGATGATAGCTGGCGGAAATAAATGAACACAAGATGAAGATAACAAGGTAAAGACCAAAATTAAAAGAATAGCATGAGAATATAAAAAGAGGAATGAAAGGTGGCGCAATAAGAAGAAAACAAAAGAGAAAAGATGAAGGAATGAAGAAAGCTTATGGAGAAGGGGCAAGGAATCACGTCATTTGGAGGATGGGTTATTCCAAGATGAGTGGTGAAGAGTCACCACTTGAAGTGCACAGACACTTAAGATAAGACCCACAAAGGAGAGCACTCAAGTCTCAGTAAACACTCCTACAGAGTTTCTTTTCTATTTCAAAATTCAATTGTCAAAATACATGAGGTAAGACACCTTTATATAGAAAAGAGTGACTTGGGGAGCAAGAGTGAGAGCGGTAGGGGCGTAATTTGTGAGAAACCTTATAGAAAGTAGGTCAAAGAAACCCTAAACATAGGTGCACATGTCATGAAAGGTGGGCTTGACACAAGCCCAATTTACTAAGTACACCCTACTCTAGCTTATTCTTCTATTTTCATCCCTAGAAAGAGCCAAAACTATTTACATAAACTTATCTTGTAAAAAAGACCCGAAGAAAGAACATCTGATGCTTTAGCCTATATCCAGTTCTTTTTCTGCTGAGGTCCTTCTTATGTTTGGTGGGGCTTTGTCTTGGATGCTGAGATGACTGACCTAATTGTGAAGTGTTCGTGGTGTCCTTAGTCATCTACTTGTTGAGCTGGGTTGTATCCTAGGTTGTTTTCCTTATCTTGTATCAGAGACTGACGGTGGTAGAGGTAGGTGTGTGGGAAGATTCTGTAGGCTATGGAGGTTAGGGTGGAGAAAGGTTAGGTTCCAATGGGAATCAACACAAGAAGAAGAATTACTAAGGCTTTTATCCAGGGTCAAGTTGTTGAGGAAGATCAAGGATAGGTAGGTCTGGGATGGTGACGCTTCTGGGGAGTTCTCGGTGAAATTTGCTCATGATTGTTTAGAAAATCATGTTAGAGGTTCTCATCATGATATATTCAAGCAACTATGGCAGGTTAAAGCCTTTCCCAATGTCTTGACAACTATGTGGAGGGCCCTTCTGGATAGAATCCCAATAAGAGTTAATTTAGGAGAGGGTTGATGGTGTCCTCACTATCTTGTGTGATTGCCAAGTTGTGAATGAACCCTCACAACATCTTTTCTTAGAATGTAGTGTCACCCAATGAGTGTGGGCTCCCTGTTTTAGACGAATTGGTATTTTGTTTGTCCAACATGTTGATTTGAAGTGTCACTTTGAGAACTTTTGCTTACCACACAGTTCTCATAATTAGAATATGGTATGGAAAGGTATGTAGGCGCCTGTGATTTGGTGTATATGTGAACAAAGGAACCTCGTCATTTTCAAGCATGGGATTTTTGATGAGGAAGAAATTTTCATTTAGCACAACTTAAATGTTGGTTGCGGATGAAACATAGACTACGCTCCTTTAATTATTCTTTATTAGATTGGTACTTGAATCATGTCTAGTGTATGAACAGTTAGTTGTGATTGGAGGGGCAGAGCAAAGGAGTATGTTAAGAGGAGATGTAGCCTTGGTAGATGAGAATTCTATGTGGAAGCATTCTGTATGAGCAGTAGCTGCCTCTGTGTATGAACAGCTGGCAGTCAATGAACACCTGTGAGGAGGAGGAGAAGCAGGGCATGCTTGGTTGTGTTCTGTTGTTAATATTAGAGACTTTAGATTAGAGTTCTTGCAATATCTAAAGTTTTATGTAGCTGTTTGTGCAATGTAGCAATGATGAGAAGGGGTTCTGTGTTTGGTCTGATGGGTATTGATGGTTACTGAAAATGGGGGAACTTTCTTTGTACTTGGAACGTAGAGGCTTGGGGTAGCTAAGGAGTATCTCGGGTACCTACCTTTGCTGTCTTTACAATGAATGGGCAAGAACATGTATTTGTTAAGAGGGTTGTAGCAAGTAAAGGTTTTGTAGGCTTAAGATGTGGAGGGGCTGGAAGCAAACGGTTGGAATATGTGGGAGCCATTCAAAGGATGAATGTGGGCTTTGTAAGGAGGGTTGTAACGCTTGAAGAGCTGGGAGCATGGAATGATGCTCTTAAGGGGATGCTTATTTGGTTTTTGGTGATGCATAATTATGCAACAAGACTTGGAAGTTAAAAGACAGGTTGTGTTGGATGAGGGTGTGTACACGATGCTTTGGACCGACTTGCTGTTAGGGAATTGTTAGGAAGATTGATGTCATGGTCTTAAGATAAAGCCTTTAAGTGATATGTAGCACAACAGATCCAAGTAGGCAATGCAGTAGTACCCCTTAGTCCTATAGCAGGGTAGTTCAGATTTGGGGTGCTTTGGTTTGTTTTCATAAAGTTGTTGGGTGTGCTTTGTAAGTGTAAGGACTCATGTTCTTTATGATGAGTGTGATGCGTGTCATGCTTATTTTTATAAGGAAGTTAAAACTTACTATTTTTTGTTTGTAAAAGGGTAGGAACACTCCTGAAATGTCCCATTTAATTTAATTATTCTTTGCCAATAAAAAAAGGTATTGACATTTGGTGAGGGAGTACGCTTTGGTAATTTTGGGAGGCTTAGGCTTCTTTGATTTTTTGAGTTAGTTTGTTCTAGGTTGTCTTATTGGTCTAACTTTTTTTTTATCTCTATGTGCAGTGTAGTAAAATGATTTTGTTTCGAAGGATGATCTTTTAAATGTGATCATAATGTTGTTTCGAAGGATGCAAGATTGAAACTGAGTATGGTTCAACAATCTGTACTTGGCTAGTGGCTGTATTTTGTGCTTCAATGCAAGGGATAGAGGACATCTTACAACTTCCAAATGGAGCTACAACATGTGAATCATATGACTGATCAAATGGTACAGAGGTTGGAATCACACAGTATGCACCAACATCTATCTATCATGTATGATCAACAATGCAGCTAGTGGTGCCTATCTGATTTGTTACTCATCATTCTTAGGATAAGCTTTTTGTTCAAACCTTAGGTGTGGTGGAAAGTGCCTCTACAAGTAAATCATACTGGAAGAGGGATGTACTGGTTGGATGATTATGTAAAGAGTCAAGTTAGTTGAGAACTGTGTGTAGGATGGATGTGTTAACAATACTGGGAGGTAGTTATATTTGGAGGAAAAGAATTAATGATCTCAGATAGTGCATAGTCTTTTAGAAGAATTTTGGAGTTGTTGTAACTCATGAAAGAATATGAACTAGAGTTAAAGTGGTAGCATGTTTGAATTTTTTTTTGAAATCTTACATCGATAGACTATAGATAAGATATTTCATAATATATAAGTAGGTGTAAATTTTATTTATGAATAGTTTTATAAGATTGAAACTGTGAGCGATTGATCATTCTGAAATTTTTTCTTTGGCTCAATTAATGGCTTGTCTTGGATTACTTCTTATTCTGCTTTTGTTTTTTTCCTTTTCTGATTGATATCTTGATCCGTTGACGTGTTTGCTATCAATTTAGAGTCTCTGTTAGTTTTTGGTTGTGTATGAATGTTTGGTGGTTTTTTATGTTTAGGTGTTTTTGTTGGTTTTGAGTTGGCTGATTTTGTCAAGGTTATTGGATCTTTCTTTTGAATAGTACAGTTGGTATGTATACAGGTTGGATCACCTCTTAAGTGGTTCATATTTATTTATTTCTTTTGTTGATAAAAAAGAAGAAGATTAAATTACACTTAAAGCTTACTACTTAATATATTTCTATGTATATTAGGAAAAAAACTATAGAATGATAGCAAGTGGAATGTATATATATATTCTGTGAGAATGATTATGATTCATATTAGATTGTGTTAGAGGCAGGAGATGGAATAATGTTAAACTAAACTCCAAAACACTAACAAATAAATATATAGTTAGAGGAGAGGGAATGGGGATAATTTGCTTATTAAGTTGAGATTAGGAATGAAGATAATTTTCATATTAAGTTGAGATTATGAACTGTGTTTAAGTGTATTATATGGTATATGAGACTATTAGTGTTATATTAATTATCTTAAACCTTATCTCATTATGGCTTTGAGACTTTTCTATTATCAGACATGGGTCCGTAGTTAGTTTTGGGTTTCTATCTCATTAAGTTTTGGGTTTGTGAACAGTTCAGAAACTCTATAAATGTTGCTCCACGAATATTTTATTTGGAAGGAATAAAATAAATGTTGAAAACAGAAAACTTATATTATGTGTTATTAACGAGACTGTGTTTATGACTTTGAATGGGTAGAATGAAAATCATGGTTTGTGAGAAGGTAGTGTAATAATAGGTTATAATAAAGTGGTTTAAACACAATCCATACCAACATTAATGTTTTTATCATTTATTATTTTCTAACATTGCTGATAAAAAAAAAAGTTATTTTCTAACATTTTGTACTTTACTTTTAATTTTTTTTTTGGATTCGTTCTAGTACCTTCTAAATATATATTATATATTTTGTCATCCATACTTTGAAATATTATACATTATCTTAAAAATCATATCAACAATAATGTATATCATTAAATATAGTGTAAAATAATTTATACATATTCTGAGATTATATTTTTTAACATATTATAAATGTATATCTTTCAGAAGTTAATTATTACGCTTGAAACATTTTTTTAAACAAAACTAACAGTTTAGAAGTTAATTGTTGTGCTTTAAACATGTTTAAAAACATTTGAAGTTAATTATTATTCTTAAATCATTTTCCAAACAGTGGGACTTTCTGGATTCCCATGACTTACACTGAATAAAAAACCTCCCACGTTCGATGGTACAACTTTATTTTTTAAAAGTGAATTTGTCTCAAGAAATTCAAAAAAGTGGGAGAATATACATAGATACATGAATTGCAATAATTAGTGCAACTTGTTTGTCTCTCCATCTTTTCATTTATTAAGAGTATTGAAGGTGAAAAAAAACTAATTACTAGTTTAAACTTATTTCAACATTCACAAGAAAAGAATTATTAACTCTTATTAAATGAAAAAAATACCACAAAAATATTGAACACCCAAGAAGTAATTCACTTTCTTTTTAGCAAAACGCTTCTCTAAGACAAATCGAAGGTATCTGAAAAAAAGACATGAATCGAAAAAAAGTAAAATAAATTAATACCAATTTAATGCATATTTTAAACATTTGATTTTCTAATTTTTAAATGAAAGGAAGATACATTTATTACATACAAAAATGTTAACCAAGGACATGTTTCTATCACTGTCATTTAAGATCTTACCTATTGTTTAGCACGCTTTTTCTAACATAATAATTTTTTAAAAACTATAAACTATTAGTAAAACTCATTAAAGAGCCTAAACAATTTTGGTTTTCCAATTTCAATCAATAATATGTGTAAGTAAAACTATATAAATAATATATATGTTACTATTTTTTTTCCTACCAAAGTATCGACATTCACAAAGTACTTAAAAGACATTAATTATGTGTTCCTTTAACTTTATGTGAACATATTCTTTTATTTATATACAAACAAAAAAATTATTAACTAACCAAGTACAATGCCTTACAAGGCAATTTCAAGTTAAAAAGAAAAATGTTACATGATCCATACACACCAATCACAAATAGAAATTGATTAGTGAAAATATTAGCATAAACTTCAGACCTTGATATTCTCCAATTTCGCTATTAGAAGTAAAAAGCTATCTAGGCACAAATATTATGAGAATTTTCTGTTTTTATATCTCCACCATAACTCTAATAAATCACAAAACACACCTAACTGTTTTCTATTATGAAAGCGTCAATTACATTAAAAAAAAAGAGTTTGAGAAAGATTTCGTTTTTTTTACATTAAATTTTATATATATACTCACCCTTTGGAAGAGTATAGAAACCAATTAATGAAAATACCTAACCATTTCAAAGGGAACCAATTCCAAAAGTACATGACAAACTATAACTATATGTATATATGCAGCTGAATAGTTTGAAGATAAACGAAAGCATAAGAAATAGATTTAATGAGTAGTTGTTGATTAGGCTAGGATCTTACAAATTCCCCAGTAAAACAAAAGAGCAATGCCAACAAATTATCGACCGAAATAGAAACCGAACCTCCAATACACTGTGCCTTGTAAAAAGGATCTCCAATTCGATTGCATGCTACCTGCAAGGATATATATATATATAATCATGGATTAATAATTACTTCTTTGAACAATTCAGGTGAATCTCTCTTCTCACCTTGTGCTTACAAGATATGTAAAACCAGAAAAAAATGGCGACTCAGTTAATTCATCTGTCATGAAGATGAGAAGAACAATCCAAGTGTTGAAGTGATTCTTTCAGTTCTAACAATTAATGATTCATGCATTGTGTTATTATTAATAAATATTTAATTAACCAAATATTGTGAAAGATTAATGCTGCAGCAGATGCTTATGGGCCATTATAGATATTCCTCTTATTCATCAATAACCCTTTTTGTTTGTTCTGACGTATATCGTTTCTGAACTTAAAGATCTAAAAAGAGATATGCATACCCTACACGGGCCAGTAATATAATATATAACCTAGTAATTCATCAAATAATTCACACATATATACATTACCAAGCAACCATCTGTTTCATGAAGTTCTTACGTTTGTATGTCATATATTGCATCTTGAATTGTAAGCTGGATACTCTCTGCTTTATACATTTAAGATAAATAATCTAATGGAAGAAATTTTTAATTCAAAATTATCCAAAAAAATTGATAAAGAAATCTAACATTTTTTTAATAGTTAAAAATTAACTCGTATAAAGTTTTTCTTATTTTTTTTATTAACAATAAATGAATTTAATAAAAAAAAATTTAAGGATATTTTAACTTTTATACTTAAAATTTTTCTAATGCTTTAACTTTCACAAATTAGATACATAAGACAAGATGTGTTTAATTTATGTTGTTTTGTTACAAATATATTGTTTTTTTGGAATGAATTTGGTAAAACCCTCTTATTCAATTAAAAATTTCTTCTTCCTGATAAAAAAAACTCAATTAATACTTTGCTCTTACTGCTAGTGCATCTTTGATTTTTTGGTTGAATGTGTGTGTGCTTTTCATGTGTATATATATATATATATATATATATATATATATATATATATATATATATATATATATATATATATATATATATATAAATAGTTGTTTTTTTTGAAATTATGTAATCCTATAATCTGTAATCATATGTAATAGGATTAGAACATTTTTAAAATTTTACATTTATTTTATTAATTCTTTTATTGATAAAAAAATGTATTTAACTTATGAGAGAGGTTTCATTTATTGTAGTTAACTTCTAATCCACCTTAATCTTTTTCTATTATTGAATATTTATTAAAAAATATTATATTTTTCTTTTAAAAGACAAAATAAGAGAACTTTGTTAAGTGTTATCGAGACAAAGTGCAATTAGCTAGTACCAACTTGGTAGGGAAAGCTTTTTTATATATATATATATTTAAAAAGCTTATGAATATTCTAAATTAAGTGGCTCTTTATCCATGACTTATGGATGGGGCAAAATGAAGGTAGGGAAAGATATAGTGAGGATGCACCAAGTAATTAGAAGAAGTAGGAGTGGTTCTTTAACTATGTTTGATGAAGGAAGCAGAAGTGAAAATCTGATACTATAACATAAAAAAGTCTCAGATTCCCAACAAAAAAGCTGCCGACAAATAGTTTTCACATACTTGGATCATAATACGTACAAGGAAAACCCTAACTTGCCACCAGCTGCCACACACTGACAGAGACTGTGCAGACAAACAGCCGTACAACCTGAATATTCCCTGATCTTTGCTAATAAGCTACACATGATTTCTGTATGACTGTTGTATTATAGGAAGCATTATATATGCTTAAAGAAGCCCTAATCCAAGTTTTACGTAGTTCAATAATCTAGATATATATAATTTAAATGCTTAAAGAATGGTGTGTGTGTGGAATAATCACTTCAAACCAAGAGCTTGTCTTCAATGTCTAATATATATAATGTACTACTAGTGTACATAAAAAGCAAAAGAAAGCTTCTCATTCAAATTGCTTATGAACTTCTATTTAAATTAATAAACAACCGACAAGAACATGTGAGGTCATGGGAGGAAGCACAAAGCTCAACCATTTGCCTAACAAAACAATAATGAGCTTATTAAAATTATACATGCTCACTAATAACATTTGGAAGAAGGAATATATAGCTACTGTTCAACAGAATCAGGGACTAGACAACATGATCTAATCAAGCTACGTTATCGACACAAGTTACATCTTTCTGTTTTCTATTCTCTTACTTGTCTCTCTCCAATACAAAATTTATATTTATGATTGGAAAATAATATTCTTTATCATATAAAATTTGTTATTTTTTTTTACTAAAGTGTTAATTAAATTTCTATTAAGGGACAGGAAAGGAGACATATATACACAGAAGACAGAATATTTGAATCCGTACTTGACATGGTAATAAAACAAAGTGGAGAAAAAAGACATGTATATCCAGTCACCCTTTGCATGGAAAGATCTTCTATATCAAAGATAGCAATAAGTGGGGCATATGGAGGTGAGGATGGTGGGAAATGTTTAAGGTTAACATAAGATTAATTAAATAATTAGCAACCGATTTCTTCAACATTTACTCAAAGAGATTCCACACAATCATGACTTTCTTAGTATTAAATTGTGAATAAAAAAGCTTTACAAAAAGCTTGCATTTTCTATAATTATTTCTTATAAATTATTTCAATGTTGTTGAGTAGAACCTTAATTAACCGTTGAATTAAAAAAAAGAACCTTAATTAATCAAATGCTTTCAATCATTGGTTCATTCGATGCGTAGGAACTAAATAGAGAGACCAAGTCATTTCACTTTGAACATTCATGGGACATAAAATCTGCAGAATCTTAAAAGGGCAAAATTTAGGGGAAAGCTAACATGCAAATAACGAATATTGAATTCAAGTTATACAGATCACAAATATTTTTTCCAGAATAATCCCATGTCAGCAGGTATTAGAGTGTGTCTGAGGGGTTTAACACAGTCTTTCCAATTTTATTTAATCACCATTATCAGCACACGTTTGCAACCTAAGGAATTGATAACATTGTTAATACTTTGTTTCCTCAATGTTTCATAAACTAATTAACTGCAGTACCTAAAAGTGAAAATCTTGGTTTATATGATGAAGACTGGCTATCTGGTTTTCTATCTGAGAGCAACTGTGTAAACATATTACTTTTTTATACACTAATGAGTTAATGATAACCAGTTATCATTACGATTTTGCTGATTTGAATCCAAAATTTGAAGTCCTGGTTTTATAAACTAGATCAGATGCTGCTAGATTGAATTCCGCATTAGGTTATTATGTAGTTATACATGATATAAGAAATAAAACTTAAGAACTAGATCCTAAAGCAGCACATTGAGTTAACGAGTGTAGTAAGTGAATCATGGATATGATGAGATTAATTAATGAATTACCATCTTGAAAGGGATGATGATGATATTCAAGAGAAGTGGATGGTGGAGGTTGATTCATCATTTGCCTTGGTGCCCTTCTTTTTCTTCTTGTAAGGGATACCTCTTGCCTTAGCTTGGCACTCCCTAATCTCTTTGAGATAGAGACGGATGGAGGAAGTTGCAAAAGGGTTAGTCTCAGGGGAGCCACCATTTTCCTCATAAGCAGCCCTGAGCCTCCCTATGAGAGCATCAAGGCTTCCCCAAGCCTGTCTAAGGGGGCATGTGCAGGGTGCTGGAGGTTCTGGCTGCCCATAGAACACACACCCTTGAAGGTGAACCTTGGTCTTCCCAAACTGGTCCAGATACCTAAGGAAATCCAAGACATGGTTGCAATTGCACTGAGAGAGTGGAACTGGGGGTCTCTGATTCTTCAAGTACTGCCCAAAAGTGTTCCAATCCCTTCTCTTCTGAGACTCATAGCGGCTAAGTGTCCCTGTTGGGGAGCTTGATCCTTCTCCCAAGTCCTTGCCACTAGAAGACATGGTGGTAGTGGTGGATGGTGAAGATGGAGAGGGTTGTTTGGGTTTTGTAAAGGGAAGGGAAAAGGGGAAGTGAAATGAATAGGGAGAGGAAGATGGGGATCATGTCATTGGGCTAATGAGTAGACATTTTATGGGCCATATTACTTGCTTTCTACTCATCTTTTTCTTCTCTCTTTCATATTTATACTCTCTTTTTTAATAGCGACGTTACCATTTCACTGTACATTTTTTCCTGTAATCATACAATTATTGTTTGCCATTTGTCAACACGCTTCAACCTTATCGCCTTATTATCAACCTCATTTAACATTATTATCAATCCATTAATAGGACTAGCTTCTACAACCTAACTTTCTTTATTTTATTTTCCTACATCATCCATGCCAAACTATACAAGTGAACACATTAATACACAAAATGGGTGTAATCTTTTTTCAGAAGCAGCTGTTTAGTGCCAATTTATCTTCTTCTTTTTGACAAAAGTTATCATAGGAGTCTTTTGTTTTCCTTTTTTAATTAATTAATGTTATGGTTAACCTGTACAGTTCCCACTGCTAAATACTTTTTCACAACAGTATCTAGTTATACATGTCATGCTAATCTATTTGAGCAATTGGGTTAGATCATTGTGTAACTAGATATGATTAGTCTGGTTTTGTATATTTATGTATAAAGGTTTGAGTACTTTTGTGCTCATTTTTTATATGTAAAAACTAAGCATATTGTTGAAATGAGTTTTATATTCTTTTATAATAAAATATTTTCATGCACTTGTACAGTAAAAAAATTAAAATTTAACTAACATTTAAAAGACAGAACAAAATATTGTACATGATTAATTAGGACAAGTATCTGTGTTGAGCTTTGTTAGTTGGTTATTTTTGAAGTAGAAGGCAAATAGAATTTTCACTTAATAATAAGGGACTGATTCTTTCATATATACACGACAATGTGCCACATCTGAATTATATAACACATACATCTAGGTGTTAATCTGTATTTAAAGAGGGCATACAAGTTTTATATATACATACATATATATATATATATATATAGAGAGAGAGAGAGAGAGAGAGAGTGTGAGTGAGAGAGAGAGAGAGGGAGCATGATTTTTGTAGAAAGAGATCTGCAGTGTTGACGTTTGATGCCACTGTGATGGTTGTCGTTGTCAGAATGAGTGCTGGAATAAGCATACAAACTCTGGAGTACCTACATTATTGGGTGGGAAAGAAAATATTATATCAAAATAGTTACGTACTCAGACAAAACAAACACAGCAATGACAGAGATAGATGTGCTTAGAGCCATGAGAAGGAGAGAGAACTAAGGACACAGAAAAATGAGTGTGAAAATTTATATAGATATAAATATTTATTCATTTATACTATAGTTTATCATCTCTTTAAACATAAAAAATCAATTATGATTTAAAGAAGAGTGAATATTTAATTTAAAGACCAAGCCGAGTTTGTTAAATAGACGGAAAGTTGGGTTTTTTTTTTAATTGGTGTTATTTTATTGCTATTTCCTGAAATAGATAAAAAAAGTTTTTATTTTAAAATTAAATCAATTATGTATTTGAAGAATGATTTAACTGAAATTTGATATAATTAAAATCATAAATAATAGTTACGACTTGGATTTAATATAATTAAAATCATACATAATTAATTATTTTTTTAATTCTTTGTAGATAAAAAAAATATAATAACTATGACTTCAATTTACCGGTTTTAAACTGAAATTGTATATATATTTTTTCTATTAAAAAAACTGAAATCGTACATTACAATACGATTTGATCAATTTTGAATAAAAAGTAAATTTACTTATTTCAAAAAATATTAAAGAAACATTTACGGAAAAAAATCGAAAAAATCTTATAAATATATTATAATTTTGTCTTAATCACTTCCTATATTAAATGACTTTTTCAAGTAAAATCTTCTCATGGTATAACTTACTAATCTTAATAAATAAATAAAATTTACCAATCCTTATAATAAAAAAAAATTACACCAGTGCAAAACCACATTTCGCTTTGTTTCGTTTCAAACTTCAATAAATTCATCATGGTAAATATAGATCATTATTAGTATTATAAAATGCACATATTTAATTGTCAAATATGTAATTCAATTAATACAAAATTTATCAACTTATTATAACCACCACTTTTAATTCAAATTTTAAAAATATTACTACTACATTAAATATTTAAAAAACATGACATTATTTCTAGTCAAACAATATAACCTCAAGTTCTATTCATTAAAGGTTTTTCATATAGCTAATTACTATTTTTTATGATAAATAATCCGTACTAATAATATATTAATAGATTCTACTTTTAAATCATGAAAAGAGTTACTAAATAAGTGAACTTTATTACAATTTATATTATTGATGTTTGTAAATTAAACTTGAATTTATATAAATATATTTAATTAAATTAATTAATATCAACATTCTTTCGCATTACATAAATAATCTGCATACACCAGGTAACCTTTTCCAGAAACAGATTTTATAGCATGTTTTTTGGGACACTTCTCTTTCTCTCGGATATTGCATCCCACAAACATATTTGACCGTACATCTTTTAGCACGCAAGACCTTTTCTGTAGAAGGACTCTCCTTTTTTTTCGTAAAATATAGTTTCAACAGTATTAAAAATTCAAGTGGTTAATAAAAAAATTCAACATAATTTTTTAATTTACTGAACCAAAAGTTATTTTCATTAATGTGAGAAAAAATTATCGAACGAACTTTTATATCCTTAAAAATTCAGACATATGAAGATGAGATTTTATGACAGTTCATAATTTTGTAATAAGATTTTATAATAACAACATAAATTTAATGATTTAAATTTTAGTAGAAACGTAATCTCAAAGAAATTGAACTCTAATAATATTAAATAAGAATATATATTTATATTTTAGCATAAACATAAATTATTGTTGTGACTAGAGATAAAAATATTTTGTAGTATATAAATGGGTGTAAACTTTATTTTATAAGTTAATTTTATAAGGTTGAGTTAAACTTAAACTTCACTTTTTGATATGATATCATCATTATTTAGAGTCTATCTAAGAGCTATGGCTGATAGATTACCGACACGGGTGAATCTAGAGAAAAGAGGAATTGTATCGGAAAGAAGTTTGTGTGTTATGTGCGGGAAAGGAGAGGAATCTGAGAGTCATGTTTTCTTAAAATGTATGGTAGCTAGAGAGTATGGTGTTTATGTAGTAAGTGTGGGTTGAGGAGGATATAGTTTACCATTGGGATGCTAGATCCCACTTCTTGCAGATCTATCTAGGATGAGCTTCACAAAAGATAAATAGGTATTGGGGATGTATGTGGATTGTTGTGGTGGAGGAAATATGAAAATAAAGGAATCTTATTATCTTTAAGAATGGTCAAGTGGATTATTCTAAGATTTTTTCTGTGGCCCAAGGTGTGGACATGGCTCATTGAGTAAAGTAAATGGTGCTTCGTTTACTTATGCCCAATGGTGCATGGACCTAAAGGCTTGTTTGAAGTCAATTAAAAAGTAAGGGCAAAATTGGATGGTTTGTTGGGGAAAACTCTTGAGGGTTGGTAGGTATATGTGCATACATTTTGTTTCATATGTTATCACTTGTTCATGATTTGAGTACTACTAACGTTGGTTTTCGGCCAACAAAGGGGTTTGTTGCATGTTGCAGGCTGTGGGATGGCTTCTGACATTTTGAAAGAAAGAATAGCTCTTTGCTTTTATTGTGTTTATATTGTTGCCTTTTACTTTGGTTTCAATGGATGTAAAGACCTTATATGTGATGTGTTTGGAATGGGTCTTAGTGGGATGGCTGTGTATGTTATTTAGGGGCTGTATACCTGACTCTTTGTGTAGTTGGTGCGCTAGAAAGGTGATTTGATGCAGAATATGTTTGTGATCATGGCTCCTTACATGGGAGACGAGTATGAGATTTTTGTATAAGGATTGGAACACTTCTGAAGTGTTCCAAATTTATTTTATTTATTCATTGCTGAGCAAAAAAAAAAATCTGAGTAAGAGTTTGTTGGATTTATCAGATCACTCGGACGACCCATAAATATATAGTTTCATACACGAGTCGACATGTCTTGATAGGAGAGAAGTGTGGTGTTAAAGATATTACATTAACAAAAATAAGAACATTTAATAATATATAGGTGATAGTATTATTTCTTAATAATTATATTAAAAAGTAGGAGGAGATTATAGTTGAGAAAAAGTTGTGTTGTGAGTAGCCTTTTAAGTGCTCAAATTATTGAATATGATTTGGAAAGCAAATAAAAGATTAGGTATGGCACGTGACACAAATTTGGAACTAATAGTTTTTTAACACATAGATATAAGGAGATTAGGTCTTTCTTGCTATGGTTTAGAAGAGAAGGAAGATATGGTACACATCCATTGCATTTTGTTTATTTTATCTTAAGAGTGTAGATATCAATTTGATGGAGACAACAAGCCGAGCAATCTTGTGAAATGAGGGGCCCATTCACGCCCTTGGCCACAAGTCAAATGTGAAATAAGATTGCACTCATTCATTCCATATTAAATTTACCAACACTTTATTAATTAATTCAAAAAGTAAACGGATAAAATAAATACTGTTTTCACATTTTTAATGTTTCCTAAAAATCTATAGTAATGAAAATATAAGGCTAAATCGTGTTTTAAATGATTTTATCAAGTTAAAAAAGATTTTTGTTGTTCTTCACAAACACGTTCAAAAGAAGACACTCTATTAGGTTTTGAAAAGGTCATATGAAATAAACGTTATTCTTAAATACAAGTTTGATCAAAAAAATCCACTTGAAACCAGTTAGGAAAACTTTTCCATAGACCATCCTTTTGTGACAAAAAAATACAGAATACAGGAGAAAAAACTTACACAGATTTATGCCAGTCTCTAATAAAACAACCAAGATATATATATATATATATATATATATATATATATATATATATATATATATATATATATATATATATATATATATATATATATATTTCATTTATATTAAAGAAAACTAACTTAAGCACAAGACATGCTTAAACAAAGCCTAATAGTTATAACAGAAGTTGCAAAAGGCAAAGGTACCTAGTCTTGAAACTGCTAACAAAGCTGCAATCTACATGAATTGAACCACTGAAAAGTGCACCAATCTTGCACATCATTAGTAGTATAATCAAACCAATCCATGCACATTAACCAACTGCAACATTTGATATACAAAGGGGCACCCTTGATTAAGATCCTACATAAACAGGGTCTATCACACAACAAAGCTCCAACTGTGAGCCATGAACTCAATGCTTGAAGATCCTTCACAGCATGTCTTTATCATTCAATCTGATGGCTGCCACCATAATGTTCAGTTGTGGAGAATTTGTAGTATTGTAAACCTGGTTGTCGACATGACAGCATAATATGCAAATATGTTGAACTTCATAGCTTATTTCTCTTGAAGAAATACTTGAAAAATTGAAAAACACGATTACCAAATATTTTCAGTTTTGAATTTTGGAACCACAGCATGACATACATCTAGAATGTTACAATTAGAAAATCAACCCACTGTAAAGATTGGTTTAGGGTTTAGGGTTTAAAGTTTAGTAAAATCTTATTAAAGGTTAAACCATCTAATGCACTACACCATTTTATAGTTTTAAGAGTTTCTAGTGGTACAATTAAGAGTTTCTTCTAGTGGTACAAGACCGTTTGTCTTCATCAGATATTTTTCATTTTTATGCATGTCTTTAAAACATTAGAGGTTATCACACCATCTACTACATTAGTTATAACTTTCTGGTCTATTATCAAAGTCCGACTGGTTAAACGTTCAAGCTTAGAAGTGAAACAACGTTCACGTGTTTTCTCTAACTGTTTATACATGATTTACAAAAGTTAATTTTGATAGTTACTTTCTGTATAAATAGGACCTTGTATGAATTGTTGTAATCAGCCAAGAGTTGAGAGTTCAATATGAGAGAAACCTTAAGTTATGTTTTAGTGAATTTCTAATTGTGGATGTAGATTGAAGTTAGTTAATAAAATTAACCCACATTAAATTCCTCTATATATTTCTTTGTTATTTTTTATGTTTAATTGTCTAACTGCTCTCGTGGGTTCTTTGTTATTGCTCATTTGTGTTGGTAGACAGTTTACTAAATTTGTGAGTTATTTCCTTACAAACTAGTACGATAAATGTGGAGCATTAAAACTCAATAATCATGACCTTCGCAAAGTATAAGGTTGAGAATTTCACTAGCTTGAATGGTTTCAGTTTATGGTGGTTAAAGATGTGTGCTTTTCTAGTTCGACATGACCTCCTTACTTTAAAAGGTGAACTCAAGCTTGATGTAACCATGGTTATGAAGGTTAGAAAAAGCGTTGTTGGAGAAAGCTCATAGCGCGATTGTTTTGAGTTTTGGGGGTGATAAGTGCTAATTTCAGCAATATTTCATATTAAAATATAGACACTTATGAGTATTAATTGCTAAAATATATATAAAATAATCCCTAATTTATGAATTTATACCTTTTTACATATTTTATGATCTCTATTTGAATAAGAACATTTTATTCCCAAATATGGTGTTAATTTCAAGTTTTTAGGAAAGAATGGAGATGATGGGCTAATAGGAAATAAGCTAAAAGGAGAAAGCTCAGAATGCACAAAAGTACAAAAAGTCCAAATCAGCATCATAGCAATTCATTCAAGCAAGCTATATCTCGCTTCAAAAGAAACCTTAACCACTACACCAGACAAATTCTTTTACAATATTATGATTTTTATTATAATTATTATTATTTTTAAGATTGTTATTAATATTATTATTGTTATTAATATTATTATTGTTATTAATATTATTATTGTTATTAATATTATTAATATTCATAATATTATTAACATTAATATAAGTATAATAAAAATCGTAATATGACAGAAGAACTTGTCTGGTTTAGTGGTTAAAGCTTCTCTGGTGACTGGAAGGACTTGTGTTCGAATCCTGCCTGCTGCAGTTTCCTTCCAATATTAATTAATTTGGGACTTGGGTTCGAGTCCTATCCAATGTTAACATGCTAATCAAAATACCTAAGAGTGAGAAAGATGAAACCTAATCCCTATTTTTTCCAACTTGAAGCAACTAATTCTTTGCCTGTTTTCTTATTGATCATCACCTACACAACCACTTTCAACACACTTTTTATTGTTCTATTTTATATTTAGCGATTATTGTACTTGATAATTCAATTGTTCCTTATGGAATCGATATCTGTCTCTAGGAACAAATTATTACTTCTAACAGTGCGATGCACTTGTCATAAAAAGTCATTAGGGGGCAAGCTATTAAGGCAGGTATCAAAAGAGAAAACCACAGTGGGGATGTGGACAAAGCTTATACAAGATTAAGTCCCTGATGAACGATATGTACTTGAAGCAAACATTGTACTCATAAAAGATGAGTGTCGAAAAAACAATTAGCAAACAACTAGATGAGTTTAATAAGTTGATTCTTGATCTTAAAAATATTGACATTTAGATTGATGATGAAGATCAAGCATTATTGTTGTTGTGTTCTCTACCCAAGATACATGATCATTTCAAGGAAACCTTACTTTATGGAAGAAATACTTTCTCTCTTGAGGAGGATAAAGTTGTTATAAGCTTGAAGAAAATGAATGAGAAGTTTGACGTGACAGCTTCCAATAGTGGAGATGGCCTTGTAGTAAGGGGATGATCATCTACTAGGGATAACGGAGGAGTTAGATAAAGGTCAAAGTCAAAGACCCAAGGTGGAAGACTGGTGAATGTCTACAAGTGTTATCACTGTGAGAAGGAAGACAGAAGAAGACTAATAACCCTAATAGATATTTTCGGTTTGGTAAGCAGTCTTATGGTTCATTTACATGTGGTGAAATAACTCTGATAGAAGATGATTATGAATCAACAGAGGTTCTCATGGTATCAAGTGGTATTGATGACTGTGAATGGATCTTGGACTTCAAATTTTCCTTTCATATGACACCTAAACATCTATGATTCTAAGAGTTTACTAAACTTGAAGGAGTTTCAATTCACCTTGGTGATAAAAAGTCCTGTAGGATAACTAGTGTTGGAACAATTAAGTTTTGTCTTTGTGATGCAACTGAGAACTACTTCAAGAAGTTAAATATCTATGTAGCTTGAAACGAAATTTGATATCCCTTAATGAACTTGAAAAGAAAGAGTTATATGTTATTGAGTGTTGGATTACCAAAGGTTTTATGTTCTGAAGCTACTACTATTGTTGCTTAGTTAATTAACAAATGCCCCTCTTAATATGAAGACTTTTGATGAAACCTAGTTAGGACACTCACCCAACCTTGATAATATGAGAATCTTTTAGTTGTGTTGTCTATGCTCACATTGGGCAGTTTAAATTGGATGCTTAGGTTGTTAAATGCATGTTTATTGGGTATCGAGAAAGTGTGAAGGGATACCATCTATGATATCATAAGCTAGGATTCAAGAAATGTATCATCAAGAAGTATGTTGTCTTCAATGAAACTGAAATGGCTTATAAATTAGAAGTTTTATAATATAAGTTTGGAGGTAGTTATGATGGTGAGAAAGATAATATTGAGGTGGAGTCTGATAGACGAGATGTGTCTAAAGTTGATACACGATCCGATACATTTGATGATCATAGATGCTTGTCTTATGCGTCTGAAGATGATACATGTTCGAAACGTTTGATGCAAACCAATATGTTGTAGAACAAGGAGAACAATAAGAGCTCCAAAGAGGTATGGTTATGCAGAGCTTATTGCATACTCCTTAACAGCTACTGGTTAGGTGTTATAAGATAAAGCTTCTAGTGTATCCTCTGTATTAGTAAGTAAGGAGAAGACTTAATGGCTATATGTTTTGAATGAGGAGATGAAGTCACTTTAACTAAAAAAATACATGGACTCTTGTTTGTGGACATAAGGATTCTAGGTTGGTCAATTCTAAATGGATTTTCAAATGAAAAGATGGTGCTCTAGAAACTGATTAACAAATATTCAAGGTGAGACTTGTGGTTAGAGACTTCACTCATAGGGAAGGAATTGATAATAATGATGTTTTCTCTCCGGTTGTGAAGCATAGATAAATTCAAATGTTGTTAGCCATTGTTGTTGAGCTTAACCTTGATGTTAAGATTGTATTTTTATATAGAGACTTAGATGAGACCAACTACATGAAGCAACCAGAAAATTTTGAGGCAAGAGACAAAATGGATCATGTTTGTAATTTAAACATATCCTTATATGATCTAAAACAATTCCCAAGGCAATGGAATAGGTGGAATAGAAAATTTGATGAATTCATTGCAAACATTGGTTTTGAACATAACAAGTATGACACTTGCATCTACTTCATGTTTTCAGTGGAAGGTCACTTCATAACATTGTTGTTGTAGGTTAATGACATTCTGGTAGCAAGCAATAGTAAATCTAATGTTGATAAGACCCTGAGTTGAATATTGAATTTGATACAAAGGACCTTGGAGTTGTTAGGAAGATTTTGGGGATTAAGATCACTTAAAAATGTGATTTGAAGCATTTATACTTGTCTCAAGCAACCTATCTCAAAAAAAAAATCCTTGATAAGTTTGGGATGATAAACTTAGAACCTGTATCCACCACTATTGCATCACACTATAAGCTAAGTGATGAACAATCTCAAAAGATGTTGAAGGAGTGATAAATGTTATATTTCAGTAATATTTCATATTAAAAGGTAGGCAGTTATGAATTTTTATTGATAAAATAACTATAATTCAACCCTTAATTTAGGTATTTAAACCTTTTTACATATTTTTGGATTATGAGATGAATAAGAACTCTTAGATTTTATTAGATATTATAAGATATTATAGATATTGTTAGATATTTCTATTTATGCAATGGGTTTAACCCATATGGTTATTTTTCTATATAAACATAACTTTATGTGTTCAATATACACAAGGGATTTATCATGTTATTCTTTTCATATTTTAATATGGTATCTAGATTATAAGGTTAGGAATCAGTTTTTTTGGTGAACCCACTATTCACCGGTATTTTCCAGTCACCGTCCCACCACCTCCTTGACGTTGAAACCGTCACCGGAGTTTCGCTAGAGTTCACGCGAAGCCGCCACCGGAGTGTGAGGGATGACCCTTGACATCATTGGGAGAAACCAAAGGAAGGAAACCCTAAAGGAGACAGTCGTAAAGGAGAAACGCTCTGGATCTTCTTTTCTTATTGTCTATACTTATAATAGTCACCATGAGTGGCTAATTCTTTTCTTTGGGATTGAGCGTAATCTATTCAAACTCTTATGTATTGAGGTGATATTTATCTATAATATTTCAGTTCTTGATTGATGATTGTGTTATCATTTTATTCTCAAAGCTTGAATTATTCATGATTTTGATCCTTAGATTTGACTAGAAAGTACTTCTAAGCATTTGATCTAAATGATAATGCTTAACATATTTGAATGCTAGGAATAGATTTGAAATGTTAATTGTTTTATAACATTTGTTCGTAATGATTTAGGAATCTATTCGAAATATGCGAGGAATCTATATTTAGGAAACTCTCTTAATAATTTTGTATGCAAGGAATCGATATGAATGATTTTTATACGTTCATCAATATCAATCAAGACTGAATATTATAATCTTTTGAAAAATATAGAAGAATGAAAAGGATGAACTACAATCCCAATTTTTCCAATTGACTTATACACATCTTTACTTTGCTTTATTTAATTCCTTGCAAATTCATCATACAAACAACTTTTCAACAAACTTTTACATATTGTCTTATATTTAGTGAATATTATAATTGAGAATTTAATTTTTCCTTGTGGGTGTGATATTCATCCTTAAGGACAAATTATTATTTCTGACTCAGTACACTTGTCGGAAAAAAGAGTCATCAAGGAGCAAAACTATATGCATGGCATTTCGTATGCTAATAATCCTGACATAGCTTATGTTATGAGTGTTGTTAGCATGTTCATGTCTAATCCTGGACAAGCTCGTTGGCAAGCTCTTAAGTGGATTCTTCGTTATTTTAAATGATCAATTGGAAATTAGTTTTGGTTTTTGGTGGATCCAGACAGTCTACTAGAGATGATGCTCTAGTAGAAGGATTTGTTGACTCAAACTTTGTAGGGTGTTTGGACACCTAGAAATCTCTCACGGATTATGTGTTTAATGTTTATGGTACAACTATCAGCTAGAAGACTAGTCTACAAAAGGTAATGGCTTTGTCAACCACCAAAGTAGATTATATTGTCAAGACAAAGGCTGTGAAAGAAGCTTTTTTGGCAAGGATCTAGCTAAAGAGATGAAGGTGCAAAAGTAGGTTGTAATCGTCTTTTGTGACTATAAAAACATTATATGTTTATCTAAGAACCAAGTCTTCAATGACAGAACTAAGCAATTGATGTCAAATTGCATTTTCATGAGAAAGGAGATTACTTGAGGATTTATGAAGGTGGCGAAGGTCTCAACAGATCATAATCCCTCGTATATGATCTTGAAAGTTTTGTTTGGAAGTAAGTTCTTTCGTTGCTTGGATTTAATTAATTGAGTAGTGATTAGGCCAGTGATGGGCTTAGTGGCAGTGAGTGTTTTATCACTCGAAACATTTGTGTTGAACCAATATTGAGATTTGTGAAGATTGGTTTAGTAAAATCTTGATTAAAGGTCCTAGACCGTTCAATGCAGTAGATCGTTTAATAGTTTAAGAGTGTCTAGTAGTACAATAGTTTATCTTGACCAAATCATCTATCTCCTTCATGCGTCTTTTTTCTAAGCCTTAGAAAATATCAGACCATCTACTTGATAAGTATCTTAATTCAATAATATTTCATATAAAAAGATAGGAACTTATGAATTTTAATTGATAAAATAATTATAATTCAATCCCTAATTTTGGAATTTGAACCTTTTTACATATTTTTGGATTATAAGATGAATGTGAACAATTTATTCTCAAATTTGTGTTAATTTCAGAATTTTAGGGAAAAATGAAGATAAAAGAACTAAGAAGAATGGACAAGTTAAAGACAAGATTAAAAGTCAAAACTGGAACATTGGAAACTCACCCAAACTTGCCCAAGTAAGATCACTCCAGAGGAACTCGCCCAAGACTCGTCCAAGGCTCACTTAAGCGAGTTCACTCTAGTGAAGTTGGACTTTTTTCTCGTGAAACTCGCTTAAGCAAGCAATATCTCGCTTGAATGAAATGTCACTTAGCCTAAGCCCAATTAAGTTAGATAGAAGGCGTGAGGCATAACTCTAAACATCATTGAGAGGATATAGAGAGATAGAAAACCCTATAGGAGGTAGTCGTCAAGGAGAAACACCCTGCATCTTCTTTTCTTGCTTTCCATGCTTGTAATGGTCAATATGAGTGACTAATTCTTTTCTTTGGGATTGAGAATAATTTGTTCAAACTCTTATGTATTGAGCTGATATTTATTTATAATATTAAGTTATTGATTAATGATTGATATTATCATTTTATTCTCAAAGCTTGAAACTATTCATGATTTTGATCCTTAGATTTAATTGGAAATTATTTTTGAGTATCTAACTTAAATGATAATGATTAACATATTTGAATGCTATGAACAGATTTGAAATGTTAATTGCTTTAAAATATATGTTCGTAATGATAAAAAGTTTTTATAAATATACGAAGAATCGATATTTATGAGACTCTTTTAATAATTTTGTATGTGAGGAATCAATATGAATTATTTTTATATGTGTATCAATGTCAATCAAGATGGAATGTTATATGTTTTTATTCATTGAAACTACAAACGACTAAGAAGGATTAACCCCATTCCCAATTTTCCCAAATGACTCATCCAAATCATTTCTTTGCTTTTATTTAATTTTCATGCAAATTTATGTCAATATCTTTCAAATCAAATTATTGTACTTATTCTTATACTTAAGTGAATGCTACTATTAGGATTTTAAATAATTGTTCCTTGTGAGTTCGATATTCTTCCTTATAAACAAATTATTACTTCTGACTGGGTACGTTTGCCATAAAAGAGACATCACTAATCTACATCAATTATAACTTCTTAATTTGTTATCAAAGTCCGCTTAATTTGACATCTCAAGCTTATAAATGAAATATTGTTCATGTGTCTTCTTCAACCGTTTAAGTGTGATTTACAAAAGTCAATTTTGACAATTATTTTTTTTATAAATAGGACACTATATGAATTATAATAATCAATCTAAGATTTAGAGTTTATTTTGAGAGAAACCTTAAATTGTAATATTTATTTTAGTTAATTTCTAACAGCATATAATATAAATTGAAGTTAGTTAATATTTCAATTGAACCACGATAAATTTTTTTATATTTTTTCGTTACTTTTTTATTTAACTATTTAAGTATTCTTGTAAATTCTTTGATATTTTCTATTACTTGTTTATATTGGTAAATGGTCTAGTAAAATGGGAGCTATTTTCTTAGGAACCCACAACAACAACAAAAGCAATGGCACGTGTCAAATTGGTGGACCTTGTAGATTCTAGTCCACCCAACTAAATGTCCCGATACATAGCACCGACACATTTAACTGTAATATCACAACAACGCATTAATAAGAACACCAACTCAATTCTCCACCGATCCTCTTCACATCAACCACCATAATATTTTTTTTATTTTTTAATATTAAGCTCACAGCTTAATTATTTTCACATTTCTTTCAAGTCCTTTTTGCTTTCTCAGAACATTTATAATTGTATTTATGTTTCTAAATTAAACAAAAATAGCATTGTTAGTTTCAAACATTTTGTTTAAGCTTTTGCAAAGTTTTCATTAGGTGGAAGCATTCTTAAATGAAAGGAGGCTGCGTTTCAATAACTTTCTAAACTATACTTGTAGAAAAAGTAAAAACAAATCAAGTTTCTCATATAAATTAAAAATAATTTATTTACTAAACATTTTCAAAAATTAACCAACCAGATTTGTCTAGAATAAAAGGGTAACATAAAATTTAAAAGATACGAGTTTTTTCTTCATATATTACTTTTTTTTTTGTTTATTTCTATATAATGGGGACTCTAACTTATCCGAAAATAATAATTTGAACTCTTGCTGTGATGTATATCGAAATTAGGTAGGTAAAATGATTATATATATTTATATAATAGATTTGCTTTAAAAAAATTAAAAATTAATTTTAGAAGAAAAATAATTAGTTACTATATTAATTAAATTAGAAACTATTTTAAAGATTAAAATTTTTTAATTTTTAAATTAATTTCTATTATTGTTAAATAATTTTTAAACTGGTATCTAATTATTTATCAAGATTTTTGCTACTAAATTTAGAATTTAAATAATTAGTAGTTAAAATATTAATAGCTAATTAGATACCAATTCAAAAATTATTTAACAATAATAGAAACTAATTTAAAAATTAAAAAAAATAGTTTTTAATTTTAATTAATAGAATAATTAATTTTTTTCTTTAAAATTAATTTTTTTTAATAATTTTCTTGTAGTAAAAAAAATCTCATCAAACAAATTATGGGAATATCTGAATCCAGCAGTAAAATTTGGAACATAAGAACTATGTTGGGGTAGTTAACTGGTTAATTGTATGAATGTCTGATTTAATTTAATTTATTTATTATTGATAAAAAAAAAACTATATAAACCATCTTTATATAAAATCATTTAAGAGGATAAAAAATAATGAAAGTGTAAGAAAACAAAAACCCTTACATTTAAAAAGTATAATTTTTTGAAAGTATAATTTTTAAGACAGGTTAACTCTAATTTTCTTAACAACTTGTCAAAACTTTCGATTTTGTGAACTTTCGATTCAAAATATGAAAAGGTTAAACGATTCTTAAAGCGATTTATATATATATATATACATGTATATATGTATATATATATATATATACATGTATATATATATATACATGTATATATATATATATACATGTATATATATATATACATGTATATATATATACATGTATATATATATATATATAGAATAATGTTCCAAAATGGTCCTTGTTGCCTTCTATTTTAATTTTGAAAATCATACCATGATTGATTTGCTTCAAGTGTAGAAGTTTGTTTCTGGCTTGGACCTACATATGCCTTCTATCAGCACATCCTCTTGGTTGAACAAATAATGTTGTTTGATATCTTTCTAATCCTTCTAGCTCTTTCCTTGCATGACACCCTGCTTGCCTTTCAGTTCATGCCTCACTGTCTCCTTCTTCATGCCATTCCTGCTACATGTTGCAATTATGCAGCAGATTACATAACCTTGTAATTTGTTATATTATAGGTTGACTTTACTGTGTAAGTCTGTGTTTTCCAAACCTTCTATATCAGCTTCTCCTCCCTTATTCTTATAGTTTGATTCATTTGCTCTTTCATCAGTAGAGTTAAGAAAGATTATTCTCATTCAAACTATTCTCTTCACCGCTACAAACCTCATTATGAGAATCAAAATGTTATATAATCTTAGAAATTGTATATTAGATTTTTCTCACCTATTGTCTTTCCAAAATTTAACATTTTTTCTTTTCCTATTTCTCATAAGGGGTTTCCATCAAACCACTTTTCTTGTTTCCCTATCTGCGTATCTTTCTCAAATTCCTCCACCACCAAGAGTCAAATGATGTCTCTGTCCTACCTTCGAAGTTTCTCCAAGGTCTGTATTTATATTCTAGTACATTTCTCCACTTTTTTATGTTCCAAAGTCTCAACATCCATTTCGACAAGAGGATTTTGTTGCATGAATGTATAACCTTCACCCTTAATTCCCACTCTTTTTTCTTATTTTCTTATTATATATGTAAATGATTTTACTAATTAAAATTTGATTGCAAAGTATTATTACTGTTTTGTCAACTTCTTGTTTATACTAAATGCACAAAATCATTTTCCGTTATCTCTTCCTAAGAAGAAGAAAAAAACACTAGAATAAAATTATTAAAAAGAAACTAATTTTAGAGATAAAAAATAATTAATTAGTATATTGACTAAATTAGATATTATTTTAAAGACTAAAAAAATTATTGGTATCTAAAGTAGTTTTTATTATTGATAAATTATTTTTAAATTGGTATCTAATTAGTTACAAAGATTTTAACTATTAACTTTAGGATCTAAAATAGTTGGTAGTTAAAACCTAGTTAACTAGTTAGATATCAGTTTAGAAACTATTTATCAAAAACTACTTTAGATACCAATAATTTTTTAGTCTATAAAATAGTATCTAATTTAGTCAATATAGTAACTAATTTTTTTTTTCTCTAAAATTAGTTTTTATTTAATGATTTTCTTGTAGTGAAACAAATATTTTTTTTAACATTTTTTCACTTTCTCAACTTTTCTATTATTCTTACTCTCACAAATGTTTTTTTTCCTTAAAATAGTGTAATTTAATTTCATATTTCCTGAAATGGATAAATTGTTTTTTATTCTAGAATTAGGCAATCGCAAGCTATATTTACAATTTTTGAAATTTTCAAAAAAATTGTATATCAAAGATATGAGTTCTTTGTAAATGTTGTGCGGGTATCATTTATAAAGAAACGTATTATGATCATACGATTTTAATTAGTAGATATTTGTTGAACTCGTACATGGGAAATATGTTTTTTGCAAAATCTGTATAACTAAACTCGTACTTACCATATATTACTTCAGTTATATTAGATTGTGTTGAACACGTACTTATCATGTATAACTTTAGTTTAGTGATTTTTTATTTTTTATTTTAGGAAAAAAACTTGTTAATTTTTTAAATGATGAAATAATTTAGAAAAATATTTAGTTGTGTTATTTTGATTGAAAAGAATGTGTGAAAATTAATAATGGTGATAAAACCATAAATATGAGATGCTAAAAACTAATCAAAAACCTTAACCGAAAACCCTAATCGATAACCTTAATCGAAAACCTTAACCAAAAACCTTAATAAAAAACCAAAAACTGAGAACGGTAAGCAATAAACCTTAAAATCAAATAAACCTAAATCATAAAGATGCATTGAACAGATTTTTGGATTTATGTTAGGTTTACACTTTACGGTTAAGGACTACAGTTACATGTGCCTTTACGATTTAGGTTTCTCCGATTTCAAAGTTTACTTACTTTTCTCAGGTTTAGGTTTTCAATTAAGGTTTCCAATTAAGATTTTCAATTTATTTTTAGCATCTCAAATTTAGAATTTTTCCACCATTATTATTTTCATACATTCTTTTCAATCAAAATAAGACAACTAAATGTTTCTTAAATCATTCCATCATTCAAAAAAATTGACAAGCTATTTTCCTAAAAATAAAAAATAAAAAATCACTGAACTGAAGTTGTACATGGTAAGTACGATTTTAGAATAATCTAATATAATTGAAGTAGTACATGACAAGTACGAATCTAGTTATACATATTTTATAGAAAATGTTTTGCCCATGTACGAGTTCAACATATATCTGCTAATTAAAATTGTATGATCAAAATATGATTTCTTTAGAAATGATACTCGTGCAACATTTACAAAGAACTCGTATCTTTGATATACAATTTCTTTGAAATTTTCAAAAATCATGAATATGGTTGGTGATTTCTTTGAAATTGTTTCATACTTTCGAAGTAAGATTTGCCCAATTCTAGAATAAAAAAACAATTTGTCCATTTCAGAAAATATGAAATTAAATTACATTATTTTAGGGGGGGAAACTCTCACAAAGTGATGGCTTTACAAAGAAATGCCATTCTCTTTATCGTCTATTAAATGGTCTAATCTATCACTTAAAAATTTGACAACAATACACGCAGAACATGTTGATTTTTCACATAGTATTATTAGTTTATTTTACATGGAAGTCTTGAAAAAGACCATTGAAGTACATCTTTTACTCAATTTGTTATGCAAAATACAACTTTTCTTCCGAACATCCCTTCATATTGTTGACATCACCAAATTGAACATACAAACTTAGAGAATTTTCACCTATTACGTGAGAATCATTGTAGGAATTGGTGACTTGTATTTGGAGAAGTGTGGAAAGTTTAGCAAATAAAATTTGCATCTTGTGTTGTACATGTGGTTCCAATTTCTAAAGCTTTCATGTTGGCATCCTTTTATAGTAATTCTCTAAAACGTCGTACATATTCTCCTGCACTTTCAATGTCTAATGATGTCTTGCGCTTTCATCTTCCATTGAAGTCCTATGATAGTTTATTCACCTATCGAACTCGTGATAATCTGTCACTATTTTAAATTACTAAAACACTTTTAATTTATTTGATACTTTATTTTAACATTTATGAAACTTATTTTCTTGTCATGTAACATTGAATAGAATAAAATATGTTGAATTTTTTATAATATCATATTTTTTTTCCTATGAATTTTATTTTTTTACAAAATATTTGATAAATATATTTAAGCATGTACGAATACACATATTACTTTTAATAGAAACACGAATGAAATACATACCCATCAAATATTAAAGACAAAAATGAACATTTGTTTTCCCATGATAAAAAAAATGTATATATAATTTGTTAAAAAAGGTTGCTTTCATTTTTTTTTTTTTAATCAGCAAACAATAAATAAATATAAATATAAAAGGAATACTAAGGGGTGTTCCAACCCTTATACATGAAAGAAACTGAACAACTTTTCTAAGCATCCTACGGTAAAAAATGGCTCCAGATCAAAGAAGAATTGAAGAATTTGTTGTTGTGTATGTCTAGATTTTGAATTGTTAATTTGCACTTAATTATGATCCAAGTTTGTACGATTTGAAATCTCTTTTGAAAGTTTTGATTTTCAAATCTATGTTAATTTTAGTTAGTTGTTTCGTGTTTTAAATCAGTTGAAAAAACTTATGTTCAAAGAATAGAAACTACAATAAATTTTTCAACAGGTTGACGTATCGCGACAACCGATTGAATTACACTTAAGGTTTTCAAAAATGATTTTTTTGTTTTTTTTGTAAAGCAAAAACAGTCAATTATTTCGATAAATGAACTGACTTTTTATGTTTAGTTTTTAATAGAAAAAGAAATCAACTAGTTTGTTTTAAAAATCAATCAAGTGTTTTTAACATAATTCTATTATCACTACAAGAAAAATTAAAATTACATACGGATTTTTCCGTATGTAAATAATAGACAAAACAAAATCGGCAGCAGGTGGGAATCGAAGCCAGGTTTCTTCAGTAACAAAAGAAACCTTAACCACTACACCAGACAAATTCTTTTACAATATTATGATTTTTATTATAATTATTTTTTTTTTTAAGATTGTTATTAATATTATTATTGTTATTAATATTATTATTGTTATTAATATTATTGTTGTACCGACCTGTCCTCGGACACCGAGAACAGGTAGTAAAGGGTGAACCACGTCAGCTGGGTCTCACAGCATGGGCCAAAGCCACGTGGAGTGGACCCCGCAGGCAGCTTGGATTAGAGGGTGATCAATCATCGGTGTGTCCAATCAGAGTAGGGTGATCAGTTATCGGTGTGTCCCCTCCGAGAAGGGTGATCAGTCATCGGTGTGTCCCCTCAGAGAAGGGTGATTAGTCATCAGCATGTTCCCACAGAGAAGGGTGATTAGTCATCAGCGTGACGATCACTAGAAAGGGCCGATGTGTCCTCGTCACTCCGCAGGGTGATCAGTCCTCGGCAACAGAGTGTGACGAGGTGAGATCGGTCTCGGTTGATTTGAACAGCGTAGACAGAACAGCTAAGATTGGTTCCCAGTGTGGGCCAATGACCAGTTAAATACCCAGAGGTAGGGAGAGGCCTGAATCACGAAGAGCCTATGCGGGTAGCAGGGAGAGCACAGTTAGGTGTAGAGTCCTGAGGGTCGAGTACTCATTAGAACTAGGGTTTCCCAGTAAAGCTACATGCATGGCACGTGAACAGTGAAGGCACTCCCAGAACAGGTGGCCCCAGAGACTAGGTGCACAAGGAGGCACCCAGGTGGTCACCCTGTTAAAGTTTGCACTCCAGAGAAGGAAACCTTATGTGCTAGATTACCCTAAGATTGGGTGATAGCGGCGCAAGGGTATTCCAGTAAACCCTAAATATGGCTAGCAGCACAGTAAACCCTAATTAGGGCTAGCGGCGCAGTAAACCCTATACTATATAAGGGACAGTAAAATACTTCACAAAGGTACGCAGTTTCTAGACCTAAACACAGAGAAACTCAATACATTGGTGCTTCTTGCCCCTATTGACTTGAGCGTCGGAGTGCAAACGGCCTCTAGGGCGCCCCCTTTCTCTTTTGCAGGTGCAGATTGTTTCGAAAGAACCAAGCACGTATCAACGTGAGGAAGGAGGCGTATGAGTGTCGTGGAGTCAACTGACAGGCGAGTCAACCGGCAAGAACAATTGTTATTAATATTATTATTGTTAGTAATATTATTATTGTTAATAATATTAATAATATTATGAATATTAATAATATTATGAATATTATTAATATTAAGAATATTATTAATGTTAAGAATATTATTAATATTATAAATATTATTAATGTTATGAATATTATTAATATTTAATATTATTTATTATTAATATTATTAATATTATTTATTATTAATATTATAAATATTATTTATTATTAATATTGTTAATATTATTAATATTGTTTCTTATTAATATTATTTATTATTAATCTTGTTCCTCTTCCTCCTTCTTCTTCCTCTCCTTCCTCCTCTTCCTCTTCCTCTTCTTCCTCTTTTCCTCCTCTTCTCTTCGTTTTTTCCTCTTCTCCCTCTTTTCCTCTCTTCCTCCTCCTCTTCCTCTTCTTCCTCCTCTTCCTCCTCTCCTCCCCTCTTCCTCCCCTCCCTCCTCCTCTTCCTCCTCCTCTCCTCTTCCTCCTCTCGCTCTTCTCTTCCTCTCCTCTTCCTCCTCTTCCTCTCCTGTTCCTCCTCGTCCTCTCGTGTTAATCCTCTCCCTCGTCCTCTTCCTCTTCTCTTCCTCCTCCTCTCCTCTTCCTATTCCTCTCCTTTCTCTTCTTAACATTAATATAACTATTATAACTAATAATAAGTATAATAAAAATCGTAATATGACAGAATAACTTGTCTGGTTTAGTGGTTAAAGCTTCTCTGGTGACTGGAAGGATTTGTGTTCGAATATTTTGATTGTATATAATTCCAACTTTTCTTGTAGTGTATGTTTTCCAAACTATTTTTAAATGATTTTAATAGATTTCAATTAATGATCAAACTAGTTTAACCTATTTTTCAAGTCTATATAAAGATTGTTTTATGATCATTTCAGAAGAAGAAGAGAGTTTTGATAAAAACGTTTTTCAAGAGAAAGATCAAAGAGCTTTGTTAATCATTCTTGGAGTCTTAGATCATTGCTCTTGTGTGAAATAGGATTCTAGGTTTTCTATTCTATTGTTCTTCAACTGTATACAACATAGGTGTATTCTAATTCTTTCTTTCAACACTGTATTGTGTGTAAAATCATTTCTGAAAACTGTGGTTTTGGTTGCACTAGTGCAAAATGATGAAAGGAATACTCCTTTCCAAGTGCGGCTTCGCGCTAAAACGCATTTGTTAAAAACGCGGTGGCATTTTTTAAATTAGTTTGTTTTACAAATGCGGTTACTGGTTAAAACCGCATCTGTAAATGAAAAGCTTTCATTTACAGATGCGGTTTTAACCAATAACCGCATTTGTAAAATGTTTTTAACCTAAAATTTGAAGTGCGTCACTGCACTTTCACTCTTTCTTCTCCGCTTTTGCTTATCACTGTTGCTGCGCTGCGCTCTGTGAGTTCCTTGGTTCTCTGCATCTTTAGTCCTATTGCTTCCATTGTGAGTTTCGTAAAGCCATTTCATTATCTTCAGTTCACTTTAGAAATGCGGTTCTTATATTTGCTTTTTTCCTTGCATTGGTTGAAGGTACTGTTGCATTGGTCATCTCCATCGCTGGTCCGCCGCTGTCCCTCCACGCTTCCGCTTCCACCGCTGGTTGTCTACCACTTCAATTAGCATTTCGCACACAAGGTTGGTTCATTTTAAAAATTTTTGAATTTTACTTGGTTTATTTTGAATTTATGACTTTATTTATTATAATTTGTATATTATTTAATATAAATTTGTATTATATAATTTTTATTTTTTAAAATTTATATTATTTAGTAGGTAGTTTTTATGTTAGTTTTGTTTTAGATTTTGTGAATTTTTTTTGTTGTATTTTGAAATTTTTTTTTTATGTATTATAATTTGTATATTATTTAATATAAATTTGTATTAATTTATATAATTTGTATTATATAATTTCTATTTTCTAAAATTTATATTATTTAGTAATTATTTGTTAGTTTATAGTAGAATTTATGTTGTGTTAGTTGTTACATTAGAATAGAATATCGTGTTTGTATTTGGACCTTCGACAATAATACGTGCTGGTATTGAGTCCGAGGGTGTTCGACCCTCGGCAAATGTATGAGATAGAACACTTATTAGAAAATCCTAGGTAACTATATTGCAGAATATATAATGGATCGAAGTTAGATTCATTGTGTTCGTATAAGTGATGAGTACGAAAGAGGAGTAGAAGAATTTATACAATTTGCGCAGCGTAACGCGATTAATAGTGGTCGTGATGGAGGAAAGATTAGGTGTCTGTGCGTTAACTGTTTGAATGGAAGGATACTAGATGTGAATATCATGAGGGAACACCAACTATGTGATGGGTTTCTTCGATCTTATACAACTTGGACATGGCATGGTGAATTATTAAATTTACCACGTGTTTCCGTAACTGAAGAATATGGGGGATCCACCATGGATGAAGCAGAAAACGATGATGTAGTTGATGATCGATTGGAGGATATGATTCATGATGTGGGAGCTGAGTCTTTTGCAAAAGCGCATGGATATGGAAGTATGTCAAGCGATGCAGAGACTCCATTGTATCCTGGATCAACTAACTTCACACGGTTGTCGGCGGTGTTAAGATTGATGAATTTGAAGGCACCAAATGGATGGACTGATAAAAGTTTCACGGAATTGCTCCAGATGTTGAAGGATATGCTTCCAGAGGGAAATACTCTACCTAATCGTAATTACGAGGCCAAAAAGATTCTTTGTCCAATGGGTATGGAGTATAAAAAGATACATGCATGTCCTAATGATTGTATATTATACCGAAAAGATTTTGAATTGTTGAAAAGTTGTCCGAGGTGTGGGTTATCACGTTATAAATTGAAACAAATAGATGATGATACTATTGAAGAGATGGAAAAGCATGGACCCCCAATGAAGGTTATGTGGTATCTTCCCATCATTCCAAGGATGAAGCGTTTGTTTGCAAACCCAGACGATGCTAAGAATCTTAGATGGCATGCAGATGAGAGGAAATGTGATGGCATGTACCGACATCCAGCTGATTCTGTTCAGTGGAAGAAATTTGATGATGAGTTTCCAGAGTTTGGTAAAGAATCAAGAAATATCCGACTTGGTCTAGCTGCAGATGGAATGAATCCGTTTGGTAATATGAGTACAAATCACAGTTCATGGCCTGTTTTACTAGTTATTTATAACTTACCTCCTGGATTGTGCATGAAGCGAAAGTACATGATGTTGTCTATGATGATATCTGGTCTGAAACAACCAGGGAATGACATAGATGTTTATCTAAGTCCCCTAATTGAAGATTTGAAGTTAATGTGGGATGAGGGTGTTCAAGTATTTGACGGATTTGCTAATGAAACTTTCAAGCTTCATGCCATGTTATTTTGCACCATCAATGACTTTCCGGCATATGGTAACTTATCAGGTTATAGTGTTAAGGGTCATAAAGCATGTCCAATATGCAAAGAAGGCACTGCTTCTCAACAATTGAAACATGGAAGGAAGACAGTATATCTTCGCCACCGGAGGTTTCTTAGAAGTCATCATCCTTACCAGAGGTTGAAAAAAGCCTTTAATGGACACCAAGAGACTAGTAGTCCACCAACTCCACTAATTGCTGTTGAGGTTTACGAAAAGGTAAATAACATAGACCACACCTTCGGTAAGTCAAAAAAAAAGTCAGTTGTGACTAACATTTGGAAGAAAAAATCAATCTTCTTTGATCTTCCGTACTGGTCGAGGTTAGAAGTCAGACACTGTATAGATGTAATGCATGTTGAGAAGAATGTGTGTGATAGCTTAATTGGTACACTTCTTAACATTAACAGGAAGACGAAGGATGGTCTAAATGCTCGTTTAGATTTGGTTGAGATGAACATACGAGAAGAGTTGGCACCGATAGAAATGGGTAAGCGTACATATTTGTCCCTAGCTTGTTATACCATGTCAAAAAATGAAAAAGTAAGTTTCTGTCAATGTCTAAAGGGTGTAAAAGTGTCACAAGGACATTCCTCAAATGTGAAGAGCCTAGTGTCAATGCAAGATTTGAAGTTAATTGGGTTGAAGTCTCATGATTGCCACATCTTGATGCAACAGCTTCTGCCTGTAGCTATTCGTGGGATCTTACCAAAAAATGTTAGACATACCATAACCCGTTTGTGTTCATTCTTCTCTTTCATCTGTTGTAAAGTCATTGATCCATTAAAACTAAATGAACTTCAAGATGAAATTATTGTTATCTTATGTGAATTGGATATGTTTTTTCCTCCATCTTTTTTTGACATCATGGTTCATCTACTTGTGCATCTGGTTAGAGAGGTTAGATTGTGTGGACCAGTGTACTTAAGATGGATGTATCCTATTGAGCGGTATATGAAAATTTTGAAAGGTTATGTGAAAAATCATTATCGTCCAAAAGCTTCAATGATTGAAAGGTACATAGCTGAAGAAAGTATTGAATTTTGTTCAGATTACATGTCAAAAGCAAATCCAATAGGTCTTCCAGCTAATTCATGGCACCATAGGCGTTCTACAAGTAAATGTTTACACGGTGTGAATATTGTAAGCAAATCTCGGTCAGAAGTCTTGCAAGCACATTTGTATATATTAAATAATACAGATGAAGTTATACCTTACATAGAAGCTCATAAAGCCATTGTGAAGGCAAATAATCCAAGACAAGCAGACAAATGGGTCTTGATGGAACATAATAGAACATTCATGCCTTGGTTTAATGAGGAGGTGTTAAAAGATTCAACGGCATCGGAGACCTTGACATGGTTGGCTGCTGGATTGAAGTTTGATGTCATTTCTTGTAAAGCGTACGAAGTGAATAATTGTATATTTTACACTAAGTCTATAGATGAAAATAGTACAGTTCAAAATTCTGGTGTTACTCTTGAAGCCGAGTCAATGCAGTTTTCCACCTTGAAAGATACAAATCCTGTAATTGGATCAATGGCATATTATGGATTTATAGAAGAGATATGGGAGCTTGACTATACTAAGTTTTCAGTTCCAGTTTTCAAGTGTAAATGGGTTGACAATAAAAGTGGGGTTAAAATTGATGAATCAGGATTCACACTAGTGGACTTTCGAAAGATAGGGTATCAAGATGAGCCATTTATAATGGTTCAACAAGCATCCCAAGTTTTCTACGTGAAAGATCCTACATCAGAACATTGGTATGTTGTTTTACACGAGAAAAAACAAGGGGAGGCCATAGATGATATTGAAAATGGTGAACCCCATTCATTCACACCAATGATAACTAATAAAGATGACGATGTACTTGATCATGTACATGCAACCCATAAAGACCACAGTGAAGGAATTTACATATGAACTTTTAACCCATTATGGTAATAAATTTAGAAATATTTTTGATAATATGCATTTACTATATTATGTTTTTGTTTTATATGATTTTCTTTCCATGCAGATGAACTAATGTTTGTTAAATAATTTTTTTAAAAGAGATATGGGTGACGATCAAACTCCAATTAGACCCCGATCCGGACGAGGCAACAGAGGACCTTCTAGGATGAAGCGTCTGGCAAAGAAACGTGCCGTTGGTGAGAAGACAGCTATTGACATTGACGTCAACACTGGAATGGCATATGGTCCTAATGCAGATGAGTTTAATAGCTATCTTGGAGTTCTTTCTCGTGAGAGACTCTCCATTTTGATTAATTCATGGGACGAGGTGTCAGAGGTCGACCGAAACATGCTGTGGGAGGATGTTCTTGTAAGCTTTACATAATTATTGTTATCATATAAAGCTATTTAATATTCATTGACTAACTTTAATTTGGTGATGTTATTTTGCAGGCAAATTTTGAAATTCCTAATGTGGAACCGCTTCGATCAAGGATTATGTCCAATATCAGACTTAAGTTTCGCGCCTTTAAGTCAAGACTAACGACGAGATACATTTTTGGTGAGCTTAAGGATGAAAGTCCTTGTGAAAGATACAATTTTATTGATGAAGAGACATGGCTTGCTTTTAAAGAAAGCCGTCTAACTGAAGAATGGATTGTAAGTGAAGTTACTTAACTATTTTTACTTATATAACATTAATGAGTTAATATTATTGAATTCACTTTGTTTATTTCAATTATGACAGCATCGGCGGAAGAAAGCTCAAGACATAGCTTTAAAGAATCTTACCCCGCATGTAATGTCTCGTGCGGGGTATCGAAAGCTTGAGCAAGCACTGATGGTTGAAAAGGAGCAATCCAGACAGGGGAGTGCATCTCAGGATGTGGAAACAGGGGTCACTTCTCCTCCATCACCACCTACGCGCCATGACAAATGGAAGAGGGCCCGAATTAAGAAGTCGGGTGCACCAAGTTCTAAGCAATCAGGGCTTATCATTGAAAAAATTGTAAGTTATTTAAGCCTTTTTTCATCTATTATGCTGCATTACTTATAATAAAACCTCATATGATTTTTGTCTCTTGCAGGATGCCTTGGACTCCCAAGGTAATTTTGTTGCTGAAGGTCGTCACGATATCCTTGTTGAAGCAATTGGACGACCTGAGCACGCTGGTCGTGTTCGTGCAGCTGGACAAGGAGTTGGGATTAGACTTTATTTTGGAGCTGCACCACGACACTCATCCTCCTCCCCCAAAGAGAGCAAAAAAGAAATGGAGCAAAGACTACGTAAAGAATTAATGGATGAGATGAGAAGGGAGACGGAAAATATGAGGCTAGAGTTGCGACAAGAGATATCGCAACAACTTTGTGCTGAGCAGCCTATTCAGACGCTTCTTAGTCCCGCTCCCAAGAGCACAAAGAGGAGTTGTGCAGCTCCTACAGCATCAGGGGATGATATCATTGGCCAGACGAGGGAATGTGAGCTACTGGTAGAGGGTGGCATCATTCCTCAGGTGGTGGCCATTGGAAAAGTCTATGAAGACGCCACCACCTTACATAACGTTCCTCTCTCCCCTGATGCAGCAAAGGTCACGGTTGAAAGAGTACGAGTACCTGATGCTCGTCTTCCACTACCTTCAGAAGAGGTAACAACTGTGGCCGAAGCATTTCAGTCCTTTGTAGCCTGGCCCAGACACCTGATTCGATATATGCCACAACCACTGGTAATAATTTCATTTCATATGCTAATTTATATTTATATATTACATGTAATTTATAACAAATCTTTTTTCTTTTTGTAGAAACCTCGTCGGAAACCAAGTCCGAAAAAGAAACAAGAGGCTCGCTTGACGATAGTTTCCTTAGCTATAGTTGCTAGACAAATTGGACGAGATCCTCTGGAAGTTCCATGGGATGATACATTTTTTGAAACAAACCCTGAGCTACCATTGTACATATATATGTCAGATCTGTTAGAATTTGTAGTTGGGGATCAGGAGCTAAATATAAATATCATTCAATTTTTTATGGTGTAAGTATCGTTACCTACATTTCATTTTCATTTATGTTAAATTAGCATTCATTATGATTTAACTAATTACTTGTAGGTTTTTGAATGGTGTCTCTGTCACTGAGGGGAAGAAAAATGTGTATGGATTCTTAGATCCCGCATATACTAATCCCACTGGAGCAAAGACAAATGAGACTCAATCATACATCACTAACACCCTGGAAAGAGAGGGAAAAGAGGTTTATTTGTGCCCTTATATTAACGAGTAAGTTTAAATATATATGTTAAAAGTTTATTATATTCATGTTTTATAAATTTACTCAACTATTTTCATGGATGATATAGGAGTCATTGGCAATTACTTGTCTTATCAGTGAAGGATAGGACGACTTTGTGGTTCTATTCCCTACACAAGAAGATATCCACAAGTTTTAAGAATATCATTGATAAGTAAGTACACTATAAACTTAACTATGGTTGAAACTATAAGTAATCCACTAACAAGGTTTTTTGTATCAACCAGTTCTTGGAGTGGATATAACATTCTAAAAGGGAGATCGAATTCAAATTTTCAAAATTTGAACTGGATAAGATTAAAGGTGTGTAAGATTTTTCTTTCTTTTTTCATTGTTTAATTATACTAACTTTTACAATTTATTGAATTATAGTGTAATAAACAACCAGGAAGCTATGAGTGTGGCTATTATGTCATGCAATGGATGAGTACCATTGTAAAACTAGGTCTTACAAGTAATTGGCAAGAGGTAAGATTTCTTAAATTATTTTTATAACTTCAAACTAATTTATCTATCTTAAAACTAATTTATGTGTCAACCATTTTGAAATGCAGTTCTTCACGGATGAGGAACCCATGAGTTCGGAAGCCATGACATATGTGAGACAATCTTGGTCCACATATTTCCTAAACTTTTATGACTCTACGATTTGATCAATAGTGTAAGAAGATAGATAGAGATATATTATTACTATTTTTGTATACATTTTGATCAATAACTATAAATTGACTTTTAGTTTATCTGAATTTGTTTATCTGTCTGTGTGGCTGGCTGGGTATAATGAAACTGCACAAGTTAATTTGCATGAGATAAACAACTAACCAAATGCTCTAAAAAAAAAACCTTATTTACAAATGCGGTTATAGTAAATAACCACATCTGTAAATCATTGCCTTGATTTACAGATGCGGCTAAGGTAAACAGCCGCATTTGTAAATCAAGGCAATGATTTACAGATGCAGTTATAGTTAATAGTCGCATCTGTAAATCATTCCAATTCCAGACCTGGAGCATTTACAGATGCGGCTAAGGTAAATAGCTGCATCTGTAAATCACATTTACAGATGCGGTTATAGTAAATAGCCGCATCTGTAAATCATTTCAATTCCAAACCTGGGCACCACCTCTGGAGCATTTACAGATGCGGCTCCAACAAAAAGCCGCATCTGTAAATAGTATTTATAGATGCGGTTATTTAGCCGCATTTGTAAATCTGTGATTTACAAATGCGTGTTGATCAAATGCGGTTGTATAGCCGCATTTATAAAATGAAAATAGCCGCATTTGTTTTATGTTTCTGCACCAGTGTTGAGAGTATTGTGTGTTCTTGAGGGGTTCAAGATTAACACTCCTAGTTGTGGTGTAATCTAGTTTTGATTATTTGGTGAATTCTCAATGGTAAGTTGAGGATTGGATGTATCTCTTTGTTAAGAGTGAATTAGTGTAAATCTCTCTGTGTGAATCTCTCTTCCCTTACTCTAGGACTGGTTGTAGCTCTTGGTTAATAGTGAATCAGTATAAATCTCTCTGTGTGAATCTCTCTTCCCTTACTCTGATAAATTGCTTTATATATTGTTTTATGTGTTCTTCTACATTAAACAATTAGTTGTTTCGTAAAAACAACTAGTTTATATTTTTCATAGAACTATTAATCTGATAAATAACTAGTTGAATAGATAAATCAATTGATTGATTTAACTAATCTTTTCAATCTACTTCCAGTCTTTGCGAAAACCTTGCGAAAAAAATTCACCCCCTCCCTCCTGTTTCAGCCATACATTCTAACATAATCAAACTTGCATTTATCTCAACTTCCTTGTAATCATCCATTGTCACACCCTTTCTTAATGTTTAATAACTTTAAGAAGAGTATAGAAAACATATTGAAAAGCAAACCACACGAATGAATATATATATATATATATATATATATATATATATATATATATATATATATATATATATATATATATATACTTTATATTTCTTTTAAGACATCACAGGATAACATTACTATGAGATTATGATATTTCAATTAGGTTGACACCTTATATCTCAATAATCACATGTCTCGTGAAGATAGGTATATAAAGCTAAAAAAGAAAATAAAATCCAAAAGAGACCAAACCAAAACCCATGTAATCAAGAAAATCGATATTCATGTAAGTCAAACTTATTTCTAAACAAGCCATGACTAATACAAGATGGAAAATCCCCACACCAAACAAAATCTTGTTTATCCTCCAATCCCAAACTAGCTAGACTATGAACACATTTGTTACCTTCACAATATAGTGTGAAACTTTAAAATTTAAGCATCTACTCATAGTCATACAATACTTTCACTACCTCTCAATTCTTAAGGCAAATACTATGATTATTAAAAGAATTTATCGCCAGCATTGAATAACTTTCCAACCATCAAGAAGACCAATCTCTACCACTAGTTCAATTGCTAACATAACTCTTGTAATCTCTGCCTTCAATACAATATCACTTGCCTGATAAGAATAAAAAACTCTCATAAACTTACCTCAACTTCCTTTGAAAATACTCACTCAAACAACCATATTAGGACATCAATAATTAAGTAGCAACATCAACATTACATTTTACCTAACTAATAGGAGATAGTTTCAAAACCAACTTAGAAATATATGAATCTTTGTAAACATGAATATTAATATTGAGGAAATAAAGCCTATTTATTTTCTTACTTTTTTAAGTTAACATCTAATAAAAGTCTATTTAAAAGAAGCTTCCAAAATACAAGTGTTCGAAATGAAGGAATACATAACTTTCAAATTTTACTCAACCATAAATTTAAATTAACATTTTTATATATAAATTTTCTATCAACCTTTTAAGTTAATAATAATATATAATCCATTACTAGACTCAATTCAGACACCTTCCTTAATCATTATTAAAACCATACTCATCTGTAAAATATACAACTTATCCAAAATAAATATATGTATATTTTGCAATAGTATAATTGGCATGAGTTCATATACATCAGAAATTGATTGAGTTATAGATTATATAAATGGTTAATAAAAATGTGTAATCAGTGCAACCATAAATATTATATAGTATTTAAAGATGTCCGTACTTTTGAAGTGGTGTTGAATAATATTTGTGGGTTATTTTGGTCCATTTGGCAGTAGTAGAGGAGAACTGGTTGTGGTGTTTGTCTGATGAGAATAATTTGTTTTGGCTCTAAGATCATAAGATGGTCTAAGATACTGGACCCCACAAATGCCCTTTTTTATGACGTTGAAAGCAGAGAGTATTATCCCCCACATTCCCTCTCATGGCCCTCCCTCTCCTTTTTCTTCTTTTTCATTCATCTCAACTTCTGCACTAGGGACAACTAAACTTCTGTTTAGGTCAATTTCTTTCAAAAACAAAATGCTATCATCACATTTCTTTTCTCTTTCAACATCTTTAATTATCAGTCTTTTATTAAAGTGGTGTAATTTTCTTTCAATTCTTTTAAAATGGAAAAAAAAAAATCTCTAAATGGATAAATCGCTAACACAAAATATGAATTTAACCAAAAAAACTTGCCAATCGAGTGTATAAATTTTTTAAAAAATAAAAATTATGTATTCAAAATACGGTTTCAGTATTTTGTATATACGTTTCTAATATTATAATATATTTTAATATATAAAATTTAAAATAAAATCGTATTTGTGAAACATTAGAAATACGTTTTCATATATTATAATATAAATTAATATATAAAATTAAATATATATATATATATATATATATTATAATAATTTGAATTCGTATATATGTGATATGTTTATAATATTTTAGCATATAATAATTTTAATATGGTTTTTTTAGTATTTAAAATTAAAAAAAAAATATAAGTTAATTATTTTAAAATTTTGGTTAAAGTAAATTTAATTCATAATTAATTTGGTAAAACTATAAATTTGAAATGTTAAAAATAAATTAGAAATTTTAACCAAAAAGCTAAAATGAAAAAGGTTAACTAAAAATTTTAGTTGTCATAGAAAGTAAAAAAATAGTACAAGAGGTTACATTCTACTATTGTCGATACAGACGATTTGTTCTACAGTAAGAGCATTTGTTTGACTTATTTGGAAGTGGTTCATCCATTTCATTACGAATATAATTAATTGTTGGTCTGCCTTATTCCATATTGCACATGTGGGGGTCCGAGATAAAATTCGGTCTCCTATAAGTAGACCAATAATCTTGATTTTGAACTGGATGAAATTCAATTTCGTAAGTGTTCAAAATAATTTTAATAATTTTTTAATTATATATAATAAAAATTTAACCATTCTTTAATTATATATAAAAAAATTATTTTATAAAAAATTATTTAGTTAAAAAAATATTTCATAAAAACCTAATTTTATTTAATTTTACATAAAAAAAAAGAGTTATAATAGTAAATTAAACTTATTTAATTTCCTATTTTTTTAATTCTCTTTGTTAAATTCGTACATTGTATTGGCTATTTATCCATTTTGAGAAAAATAATTTATTTATTTTGAAAAAAATTGAAAAACTATAAATTATTTATGTATTATTTTTGTTAATATATGAATTTTAGTTTAGTTCTCTCATATTTATTTGTATTTTTTTTTATTTTAATAATATATTTTTTATATGATAACAAATGATTGTTATTACTTGAGATGATTGTTATTATTTAAAGTGTCAATTTAACTGAAATAATTTAATTGAAATGTTAAATTCTATAATGATGTATAATGTGAGAATTTTTATAAACCGTCAATAATCGAAAGAATAAATTAAAAACATCCAATGTAGTGTTATTTTATTAGAGAATTTAAGTTTGATTTTAAATTTTATGTTGAGTAGAGATAAAAAAAAATTAAGTATTATGTTCCACGCTATATCAAGTAGAAATATTAGAAATGAAAAGGTTAAGTATAATATAAGAAAAAGACCATTTAATACATTATTTTAAAGTTTTAGATTGGAGAATGTATATTTTTTTATATCAGATCTCACTACTATTAAATCTTTCGGATAGAATTCCTTAAGACTTATTTGTAATATTAAAGCTAATAATTTTTCTTCATTATCAATTCCTTTTATAATAAACAATAAAATATTCATACATTACATTATGATGAAAGATGTTACATTAAAAAAAAAAAAAAACTCATAAATGCAGTGTCTTTAAATTTTATGAAATTTTTAAAAATCTTGAAATTATAATTTGTTCCATACAAGTTCTAGATATAACTATTTAGTATTTATTGATTTTGTTCCATAAATCCATTCTCTTTAAATTTTATGAAATTCTAAAAAAAATTCTATATTTCTTTTCCATATAATGTAACTATTTAGTATTTGTTGATTTTGTTCTATAAACATGTATTAGTATTACCACTTATAAGTTATGTGATATATAGTATCTCTTTTTAGTTTAAAAATTTCCTACATTTTCAAGATATATAGTATATTTTTAAAATAATAATAAATAAATAAAAAGGGAAAACGATGAAAGCTTCATAATTTTGTCAAATACATAATGCGAAAAATCCCACTATTTATTGCAGAATTTTGTCCCCTTCTCAACGTTTCTTTGCCTTTTTCTTCCGACCTGTTTTCATTTTGATTTGATGTGAATTGACAGAAGATAAAAAGAACGTAATATTATAACTTGTTAATTAATATTATATTAATTTAAGTTTAATTATTGCACAACCATGGTCTTAATTTATCTTATTAGTCTAGCTACTAGCTATTAATTAATTTAATTATTTTGTAAATAGTTTTCACATAACCTAACCTATAATCACGTTTTATTGTCTCTTCAGATGCAACTTATTGTTTCTTTATACGTAATTAGCGGCTTTTATTTTTCTAAATTGAGAACCGATCAAATAAGTAATATCAATTATGGATAACAAAACTAATTAGTATTTTAACACAATTTGTTGAAAGTCGGTTAATATAATGGTTTGAATAATATAATGTTAAGTATAAAAACAAGTAAGCATGAAAAATTTTAATTAGGTACGTAATTAATATATTTCGTTCGTTAGTATATCGTACTAAAAATACTTTTAGTTAATATAAGTTAATGTGGCTTCACTCTTTTAAATAAAGTAGGTGTTTTGTGTTTAAATCCTCCCCTATTTGAATAAAATGTTTGTGAATTTTTTATTTTTTATTTTTTGAAAAAATTGATACATATAGAAGACCATGTAAAAAGATTTCTCAATTATCTTAAATTCATAAACATATATTTATTCCTTTGTGTTGACTTAAGCTTGTACATGTACATAAAGGATTCAGTTGGCAACAAACAAATAATCAATGAAATAAAATAAATGGTTCCCTAAACAGAATATATAATTAAAGAATAAAAAAAATAGTTTTACTTTTTAAACTTTTTTTACTATATTTTTATTGACTTTTATAATGTTGAATATTTACTAAAATCCATTAACATTTAAGGTGGGTGCCTTCAAATATTTAAAGTACTTTCAAATCTTATCAATTATTATGGTATAAATCTATCAAAATTCAAACAAAAGCTTTATATATAAGGGTGCAAAAAGGAAAAGCCATAAAAGAAGAATAATAGAAAAAACAATAAGGCTCAAGCGAAAGCCCAATCCCAAAAAAAAAATAGAAAACTAAAATAAAAACTAATTAACAGAAAAATAAAAACTAATTTTATCAATACCTCAAGCTGAGAGTAAATATTTTTCTTCCCCAGCTTGGAATGCATAATATTGAACAGGGTTATAGGAAGTGGTTTGGTGAAGAAATCTACAGCTTGGAGTGAGGATGATATTGGGAGAAGCTTGAGTAGACCAGTGTTGAGTTTTTCCCGGACAACGTGGCAGTCGATTTCGATATGTTTCATCCGTTCATGAAAACTTGATTATTTGCAATTTGAATTGCAACTTGATTGTCACAGTAGAGTAGTGTGAGTTGCAGGTGCTTGATATGTAAGTCAGCTAGCAGATAAGTGATCCACTGAATCTCGCAAGTAGTAGCAGCTAGGGCCTGATATTCAGCCTCAAAAGAGCTTCTTGATATGGTTTGTTGTTTCTTGAACTTCCAAGAAATAAGAGATTCTCTCAAATAAACAGAAAAACTAGTTATAGATTTTCTAGTCTCAGGACAGGTTGCCCAATCAGAATCACTATATGCTTTTAATTGAATAGGAGTTTGGCTATGAAGAAAACTACCTGTCCCAGGAGCATTTTTGAGATAACAAAGAACATGCATGTCTGCTTGATGATGCTCATCTGTGGGCTTGGAAACGAACTAGCTAAGATGGTTCGCGGAGAAGGATATATCAGGCCAAGTATTTGCTAAATAAATGAGACGTACAATGAGGCGCCTATATGCAGTGACTTCCTTGTTATTGAGAGGAACACTTTTTGTTGTTGATAACTTTGATGTGTGAAGCATCGGGGGTGCACATATGAGCATGCCAATATCTTTGAGCAAATCTAAGATGTACTTCCTTTGGCTTAAGTGAATCCTAGTGGTATTACGAGTCACTTCAATGCCTAAAAAGTAGGTTAAATCGCCCAAATTTTTAATATGAAAGAAATTATTCAAAAGATTTGTTATGTTTGATATCTCCGTAGGGTTGTTTCCAGTGAGGACAATGTCATCCTTATAAACCAAAATTGTCATGGAATGATTGCCATCATGTTTCAAAAACAGGGAATGATCAGCAGTGGAAATGATATATTTGTGAGAAAGTAAAAAATTTGAAAGTTTAGCATAACATTGCCTTCCTACTTGTTTGAGTCCATAGAGTAACTTCTTGAGGCAACAAACCAAATTTGTAGATGGAGACTGAAGACCTAGAGGCAAAAGCATGTAGACTTATTCATCTAATTTCTCCATGTAGGAAGGCATTATTCACATCAAGCTGCTTGAGTGTCCAGTTGTGTGCTGCTACCAAGACAAGAAGTAAATGGAGGGTGGTCAACTTTGCTATAGGAGCAAACATGTCCAAAAAGTCAAGACCTTTAATTTGAGTGTAGCCTTTGGCTACCTAGCAGGTCTTGCATCATTCAACAGAATCGTCAGCTTTGTGTTTGATTTTGTATACCCACCAACAGCCAATGGCAATTTTCCTTGGTGGAAGTTTGGTCAGGGACCATGTTTTATTTTCTTCAAGAGCTTTGAGTTCTTCCTTCATTGCTTGAATCCAAGGTGAGTGCATGATAGCTTCTTCATAGTTGTGAGGTTCCTCATCAAAAGATATTAGCATGATAGTGTGTTTAAAATTGTCAGATAGAGATTTGTAATTTAGAAACGAATGAATTGGGTATTTGGTACTTACTGCATTGTTGCTAATATTGGATACCTCAAAATCTCGAAGGTAAGTGGATAACCTTCTGCTACAAGTAGAGCGTCTAGGAGAAGCAGTGATATTCTCCCTTTGTTCAACATTAGTGTTAATTTCAATATCATTATTAGAAACATCCTCATAAACATTATTTTTCAGATTGCACATTAAGATCATCAGAAGTTTGGGCATAATTGTGAGGGATAGGCAAAGAAAGACTATTTGAATCATTATTTTGAATACATTTGGAATGATAAGGAAAACAGTTTTCATGAAAAACAACATTTCTGGATAAATCTATCTTGTGATTTTTGTTATTCAGAAAAAGAAAGTCTTTTGTGTTAGGTTTAAAACAAAGAAAAATTCCAGGGATAGCACGACTATAGCACAAACATCCAAAAACATGTAGATGAGAAATATCACACAATTCTTTATGTAGTTTTTCCTATGAGTAAGATGGTAAAAGAATAGCACAAACATCCAAAAACATGTAGATGAGAAATATCACAATTTTTTATGTAGTTTTTCATAAGGAGTGGTGTTATTAAGGAGCGGAGTAGGTATGCAATTAATAAGGAATGCAAAATGGTGCACAAAAAAACACCAAAAAATAGCAGGAATATTATATTGAAAAAGTAAAGCATGAGTGACATTCAAAAGATGTTGATGCTTTCTTTCAACAATCCCATTTTGTTCAAGTGTTTCAATACAAGTGGTTTGATGAATAATACCTTTGGAGGCAAATAAATCATGCATAGAAAACTCAATATCATTATCAGTACAAATGTTTTAAACTTTAGTTGAAAAATGATTTTTAGCATATGTGATAAAATTGACAATATGAGCCCTAACTCCAGACTTATTGTGCACAGGAAAAATCCAGGTATACCGAGCATAATCATCAACAATGGTAAGGAAAAATTATGACCAAGCATGGAAATAACAGAGCAAGGACCCCAAATGTCAATATGCAGTAATTCAAAAGATTGATTAGTATGAGTATTACTAGGGAAAAAAGAAAGTTTTCTTTGTTTTGCTTAGTGACAAGCATCACAAATGAAATTTCTATCAATTTTAATATCGGGATAGTAAGTTTGTAGTATCTTGAACCTTTATTCCAAAGGATGTCCCATCCTAAGATGCCAGATGTTTCTCGATTTTGTGGCACAACTCAAAATTTTTCTATCCATTTTGTTGAAAACATATAAGCCTGCTACAACATTAACTATACCAATCTTGTCTTTGGTTCTAGGATTCTGTATCAAACACTCAGTGGAGGAAAAAAATAGCTCACACTTAAGAGATGCAGTCAATTAAGATATGGAAATTAAATTAAATTAAATGAAAATTTGACACATATAAGACATTTTTAAGAATAAAATTGTCATTGAAAACCATTGTATTAGATTGAGAGGTAGTAACAAAATCACCATTGGGAAGTTTAACAATAATCGGTTTAATTTGATTATATGATGCAAAATTTGACAAAGAAAAGCAAACATGGTTTGTTGCACCAAAATCCAAAATCCAAAATCCAAACATATTTATTGAAAGTAAGGTTTTTGAGTCTATAAAAGTTACCTATGATAGCAGAGTTTTGATCTGGAGCATCAACAGAAATAGAACCAACCTGGTTCCCTTGAGCTTGACCATTTCAGATATTCACATTCTTAAAAAAAAATCCGAAAGAATTTGAAACTAGTTTTGAGTAATGCGAAAATCACCACCATTATTGTGCTTAGTCTGATCTTGTTCATTAGAAATGTCCTCTTGAGTGGTGATATTGTTAGTTTGAGTGGATTTTCCATACTGAGATCTATACCCAGGAGGATACCTGTGTTTCTTGAAACAAACATCAATAGTGTGCCCAATCTTATTACAATATGTACAGACTTTTCTGTTGTTACTACCAAATCTTGGCCCCTTACCCTCTTGGTTAGGAAAACCGTTTTTCTTAAAACAAACAAATTCATTGTGACCCAATTTTCCACAAAAAGAATAGGTGACAACATTGGTATGAGTAATAAGGTTACTATTTTTGATATTGGCAATCAAAACACTATTGTTAAGTTGTCATTCTTGTTGAACAACAAGGGAAAAATTTTTAGTAATGACATGAACAAGTTCCATAAGAAGGACATGGGCTTTTATGTTATTGTATTGATCATTTAGGCTACGTAAGAATTGCATGGCTTAGTCCTCTCTTTTTCTTTAACTAATAACAAAAGAATCATTAAAGAGCATATAGGGTCTGGTCTAAAATTATTTAATTCATCCCATATAACCCTAAGTTTAGTGAAGTAATCAATAATAAAAAGATCGCCTTGAGTCATAGAGGAAGCCTCCATTTAAAGATCAGAAATGCAAGACAGGTTGCCTTGTGAGTAGTGGGCTTTAAGGTCGTTCTAGATATCCAATGCCTTATATGATGTTTTTTCGTATGGGGACCAAGACTGAATGTACAAGCCAGGATACCACCATATTATTGCAGCAAATCCAAGACGAGAATGAAGGATCTGATTCTGGAGGACGAGGTATTATACCATTGACGAATTCTACCTTCTTCTTTGCACTAAGCGCAATGAGGACCGAGCGACTCCAAGAATAATAATTCGTTGAATTGAGAATAGGGGAAACAAGGGGGTTGCAGGATTTTCACTAGGGTGCAAATACAAAAGGTTGTGAACAAGGTTATCACCTTGAATCAGATTCTTGTTTTGATTAGTGTTAGGGTTCTCGCTTCAATCAGAGTTTTGATCAGCCATTGTAAAGCGATTTCAAAACTACAAAAGAAACAAGATGGGAAAAAGAGATCAGAAAGTGCAAAAAAAGAATAGTACAAGAAAACACGAAAAGAATAAGAAACTTGGAAAGAGGAAACTAGAGTGAGCACAACAGAGCTTTTCACAATGAAGAGCTCTAATACCATATTACATAATATTGCACAAAAATAGCTTTATGTATCAGAGACATTTACAGAGCAAAGATAAAACTATGGAGGTCTAAGATAAGATGCAAAGAGGAACGAAAAAAAAAGAAAAGAGAAAGCACTGGTATGAGAAACATAAAAACTATGTATTATTGATGTGAGCAAAAGTTTATATACAAGGGGTGAAAAAGGAAAAGACATAAAAGAAGAATAACAAGAAAAACAATAAAACCCATGCCAAAGTTCAATCCCAAACAGAACAGAAAACTAAAATAAAAACTAATTGGCAGAAAAATAAAAACTAATTTTATCACTTATTATGTTATATATGAAATTCCTCATAAATTTGAAAATATTTGGATGAAAAATAATATTTGAGTTTTATGTGGAAATAATATTAAATGTGAAACGAATTATTCTTAATTTTGACAATAGAAACTTAATTGGTTTTAAAAGAAATAAAAAAAATGAAATTTGTACTCAATCGGTTCAAAATAGATCCATGACAATTCAAATAACAACATAAATAGTACAATTAATTCATACGTACATAATTTTATGTCACCCAAACTTTGCTATAAGTTTATAAATAAATACTTCATTTTATTTTCCTCACATTTATACTATGAACTTATGAAGCTAGATCCTAAACTATGGACACTATATCCCCTTATTGGAATAACATTTTCTCAAAACTTTTTCAATCATTTATTTCAAATAAAAGAGTAAAAACATTTCCATTAATCAACAAAAAATTATAATAAATATTATAAATCTTAAAAAATTTATCAAACACAATAATTTAAAATTACAAGAGAATGTAAACTTCCACTAAAAACCTATTTTCTTTAAAAAAAAAATCATGCATTTATAATAGAGACATTTTTCAGACAGGTTAACTTGATAATTTACAAGTCAAGTCCATTTAATCCATTCAATTGTTTTGGAAAGCCTATGAAATTTAAGTATGACGTTTTCTTCTTGTACTTCCATATCTTTTTTTTTTTTTACACCTCACACTTTTAGTGAAAAGTTCAATTTACCCTTAATAAAAATCAAAATTAACCCTAAATCCTTGCAACTCCATTATCTTTTTCATTCCTTTGTCCACACATGCATCACTCTATAGAGTCTCATTCATCCTCTTCTTTATTGTTGAGCAAGATTAGAACTTTCATCATCTTCTTCCTTCATTATTGAGTAGATGTGTACCCTCTTTGTTCTTCTTCCTCAAATGTTGAGTACCTACACACACCTTAGGACCGTCTTCATTTTCTTCAACCATAGTCATAGTCATAGTCATTTTCTAAATTTAAAAAAACCTTTCAAATTGTAGAATTTGAAATACAACTTTATATTTCAAATTGTAAAATTTAGAATGTAACTTTATATTCCGAATTCTATAATTTGAAACCTCTACTAATTCTACATTTTTGAAAATGAAAAAAAAAAAAAAAAAACTAGCAACTTACCTCAAACAAAGTCAACTACCTCCCCACCACAAACCATAAAAAACTACCACAAGCAACCAAAATCCACTACAAACCACTACTACAACTCTTAACGAAATCAACAAACACCACAACCTTCACCACAAAATAACACTTCACCACTAACCTCATTCACCTCCAACAACAACCTTTAACCTAAAAATATTTGCAAAATGGTACTTTTTGAATCACAATAATTATAGAGGTGGAGGAAGAAACTATAGAGGTGCAAGAAGAAATTACCTTCAATTATGGTCTCTGTAAATTGGGTTCGCTTGTTGAAGTCTATATAGTATAGCATATGTTAGAGGACTTTTCTTCCTCCACTTTCATATATTTATTCTCCAGTCCTATAAAGATAAAATTTCCTTTTTGTTATTTTGAAATTGTACAATCTGAAAGTCAAATATTTTTTAGATGGTGTAATTTGGAAAAGTTTACATATTGTATAATTCAAAAGTCATTCTTAACTCCCAGATTATACCATTTGAAAGTTATTTTTTCTTATTAAAAAGATTTTCAAGTTGTACAATCCAGAAAATTTGAAATTTAAAAGTAACATATTGATTGTGTAATGTAGAAGTGAATAATAACTTCCACAATGTGATTCAAAACAATTTTTTAAGAAATGACTTTCACATTATAAAAAAAAAATTATTCAATTTAGAAGATATTTTTAACTTTAAACGTGATTTTTTACGTTTATGAAGTGTAGCATAAATATATAAAGGTGCATAAAGAAATGAAAATTAGTTGTGAATTGTCCCAAGGAATACTATACATGAACTAATCTTAATTTAGTCAGCAAATATTCCATTATAAAGTGGTTCCCAGTTTAAATTTTGAATTTCTAAACATTGTTTGAATAAATAATAAATAAATAAAATGGGTCACAAATTAGTTTATGCTCAAATTGGAAATAAAAATTTAATAAAGTTGTACTAAAGAAATTTTACAGATTAATGTATCCATAACTTACTTTTCATAAGTACAAATGCACATCATCCATGTAATTACAGTTTATCAATTTATTGTTCCCCAAAGCGACATGTTATCTGTGAGTTTATTGAGACGGATGGAGTAATTTTCATTATAAGAAAATTATAAAATAAAAATTAATTTTAGAAACTAAAATAATTAATTATTATTTAATTAAATTAAAAACTATTTTATAAATTAAAAAAAATTATTAATATTTAAAATAATTTTTATTATTAATAAAAATTTATAAAATAATTTAGTATCTAATCACTAGTTAGAAGATAATTATTTATTATTTTATATTTTAAATTAATTTTTTAAATATTAATTTATAATATAAAATATTAATAATTAAATTTTTAATAACTAATTTAGATACTAATTTATAAATTATTTTATAAATTTTTATTAATAATAAAAATCACTTTAGATATAATAATTTTTTAATTTATAAAATAATATCTAATTTATTAATTATTTTTATTTTTAAATTTAATTGTTATTTAATAATTTTTTTCAATAGTGTTACGTGCTTTTATAAAAACAAAGTTAACTAACTTTACATTTATTAATGGTATAGTGGGTGCAGGAATGAATAATAAGAAAATGACGAGAATATATAATACCTAAAATATATTGTTTTCTTTTTAAAAATAGCTTCTTAATTAATTTTAGTTGGACTTTTTAAAGTCCAAAAATGATTACAGAAGGGCTGCTTCTTCCTGCACCCATATGTTTTCATGCGCCACCCCAAAAAAATATGAAATGATCATTTTGCCCTCATTCTTCTGCTTTCCCCCTAGGACAACCGAAACACTCCAAGCAGCTATTTGCTCTCACAGAAGGTCTTTTTAGTGATTCTTGACACAATTTGATATTCCATTTATAATTTTGTGGTTGAAAAAGTTAGTTTTCAAGTTTTATTTCACCATTATTTTGTTATGCTTTGACATTGTTAGAAACTTTTGTGTTTTGAAAATCTTTCAATTGCATAAATTGGAAGGCAATATAGAACTGAAAGTCTAATCCAAATTATATAATTTGGAAGTAATTTTTTAATAAATATGAAGAATATTACATAAATTCGAAGCTAATATTAAATTATTTATTAGATTTATGTAAAAAGATTTTTTTTTTTAATAAAAAGACTAACCAAGAACTTTTTGTTTGAGTAGTTGGTTGCCATGTTTAAATAAACATGTAATTTCATTGTTCAAACTTCAACGTCTCCCCATGGATATCATAGTTACATTATATATGCATCTTTTATTCTACTTTTTCTTTCCATTTTTTCTGTTGTACAAAAAAAGGCATAAATACAATTGCTCAAAATTTACTTGATTTTACAGCACATTGGTTGAAAACAATGAATTTGGCACAAAGGTTTGGATATGGAAATAACATCCAAATTACATAATCCGTAACTAATATTATAGTTTCTATGACTTTTGGATGAACTAATCTGGTATTATCTGTCTCTGAATACAAAATCTGGATTAGGTAATTTACAACATTATATCGACTAATGGATTATTTAATTCGATATTTATATTTAAATCCAACAGAAAATATTATATTAGTTTATCAGGAAGACACACAAATAATAATATTATTTATGAATTATGTAATCAAGAGATTCTAAGGATTACATGATTAAAAAATCACAGAGAAACATACATCTATAATCAATACATCTAACTTTTAAAACTTTTTACTTAAGGGAATTTGTGAAATTTTAAAAATTATGAGGGTGATGCAAGAACACATAGAAGTGCAGAAGGAAACAGTCTTAGTCTTATATAAGAGACAATAAAAAATAGGACAAGAAGATAAGGATGTTTCTTCCTGCACCCCATCAAATTTCTTCCTACACATCCATCAATTCAAAAAATACTATTTTTCCTTTTTTAAAATGACTTTTGGATTATGTTTTCAAAATATTTTTGGAACTTACTTTCTAAAATGTATATAATACGTTTTGGAATGTGTTTTCCAGAATAAATTTTCAGAATGTATTCCAAAATGAAAGGATTGAAATTGGACATTTTGGTCATTTCATTTAGGTGTGCAGAAAGAAATTTGATGGGGTGCAGGATGAAAAACCCAGAAGATAATGTAAGCTTCATTTGGAAGCCCAATTAAAACTTCAAATCTCACCCAGGAGAAGGACTATTTCTTCCTGCACCTCCATATGTTCTTCTCTCACCTCCATAAATTTTCATATTTCCAAAAATGTCCCTCTGTAATATTCCAGATTACGTAATCCTGAAGTCTTTTTTCAAATTCGTAATTAGTTTTCATATTACATAATCCATAAGCCTTTTTTCAGATGCATAATTAGTTTTCAAATTACATAATCTGGAAGTCTTTTTTAGCTTCCGCATTATGTAATCTAGAATTTTTTTTTTTTTAAATGCGTGTCCAAATTACATAATCCGGAAGTTACTCTGAAATCTAGACTTTCGGATTATATAATATGGAATAACATTTTTTAAAAATATATTCCGGATTACATAATCTATAAGCTATTTCCGAATCTGAGATTAACTTATGGATTATGTAATCCAGAATATAAAGGTGACACAAGAAGGATAAAAAGGTATTTTCACGTTTTATATGGGAGTGACAAGAGAACATATGAAGGTGCAAGAAGAAACAATTCAGGAGAAGTTTGGAAAAGGAAAGGAAAAGATGTTTTCAAGATTTGGCTTGAAACTGCCCAAGAGAAGATTTTTCTTGATTTTGTTTTTGAATTTTAAAATTCAAAATCGCCCTCCTTTTTCTTTTAAATTTTTTTCCAACCTTTGTAAGATTCTGGATATAGAATTTTCATTTCACTTTTATGTTCATTTGAGTTTCATTTACATTGATTTTCAGTTTACTAAAAGGCTATAAATAGTTAGCACCTCTTCTTATAAATCACCTTTTGAAAATATATTAAAGTTGAGCTTAGCGAGAACACTTTGTGAGAATGATCTTATACTTTGAGTCTTATATTCATTTCTAAAGAGTCAAGTGAGAATTCTATAAGAAGTTTATATATTTTTCTCCATCTTCTAGTGGTACTCACCTTTCTCCATCTTCATAATTCCTCTTCATTCTATTCTTTTAACTTTTATTTCTTAGTTCATGTGTTCTTTTTTTCCTATCTTATTTCCACCATGAGTTCAATGTTTAATTTAGTTTATAATCTTTGTTGCTTATTTTCCATACGTTTTTATTAATTATTTTGAATTCATTTGTTTACTAGAATCATTGATTCAGTCTTTTAGTATTATCTAAATACATTAAAAGAATTTATTATAAAATTTCTATTTATTGGTTTAATTGATTTGCTTCATAGCATCTTAGGCTTCTGAATACATATTTAAGCTTTATCGTTATATTAGTTAGGTCCTATGAGACTCGGATACTCTTCTTAAATGGTGTGTTCGTGTCGGATATATGTATCGGATACTAACACTCGTAGGACATGTATCGATGAAATGTCCAAATTCAAAAAATATTTGTTGGATTTTTGACAATTCTAACACAATTTTAAAAAATGATAAATACATTAATTTTCTAAAATCTCAAACTTATTGTATATATTTTTATTATGATTATAAAAATAAGGAACAAATTCTTTTGAACCAGCCATAAAAAATATCTTTCTGCTAAAAAAAAACTGAAACATGTTTGTGCACATAAATCTTTATAGTCAATGTATATAATTCATAATTATATAATATATAGATTTGTGTCCTCATGTTTTACATTTTAGAGATTATACATATCTCTGTATTCGTATCCGTGTCGTATCAGTGTCTATACTACATAAGTTAAGTCTATTTAATAATATTGATTTTATAAAAAAATTTTAAAAAAATTACGACTAAATCCACATTCTAAAAGAGTTAATATAAAAAAATTTGCAAAATATTTTATGCACAAGTGATCTATTTTAAAAATAAAATAAAAAACAAACCAATTAGAAATATAGAAATCAAAATGGTGTAATGAATACAATAGGTAATAAAAACTATAATTATGTAAAAAAAAACATGGATAAGTTAGTATTTTCACAAACTTTTAAAGAGATAAAACTAAAATCAAATAAGCTTTTTTATAAGTAAACAAAATAATCTTAAATAAAAAATATATTTTAAAAAGTCATGATAATCTCACATAATTTAAAGTAATTACCGTTTTATTGAAATAACATCATTTAAGATGAATCATCTTATTTGAGATATTATTTATTTTAGATAGTTGAGTTTCACCATGATATTATTTTTAAAAGACAATTTAAAAAATTAATATATATATATATATATATAAATTACTTTTGACCTTAATTTTTAATATAGAATTATTGAAATTACTGAATAGATGAAGATGATTAATTCACGTTTTAAAAGAAAAATATTTAATAGAGATGTTTTCACTAATTAATTTATACATAAATTATAGTTTTAATTGATTAATATTTTTTTCCTGTTATATATGTTTATAAAGAAAGAAATACATGTAAACATACTCTAAATTGAACTGTCTTAATTATGAAGATAGTGTGAAATACTTGATAAATAACTCTGCGTTTTAAACATCATGACAAAACACTAATAGGAATATAGCAGTCCCTTAAATAGATATAAGTATGACTGGAGATTAGAACCTCGACTTAAAAAAGTTTTATTTATTTTTATAATCTATTTTATAATCTTTTCTTAAGTCTAAAAGTTGTATTTCGTTATTTTTTAAAAAAATTAAGCATATTTTTTCAATATGTTATAAAATAGAATTATTTATAATAAAAAGAATATTTCAGATGTGAGATGAAAGGAAAAGAAAAGAAAAAAAAAGGGAGAGGAGAATGTGATTCCAGAGTGCCACCAAATGAAGATTTTGACGTTACACCTTTCTTCGTTTCCACATTTTTGGGCATATCCTAAGGTATCTTCTAAATCCATTTAGGAGTATATAATCAGTATAAATTATTTTTTAATTAAACACCCTTTCATTTCAAACTTTATGTATACATCAAAATGCGTATCATATAAGTTATAACAAATTAACAACTTTTCTTAATTCCTTACATCCCTCCTATACGGAAAAGTCTTTAATAGATACGCCTGAGGTCTACATTTGTTCAACAAAGAACCTTCATTATTCTTTTCAACATTTTTTCTTATCACCAGCTATTTTTACCCATGAAAATTAAAATAATTTTATTAAGAAATTTATTTTAAACCTAACCTAATTTTATAAAACAAATTTATAATGTGAGATTTGCACTAACTTTAATATTATAAAAAAAATTATCTTTAGTCGATGTGAGATTTTTAATCCATCTCCTTACGCTAATATTTGTCAACTCATAAAACTATATATTATGAATGGTCTGATATTAGTCTGGTAACAAATGATCTGATAAGTTCAACAAACTTTTATTACGATAGAATATAAATAACTTAAATATCATATTAAAAGATGAAATTTTCTAACATTTTTCTTATCATCCACAATTTTTATTCATGAAAATTGAAGTAATTTCATCTCAATTCTACTTCTAAAACCACTTAATTAAAGTCAAATGTATTTTCTTTATATAAAATCATACGTTTCTTTTGAATAAGTGCATAATAATTAATTAATTAATTAAAATTCATAAAAAATATTATTGGAGGCATAAAAAAATACTAAATTAACGTTTTCGTATTTATGTAGAAATGCAAGTGCAGTGTTGGTATAATGTGGCTCTTCAAAAATTTAAAAGTTGGCTAATACACACGATAAAAGGGAACAACAACTTTGTCAACAAAACTTGACCTTTGAACTGTTCTAAGGGCGTTAATTCAGTAACACATATTTGGTCCAGAGAAAGGGAAAAACATGAACACTACTTAATATTGTCTGTTTCTCAATCTTCTCCTCACCATTCTGAAACAGACAAGGATTTTTTGATGTATGTTGTGAGTGGATGAATAGTTTTGATTGTGTGTATATGGATGTGGAAAATGAAGACCCAATTCCATAAAGTGGGGAAATAATAATAGCATATAATGTTTTTCAGAAAACAAAAATAGTAAAAGTTATGATAAATGGAAGGAAGTAGCTGTTTGTGAGTTTGAGGTAGTTGATGATTGACAACTATTTTGTGTTTTATGAGACATAGAAAGGTTGATTTGTTAAATTCAATGAGAACAAAAGGAAAACATAGTGAAGAGTTTTGGAGAACATAATGAACATGCACCATTAAAATATGTTTATAAATAGAAGTTTGATATAACATTCCAAAGTAAAACATTGATATTTCATGTCTTTATTAAATTGTATTCAAGTTCTTTATATATATATATATATATATATATATATATATATATATATATATATATATATATATATATATATATATATATATATTCCAGTTCTTTGTTTTCGTTTTATGGTGTCTGCTTTTGTAAATTTAATTTTAACATTTTAAAATTATTTAATTCTATGGTTAAGTTTTTCTTTAAAGTGAACGTTATATCTTCAATTCATCGAATTATTTGTATAATTATCTAAAAGTATTTAAGTCATTATTCAGTTTCTGCAATTAAATAATTTAATAAAAATTTAGACTCAATAAAAATCATTATATAAGTTTTATTTTTATAAGTTAATTGTTTAAAACGATTTTCTTTATTAAAAAAAAAATATTTCACTATGAAGATAACTGTTATGTTGAATTTTATTATTTTACATTAAGTTATTTGTTAACTATTGCACTTTTTTTATTCAAATAGAAAATTTCGATACTGTTAGTTTAAATAAATATTATAACTAATATTTATTTTATATTTAACTAAATTTAAATATTTATTTTCAATATGTCACATAGTAATAAGTATAATATTACATAGTAGTTCCTTCGTCTTTTAAAAGCTGCACAAACAAGATTTTTTACACATATTAAGAATACAAGTATTACTTTAAATGAGAAAATTTAACATTATTGGTGTTTAACTATTTTTATATCATCGTGATTCTTATTTATAAGAAAAAATATTTTTTATTATCAATATAAATAATTTATAATTAATTTTATTTTATGTAATAATATATATCCTATTTGATCTTTTATTACATTATTATTATAATAATATGCATTTTTTACTTTATAAAAGGCGTTTAATTTGAGTTATTATTTTTAATAAGTATTGTAACATCTTCACGAAACTATATATTGTACAAAAAATATATTATTTTAAAATACAAATTAAATATAATGTATACACGCACAATTTGGTTTTAAAAAAAAAGTCACTAGTAAAGTTCTAATTTCTTTCAAATGTTGCTTGCTGCTAATTTCTTTCAAATGTTGTTTGTGCACATGTATGTATGTATACATATATCTTCGTGTGTATAGTACCTACATAATACAATCGTAATATATCACAATATAAAATGCACACAAAGGTTAGTTATTGAAATGCATTTTTAATATGAAAAAATCTTATATAAAAGAAACATTTATATATATATATATATATATATATATATATATATATATATAAAGTTTTACAAAAAAAAGTCACTAGTAAAGTTCTAATCTATCGAATGTTGTTTTTCAACCCTATACCTATATTTGTCTGTGTATATAGTACAATCATCGCAAACCACATTATAAACAACATATATAAGGGTAAGTTATTGAAATAAATTTTCAATATAAAAAATTTTACATAAAGGAAATATTGTGATTAGTAAACAAAAAATAATTCAATTTCATCAAACACCAATGTACAAAAACCATAAAGACCACACATGGATCTATACATCAAAGATATTCAACAAATGTAATATAAATTGATGTCTTCTAGAAGACTCATATTAAGTATGTCCTACTAAAGACTAACATCTAATTCAATTCAAAACTTGGATTAATAAGCGAACCCAAGAGTAATGGATCACGGTAAGTTCATTACAACTCAAGTCGCACATCTACACATGTCATGGTATGTAAGAACTTCCATTGACATGGACCATAAGTGAAGCAAGGGGATCTCTGTTACAATATATGTGTCCTTAATACATAAATCAAAATATGATTCACAATCATCCCAGATTTGTGACCCCATATTCATACAAGTTTTATCATTCTCAATAACCATTTCCATACAACATAATTCATTTGAACAAAATCACAAATTAATTAAATATATACAAATTAATATTTATTTTACATTTATGATAAACATTCACATTCAATCCAATAAACTAGAAGAAAATAAAAAGAAAAGGAAAAAAAATTAGTTTGAGTGAAAATTGTCTCGCTTGAACGAAAATCTAGCAGTGTCGAAAGCAAAGTCTGGATCTCTGTTCTATTTTCACTTGAGCATAAATATCAGAAAATCAACCTTATGCATTAGAATCAAATCTATTTTCAAATTTTTATTCAAAGCCAATTTAACAAATACCACTTTCAAATACATTCAAAATTGTCACTATAATCCTTAATTTGATAAAAAATAATCCTTCATTCCACTACAAGAAAATTATTAAATAAAAACTAATTTTAGAGACCAAAATAATTTGTTACTATTTAATTAAATTAGATCATTTTATAAACTAAAAAAACTATTGGTATCTAAAGTAATTTATATTATTAATAAAAATTTATAAATAGTTTCTAAATTGGTATCTAACCATTAGCTACAAAGGTCTTAGCTACTTACTACTTTATATTTTAAATTAGTCTCTATTAGTCTTTTAGAGACTAATTTAGAATCTAAAATATTAGTCACTAAAACTTAGGTAGCTAATTTAAATACAAATTTAGAAACCATTTTATAATTTTTTATTAATGATAGAAATCATTTTAAATATGAATAATTTTTTAGTCTCTAAATTAGTATATAATTTAGTTAATATAGTGACTAATTATTTTTGGTCTCTAAATTTGGTTACTATTTAATGATTTTCTTATAGTGTTCATTTCAATTCAATCTTAATCATTCAAACTCAATATATATTTCATTCACATCAAACTCAAACTAATATATGGGAAAATTATAGGAACTAACTATACTTATCTAAACCATATTCAAAATGCAGTTTAATAAACTATACATCTTAATATGCATAATCTAGCTACTCAATCAACTTCTCATTCAGAGTATCTAATTCAAAACATTCTAAAACAATCATCTATTAAACAAAACTCAAATAACAATCAATTTCAAACACTCAAATTATGTATGTTAAATATTTTTAAAAAATATGTGTAGGCCTTTGGAAATAAACCTAACATCCTTAGATATTTATTTATTAATTTCTTTGCCAAAAACATATGAAGCTTCACCCTTATCCTTTATATCCAAGTTTTGTAATATAAAACATTTATTGTCATGCAAACCTAAGTCATTACTTGTAAGTAGATGTCACCTAACAAAATAAACTTACTCCTATTTACTTTTAGGTACTAAATATCCTTTTCAAAAGTATCTATCTTACCATAATTGTTCTTCTACATATTTCTTCTATACAAGAACCTAAATCATTTAAAGAGGCCATACAACATGATTGTTGGAAAGAAGCTATGCAACGTGAACTAGATGCTCTTAAGTCTAATGAAACTTGGTCTTTGATGGTTTTGCCTCTTGGAAAGCGTCCTATTGGGTGTAAATGGGTTTTCAAAGCCAAGCATAAACCAAACAACAGCATTGATAGGTACAATGCTCGTTTGATTGCCAAAGGATATACTCAAACCGAAGATATTGAGTATTTCAAGACTTTCTCTCAAAATTACTACCATTCGGTTTATTTTGTCTTTAACAAGTGCTAAAGAATGGATTCTTCATCAACTACATGTGAATAATGCACTTCTTCATGGATTACATGACTCCTCTTGTGAGCCCAATGCAAGTTTGTAAACTTAGAAAATCTTTATATGGACTAAAGCAGGCGAGTAGGCAATGGAATAAAGCATTCTTTATTTATTCGCACAAAAAAATCATTCTTTCAGTACTCTGTTGATATATGTTGATGACATTATGTTGGTTGACAATAATCTTTAGGAAATCCAGTGTGTTAAAACTCATCTTCATAACTCATTTAGTATCAAAGACCTTTATACTCTTTGCTATTTCTTGGGATTTGATATTATTCATTCACCTTATGGTATTGTTCTCAATCAATGGAAATATTGTTCAGATCTTCTTTCTAATAGTGGTTTATTGGCTTGCAAACCCGCCTCTTCTCCCATGGAATTATCTTGTCCTCTCTCTGAAAGAGAAGGTTCATTACTTTTAAATCTTAAATCCATGTGAATATAGAAGATTGATTGGGTGTTTGTTATATCTTACTTACACTAGGCTTGATATCAACTTTGCAGTTTATTTCAAATCCACGAGAACCTCATATGACAAGAGCTCTTTGTGAATTACAATATTTGAAAGGATGTCATGATCTTGGTCTATTCTTTTCCAGTAATAACCAAATTGTTATCAAAGCTTTTTCTGATTTGGATTGGGGAACTTGCATTGCTTTTAGAAGGTCTATTACTAGTTATTGTGTGTTTATGGAAAACTCTTTAATTTCATGGAAGTCCATATCTTCTTTGGAGGAAAAATATAAAGCACTATCTTCACTTTTTTGTGAACTTCAGTGGTTACAATATTTGTGCCATGATTTGCATACTAATATTTCTTTTGTGGTCTATTGCGACAATAAATCTGCTATATGCATAGCAAAATATCTCACGTTTCATGAAAGAACGAAATACATTGAAATTGATTGTCATTTCGTTCAGACTAAACTTAAGAAGGTCGCATTCATTTAATTTCAATTTCTTCCTCTAATCAAGTGGTTAATATGTTGACCAAACCTCTGTATTATTTCATGACAACTTATCCAATCTAAACATGAAAGATATACATGCTTAAGCTTGTGAGGGCACTATTAGACAATAAATATGATCTCATTTAATATTTTAGATTTTCAATTATAACTTTTTTTTAAGTTGTAATTATACTACTTTATTAGTTATAGCTATTTTATCTACTCTATCAGTTGTAACGGCTGTCAATTATAACTACTTTATCAGTTATAACTACTCTATCAAATGTAACTACTTTATCAGTTATAACTGTTTTATCAGTTGTAACTCTTTTATCAGTTACAATTACTCTATAAGTTGTAATTACTTTTCAGTTGTAATTGTCTTATCAGTTGTAACTGCTCTATCAGTATATGTTATAAAAATTTTATTTTATTTTAATCTTTTTATGTATTATATAAATATAATACTCAATTCACAAATGAAGGACAAAAATTTGTTTATTCATATCAAGTTTTCATGGAGCTCATTCAATACTTACTCGAACTATTACTTAACAGAAAATGAAAGATTTGGTTTCGGCTCATCGTGATTGACATAGGAAAAAAAGAGATTTTCATAATTTATGAATTAGTTGAATAAATGTAGTAATTCGGGGGAATAAAAAATATCTTATATTTATAGTAATTTAATTCATTGTCTATACACGAGACACTTATTTTTTAATCGTAAAATAATTGTCCAAATTACTCTATAAAAAGAGAATTATCTTTATATGATTCAAACAATATAATAAAAACCTAATACCCTTGTTTATTTCAGTAAGATATAAAATAGAAATTTGTTTCTTTTGATAGCTTTGTAAGTTAATAACAACTTTTTATTAATAAAATATATATTTTTTTCTTTTTCTTTTTTTTTTTTTAAATGAGATATATAAAACTAATAATCTCACGTAACGAAATAAGCTTACTTCCGTTTACTTTAACTATATGCCTTACTCTAAATATATATTTTCCATAAATCCGTATTTGGAGACTACAATATGAAACTTTATATAATATTGATGGGACTTTTTTTTAGTCATCATATGGATCTTCTAAGCTAACAAATTAAGTGACTTCCTTCCCCACTTTCAAATCAACAACATTGTGATTTTTAGTAACACTATCGCTTATTATTCCATTTCCTTTATTATGAGTCACCATATGAGTATTTTTAGGTGCTCATGCCTCAATATTTTCCTCTCTTAAAAATATATGATCAACAATTCATTAATAGATTATTTAAAAGAATCGTATTTAAAAGAATCATATTTAAAAGAAATCTCAATTTAGTTTTGCAACAATATTCAGAATACATGCACACTCTTCTATTATCATACAAATCACTAATTTTTTTACACCAATAATAGACTATGGTGTATAAAAGTGAATTACGATCAACTATAATTAAATTCACCTAATATATATATATATATATACATATATATATATATATATATATATATATATATATATATATATATATATATATATATATACACCATTTCATCATATGTATTGCATAACAATTATTATATACACAGAAAATAGAATATCATAGCATATCAAATGATACTTACATGGACGTATATAATAACCAAAGGACATGTATATGTCATATAACTAAAACAGGAAACATATATGTTGTTAACACAATAGACCAATAATTATATAACAAAGAAATAAATAAATAAATATGTTATTCAAATAATGTTATTTGATTGAAATTTCATTCGCACCATATTCACATGACACCTGTTAATAATAAATCCAATTAAAATGATGTAACTATGGCTACTAAATAAATAGTAATTAATTAAAATTAAATCAAATTAATAAGAAATAAATTATTGAAGGCGAGGACAATCGAAGGACAAAAAAAAAAGAATATAGTGATATTCTAGTTTGAGTCTTTTAGAAGGTGTGTGAATCAATGGAGCATCATTCAATTTAAATGGATAAAAATCGATAAGAGAAAAATTCCTTCTTAAAGTTGAAATATGATTGTTCATTTATTAATTGACCAATCCATAATTCTATTTATGAGTCACATAACTAATTATATTGTTAATTATATGTTAACAATATGATGATGTGATATTTTAAGAGTCTTAAATTCGAAGAATAAAAATCTATTAAGTTATATAATTAAATTAACTTTTTTTAAGTTAAAGAGATTCTGGTGTAAATTTGTTAGGAGACATAGTTTAAATTTAATTTAATTTTATAAAACTAATTTATATTATGAAATGCTTTAATTTTTAGTTGATGTAAGATTTTCAACACACTTTCTCATGTCAAGGCTGCCAACTCGTGAGACTATATATTTATAGGTGATCTAACCTAATAAGCTCAACAAATTCTCGTTAGGATAAGCTTTAAAGGACTCTAATAACATGTTATGAAGTGAATTATAAGTCTAACTCAAACTGACTCATAAATTGAGATTTACATGCATTTATGTATTATGATAATGTTCTTATCTTTAGTTGATGTATAATCTTCAATCAAATTTAAATTTCTAAAAATGTAGTTTTTGTTGAAACAAAACTTGCAAGAAGTTCATGATATAAACCTCGTATAGTGAAATTCATTGATGTTATAAAAAATATCATAAAATTAGTGCTAAAGAAGAAATTAATATCTCAATCAAAAGAATATTTAAATGTAATTAGTTTCAAGACCTACATTTTTTCACAAAAACAAAAGTTCCTTTAGGGAATTCCTAAATTTTGGAAAACTATTAACACAATTCTATACTTTGATTTATGTTCCAAATTATAAAAGGGTAATCTTTATTGGGTTTTCAAATGCTGAATGGCAATCCATAATCTGGGACAAGTAGTGAAGAGCACAGATATCATGAATCTTTCCCCAAAATTAAAAGGGTAATTTTATTCCTTCAAAAATATATTCCGATTTCTGAGTACCACAAAAACTCCCAATATTCTTCTCTACTTTTGTTCTTTTGATTTTCTTTTTGTGGTCAATATTTTATTTTTCTTGAGTAGTGTTAGTTTATTATTAACTTATTTATTTATTTTGCTACATTTTCGCCTTTGACTATAGATTTGGAGGTGAGGCAATGTGAGTTGCATAAGATACTGACTAATTAACACTGACCATATACAAATATTTGAAAATAAATAAATACTATCTTAAGAAAGATATCAAGAATTTGTTCAGTAGCAGTGATTTTGTATTTACGTAGATTAATTTCAGGTAATTTGCAAAGATTTTGTTTATTTTGTTTAAGTGATTTATAATTATTTTAATAAATTTTTTAATAAAAAGTTTGTATTATTATTTTTTAAATAATGTATTAAAACAATAAAAAAAAGACAACCGACATTCTAGTTCCGTGCCAATTAGCAAATTAGAATAAATGCACTTACATTGACATTTGATCTTTTTCCTTGACTCGCATAGCCATAATGTAGAAGCTTTGCCTTACAAAAGGAATTTCACAACTTTTAATTCATTAAAATGTAATAAATTTAAATTATTTTATCTTTTAAATATTTTTTTGAATAATATAATTCAAATTTATTAATTTTTTTTTCAATAAAATATTTAAGTTTTTTACTAAATACAAAAATTATACATATCAACTAATCATTAACAATTTTTTTTTATAAAAGCTTTCATGTTAGATATTACTACGCAACTTGATATCTCAGTTAGACTGACATCTCAAATAACAACAATCATCTGTCATCATATGAAAAATATTATTAAAAAAAATACAAAAATAAGGAGACTAGAACAATCATTAACAATTTAAAAATACCAATATTTATAATTTTTTTAATTATATTAATAGATCTACTTTTGGTTAAATTTTATTAAGATTTTTCAACTCACATTAGCAAAATTTTCTCTCAAATAACATTATTCAGATTGTTTTAATTGATATAATTATTTAAACTCAGATGAATTGGAGTCATTTTATGATTTATGGAGTGATTTTTTTTTTTACCAAATTTATAATCGATGAGAATTAAAAAATTCTCCTTATTGACATGAAAAAAAAACCTTTGGTAAAAAAAGTTACTAGTAAACATTAAAAAAAACATAATAAAATATTAACAGAAAAAAAAATCAGTAAAAATAATAAAAAAAGTTTATTACAAAAATATATAAAAAAATAAACACTATAAACACTAATTGAAAAATATTGTTAATACTTCACACAAAAAATATTCTCTTGCAAGAAATAACATTAGTATAGGCAATGAAATAATTATATTAACACTAGTACAAAAGTTATGTTTACGTACAACGTTGATTGAGAGACAAACCTTGTCCATCAAAATGTGGTGACATTTTTGTAATTATTGTAAAGGTATAGGTGTTGATTCTTCTTATAACCATCACCTATATTCAGTGTAAGCTAATAGGCGTCGGTTATAAAGGGAACTATCATTTATTTGAAGGGGAATAGGCGTCAGTTTCCTTTATAATTGATGCCTATTTGAAGGGTACTACCATAGGTGGTGGTTTTAGTGAACAACCATCGTCTATGGTCATTTTAATAAACCTCTCAGAGCCACTTTTCCCTTCGCGCTCAGTGTTCTTCATTTTGAAAGGTTTCTCTTCTCACTTCTCTTTGCATTTTCATTTCATTTCCATTTTGTTTTTGCTAATGCATTGTTGTTGATAGGTATTGTGTGCATTATGCTATTGCTTCCGTTGTCGTTTCATCAGTGTCGCTGCTACTGCTGCACCCACCAAATAGGTTTTGAATTTATTTTTGTTTTATTTTATTTATAATGTATGATTAGTTTATTTATAATGTATGAATAGATTAGTTAGTATTTGCATATGTATTTTAGATAATATTAATCTAGTTATATAATTTAGATTATTAAAATTTAATAATTAATATTATGGTTTATAGTTAGAGTAATAAAATTTAATACGTAATTTTAGGATTTATAATGAATATTATTTTAGTTAATTTGTTTTAGTTAAAATTGCCAAATTGGAATGGTTAAGTTAGTATTGTTAGGTTAGAAGTATTCATTAGTTAGAATTGTAATTTATTAATTGATAATGAATTGGGTGATACGTGTTGGTATTGGGATGTTCAATCCCCGATAAATATTGTTCTATTTTGGAAATTTCATGTTTTAAATGTTATACTGCTGAAATTTTGTTAGATTAAAGTTCATTCAAGAGACCTTTAGTATGAATCGAGATTGGATTAGTTTATCCCACATAAGTGATGAGTACAAAAGAGGACTAGAAGAATTTATACAATTTGCACAACATAATGCCAATAGTAGTGGTGATAGAGTAAAATTTCAGTGTTCGTGCATTAATTGTTTGAACGGGAGGAGATTAGATGTTAACAAAATCAAGGAGCACTTTCTATGTGACGGGTTTCTACGATCTTATACAACTTAGACATGACATTGTGAATTATTACATTTACCAAGTGTGTTTGTATCCCAAGTATATGTTCACTCAACCATGGATGATGCAGTACATGATGATCGATTGGAGGACATGATTCGTGATGTTGGAGCTGAGTCTTTTGCATAAGCACATGGATACGACAATATGTCAATCGATATGGAAACTCCATTGTGTCCTGGATCAACTAACTTCACACGGTTGTCACCGGTGTTAAGATTGATGAATTTAAAGGAAATAAATGGATGGAATGATAAAAGCTTCATGAAATTGTTTCAGTTCTTGATTAAAAATGTTTCCAAAGGGAAATACTCTACCTAATTGTAATTATGAGGCCAGGAAAAATTCTTTGTCCAATGGGTATGGAGTATAAAAAGATACATACATATCCTAATGATTGTATATTATACAAGAAAGAGTTTAAATTCTTGAAAAATTGTTCGAGGTGTGGGTTATCACGTTACAAGTTGAAAAAAAAAGACGATGATAATATTGAAGATATGGAAAAGCATGGACCCCATTGAAGGTTGTGTGGTATCTTCCAATCATTCCAAGGATGAAGCGTTTGTTTGCAAATCCAGATGATGCTAAAAATCTCAGATGGCGTGCAGATGAGAGAAAATGTGATGGCATGTACCGTCATCCAGCTGATTCTATTCAATGGAAGAAATTTGACGATGAGTTTCCTAAGTTTCGTAAAGAGTCAAGAAATATCTAACTTGGTTTAGTTGCAGATGGAATGAATCTATTTGGTAATATGAGTACGAATGATAGTTTATGTACATGATGTTGTCTATGATGATATTTGGTCCAATACAACCAATAAATGAAACATATTTTTATCTAAGTCCCCTAATTGAAGATTTAAAGTTGTTGTGGGATCAAGGTGTTGAAGTCTTAGACATGTTTGCTGATGAAACTTTCAAGATGCATGTCATATTATTTTGCACCATCAATGACTTTTCGACATATGAGAACTTATCAGGGTATAGTGTTAAAGGTCATAAAGCATGCCCAATATGCGAAAAAGACATTACTTCTCAATAATTGAAACATGGAAGGAAGACAATATATCTTCGGCATCGGAGATTTCTTACAAGTCATCATCCTTACTAGAGATTGAAAAAAGCCTTTAATGGACATCAAGAGACTGATACTGCATCAACTCCATTGACTAGTGTTGAGATTTATGAAAAGGTAAATAACATAGACCACACATTCAGAAAGTAGAAAAAGAAGTCATCTGTGAAAAACATGTAAAAGAAAAAAATCAATCTTCTTTTATCTTCCATATTGGTTGAAATTAAAAGTCAAACATTGTATTGACGTAATGCATGTGGAGAAGAATGTGTGTGACAGTTTAATTGGTACGCTTCTTAACATTAACAGCAAGTGAATGATGGTATAAATGCTTATTTGGATTTTATTGAGAGGAACATACAAGGCGAGTTGACACCAATATAGGTGGGTAAACATACATATTTTCCCCCAACCTGTTACACTATGTCGAAAGAAGAAAACATAAGTTTTTGTCAATGTCTAAAGGGTGTGAAAGTGCCACAAGGACATTTATCAAATTTGAAGAGCCTAGTATCTATACAAGATTTGAAGTTAATTGGGTTGAAGTCTCATGATTGTCACATCTTGATGCAACAGTTGCTACCAGTAACTATTCGTGAGATCTTACCAAAAAATGTTAGACATACCATAACCCTTTTGTGCTCATTCTTCTTTTTCATTTGTTGTAAAGTCATTAATCCAATAAAGTTAGATGCACTTGAATATGAGATTGTTATTATCTTGTGTGAATTGGAGATGTATTTTCCTCCATCATTTTTTGACATCATGTTTCATCTAGTTGTGCATCTGGTAAGAGAAGTTGGATTGTGTAAACTGGTGTACTTTAAATGGATGTATCCTATTGAACGGTATATGAAAATTTTGAAAGGATATGTAAAAAATCATTATTATCCAGAAGCTTCAATGATTGAAAGGTACACAGCAGAAGAAAGTATAGAGTTTTGTTCAAAGTACATATTAAAAGCCAATCAAATAGGTCTTTCAACCAATTCATGGCTCAACAGACGTTCTATAAGTAAGTGTTTACGTGGTGTACATATGGTAAGCAGATCTTGATCAGAAGTCTTGCAAGCACATTTGTATATACTGAATAACACTAATGAGGTTATACCTTACTTATATGCTCATAAAGCCATTGTAAATAAGACAACCAGAGAAATGGGTCTTGATGGAACATTCTAGGACTTTCATGCCTTGGTTTAAAGATGAGGTGTTAAAGGATTCAACGACATTAGAAACCTTGACCTGGTTGGTAAATGAATTGAAGTTTGATGTCATTTTTTGTACAAGTTACGAAGTTAACAATTGTGCATTTTACACCAAGTCTTTGGATGAAAAAAGTACAACTCAAAATTGTGGTGTCACTCTTAAGGCCGAGTCAATGCAATTTTCCACTTCAAAAGATAAAAATCTTGTGCTTGGATCAATATCGTACTGTGGTGTCATAGAAGAGATATATGAGGATTATACTACGTTTTTTGTTCCAATTTTCAAGTGTATGTGGGTTGTCAATAAGATGGGGTAAAAATTGATGAATTAGGATTCACATTAGTGGACTTTCGACAAATAGGTTATAAAGATGAGTCGTTTATCATGGTTCAACAAGCATCTAAGGTTTTCTACGTCAAAGATCCTGTGTTAGAAAATTTGTATTTTTTTTTACACGGGAAAAAACAAGTGGAGGCTATTGATGATGACTTGTCTAATATTGAAACTTGTGACTTCATTCACACCAATGATAATGAATCAAGATGACGATGTAGTTGATGATGTACATGCAACCCATAAAGATCATTGTGAGTGAATATACATATGAACAACCCACTACGTATGAATTTAGTAATTGTGATAAATGTTTTTGTATTTCTTTTATATGAACTTCTTTCGATAGAATTAGTAATTTATTTTATTAGCATAGATATGGCTGACGATCAGACTCTAATTTCTTCTAACCACACCCCTAGAATATATACCAAAGGACCTACTAGACTCAAATGTCTCTCATATAGACATGCTAGTGGTGACAAGACACCACTCACCATTGATGTCATCATTGGTGTGGCTTTGGTTCTAATGCTAATATGTCAAACAACTATATTGGAGTTGTGGCTCGTGAGAGGATCTCCATATTGATACCTTTGTGGGATCATGTGCCTGAGGTCGACTAGACCATGATATGGGAGGATATCCTAGTAATGTATATATTATTATTGTTATCATATATTGTTTTTTCATATTAATTCATCAAATTTAAGTTCCTGGGATTTTTTTAGATGAATTTTGATATCCCTAATGTGGAGACCTTGAGATCAAAGATTCTATCTTTGGTTGCCATAAAATTTTGTTAGTTTAAGTTAAAGATGACATCAAAATATGCTTTTGGATCTTATAAAGGTCAAAAATCGTATGAAAGATACTCCAATATTGATGAGGAGACACGATGTCAATTCATTGAAAGTTGTGAAGCAGAGCAGTAGACGGTAAGTACAATTTGTTAATCATTTCATGTATTGTTCATACCACTAATTATTTAATATTATTTGATTCAATTTGTTTTTTCAATTTGTAATACAGGGTATTAGGAAAAAAGCTCAGGGCATAGCAGCCCAGAATGTGACCCCGCACCTACTGTCACGTGGGGGTTATCATAAGCTTGAAGAAGCTATGATAAAGGAGAAGGAGAAAGCACGACCAATGACTACTTCTAGGGATGATACAGGGGTCAGTCAACCTCCATCTCTGCCTACCCGCCGCAAAAAATGGAAGATGACCCGAATGAAAAGATCAGATGCATATAGTTATGAGCAATCACGGATAGTATAAAAAATAATTGTAAATTATTTGCATCTAGTTGTGCATCTATTTTACGATATTAATTATATGAAAAACTTGTATAATTTTGGAGTCTTGTAGGATTCTTTTGTTGAGCAAAAATCCTAAGGTAATTTTGTCCCTCAGGGTCGTCATGATATACTGCATGAAGCTATTGGATGACCTAAGCACCCTAGTCGTATGCGTGCTACTAGATCAGGGGTTGACATTCATCAATTCTTCAGAGCTGCACCACGAGGTTCATCTTCCATGGAGTCCAACCTAGAATAGATTTGTAAATTACAACAAGAAATCACCAAGGACTTAAGACAACAGTTGCGTCAGGAGTTTGATGAGCAATTGTCTCAGCGGTTGCAGCAAAAGTTTCAGCACCTCTAGACCTTAGGTTTATCATAACAGGTTCTATCTCAGTCTGATCATCCGCTTGTGGTTCCCACTTTTAGGAGCACAAAGGGGAGTTATGTAGCTCCTACAACATTAGGGAGTCACTTTGACCACACAAACCATTGCGAGCTACTTATATACGACAATTTCACTCTTCGAGTGGTGGCCATAGGGAAATTCTTTGAAGGGACCACTACCTTACATAATGTGCCTCTACCCCTTGATGTGGTCAAGGTGATGGTGGAGAAGGTATGGGTTGTTGAAGCTCATGTTCTTCTACCTACAGATGAGGTAAGGACTATGGCCAAGATATTTTAGACATTCGTAGCCTGACCCAAACACCTCGTTCGACTTATTCAAGAACCCCAGTAAGAAATTAATTTGTAATTATTAGTTTATATTTATGTATTATATTTAATTTAATACAAATGTTCTTTATTTTGTAGCAACTGCGTCGGATACCCAGTTCACAAATTAAGAAGCATGCGGTTTCCATTGACGATCCTATAGCCTCTTTATTAGAGATTGCTTCGGCTATAGATACAGACCTAATGAAGGTTCCATGGGATGCCACTATTTTTGGAAGAAATTGTGACGTCCCTCTATACATATACATGATGGATGTCTTAGAGTTTACAAATGGCAAGCAATACCTTAATATATCCATCGTATTTTTTTTATTGATGTAAGTCTCTTCCACTTATATCTCTGTTTACTTTATTATATTAAATTATTGATTTTAGTATAATTAATTACTTGTAGGTATTTGTCTGGAGTTTCTATTATTGAGGGGAAACAAGATGTCTGTGGATTCTTAGATCCCCAATCAACTAATCCAATTAAAACTCAGAAAGTTCAAACTTACTCATACACCACCAACTCATTGGTTTCATGGGGGAAAACAAATATATTTTTTCCCTTATATTAATGAGTAAGTTCAGTTAATATAAGTCGTCAATTACTAGTATTTCATTTTTTAAAGTTTTACTAACGGTTTTCATGGATGTTGTAGTGGTCACTGACAACTACTTGTGCTATCTGTAATTGATAGCACTGTTATGTGGTTTTGTTCAGTGCACAAGAAGTCATAGGAAAATTTCAGGCAAACAGTTGACGGGTAAATTACATTATCAACTTATGTGTATAATACTTAAATGTCTACTAACAAGTTTTTTTTTTCCAGTTATTCAAGGCATGACGTGGATATAGCATACTTAGAGGTGTTCACAATGCAAATTGTCAAAAGTTGACATGGTTGAACCTACATGTTTGTAATTTTATGTCTTCCTATCTTCATTGTTTGTCAAAATATCAATATTAACTTTTAATTAATATTGAATTATAATGTAATAAACAACCGGAAGGGTATGAGTGTGTCTATTACATTATGAAATGGATGTCTATCATTATAAGACTTGGCATTAAAGGAAGTTGGGAGCAGGTAACAAAATTTAAATTATTGTTTTTAATAAACTATATGTACTTTAACACTAATTTAAACTTATTTTGTATTGCAGTATTTTATGGATGCTACCCCTTTAAATAAGGAAGCAATTGACTATGTGAGGAATGCTTGTGCTACGTACTTCATTAACTTTTATAACTCTAGGACATTTAATGAATAGTATATAGGTTTAATTAATACAACATGCTTCTAATGTATAGGAAATTAGCTAAATAGAAAGGAGTAGATAGGAATATATATTAATGGATGTAAATTATTTATCAATATATATATATATATATATATATGATTTTTTTGTTTTGAAAAACGTGTATTTGGTTGTCTGAAATATTATTGCATATCTAGTTGGGTTTTTAAATGGACAGGTTAATTAAGAGAAGGAAACACATAAAACAAATTGAACTAAAAAAAAATTGCCATCATAGACTACGATTATAATCAAAATCGAAGTCTACGAAACACTATAGGCGTCGATTATGGACAAAATCGTCGCTTATGGTGACCCATAAACTGTGATTTTGACCACAACTAGAGTCTATGAGAGACCATGCTTGAAACACAAAGAAGGGTATAGGTGTCGATTCTCGTAATAATTGTCGCCTATACCCTTCTTTGGGTATATTAAAATATTATATTATGTAACAAATAGGCATCAGTTACTCAAACAACTGGTGCCTATAATGACTTAATAGACACTAGTTTTAAAACCAACATCTATAAGTTAGAACTATAGACGACTTGCTCATAGACTACGATTTAAAAACTGACGTCTAAGGTCCTAAAAAATCGTTGTCTATGAACTTTTTTACACTAGTGTAATGTAAATACAAATTAATTTTATCAACATCCATAAAAAAAAGTCTTAAAAAAAAATATTGTTTCCAGGAATATCTTAGTTTCAATCAAATCAACCTCAACTAAAATCGAGTTGAGAGAAAAAATAATAAGAAAAGAAGGTCCATAAATTAAAAGTATGAAATATTTCAAAATTTTATTTTTGTATGAAATTTGAAATATTTTAATTTTAAATAATTCAATTACTCTCATAAGATTTTAATTTTTTTTTGAAATTCTTTATTCATTCTAAATCTTTTTAAAATTATCTATAAAAAATTATTGTCCTAAATTACCTTATCCAAATACTATTAAAATTTTAAATAAAATAAAAAATATATTTTATATTATCAGTGTAAATTTTAAAAAAAATCATTAAATAATACTTAATTTAAAAATAAAAATAATTAATTATTATATTGACTAAGTTAGATACTGTTTTATAAAATAAAAAATTATTAATATTTAAAATAATTTTTATTATTAATAAATAATTTAAAATAATTTTTAGATTAATATATATAATATTAAATATCAAGATTTTATATCAAATTTATTTAAAAAATTACTTAAATAAATTAATCTCTATTTTAATTCTCAGACTTATTTACTATTCATATATTTAAAATTTGATTTTGGGGGTCAAATTTTCAACCGTGTACCAGTAGATTTTCTTTTTCTCCTCTCCTTTTCATCTTAAAAAATTTTAAAAATCATGTCGAAATTCACCTGGAATTAAATTATTTACTATTAGAAGAATTCGACTCTTCTAGAATCAAAATTTCAAGGTATCCACTTCTATGACAGAACCAGTAAGAATTTAATTCCAGACAGTTGAATCTCAACTCAGTTTTTCATTTTTTAAATAAAAAAAGAGAGTGAAATTTGTTTAAGGTAAGCTGGAAACATATTTAGTCTGTAAATTAAAATGAAATGAATTTTATTTGGATAATTTTTCAAATTGAATTTATTTAGAAAAAATATGGCATTAATGTCTTAACATAATTTAAAGTTTAAATTTTTTTTATTAGATTAATTTTAAAATAATTTCAAACTTTATTTAATAAATATGCCGAAATCAGGGGGTCACATCATAAATTTCAAACAAATCACTTGATATATTCTCATATCTATCAGTTAGATTTATTTAGAAATACTTTATTGATAATAAAGTCCTGTCAAATGGTAACAACCTAGAAAGACCAGATAAAGTAATCTTAAGACATTAATATTTTCAGCAAATCAAATCTATCCTTACAACAATTAGATTAGATTAATCAGAACAAATATTATTTTCATCTAAATGTTTTTATCTGCATACTAATTTTTTTTTAAATTATAGAAATCAATTATGTACATTTATCTTTTATCTAATATGTTTTTTTTTTCTGCAAACATGATTAAAAATCAAATGTAAGCCCTCCATGGAATATCTTTTTGTCTTTGTATTTTACAGTGCCGAGAGAGTCTATAAATTGAGGGTCTGAGAAGTCCTTTTTTGCTTCACATGACGTCTCTCTCTTTCTATTCTCCGTGATATCTGGCGCTAGTTATCAGTTATTGTTGTGGTTGAAGGTTGTTCAGTGTTCACTTTTCTTTGTACTTTCCCGTGCAGAGATCATAAGGACCCTATTACCTTCCAACCAACAAGATCTTTCATCTCTGTTCTCACGGGATTTTCCTCTTACACCCTCTCATTTTTGTTTCCAACCTTTCTTGCTTCAAAATTCAAGTCTTGGTCAGTTGAGACTGTCATAATAACACAAGTGTTTCAAACTTTCTGGTTCGGTTAACAGTGAGGAACAAAGAAGATACTGAGATGATGGCTACCCGTAACATTGAGAAGATGGCCTCCATTGATGCTCAGTTGAGGTTGCTGGCACCACGCAAGGTCTCTGATGATGACAAACTGGTTGAGTATGATGCTCTTTTGTTGGACCGTTTCCTTGACATTCTGCAGGATTTGCATGGTGAAGATATCAGACAAACGGTAATGTCAATTCTCATGTTTTTTTTTAAAAAAAAATGAGTTTTTTAGCTCAACATCATGGATTTATGAAACCCCATTTCAATTTTTGCAACGAGGAACTCTTTGGTGTTCGAAATCGGTTTGCTTTATACTTTCATAAATTGCTTGATATTATAATTTTCATACTCCTCAACTTAGTTTTTTGTTTCATATGTGTGTCTCTTCTCACGTTGATTTTTTGTCTGCAAAAGTTCTTCTTTTGGTGATATATAACCTCGTATTGCACTAGCATCTATGGCTTTCTTCTTACAAGTTTACAATTTAGTTGCATATAATATAGTTTTCACACTCCTTACTTTAGTTTGTTATTTATTTTACATGGGTAATGGGTCCTGCATTGGTTTTCTGTTTCTCTTCCCTTGTTGATTCTCTATGTTCTGAAAGTTTTATCTTTTAGTGAAATATAAGTTCATGCTTAAGAGATATCAATTCCAATTCAAATTAGCATATTTGCTTTTTGCTTGAAGTTATATATATCTGAACTTGTAGCTAAGAGTTTGTGGTTTGATAGGTCCAAGATTGTTATGAGCTGTCAGCTGAGTACGAAGGGGAGCATCGACCTGAAAAGTTGGAGGAACTTGGGAATATGCTGACTGGTCTTGATGCTGGGGATTCAATTGTTATTGCCAAATCATTTTCTCACATGCTCAATTTGGCCAACTTGGCAGAAGAAGTTCAAATTGCGTACCGAAGAAGGATCAAGTTATTGAAGAAGGGTGATTTTGCGGATGAGAACTCTGCCATGACAGAGTCAGACATTGAAGAGACCTTGAAGAGGCTCGTGACTCAACTGAAGAAGACCCCCCAGGAAGTCTTCGATGCTCTGAAGAACCAAACTGTGGATTTGGTCCTAACTGCTCATCCTACTCAGTCTGTTCGCAGATCTTTGCTGCAAAAGCATGGAAGGTATATCTGTTAAATTAACTGATATTTAGTTGCATTTATCATAGTTGATTCATTGTTGCATTATCAGTTTGATACACTGAAAAGTTGAAATCATTGACCTTTAAATACAGGACATCATATGTAATACATTATTTCTGGCATGCATTGAGGTTAAATACATCTGTTGGTGATCATTGTCTTCTTTTCAGGATAAGGAATTGTTTGACACAATTATATGCCAAAGACATAACTCCAGATGACAAGCAGGAACTTGATGAGGCTTTACAAAGAGAGGTGCATTTTCATTTCATGTATAATATACTCCTGTCAATCACTGGTTTCACATCGTGATGATTCTGAGTTGATTGATACCTTACCTATACTTTCTGGTGATTTATAAACATGATTGAGGATGATATTTCGTGTAAACAAATATAAATATATAATGGAGCTTAGACACAATGGCCGAATGATTTATTCGATAATTGATACTATTTTATTTGCACAGATTCAAGCTGCATTTCGCACAGATGAAATTCGACGGACTCCTCCTACACCACAAGATGAGATGAGGGCAGGGATGAGCTACTTTCATGAGACAATTTGGAAAGGTGTACCAAAGTTTCTGCGCCGGGTTGATACAGCTCTGAAGAACATTGGAATAAACGAACGTGTCCCATATAATGCTCCTGTTATTCAGTTCTCTTCTTGGATGGGAGGAGATCGTGATGGTATATTTCTTTTTCATAAGAAAGAAACTAAAGAAAAAAGCACTTACTTTTTAATACATATTTCTCTCTCACAGTCCCAAATATCATATTTCTCTCTCACAGCCATCATTCATTTTCACTGTATACTTTTGTCTTTCATCTCCAATATTAGACATTGCCTTATTACTTCCTGTCTTACAAAAGTCTAATTTACGTTGTAGGTAATCCAAGAGTAACCCCTGAAGTTACAAGGGATGTGTGTTTGCTGGCTAGAATGATGGCTGCTAATATGTACTTCTCTCAGATAGAGGATCTCATGTTTGAGGTATCAATTTTTCTGGTAATTTTTTTATTATTAAGCATTTAGAACTTGCCTCTTATTGCTCTGTGTTGCTATTGCAGTTGTCTATGTGGCGTTGCACTGACGAGCTCCGTGTTCGTGCTCATGAACTCCATAGGTCCTCAAAGAGAGATGCAAAACATTACATTGGTATGCAAAACATTTAAGTTTGAACAGAACAAAATCTCAGATCTTGAACTAGTCATACCTATGTATACGTTTAGAGTTGAATTTGCAAGTAAATTTCAATTGTGGTATTGATGTAATGTATTAAATGCTTAATTGATGCAGAGTTTTGGAAACAGATTCCTCCAAATGAGCCATATCGTGTTATTCTTGGTGATGTAAGAGACAAACTGTATAACACACGTGAACGTGCTCGCCAGTTATTAGCCAATGGGAGCTCTGATATCTCAGAGGAGACAACATTCACTAATATTGAGCAGGTATAATTCCCATCAATGTTCTGTAAACCTTACTCTTCAAAGAAAATTACCTTCCACTGACATGATTTATTGCTTTTCTTATTCATAATATGTTCCAATATTTTGTTTTCATACCTAGGTCATATTTTTGATGTTTAACAATGGGAATGTTGGAGAAGTAGAACATGATGCAATATATACACATTCAATAATGTATATATCACTAGCAGAGTACTGGATTCTCCCATCAGCTTCTACCTTCTTGAATACATGAACTTAATTACTTTAGGAGAACTAAACTACAAAAGCTAGGCAAATATTTGTTTTAAGTTCTAACTAGCAAAAAGATGATTAATTTCTCTTGGGAACTCTATAACCTCCAATTTTCTATTGTAGTTCCTGGAGCCTCTTGAACTGTGCTATAGGTCACTCTGTGCATGTGGTGACAGACCAATAGCAGATGGAAGCCTCCTTGATTTCCTGCGGCAAGTTTCCACATTTGGACTCTCACTTGTGAGGCTTGACATCCGTCAAGAGTCCGAAAGGCACACTGATGTTATGGATGCTATCACAAAACACTTGGGAATTGGATCATACCGAGAGTGGTCTGAGGAAAAGAGGCAGCAGTGGCTCTTGTCTGAACTCAGTGGAAAACGCCCTCTCTTTGGCCATGACCTTCCCAAAACAGAAGAAATCAATGATGTTTTGGAAACCTTCCATGTCATTTCAGAGCTACCTAAAGACAACTTTGGTGCCTACATCATATCAATGGCCACAGCCCCATCTGATGTGCTGGCGGTTGAGCTTTTACAACGTGAGTGCCATGTGAAGGAGCCACTAAGGGTGGTGCCACTGTTTGAAAAGCTTGCTGATCTTGAGACTGCTCCAGCTTCCGTGGCACGACTTTTCTCCATAGATTGGTACAGAGAGCGCATCAATGGGAAGCAAGAAGTTATGATAGGGTACTCAGACTCAGGAAAAGATGCTGGCCGTCTTTCAGCTGCTTGGGCGCTTTACAAGGCTCAAGAGGAACTTGTGAAGGTTGCTAAGGACTTTGGCGTGAAGCTTACAATGTTTCATGGGAGAGGAGGGACTGTTGGAAGAGGAGGAGGACCAACTCATCTTGCTATTTTGTCTCAGCCACCAGACACCGTTCATGGCTCACTTCGGGTAACGGTTCAGGGTGAAGTCATTGAACAGTCTTTTGGAGAGGAGCACTTGTGCTTTAGGACACTTCAAAGGTTCACTGCAGCTACGCTTGAGCATGGCATGCATCCTCCTGTGTCACCAAAACCGGCATGGCGCGCCCTCATGGATGAGATGGCTGTCATTGCTACTCAGGAGTATCGCTCTGTTGTTTTCAGAGAGCCTCGTTTTGTTGAATATTTCAGACGTGTAAGTGCTACTACTACTCACTCTTTAGTGGTTAACCTTTGTTTAGAAGATACCCTTTGGAAATTTGGTTAAGGTAGTCACAATTTGATTCATAATTGAGTTTAATTTTCACTCACTCTCTGTCTAAAGATTTTTATCAATCAATAAAATTAACAAATTTATCATATAAGAAAAAATGTGATTAGGTGACAATCTGAATTCAGTGCA